>JAINUG010000069.1:3652229-4933144 GCA_029706075.1 Aldrovandia affinis
TTTTAGCTTTTCACATTTTTTTATAGTTTCATGTTTCAGAGACTCATGCTTCAACATGAGTATTTCAGATCAAAACCACATTAAAATGTTTTGACATATACTGTACAAAAAAAAGAAAATCATATTTAACTTGTTGAAGGCTTATAATCATATATGCATAGCTGGAAGCATGCCTGGCAGTTTTCGATCAAATCATTAACTAGTTCATGTCAAAAAGAAATTGCCACACTAAAAGCTCCCTTTTCCTCAGGCATATTTGAATAGATGTCCCTGTGTTTGATATAGCCTAACCAGAGAGCAGGCTCAAAATAGGTGACTACACTGTACCCCTTCAGCACCTCCATGCTTCGGCATTTGTACAGCACATATTATAAATATGGATATGGTGTTTGACTTAATTTGAGAGTTCATTCAAGAAGCCATTTGAAATGCTCAGCCACTTTATTTCAGCAGGCAGTCCTTTTCCACTCTAGGGAACTATCTAAAATTGACTGTATAGCAACAACACAACTGGGACTCCATATTCAAAATGCTATTAGAACAATAAATCAAAGGAATCATTGCCCACGGACACAGAAGTCAGTTGATTACCTTGTACCTTGTTATCCATGCGCGCAAACACAGACACACATGAAACACACAAATATTTTGTTTCTACAGACATTTCTGTGCTGTGTCAGCCCCATACAAAACTGGTTTCACAAGACTGATTTGTCTAGCATAATCTCCATTTATTGCATTGAGGCTTCTTCTTGAAGTATTATCCCTGACTACACTGAGTCTGGTTCCTCCAGCAGTGTCTCCATGACTGCACCGAGAATGGTTCCTCCTAAGGTGCCTCCCTGACCACACAGAGACTGCATTCTCCTGCAGTGCTTCTCTATCAACAATGAGACTGTAAATGATTTTGGTTTTTAGAAGGTCGGTCTTTGAGTAAGCCTTCCTATTCCAAAGACCTGGAGATACTGCTTATTTACTTTGACATGAATTCCATGGGAAAAATGACTGCCTGCCAAAAACAATGACCAGTCCCTCCATTTTGGCAAAGAATATAACAGTACAATAAAACAGTTGTTAACATATGTTTGTAAAACAAGAGCCTGGGGATATAAAACTGGTTTAAATAAAACTCAGTATAATTACTGTCACAGATGGGTACTCCACTTAAGATACTTACTGTGTGCATAAATATCTGGTCTCTTCATGGTGTTATTTTAGATAACAAGTGTCAGAGTAAGAAAAGTAAGCAGGATTAAGCCTCAATTACAGCAATGCCGCTTACGTTAATGATCACCCAACAAGTATAGCACCTGTCTCGTCCTTTCTGTTTTTCTGATAGCAAAGACTAAAACCCATTGCCTCTCTCTTGGCACTCAGTGTTACATAAATGGTTGTTGACCTGCATTGTACTGGCATCCTGTCCTGGGGGTTGGTTCATGCCACAGAAATTAGGATAAACTCCTGCCTTGTAAGCCATCCAAGCAAGGTTCCATTATTTCCATTACTTACCTGAACCCAATTTCAACTGCCATGGGTGCCAGTGCTATTATCTGTGGTGTCACTTGCTGCAAAAACCATGTAATAGCCAGGGGTGCACATAAGTGGTACGCCAGTACGCATTCGCTTCCTCAAACGTTAATCGCGTCCTCAAACGTTAAACGTTAATTGCGTACCAAGCAAGACAACAGACTTTTGAAACATACGCAAATTTAAGTTTGATCAGTCCATTACTGGTTAGTTAATTAGCTTAGTTAGTTAGTTAATTAACTTAGAAGTGATGCACTGATCAACTTAAAGTCAAACAAAAGTTTGTCATCTTGCTTGGTACGCAATTAACATTTGTGGATGCGATTAACGTTTGAGGACACGAATGCGTACTGGCGTACCACTTATGTGCACCCCTGGTAATAGCATCTACTGTATTCACCCACTTTCTCACTTATTAAGCATGTTACCTTATTTCGAAGAAGCAGAAGAGTATTGTTTCGGTTTTTTTGCTTGACCCTGGCAGTGATTTACAAGAACATGGATGTAAGATGAGGGATGTATGGATGTATGGATGATTCAGGTGTGGCACTTACAGACAAAAACATAAAATATTCTGCACACTAAGAGCAATATCAGGAGTTACAGGGATCGTGTGTAGTTTAATCTCAGATTAATTTACAGCACTGTGGAGATAATAACCTCCAGCGAGTTAAATAGATGAGACGCATAACTTTTGCTTCCTCTGCGTGTTCTACTTTCAGAATGTTCTGCCTAAATCTGAGGAGCAAGGACCGGCTGCTGTCTCCTCCTCCCCTCATCCTTCAAAGGGTTCAGGTGCCACCCCTGTGTTTTGGGGCGTGACCTGTTAGCGCTGGGTCCCATGTCTGGGACGGAGAGACAGATCAAAGTCTTTCCGAGTGCTGGATACGTGTAACGAGGGCCTCTGCTCTAATGATGGAAGCACCGAGCCTTCCCTCCTTAGCCCAAGATGCACATCAAAGAAAGAGCACGTTCTCATTTTGGACCATTGCAGGACCATGGCCATGTTAGCCAGACAGGGTCCTCTGCACAACGGCAGCCTCATCTATTTCCTTCTGTTTCACTGCCGTCCTCACGTGGACCCAGTTCAATCATTTTGGTCCTGATGTAGTACACAAGGACACTGGAGGAAACTTGCAAGCACCTTATTATTCTTTGAAAATGCAGATGTCTGGTGTGGGTGACAGCATATTATTCCTGTGTAACAATTCAGCCTCTGAATCAAGGCAGAATAAATTAATTTCTACACTTTGGATGAAAATGGGACAGACACCCGAATTTATGGCATGATTGGAGAAATGGAGGAATGAAATGAAACCAAAGCGGTCTCAAGTAAAAAACAGTATTCGGTAAACTGAATTTCTGATGCTGGAAATGTTCTTTTTTCCAGGCCTCTGAAATGCAAAGGGGAGTGAGATTCTCTAAATATTACATATGTTTTACTGTTAATGAATTTTTCTCGTCCCTCGACTCACACGCTTTATACTGTGGGGCGGGGGTTGGAAGGGGCATGAGTACGGCCATGTACTTTGCAGGAACATGGCAAAGCTGAAATACGCCTTGAATAGTGTATCCCCTGCGAAGCTGTCTCTGCTCCCCAGCCCATCCCGCCCTGTAATTTGGACTTCCAAGGATTCCACTTGACTGTCTTTTGTTTCTCCCAGAAGACAGCGCACGGTCAAGTTTGTCTTATGAAAAATTCACCACCCGTTTACTTGAAAAATCGAGCATCATGCATAATGTAGGACAAGAACAGCTCCCAGCCCCTCACTCCCCCCCTCCTCCTTCTGCACACTCTCTATCCCCAGTAGAGATTCCCACCACCCACGGGAAACAGCTGGGGTCCCTTTTAATGGTAAACGCTCACCCGGGTGCTCTCGCAAGAATTGCAGGACCAGGGACAGCAAGTGGCATACTGGTTTTCTGTGGCGGGGGTGGTTGTCGGTAGCTTTGAATCCTGGGAATGACAGTGCTGTTGTGCCCCCGAGGAAGGCACTTCGCCTAAAATGGTCTTGTAAAAATGCAGCTGTGTAAATGGGTTATTTAAAGGATGTGACGTAACAATGGCAAGCACTGTCTTCTGACCAAATGAATAATAAATAATCAGCGCTGGCACCAAAACGTAACCAACGAACAACATCCCCACTCGAAGCCAGTTCCACACAGACAAAGACACTGCACAAAGACCTCGGCAAAAGCATACCTCGGAGAGAAGTGTGTTGCCCAGGCGACTGAAATCCGAGGACAGTGATGACAGGGAAATGAGGCTGCCTCTCCTCAAAGAGGCAGCCCAAAAATAAATTAGGTGCACTCCAGTCAGAAAGAGCACTAATGTACAGTGGCTCTATATTTACATGAGAGAGGACAGGCACTGCTGCTGGAAACAATAAAGAATTACTGCTATAAAAATCACACAATGCATTGTGTGGCAGGACATTTGTGGAGGAGATAAGATTGCAAAACCTTTATGCTCAAACCCTACTCATGTTGTGGCTCAATGTTGTGGCATGTGACCTAGCTAATAAGCAGAGTGGCCCACTAGCGGCCAACTGTTGGCCCTGTTGTTGGTTGGCTGCATTTTAGAAATCGGCACTACAGTCAAGGCAAGGGAGTTAAGATGAGGGTCAGCTATTAAGAGAAGGCAATATAGTTGGTGAATGGTCCAACTGTTAGCAGACCTCTGTGGTGCCGAATTCGCAAAATCGTGTCAGCAACGATAGGTGATTGCTTTCTGGGGATGAGGTAAAGAGGCACGTGACGTGGTAACGATACAACTGCAGTAGATGCCCTGAGGGGCCTAGAGTGCTTCTCTGACCTTTCTCTGAACCCTCAGAAAAGGTGGGAGGATAACAACTGATGTCGAGGCATTAAGCGACTGCCCCCATGTTTAATGCAATCAGGCCATATGGAGGAAAGAGATGGGGCGACTCCAACACATAACCTCCACAATGAGAAAATATACAGTGTCCCAGGATTGCTTAGAGGGAAAGAGGATTGCGTAACCCTCCTACATTCCAATTTTAAGCATTCATAATATCCTATCAATTAATTTGGCACCAAAAATAGAACTCATCTGGAGGTGAAATTGCACTGAGATTAGACTCAATTTACGTGGCCTGAAGACACACAGGCAATGATTTTATAGCAGAGATGTTTTGCCTGTGCAGAACCTCTGATCTCTTGAGTAGACCCAGTACATCCTCAAGTTTGTTAATTGGAAAGGCAGTCCACGCCTTCAGGGAATATTCTCTTTTCCCCAATTAAAAAAGGCACAGGAATCCAAACTGACTATATTGATTGGAATTAAACGTTTTTTGTTATTTGCAAAACATATCAGTTTTTCAAATATGAACATACGGTTGATATGTTTGCCTCTGATTCATTTTTCATGTGAATTATTAATTGCATTTGAGGGATATCCTTACCACTGTCTGATGATTTTATATAGTAAATACTGAAAACCAATATCCTGAATGCTGTACTCAAATAACTCACACTGTAAAAATATTGTCAAATAATACCAGTTTTATTTAAGGTATAAATGTCACAACGTAAACGTATAGTAATAGTTTGAAACTGAATGTTTTATTGAAATGCATATTATTATTTTACTAATTGTTTCCTTGTTGTAGAATAACTTTCTTTTGTAGCTCTGATTTCTCTCTCTCTCGCTCTCTCTCTTTCTATACACATATATAGAGTATATAATAAATATAGTGTATATACATACACACTCAGTGGCCACTTTATTAGGTACACCTTTCTAGTACTGGGTAGGACCCCCCTTTGCCCCTAGAACAGCCTGAATTCTTTGTGGCATGGATTCAACAAGGTGCTGGAAACATTCCTCAGAGATTCTGATTCATGGCGCATTATCCTGCTGGAAGTAACCATTAGAAGATGGGTAGACTGTGGCCATAAAGGGATGCACATGGTCAACAACAAGGTAGGCTGTACACTGAGTGTATATAGTATACAGGTAACTGCCTAAATAAAGAAAACACCAACATAAAGTGTCCTATTAGGGTGTTGTGCCACCACGAGCTGCCAGAACAGCTTCAATGTGCCTTGGCATATATTCTGGAGTTCTGGAAGTGTCTGGAATGCTATTGGAGGGATGCAATGCCATTCTTCCATAAGAAATTCCATAATTTGGTGTTTTGTTGATGATGGTGGTGGACATCATTTACATAGTTTTTATGCTCATCAAACTCAAACGAATTCAGTGACCAGCCGTGCCCTGTGGATGGGCTATTGTCATCTTGGAAGAGACCAGTCCCATCAAGGACTGGTCATAGAAAGCACAGAAATGCTTCACCATGGGATGAAGGTGATCACTCCGAATGCCTTGCCCTCTGAGGGGTTAAGCGGACCTAAACCATCCCAGGAAAATGTACCCCACACCATAATAGAGCCACCAGTATCCCTCATTTTCCTCAAGTGTTTCCTTTATTTTGACAGTTACCTTTTTAACAGTAGTATAATATAATATTTCTTTATCTTAAAATAAGAATGATAGAGCTGAAACGTGGAAACTGCATACTTACATACACAAACTAATCAAACAACAGTCAGTTTTATTAAAATACATTTCAATAATAAATAATAATAATTTTAAATAAATCATCTTCAAATAAGGAAAGAAGAAAAGTGTTTGCATATTCATTTTTCATTGTAGTTTCAGTAATCCAAAACAAAATGGTATTTCAGATGTAGGGGCTATCCCTCTAGAAATTAGAATTCTAATATATTGGACGCCACAAAGACTTGTTAATTCCTCACACGGTAGCAGCCAAAAATACAAGCATTCTTGTAGTATCAGTCTCATTCATTTTTGTATATCAGTCTCATAAAATATATTTAACTATAAATTTAACATTTAAATTAATGATTAAATTAATAATTACTATTAAATTACAATATTAATAGTTATGTACTCTTAATCAAATCACAACATTTAAAGCATCAGGGAGATCTAATCAGCAGAGGTTTGCTCAATTCAATATGAGTGTAACATTAAGACAGACAACCTTGTAAGAAAAATAACATTTGACATTTATTGAACATAAAGTATCAAACTAGCAAAGCATAATTCAATACATTAATGAACAACACCTATCTGTGTGTGAATGCATATGTGTATCTGTATGTGTGTGTGTGTGTGAGGTGCGTTCGTGCACAAGCTTTCTGAGACACGTGGCCGTGCATGCATGTGTGTATTTTCTCGCGTGTGCGTGGGTCACGCGGATATGTGTGCACGCTTTAAGCACGTGGTCATTGAGAACAAAGAGGAAAGATGGAGGGAAGTTTAAACCTAGTTTGGAACTAAGGCAAAAGGAAAGATGGTGCTTACTGCACACATCAGAATAACACTGTAGTTATTGTGTCTATTGAGATCAGAATATCGGGTTATGACCAGTTTAGTAGACAATACATGCAAGACATGGGTCTGTGTGAAGTGTATTTTACTAACGCAGGCAGTGAATGAGCGGCTATTCCAGCTATAAAAACAATAGTAAACACAGTGTCATGAACTATGATACATTTGATAACAGTTTGTACATTCAGTCATGGATATAAACTGTTTGTTCCTGAGCTATGCTATGCACAGTTGTTACATTCTTACTGTGTGTCGTTTGCTCTAAGGTCAGCGGGGTTTGATGCATGCTGGGTTCGGAAGAGATGTTGGAATTCCGATTGCCAACTCTTCAACGAGTCCTATGTTTCCTTGGTGTGTCTCTCGCAACTGTTCACGGTTGCTGTGAAGTCTCTGGTTCCTTTTCCAGGGTGCAAAGTTAATGGTTGGAGATAGGGATGGGACGGTATGAGATTTTGACTTAATGATAACCTTGGGAAAAAATACCGCGGTATACCATTACCACGGTATTAGCGCGCCGGCTGCGCACCTCTAAAATCTGGGTAAAAAAACTAACAGATTTTTTTTTTACGTGTGTGCTTTGGTAATATATATATATATATAATAATATAACTGCACCCGTGTTTGCAGTTGATTAATGTAAGGAATTGGTAATTAGTCTGTATTGTTGTCAGGGAGGATTTAAGCGCGTTATCGGCTGAATCTTATCAGTGTGCATCTGACCACGGTAAGAGTATCTTGTTGCGTTCCAGTCCGTGTTGGTTACCCGGCGTTAGACTTCGTGTGTAGTTCTGCGTTCTCTGCCTGTTTTCACCCGTTGAAGGAGCAGGTCTCGTTACTTTGTTAGTCTAATTAGTAGCTTGTTGCTTTTGTTCCACGGTTTATTAGTTGATTACTAGCTTCAGTCGCTGCTTAGAAGATTTAGTTCAAAGTTTGATTGATACTTAGCGTTTCAACCAGTTTTGATTAACAGGCTTAGCACCCGTGTTTGCAGTTGATTAATGTAAGGAATTGGTAATTAGTCTGTATTGTTGTCAGGGGGCATTCGCCACATATAAGCAATCATAGTTGTGGATAGCGGCAGCTTTTCGCGGCAGCCTCACCTTCCTAGCCTCACCGAACGAAGACTCGGCGGACAAAGACAACTTAATGAGGCAAACATTATTACTTAATGAGGCAAACAAACTCTCTGGCGCTACTCTCCGCGCACATACAGAACGTTTGCTCAATGACGTTTGGGGGGAAAAGCTAGCTTTTCCCCCCAAACGTTACTTCACTGTGCGAACGTCTTGCCGTGTTATCTGCCTTGCTAACTATCCTATAGTATTTATTTCACTAATGTTAGCTAGCAAGGCACCTAAGTATTGCTAAAGACTACGTTACCTTGAACTTGGCTAGGAGTGCTGGGTGGTGATCCCGGAGATGCGTTATCAGGGCACCTTCCTCCTCCAAGTTGCCTTCTGTGTTTTTCTTGTATCCAAAATATTCCCATACTGCTGATTTAGTCTTTTTGGACGGGGATACAGTTCGGGGGTTCACCTCCTATTTCGAACCTGGCTGCCATGACTGAATCAACGTGGAGCAGACGACAAATCTCACTGACTCCACAACTGACTCCGCGCGCAATGCCGCTGTGATGCCAAATCACGTCCACCGGCCAAAATGTGTCCATGGTGATGTAATCGGAATTTTTATGATGTCATCGGAATTTTGGACTGCAGTTGCTATGCCAACATGACGCTCGCATTCCCGAGTGAGAAAATGGCGTCCACTGCCAAAATGTGTCCACATGGTGATGTAATCGGAATGTTGGACTGTGTGATGACCAAAATGGGTCCGGGGTGATGTAATCGGATTTTTTTTCCACGGCCAAAATGGGTCCAGGGTGATGTAATCCGAATTTTGGACGCGAAAACGCGAAAACGCGAAAGAATGTGTCCAGGGTCAGCTGCACAGTTGAGTTAGCTGCCTTGCTACGAACATAATATATGAATTATAATATAGAATTATAGGCTATTTTAATGATATAGGCAGCTAGCTACGGACATAATTGTATCCTCTGTTCAGCTGCACAGTTAAATTCGCTGCCTTGCAAACGAACATAATATATGAATTATAATATAGAATTATAGGCTATTTTAATGATATAGGCAGCTAGCTACGGACATAATTGTATCCTTTGTCTGTTTAGCTGCACAGTTAAGTTCGCTGCCTTGCTACGAATATAATATATGAATTATAATATAGAATTATAGGCTATTTTAATGATATAGGCAGCTAGCTACGGACATAATTGTATCCTTTGTCTGTTTAGCTGCACAGTTAAGTTCGCTGCCTTCCGAATATAATATATGAATTATAATATAGAATTATAGGCTATTTTAATGATATAGGCAGCTAGCTTAATCCTTGTCTGTTTAGCTGCCTTGCTTGCAACGAACATAATATATGAATTATAATATAGAATTATGAATTATAATATAGAATTATAGGCTATTTTAATGATATAGGCAGCTAGCTACGGACATAATTGTATCCTTTGTCTGTTTAGCTGCACAGTTAAATTCGCTGCCTTGCAACGAACATAATATATGAATTATAATATAGAATTATAACGAATTAGCATTGTTTGTAGCTAAGTTTGTGGAGAGTGCTCTGTTGCATTGCGCTGCTGTTCAGATAACTTTTGTCTCGTGCGATCCGCTCTTCAGAGAGAACTTATCTCGATGTGTGTCTTCACACAGCCTCTCATTTGAGGTGCTGGTGAAACCGAGAACAGCATTACGAACTGCTGGTGATAGAGAGAAAAAGGAATAGAGAATGGCGATTGGTTTTATTAGTTGCATGATAGTTGTGAGTTCTGTATATTTCCGTTTTACAGTATCCTATGGGAAGGTGACAACGAGAGGGGCATTCCTTTGTTTTCATTTCCAGTGGGTCATGTTTCAAGTCTTTGCAGGCAAGCGTTTGAAAAACATTAAACACACAAAATTACATTGAATGAAACTGCATTTCAGACTGTGGAGGGCGTCGGTCTCGGCCACGTGGGAGTGGCATGGTTGCCTTTGTTTTTATGGAGACCTTTGGAGCAGGGAGACTGTCCGGGGGCAGGTTTGGCACTCTCACAGGGTGTGAGAGTGAACTGTCGCCCGGAAGGTTGCTCCAAAGGCCATAATTGATTTAATTATTATTTAATTGGTGTCAATCAGGTCATTTATGTGGAATTCAATTGACTGATTGGGTTTATGTGTGAGAATGTGAATTGTTTGGTGTTGAGTGATTGTGATTGGGTGAGTGAATGATAGACGGGTGATTGCCCCACGAGTCCCACCTGACCCAGGCAGAAAGTAAGCCTATTTAAGAGTGCGTGCGCGCGTGCATCACTCTGTCGGGCATGGTGGCGCATGTCTGTAATCCAAGCTTCTGGGAGGCGGAGTCTGTGTGGAGTTTATGTTGAGTTCTGTGTGCAGTTTATGTTGAGTTCTGTGTGCGTTTGTCGCAAGTGACTGAGTAGAGTGCTTCCTGTGTGTGTGGGAAAGAGGGAGAGGGGGTGCACTTAAGAGTGTCCGCCTCTCGCCCTCGGTGTGATTGGAAGAGAATTCGCACTCGGGCAGTGGAGAGTGTTTCTGGACAACGGCCCGAGAACTCTCACTGAAAGAGTGGAGAGTGTCTTGGGGCTGGTTGCCAGAGAACTCTCACTGTGAGGAGTGGCGAGGGTCTCTGTGTGTGTGGGGTAAAAGTGAACTCGGACTGGAAAGTTCGAGTGTCTCTGTGTGCATGGGTTTGGGAAGTCACTGGAGATGTGTGTGCCTGGGGAGGTTCTAGGGGAACTCCGGTCGGAGGAGGCGCGGTGTCTTGAGATGTGTGTGGAGTGACTGTCTGTTTGTTGTGTGTTCCCCGAAAGGCGATTCCCCCCTCGGAGGAGGTGGGGCTTTCATTTATTGTTGTTTATTTTTGTTAATTGTTTTTGCCCGAAAGCTTCGCGGCAAGTAGGGTGAAGACTTTGTGTTTGTTTCATTTTAACCTGCTCTCCCACTGTCTCTCTCCCGTGTCTGGGGGGAGAGACAGAAAAAATAAAGATCCGGTCCGGAGACTGGCAAAACCAACTCCTCTGCCAGTTCTTACCATCAGCTGCTCTGCTCAAGTCCAGGGATTGCCACGTGGTGTGTGAAACAGACATATAATTTTTCTGTGGAATGTGCAGTCCCTACACAGAAATAACAGATTCAGCAGCAGCTTTTGGTAGCTTTTCCAGTAAGAACGGAGGTGTACCGCAGTACTGGCAGGACCGTCCTCATGGTTCATCTGCTTCAGTGGAATTGCTTTGTATGATTTACAATGCAGCACTGAATCTTCTTTATATATTTTCTATAAGGGGAGAAGTCCTTGCCATGCTATGCAAAGAAGGGAGATGGGTTTGATTATGTGGGCCAGAGGCTGATGATACTGTATTCAAGAGTGAGAGTGTGGAGCGGCCCTTGCCGACCCCCACCTCCCACGGGAGCACAATTCCAATTCCCCACCCGTCGTGCTCAATGAGGTAGACCGAGTCTCATTCAGCTCCTCCCAGACCTAGAGGACCCACCACATCCGTGTGCCCAGACTCTCTTTGGTCTGCGCATGAGTCATTCCTTATGAAATCAATCAGGAGAGGAAATACTGCACCGTGCTGCCATTCTCCACACCTTCCTTTGAAGTGCTGCTCTCTCTGCTCTTGGGCCCTCCTTTGCCCTTCATTGCAAATAACATAACATAACATAACATAACATAAGGGGAAGACGAGAACAGGCCATTCAGCCCAACACTGCTCGTCCATTCCTACCACTAATCTGCTCACAATGCTTAGTTTACCCAAAGGCTAGAGTGTCTAACACTGGATCGAGCCTGGCCTTGAATACCCCTAGTGTCTCAGCCTCCACTACATGTCCAGGCAGGCTATTCCACGCATTGATCACTCTCTGTGTGAAAAAATATTTCCTAGTGTCCGTGTGAAATTTACCCTTTGTCAGTTTCCATTTATGCCCCTTCGTTCTGCTAACCGAACTCAACTTGAATAATTTCCTTGAATAATACACCGACACCGCCGCTCAATGAGGTAATTAAGATGACAATGACCGATTTGCGCTAAGTTTCAGTTCGACTGCCATAATGCAAGGGATAACACATAGTTTCAGAATGTAAAATGAATGCAATAAACCACCTACAGTAAAGAGTTCATTTCCGTCATCTCCATCAAAGTGTGTCACTAAGTAAGATCTAACCAAATCATTATCATGTATCATGTCCATAAATATTTGGACATTGACAAAGTTATTGTTATTTTAGCTGTCTACCACAGCATATTTGAGTTGAAATTAAATAATGAATATGAGCTCAAAGTGCAGATCAGCTTTAATTTGAGGCCATTTACATCCAAATCGGGTGAACGGTGTAGGAATTACAGCACTTTTTGGACAATTGGACAGTAATTGGACTAATTGGCTGCTCAGCTGTTCCATGGCCAGGTGTGTGTTATTCCCTCATTATTTCATTTACAAGTAAGCAGATAAAAGGTCTAGAGCTGATTAGAGTTGATTTCAAGTGTGGCGTTTGCATTTGGAATCTGTTGCTGGTAACTCTCAAAACTGCCAGTGAAGCAAGCCATCATTAGGCTGAAAAATCAAAAACAAACCCATCAGAAAGATAGCAAAAACATACAAAGGGTTTACAACAAGATGTAAGCCATTGGTAAGCCTCAAAAACAGGAAGACCAGATTAGAATTTGCCAAAAAACATCTAAAAAAGCCTGTACAGTTCTGGAACAGGAGAAGGGAAGGAACTGCTCATGATCCAAACCATACCACTTTATCTGTGCATGGTGGAGGTAGTGTGATGGCGTGGGCATGTGTGGCTGCCAATGGAACTGGTTCCCTTGTATTTATTGATGATGTGACTGCTGACAAAAGCAGCAGGATGCATTCTAAGGTGTATAGGGCTATATTATCTGCTCAGATTCAGCCAAATGCTTCATGGCGCTTCACCATGCAGATGGACAATGACCCGAAGCACACTGCGAAAGCAACCAAATACTTTTTTAAGGCAAATAAGTGGAATGTTCTGCAATGGCCAAGTCAATCACCTGACCTGAATCCAATTGAGAATGCATTTCACTTGCTGAAGGCAAAATGCCCCAAGAACAAGCAGGAACTGAAGACAGCGGCAGTAAAGGCCTGGCAGAGCATCACCAGGGAAGAAACCCAGTGTCTGGTGATGTCTATGGGTTCCAGACTTCAGGCAGTCATTGACTGCAAAGGATTTGCAACCAAGTATTAAAAATGACAATTTAATTTGTCATTAGTTTTTATTATGTTATAAAAAAATGTATTACATTAGTTTGTCCAATTACTTTTGAGCCCCTAAAATTGGGGGGGCTATGTGTAATTGGTTGTAATTCCTACACGGTTCATATAATATTTTTGACAAAACCCTTAAATTAAAGCTGGAAGTCTACAATTAAAGCACATCTTGATTCATTTCATTTCAAATCCATTGTGCTGGTGTACAGAGCCAAAATGATGAAAATTGTGTCACTGTCCAAATACTTGGACCTGACTGTATCTCTTTTCTTTATTTTCATTACAGGGTCAGATCTGAGAGATTTAGTTTTTTTTATTTCATTACTTTAATTTTAAGAACTAGGTTTTTAAGATTTAGTGTTTTATATTGCAGCAAGAAGAGGATGTCAGGGAAACACAGTTGCTGAGTTTAACCACAGCAAAGCTTTCCTTACAAAGTGGACATTAGAGGTAAAGGGATCCAAAATATGTCCCCCTCTATCCTGAATGAGAGGTCATTCAAGGCAAACATATGTGGGAAATAGCATTACAGTGAAAAGGCATGCTTTTTCCTGAATGATTATGGATTTACCAGAATATGGATGTGCACTAAGCTTGGCCTTGGGTTATGTGACACACAGATCAGACAGGCTGCAAGCATGACACAGAGCTCAGACAGATCGAATTGAGCTTGAGTCATGTTCGCCGATTATTGTTTTAGACGGCTGAAGAATAAGGAACTTTATGCCTTCAGGGAGATGAGCTATTTTAGCACATAATGTCTTAGAAGAAACCTTTACATTTTGTGCACCTTCAATTAGAGGAGTCATATCAAGGCCCCAGTCAAAATAAAATTACTAGCCCAAGCCACTGACATTGCCGTTTCCTCAATCACACATATACAAATACTGAGACATAAGCTGACATTGTACGATGAATACATTAAACACTTGACCACTTATAATGCAATTATTCCATACTGTTATGTATTTGTATTGGCATTAAGTTTGTCTCTATTGGCTTGTGGTTCTGCATGCTACACAAGCGCTGTGTTTTTGTGTTGAACCTGCGTGCCGCAGTAAAGAACAATAAAGCATACCCATTTCTCTCCTGTATTTATTTATAGTTAATACTCAAAAGTATAGTGAGTATATAACACATACATTATAATACGATCACAAATTAATATGTCATAGTTATAAAATACATTGGGCATGACCCAAACTTTTTCATAAGGTTCCTTTGGTCTTAGTTTCTAGGTTAGGGGTGTCCAACCCTGGTCCTAGAGAGCCACAAGGTCTGCTGGTTTTTGTTGCCACCTCTGGTCTAGCTAAATGGAGGACTTAACCACCGGCACTTCAATGCATTTGTTTACCCCACACATTTGTCCACAGAGGTTCAGTAGTCACCATTTTGAGGGGTCTTCCAGTCCATAATGAACAACCATAGAAAGATTGATGCTCACTCTCAGTGCTATGGTGTCTACAAGCAAGTACACTTTGCCCAACTTTGCCAATTCCTCCATAATTCCTTGTTCCAGAGGCTGTGATCAGTGATGTGATGACACCAGGCAGTCCAAGCAGACTTGGAACCACAGGAGCAGGTATACGCAAGGAGTGTTATGTGTTAATGGTGCATACCTTATATGCAATTGGATAAATAATTAAAACACATGTTTGTAAATATTTTTCTCATCAAGCATTCATATGTTCATATGTTCTAACTCCAGCTATGGATCTGAAACCTGGACCTCACTGGTGAATTATTATTTGTTTGCTTTTATTTTGGTTTATCGTCTTGCTTCCACAGCTAACCAGCTACATGGAATATTCTAATTGTAAAGGTATATAGCATTTAGCAAGACAGACTAATAGTTTGCCATACTGTGTTGAAACAGCATTTCTGCAAATAACTGGTCTGCCAGTAAGCATTGCAATAACTATCTGGCATTTCTCGTTTGCATCTAGCTAACACAGTCAAATTTATTTTTTATTTGAACAGCTGTGGTTAGTTAGTTAACTAGCAAGATACAGTATATTAGGAAGAGACGTTGCTAGCTCATCTCTCAGAAGTCATATGTTTCTCTGTCACAAGGCACAGATGATGATACTGACATTTGCTTTAAAATTAAATGACCTTTTTCTTCTCCCAACTCTCACTCCCTCAGCAACTAAGTGGGAACGTCTGTGACTACAGTAAAAAGTAATATGCCACTTGACGTCCACACTTGCCCAAAGGAGAAGAAAATATTGCTATCAGGAACAAAGGCCTGGGCTCAATCAACACATGTCCTTAGATTTGACTCACAATTAAAAGTTTTAAAGTTTTATGACATTTTGGGCTAATTTGGCGAGTTCAGCTATCACCAAAATGAATTTAAAAAGTAATTGTTGGGGCCTCCCGCATGGTCCAGTGGTTACAACGTCCGACGCTGGCCACGGAGACCGGGGTTCAATCCCCCGTCTCGCCAAGTGTCGGCTCTGGCCGGGAGTGCCACCAGGGGGCGGCGATTGGCTGTCCGCCCCAGGGGGAGGGGGAGGGGAGCCGACGTGACGTTCGCTGCGAGAGTGGCCCTGTAGTACCGGGTTACGGTCGACGGCCTGCGGGTGCCGTCTCGAAGAGGCGTCACTTCGCTCGCCCGTCACTACCGGTCACAAAAAAAAAGTAATTGTTTGTTTGCATTGATAAAGTAATACTTGTGTTTAATTAAGAGAGTTAAAGGTAAGAACAATTGTTTATTGCATTCAGGCCAGTCCCTATGACATCAGTTATCCAAGTTAGTCTAAGGGCCCTATTTTCATGCCGGCGGTAAGCGGCATTATGACCTAGCGCTGGCAAATTGCCAGTTTCGTCTGTTGCAAACTGAATATTTCCCGCCTCCGCCGAGTTTGGCAATTTCGTGGTGCGCAATGAAGGCATTTGCATGACTATGGGTTGGGCAGCACAATAGGGGGTGTGACAAACAGTCAGCGCTATGCAAGTTTGGTGTCAAATAATGAGTTTGCGTTGACGTCCAACTAGACCACCTCTTAACGCAAACGCTGGCGCTCTGTGCAATTTGTTGACTTTATTGATGCGCACATATGAACATAGGGTTATCTGAAATCACATGAGAATGTTTTGTGAATATTGTGAATTTCCCCCCACGTTGAGGCAAATCGTCCAAACCATGGGTAACTTGCAAGCTGTAATCAACTAAGCTAAAAACTATTTAACCACAGCTTGTGACATGAAAGACTGAAGCCAGCAGGCCATCCATCACTAAGTCTTCTGTTCAGTGGACCTGCACATGTAGCGCAGTCGTGTTGTTTTATTGATATAACTGATATAATCATTTTAAATGAATTATTATTATTATTATTATTTATGTCTGCAAATGGGGGCATAGCGGGGAGGCTTAAGGAATTTCATTTCTGATTAATGTTTCATTTTATTTTTGAGAAAAACAATAGACAAATAAAAATCTATTAAATCAATTAAAACATTTTTCCCCATCGCCTTTGTTTCAATATCACGGGGATATAATACTTTAAATGGTACACATCTTTTCATGCAATGCATTACCTGGTAAGCCAACCTCTAGCCCTCCGAAACCCTGTACGCTCTCCGTGGGGAGTGGAGAGGTGGCTATCTCCTCCACTGGCATGAGTGACAGTGATTATGGCTGCCACTTCCTCCCAAGCTGCCTTCTTTGGGGTGCCATAGATTCGCCCTTGGCGTGACTTAGGATGATTCTGCACCTCCTGCACAAGCAAATCGCTCTCCTCTTTTGAGAAGTGCTCCTGGCGCAGCCGCGCAAAACTGTTATCCATGTCAGGAAATTGCCAATTTGCAATAGCGTTGGCACACTGGTATTTAAAGGGATAGAAAATAGGTGTTCTGATTGGCCATTATGAAACCAAACCCCCACCACACCCACATGTATTTTTTTTACGTTAACCCAACCTCTTTTACAACTGCGCTGGAGGTGCACTATCGTCCTAAATCACAAAATTACAGAAATTGCGTTAGACACGCCCTAAAGCGCCACTGTACTCACTTTGTGTCGGAGTTAACGACACCGTTCTGATTCACCAAATTAGGGCCCTAAGTCAAGTTAACCGTTTCAGAATATCAAATTAGCAACCAGTTCATCAAATAACTCAAAGCAGAAATAACTGATTTAGGACCACTGAGTTGGACATTGGCCATAAGAGTGAATAAGACCTGCTAATCCTGTTTACAGCCACATAGCTGACCGTCATGAAGTTAAATTATTGTGAGTAAGTGATGGCTGTCATGGTTGCATATTTATTACAGTAAATAAGAGCTGACTACCATGTTTAAATATAAACTCATGGTCTTTGGGCACTAGTTACACTGTCATGCTAAGCCAGTTTACTTCACACATGTAATGTTGTTGAGCGACAACAGTGCTAAATATTCCACATGCTTGTACCACAAGTAAACTGAAATGTTGGAGGGTGATCATAGGCTACGCCTTGCCAATTAAAATGCCACACTGACAAACCAGTAAGGGCCACTTTGTCGTAAAATCAGCCATTTATGCTATTAGATTTACAACAGAGGGGAAATTATTGCAGTTTTACTACAGGGGTGTAAATGAAAAACTATGTATGGAAATTTGTAGGCAATGCATATCTACTACATAGCTCATAACCAAGTGTATACAATCAGTCACTAATGCTTTTAGACACTGAGACAGACAGACTTCAAATACCATTAGAGAGAAAATGACTTGCAATTTTTCAAAATGAACGTCCCAACTTGACAGTGGACAGATTAACTGCATGCACATGCGCAACTGTGTGCTTGCTAGCCTTGTCTATTGGATTCTGTGTGAGTCTATTGATATTGAAATCTATTGCAATTTATCTAAAATCTTTGAGGCCTTCATAATTTCATCATTCATTTTTGAGGCCTTGGAAAATTGAGCAAAGGGCATAATGACAATGATTCACATAGCACATGGTTCAAACTAAATGTGCTACATTCAGGCAGATATTACCATAAAAAATTAGAAATTATGAGCATTCTATTCAATGTTTTCTCAAATTCAGCAGGAGACATTTATTTATGTTTATTCAGTCTATTCAATGACCCTACATTAAAAACGCCCTACTGGCTACACACTGTTCTTCCTGAACTCTCCCTGAGTTTGGTGTCCATTGTCTTTTTGGAAGCTGGTCTTGGAAATATTCTGAACTCTCAAATCAAATCAAATCAAATGTATTTGTATAGTGCTTTTCACAATTGAATTGTCACAAAACGCTTAACAGAGGGGGAACCCAGGCCTAGACCCCCCCCAAAAACAAGCCTAAAGGCAACAGTGGCAAGGAAAAACTCCCTTGGTAGGGAGAAACCTTGGGAGGAACCAGACTAAAAGGGGGGGAGCCCATCCTCTTCTGGCCGGCACAGGGTGTGTCCAAAAAAGACCATATCATGGTCAGTCCAAGGTGACTCAGGGCTGAAAGACACTAAAGGTTAACTGTTCCTCGCCCCACTCTACAGGTGTACCTAGCTGGTATTGACAGATTCATTCCAGTGAATGGACAGAAGAGAAAGCAAATTGGCATATTTCCATATTCAACACAAAACATTGATGAGCCAAGTGATTCAAAGTGTGTTTTTCCACACCACACTCTGCATATCTTAAAAAAAATATATATATATATATTTTATTTATTTATATTATTTATTTATTTCTGAGTTCTTCCCTGTTTTTTCCAATTCATTCTGTATATTTAGCTTGTATTTCTATGTTTAAATAAACATATTTGGGGCAAATGCCTAAATTGTGCAGACATTTTCTCTTATTTATTAGTTAGTTAGGCTGGAGCAAATTCATTGATCCATCAGTGCACCAAATCTTGATAAATAACAATGAGCAAAATATTAACGACAGTGCTTTAATGAGGCCAGTGTTTATATTTAGTTACAGTGTGTATAAGCATTCACCCCTCAAAATGGATTTAATTGGGATTTGTGTTTGCCACTGATCAACACAAAATACTCAATAATGTAAAGAAAATTCTAAAGCTTTTTCTTAATTAATTACAGATTTTTAAAAACGGACAATAATTCATTACATAAGAATTCACCCCCTTGATTAATACTTGGTAGAAGCACCTTTAGCTACAGTTCCAGCTATTACCATTTGAGCAAGTCTCTACCAGCTTTGCACATCTGGACATTGTAATTTTTCCACATTGTTTGAGCTCCATCAGGTTGGCTGGTGACTGGTGGTGAGCAGCAATTTTCTAATCTTTCCACAGATTCTCAATGGGATTGAGGTCTGGGCTTTGATGGGGCAACTCCAGGACATTGATTTTCCTACAAAATGTGTCCATATCTTGTGCCATCAATTTTGCCCTTTGTTTGACAGGTTTTCCAGTCCCTGAAGCAGAGAAGCATCCCCATAGCTTTAGGCTTCCGCCACCATGTTTCATAGTAGGGATAGTGTCCTTGGGATGATGCGCAGTGTTAGGCTTGCAGCAAACTTAGCGCCTAACGTTGATGACAAAAAGTTAAATCTTAGTCTCATCAGACCATAGAATCTTCCTCCACTTTGAGAGTCTCCCATATGCCTCTTGGCAAACTCTAGGCGAAACTTCATGTGAGTTTACTTGAACAATGGATTTATTTTTGCCACCCTCCCATAAAGTGCAGATTTGTGAAATGCCCGGGCTATTGTCTCATGGACAGTTTCTCTCACAGAAAGGTGTATTTAATTTGAAATAATTTAAAACACCTTAATTGTACACCAGAGTGTATTTAAGTGTGTCTTAACAAAAGGGGTGAATACTTATGCAATCAATTACTTTCAGTTTCTTTATTTATAATTAAGTAAAAGTTTCAGAATGTTTTTTTGTCATTATAGAGTATTTTGTGTTGATTAGTGGCAAGAAATCCCAATTAAATCCATTCTGATTCTTTGAAGAAGAAAAAGAGGTGAATACTTATTATACCCACTGTGTATGGCAATCAAAAATGTAAGCATCAAACATGAATCTGTGCCTTTAAATCTGTGCCATAAAGCTTGGAAGTCCCTCTAATATTTTTCCAGGCAAACTTCATATCTGGAGAAATGTGTATGTCCTTGTTATTGTTAAAAGTTATTATATAGTCATTAGCTGCCTGCCATTTATACAGGATGTACTCTTGCTGACATTGTTTAGAAGCTGAGATAAATGCAAATTGTGTACATTATTACTAAGTCCCACACATAGCTGGCCAGCAAAATTTGAAGCTTTTGCAATGTTAATACAATATACACTGAATAAAATGTGAACGTGGAATTGTCTTGATTGAGTTTCTTTTAAATTAATCACACCAAAATATCAATGCTTGATAATGAATACTATGTGTTCCCTGGTTGCATTTTGAGAGATACTTATGTATGTTAACTGGCTCTGGCACATGATCAAAATAATAATAACTGAATATTCAATATACATTTTTGATAAGATTTGATAGCAGGAGGGGTGAAGGAAGAGTAAACAGGGTTGTCAGCTTACTGCTGTCTCCCAAAGCCTAGGACCAGGCAAGCACGCCCAAGGCTGATTGGTAATCAGCCCAGGTGTTTCTCTATACCTTCATCAGGCCTTTTATTAAAGGGAACTAGCAAAAATAATTATTTTCTCATTATAATCTCATTTGTAAAGTGTTACATATATGTTAGCCCACAACAAAGAAAATGTACAGAACCCCACCCGAATAATGATTTCATCGAGGTGTAACGCTATGCTTTTTTGCCCATTGTAGCAAATAGATTCAGAAAATTTAGTGGAGGCTGAAGTTTAGATCGGTGACAACTCTCGAACCAAATGTGCTGGTACTTGTGTAGGACATGAAGCTGTACAAAACAGGCTTGAGGCATGTAGGTAAATGACAAGCCTAGATGGGCTGAATGGCCTGTTCTTGTCATTATGTATTCTGATGTTCTTATATTCTAAAACATCAGGGGTCTGTGAAAGTTTGTATGCATACAACAGTGCCATGGCTACCTTACTAAGTACTTGTAGAAATGCAAACATAATTACTTAGTTTAAAGTCTCAAACTAAATGCCTGTTGCTAGTTATCTTGTCATACAAACCCATACAAATATAAAAATCAAATTACTCCGATAGCTTCACCTAATGCAAGGCTGCAAATTGTCTGTTGAAGGATACTTAAATAGAAAATAAAAAATAGCTATAAATCAGGCAACATTAAGACACAGAATTTTAAGAAGAAAATAGTTTACTCTCTCTTAACACACAAATTCAGTCCTCCACACATTTAATAAATGTATCTCTTACCTATGTTTTGATACTATAAATGATACCAAAACTCTTTAACCGATGGCAAGGCTGAAGAATCTGAGATAAATATGTATTTTCTCATGGCTGTTGATATCAACCATGAAACTCTCTCACTATGTACAAAATATTTTGTATTTATAAGTCAAATACAGAGTGAAAAATTGCAATTACAACCAGATTTTAGTGGCTGTACATCAATTTTGCCAGTGCCAGTCAAATATTCTATATTCCCATCACACCCTATTTTCCACTCAACAAACATTGATCTCAGCTCAATGCAAACCCTGCAGGCCTTCAGCCCTACAATACAACTCAACAGCATGCTGAAGATACACTGATAATTAAAAACAAGTCTATAAAAGTGAATGGATTGCTCCCTAAATGAATCATTGAATGCCTCAAAATGAATAGACAAAGAAGATCAGGGTGATCAATCTGCAAAAAAATATATTTACTCTAACAACTGTAGCATAGATGTTTTCACCAGGTATTGCCAAGTGTTGCCAAAAATCGGTCTGCCATTGGCTGGGAATGAGTCGCTGGGGGGCCGGGCTATTGTTTGGCCCTGAGACCTGAGCTTCAGAAGATAAAGCATCTGACTGCCGTTGAGCTGACGAGGCCGAGGCCTCCAGCCGATATGCACGGCCCCGCGCATGGCCCTCCTGCGATATCGTAAAGGAGAGGAGGTGAGCTCGCTGGGGCGACAGCTGTGAGATAATCACTCGGGTTCTGCCTTGTGGGTCGCTGTGAATCGTCTGCTCTGGGGAACACGCAGATTTACTGTCGCACTGCCCTGACTCATTTTCGCTCTCCTCTTTTACTCCTGTATCTTTGGTTCTTCTGCTCTGGGCCAGCATTTGTATGCCGCCAAGTGATGCAGGTACGCTCTTCCGCACATCTCCATTTCGCTGTTATGTCAGCTCTGGCGATAAAGGTCCCGCTTACCTTATGGTCCTTTATTGTGAACTGTTAGTTATGGATCAACCATGATCCATCCATACCAACCACTTCAAGCACTAATTTTAATGCAAGCCCTTGCTAACTGTGTGTACCAGAGGAAAACAGCTGGGTTTCAGGCTTGTTACTGCAGAAGGCAAACTAAGAAAATAAAAATAGTTTTTTCCATTCCTACATGCATATTACCATGTAGTCAAATATGTCTTCATTTCTACAATGGTTTCCAAATAACATTAGGAAAAAAATAAGAACTACAACAGAAGTACTGATTTTCATATACCAGTTTCTGTTGCCTATAATTCCTGATGCTGTAAAAGTGTCCTAAACAACAACATGAAATATCTATTTCATTCATGGTGTTATTCTCCTGTCACTTGTGTGTATAGCTATAACAAGTAAAAACTAGCATATTACAATGGGAAAACAAATGCTTTCTTCACTTTTCTTGACAGCAAATAGGCTTGTTTTCACAAACATAATTAGGAAAAATTTAATTCAGCCTTAATTCATAAAGGTACATTCACAACTTCTACAGGGACTATGCTACTGTAAGTGATTGTCCTATCTATTCAGGAATATGGCTTCCTGTCTGATCACCAATCAGATAACATTCTGCACATCTTGGCTTGATTACTGATCAAATAGTTCTCATCTAAGTGACCAAACACCCCTCACTGATCAGCCATCAGAGACCAATCCTATGATCTCACAATCAGAAACTCAAAATAATCTGAACACCAAACCCACGGAGGTCAGGGAGCCAATAGTCTGTGCACGCCTGGGCCAATGACGCAAAGATACAAAAGGATGCCATCATTAATTTGGTGTGGGGTTTTTTTCTCTTGTGATGCAACAAATTCCCTTAAGAAACACATTTCAAAGCTGAGGTTTTTCAATTTCGGCCTTCTGACATTTTAAAAATTGATTTTTGAAAATTGCCAGATGGGCCAACTTGCCCACATTCCAGCAGTCCCACTTATCAATCCTGACGTTTTTTCACTGATTAACTTACTCCTCACCACTTCGCAGGGCCATTCATTTGTAACATTTATTGACAATTTATTTTACACTGGTGTGTCAGACTAAATATTTTTCCAGAGATACGTATATATCTCTGAGCTGAATTCCTCTGATGCTCTTTGCATCGTTTGCTCATGTTGAACTAGAAGTTTGATACAAGACGTGCCTACAAAGCAAGACCTTTCCACTCTAATATAATTTAAAGGCAGTTGATATTGTTTTAGGTTAAAGTAGTTTTTGGCCACGTAAAGCAGCATACTTCTTATTGGCTGTTCACCAAATTTAAGCTCCAATCTCATCAGCTCCCTCCCCAGCTCCCACAATAGGCACCTCACAGTAAAGCCTTCTGTTTATAATATAGTTTAAAGGCGGACTATATGGTTTTAAGTTAAAGTAGACTTTGGGCACTTAGAGCAGCACACTTTTTATTGTCTGCTTACCAATTTAGGCTCAGAATCAGCTCCCACCCCAGCCCTATACATCTTGCAAGACATCTGTCTGAAAAACGTAATTACAAGTGCAATCAAATCAAGCTACTCACCCAATTAAAAAGTAGAGTAATTGCTTTATAAAAATATAATAAATGATTCATTAGTTCATAGTGATTATAATTAGGAAAGGAAGGTTTTACAATGTTTTTTTTCTTTGGACATAGCCCCAGCCAGTAAACAGTCTGGTGGATTATTGCATTTGAACAATGTTTTGATACAATAAAAATACATATTTTCATGAAGTAGAAGAACACAAACAGTCAATCATTAGTGAGTCTGTCATTTTTAAATAAGAAAAAACAATCATGGCTGCGGTAAAGAGTCTTGGGAGATGGACTGTGTATCGGATTTGTCGCGTTAATATTCATCCGCAGATGTCCAATATGTTAGAGACTACCGGGATCTGTATATCAGAGCTGGGGACATTAACGAAGATCAGTGTTAAAGAAAGCCACAGGTATTAACAGCAATAGGAATCATTTTCCTTTGTTATAATATGTCCTAATCTAGGATAAAAGCCCATATGTCCTGAAAACATTATGTAGCCATGCTGAAGTGTTTATGGTGTATTATGTGAGTCACCCACAGTAGATTAGAGGCATGGTAGGATGAAGTATTTATGGTGTGTTATATGAGTCACCCACAGTAGATCAGAGGCAATGGTAGCATAGCTCCTTCCAGCTAGTAGGCTTCTGCTATCATTGAGGTTGAGAGTATGCTGTGCAGTTCAGGGGAAGAGATTAAATGCTGGCACGGCAGAGGTGTGAAGTGTCCCAGCAGATCACTCTATCAAAACTGTTTCAGAGCGGCCGTCTCAGATGACGGGTGCTGAACTGGACTCTGACCAGACACTCCTCGGAGGGGAACGGTCCTCCATGACATCAGCGGTGAGGGCCAGAGTCCCGGGTTTTAGCGTCGCGCCAGAATGCCATGTGGCTGCTTTGGGAGAGGGGAGCATTGCGACTACACCAATTAATCTTGGCGCAACATGAAAGTTGAAGGTTAGACGGTGCAAATTTGTACAAGGGTGTTTCTTACTACAATTACCGCCCTGCCATGGCATCGTGCTGTAGATAATTGAACTAATTAGGTTCTGTGTTTACAGTTTCCCTGGCATGCAGTTCCCAGGTCCAGAATGGTAAAAAAATGGGGAATTCTGTGGGGGCAATGCCAGGGAACACTCACGAGGCAATTTGGGCACGCTAATTAATAAGTACTTTGAAGGGCCAGAATTGTCTACTGGGAAGGCCTGCGTAGTTTGGATCCTGTAAGTGCTGAGGACGACAGGGTTTCTTGTAACCGTTGATACAAAGGCATTACATAAGTTACATAATGCAATATACCAGAGGTATGTGGTTCCCAACAGCTAAAGCTTGGCTGGAATGAGTTCAGGACAAAAATGTTTTTAGATACCATTTAATTTCAAAAGCCTCATCCCCTCCCATATTCAGGATATCAGCTGTATGAACACTGCTCTCACATCGGGTATCAGGTGGCAATGCAATATTAAATAGGACTGGCATCCCATCATCCCTTCCCAGATGGAACTGGAGACAACAGCGTGGAGTCTGGAACCCTTCCAGGCAGTGGGGGGGGGGTTGAGAAAAGACATACATGAACAAATTGTTGACAAGGCGCAGAGGGGGCTGCATGACTCATTTTTGACTGGGGGGAGGTTGCACAAACATATTGTTCAGCAGTAGATTACTTGGAGATAGTTTGGAACTGTCATAAAACATTTCAGGGGGGGTGTAAGAACAGTAGATTAACAGTTTGGCTATCATAAAACTATTTCATATAGCCCCCGCCCACCCACCCACCCTCCCCCAGCTATGGTAGTGCTTCCAGTCTCCAGATTGAATAGAATAAGGGAGGGGGAGATAAAAGCACAATTTCAATATAAATGCAAATATTACATAACAAATGTCAATTTTTTTCCTTCAAGAGCAGTTTGGCAACTTGATTTTGGTGAATGCTGACCTCACCAAACTGGGATGGTGAAATAAAAAATAACTCCTGCATTTCATTGTGCATCAGAGGATAAATGTTGATCGAATCCAGGCCAAAGTGAGCAAAGGGGGAGAGAGGAGAGAAGAGAGGAGGCCAAGGATGTGGAAGTCTGAGGAAGGTCCATTAATCTGCTATTCACCCAAACGGGTCATTGTACCTGCACTGGAATTAAGTGAGCCATGCACCCCAGAGTTAGTACAGCAATGAAATCTTCTGCATGTATCCCAATTCTCATGGTGTTTTTGGTATGCAGTCATCAAGCCATAATATTCAATATTGTATTGTATATCCTCCTGTACAAACAGTGTAGTGTTGAAAAACTGTCTATTACCAATGATAGGTGATAGATGAGACAGAATGGCAAAGAGGTGCTATCACCACAGCATGGAACAGATTCAATGACCTTTTGCGCTCTTCCCAATGAGTATTGCTGATGGGTTAACAGCCAGCTTGAGAGACCTGTTGTAACCTAGCTTAATTTGCCGGTGAATCGATCACAGCGTGCACCCAGGAAGGCACTGCGAACCATCCATCAGCTCAGTTGTACGTTTAACTCACGCACGGCTTAAAACACCATCGTCCAGACCGCAAACAAAGGTGGGCGATCATCAATCACAGCCAATTACACGCGCCGACCTCTTCCGACACCTTATGTTCTGACTCGGAGCTTGGTGGCCTCCGCCGCAGTTCGTGAGAGACTGGGACGCACGAGGGCGCGCACCACTGGCCTGAATAAACGTCTCCTTTGCGGGTGAAGGGGCATGTCGATGCTGACAGGCCCAACTGCCGCTTTTTTCGTGATCTTTCCAGGAAATCCTTCAAATGGCTTGATCTCCCATTGTGTCAACATGACGTCCTCGTAAAGGTATCAACAATGGATGAAAATGGTTTCGCAAATTGTTCCCATCTCCTGCAACGCAATGATATTTTTCTCTTTATCTTTCTTAAGGCAAGAGCCAGATCTTAATGAATAAAATGCCCTTTGACTGCCTGAAGTTGCAATTCACTACCGTAAGTCCCCTAAACATAATCATCAGTGCACAGCGCTCATAACATCAATGATGCCAAGCCGCCCCATCAAATAGACATACAGCAACACTGCGATCTCTTCATCCTCAGTATTGCCAATCTATTTAGAGAATGACATGAAAAAAAACATGATTTCGCTTCTGGCTATTACAATTATAACAAACAGGTCTAATAAACCCAATGTAATCTCAGAGATAGTTATGATAAACATGTTGGAATGGAATAAAAGCCTTTTTTTAAAGGAAGCCCCACCAGTGCTGGCTTTGTGTGAAGAGCGATATCCGATAACAAGAAAGGCAATTTCCCCGTCAGATGACATGAATGCATAGCATTCAGAGAGAATGGGGAAATGGGCTAAATGAGCTGTGTAGCCAGACTAGTGCTCGACCGTGTGCTGAATTCCACGGTGTATTGACTGCGTGACAGGCTGGCAGGCCAGTGCTGGAATATCAAACAAATGACAAAACACAGTTAATGCCCTTCATACAAACCTTCCCTTCTACACCTTCTCCCCATCCACATCTCACCATCCCTGGCCTCTATTTGCACCTCCTGTTACCCACGCCTGCCCCCCTTCGAATCAGTGCTGCACCCCGCTTCATATCCTCATGTGTTTACTCCATCCACAGCCCCATCCACAGCCCACAGACCCTTCAAACTCCTATCCTGGTTCCAGCCCAAAACTCATCCCTGTTCCCATTCATCCTATACGACTCTTCTCCTGGTTTCTCCTCTCTACATCACCTCCACACCCCACTGCGGCTTATCCCCAAACTCTAACCCCTAAGTCTACTCGTCCTCCACACCTCCACTCCTGCACTCTCAAAGGCTGCTGACATTTTTCATTAGAAAGGCAACAGTGAACAATGCCTTTTCCCTTCGTAAAAATGTAGCTGCATCCCTTCAATTGAACATTGTAAATTGCATTAGAACTGTAATGCCAAAATACAACACAGTGCAGTGTATCACAATAGACCTCTATTCCTTTCTACTTACTATCTGCTTCTTCTTGCAGAATGTGTGATCTTCTCATAACTTCTCTGAAGTGACTCCACTTTGCTATACTTCTTATCCTGAAGTCACTAGCCACAATACTAATGTCAAAGTTACACTAAAAAAATATATTTAAAGGCATTAGTTATCAGAGGGAATATGTTTGTTTGAAGGATTATGTCTAATTAAAAAAATCAATGCTTGTACATTTTAGGCTATACAGCTTTGCAAAACTGGCTTACTTTGTGCACAGTTATCTAAGATTAGATATACAGTGATCAAGTAAAAAGCAACCCAAGAATAACATCCAGGGATCTACAAGCCTCCCTCACTACACCTGATGTCACTGCGCATCCATCAACAATACGAAGAACGCTGAATAAAACTGCCTACAAGGGTAGGCAGGAAGAAGCCTCTACTGTCTAAAAAGAACCAAGCTGCCCATCTTAAGTTTGCCAGAGACCACCTGGACAAACCTGAAGGTTTCTGGAAGTCTGTTCTCTGGACGAGTGAGTCCAAAATTGACCTTT
Organism: Aldrovandia affinis; assembly: GCA_029706075.1. Lineage (NCBI taxonomy): Eukaryota > Metazoa > Chordata > Actinopteri > Notacanthiformes > Halosauridae > Aldrovandia > Aldrovandia affinis. The sequence goes on from JAINUG010000069.1 coordinate 3,680,782, forward strand.
TTTGTCACAGATGCCATATCTGGCAAAAACCCAACACTGCCCACCACCAAAAATAACCTTATCCCTACGGTCAGGAGTGTCATGATCTGCAGCTGCTTTTCTTCCTCTGGGCCTGGATGACTCAACATCATTAATGGAACCATGAATTCTTGAACAGAACATCAGGCCATCAGTCCGAGAGCTAAAACTTGGCCGGATGTGGGCGTTCCGATAAGACAATGATCGGAAGCATTCAAACAAATCTACCAAAGAATGGCACAGGAGAAATACGTTTCGTGTTTTGGATTAGCTAAATCAAAGTCCTGACCTAAATCCAATCGAGATGCTGTGGCAGGACCTGAAGTAGCTGGGTTCTGTAAGGAGGAGTGGGTGCGAATCCCGCAAAGAAGATGGCAGAGACTGATCAGTGGCTATAGGAGACGTTTGCTATAGAAGTGGCTATGACAGTGGCTATAGAAGTCATCGCTGCTAAAGGAGGTGCCACAAGTTATTGATTGAAGGGGTTCACATATTTTTGCACACAAGGATATTTGAGTTTTTTAAAATAAACTAGTTTTGTTAAATAAACAATGAATATATATCATATTTCTTTGTGTGTCCTTTATTTGGGATATCTTCATTAAGAATGAAGGTTTAGATAAAGATTTTTTTATGGTTATTTTTCTATAATATATTAAAATAATGACCACGCCTGTAGGGTTCACATACTTTAAAGCATCACTGTATATTGTACTATCATTATTAATTAATAACCATTTTATTCAAAATGTACTGTAAAATGTTAGTCTGATGTCTATATCATATTAGTTAGCCATAAACCATTTTCATTCATGAAATATAACACTATCAGTATAAACATGGAGAGGATTGATGTACATTTGTTTAACCCTGTCAACACGGTTAGAGATTATTTTCATTATTCAGTATCAATCATTCTAATCAATGACTATAATTTCACTATGTGTCTACAGCAAATTAGTTTATACGAATATCACTTTGGCATAAAGAATGCCCACAGTCAGAGGTATTCAAGATGAACCTTGGTGAGTTCCTGTAGCTTTTGTTTTTTAACGGAAGCATTCGTGATTTCATCATTCTAGCGTTTCCTTTGTTGGACTGTAGGCTAAAGCTCTCTTTTCCATGCCATGCTATTACAAGTGTGCAGGTCCACGCCTCAAGCACCAGAGCTTCTTTGTCTGTGGATGTGGGTTGCTGTGGTGTTTATCCCTCTTTCTTCTTCACTTGTTTTGTCATCACACTTGCCCTATGGGAGTTTTTCCACATTTTTATTCATCGGGTTTGAAATCCTGTTTAATCTTGTATTAGATCTCTGGCTGCAGCCTTCCTGACCCCAAACAAACACTACTTGGTAATAATGTCGTGATACTTGACATTTTTCTTTTGTTTTCGTCCTTTCTGCAGGCTCAGTCTGAATTATTAAATGCACAAAAGAGAAAACAGAGAAACAGTTCTCAGACATCTTCCTGGAGGAAAAAGCCCAGCACTGAACTGATCCTGTCTGTAAAAGTCACAGGCAGAAGGAGAACTTTTATAAAGTGTCGTGATTCTGATAATGAGTAATCCCACGCACAAGGGAAGATATGAGTGCCACAGGGTGGTGCTGATGAGGAGGCGTTATACAAAATGATATAGGTTGTTCTGTGACAAAAGGGACATTTTTGGCTGGACATACTATGCATTTACAAATCAGCCTTTTAAGGAAATTAGAAATACTAAGTATGTGCTTGGTACCTCCACCTAAAAACAAGTTTACATTTAATTATGTTTTGCTTTTTTCCACAGAAAGCTTGAAATCAATTTCAAATGTGATATACATGATAAGTAATATATGTAAAGTAAGCTACTGATGGTTTATCAGACAAAAGCCATTGTACCGCTTTATGTTTTGTAAGGCTAGAGTGGTGTGATTATTAACAACTGAAAAAATAGATATTTCAAAAACAGTGGAGCTAAAAGCCTATATAAACACAAGAGGGAATTCATGCAGAAAATGGTGAGAAACCCAGAAAACACAATAAGACACACAATTAAAAATATTTTTTTAAAGAGCGCAGTAGCAATCCAGTCAAAAGAGCAAAATACATTTAAGAAAGCCGAAAACAAGGGCACATTACCAAGGGACGGCCAGAATGCAGACATTCTTTTTTTTATCAGTCTGGAAGCAATATTTTGTTACCGATGATAACACTTGTTATCATGGATAACTGTCTTAAGTATTGCTGGACTTTGAAAGGAAGGTGTATGAAAAAAATGAAACCCTTCATATTAGCTCTAACTTTTCCATTCATAAAAATAGTTTTTGCATATTAGTCAGCACTCAGCATGTTGATTAACTTACACAGCATCCATTCCTTTCAGGGCTTGGAATTGAACAAATGGAATTAAAAACAAACTGCTAGATATTGGCAGAGGCGTAATGGCCGCCTTCTCTCATGGCACTCTCCAGCCTGCACAAGCTGTGACATGGAGTGGCCAGAATGGAGAGCACTGCTGTAACCTATTACAGATGAGATGAAACCATAAGCTAATTCCTCAGCATCTGGCAGCGAAAGTAATGATTTATTTTTTACTATGAGTCTCGACTATAAGGTGGGGGGTAAGGTAGAGGGGAGAGACTATTTGCTAAGGTTTTTAATGTGCAATTCAAAATTTAATTGGAATCTATGATTACCCTCATATTTCTCATCACAGGTTTCAAGCTTAATGTCAAACCCAAAATCTAGATAGACAAAGTTCCCTCTGGTACCAGGGAACAATTAGTATCACGTTTCTTATCTGTGTTTAGTTTTTATATCAAGAATACATTCAATTTGAAATGCGGTGTCAGTGTTATCTCAGCGTTTCACGTTTGCAAGATACAAGCAGCTCTGAAGCAGCTGTGAAATTCTGAAATTCATGCCATGCCATGATTGCAAATAATCTCATCCTGTGGGAGCAGGCACTATCTAAGGAACAAAATGCCAAGGATGGAGCCAAGCCATCTTTGACTTTTCTAATGATTGTTCTCTGTCGATCTCTGTGCAACAACGCACTGTCGATCTTCCTCTAAAGAGGTTTTGCAAGAACTACTTTGAGAGAGGCTGAAAATGTCCCTAAGACATATCATTGATAGCCAGAACATCATTGTAAAGACTGCCTTTTTAGGGGCATCCGATTGGCATAACCGGTAAAGGTATTTGTTCTAAGTGCAGGTTCCCACTGCAACCTGGGTTCGAGCCCAGGCTACACCAGCCCGGCTCTGACTGTAAGTCCCGCTCAGGGGCAACGCGATTGGCTGCCTGCCCCTGGCCCCCTCATTGGATCTAAATGAGCAGAATTTGATCTAAATGCCTCACAGCAAGAAGAATTTGATGTTCTTTGTGGGCACTCGGTTTCTTTATAAGGCTAATTGGAGAGTCTTTGCCCGTAGGTATGAGTGTGTGAGTGAATTCTGTGATGGATTTGTCCATATCAATTCAATAAAATTAGCAATGGATAATTTTGATTTTGTGGGCATTATAACTGTTTTCTATTCTTGTATATCAATTCAATAAAATTAGCTAATTTTAGGCCCCTTAAATAAGGCCAGCATATTGCATTTTAGTGGCAAAGTTTTTTTTAATTGGTAAGGAAGTCAAATTGAGTTTTCAATCTCTTACTTTCCAATTAAATAAACTTCGGAATTATCAGCTGTTGAGTTAATAACCCTTGAACCAAAATTGTTCTCTTCGATAAGTGCATCTTAATTAGTGTTGGTGAGATGACATAATAGAGATTTGAAAGAGATTCAAAAACAAGCACTGCTTTTCCAGGGCTTTTCCCTCTTGTTCACCAAAATCCATATTAACAAGTTAAAATTCATAATATTTCACTGGGCAGCCTCCAGTTATCTCAGCAGAATTATGTGCTTTAACCCAGTGGTGGCCTGCCTTGGCACCCACCCCAAGCCTGGCAATAGGGAAGTGTAGGAACTAGTCCAAGCTCAAGGGAAAACAGTCATATTACTCAGCATCCCCTAGGGCAGGGTTACTGAAATCATGGTCCTCATGGGCCGAGTACTGCTGTTTTTTCACCCTCCCTTTACCTAGGAGTCAGGCGTGAAGACACTCTGGCCAATCTGCTGCACTAATTGTTCAATTACATACCTGAGAGAAAAGAAAAACAGAACTGAATTTGGATTCATGGGCCAGATTTGACTAACCGTGCCCTAGGGTATATATATAGAGAGTGTATCTCCATCCCATTCTCCAACACAACAACTCAGAGCAGCTCACTCATTAAAACTGCAGGACATGCTATTCTATCCGCTGCAAAGAATCTCAGCTCACTCTTCCTCACTACACTGAACCCTACTGTACTATCCTGTGTAACTGCACTGCTTCCCCAACAAGAATGCACTGGCAATGAGAGTTCTGGCACAAAATGGACGCCGTGCCTCAATACTATACATTGGTGGTGGTTGAGATGAGTTGTAAAGTGCTTTGAGATTATGAGATGAAAGGCACTATATAAATGCAATCCATTATCATTACTACTGTTTTGTTCTTTATCAGCTACATGCTACATCCCCCGCCCACTTCACCCCACCATTGAACCCTACTGCACCTCCCCGCTCTCCCCCTGACACCATGCTAGTGAAGAATATGGCAGGTTAACACATTAGGCAGTGTTCCTTTCCTGTGCATTAATTATGATGTCGGGGGTGCCATCTTCTCTGAGAGCACTCTTCCGCCACTGTCCGCTGTTGTCAGAGGCATAATAATGATGGTGACAAAGGCGAGCAGCCACATATCAGCCTTTGACCTTTTCCTGAGAACACAGAGCAATGTCCCGTTTCAGGGTCACAGGAAATCAAAGGAATTAGTGAGGCAAAAACAACAATATCCACGCGATTAGAGTAGGCTTCTTCAAAAGAGGATTTAAAGCTTAACTTTTTAAGATTTACAAGACTTATGTCGAGGACAAACAGTAATTGAATAAGGCATTTGCATAAGGATTACTGCAAGAGTTATATTTCATTTTATTTAATACATCAAAAAGATATTTCTATCTCATGAAATATACAACCTACAGTATGTTTACATGCTTTGATTGTTAGGGGGAAACATCTGGGAAGAGAGGGTAAAGATGAGATTCGCATCTGTATCTAGCCACAGGCCTGACTGAAACATATTAAAAATAGACACAGAAGAAATACGCTAATTTCTGAGAAACAATACCGCATTCCCGCCACTTCTAAAGAGAACTGGCACGACCTTGAACACAGGAGGTAAAATTGTACAGCAGGATCTTGTTTACTTCTTAATCTGCCTCCCACTTTGTGTGCTATCCCACATAGGGAGGCATACTGCTGCTTTTTTTACTGTTTGTGAATCTTTATTTATAGCTTTTCAAAAATGCCACAGAAAATGCTTGTGGAATGTTCCCCAAATCCCAATGCCTCTGCAGCAGTTTATCAGGAGACGAGCATTCTATCAGGCTGTGTTATTGCTGTTGGTGCTGCTGGTGTTACTGTTCTTGTTGGTGCCGGTGTTGTTGGGGTTATTGTTGCTTCCAGTGTTGTTGATATTGGGGTTAATGTTGGTGCCAGTGTTGTTGATATTGGGGTTAATGTTGGTGCCAGTGTTGTTGATATTGGGGTTAATGTTGGTGCCAGTGTTGTTGATATCGGGGTTAATGTTGGTGCCAGTGTTGTTGATATTGGGTAATGTTGGTGCCAGTGTTGTTGATATTGGGGTTAATGTTGGTGCCAGTGTTGTTGATATTGGGGTTAATGTTGGTGCCAGTGTTGTTGATATTGGGGTTAATGTTGGTGCCAGTGTTGTTGATATTGGGGTTAATGTTGGTGCCAGTGTTGTTGATATTGGGGTTAATGTTGGTGCCAGTGTTGTTGATATTGGGGTTAATGTTGGTGCCAGTGTTGTTGATATTGGGGTTAATGTTGTTGTTGATATTGGGGTTAATGTTGATGATATTGGGTTAATGTTGGTGCCAGTGTTGTTGATATTGGGGTTAATGTTGGTGCCAGTGTTGTTGATATTGGGGTTAATGTTGGTGCCAGTGTTGTTGATATTGGGGTTAATGTTGGTGCCAGTGTTGATGTTTCAGGTGTTAGTGTTGGTGCTGGTGTTGTAGTTGTTGTTGTTGTTACTGTTAAAAACCCTTATCCTGAGGTGACATTGGGTTATAAAATATATGATAAAATTGTCCACTTAATAAAATACATTAAAACAGAGGGCAATAATATGAAAGAAATTTAAAATAGCTCAGATCAAATACAAGCCAAGGAATAATAATCCCATGTGGGAAATCACAGGTTATGAGAGGAAAACGAGGGGTTATTAAAATGAAACCAGAGACAAGTAAATTGAAAAAATAAATGAGGCATGAAAAGTAGAAAAGGTATACTGTTGAGGAAATTCAGACTTATTGTTTAAAGAGCTATGTCTCATTATGTCTTATTATGAAGATAAGAGCGTGAGAGTCCCAGTGTTTCATTCTGTAAAGGAGAATTGTAGAAAATGAATATTCAAATTCAAGGGGGCATTCATTCTAACTGATATGCTTTGTTAAAGGCTTATTTGGTATGAAATTCCAAAATTAGGTTCACTGTGTGATTAAATTATTGGAATGATTGTTGATATAATTATGGTTATTGAGGTTATTATGTTCTTAATTCCTAAATGATCGTTCACAACTAAAATGATAAAAATGCAAAATTATGCATTTCACTGGGACCCATAATACTTATTTTGTTATAAAATTGTACTATGCTGTTGTTCTTAAATGTTTAATACATTTAAATACAAAGTGGAGGAGCAACTAACCACAGGACCATAGGGCCAGACCATCTATTAATAGCAGTAGAACCATTTCCAGCCAACAACAGGACTAAGGACCCTTAGCAGCAATGGCCCACTGGCCTTATGATTCATTCCCAATCAAACATGGTAAACAACAAGATTCAGTGGAAGCTACTAAGAAACTGTAAGCTGAGCCCCAGAACACAACAGAAGTTAATTGGCAGTCACTGATGTGACTGAAAATACAAATGTAAGGAGTTTACGTTGGTTATTCTCCTCGATGTGACCAGGTCATGTTGGTGGGAACTGACAGCTTAATGTCGCAAATCAGTTTATTCAAACAAGGTGTTTGGCTAACCTATCTAGATTGGTTTGTGGGTTACACAGCACTCCTATGACTTTCACTGGTAGTAAGCATAAATGCTTATTTCCATCTCCCATGACTTATTTCAAAGGATAGGTTGCAACAGGAAACTGCTAATTACATTTTAAGGGAAAACCACGCTAAGTACTCAAAGGCACAAACTAATTTTCTGTTCAACTTGTTATAGAAATAAGTAAAATGGGTCAGATAAAAAAGTATATTTAGCCAATTGATAGTTATTTTAAATTGTTATGTATTTATTTATTATGATTATTATTGTGTGACGTATCGCTACATCAATGCATTGATCCCAACCTATTTAACCTAAAACCTACCCCCCTCTTCTACATCATAAAAAACAAACCCTCTGCCATACCTTCCCGGAACGAAAACCTAATGTACAGTAAATGAATATAGCTAACAGTAAATTAATATAGATTATCATGCCTTACAGACCATGGAGGTTTATAACTGCAATTGCAAGTCCAATTCCTTTCTAAGGGCAATACAAGTTTTCTGTCCTATTTTCGAATAGAAAAGAACAGAAAACTGTAAAATGTGAATGTAAGTAAAATGGGAATATTGTTAGGTGTCAGTACTGCCTCTTTTTATTTATTTTATTTATGCCACTGCCTAGTGAGGGGCCACAGTAATACAATAAAGCTGGCAGTAACTGCTGCTAAGCATTTATTTTTCAAGAGCTTGAAGTATAATTAAAACAAAGTAATACACCAAATTCTGCCTGTGGAGAAACCTGATTGATGTTTTCACTGTACTGCTGTACTGCAGTCAACTGGGACCTTGTTTACTAAACACACAGGAAATAGCTTGAGTTCTCTACATCGGCGATTCAAAAAGACAATGCTGTAAAACTGAGCTTTCTTCCTATGCTTCCACTCTGCCCCTGTGCATTGCTCTGGCCCTCATTCATACAGACCAGCTGCAACAGAACAGGCTGAGCTTTCCACCGTCTCCCTCTCTCACGGCCTTCCTTTCTTGTCCTATGTGCAATTTTCTTGTTATCCCTGTGTCTCTCCTCTCATTGCTAGTACACACCCATTCTTCATCATCCTCCATTTCATTTTCAGCAACAGCATGCCTTTGTTTACTAGCATGTAGACCATTGGTGTCACTGAGAGAGGCTCATAGAGGTTAGCATTGCGCCAGTGTAACACACAACTTCAACAGCAGCGCTTCTCCTGTTTCTACAGAGCGGAACTGCATTTGGGCATTGCGCTGCTCTGAGATCACAGATTTTTGGACAGGAATTCAATAAGCAGCAGCTGGAGAGGTCCTCTGGACTGCAAAAACATAATTTAGAAAGCCTTAATACAATATATTAGGGGTCTCAGCTGTGGACCAAGGGCAAATGTAGACACGTCGCCCTGATCAGGCATGTCATAACAAAATCCATCCGCTGTGAAGCCATGCACAAATGGATATGGTCCTTGTGGGAACACAACCTCTGTGAATCTTTTTCTGAAAACTGATTTTGAATCTGACATGCTGAAATGTCTCGTGCCACGTTCTTGTAAAAGCCATCTGTCAAATGGAACCTCTCAGAAATGAACAATTTCAACATGTTCATTGGCCTGAATCACCAGTGAAGTATAATGGCCTTGTGATTGGGTATGAAGGTCCAATCAGATGATGTGTCACTCTCCTTGTAACATCTCTTTCACCCTTTGCTTAGTCATCCAAAGAAAAGAAAAGCCAGTCTGTGGTCCATCATTTATAATAAAATCTTACATATATCTAAGTACTCCTGTGGTGATTTCTCTCTTGCTGGCACCCAACTTAGGCCTGGATTCAATCAACATTTGTCCTTAACTTTTACTTACAAACAAATGCACGTTTTAATTTATTTCAATGCAAATGCAATTATTAAAGTATTAAAAAACGCAAGTATTAAAAAATATTTTGGTGAATGCTGGACTCACCAAGTTTGTGAATAAAAAACATACATTTAATTGTTGAATCCAGGCTTTAATTCTCAGCTTTTACCCATATTGTGTAATGCCATGTTCATATCCTATCGGAATTATTGTAAATTTGAGTTTCCAACGTTGAGAACCAGTTCACGTGAGCTTCCAAGTCAGAAATACAAGTGGGAAACTCAGGTATCATCCGTGAGCACCCAGTTACAGACTTGTTTGGCCACGCCCTCCGGCAATTCAGGAAATGAGTGAAACCATGGCAACACCTTCAATAGTTCATGATTAATAGGTAACAATTATTATTTATCAATAATAATCAAGATAATATTGGTTCACAATATGGCAAACAGCACAATGAGCAACAACATATTTTTCAGGACCTCCACTGTCGCTCTCCCCAAGTTTGAAGCATGTGAAAGTAGGAAAGTCAATTGTTCTGTTGTAACAACAAGTTTCCGAGTGGCATATGAGCATATTGGCTCCAGTGTGGACTGGTGGTCAAGGAAGTGGACGTGTGTCCAGGAAGTTGTCCTTTCGTATCCCAGATGGGGTACAGCTGTTGTGCCCATGCGCAGGAGCAAGATACTTTACCTGAATTTATTGGAGGTTTTTTTACATACATAATTACATAATTTGTCATACTGTATCACTGCCATTTGAGATACTATTACCACACACTATTACCACATACTATAACTAAAATTAATGTTGAGAAGTAGCACATTAACATGATATATTCCATTTCAATCCTGCATAATCAAGTCAGGAGCTATCAATTATGAAGTACAAGATAGGCTCTTTGTGTATTAAAGTGCGCTAGAGCACTTTGTTTGTGTTTGATGTCCCTGCATTTCTCCAGTGACATTCTGAAAAACTATCTCTCAAAATATGAACACAGAGACGTTTAATCTCAGATATGTAATGGTCATATTTTTGTATACGATGGAAAAATATACATTTAGATGTTTTGGTTTAATGCAAAATACTTGTAAAAACATAGAAACATTCTTGCTGATAGGATAGCTCATATTTTATGGAATGGTATGGGCCACAAGAAGTGTTCAAATAATTCAAACTGTCAGTATGAAATAGTGAGTGTGGGGTCAGTGAGATAACATTAATTACACTCATAAATGTACTAATTCTATGGGTATTAACATGAGCTTCCCAGAAAGAACCGGTGGAAACAGGTGAAATCCTAGCCAGGCATTTTACAGTGTAAAACATCATTTCAAATTGTAACATCTTTTTATTCCCAATTTTGTTTCACCAAATTTAAAATGCCCAATTGGATCTGTAAGCCTGTCTCATCTTTCAATTTGTGAGTGTCAACCAGCCACCACTTATATTCACTCTACAGTCCAGCAGCTAATTGTGCAATAAGGATGGGGTCTATTATTATTATTATTATTATTATTATTACTATTAACAATAATAATCATCATCATTGAATTAATTATAGCAGCAATGCAGGTTAACTACCTTTATCAAGGGGAAAGTGCCATCCAGGACTAAAACCTGCAATCTCAACCTAAAAATCACAATCTCAAACCACAATCCCACGCTGCTACATTTATGGCAGAATAAACTGGTATCACATTCCTGTTATTATGCATCCATTCACATGCAAGCATGCAATTATCCGGAAACCTGGATACACACATCCGGTCACATACACACCTGGGCCCATGAATTGCACTGCACTAGAGACATTCAGTGCAGAGGAGCTTTTTTGATCCTGTATGATAGCTTCAGCTTCTCATAATCAGTCTATTCTTGAGGTGACGGCCGAAAGGACCATATGGCCCTTACTGTTTTCCAAGTAGGGCTCCGCCAAATAACACAACCCATCTGGTCCACTAGCATAGCATTCACAACAAGTAAGACGTTATCATTTTTCTATGTTTGATTGCTATCACACCTGCCATTGTGGTGACATGTAAAAAGCGGGGGTGGGTGCAATTATTCAAATATGTGCCCTTTGCAGCCATATATTCAGTTGAATATCCGATGCTCATGTTTAATCTCTGCAGAGAGTCTAATGTATTCAGTCCAATCCGTGCCGATCGCCAATACATTGTGTGCCATTTATAGTCTCCACACAGCATTCACATCACTCTCTCAGGGTCAATGAAAACTTTTATAGTTTTTTTTTTTTTTTTTCTGCCGCCACAAATATCCAACAGGAGCAAGCTCTATTGGTATGCAGCTCAGTGCCTTTGACTGCAGCCTTCTTCACTCAGTGTGTGTCCCACAGACACACAGGACTCAAAAAAGCCACCCCAACCCCACTATCACACTCACACACACACACACACACACACACACACACACACACTCACAGAAATAAACAAATTCACTCCCACCCACAGGCACATGTGCATACACTCATAAGCACATTAAAAATTGTACTCACACACACATACAGCTTTCTATACTCTCAGCCAAGAACACAGATAAGCACGCACTCATTATGCGCTCCTTTCCTCAGATGTGTGTATCCACACACAAGAACAAGCGCACACACATACATATTTGTCTCTGTTATCTCTCACATACATACAAGGACACATAGAGATATGTATATGTATGTGCACACAAACACATACACACATGTACAAAAACGCAGACATGCAGATCTACTTAAGCACACAAGAACACACTTATGCAAGGATACCCACACATCCATACAAACACACACACACACAGGCCCCCACACACACACACACACACACACACACTTGTCAATCTCTCTCGATCACGTGCACCCGCTCTAGCTTTCTGTAACTGCATAGCATCATCGTAGGTCTCACACCAGTGACCTGGGACAATCTGAAGTCCCTACTGTCCCGGAGGACTGCGCTACTGTCTGAATGTAAGCTTCAAAGAGCCATCATGCATATGATGCCTTGTCACTTTTAGCACTAACGCTTTCACAAACAACAGACGTCTGAGCTGTTAAATCCCCTCCAACAAAATACAGACCAATGGATCCGTCACAGCCCAAAGACAACTCCATAAGTGGGTAAAGTAGCCTACATTTCTAAACCAGTTATGTATCCCTGCAAAATAACGAGGAGGAAGTTGTCTTGACAACCATAAACAAACATCTCAGAAGGCATACGGTGTCAATCCACGCACTTAGCAGAAACTCATTAGAATGAATTAACATTTCAGTGCAAATAACACAAAAGAGATGCAAATGATGCTTTATGAAACTTTGAAAGGACAAAGGAATCTGTTTTTAAGAGGGGTCAAGTACATGTTATCCTTTAGCTAGGGAGTCTAATCAGGTCAAATAAGATACAGTATGGGCATTTAGTACATTTGTATTCAATAAAAGACCATACTGGAATGGAAATCCTAGGTAATTAATCAAATACTGTTCACCCGCATTCTACATTTTACGTTCTACATTTTAAAACACTCCAAAAGCGCTTTAAATATTCACATGAATCAGTTCACTCCGACTTTTTTCTCGATAATATTCGCGGTTTGACGTAGGACGGCGCATAGGTATTTTTGGCTCTCATTATTCCCCTTTACGTTAGTACTACTGGTGCACAGCGAAGGGGTGAATGCGTTGTATGAGAAATGGGCCAGGCAGCTCGGATAATACCGGGGACTTTGGGGTTTTCCAGCGACATAAATCACAGTGACTTTCTGAATAGCCTCATAAAGCGCCATGTCATTGCAATTCAGTGCACGGCGCACGGGCTCTTTCTTCAGCATGCAGATCATTAAGAGGCTCCTCAGCAATCAAGTAATGCGCGTGATGAAATGCTTCCACCAGTCACTGAGCGCGCCGAAAAGGATGAGGCATTTTTTGTAGGTTTATCTCAACGATTTCCATTCTTTATTTTGCAGGTACAAGCAGATTAGAAAGGAATGACTTCTAACATCGTCAAAATGTTGCTTAAATAGTTCACTCTCCCATATAAACCGGTACGTATTTTGGTGCAATACTGTGTTCCTCACGTATTGGAAAGCAACACAATAATAATTGAACTGCATCAATTGTCATGCCAGTTTTATCAGTGTTCCACAAAAAGAACACGGTCGTTCGTCTCTGGATTTTCGCGCTTGGCTATCAACAGTGCATACAAATATGAATACAGATGACTTCGAAGTGTGTTCTAGGCGTACAAAACCTTGCAAATGCAACCGCTTATGTAAGTGATCTCTCTGTTACAGCAATGAAACCGACTGGCGGGGGAAATGAGGTATCGATTTTAAAAGGCTACGGAGAAAATCGGAAATTGTGTAAAAGTTTTTATCTTGGAAACAAAATGCATTTTATTGCACAGTTTTATCAATCGTTAAGGTTAATTAGACTATTATCTTAAATTAAAAACGTGTAGGCCTAATTAATAGTAATGGGGACTTTTAATGGTGATGGAAATGTTTATGGAATGTATTAATTATAATCGATTATTATTATTATTATTATTAGTGATGGTGCTGGTGATTTGGTCGTTGTCATGGTTGTGTTCGTTGTCATTTTTGTTCTTGAAGCATATTGATTATTTATGTGACTATTCATATGTATACTAAATCCAACGGATGACGTATTCTCAGCCCCTTAAGGGAGAATATGCATCTTCTTCCAAATCCAGAGTGCGCACCAGATCCAGAAATTGGGGATACGCTTTCTTAACTTCCCACTGATGATCAATAATGCACATCCGACAGTACATATGTTTAAGAGGTTATTTTTGCACTGTATCCTTCCCAAGCAACGAATGAAGCTTCATAAAGACGTGTCAGAAGAGCTCGGGGTTAATGGCTAGCAGCCTTACCGAAAGCGCTGAACGACCGAATAATCGGCGACCAGTACAACGCAATATACTCAAGTGTAAGCGGTTCCAGGGCAGTTAATTCCTCCAAAATTCATTTCAGGTTAAAGTGAAGGATTGCCCGATTAAGACATAAAGTCATATAGTAATGTAAGCTGAATTACTTTCACGGTCCGTTGTGTTTGAAGTGTGTTAGAACGTGCAAACCGACGAAACACAGAGGCTACCATAGTCCTCTAAAATAATTTGCAACAAGTGTTTGTGTATAGCGCCAACTGGCACCCAAGCATCTACAGATAATTATATGTACCAAATTAAACTTAACGAAAAAAATCTAAATATAGAAATGTAGCCTACGTAGAACTCAAAACATGGTGTTATCGGAATGGACACGTGCCCTGAGACTCGTACTGGCTGTAATAACTTGTGTATCAATTAAATTAGGCCCGGCTGTGTTAATTAATCGGGACACACATATTTACAAATATTAATGTTTGATATTAGGTTTTAGGGGGTAGTAAACCCCTCTGCACATCACATCCCTCTCATGGTCTCCGATTTGAGGGAATTGAGTCGTAAGTGTTGACCCATTTGGAACTCTCCTTTTTACCGCGCCGACGCTTCACGGCCATTCTGCGTCCATCCTGCCAGGCAGCTGCCCGGCGCAGCCGCTCCGCACAAGAAGCACGCGCACCCTCACAGACACACAGTGTCAGGGAAATGACAAGAGAGAGTGCGACACTGGCACTGTGCTCTACTTGTGGCTTACAACTACAAGCGGAATTTTAAGAGCACGCATACATTCTTCCTGAATAAAGGTTTCAGCTGAAATCACACCATGTTCTTAATTCTATTACATAAACCGAGTCTACTGTTTTACATAAAGGAAGACGCATCACAGCAAATTCAATCATGTATTCATGGGTGATTTTCCACACCCGCAGCGTCCCCTGTCCATCTACAGAAATCACATAGCCTAATACCCAAACCACCTGTTTTCACCCGGCACGCGCACTGCATAGGATATTTTTAATCAGAAAATGTAAACCAGACAAAACGGATATCAAACCGTAATACCATTATTCATAAAGTAATTTTAAAAAGTCAAGTAAAACATTAAACATTTCAGAAATCAAAACGGGTAGGCCCACCACAATGTAAATATACATTTTAATGCATAAGATACTGCTTTGCTTCCTTTATACGCTGTTAAGTTCTCTGTATCTTTACACGTATGACACTGGGGTTTCTAGAAGACATTTTGAGCAGGCTTGAGCTATTCGTGTGGGAATGAAAAAATTATCGTCCCTGCAATATTTCCATACACCACAATCCACCCGATGAGAATTTCCACCAAATGTCATATGCAAATTGATTTCGTGATTTTCGTATGTATAGGAAAGCACATTGAATTCAAGTGAATGCAAATATGTTTTTTTTTTAAATCAATCAGAATAGTAAACCCCGTGGAACTCGTGGTAAAGAAATTGGTTTTTCTCGTTTCGCTCAGCCGTTTGTGTTATTAAAACAAATCGTATAAATGATATACATTGAGCCAGACGTGAACGCGCGATAGCTGTGGCTCAAGTAGAAAAACGTCCCATGGAAACTCCTCTATTGAGGTCTCTTGAAGAAAATGTATACAACTTACCGATGTGAATGATGGAATCGGAGAACACGGGGTTCCACCTCAGACTCCAGGATATGGCCAGAAACAACACTGCCGGAATAACTTTCATCTCTCCCGCAGTTTAAGGCTGTTTTCCCCCTCGGAAGTGCAGAAGCCAAGATGCGTGTAAGGTGATAGTTTTAAATCCCGAGCGTCTGTGAACACTTGGCGGTGGAGGGAAACGCTCCAGGAAGGGGCGTTCGGTCTTCTTGTCTGCCGCCTCGCTTTGGTGCTATTTTTCCTAATTGTAGCTGCTTTCAGTTGTAAGAGAAATGATCTCCAGACACCCTGTTAAAATCCCTATGTATGTCAAATCATCCTGAATTCACACGGCTTCTCCTCACCAGCATCCAGCGAAAACTAATCCGATCCAATCCGAACCAAGAACAAAATCAAATCAAATTCGACTGTTAACAGGGTCCCCCTCCCTTTGCGTTTCTGACATGCAGGTCCCGGTCTGACTGAGAAAGGACCGATATTTGTGCTTCATAGACGTTGCATTTTGCTCAGCTGAAATCGTGAGCGAAATTTAAGAGATGAACTTCCATATTTCGTGCAGAAGCAACAAAATACGAGGAAGTTAAATATCCGTATCAACAAGAGCTGTATTTAAGACTTTAAAACAAATGCACGGAATCAAATTCTTGATTTTTAAAGGCTTTCCATATTCCGATAAGCACCCGAGCACTGACGTCCCTTGCCTTTTCGGAGAGAGAGATCCAGAGCTTATTCTCCACAGAACGCACAATGACGGCTCCGCATGCGGATGCTCGCCAACGCTTGGGTGAGGTATGCTGTAGGGGAGGCGACCAGAGGATAGAAGCAACTACTCGAGCAGCATCAGCAGCCTGCCGTGCGCTGTCTGGAAGTGAATTACCTGGGAGGGAGACAGGAGAGAGAGAGGCTCGCAGAGGAAGGAGGGTGGGGGGGTGGAGGGGGGGGGGCGGCGGGTAGCAACACAACAATCTGTGAGTCTCTAGCTCCTCCCAGTCCGGCTACAGCCACTTTTATCTTCCGCAGTGCACTCTTCTTGTGGCTCCCCTGCTCTTGTGCTAATCAGAGGAGATTGTTAAGAATTCCAATACAGTATAAAACAAAATGTAGTGAAATTATTCTCTATACTTACATATCGGACTGCATGGGTAGTTAGCGGCAACAGTTTGGCTCTTTTAAGACATTTTTTAAAAGGTAAAATAATGTTTACATAAATATCTAAATTGGACGTTTTCAGTACTTTACCAGGTCTGAGGAAGGTTTCAGTTTAAATTACACCTGTTGGAACAATATGCTTTGAGCTTGCTCTTTGTTATAATTCCTGAGTACAGTCTGACCTTGAATCCCCTTGAAATAGTGGAACAAGCACTAAACTGTTCCTGGTTGGAGAGAGATTAAAGTTTACCAATAAATGATAAAAATGCAGACTACCCAGCAAACGATTTAATTATATCTTTAATATCACTCCCATAATACAGAAATGTATGAGGTAATTCCCTGTATTCATTGGCAACACAATATTAAACCGACAATTTACAGGTAACTGCCAAAATTAAGGAAATACCTGAGTAAAGGGTGGGTTCTGGTGGCACTGTTATGGTATGGGGTGCATTTTCCTGACATGGTTTAGGTCCAATGAACCCCTTAGAGGGTAATGTAGATGCCAATAAATACAAAGCCATTCTGAGTGATCACCTTCATCCTATGATGAAGCATTTCTATCCTGGAAGTGGTCTCTTTCAGGATGACAATGCCCCCATCCACAGGGCACAAGTGGTCATTGAATGGTTTGATGAGCATGAAACCATATGCCATGGTCATCTCAGTCACCAGACCTCAACCCAATTGAACACTTTTGGGAGATTTGGGAGCGGCGCCTGCAACATCGTTTTCCACCAATAGCAACCAAATAAGTAATGAATGGTATTGCATCGCTCCAAGAGTTTCCACCACTTTTAGAATCTATGCCAAGGTACATTGAAGCTGTTCTGGTAGCTCATGGTGACCCAACGCCATATTAAGACACTTTATGCTGGTGTTTCCTTTATTTTGGCAGTTGCCTGTACATTGTTAGTATTTTGTCATTATGAATTCCCTGGTGTAATAACATTAAAAGCATATTGTATATTGATAGTTGTACTGTGTATTACTTACTTATTTACTCTTATTTACTTACTATATTATATTTCAAAATAATTCACATGGACACAAGTTTCAGTTTTTTGCTATCTCAAAAAACTTACTTTAAACTTCAGGTGAACTGTATCCTTAACCTTAAGTCTAAACTTTAGTATAACCCTGAGTCTAACCCAAAGTTTGGTAGTTGAAAAGTCCTCAAACATTTATGTGATTGCACAATATGTTATAAGGAAAGGTTGCCAAGCAGTTACAAAGCATTTACTTAACTACAAGATAATCACACAGATGAATGGTTGACATAATATGAAAAAATTTGAAATATTCCTGCATTGGGTGACAAGATTGCAGTTATTAACTGTAGTGGCATGTCCCTGGACATTGTTCCAAACAAAGTGCTTTTTTGGGAGAACTATCATCAAAGATGGGTAAAGACCACCTTATATATTTCAATACAGTGGGGTTTGAATGACTGCCAATAGTCAGTGATGTATCACTGCAATAAGATGAGTCATTCACTATGAATGCGAATCAATTAAGAGGGTAGAATCCTGAGGGTTAAATATGACCATATCTGAAATGGATGAAATTATTTAGGTCGCCACTGTAGAGGCTGGATCAAAGAGTCCACAGCAAGGAAGTTGCTGAAAGGCATTGAATTAATTATGATTAATTATTCATTGTCATCAAACAGGCAAACAACGTCACACTGATCAATGATGGAAGTCACTCGGCCCTGTCCATTATTCATAGTCGGGAGAATAATGGTTTGTTAAGCAATCACATTAATTGATTTTCTGACTGAAATGGATATTTCAATGTCTGTCATTTTTGGGGGTGTGCGATCACAGCATATGTCATAACCACCACAGTACATTTTAGAATGTTTTCAGTTTGGCACTAAACTTACACCGTTGCAAACATCCGACCACCTGTATGAGGACATTGTGAGAAGACCAGTTCTGAATTATTGCTGTAATATAAACGTCTGTTGACGATACTCGCATGCACAAGGTAGAGCACTGGTATCCAAAGCTAATCTAAGCTGGGAAGTGAACTTTGGGTTGGTTTCCCACTCTACAATGCAACAACATTACTACATTGTCAAAAGGCCAGGACACTCGGGAAGACAAAATGTAATTCTCTTCCCAGCGACATCTCCCTGCCTTACAGGCGCAAACGCTAAAATATTCATCTTGTGTTTTTGAAAGGTTATGGTCATTCTGATTTTGTGTGGAAATAAATTTGTAATTTTCTAATAATTCTCAAAAAATTATGATTATTCTATGATGTACTGTGAGGAGTAATGTGAATAGTTTTCACACTATTTTCATTCCTCAATGTTATATTATACCATTTTAAAAAATAAATTTATTTATGAGTTTTCCTCCCAGTTCGGTGGCCAATTATACCCTCGTCTATGTAAACTATCCCTTTCCTTTGTACTATGAGTTCACCGCTGCGATTTCAGGACTGGCAGTGACAAAAGCGAACTGAACCTGCCAAGCCATCGGATGGAGCCATTTGCACGGGGCAAATTCATGCTGGCTTCCCTCCCCCCTATACCCCAGGGGGTGGACAGCCAATCCCCCCCAAACGGGACTCCAGACCAGAACTGGGCTGGCACAACCTAGGCTTGAACCCAGGCTGCAGTGGGCAACGTGCACTTACAACAAGTGCCTTTAACGGTTGCACGACTCCAAGGCCCGATATTATGATATTTTTACTTATTTTACTTAATAAATAAATGTTTTATATTTATTAATTTATTTTCTTCAATTTATTGGTTAATTTATTTCTACATCAACAGCTGAAGTATATATATATATTTTGTGAAATTCCAAAAGAAAGGAAAAAGCAGAAAGCAGAATTTTATAAACACTGTCGCAATATGATGAATTAATACACCACTAATACACAACATTGTTATGGCTTCTATGGATTTTTGTCTGAATTGTCATTGCCTAAACCAATGATTATTTTCCATCTTGGAACCCAAGAAGAAATTATTTTTGTTCCTTTGTGTTGATATATGCTATAATAATGCTACATAAAACCATACCCTGTCTTTAGCCAGTTTTATCCATTGCAAGGAAAAATTCAATGGCAAAAACAAAAAAACAACTATATGTCATACTTTGCCTTGTCATAGTTCTGAGCAAGTATGCTAATTTACTATTGAGAGAAACGGCATCCTATAGCTATTTAAATAAATTGTATTAATAAATAAAGTTACCATAATATAAGTGACCATCTGGTTCCTATCACTATTAGTCATCACAGTTAAGGTGTGATATAAAGCATGCAGGTATTTTCCAAACAAGTCTAAAATGTAATAAAGCCATGTTATCATTGCCATATTAAAAACTTAAAGGCATATAATGTTTGCCAAATTGATTAGGAAATTGTATGTTGTGGCCACTGATCAAAAAGTCACAGTGAGAGCTGACGAGTGGCACTAATATACTAATCTTCAGTTTAGTGATGCGCTCCAAGGTCTGGTAGAGAATCCTAATGGTTGAACTGAACAGGGGCCTGCAGCTCAAGAGAACGGAACATAATTGGCTGTAGAATCACCCAGGGAGGGAGGATTTCAGTCAGCAGGGTTTCCCCATCTCATGCAAGGGCGACTCCTCCTGGTCGACCAGGCACCTGCAGATGTGCCTGAGAGTGTACTCCTCGAATGCTAGATGCTGATGACCACCACTAATGTGCTGTTAGTGTGTTATCTTGTTTTCATGTTCTGATCATGTCCTTCTACTCATCACTTCAATTTACATATGTGTTCAATAACTTGAAATACTAAATACATTACAAATGGCATGTCAGGGAACTGAATTCTGCATCAAAATAAAAATAAAAATACTTTTGCGTTATGTTGCGTTATTATAGTGTAATATTTTTTTGTTTCGGATTTCAGCACCCCAAAGTCAAAACATCAGTGTGCATACCAGAGTTATGGTGCCGGTTTCAGCACTACACTCTCAATATATGAGGGAGGGGATAATTGATATGAAAAAGAGGGTATAGTTGGCTACTAAATTGGGGAAAATGGGGAAAAAAGCAGAAAGAGAACAAAAATCATGAACGTTCATACAATTATTTCAATCGGATTAGGTACTCCAAATAGGAATAAAAGGAAAGTTGAGGATAAAAACTGGTTTGCAAAAATTGCCACGCTGCAAACTCATTCAGTGAATGGTGTGTCTCATCATAACACTCAGCTGCTATGTGTGACAAATGACTAACACTTAAACTTTTTGTGTAATACAAATGTGAAATTGTATTTGTGTCCTTGAAATGTGGTACAGCAATGGCTGTTAGAAATCTACAAATATGGTTAATTTAAAAGTAGAGTTTCTCATTTTTTCCCCTGTTTTCCTCCTAATCTGGTTGCCAATTATACCCTCTATTTATCTCAATAAACCCTCCCCACAAGTCCACCGCCCGTCCTCCGGGTAATAAGCTCATTTTCCGGGCTGGCAGATCTGCCTCCTCCGAGACGGAACCCGACCACGGACGCCCTTCCACTCCTCGATGAACTTGTGCCGGCTCATCCTCCCCCCTCCCCTGGGGCGGACAGCCAAATGCCGCCCCCGATCGGGGCTAATGGCCAGGGCCGGTCTGGCAAAGACAGGTTTCAAACTGCGTCCCTAATAGGCAGCCACACTCGTATCGGACCAGCCAAGATATGGTGCGTTAGACCCCTATGCTATCCGCCACCTACAAATATGGTTAATAACATAATAATTTATGTTACAAAACAAACTCCTACAAGCACTGTAACAACATCATTTGTTAACTGGATATTTTGTAACAAACTGTAGCATAATTTCTCTAGTTATGTAGGTACTTCACACAAGACGATATTGACAGCAGACATTAAAAGATTGCACTTGCTCCGGCAAGTTCCTGATTGCAATCAAAGTGAAGTATAAGTTTGCAAAGGCAACAAAGCATGGGAGATTTTCAGGATTTCATTATGAGATGAACTGGAGGAAATGGAGATCAACTGCTGTTACCGAGGTCTGAGAAATTATCAAGGGCGGAAGAGAAGAGTCTCTCACAACCAGATGTTATTTCCAGGATTAACAAGTAAGGCAACCTTGTGGATCGTCTGGGGTAGAGGACAGTCCACCTGCATGGGGAGGGCAGGACTGTGGCATTAAACACAGGTGAGTTATTCAGGAGTTAAGAGACCAATACATCACCAACATTGGCAACAAAATATTAATAATATACACCATTTAGCAGACGCTTTTATCCAAAGCGACTTACAGTAGTGAATGTATACATTTTTTGGCCCCAGTGGGGATTGAACCCACAACCTAAGCGTTGACAACGCTGTGCTCTACCAACTGAGCCACACAGAGCCACATTAAATGGACAACATAAAGTGGGTATAAACCCTTTGGCATTTTTCATATTTTCTTTTCTTATTTCATGGAATCAAAATGGATTTCATTTGGATGTATTGCCACTGATCAACACAAACTACTCTATGATGAAAAAAATGAAAAAAGCTCTAGGCCCCCAGATGGCACAACAGTGAATGCTCTCACCTGGAGAGCAGGTTGTCCACTGCAGCCAGGGTTTAATCCATTTGTTCAAGTTCAATTGGCTGTCCGCCCCAGGGGAGGGAGGAGGGAAGCTTACCGCGTATAAGAGCGGTTCTGTGGGTACCGTAGTTACTGTCAGTGTCTTGGTGGGTTCCATTTTGGAGGAGGTGATTTATCGCCTTTGTGACTGCTCAAATGTATAAAAAATAAAAAAGATTCTAAAGCCTTTTCTTCATTAATTACAAATCAAAAACAGACAATAATTGATGACATAAGTATCCCCTCCCCTTGAATTAATTCTTGATAGAAGCCGCTTTAGCTGTAATTACAACTGGGACTCTACTTGAGTAAGTCTCTACCAGCATTGCACATCTGGACATGCAATATTCACCCATTCCTCTTTACAAAATTGCTCAAGCTCCATTAGGATTGATGGTAAACAGCAATTTTTGGAACTTTCAACAGATTCTCAATGGGATTCAGGTCTGGGCTTGGACTGGGCCACTCCAGGACACTTTTTGCCACCCTCCCATAAAGTGCAGATTTGTGAAGTGCCCAGGCTAATATTGTCCCATAGACAGTTTTTGCCATCTCTGCCATGAAAGACTAACTCCACTAGAGTTGCCATAGGCCTCTTGGTGGGCTCCCTAATCAAAGTCTTTGATATCTTCTTATATCTTTCCCCTGATTGGTGCTTTTGAAAAGCCTTCATGATGAAGCTCTTGTTTGGAAATGCACTAATTAGCTATGGGACCTCTCAGAGACAGGTGTAGTTCATTTGAAATAATTTGAAACACCTTAATTGTACACAGGTGTAACTATAGTTAATTAACTGTAGTTAATTAACAAAAAGCTTTAGATTTGTTTCTTTATTTTACATTATAGAGTATTTTGTGTTGATCAGAGGAAAGAAATCGCAATTAAATGAATTTTGATCCCATGAAGTAAGAAAATAAAATGTAAAAAATGCCAAATGGGTGAATACTTTTTATACCCACTGTATATATATATGTGTGTGTGTGTGTATTTTTCTAACTGTAGAGATTGTAGTCTCAAAAAGGGGCCATTTTCAATGGTGCATTTTTTTTTACAAGGCCTTGAATCAATGTTTCTGTGCACAGGAACTAAAATTGAAAAGGTCAGCAGAGAGCCATGTGAACAAATATAATGTGTTATGCAATGGATCTATTGAAATAGTTCCAGTGTGTTGTGTCTTTTAAAAACACTCCAGGCCAATCTATAAATCGACAGACAGTACCATTAACATTCATTATCCAGTAAAGCTGTCAACAAAAGTAGCAAGGAAAGAAGGAAGGACAGAGTTTTTCATACAATTAATATTAACACATATTAAATGCTAATGCTATCACAATGTTTACATTTTGAAGTGCCAATGTCATTGAATATTGCACAAAACATCAAAGGGTATTATTTTCTGTGTGATTGGGAATATGATTTAGAGGCGGCACCCTGTCAGATAAGGATAAGCTTGGTCTTCCCTGAATGATGTAGTAAAACCCAGGGGCTGCTGGAAGGAGTGAATACAGTGGCCGCTGTCACACCATCTTGTGAGCGCTCACAGTGAGCCAGTGATGCCCCATTAACTGCAGTGATTGGATCAGGAGTGTAATAAAGAAAGGGGAGGGCACAGCATGTTAATGCAGACCCAGACGAACGATGCAGAGGTCATTAATGCAGAGGGGCCACATGCCGTCTGCCAGGGAGCAGACGGACATAAAGACTACAGACAAAGAGACAAACCAATCTGAGGCAGAGGAACCAGTGGGCGTTTGCAGAGACCAATAACACAAGCAGCCAAGAATCGCACAGGCCCTCCCAATCTTTATCATTGCGGGGTACTGCGAAATGCAGTCCCTAGGAATCTGTATCATATTTTCATATCAACATACTTCACGTTTTCATTTTTGTAATCATTTTTTGCTTCCAGGACACATGCATTATTCTGCCTATGGGGTGCAATAGAAAGTCAGCATGATATCCTCATGTTGACAAGCAGCTGGTTCAGATCAGGTCAGGATTCTAGAAAAGTCCATTATGAGCATACAGGCCGCTCTGAAAACTGGAACCAGACAGCCAGAGTGAATCAGGTGTGTAAAAAGTAAGTTAGTATGCATGCTGTCACATCTCAAGGACACAACCGCCGGTGGAAATGTGATGCATTGAGAACTGCAAACACAGATCCGGGGACTCAGCATCATTTCAGAGCAAGGGCGCCAGATCCCCGCGCTATTTGAGGGCTCAGCCATTGGGGCACAGCACTATTTTGGAGCGCGGTGACTTGAACACGACTCTACTTGAGACTGTTCCTGTCTCCCTTGGGCTGCACAGACACATATGCGATGTTGATTTTCCTCTGGAACAAACTGAAGTCTAATCAAATGGGTGAATGAATTCCATCAAACGAATGATGGTTCAATACAGTGTTCCCTACCTACCCTATGAATGGTATGTGGGCTTCACGTCTCAAATCCATCCATGATATCCAAACTAAACTGACCAAGGTACATCACCGTGTTCATGTCAGTCAGAAGCTCTCTTACAGTGCTGAGCATAAGCAGACAAGACATTTCTGCTTTCTCTTAGATTACAGCCAATTAAGGTCCAGTGGGGCCTAGGTGCTTAAGTACAGTAGCCAGCTTGCCTAAGTAGGGCAATTGGTTCAACCTTGACACGTTTAGTTTGTTCCCCTCTCAGCTGAGGTGAATGTACAGTGCCTGTCCCCTGGGCTTCACTGTGAAGCTCAAGGTAGAAATGAAGGAAATCCCCCCAAGGCAGAACTTGCGCTCTGGGGTGGATTTGAGACATGAATAAAGAATACCTACTTTTCTACAGGTATCAAATTTTGCAGCTTCAGGCCTTGGGTATATCATTAGACAGCTGTGCCCGGGAGTCCACAGCTGTGGAATACAACTGGCTTAGTTCCGCCAAAGGTAGGGCCGGTTTAAGACAGCCAGGGTTCCTCAGACGACCACTGCATTAGTTCCTCCAAAAAGACTTCTCAGACAGTTGTTATTAGTGGACCATGCACCTCTCCTCCAATCAGTGCTACTTCTCTCATGCAGTACATTGCAGCTCATAGGCTGTAAACTGGTCATTGACTTTCAGGCAAGTGCACACTCTTCAGCTGCAATGTTGCCTGCACAGGTGTGGGTGGCACAAAGGTTACTAAAAAAATTGGCAAAATTTTCATGCAGAACCATTTGCGAACAGAAAATAATGAATGGAATAAAGCATGCAACTTAAAAAAATAGTTTTTATACCATGTGAGAAAGCAATTTGACAAATTCTCAGTTTTCAAACCGCTGCCAACACCGGCATACTCCAGCGGTTTGATTGGTTTTGCATGAAGCTGGCATGGAAGCTGCCTGGATATCTGTACAGAAGCATTCATGGGACGTCTAACATCCGAGGCATCATTTTTAGACTGATGTTAAAAGCATGGGCGCACAAAGTTCCCACCATTACAAACAAACTCATTTTTACCTTTGAGAATATACAGTTAAGTTGTAAATAACAACACATACCCCATATATGCATTTTAAAATTAAACCCATTAGTTAAATTCATAAATATACATACATACACGTTACATTCTGATTCATCCTTATAGGAAATAATCTGTAGGGGACGGGAGCCGATTTACCACTTTGATGCTCAAATAAAAGCAAAGTCTGTGAGTTTTGTTTCCAAATTTTACACCAGGGAGAGGAGATCAAACCGTCGATCAGACTCCCAACGAGCATGAATGTACAGAGAGGGAACGTGTGATAGTGAGGGGGGAGGGAGAGAGGAAGGAAAAATAAGAGAAAAAGAGGGAGGGAGATTTTCACACTCACATTACCATCCAGGATCCGTGCTGGGATAAGGAGTGGTGTTCCCATAAGGCCTGGGTTGTTATATAATCTGCCCACCTGTCTTCTCTCCCCAACATGAAGAATTCACTACAGGGGGCCACCCTTCTGCTATGGCCCTGTCTCAACAGTCGCTCAAGAGCTCACTTTGCTTGTAAGTGCTCCAGTTAAAGAAGTACACACGCAAGTCTTTGATTTCTTCACCAGAAAGAAGAACTTCAGTTCGTTATTGAAATGCACAGCAGCCGTCTACCACAATGTACCGGGCAGTGTGTTGCATATAATATTCACTTTACATTCAGCTCAGGAGCTACAGTGTGCTGAAAGTCATTTGGATATTTATCCTCGAATGAAAAGGAATTACAAAGTGTGGCCACAGAGACATCATCATGAGATATGGGTTGAGAGAAATATTTTCCCAAACACACATATATACTCACACACACGCACACACACACACATACACCCCACTCAATCCCCCCCACCCCTACACACACACACACACACACACATGTACACATGCACATAAGCACACACTCAAACACAAAGGTTCCTCCTTTGATACTACTTTAATTGCTCAATATCAAAAGGAATTCCGGTCATTCAAATAGACAATCATAGAGGCAAGAGATGGAATGAACCTTCCCATTAGAGGCACTCAGATGTGTGGTGCACAATACTAAACATGTCATTGAGGTTGTGAAAGAATGAATATCAAAGGAGGGAAACATTCAGTACTGTTGAGTTCTGAGTCTTGGGGTCCATTCTGTAGACTAATTGTTACCAATAGTCCAACAGAGCAGCTGATGGGAGGTGCTGATTAAGTCCAGAACTAATGTAAAGAAATTCTGCAACTTCATGCTCCAGACTTCATCTCCCATCACCACAAATATAACTTATGAGGCTCCAACCTGCACTCAAGCTTGGTCTAACCCCATGGCACCACTGGACAACAAATCAAAGCACATTTTCCTCAAATATCAGCTGCCACAATTTTATGACTGTGAATACTCTCACAAAATTATCTTCAGGGCAATTGAGAAATTGTATCAAGATTTAATTTTTTTCTTGAGAAAAATATTCTCAGTATTGTACGTATTCAATATTATGCAGTATTCTACATGCACAATCTCATTTTCTTGTTCCATTTGACATGTAGGAGGCACTGAGTGGAATCGGACACATTTTACCCCATGTCTTCCCTGAAGAGAGCTGTCCACTAGGTATTCTAGAGGCCCATGTTAATGAACTCATAGTAGGAGTCGGCCCAAAATCAAAATACAGCCATATTCCCAGCGACAGGGAAGGGCCTGTGGTAAATATAAAGAAGAGGTATTCAAACACAGTCAACCACTACTGCACAGATGCTGAGACAGGGAACACAACTGTACATTGATGGCTTTCAGGCTGAGAGCTGAGAGCTGTCCACTACATCCTGGAGCTGTCTGCTGCATGACTGGTTTTGAAGCCAGTAGCTGTCCACCCACTACCGCACTAAAGCAGGTATTTGTCAACAGTTCACTACACATAAAACCCCATCCGATTTATATTTAAAATATTTGTTGTTACAATCAATTTGGGAAGATTCCCAATACTTAAGGATCTGAGTACATGCTGTCCTGATGTAGTACCACCGAAAAACAGCAGAGGTCTCCCTTCTATTCATACTGTCTGACACGGTTGGCTCAATGCAGCTATCTCGTAAACTATGTTAATTGATCGTCTAAACTGACAAAATACACTTCTTAATGAGGTTGTGGTTCAGATAACTTTAGTCTGACTTTGTTGTTCCCACTCACTTTGGGGCTGGAAGTATAAACAAAGAATTCAAAGAATGCTTAAATACACATAATTTGCTTGAACACACATACACACTCACAGAAACACACACTCGCTCAACAGTCTTGTGAGTATAGTGGTGTTATGTAGGTTGGCTGCAGCATGAATTCCTCTCGGCTTCCATCTCACCCCCGGAGGCTTGACTGCCTCGCGTCATACAATTAATCTCAGGAACACTGCAGTTTCTTGGCATGCCATTCAATCATCAACAATAAAGCGGGGTTTTTTTTCTCACGCTTACAAACATATGAAATCCAGGGGGGAAAAAATGATGACTGCATTAGCAAGGGGAAATAATGGGCGAAGCCCGGGAGGTGAGCTCGAGCCAATTGCCCCGAGGGGCGGATTGAATAAAGATGAGCCTGTGCGCTTGGGGTGGGGGAGAGAGGAGGTTACGCACAGATCCTCCTCTGGGGATCAGATGCCGCTTTAATCAATCAGCCCCGGCTCCTTGCGCAGCAGTGCTCAGACGCAGCGCCGATCGCGGTGCCATGACACAGCAGCTCTCGCGGCCCGCATTGATCAGGGAGCGGTGACGCAGCGGCCGTGGCTCCGGGGTTCGCGTCTCTGGGCCATGTGCGTGCTTCGTTCGGCGCGTGGTGTGGATGGATCCTTTGTGGGCACGTGTAGGTGTGTAAGAATGATTGTGCATTTTCTAACGGTGTGTTTGTTTTTACAGGTATAGATCTTGGGTGCATGTGCAGATATAAATTAATGGATTTTGCATCCCTGAACTTATCTGGGATTTATTGCATAACTGCACTCATATTTCCCTCCTTCCATATTAATTCTTTCACAATCTGTATGTCATTTTTAGTACTGTGAACCACACATCTGAGTGACTAAGCGAGGTATAAGGTTCATTCCATTTTTTGCCTCTATGATTATTTATTTTAATGACCTATATTCTGTTTGGTATCGAGCAATTAAAGCAGTGCCAGTATCAGAATAACAACGTGCCTGCATAGCTTCTTGTGTGAGTGTGTGTGTAGAGGGGGATGGTATAAAATCAAAGTGCATGCTTAAGTGTGTATGAATGGAGGTAAAAAAAAGTACTTGTGATTTCAGGTTTGTGTTTTGGTTTGGAGTGATAAAAATCAGCTGTGTGTGGGTG
Organism: Aldrovandia affinis; assembly: GCA_029706075.1. Taxonomy (NCBI): domain Eukaryota; kingdom Metazoa; phylum Chordata; class Actinopteri; order Notacanthiformes; family Halosauridae; genus Aldrovandia; species Aldrovandia affinis. Next base: position 3,709,865 of record JAINUG010000069.1, read on the forward strand.
TGCCATGTCTGTGTTTGTGCACGGATGGGTAGCTGTTGGTAAAGAGTATGTCTGCATATAGATACACGGGTGTGCACAGGTGTGTCCGAGAGAAGAGTTTTGTGTACACAAATCAAGTATGTAGTTGAATTACCCCTATAGCAGCTACTAAAGTGTACTGGACAACTTTACAAATACAAACCGCTGAATGAATCGCAGTGCCAGATTTCTCTTCTCTATTAGTCATCCTCTTCTTTGGCTCTCTTCCTGTAATACAGTTTGTTGACATGTTCAAGGACAGGGACGGCTGTGTATGCTGATGCTCTTCAGGCCCCCACCTCCCCTTTATGACGGGGCCGGGCCTCTGGAGACCACCGGGCACGCGAAGGGGGGGGCAGCCGACGGCCTCCTCCCTCTACCCTGCGCCCTTCACTTCCTGGTCTCCTGTATTCGCTTTGCATGATTTATGGATCACCTTGTGAGTGGGTGACTCCACGTCTCTCTCTCTCTCTCGCCGCCTGGGGCTGCCGTTTATGGGAGGGAGGGACCAAAATGACAGAGCGTCTTTGCTACACGCGGAGCCGGGTGCAAAGTGGCGCGGTACGGCGCAGCCCGCGCTCAGCTGCAGGAGCCAATGACCGCCACAGGTTCCGTTTCCCCTCATAGCGTTTCTATACGGCTGTATTAGAAGGCAGCTGCAATATAAGCATTTATCTCTCTTGCAGAAGTAGCAAGAGATTCCAGCGAAGAGATTCCAGCCAATCAGGTACAGGCCCAGTTCCACTTCCTGAATAACTGAGAATTCGATCCTGGATAAATTCTACTCCAGCTCCAGAGAGACGTAAACCATTTCCCAAATCCCTGTTGCACACATCTAGTTTCCATTCCTTCAGGCTACAACCCCCCAGCTCACAGTTGGGTTGCTCATTCCATTGCATGGTTGAGTCAGGCTGCATGGCTCGAGATTTGCAGACATGTGCTCATTACGGGAGAGCAAGTGAACTCGATTGCGAGTCTTTGTTCCACTAATGTGAGATTGTGTATTCTGTTTTTAAGCAGCGTGTCTGTCTCCTGTGCCACGGAAGAAGAAAAATCACACGCACTGCTCCGACACAAAGGTAACCTTGGAAGAATTGGAAAACTTCTCCACAGAGTGAGCCTGGCGGCCGTATCTACTGAGCCCTCCCAGACACTCATTCAGGTGATAAATACAGTTCAACTAATTGGCTTTCCGGCTGGATGACCCTGAAAAGCGCAGGAACCCGAATTCAAATGGTGCGGAGGCTAACGTCAGGGTGGGGGTGTGGGGTGTGAAAGGGGCAGTAGAGCGTTGAATATGGAGGCGATGGCGAGCTGCGGTCACACCGAAACACAATGCCTGCAAGAGTCAAAAATGATGAGTGGTGGCGTTCGGCGCTCTTTCCGGAGGGCCTGCAACGAAGGGGTAACTGCGGCTCATTCCGTCATGGAGTCCGCCCCCTTCGCCAGGGATTCTGCTTGGAACGCGAGCAGAGAAAAAGTTTTATAGAGCAAGATTTAAAAGGCACTGTGACCAAATGAAAAAACAGCAGGGACTTAATTGAGGCAGGTAGGGATCAAGTGAGAACCAGTGTGTGACAGTTTAAGCAGCACAGTTTTAATGCAACTTCAATGTCCGTGGGTCATCATTATCAATGAGGTGCATGACTGCTCTCTGGTGCAAGGCATCATGGGTGCCATAAGCTCTTCAAAATGAACACCCTCATATGAAAGCAGAGTTTCAGTTTGCAATGGCTTTTTCACCTAAGAGAAGCCTGATATGACAGGAACGCAGACACCTTCATGACGGGTGGGCAGAGGAGGGAATGTTTTTCCATGCTCTGTCTTTCTTGGAGGAGAGAGCAGCTCCGGTAACACCTTGCAATTTAAGAGAAAACTGGCATCCGAGGGACACATGGAGAAGAGATCTGGATCCACTCACACCCCCTGTTTCAAAGAGATAAAGAAGCGCTGGCAACCTGGAGTTTGTGCACGGCATAATAAAGTTGTGTAGGTGTTGAGATTTTTTTTTATACCTCATTGTCCCATGGCAGCCCCAGGCTTTCTTCTTTATGAGTCCTTGATGTGAGAGGAACCAACTCTGCCAGATAGATTTACAGCATAAAGGACATCATTTATTAATTTATTTTTTATTTAATTTTTCACTGGCTGATAGAACATGTACGGGGGATGGGGGGTCTGGCAGGTGGGCGATGTGAAATATTGATGCGTCTAGGTGTGGCTGTGTGTGTACACATACATCTTAGAGCGAGCACGCCGGCATGCTCTGGTGCTGGCAAAAATTAAAGCGCGGCAGGCTTGAAATAACAGCCGCCAGATGGTACGCTCCAGGATTACATAATTGGAACAAAAGGAGCCCGGTGAGCGGAGGGCATTTCCTCCGTTGCCCTCTCCGAAAAAATCCCTGCCGATAATCACAGCAAATGAGCTCGTGCCACGCAGCGCACCTGCGTGACAAAACATCCCGGATTACGCCCGTGTATTGCCGAATTTCCTTTCCGCTCTCCCAGATACGCTCTCAGATGCTCTCTTGTTGTGTAGCGCTTATAAACATAATTGTTTGGGGGGGGGATGGTGGTGCACATAATAGATGAATAGAAAATAGTCCACACATTTTAACACAAGGAATAATAACAGAATATGCACACTATTTCAGACAGCATCCTTTGTTTGGCTATTGCCAGGAGGCCGGGGGAAGCGAATCTGGGAGATAAAGATATTACAGCCCAAGGGCGGGAAAGATACGCCGACCTGATGCTGTCTGATCAATGAGCTGCTTTCTCCCTCTATGCAAGCACAGTGCAAATGTGTCACAATCAAATTCCATGGCAATATAGGGCATATGTTAAAATAACAACAATACTAATATGACTACTACTACTATTGTCTAGTCTTAAATGTCATATGTAATATATTAGACTTTAGTTTTTATGGCAACTTGAGCCACTGTAATGCAAAATAAATTCCAGAAGACTAAAGTATGCAACTAGAACTATTAATACTACTACTAATAATAATAATAATCGTAAAACAACAATAAAAATCATCTACATCATCATCATCAATATTGGGATGGCAGGTATGCCATCTGCCAAATTACAGCAGATGGCATACCTGCCATCAGAATGACAAGATGAAGAAACACAGGGCCAAGTTACTTTACTGAATGCAGGAAAATATGGGAAGCCTTGCTTTAGAACTGTGCTTGTTTAGTTCCTGTGAAAAATATTGATGAAAGTTTAGTTGTAATTTGGAATCATTTTGAAATCAATAATATGGTATGCAGAGCGAATTTAGGAATTATATTTTATCGATGTGCAAAGAGTATATGCTTTGTGAGTAACTTGGCTTTTTTCCGTTTAAAACATTTTTGTTGAGATAATAAACAGAACAGCTTAGTGTATATAGCATTTTCAGTTCAGTGAACCTCCTGCTGTGTTAGGGTATAGAATGCTGAGAATTTGGTGAACAATCAGTGAACCAGCCTTTTTCTCGCTATCTCTCTCTATTTTTGTCAGTTGGACTGAGAGCAGCTTCCCGTGGCTACGAATGTTGGCTAAGCAACACTGGGTGGATGTGCAAATGTTGGCTCCCTTCCCCTCGGCCGTGTCCCACTCTGGCGTGAGCGGTGGGCGTGGCTGCGTGTGGCAGCTCCCGTCAGGCCGCAGCGAGCAGCGGGCATCATTACGGGGTGTACCGCCGCGCTCTCTGCTAGGGGGACCCTTGGGCAGGCTGTCACTGTGGCCTCAAACTCGTTATTTTGCCAATAAATAGAGTTCCTGGGCAGATTTGTCGCTAGCACGGTCTGTTTCCAGTTCTCTTTTTCCTTTATCTGCCCGCACAGGTCCTTAAGCTGTAGACATTCGGGATGCGCAACACGTCCTACAGCGGCTCACTGACCACTGAGCCTGACCACAACATCGTATTAACTACATCTCACTGATCCAGGCATCTCACGGACTACTGACCCATGACTATATCTACTACATCTCACTAACTACAGCATCTGGCTGATTTTAGCCTCTCACCGACCTCAGCCTTTCATTGGCTACAACATCTGAGTCCAGCATTTACCCGTCTATACCATTTGATTGATCACAGTATCTTACAATGACTACTGAAGTCATTTTACTGACCTCCCCATCTCACTGACGACAGAATCAAACGAACTAAAGTGTTGCACTGTAATATCTCTCCGACTACAGTATGTATTTAACTGATTTCAGCATGTCACTGACAAGAAAATCACAAGGACTGTAGCTTTCACTGAATCTGGTATGTCACAATGGCATCTCTTAAACTGGGACAAAGCTACGCTCGGTGGTTATCATATTTTTTTGAGAGAGTGAATGACTTTATCACAGCACCGTAAGATTCTGAAGTCACACTGACAATGTACCCCTCTCTGCTGTGCCTCTCACAATAGATGGAGATAAGATGATCAGTCACTCGAGAGGACCGCTGCAGATATGCAATAAGCAATTCCCATTCTGATGATGGGTAACCGTGGTGAATGGATCCTAGCAACGGCAAACCGGGAGAGCGGAGATAGCTTGGGGTTTGAGAGGAACACCACCGAGGCGTCACAGACAACAACAAACACAATTTCACAGAATAACGGAAATGCTCGTCAATTAAAAACAAACAAAGCAAAAAAAAAAAAAAACCTCATGAATTTCAATTTCTTCCCTTGAACGAAGAGCAAAACCGGATCGTCACATCTCGTGACGAGCCCTTATCTGCGCCCGCTACTGCAACCGCCTCGGAAACGTGATTTCGGGTTGAGGTTTCTGGTTCAGCTCCGGTCCTTCAGGTTTAGGCAGAGAAGGCTCGGGATGAAATGGAGGAGCAGAGTGAAATCAGGCCAGCGGTAATGGCCCAAAAAATAGGAGGACACACGGCGGGGGAGGGTGTTGTGGGCCATTTCTGAGCAGGAATGTCACTGTAGTCGATGGAGCCTTGGAGCTTGATGGAATAAACTACGGGTGACGCAGTGAGCGACTGATTTTCAGAGGGCAATTTGGCTCGGGCCCTCACAGCGGGGGAGGTCCCACCAGATTGGGGGGGGGGAACTTCATCTGACAGCATGTGGCTAAATTTACTCCCAATGTCAAAAGTTCCAAGGTAAAAGGCCTACACGAAAGCTATTCTCCTTCAGTACACAGAGAGGTAACTAACGGACGCAGGAGTGCATGGACCTAGACGAATGATCTGCCGGTTGTGAGGAATTCATTAGTGCTATGTGAAATCATATGAAATCATGTGATGGAAGGAAGCTAAACAACAGGCCTTGAGGAGAGAGGAGATGGTATTATATATTGATATTTTCTCTCATTATGGTTATGCTGTTGGTATTTGATGTCGGTGTGGATACGTTTTGGCGGGGCTGATGGGCCCACACTGGTAATAGACGGTGAGTCATTTGGCGCTTAAATCAGAAAAAGCGGTAGAGCAGAGACCCCCGGGACAGACTGAAAAGATGTGCTGGTGGCTCCATCAAATTCTGTGAACTGAGATATAGAGAAGAAGCACATATGATTGAATTTACAACTCTTTATTCACAGTAAATAATACAACCAATTAAAAGTAATTTTATCATCATTATGAGAGTAAAACACCCATGATGGCTGTGTAAATTTTATATATATATATATATGTATATATATATATATACACACACACACACATATGTATATTATATATACACAGATGAATCCTGTGAACATCCCCGATATTCAATTACATTTCCTTAAATTATTTTTTCTGGAAACCATTTACCCTAGGTTTCTATACCATATGAACCCTGTTAATATTTAAAAAAATCTAACATCCCTCATATTGTCTGCGCAACAATGGGTTTATTAACAGGGTTCATCTATATACAATATATGCCGTTATAACACAAGGTCCGATCTTAGCGATATCCGTTACAGTCATTTTTTTAAACACAATTTGCCAAACAATAGCAAAATAAAGTAAGAGCATTGAGTTGATCATACCCAACAAATGCATAACACCACATAAATATAAATAAGGCAAAAAAATAAATAACTACAATTTAGTTAAGTGAATTGATTCCAGAAAGGATTTCTCAGTATTCGTCAGGTCAGGGAATGTTTGGGTTCTTGAATAGCCATGAGAGAAGGGTTGTGCTGAGAGAGAAAGTTCTGCTTTACTGCTGTGTAAATAGTTTGTGGCCACGTGTTTCTCCCACAGAATGAGTACCTTAGTGTAGTTCTCAGGACTTGGTCAAGACACATGGGGGTACTGGATGGACCTTTCTAGAAAGGTAGCAGTGACAAAGGGGTAAAGGGGTGTGAGAACATAATAATGACATAACAAAGAATGGGGAGGAGGTTTGACAGAACTCTTTAGGGGGGTGAGGGAGTTAGGGACAAGGGGACATTTCCCCTTCAAGTCTTCAAGGACACCCAGGAACACACACGGCCCCCTCCGGCCTCTAAGAACCAGAGGCTGAGCAAAGGTGCCTACAAGCGAGTGAGCAGCAAAATATGGAACAGGCCGTCGCCTTCAGTGAAGAAAATACAATTTACATATAAAAAAAAGCAGGGAAATGGAAACTTAAATCAGCAGCAGCCAAATCTCGCTCGTCAGTCCAATGCAAGTTTTGATTTCGTGAACGATGTACAGCACATTGCAAACTGTTAAGGCAGAGCGATCCGGTCTGGCGGATTAGAAACGGCTGGGGAAACAGCAAGCCCAGCTCTCGCCCGTTTTCGAATGAGCATCTTCTTTAAAACTCATTACGAGGAATCTCCCGCGATGATGAATAACGCACCGTCAAATCAATTAAGAGCGGTGTAATGGCAGAACAAGGAGAGCAAAATCTTTGTTCTGACGACCCGCAAGCCCCTCTCTTTAACCCCCTGCGATGTTGCGCTTTGTAAGTAGGCTGTGTGAAGCGGCGTTCCCTGCAGATGGAGAAAGTAGAGCGGCGGACCTGGGGGAACGGACTTGGGGGGGGGGGGTTGGCTTCTGTTTTTCTCCAGCGTTTCCTTTCACCTCTAAACGTCCTTCGCTCCTCTCCTCCTCGTCACTTCTACGCTTCCATTCCAAAATGGCGGGAAGTGGGGACCTTTTTCTGCACAGCCGGGAGTTCCGGGGAGAAAAAAATATGCAATAAATAAAACAATTAAATAAAAAAAGATATGAGAAAGCTGTGGCAGTTTGGCAAAAGTTATCTGGTGTTGTCCCTACTTACTTATCGTGATAACCTTGTCGCTTTTTACTTTACTGCGAATTAATCTCGTGCTCACCTTGTGTTTGGATTGAATCAACCTTTGCCCAGGTGTGCTTTACAAGTGAAATGTCTATGCTAATGCGTAGTAACAGAAATTTTTCTTACGCATTTTACCTACTGATCATAATATTGCATTAATAATGCAAGAGTACAAGAATAGGTCTGTATTCTTATGAACAACATTGCATCTAAGAGCTGATGCAGCAACAAGAATTCTTACATCCATTTATAAAAAGGTGGTGGGGGAGGTTGGGGCAAGTCTTTACTGGTATATGGATGTTGTTATTTAAACACGATGTAAAAGCTCTACTCTGCCCACCTTCAGTGCATAAAAAGGGCCCTCTTAGATTTGATCCACCTTTAAAAAAGAATCATGCAATTAACAAAGATCCATAACGGACGCCTTATTTCCTAAAAGGAAATTGTACATTGTGACAGGAAACAGGAAATCTTGTTTTGAGCCGTCGTAGAGCAGTCCTCAAAATCACCTGTCTGCTTATTTGGCAAATTCTAGACGTGGTGACAATGTTCGTGACACACAGAAATGCGAAGCAACTTCGTTGCAGGTGCAACAAGCTACGGAGCTTGGTAGTGCTCAGCTGTGATATAAACGAGAAACAGACATACAGTGTGTACAGCTGCTTCCTTTTTCAGTCCTATAGCAGTTCAGGAAACACTTCTGAAACATGACACACTCTGCGTTTCAGCATTGCCCTGACGGAATGTAATGAGATAGGAGATTCAGCAGTGTGTGATATGTGGCTGGTATTGTGGTTCAGCAGCTCTGCCTTGGGGTTCTTGGCTCTACGTTGACGTTTGCGCGACAGCTGACGGTGGGACAGGTCGCCACGGCAACAGATGGACACTACGCTCGCGCTCACGCGGGCGGTTCATTCAGTCTTCTCGCCGCGACATTCAATGCGTCTGTCCGCTGATTCTGTCAGAATCGAATTGCACAGGACCACTTATAGAGAAATATACTAAGTAAAGAGTATCTTCAGAAAGATCTGGTAGTTAGTGCCTACACAGTGCGACACAGATTTTCTGTGTAACACCATTATGTTGAAAGTTCAAACTACATATCTAATAGTGTTCGTTTTTTGTTCTTTTAAATTCCTGCGGCAGTTTCACCCCCCCGTCTTCATCATCTGATCCGGGATGCCAGGAGAACGAGGGGACGCTGCAGATCAAGGAGTGAATGGGGTGTTGAGGTTTTGGTGGTCTCGAGGCTCAGGTGCTCATGGGAATATTAGATTCCCCCGAGGGGGGTCGAGAGCCACAAGGAATCTTGGGCGAAGTGTCGCCTAAGGATGTCTCGGACGTCTCCGGGGGTTCCCGACAGGAAAGCGGGACAGGCGCCGGACGACGAGGGAGGGGACGGGGGGGGGCTCAGCCCTCGTTCTGGGCGAGGGCCTGCAGCTCGGCGGTGTGGAGAGAGTGCTGCAGGAAGACGTTCTTGCGGCTGTACATGTGCAGGGAGAGGGGGCCCCGGGGGGGCTGGCCCAGGCGGCCGGCGAAGGACGAGGGCTGCCGGGGCAGGGGGCCCCGCTCACTGCGGGGGCCTCTCTCGCTGTCCGAGGACAGGCTGCGCGACGGGCTGGCCCGCGCCGGGAGGCTGGAGCTGCTGCCGGACACGGCGCGCGGGATCTGGCTGACGGGCCCCTCTGGCCTTCGGGCCCCCGGCCTCCCAGGCCAGCGCCACCACCTCCGGACCCCCTGCCCTCCTTGGCGCCGCCCCCGCCAGGTGCCAGACCGGGGCAGGACAGCTCCGGTCTTCCCCGGGGAATGCTCGGTCTGCGGGCGGGCGGCTGTACTGGTCCGCAAGGGACCGTACCGACCTTCGGTCCCTTGTGCTGGTGTTTTGGCTTGTGGCTCTGCTTGGGTGAGTAGCCTGTGGAAGGACAGAAAAGAAAAGAAAAGGGGGAGAGTTGAGTTTCGCTTCAGATAAATCACATAAGTCTGCACTGTTTTGCTCAAAGCCTTTCATTTTTTTCCGGAACCCTGTTGCATCATTTCCGGACCGACCAGAAATGCTGTGCATTACTGCTGAACCATTGCCTTCGATCATACTCCAAACACGGGAGAGAAGGAGTCATTTGTCACATCAAACACCACAGAGCTGTTCTGTCTTAACACAACAGTGGCACTTATCAATTGCCCATTCCCCTTACTCACACTGAAAAGCACTCAATACAATGCAATATCAAAATATACCAAATCAGTAAGCCCGACCAGAGTGGTCAAACACCCACCGAAGATAAATTAAACCATATCCCGTCACCACGCTTGATAATTTACAGATATTTTAAAATCAGAAACAAAATGATTTTAAAAAAAACAATGTTTCAGTAAGCCTGAAGAGTGGTCAAACACCCACGAAGATAAATTAAACCATATCCATACCCTGATAATTTACAGATATTTTCACGTACAATTTTCCAATGTTTGGAAGAAACAGTACATACCCTGTGTGAGGTACAACCCACGTGGAACAACAGTGAGGTGCCATTGTGGGCCGGGGGCCGGTGGTAAATAAAAAGGGGATGCGAGCAGAAGAGGACTCAGAGGGGGTCAGAGACAGGGGGACGCTCCCTCGACCCCTGCCGATCCTGGATCAGTGCTCAGCGAGTGCGTGTGGGCCGCTGCCCTGGAGCACTCAAGCTCAAACCGCTGTGGCCCCCAATGTCCAGTTAGAGAGAGAGAGAGAAATGTATGGCCGATGGTAAGAGAGATATCAATCGTGCTCTGGAGAGAGGCCAGATGGTCACACACCACACCTGCAGTCTCCCGCACTATAAAATGGATTAAGGTGGTGTAAATCCAAGTGATTTAATGTATCGGCTCTGTGTTGTGCTCTTTATTGTCCCGTGAAGAACATGGTGTTGTGCTAATGGCAGTTTTGTTAAAAGCCCGTAAGCTATTCAATGGCTTTGAAGCCGCCAGCCCGGCAGTTCAGACTGCTCTGAGAAGAGTCATCTCACTGCCTGAATGGTCTTTCTTCAGAACGGAGAACAGAGTTTCTCTGGAGTGAATGCACTCTTTGCTCTGTGCTGAACAATTTGGTTCTGGGTATAGCTGAATGGGCAACCTCTGGATGAAATCGAAATGCCTAAAATCAGATTACAAGGCATTTGTGTTTGATAAACTGTTCAGTTCACTATGAATTCACGTGGCCGTTTATAATCATTCAAATAAATGGGAAATGGAAAAAAAGATAACTAAATCATCCAATTTGAAAAACAGGGTAAAGCCCCAGTGTGTACTACTATAACATTTCTTGCTTTCTGGTCATGCAGCACAAATATGCCAGCTGATTTACAAAGCTGGGATTTGACACATTATGCATTTACAAGCTGTACAATTAAGGGAACTGCACAAAAGGCACAATGGCTAAGACTCACCCACTATTCGAACTCACACATCTCTGGATGCAAAAGTCTGTGCAAAAGCCTAACCATTATGCCACATAGCCATGTCTAACTCGACGGTCCAGTCTATGGGAAACTTGCAGAACTCAACATGGCACTTCACATTGTTCTGTTAAGCTGAACACAAGATCCCGACCCGCACTTTGCGCAACCCTCTCCAGATGATGAAAGGCATTAGCGATGGCGGTGGAGACGGTGTACCCTAACATCAACTCGCCGCTTGCAAAACAATGGCCGCCGCCCGCAGGCGATCGAGGCGGTCGATGTTCCTGGGCCGCCCTCTGCTGGAGTTCCCCCCCTCTACAATCTTAATGGGCTCTATTAAGGCAAGTGCACTTCAACCTGGCACCGGGCCTAGCCTGATCAGCACAGAATCCGGGCGCCCCTGACCGCGCACTGCCGCCCCCGATACGATGACTTCACTGGGGGAGGAGGAGAGACAGGGAGAGAAGGGAGCGAGAGAGACAGAGCGAGGGAGGGAGAATCTGTAAGCTCCACTTCCAAGTAAGTGGGGCTTGATGTTGCATGATGATGGAAAGAGCTGTGGAAAAGCTTCCAGCACATCAAAGCACCCAGCTCCTACTACACCCCTCGCACTGCTGTCAGCTCTGGGGGAGATAAGAGTCTTTACTGTGCCCGTCTGATTCGAACTGACAGCTCAGGACGTGGATAAACAATAACGAAAATATACATCGGGGGGCTGGGAGAAAAGCAAAGAGAGAGCCCATAAATCGAGTTTTCATCAGATAGTATCAAAGTTGTCTTCACAAGCTGATAATAATGCAGCAGCTGCCCATGTGCCATCCCACAGAAGCCAGTGGCTGTTTAACTACGCTCTGCAGTGTGTCAGAGCGTGTGTGCTACGGCTACACACTGAAGTGTGTCAAAAACAACCACATGAACTGCTCACCAATTAGGGAGAAAAAATGAAAATAAATTGGTAGTCTATAACTTGTTGAATGTGTTCCTAAAAAGTCTTTATAAGGCTAAATCTGTTTTTACTGACAACAAGCCCTTGCATGTGGTTCATAATGTATGAACAAGATGGCACCTGAACAAAGCACTAATAATAACCATTTACAGTGTCCATTTATTAATGTCTAAATAAGTAGTTATTGAGTCATTAATAAGGTATTAACTAGCCATTAATAAGTGAACCATAATATAAAGAGTTACCTAATAATAATAACAACATGTTCGTGTTTTTCAGGATGAAATATGGACGCCATTGTTGACAATTATGACATCTTTGGCCGGTGACAATGAATTGCAATAAACGTAATAAACATTTTTGAACTGGATGCTGAGGAATAGTGGAGTGAGAGAGACAATACAATCTGATTGCCCGAGGACAAATCCCAAAGCCAATAGGAACTGAGGGAAAAAATGACAAACTGATCAATATAAGAAGGTGGCTGTGCCCTGCGGCGTACGGACTCATCGCAAAACTATGACCAAGCCCTGCAGCGTAGGGTCTCAGTCCATGCAGAGAAACTGTCAGGAGGGGTCTTACATCAGCTGTGCTGTGTCACATCCTGACTGTACAAAGAGAGACTGAAGCCAGGGGGAGAGCGCTCTTCAGCTCCCTATTGAGAGAAATATACGCCATTTAGCAGACGCTTTGTACAGCAGTATGTGCTAATAGTGCATTATTAGTTCACAATAGTTCATGTCTGTTGACAGTCAGTACACACTATGGTGGAATTGGTGGATTGCGCCTTTGGATGTGTTAAATTTTATGGTTTTGCACGCGATGTATGTTTGGGTTAGGACATTTTTCACATTGAACTCAAGGAAAAACATCAGTAGCGCCCTGCCACTTGTACATGTGCTGGTTCCATATCGAACAAGCTTGATGTCAGGCCTGCTACTGTTGAGTGTGCGGAAGTAGACAAATTCCCCTCTCACATAGCTAGATAGCTTGCTAATACCTTTACTGGCTGACACCTGCAAGTTTTCTAGGTACCGCATCTACTAGTCAGCATCAGGTAGTTGGCCTTGGCACAGTAGTAGTAGCTAGTTAGCTTGCTAAGGTGTTATACTTGCCAGACCATGGTCATATACATGAGAATTGAAATATTTGTATTTGAAAGGGTAATTTTGGATGCATTTTAGATATTTCCAAATACACCGGCCCAAACATATGCTTTGTATTTGAAGTACTTAAAATACTTTCTTGAGAAACAGTATACTTGTCTTTGAATTACTAGTATTTTCAAAATACTTTTCAAATACATAATCAAATACCATGGTCAAGAATGTTGGCCAGTGGGAGCAATGAAAGGCCCATAGATAATCAAGTCATAAGATAAATAAATAATTCAAACAAACATATAAGTCCATAGATAAATGATATGTTTATCGATTTATGATACTGAAGATGTGACATGTTGTCCTTTATAGTCCTGTATAATTTTGGGTAAATGTCTGCTTATTGGCCAATTTGGAATAACATCTGAAGTGCAAAATGGCGGTTGTTTTCTTGTTGACTGATGCAAATGTGGGCAAAGGTTAAATGTACACAGACATGAGTGGCTGTTGTAATTAAAGCATGAGATAATACCAATCAATGTTGTGTTGGTTATTCTTCTACATAAAGGCCCGAGTATATGTATATCTACATACATGCATGCATGCATGAAATCAAATACTTTGTAATTGTAAAATAATTTTTTTTACAAAGCCAAATATTGACTTACTATTTCAGCATATATATTACATCTCAATGACTTTCAAATACATTCAAGTAATTTCTAAATGTAATTCCAAATACGTTCAAATATTTTAATACCTTGCATTTATAAATGTATTTAAAAGTGATTTCAAACCCAGAAAGTAGCCCAGATGGAATTATTCAGCTAGTCAACAAAAATATTTTTATTAATTAATTTATTTCTAAGTTTTTCCTCCCAATTTGGTTGCCAATTATACCCTCTATTTATCTCAATTCCTCTCCCCCATGAGTCCGCCGCCCGTCCTCCGGGTCGAGACACTCTTTCCGGGCCGATTGATTTGCCTCTTCCGAGACAGAATTCTACCACGGACGCCTTTACCTGCTCCTCGACGGACTCGTGCCGGCTCACCCTCCCCCTCCCCCGGAAGCAGACAGCCAAATGCCGCCTCTGATCGGGGCTGACGACCAGGGCCGGTCTGGTAGAGTCGGGCGAACCGCGGTTTTCGACAAACATTTTTAATATAAATATTTTACTTTCTCGTTTTGAAAGTTTTAAATCATAAGATAAACTCAAGTGAACATCTTTGATATGTCCAAGCAATATCGGAAATGCAGGACTGGCTTATATTTGACAGACATTTTCATTGATGTTTAGTGATGTTTACAAGAGCATGACAGCAATGTCTCACCCAGGACATGAACCTAGAACTCTGTTTATATATCCAGTGCATATCCACTGCTTCACCACACTATTGCACTGCATATCAGAACACCAGCAATTTATATATATATATATACAAAGGAACTGTCTGGCTAATGAAGTCCTGCATATGAGTTGTGAAACTGCAGAATTCTAAATTAGGTTTGCGAGAGATGAGTTTGCACAAGTTAATAACTTATTTCTCTAATTATTTTTTAATGAAACATTTTCATTTTAAATTATTAAATCAATCCTGCCCAAAAAAAAAAAAACTATGTATGAAATAAGATTGCAGTCTTAATTTCATTAAAAGTAGGCTACATTTCTCACTCAGATATTCATCTCCCACAAGCGTTCTCTGTATGTCCTATTTTAGTACATGGGCACAATCCAAATGTAAACATTCTTGGTTCTATCATTTACAGTGACAAGCTATATATAATGCTAATGAATTTATATGTATTATTATTATTATTATTGTTATTAATAATAATAATAATAATAAGAAGAAGAATATTACTATACATACTATTATATACTACAGTAGTAGTATTATATACTGTGGTACACCGTTGTTTTGTATAAAAACACTAGCACAGTAGCAGGTCAATATTATTCCCAAAACAGCTTTAGCCGGGAGGAATGTGCAACAGAGGTACTCTGCAACCTGTTCCAAGATTTGAGATTCAACAGCACAATTTCAAGGGAAAAGACAACAGTAACTTCAGAGAAAACTTGATCCTGCAGGCTTGGAGAGAGGGAGGGAAAACGCAGGAGGCTGAAAGAGAGAGAGAGAGAGAGAGAGAGATCGAGAGTGGGGAAGAGAGACGAAGAGAGAGTGAGTGGGTAGAAGAGAATGGTACAGAGAGAGGGGAGAGAGACAGACAGAGAAAGAGGGAGAGAAAGAGAGTGGGTGTTAGAGATGGGGGAGAGAAAGAGAGAAAAGAAGGAGACTGCTATGCCCTTCATGGTCATCAGAGTTGAGCTGTCACATGCCACTCCACCCTCCCCCCCAGGCCCTGGGAACTGGGGCTGCCCCTGCGGGCGGCTGTCTCATGTCACTCTAACCTCGGGGCGTGACGGTCAGCAAAGGTCCGTGCCTGTCTCGTGCCAGTCCTATTGACTCGCAAGGGAAAAAATGGAGCCTCCGCTAATTATGGCCAGCGTCTCCTCTCAGAGCCCCCGAGGAGTGGCTCCCAGGTACGACTCACATCAGAGAGAGAGGCGAGAATCCCTCCGTACCTATCTTCTCCTGTCACATTCCCCTTCTTTCCCCCATCTGATGCAGAGTGAGCAGTCCTGTCTGCCACATTCCTTTTCAGGACACTTGTATTTTTAGTTCTGTGGCAACACAGCGGAAGGTAACAAACACCTCGGATAATGGTGGAAATCAGGGAAAAGCCAGGGTTTACCCTGCCTACGAATGCCTTTCAGTTCCCAAGAACCCTTTCTTTCAAGTGTGTCCACGGGGCTGCAAGATTTAAATGTCTAAGCTAGGCTGTTCGTCATGAAATGTGGAATTATTAATGATTGCTGTTGGTATTTTGACTCTACCGATGAGGCCCAATTTAGAATTGGCCTGTGTCCTTTGAAGTGAGACTACCAGTCCCCCAAGCTCAAATGTGTTATATTTAATCCTTATTCCCATGGGACTCCATCAAAATTACCCTCTGGGATACTGCTGAAAAGTTGGCACGTTCGGCATAAATGTCAGCTCAGAATTTTCTAAAACAAAATGTGCCAAAATTGAATAGGAATATTCGAGAAACACAACATGTTATGGCATTGTCTTTCAAAAACAGCAGCAACATGCCTTGTTGGAAATCCTTATTTGTGTGCCAGGGGGATAGCTGATTGCCATCTCCTCAGTGCCATTTTAATGAACATGGCACGTCGGCTCAAATTATGCAAATGATGGAGAGAGGCACTGAGGCATGAGGGTGAACAGCTCCGTGGTTTATTTGTCCATCATTACCAGTAACGGGTGGCTTGAGCATCTCCTCCACAGGGGGGAAAAAAAGAGGTTCCTGGACCTGGCTTATGTTTATATGGAAGATTATTACAAAAATGGGAAGAAAATAACAAATATGGGTTCATACAGAATAATCCCAAAATAATAACAAAAAAAACCATCCTGTTTTTTTTAAATTGGCAATACATTTCACTTTAATTGAAACCAGGCTGTCTCTGGAGTTTAATATTTCTTTGTGGGTATGGTGTAGAAAGCCAATTCTCACACGAGACGAAGTCCACGGACAAGCGCCTGGCAATATGTTTGCTGGCCGTGCCCATACAACAGTTTGCTTCACACAGAAATGATCTGTGACTGTGTGGGTGGACTCATTCATACCACAACACGACGCATGCAGACAATTTATGCTCAGAAGTTTTTTGTGTTAGCGCCGCATATTCATTTTTCATATTTGTCTGCAAAATATTCTTGCTGCGTGCCTCAAGGCTATTCAAAATGTGCAGACTCCAAAAGAATCACTCATTAATATTCATGTTTTATTTTTTTGTTAATGTCACAGTAAAATACGAGAGATCTAACTCAGAAGTTCACCCTCGGTCCCCCGCAGAACACCCCTCCCGCCGCCAGCCCGCCCCCCCACCACACTGAAATGTCAATATGGCCGGTTGGTGTCGTTCCTCTCAAGTCACATATTCCAAGCTCTTGTACATGTGTGTTTTAGGTGCTTGAGGCTCGTGGCCGGTCCTGCACTCTACAGGCACCGTACGGGTAATTGGATGGGGGGTGGTTGGAGCTCTTGAGTCCTTACATAGCACCTGCCCCACTTTCTTATGACTAATGAACTGGAGGTGTCCTGAATCTGTCCAGCATCAGGCGGAGAGGGGCCCTTGGGTTGGCCCATGCACCCAATGCGGGGAGGTGATGGATGCCCCTCACTGCTGGACTGGCAGCCCCGTCTCCGCTCCCTTTGCCAGGCCAGCTCTGGTCCAGCTGACATACACGGCACAGTAGGAACACGTCTTCGTCTGCGCTGGACAGGCCCGGAGACTAATCACGAAACCTGTTAGACCCTACCCTCAAACCAGCACCAGCCTCCCTGGAGTTTGGGTAATTTATTTACATATCTTTAGATATCGTAACTCCGTGCCCTCTCCCCCAGTTATGTTTCGATCTGCGTTTGATGCAACGTCACTGAAGCTCCAGTTTCTAATTGTGGCTCTGCCACCACTCGTGTCAGTTCTCATTAAGCCAGGAGCTATGACGGTCTGAGGCGTTTGGGGTTTGAGGCGCACTTCCTCGATAGACTGCTAACAGGCCCATGCGCTCACGGGGCTACCAATCTATTAGCATCAGACAGACCCGCACAACCTCCGAGCAACAACCTTTAAAGAACAGGCCTCATGAAAATGTATATTTGAGGTAAACAGCTAATTAAATAATAATATAAGGCCATAGAGGAAAATTAAGCGCTGAAGGGCCACTGCAATCTAAAAATGTTTTTGAAATGTAGAGAACCTCTGTTTCAGTGACCTCACTTGTGGAAAACATCTCATGGCCATCTTATGGACATATAGCCACTTCTATCTATGCTCTGACGGTCGTCTTGGGACCACATGCTGCCTATAGCTGATTATCTAATAACATAACCTTTAAATAACAACTACCAAGACTACATACATCTCAAACAATGTGCTATCAAAGTTAGATAGCAGATAGCTATCAATTGTTGAATTGGCTATTGCTTTTTGAATAGCAATCTGGTTGATAACAGCAAGTATAAGGATTTATGTAATCGCACCGCAGGATTTAAGGCAAAGTGGACACAAAATACATGCGCTTACATGCTAGATTAACTATTATTAACTGTACTTATTTAGAGTACCTTAACCATTTACAGTTCACACATCTGGTAGCAGTTCACACATCTCCCTGCACAAGACCAGGTGTCGATTCTTTCCACTAGTGATATCACAGCAGGGCCCCGTTTCTATTTGGGTTTTGTTGCAATCACCTTCCTTTTTCTTCCTCTTGGATGTTCATTGAATCAAATTACCACTGGGCTAGACTTGATTCTACAGAACTAGGATCATACTCTGCTCAACTGAATATGAGATAATTATATTAATATAGGCTGTAAAATAAGACCAATGCATTTTGCTTGATATCAGAGAAAACAAAGATAAGCGAGTGTTACTTTAAAAAATACATTGCTGAGAGTCACAACTTAAAGTGAAGAACAAAGTTCACAAATGTTAGTGTGACTCGGGAACAATTCTTCAAGGTACTTCCTCAAACTGTAAAACAAACACAACTCCAGGACTTAATAGCGAGTGAAGTATGATTCAGTCTCGCAACCTCCCTGTTCTCACCTCAGCCTCTCTAGTGAGCCTTCTCTTGTCCTCCACAGACTTAATATCCTGGCTTTAGGAGAACTGCTTACAGTTAATTAATTTCTAAATTCAGTCCATTCAAAAAGACTCAATATTCTCAATGTCCTCCTTTTAAATGATGTGCACATTGCTTGAGTTTTCAATTAAGATGCTCAACAATACCCTCATTATCTCAATTTATCATTATAAGATATGTGTATAAACGTTTCCCCGCATGTATTTTTGCTGCGCTAGTCCATTGCCTTTTTCATTTGCTTCTTTGGTTTCATACGTAATGGAGACCTTTTTTGTGAAAAACCATTAAATTAAATTTCCTTAGACCATTTAATTTCTTCACTGATCCCTTTTCAGATTTTCAAATAAAAAGCAATCAGTGGGAATTCTTTAGTTCCCCCCCCCATAAAAAATGATCTTATAGAATTATACTGATTAATAACGTACAGTGACATCCCAGAAGAAAGCACTATAAGGCATTGTTAAAAGACTTTCAGGTGATAGATCAACTCTTACGAAGATCAAGAACCTTTAAACTGTGTGTCAAATCACACACAAAAAATAATCCATTAATTCAGGAATTACTGAGTCACTGAGTAAAATAAGGGTGCAGTCAACTGTATAAGTTTGTTTCATGAGGTACACGGTAGCTATTCTTGTAGTCTTACACCCCTGCCACAGGGGGGTGTTGTTGAGTGAGCACTTGCTCTCAGTTGATTTCTCTCAGGTGGAATACAAGACAGCTGCTCTGTTTAATTGAAAAATCATTGCTTGCTACTGTATTTTGAACTCTCTTTCCACTTCAGGCGTTGGGAGTATTTACTGTGCAAACACGCTGTACTTTACAATCCATTGATCTGCTGTGGAGTTGGATCCATTTTGGATGCCTTATGGCTACAGATGAAGCCAGCCTTCTCAGAGTGACATTCGGTCCGGCGCAGGCAGTGTTCCGCAGGCACAGACACTGTCGAGGAAACTGAAGGAGCGGTGACATTGGGAAACGTCTCATCCCCAGTCCCCTCGCAGTGGAGGTCTGGTCATTTCTGCCTTTCGGGGTTGGGGGGAGTGGCATGTGCCGGGGCAACCGGATTACGGTCGTGAAGGTCACAGGCTTGCACGCCCCCCGCCCCCTCTGGTATCCGACTACACCCGCCACGCAAATTATTTTGCATTTATTTTCTCACATGGCGCCCGAGTACTGAGAGGGTGGCAGATGCCGCTAAAACAGTGGCGTGCTTTTACACTGCTCATTTATACAGGGTAACATGGTGGACGGAGGACTCGGGGGGCAGATCCACCTGGCATGGCTAGGCAGGGAGGGCTACCTGGGGCATTGACCAGTCTGGAAAGCAGCAGTGCCGGCCCTGGCTGGGGCTCGGAGGTGGCAGATGGCCCCGGGACTTTAATGGGGCCCATATGGACGTAGGTGTCCAGTGCTGTCGTTTATTTAACAGCTTGTATTCATCACTACATCTCAATACGACCACAGGGCCGGGGTAGGGACCAAGGAGTACAAAAAAGACCCCGAATGGAGCCATCATGGTAGTGCATGAGGGGGGAGAAGCCACATCTCAAAACAACCACAGGGCTGGGGTAGAGTCCAAGGGATGCAACAAAAAGACCCCAAACGGAGCAATCATGGCGGTGCATGCTTTCCAAAAGTCAAAGGTGTGCACTCTGAGGCACAGAAGTAAGTACAAGTGTGATGTTACACATGAAGCCACACACTTAATGTACTATTAAGCAACACAGATTGGATCAAATCTGTAATATCGTTCACATTATGTCTTTCTCCCTCCCCAAAGAACAAAGATGGTTGTTGAGGGGCTCAGGTCTGGGAAGTGGGGGGAAGGGGGTTGTGGCAGCTCCTGTATGCAAAACTACCTCTTTGCCTGAATCCCATTCAGACTATGGAGGAAACAAACTACATATGTTCGGAGATGGCCCCATCCAACAATTGTGACATGAGTTCAAACAAACCATTGGGTTAGAACTTAAGGTGGACACAATCACATCTCATTGTCTATGCCCGCCAGCAAATTTTGGAAAAGTTCCATAACAAAAAAAAAAAAAGAAAAAAAACGGTACCAGAGCACATTGCCAGCTACGCCAACAACAGGTCAGCTTACCAGCCTTTCAGCTTTGTGTAATAATAGATCAGCTCAATATGCTGTTTTTTACATTTTTAAAGCCTCCTCCAATCCTTCACCTCAAAAATTATAGTTATTTTGCAGAAATGCAAGTTGTAAGAATCATAAGAACTGTTTGAGCAGTATTACTGCAATATCTAAATGTGTCCTCAATGTTTAAAAGTTCTCTAAAACTAACAATTAAAACATTTCCTGGGGATTGCCACTGTAAATAATTAAGGAAGCATGTTAACCTCTCAATTGCAAAATAAATGCAACAGAACCGAGTCATTTCTCTAGCATTTTACCCTCGCTTACACCACTGATCTTGTGTACCTGTACATCAATGTTCCTGTGTACCTGATAATGGGCATCTGCTCTGCTCGGATTTAAAAAAAAAATGTTTTTACCTGAACTGAAATCAGAACAAAGTTACTTGTATAAGTGCTTGAGAATGTAGATGACCGAACATGACACAAAGGCAGAAGCAGGTTATCAAGGTTGCGAGTGCTGGACGTGCAACATTTCCTGCCTTTGGTAACAGGAAGCCTGGCAACAGGCCAGATGAGTGGTGCATGATGGGAGCTTCATGATGGGCACTATCGTTTTCCTCACCTGTGGCAAGACACAGGAGCAGACAAGTATCTTTTTTGTAGTCTGCGTAAACCTATGGCACTTGCAGACCTGCCAACCTTGGGAATTATTTTTGAGTACAACCAGCGCCCCCTTTTCTGTCGACGGGGGGTCAACCCTGTTGAGACCAGTTCGTGTATTCCGCGGAACACCACATCTTTCCACCACTGCTGTAATCCACCAAGAAACTTGTTGGCTATTATCTAAAATAATTGTTAAATACTTCTTCCTATTAATTGCTATATGATAGCATGTAAACATTAATACAGGTAACTGCCAAAATAAAGGCAAAATGAGGGATGAGGGATCCTTTAACCAGGGGCCCAACCATCCCCTTTCGGGAGTACCGTGGCCAGTACACACTCCGGTCAAGTCATCCCCTTTCCAAGAGAACCACACCCCTCTCCTCCGAAAAAATCTGATGTCAGCCCCCAATTCGCACCATAGTTTAGCTTGCACAGACATGCGTAGGAGGAAGACACTTGTGCAGCTTTATACTGATTGTGGGCAACCAGTGGGGGGGTCACTGGTGTGTGATAAGACACAGACAACCGAGCCAAGTACATCCCTCCGTCCCTGGGTAATGCTACCGCCAATTATCCATCACCCTGCAGTACGGTCTGGACTCCATACCAGAGTGTGGGGTTCATCCACACACTAGAACAGTGACTTAACAGGATGAGTCACCAGCAACCCACAATATGTGAATATATGTGAAATTTTAACATTTTATAAACCTTTCACAATAGTCACAACACTCTATTCCTTTAAGGCAGCACACACATCCAGCATCGAATGGCATCCTTACCTCAACTGGTCTCCCTTTACAAGGACAATTTGATGGCAGTCAGTTAATTCAAATAAAAATGGCCACTGGTGTTGCTTATGCCATGATTGGTTGTGTGAGAAAGGAAAACTAGTATGTATTTACATAATTTGCCTAAACATCCTCTGCCTCCTCAGAAATGTATGCCGTTAATTTCTTCAAGAATAGATGGCAGGAGAAACCCTTCCAGACAGATATGCAGCGCCACTTTTACAGATGAATACGTTTCTAACGTGGTGCACATACATATCTTTGCGAAGTTATAATTTATTCTTAGATATGTTCCACCGGAACTTTAGCGGATGGCTAATGGCAACGATGTATTACATTCCCCCTTAATGTATTCTGCTTAAGAGCATTGCACAAGTCAAAACACAGCAAAGAAATATAAATTATATTATGACAGCCAGGTTTGCAACAGCTAGCAAACAAACTGTTGCAAGTTCTCCGATGGTTTTCACCTTTTGATGTTCATATTTTACTCAAAATATTAGTTTTTAAACCTGAATAATTAAGTTGAGGAAACATTCAGATTGAAGTAGATAGGCCTGTTACCACTGTGACCAATCTTACTTCTGTGAGCACATTCTAATCCTCAGAATCATCATCATATGGACTCAAACTCAAGAGTGCTTCTCTACATCACTGTAGCAAATTATATATATTTCTTAAACCTTTCTCCCCCCACAAAAATGTACATCTGTTTGACCAGATATTCACTGCAATGAAATTGGCATAAACAGTTTTACTGCTAATGGACAGTTGCTTTGACAATCCAATATCAATACTGCCAAGTAAGCTTTCCAAAAAACCTGTAAATGTTCACATGGTAACATCAGGGCTGCACTTAATCTTTTCTTGATGGGGACAGAGGGGACGTGAAATCATCCTCCTAAAAATGTGAACAGCTGTCATCCTCATCGAAACTCCTTCTACAGTTGAATCACTTCACCACAATTTATGCACACTCGCTATCAATAAAGGTTGTTTTACTTCTAAACTATGAAGATGTGAAGGGAGGCTCAGGTGCTTGATGCCAGGTTATTTAAATACATGGGACTGTCACTCAAGACAATGAATTTGTTGAATTAACTCATCCAACTTTAAGACAGATGACGGCTGAATCTACAGACAAACAATTTTAAGCGAATTATTACCGTCTCTCTTCATACTGAAGTAGATAAAATGTATGGGCTTCATTGTTGCGGCTCTTGCAACACTTTGAGACAATAAAATGCACAGGGTTTTCAAATAGCATAATAAGGTGTTTAGCTGTTTTGTAAAGTATTTCTCAGTGGTGGCTGTAGACCCTGAATACTTTTCAACAAGCTTAATTTGCAAGGTCGGCTCCTCGAGTTGTATGGAAAACAATTTGGTTTGTTCTGGATGCAAGCTATATAAACAACAGTCCTCATACATTTCTGCACTTTATTACCTGGAAGCGTCGGCCTTCTTAACAGGGTGAACACTGAAATCTAGCAGAACGCAAATATGATGAAGAATGTAGTTTGCTGAAGCACTGCTTAGAAATGTTAGGTCATTTAATATTGCTTCTCACGGACTTATTTTGATACAAACAACAACGACAAAAAGTGTATTTGCTCTGAATGGTGATGTCAATCCTAAATCATAGTATAGTAACCCTGTCTGTACCTTGTCTGGAATGACATACAGACAAAGTTTAACCGCCATAAAGTATGACTTTCTATGGGCAGTGCATCAGCTGCAGCTGACAACTCAGCTGAGAGAATCATATGGGGGGGTGCATGCAGAAAACTCACAGTGTTCTTTCATTCAAGAAAGGGTGCCTTGAAAAAATGATGTTTTTGAGACAAGAAAAACTGTCAGGTCACACTGAAACTGGTGAGTGTTCACTACATGTTTCAAATTTGGCATAAAAACTCACAGGTAAACCAATATCTTGATATATTTGACATTAGAAAAATCTAATGGAATACTAGATGTTTCTCACAGTGGGGCAAAAATAACTTGTCACAAAGAACATTTCATATAAGAACAAGCCTGAATTATTTGCCCAAAATCTACAACTTTAAGACGAGGCCCCAAACCAGCTGAACTCCAAAAGAGTCCAAACCAGCTGAAGTCAAATGAGGTTCATGATTTCAAATTGGTCTGAAAAGATAGTACTAAACCAACATTATCTTTGAATACCAATGATCTTTTTTAAATTTGTTTCAAATTTTTCCCTGATTTTCTCTCAATTTAGTAGCCAATTCAACCCTCTATTTATTTTGATTCGCCCTCCACTCATGAGCCCGCCGCCCATCCTCAGGGTCAAGCTAATATCCAGAGGCTGACAACGATCCGCCTCCTCCGAGATGGAACTTTACCCACCTGCTCTTTAGGAATGCCCTACTGCTCCTCGGCGAGCTCGTGCTGACTTTCCCTCCCCGCACCCCCTGGGGTGGACAGCCAAATGCTGCCCCTGATCGGGGCTCCCGGCCAGAGATGGACTGATGCAGTTGGGTTTTGAACCGCGACCGCAATAGGTAGCTCACACTAGCAAAGCACCAGTCAATGGGAGTATGTTAGAACGCTACAATATTTGAGGCCCCACCAAGAGCATTATCTTAACTTGAGTAATTTAATAAACAACTCAGCCTTGACAGATGTTATTTAATGACTGTTCTCATCTCAGATCTAAGACAAAGAAACCTTAGTTGCAATACAGATTATTAACAGTTTGGATAAATAAAAATGTATCTGTATAATTAATTACCACAGAATGAGACAGTTTTTTTCATTTCACAATGCAGACTGCATCCATTTCAGTAATGGCATGGAAACGATTTCCACTAAATACTAATAACAATATGGATTTGTAATCTTACACTAAGACTTATTAAGAGCAACATTATATTAGTATTATTATTAAACAATACATTATCCCAGTTAATTCTCCATCTGAATCAGCTCATTTATTACCCTATACCCTTGTATATCTGCCTAACCTCCATTTCCCATTCAACTTAATGTACAGTAAGTAGTCAGCATTTGTTCATGAATGTTATTTGTGCTTATGAATTGTGTCATGCGTTTATTGTAATAAATTGGGCTCTCCCGGAGAAAAAAACTAATCAATGACAATTATGGTTCTGTCTAGCTGTCGACCAAATGATTAATGTTAAGTAATGAATTGGCGCTCTTTAAGAGGACAAAGCATCATACCATTAATATTATCACATATAACAGAGCTCTGTGTCCCAAAGGATTGAACTCAAGGCAGAATTATCTTTAAATACCCTTTATGT
Source organism: Aldrovandia affinis (assembly GCA_029706075.1). Taxonomy (NCBI): domain Eukaryota; kingdom Metazoa; phylum Chordata; class Actinopteri; order Notacanthiformes; family Halosauridae; genus Aldrovandia; species Aldrovandia affinis. Next base: position 3,735,162 of record JAINUG010000069.1, read on the forward strand.
CACTACAAATACTTCTATATTGTCTTCCAACTTAACATTTAATTAGCAAATTCCTTCCACAAATGGTAAATTAGTCACCCCAGCATTACGCTCAAAAGGGAATTAGAAATGGGCACTCGCGAATGCCCCCTTTTATGAAGTCATAATTCATTTCTTGATTCACTTAACACGGGGCACTGCCACGTTTATGCCCCTCTAACGCTTTCCACCCGAACTCTGTCAGAGTGTTGTTGGATTGTGGATGTGTTGTCTCCTGAAGTGACGTATTCGCCTTTGCTTCAGCCATGTACTCACCAGATGTCGTTCATGAATTATTTCCAAAAGGACAGTGTCTTCCACAGGCAGAGCCAACTCTCTTTCATAATATTCTGTTCCTATTGCAGGTAAATTGCGAAACCCCCGATAGCACAGGAAAAACAAGAGCTCAGCAAGTAGGGTGCCTGTATTCTCTGCCATGCCTGTGTGTTTCCCGGAAAACATCCGCTGCTGGTGAACTCCAGGAAAATGGAGTGCGCCTGTAAACTTGTGATGAGAAACCAGTAGAATACAGGGCCGCAAGTAGCAGTGAGCGGACAAAAGAAATTAACTCGAATTTGCTGATTAATTCAAGATCTAATTAATTTTCCATGTCTGAAACAAAGTGAAATAGAATAACAAAGAAAAACCTTTCTTTGAAAATGCCCCAGGGTGTGAATCACTTCAAGTGAACGGGGTGTGAAAGCTTAAACTAGAACAGGTCCCGTATTCATGAAGTATCTCATTACATTTACATTACAGTCATTTAGCAGACGCCCTTATCCTCAGCGACTTACAACATGAGAACATAAGTGCATCCACATGAATTTTATGAGCAACAGTGACACAGATCTGGCTAACAGACCACTAAAGCGCTACTGCAAGATGTCATGCCTTTGATTATGAAGCCTCATAGTAGGAGTGCTGATCTAGGATCAGTTGTGCATTTTAGCTCATAAAAGTAAGGTTAGGAAATGGACAGGGGAAACCTGATCCTAGATCTGCATCCATACTCTGGGATGCTTTATGAAAAGGGCCTTGAACGTCCACCAATGCCCATGCAATGCAGTTTTCAGTTGCACTGGCAGGTCTTATCAAATTCCAGCTCATTTATCCTTTGCTAAAAGCATCGCCCCTTTGTGAATCCACTCCTTAATGAGATGAGGGAATTATGCATGACTTAAAAAAAAAATCAAGATTAATTGCAATGACATTTAAACTGTTCTTCAAATTCTTGTACAGAGCAGAGGTGATGGTATGCTGCACATGTGAAGCGGGTTCTCTAACACCAAGGCCTATTGTAAGTAAACAGGACAAGTCTTACTTTAATGTGCCGAATACCGTATTTATAGGTTTTAAACATTTTAAAAACTAGTCTTTATTGTATCTGAGATGGCTTATGAGAATGACTCATATCGAAAGCTGCACAGTGAGCTCGGTTATTGGAGTTCATTTAAAAAATAAATGAACTGCCATAAAACTGATTGTGATTACAATTCTGTAGATACAACTGGCAAAACTGTTGCTATATGCTTATAATTTTGATTATCCCTATTTCCCATTTATGCTACCTTTCTCCCGGTGTAATTTTGTGACCGACAGACTTCGATCATGTAGGTTCCTAATCTTCTGACCTTGACTGTGAAACATGAAAGGGGGTCTGACTGAACAAAAAGAATCGCCGCACCACTCTATCTTGACACGGCACATTGACAGCCCTGCCCTCTCTCTGTCACATTCCCAATGGCTTTATTAATGAGTGACTCACTGCTCCTAGAACAAGAGCCAGGCCATTATGCAGCCTTTGATTTCATTGTGCTGAAATCTACATGCAATATTCTTCTCAACTTTCGACTTGCTGTGAGAGATCAATCTCTGTCACTCTGCCCATGCATGCCCGCACGCACACACACAAGCACGCGCTCACGCGCACACACGAGCTCTCTCACACACACACACACACACACACACACACGCGCTCGCACACACACAGAACACGCATTTCACAGCACACAGCACACATTACACGATAGGGAAAAAAACATTGTCTCCCCTGTGATCAATGAAATCCCATTAAATTTAGCCTGCAGGGCTGTGCTGTGGACAATCATAAGGGACGTGCTGCACATGCTGTGTGGTCTGAAGACGGGCACAGAGGGAGGGGGGGGGACTTGATGTGGATCAATAGAAGGTGATCCCTGGCAACCTTTGCGAAGGAGTGCCTGCATCCCCAGACTCTGGGGCCTTTTTCAGAATTAATGAAACAGATGTCACTTCATTAATGACTCTGGGTCCGCTGATAATGAAGAGTGAGGGGACAGGCCCTCACTGCACCACGCTGGGAGAAAGGAAGACTCACACCGTACAGAGCCACACTCAGTACATACCACACACACTAAGCACAGAGACACACAACCTAGATACTGTACATGCAACACACTGAACACGGGGACACACTACCTACATTGCAACACCACACTGAACACAGAGACACATGCTACATAAATTCCTCCAGCGCTTGATGCCAGAGTCACTTCCTAGACAGCAACACTTACAGGGGGTAGACAAAATAATGGAAACACCAAATGAAAAAGGACTTAAGTAACTAAATCACAATTAAAAATGAGTCTACACACGTGCTTCATATAAATGTCAATACTAATTACCAATGTTTCTACTATAACAGACTATTTAAAATCAACACTTTAATATGAGGGTTTCTAAAGCAGTGGTTCTCAACCCTGGTCCTGAAGGGCCACAGGGTCTGCTGGTTTTTGTTTTCACCTTAAAATCAGCAACCAATTTAGACACTGGAAACGAGGTGAGGTGAGTTCATTATGTAATCAACCGCTTTAAATGATCAATTATGTGCTGAGTAACAACAACAAAAAACAGGACACCCTGAGGACCTCCAGGACCAGGTTTGAGAACCACTGTTCTAAAACAACATGAGAGATCTAATGTTTTTTTTTGTTTAAAAGAGGTGTGTCAAAAAAAAAAAAAATCAAAATGATTTAATATGTCAAGGGGAACAGTGACAAAAATCATGAAAGCAAGTCAAAGTCAAAAGTCAAATATACACCTCCGTGACCCAGTCTATACATTTGTGAAGTCTATCACAACTATTTATGGTAGGGCTACAATTCGGAAACCACTTGAAACCAAGGCCAATGGCAACAACGCATAACCTGGCGCAATGAGCACAAAACCTGGATTTCTGAGCAGTGGGAGAAAATAATTTGGTCCGATGAGTCATCTTTTGATCTTGTTAATATATCAAGATGGGTTTATGTTTGGAGAAAGCCAAAGCAAGCCTTCAACCCACATTGCCTGTTCCCAGCTGTTAAACATAGTAGTGGATCTGTTATGGTATGGGCAGCCATCTTGTGGGAGCCATTGGGTCTGATTGTTACTCTGCATGGTAGAATTATGGTCAACGAATACAAAACCATTTTAGGCAATCAGGTACACCCCATAGTGCAAGCATTGTTTCCTCAAGATGCCCCCATATTGCAAGATGATAATGCCTTCATACACACTGCTAAACGGATTCAAGTGTGGTTTCATGAACACCAGGATGAAGTCAAGCACCTTCCAAGGCCTCCCCCAATCATCAGATCTAAAAATCTGTAAACCTTTATGGTATATAACTTTTGGAACACAGAGTCCGGAGTACTCTGTTTTTACCTCCCATCAATTCTTCATGAAGAAAGGTCCAATATCCCACTAGAAGTTCAAAACGTGTATAACAGCATTTGAAGCTGTTCTGAAGGTAAAGGGCAGCCCAACTCCTTATTAGTTCATATTGTTTGGTGTTTCCATTATTTTGTCTACCCCCTACACCTCCATAACACACAAAGTAGAGACAGAGACTACTTCTACCTACAATACACATCAAACTAAACAGAGACACACACTATCAGGGACGTGGGAATGGGGGTATAAGAGGTGCTGCAGTACCTCTTCCAGAAAAAGAATGGGTGCTTGCAGGTGGAGGAGGACAGAGAAATGATTACATTTTCCAAACAAAAAATCTCTAATCTCAATAAGATTTGTAATTAATTATGTATTGTGTCATTGCCAGCATCTATTCCGCTCCAATCACCAATGTATTTTGTCCCGAAACATTAAAAGGATTTGTTTAATAAGACGTGAAGTGGGGCCTACAAATGCAATTTCGTTTTATTTCACCTGACTTGACTTTCACGTCACCTAACTATTTAGTTCAATGTAGCCCATGTGGTAAATGATTATTTAATTGAATAAATATTGTTGAATAATATTTGTTGGGACACTTCCCGTATAATCATATCATATAAAAATATGTGTACACTGCTGGAAAGCTTGGAAATAAAAATACTTTTTGCAATGGTATTTGCATTTTGGTTTCATGTTTATCTCTGGTGATTTTTAGATGAGAGATCGATAGCTAAGTAAATATTTCAATGAATAGGCCTTAGTAACTGCACCTCGGCTCGGAATACCTGCTGCGACAGGCAATTTGGAAAGAAAGAAACCTTAAGGTTAGAGCTATTTCATCAAATCCTATGGTTCATGGCTTCTCTGCTGCATTCTAGGCTGCTCAGTCAGCGCTACAATAGGCAGCCAATGAGGTGGTGAAGTGACGCAATGTAATGTAAAGTACAAGTTTTGGATTGCCACACTCCGTACTGTCACTTCAGCTCCGTCAATCCAAGCACGAAAACACATACATTCAAAAACACATACATTGTAAACCAAAGGCACAATGTATTTTATGTGGTAGCAGTATTGAACTGAAAATTATTTTACAATAGAAGAGGCAGGTCTGAACAAAGCGTAATAATAGCGTATCTAGAGACTATTTGCCTAAATTAATTTGACGCATATATCGATGTGCTTTTTCATTAAAACCAGAGAAAATATTTCTGATTTGAGTTCGGTTATTTTGCCTCTCAGAAGTCACATAAATTCAGCAATAGTCTTATTTAAAGTGAACATTTCTTGAGAGCACCCTCACTCGAAATTGTGCTCCTGCGTGCCTGCAGAATATATTGTCTGCTGTAGTATACACCAAAAAAGAGACACCACCTTCACAAAACAGAGAGAGACACAATCAACATCAGCATAACTACTGACATTACACTCAACTTCTCCAACTGAATTTGCACTGTGACTCACATCTGCAGAAGCCTCCCGTGCAACATTCAAATAAGCGGCCCATTGCTCACCACTCAACTCAACTCTCAACTGTATTTATATAGCACTTTACAACAGTTTTTTGGTGACTGTACCAAAGTGCTTCACAGTTAAAAAACATAGAGCAGAGGGCCTTGGTGCAAAGCCATTTAGACTATTTCAACTACATGCAATCAGCATGTTTCAGTATACTTGTCAGTGATTGGTTCAGACTTCATTGTCACATTTGGCATTCTACAGGCATAAATTGTCATTGTCATCATGGATTAGTGTGTTTCTTGGGAATATGCACTTGGGAATGTATGTTTGTACTGTGTATATAAATAACATTCTGGGTATTCATTGAAATGCACACAAATGGGCAAATGGAGGTTAATGTACAAATCCTCTGTAAGTTTCACTGCATAAGGAATTTGAGCAAATAAAAAGAGCAACTCATACACACTGAGTAAAGTAATCGCGACAATCAGCGTCGCATGACAGATTCTGCAGTGTAAATCACCAGCTGTAAGTTCATTTGGAGAGCCCCTTCACCCTGTGACCAGCCCTTCAGAGATACTCTAGGGCAAAGTGCCCACTGTGACAACAGAGCAACATTCAGCCTGCATCACACTGGGAATGACCCCTACCTGCATGACGCCCCCGTCACATGATGCTGGTGGTTACTGCACCGAAGGGGAGAGAAAAACACAACAACACGGAGAGATGAGATGAACATGATGGAGACCAACATGGATGAAATCAGAATGCAATGAGACCCATTTCACCGAGCATGCTGTACAATGTTACACGGTCAGTGTGCAGCTGTGTGTGTGTGTGTGTGTGTGTGTGTGTGTGTGTGTGTGTGTGTGTGTCTGTGTGTGTGTGTGTGGTGTTTATGAATTAGGTGCAATTTCCAAAGATAAATAGGGCTTCAAAGTTTACATAAATATAAGAAAGGTGGTAATGAAAGTGAAATTAATACATTAGCCACTATAGAATGCAATTTATCATCGTAGTCATTCTGACATTTGAATTACAAACTAACAATGCACTGAAGAAGTAGTGGTATCATTTAATGAAAAGGTATGCACATGGACAATAGACATGCTGGTGAAACGGGTACAAATGATAAATGGATGAAAATGAGCATATTTTATCTATGCTAGTTTTGCATCGGTAAGAGTACTTCATGTGTGGAATGGGTCTGTGGGCTGTGTTGGTTACACGGGATGACAAATGAGAACATGATACAGAAAACCTATATCCAGGAAATCAAGCGTGAACTAAGGTAGCACTGCTGCAGAATGCAGGCGCTCCCTGGGGATGGGAACAATCCAGGGACAGGGAATCAGAGAGGAAAATACAGAAACGGGATGGAGTCAGCAGAGAGAATCAGAGAAGAAGGGCGTCAGAGAGTCAGAGTAGAAGAAGGGAGTCAGAGAGACAAGGGAGACAGAGGTGAGAGAGGGAGAGAGGGATGAGAGAAGAAGAAGAAGAGAGGAGGGAAGGAGTCAGAGAAAGTCAGAGCAGAAGAAGGGAGCCAGAGAGGATGGAGTAGAGAATGTGGGAGGGAGTCAGAGAGAGTGTCAGATTGGAAGGAAAGAGTCAAAGAACAAGGGAGTTAGAGAGGAGAGAGGGAGTCAGAGAGAGAGTGAGAGAAGTCGAAGAGAGCCAGAGAGAAGAGGAGTCAGAGAACAAGGGAATCAAAGAGCTCGAGGGAGTCAGAAAGACACGGGAAAGGAGCCAGAGGGAGTCAGAGAAGAACAAAGGAATCAGAGTGGAGGGAGGAAGTCTGAAAGGAAAACAGAAAAGAAGGAGGGAGTCAGAGGGGGAAACCGAGAAGAGAGAGGAGGATAAGTCAGACAGGCAAGAGACGTCAGTAATAGATGAATGGCAGTAAGGGGGGTCAGAGAAGAAAGTCAGAGGACAGGGGGATGGATTGGGGAGACAGTCAGAGGGGAGAGGTGAACAAAGAAGCAGAGAGCAATAGAACACTGAGTCAGCGGCGAGAGTGCAGATTGTGAGAGGATCTTCACAAAAGATGCAATGAGTCAGAGTACAGAGTGAGTCAGGCAGGAGAGGAGAGAAATAAAGAGGGGGGAGGGAATAAAGTGAGGGAGTCAGCTCATCAAAGCAACAAAGGAAGAGGAGGACAAGAAACCAAAAGGGGGTGGGCGGGGATTTGAGTAGGATGTTTTCATGATAATAACATTGTTAGCTCAGGAATAAAAAGACAAATGGGGGGTCAGAAGATCAGGGTGAGGTATTAAACATAGACAACTCTGTAAAATTCTATTTTGCTCTAACCTCAAATAAAAGGCATAAGGGTGAGAAAAAGCTATAAATGATTTCTACCTGCCTTTCATACCCTGGAATGGTAATGTTATTAACCTTCCACCCAAAGTCGGTCATATTTGCATTTATATCCCAAATTGCTGTGAATCGCTTGGAAGTAAAGGCTCAGATCCCATGCCAAGAATCAGAATTTCCCAAATGGAGAATTGTTGCATCAGCTACAGTCCAACACCGCTGTGCTGGTAATGTTAACAAGGGTAAAGTATACATCAATGGAGGAGCTAGTGTAATGTACGTTAGCAACTGGCCTCCTAAGTGTTATACATCCACGAAGCTCTGCTCTAATGTAATGGCTGGACTCTACTAGCACTGCTGGGGCAAATGACGAAAGGGTTTCATCACGAAGAGCCAAAATAGTGGTTCACATGGTTTTACCTTGCGTGAAACCTTTAGATTTCAAAGTGGTAATCTAAGCAAAGCCTTCTGTTCATTTGACCTTTTCTCCAAAAAAAAGTACTAGAAAAAACGGAAATGTTAATTAGGCAGATTTTTAAATACTTAGTGCACACAAACACGTACCTTCTCTGGGTTTGACTATCTCATCGTGCCGCCCTAGATGGCTTGTAAACACGCAGAGCTGTTTTTTAACGACTGGCAAAGTACTTAGCAATCCATCGCGAGCAGCAGCGAAGTCAAGGCCGACCGATACTTCAGAAAGAGGACGCACATAAACTCCCGCGTTCTAGAGCAAACACAGCTCTAACTTCGGTGGGAAAAGCTCCGCCGCGCGCGCCCGCGCATTTGTTATCCGGGCTGTCCTGTGTCCTGTGTCACCGTTTACTCTGTAAATTATTTATTTACAAAACTTCTTTATTATCCCGCCTCTCGGGCCATCTGTCCTCGGCGAGGTGTCGCCTCGGCATTCTGTTCCCTCCGCCCGGAGGAGAGCGGGACTGCTGGACCGGCGCTCACCTTCTGCTGACGGCTGCCGCCACCCGCCAGGCGTGCCCCGGCCGGCCAGCTCCGCCGGGACCACGGCCGTCTGTCGCCGCTTCGCCGGGCCTTCCGTTACCTTGACAAACTTATCATGGGCGAAGTTCACCAAGGTCACGGGGGGGGAAGAAATTCAGCACAAACGAATAGCACTCCGCGTCGTGTTTTGCTAACGCGGCCTACCCCGCGTGCCGCAGGCTTACGGAGATGTCAAAGTTTTGGAAGTCTGTTCGAGGTATCTGTTACGATTAGCCCAGGCGGTCCGAAATTAGGCATTACTGCCAAACCAGCTATTTTCTGTCTTGACAGATGTCTCCATTTTTCTCTGAAGCTGAAACAATTGGAGAAAATCAAAAAAAGAAGGCAAAAAATTAGGCTTGGATTAATCTGTCAAGGAAAAAAACGAAAAGCTTGCTTCCCCAAAGCATTACGCTCACACAGCGACCAATGATCTTGCGCCAGCTGCACCAATCAGACGCTCCTACCGCAGCTGCCAACCCCTCGCTTCCTAATCGCCCCATGAGCAGTCCGAACACACCTGCTTCTTCTCCCGGGCTCATGTATTTATTCCGCAGTGCTGTCAGGCGTGGGGCGTACCGGCACCATGTGACAGTGTGCCACAGGAGGCGACGGCCCAGGGAGAGAGCCGCGGCGGTCCGCCCTGTGGTCTCCCCGAGGGACGGTGGTTCATTAGTCTGGACGGGGAACATGAGAGCCGTTTAGATCACCCGGCTCCGGCCTGGCGACGGGCCAGCTCACTTATCTAAATCTAATTCTGTACATCGCGGTGCGGAGCGCCTCTTAATTACGAGCACACACACTTCACATACGCACCCTTGTGCACCCCCCAAGGGGGCTTCTACATACAAACTATACACACCGTCGCCTGATATCACGTCCGCTTCAGCACACTGAGATTGTTCAACTCCGATTACAAACTCAAATGTTATGCATGATACGGTTTAAAAGATTGTACATTTGTGCAATGGCATTCATGACGTTAGAAATGTAGTATTGAATACGCCACTGTCGCTGTTAGGTACACTTGTAGTTTAAGCGTAGGGATGAAGATGGTCTCCACTGTATGTGGTAAAGCAACTCTGTTTAGAAGCATCCATGTTTAACATACAGGGAAGTGGTTCCTGGTTTTGTGACAGGAAGTCATTCTGCATGCAACAGGCTCGGAACAGCTGTTTTCAGTCTCAGCAACACGACAGGGTCACATCAGAACACAACTCTGCTTAAGTGACACGCCTGTCTTCTGAGGTAAAACAAACAGCGACAGATGGAAAAACGCTTTGATCAAATATTCAGTTGATGGCAAAATCTACGTCGTGTCGATGATTCGTAATGAAATTATGCAGAAAAATATAGAAGGGCGGCGCGATTCCTCCCTGTATTTATGTGCATGCTTGAAGCAGGCAGTTCTGCACACATCTGTTGAGGGAGACAAAGAGGATCAAAGCTACTGAACTCCTCTGCCTCCCTGCAGCAAGCTCCTCTACCTGAGTAAACATGAGCTTTCATCTTCCCGATCCAGCTACCCTCTGGGCAGACTGAGGGGGGCAGCATGCTCTCTGTACTGTTTATGTACACACACACACGTATACACACACGCGTATGCACACACGCAAAGACATGCACGCAAAGACACGCACGCAAAGACAGGCACATGCACATGCACATGTATGCACACATACGCACGTATGTGGGCAGGCACACATACACACACACACACACACACACACACACACACACACACACACACACACACACACACACACACACACACACACACACACACACACACACACACACACACACACACACACACACACACACACACATACACACACACACACACACACACACACGCAGGCAGGTCACACGCACACTCACATGCAGACATGTAAGCACGCATGCCCGCACACACAAGCACGCACGCACAGAGACACACATACGCGTACATATGCAAGCAGGCACGCACGCACACTGAAACCACACCCATCCGTACACCTCCACAAACACACGAGCACAAGCTCTCCCTACCTACGGATCAGCATCAGAATTGGAATTCATCAAATCCACTACGGTGCCTATTAATTTAGTGGTGAGTACGCAGAGTGCACCAACACTCGCTGGAACTGAGGCGACAGACTCTCAAGACCCACAGACACAACTCGGAGTGAGCAAAGGCAGCAGGCAAACACAGAGACCAACGGAGATGAAGTGGCGGCACCATTACCCGCCAGCTGTGCTTCCGCAGGTGCGCCCCACCTCTAACGGGTGTGTCCACACAGGAGTGCTAACCAAGAGGTGTCTAAGGGAGCCTGGGGTGTCCTGCAGGGGGCGTAGGTTCCCTGATGACGAGGTCGGGGGTGACTGTGAGGCAGTGGCTTTTGGCAATGAACACAAACTTGACGAGGAAAGGAGGGGGGGAGAAGGCCAGGTCTGAGTTCAGTCGGAGGAGGGAGGGGGTTTTGGTGCCCACAGGCAAGAAGTCACACAGGAGGATATAGAGGGAACAGAGACGGTACACTGATCTCGGTGAGAGGTACCAGGGGCCTGCTGGCATGCCATGCTTCGGTTGCGGGCAACAGACGTGGAGCATGACACAGAACCCAAAATGGAGGTCAAAAGAGGACTCACATAGCTGTCTGCGCGAAGGTACAGAAGCAGTCGCTTTAGTGGAGGCCTGAAAATAAAACACAAGTCTTTGGAGCATTGTTAGTCACACTCAGACGCAACAGGCAGGGAGCGAAGGGGTGAAACGAGAGGTCAATAGCGTAAACTGTAAAGTTATACTGCGGAAGGACGTGTAAAAATCACATCTGGCAGGATAAGTAGACCCTTCTGTTGCTGTGAAAATGATTTTTTTGGGAGCTGCTGGTTTAATGAAACGGTCACATGCACATTGCCTTCCCTCACAACTCAGTGCAGCAGAATGTAACAGCAGTTGGGATCTAAACTCGAAACCAGTGGGATGCGGGTTTGAATCATGGGTATGGCACAGCTGATGCATCCTTGGGCAATGTGATTTACCTGAAAATGTCATGCTGTACAAATGGATGAAACATCAAAATAAATGTATGCTGTGCAAGTCGTCCAGGATAAATTTGTCTGCTAGCGACTTAGTGCATAACCATGACAACATGAGCCCCCTGGTATTCGAGAGGCTTTTGGACCTGCATGTGGTCTTTCTTAAATCGCCAGAAAACAAGACACCTTCCTCAATAGCAAAGAATGCATCAGAACTTTTAATGTTTACTGGGCAAAGCCATCATGTGCCACATGTGATTTCATCCACCAGTTAAGTCATTGTCAGGTACAGGCAACAATTTGGTAACATGAGGGGGTGGCGGCAGCACTCAAATGGATCTGACCAGGGCTAGGAATGTCCCAGGGGTGGTTGGGGGGGGGACAGACAATGGACAGTCGTTGTACTGCACCCATTTAAAGGATCCCTCATTTACTCAAATTTATTTTATTTTAGCAGTATTTATTACCTGTATCTATTACTGCATTCGATAATGAGGAGATTGCCTGTAGAGGCAGAAGCTCAGGTTACCATGGGAAGTTCCTTCATGTAGGTAATAAATAAAACAAGATGCCTTGGGCTTCATAGACTTGGGAAAAGGGAAAATGCCCTGCTGTGGAACATGACAGGTCCGTCAAACTGTTTCAAAACTTTAAGAGTTTGGCTCCGCAGAAACGCAGAAACAGTCCAACCCATTAAACTTGGCGAAGGCGTTAAAATTCTGCTCGGCTCATTTACCATGTTCCATTGTCGACGGAAGCCCTTGCTGTGCGGTGGTTGGGCTGTGTCTGCGCTTCGCGTGGGAGTCCGGCGCAAACACAACCTCCCGCAGCAAAAAGCAAAAAAATAGTATAAATAAAAGGCCCCTCCGATGTTTGAGGAGGCAGATGGTGAGCTGGCTCAGCTTCAAAATCTGATGGTCCTGGTGAAACCAGGTCAAAAAAAATGCTATTGTTGCCTGTTCACTGCCCCAATAACCTTGTGCCTGAACCCCCACTCCCCCTCCCCCCCCCCCCCCCCCCCCCCACGGCAGCCTGCAGAGTCAGTGAGACGGAGGGCATCCGGAGCTCTTGGATCGCTGCACCCCAGACAGCTGGCGTGACATCACACGATGTGACCTATCACGTCAGCCCTTCTCCGCAAGACAACATTGTCTGAAGAGTTCTGGACACCGCTTGGAAAGAATTAACCTCAATGCTCATTAATATGGATGTGCTATGGGTGGGTGACAGATGGATGTTGCGCGGGGACAGAGAAAGGAAGAGGAAGGACAGGGAGGAGTGTGACTCGGAGGAGTGAGGCTGGAGTGACTGTGGCTGTGGACTGCAGCTCCCTGATCTGCCGGTCATGAGGAGGTGTCCGGCCGGGATCAGCGGGGATTCAGCTGGACTGGCCAGGGATGAGACGCCAGTGGTAATGGAATCCTGTCAGCCAGGCAAGGTCTCCAGCGGTTTTGGCGGATCGTCAATGCGGAATGGGCGTGGGACCGCTGACTAAGTGGCTTAAGGCGTCTTTAAGGGGATATGAATGAAAGCCAGAAGGACTGGGGGGGAAGTGCGCAAGCTCACGCGTATGGACACATATCCTAGAACAAAACCCCCCAATTAAAAACAGCAGTCTCCACAAATATTACACTATTGCATTTATACTGTATACAAACACCTTTATACAGGTGCCTAATTTTGTGAAAACACTTGTTTAGTGATGCACAAAAGAGCATTCCAGGAAGTCATCTGGTTGCTTGGGGTTTGCATTCAAAGATGGCAACAGCAACCATAACCCTCTTATTTCTAATTTACATGTAATTAATGTGAGAAATAAAAGGACACCTCCACGGGAGTGCTGTTAAAATCTAACACCTAGCCGTTTCTTAAACAGATGGACAGTGCTGTGCTTTGACAAAACAATTTATTATCCAGCACTGAATGTGACAGATGCTCCTGATTGCAGCTTTCGAAAAGATTTGCCATTTTAAAAGAGACAGCAGTAAACGGAAATAATGTAAGCAATGACTATATTGCGGGATATTACCAAGATAATGGCAAGCAATCCTGTTGTAGTGGAGTACAGCACATCCCTTCTTCTCAGAGCCCGCTGTGTCTCTACATGTGGTGAATCTAAGTGTCTTTTTGACTCTTCCCCACCCCTGCATGGCAAGACCAGGAAGATATTTGTATAAATCCCTGGTTAATAAGGTGATGGTGACAATTTGGAAAGCAAGACGACCAGTGTTTTCATACATGCATCCCATAACCCCTCTAAATTCCCTCAATGTCACAACCACCTAACATCAACAGATGTATGGGATAACGCCACAAGCATCAACCATCAGCCTTGGAGTGTGGCACATGCATCAGGGGATATTCGCTATTGAAGTCGATATGTGGCTATGCCCAGTGCAGAAATACCTCACCTTGACTGAAATGCCGTAGGAGACCGGGGAAGTGAATTCAGGCCTACAAAGGGGCGTGCATGTAGAATATTTAGGCGGCCCTCGTGAGCTGAAGCACTTCCGTAAATACCGCTAGTGCTTAGCCTTATCTCTGCAGCAATGCTGGTGAGGAAAGTTTGCCCTAATGTATTTGTTCACCTACGTGTTCGCAGGGCCACACTCGATGTGTGGTCCGTTTGCACATGCGGACGAGGTTCAGGACAGAGACTCGGTTGTTTCTGTGAGAAAGCCATCTGCATGGACCCGGCGAGGTCACCTAGATAACACCACAACCGATCTGTATGCTGTGAGTCACCCCGGTTGATTCACGCCACAGGGGTCGCAAAGACGGCCAGCTGTGCGGAAATTATATTTCTAAACTTCTCTGAAACGGATTTACTTTAGGGCAAGCAAAGATTTCCTCACCAAAAATATCGCATGACCCAGAGAAAGGCACAGGGGTGTGCTGTTTTTTTGCCACTTAATAGATCAATGAACGCTGTTGATTATACAGCCAACTCGCCTCTCGTCTGGTTTCTCGGGTCAAAATTGCTTGCTGATTTTAAGTTGAAAGCAAAAGCCAACAGACTCTGTGGCTCTCCAGGACCAGTGAACACATCTTCCAATGTACAAAGAATACCCTCATTGATCACTATCATCTACTGGCAGCTGGTCAGGGTCTTTATGGTCTCTCCTGCTTAAGGTACCTGTCGGATGAGGGCTTTCTATTGTTAAGGACTCCTTTGCATCCATCTACTCTGTTGCCTGACTAGTTTTCTAGATTCATGTTTTCAGAATGAGGGTTCATGAACCCCAAAATGGGTGGAGTTACCATGTACAATCAACGACTGGCTAATTTGAAAAAACCCTATTGCTTTATTACAGAGAGTCTTTTAATTGGCTCATAAGTCAGAAACTGGCAGAGCATGGTAGCTTGGGGTTAATGAAACCTTGATTTCCTATTGCTGGTTTTCTCCCTAACAACCAGATCTGGCCCCTCCCCTCTTCTAAGCTCCAAGGTTGCAGCCTGTCCCCATTTCAAACCTGTATTCTAGCATACAGTGCTCTCAATTGCACTCTCCCTACATAGCCACAAGCCCTGCACTCTCATGTGCCCCTTCTACCACTGTTCGTCTTCCTGTCGCTCCCCTCCACGGCCCAGTAGGGACCTGCTCATTCCTGGTCCTTCAGGGGTGAACAGAGCCATCCTCTCACTGTAAGAACCCGTGCAGTCCCTTGCTGGCTTCTGTGCCCTCTGACGACTCACCTCTTCAAGCTGCGCTAGGCTGCCCTCACTTTGATGTCCTGATACACTCGGATTGGACTGGGACTCTGAGACCGCATCACTTAATTAGAACATTCCCGTAAATTTGACCCTTGATTGGTTTACGCCAACTCGCTGGGGCTGAAGCGGATACTTTTTTGGCACTCCTTCTGGACAGCAAAGCAGTAGCTTATAGAAGCCGCCCAATAACGAAATTGGAGTGTTATTAAATTTAGTATTTACAATGTGGGACGCACTAATGAAATTGAACGTTAATTTGAATGAAAAAAGTTCAGTTTATTGAGCTTTAAAAACGCAGACAGTGGTGATATTGGACAGTAATAGAAGGTCCAGTCAACTCCATCACAGCTATGTTGTATATGGTTAAAATTGTGGTACTGATATCGAAAGTGTTTTATCTGAGGCTTGGGTTATATAAATTCAGGCAGACTATATTCTAAAGTTAACTTTGGTTTTATTACCTGCAGCGGAACAGTGTTCTAGCACATTCCTCAGACCAAGACTTCCACCTACTCTCATTCCCTCATGTCTCTCTACGTAAACCCATTACATCACCAAGCATAGCTTCCAATATATTGATATAAATAAGAAATATATTTCACAAGAGACTAATTACTGGTATATAAAAAAATACATAATGAATGGATAATTTAGCCCCAAAGTGCATATCTACATTCTAGTTTTATCTGCACGGCATTATCGATTGAACTTTCGAAGTTTATTTATTTTTTTGCCATTTAGCAAGCGCTCTTATCCAGAGCAACTTATAAGAATGCATACAAGAAGGTTTAGGCAAAGAGCAAGTTATCAAGTTATCAGTGTTACAAACCAATATTAGTTGTCATTAAATAAACCTAAAATATAAATAAATGTAGGTTGGTTGGTTAGTTGTGAAACATAATGGTAATTTTGACATTTGTACTTGCACGTTGTACTGTAGCTTATATTTATTACTTATTTTTGTTTTTTTGTCAGTGTCAGATAAAGTTAAGTCAATAAACGTAGAAATAAAAAATAAAAAATGTACTGAAGTTGTTGTGTGTTCCGTTCTCAGTACATAGACGTTGAGAAAGTTTGTGGGGCAAAGTTTTGGGGATGGAGGATAAATCTCCTCTTTGCCCTCATACAGTCAAAAGCGTCTGAATCAATTTCTCTAGAAGCACAGGGATCCAAGGTGCCAAATAAATGTATCTGGGAGTAATTAAAATGACCAGAGCCCATCTCAGGATCTGGATCAAATTCCAATGGGCAATGATCATTCCCCCTGGTGTCAGGACGCCCCTTTCCCCAGAGGTTCCCCTCCGCCCGGCTTCCACAGACTCTTGTGCATAGGCATGAGGGAAGGCTGCCGGTGAGGCTTGTGACGAAATGCATTTGGAAAGGTACGGCCAGCAGGATGTCAGAGACGCTGTGTACGCTATGGTGATGGGCGGGCGCCAGCCTTTCCACAGGTGCCTGCCGCGGTGACTGGAGCACTGGAGGCTCTGCCAGGGCCGCTCTCCAACCCCCGGGCTCCTACCCTACTGGCTCCAGTTCCCCTGAATTAATGTCTGATGCAAGTTTCGTTCTGGTAAATATTCATGGGGGGACCCTTTAATATCTGCTGTCATTTCCCTAACAGTGATTTATGTCTGAGAGGGAATCCGAACACAAAAAAGTAAACTGTATAACTTAATATCTTAGCCAGGGAGAAGGAGCGCTTGATAAATGATCTACTAAATGTTTTGCCATTTAAATGACTGCCTGTTACTGCTTGCGGGCAGAGTAGAAATGTACAAGTCTGGCTTTTACTGGTGCTTTTAATTCCTTTAAGCAAGAACAAAGGTGACCACCAGCCGAATGGAGAGAGTACACTGTGTGCCTAATGTCTCTGATTGTCAGCTGTGTTTCTGCCAAATAATAAATGCTTTTCATCTTTATACAATCTCTAAATGCAGCTATCCATTTATGTATGCTTTATGAAAAAAGATCTACTCTCTCTTCATCATGTCTTTCAATGCACACAATAAGAGTGACGACACAAAGGTTATTGTCTTTCTACAAAATTCTTCTTGCTTTTGTCCTCGATCCTAGAAGATTTCTTAAATCTCTTATTTAATTTATACAAAATTATGCCGCACGCTAGCTATCTCAGTCATACTTCACATTTTAAAACATTTCGTGCCAGAAAATGTAATTTAGGATTCTGACACATCAGTGGCAAGCATCTTCAACCCTGGTCTTCTTCGTTCTTTAAGGAGTCTCCACCAACCGCACTCTTGCTCATTGTGCTGGGGGGTTCATGATAGGCACCAAGCAAAGAGTCATTTGGCTGACCACAGAAAACCGTCACAGACATTTGGTGTTCACTCGATGTGCCGAAAAGTGCAGGTTCCTTTTGTTTTGTCGCCCCAACATCCTCGTTTCGCTGTCTGTGCCATACCTGTGCTCCGTTTTCCAACCCTGCTCTGCTCGTCCCGACTCTGCTGTCAGGTTCCAGTTCAGGTCAAAGCTTTTGAATTCCTGGAATGTG
Source organism: Aldrovandia affinis (assembly GCA_029706075.1). Taxonomy (NCBI): domain Eukaryota; kingdom Metazoa; phylum Chordata; class Actinopteri; order Notacanthiformes; family Halosauridae; genus Aldrovandia; species Aldrovandia affinis. The sequence continues at coordinate 3,752,890 of JAINUG010000069.1, forward strand.
AAGGGGCTGAACTACCCCCCCAACACTTTCAGAAGTCTTTGATCCAGAGCATCAGCTCCAGGGTGTGAGCATGGGGATCGATGCCCTTCGTTGAGTGACCCGGACCCGCCAAGTGGGCTAGGCCAGTCCCTGCGGTGAGACGGTGCTCGGCTGAGAGGACACCAGGCTCAGGCTGTCTCTCCCCCTAAAGCTAATTAGCTCAGCTGGAAGGAGGCAGGGTGCTCCAGAAAACAGGGCCGAACCTCCTCGAGTCGCATGAGCCTTAGAAATAGCTGACCCACTTGTAGACACACTTTCAGGATCTGCATGTCCTCAATGCAGTAACCTATATAAGTGTGCCACGTCTGCGTACGCTAGCCTATAAAAATAGGCGTTGCGTCTGCAGTCGCATGCCGTACCTGGCAAAGGAGCGCAATGCGTCTAAAACTGCTTGCCACAGTGTGCCATACACAACAGCACAGACCAACTCTGATTTATAGAGCAATACGTAAAACAGCAAAAGGTGCCGCACTGGGGGGCAGAATGGAAAGTCAGAATTCTCGCAAATTATTATGACCTGACCAGAACTGTGCAACAAGAAGCAAACTCGAAAAAGGACTCTCTAAAGACAGCAACATCTTTCCCACAGCAACATCTAGAGTTTGCTTTATTCCTATCGATGGTGAAATTCTGTGCCGTGTCTGGGGGTACAGACACATTTGTGTTGCATTAGCTGCAGGATGGATAGGGAAGCAATTAAGAGGAAGCCATTTGAATTTACATTACAGCAGCCCATTAGTTATAACTGTGCGCGCAGTCTTGAAAGACATTAAATGAAGAGAAAAAAGAGCATATTCTTTGTGTCGTTATAGGAATGCCTAATAAAACCCATTCCCGTACGAGACCACATGAATGATGATGATGAACGTAGCCCTCAGAGCATTTTCCTTGACTTAGCTGTAGGCAAACCGTGTCAGACATATAAATGTGAACCACTTCTGGCTGTAATTTGTCCAAACCAACAACAGCAACGCTCATTCATCAATCTACCAAATGTATCTTTTTTTAATCTATTTCTGTCCACTCACACACTATCACACTATCTTTTTGGTGTCACACTTATAGTTCAAATCAGCATTCCATTTTGGTTTATCAAAACTATTATTATGCCTATTCATTTAAAGTAGACAAATTGTTTTAAATACAATTAACAGGGATAAAGTGTGCAAATGTATACATATCTTTTGTTTCAGATTTTTATTTTCCACCAAGGCCAATTGTAACCTCTATTGATTCAATTCCCCCTCCACGAACCCACCGCGTGCAACTACGGGACCAGCCACTACCCAGGGACCTGCAGTGACGTGGGTGGGTGAACCGCCTCCTTCAAGACGGACTTCACCGAGCCGTCGACCGTGATTCTGGTACCCACTGGGAAGCCTTCTGTACATGCGTCGAGCCCATGCCGGCTTCCCTTCCCCCTCCCCCTGGGGCGGACAGCCAATCGCCGCCCACTGAGCAGGCTGGTGCAGCCGGAGAATTGAACCCCGGCCATAGTGGGCAACTTGCAACTTACTGTTACGCCACCCAGGGGACTCAAATATATACATATCTAAAGTACACACCTAGTTTGAATTTGATCATTGTGTAAAGAATGTGTCATTAAAATATTATCACAAGTCAATTTTATTCATGTGTAATATAGGCAACTGCTCAATAAACTCAAACATTTCACAATAGCTACATATCCTAGTCAACTATGCAAGTGAATATGAAATACAGTCTGAACGCATTCAGAACAAAATGTACCTATTATTACCTAGCTAGGGCTATGTTTTGCACTGATTGTGAATGCACTTTGGTTGCTCATAGGTACTGTTGTTTATAATTGTTTATAATACAGTAACTATAGTATGTATATATTTTCCACACTAATGTTACTTATTATACTGTTTTACAAGCATCCTTTTTTCATAAATATTTAGATGAGACCAGAAATACTTTTTGCAGCTAATGTGCTTAAAGCAGCTGTTTGCGATTTCACAAGCTTGCTTTTCATCACAGGTAAGAAAAGCACTGTAATTATTATTCATCCTTATCCACAGTCTGGTCCGACTGCCATTTCACATGTTTTTTTCTAATTATTGATTACAAGCAATTTCCTCTTTTCTTGATGACAAATAAGACACAAGAGACATAAAATGGCAACCCAGTTGAAATTGATCACATGTGACATCACAAAATTACAACACTATTGCACATACTGCATTACAGCTGCTGTCAGTTTGAACTGCTTTGAGATGTTTTTAATCAAACCTCAGACATCAAGTGAGTTTTTCCTTTGACATTAAGCTGCTTTCTTTGTAACGTGTCATGTTATTCAGGAGGAAAAATAAGGATGTTCAGATAAAAATTGTAATCACCTACAGTATAAGCACATAGGCATAGTGTAATATTTGCAAGTTGACTGACATTATGTTGCAGTTACAAATCACAAAGCTGCCATTGATGTGAAAGCCCTGATTCAAAGTGAAATCAAGCAGAGCATCGGATTAAAACCAGCAGGGTAAAATAATACAAAATAAACAGACGTAGCTTTCAAAATAAATGTACGTGTGATGGAATTAGACACCCTGCATAATTGGTCAAGTCTCCATAAACAACAGGATGAGCCAACTCAAAGTTACATGGAAAGTAACCTTGGATTTTAATAGCTGTTTTCACTAGCCTGAAAATGTGTTCAAAACTACTCATATTATGCTTTCACAGAAGAAACAGAATAGCTCGACTACAATCAAAAAATGAAATCATAAAAAAGAGTGATTCACCCATCTCTCAAAATAACAAAAAAGAAATGAACAAATTTCAACACTTTAACTTTTTTTTTTTTTTTTTTTTTTTAACTCCAAAACTTTTTTTTACATTTAGTAAATGTGTTTTGTGTGGGGAAGAAATCCTGAAAATACATTTCAGATATGTAGTTACACGTTTCATTATAATTATCTTTTTTGTTTGCAAAATAACATTTGCAACTGAACTGCGTTAGATATTTCCAAACTCAGTACTCAAAACTGGTTCCAATCATTGGAACAACAGAAAACTTGCAGTGAAGCATTTTGGCTAATAATTGTGGGTTTCAAGCATAACTTTTTTTAAATTTGATAAAGCAGATACTGGCTGCTCCAAAACACCCTTTGATGTAATTAATCTGCTTAAAAATGGCTAAAAGCATGACCTCCCTAAATTCACATTCAGCATAAAGATTGTGTTGCACACAGGAAACAGCAACATAAGGCGTGAACATCGCTATTAAAAAAGGGGTAAGGGACAAAATGCATGCACAAGCATTGGCTTGAGGAGAATAACACAGTGCAATAATGCATAATGTAATAAAGATTTCATCAAATCACTTCTTTGGTTTCTGCGGTGGGACGTGCTGTGGACTTACCTCTGGGCCTGCAAGGTCCGTCTGTGTGGACTTGTCAGCTTTCTGGTTGGGGGAATCCTGAGCTGAATTGGCTTTGTCCTGCAAATGGAACACATTTGAGTTAGGTGACCATCCCCCCATGACCAAACCCACTGCACACCACCAGACAAAACAAGCACAGGCTCTTGTCGACACGGCCAGGTAGTGCCAAACACTCCGGCACCGTTCATGCCGGGAATGCGGTTAGACAGTAATGGCACGGCGCCTCCTGACTGATCCTGTCTCAAGCTACACATTTACGGTAATAAAGCTAAAAACAAGCCAGCCTGCCTGCCAATTGATGCTGACAGATCTGATTATTTTGAGGGAAAAAAGTTGATTTATTATCAATCTGGAATGCTGTATTGGCCATGGAAATATCCTCGCTTTGAAAGTACTTTGGTTTGTCTTGGCGGGAAATTGCTCCCCAGGGGCGGTGTTTGTTTCCATACGTTCTCTTCATTTTAATTCCATCAATTAAGATGTCAATTCAAGCCCAATCAAAGGCATATGTCCTGCGTTAGGCCGATTACGCGGAGGCAGGAGTCAGTGCAGTGGGGTGTCCTGTAATTTCCTGGGGTAAATTTAATCACCAGGGCCAGATTTCAAATCAAAGGAGCCTTCCAACATTCCCGGCCTTTGGCAGAGGCCTGTTTGAAAATAAGTTACACTGTGCAGTGTGTGCTTTGAGACTGGCCGCCTTTTATTCTCAGCAACAACAAAAAAATTTGAAGATGCTTACTTTCATCTTCTCTGAACAATATTCAGAAGTACATAGTTGACAAGTTGAATCATTAGTGTGTGTGTGTGTGTGTGTGTGTGTGTGTGTGTGTGTGTTTACAGCTGGTACCATCCCCGCAGAGCATTGCTGCTGCAATGGGCACCTTCTATGGGCCCCTGGGATCCACCCAGACACAGTTCAGTACATACCAGTCTATACACAACCCCATATCTCTACTAAAATACAAAGTTACAGTGGAGTACATACCTCGACTACCAGTAAATACAACTCCATATCTCTATTACCAGCACAGAGAGCTCCATTATCTTGGCTAAATACAAACAAAGCTCAATATTGTTACTACCAGCTCACAGAGCTCTATCTCTCTACTACTAGCACAAATAATTCCATATCTCTACAACTACCACAGAACTCTATATCTCTAGTACCAGACCAGAAATCTATATCTCTACTACTACCACAGAACTCCAGTAGTAGAATGCTACTACTACACAGACTGCACACTCTCATTCCAGCAGATAGAGAGAATTTGTTCTACTCTGTGTTTCAGCTGGGTGGTTTATTGTTTTCCTTCAAATGACTATGGGGATTGATTTAAGTACATTTGTTGACTCTGGATCAGATACAATAACTCATTGTGTAGCAATATGTACAGAAGGTAAACTATTATCTAGCTAGCTAGCTATAAGCAAATACCAAACTCAATATTTGCTGTGTGTATAAAAATGATACTCTCAGGTGGAAAATTGTATTGTACAGGGTAAAATAACAAGATACAGCACAAAGCTGTATATATTTCTCAGGACATTTCTCCCAAATCCTCAACCTACCTCACAATCACAGAGCCAAAGGGGAATATTTAAAGCCTGAATTTTGGATTGGATTTTCTTATAAAATCTAAATATGATATTGGTTTTGCTTCCTGTTCACAACCGTCCCATTTCATACGATTTATTTAGTCCATTGCCAGTTCAAATGGACTCAAAGCCCATGCAAATAAGTATCCAGCATTATACTTCCGTTTCTGTTAGTCTACCTTCATCTCTCTCTATGTAATCTTTATTAACAAGGACTGGATACCGCATATTTTCATTGTTAAGCTTGAAGTAGAGTCATTAAATCAAAGCAACAATAAAAAAAAAAAAAAGAGAATATAAAAAAGAGCGATAAAGCAAGATAAGATCTTCCAGGACAAGCCCTTTCTCCACTCTGTCCTGATATTTTACGCCTCTTCTCTTCAGTGCCCTCTGCTGTTCTTTGTGGATCTATCTTTCGATTCCCTCCCTTCATCAGCAAATACAGGCACCACTTACTCTCCCGCTGTCACCTGTCTCCTCGCCATCTCCATTCACTATCCACGCTTTCCCTGCTCTCTTGTCTTTCATGGTCTCCAGTCTGGCATTGGTGGCTTTCCCCTTAGTCTCTGCTCTGTCTACCTGTCACTATCTGCTGCCTTGCCGCTGTCATTAAATCTCACGGTCCCGTGTGTCTCAGTTATGTGTCTCACGCCCGTCTCTTTCCCTCTGTCTCACAGTCCTGTGTCTCATGCCTGTCTCTTTCCCACTGTCTCACAGTTCTGTGTCTCGCACCTGTCTCTTTACCCCGATCTACCCACTATCACACACTCCCTTGCCTCCATTTTGTGCAACCTTAAATGATGGACCCTTCAGCTTCCTTTGGGAACCATAAAAAAGACAATACAACTTGGGCTCAACAGTACATCCCATTGCAGATCTGGGCGCAGTCTGTTCTCGCACGTATGAATGCAGACCCTCCCCTCACCAGCTCGCTCTGCAGTCTCAGGATCAGGTCGTCCTTGTCCTTCAGCTGCAGCAAGAGGGACTGGCTCTCATCTCTCCCAGGATCCTGCTCAGGAGACAAAACATCAGATGCCAACAGTTAGGGAGAGCTTCTGAGTAAGCCGAGATGGGAAGGGGGTAGTTCTCAGAAAACAACATCTGCAGTTAACCGGCACAATTACCATTTAATATGTATCTCTAATTGAAGCTTTCCATTACTATCTTTTTTTTATTTTTGGAGGAAAAAAATCAATGAGTATATGAAAAAGAACCACAGGAAAAGGTTTTTTTTTTATAGAAGTACAAAGCACACATTCAGGGATGGGAACTGCACTCACAATGTGCAGCTCATGACACGAAACTGTTTGTAGTAAGACATGGATTGGCTCAAACTGTTATGCAAAATCCCTGAGACACTAGGGCCTGCATTCAATCAACATGTGAGTCAAAGTTAAGGAGAAAAGTTGATTAAATCTTAGGCTGATTTATAAGGCTCAGCATGTCAACCAACATTTTTCCCCAGGTCTTATTTTCTCTGAGAACACATCAAGAGCAGATAATGGAAGTAATGCTCCTTTACCAGAGTATGGACAGCCGCGTTGTGCAGTGTCAGATTGAGGATCGTGTTTTTGTGACAGGAGGTGTGGGAACTGGCTCGGAGTGGAGCAAGTGCTACCGCTGCCTCTCTCTTCTCCTCAGAATTAACATGAGCTGGGAGAAGAAACACGTGCTACTCTTCCAGGTGACCTTGTCTTGTCAGCACCCATTACAGAACCAGGAGGCGGAGCGACTGCGGCTTTAGGAGAGGAGCGGGTGAGGTGGCCCTGGGGGGTGGAACCAACGCTGCCGAGAGGAACCAATCGCATCCTACCGGCCCAGATTCGCCCTCATCTGGAGGCCTGGATTTAGAGCCAGAGACCCAGATACAAGGTAGGAGTTACAGAAGGCAGGGACACGGGTTCTGAGACTTTCTGACTATATAAAATCCCTGTCACCTACAGATGTGCTAAGATACAGGGGGGTGGGGTAAGTCTCAGGGAGGTGGGATAAGACACAGGGAGGTGGGGTGAGACACAGGGAGATGGACAGGGGCACAGGGTGGTGGGGTGAGACACAGGGAGATGGACAGAGGCACAGGGAGTTGAGGTGAGACACAAGAAGATGAGCTGAGAAAGAGATGGAAGTTGCAGTACTCATGACCTGGACCAACCAAAACCCCCTTTTTTTTTTTTTTTTTTTTTTTTTTTTTTTTCAGCTATTTTTCCTATTGATATCACATAAGACTCTATGGCAACAGGCACTCTGTGAGGGGTCTTTGTCAAGCAACACTGAATCCATTGTGCCAGTGGGTGGTTGACCTTGCATTTTTTTGATACCTCTCCATTAAAAAGGCTGCAAATTGCACAGCTTGAAGCTCGGCGGTGCCCTGGGCTTTGCATAATCGAGGTGATACCAACAATCTCTTGTTTGGTGGCCACCAGCCAAGCCCAGTTTTAAGTACTCCATATGTGGTTTATGTATTATAGCTCACAACTTTATCGAGAGCTAATTTCCTAAAGAGGTCACAAAACAAACTATAAAATGTAGCATGTTTGAAATCCACACCTGAGGGGAATACCATGTTAATTATAGAAGTGCAACAAAAAACAGTACACAGTACACAAGCTGGTCTACACACATATATGTTCAGATGGCAACTCCCCTCGCTTGGCACACACAGTGAACAGTGAACAATGCCTTAAAACAAAGGCATCAAGCTCTGCCTAGATTACTCATCTGGTCAGCCAAGCCGAGATAAAAGGCAAGAAGGGGTTGAGAGCTAGCAAGACCCACCCTTTAATGAAAATATTTTAAAAAGCCCACTGTTCCAGATACATCAGCAACATAAGCCAACAGACCTGGGATAAAAGCTTTATAAGAAGCCATGAGTCAAGGCTGTATGTGAGCATGATGGCACAAGATACCGCAATCATTCATTCATTTGTACACAGTGAATTTAAGGGCCCAATGAGTCATACTGCATTATTTACAATCAAGTCTAAATGAAAAAAAAAATATTGGCAAATATAAGTCCCCATAAAACCCAGGGAGAGTTCCTCTTTCTAGTGTCTGTATACAGCACAAATTGTTGTCAGCATTTTCCTGTGATAATATCCTATATAGTCATGCTGATCCAACTATTCGTCTTGTATAAATATTTTATATGTATATAAAAAGAGTTTTATACAAATACACATTTTATTTCCTGTATTGTTATTTGTACCAAAACACTTCCTCAAAGCAAAAACATACACAATTGTTTTCAATCAAATACTCGTTTAAAAGGTTTTCCATTTTCAAAAAGGGGGTAATTCTACCATTTAAATGACACATTGTGCTTGAATCAATATTCTGCATTGTTATGCATATTTACAGATTGTATTGAGAACTGAGGAAAAAATGTGTGCTAGGCCCTCATCAGTTCATCAGTCTTTGATTAGGGTAGAATACCTGTACTTCAGCTCTATTTGGTTCCTTCTGCAAACAGAACTGCAATGTTGCTGGATTTCAGATGATCTCATTCAATGCAGATTAGTACATTCGGCAATAAGCCTGTCTGGGGGAGCTAATGATTCACCCTATACATATCAGTAGTTTTACACTCGGCAGCTTGAGGGTTTTGGGGCCGTTATCTATTTATATTCTTTTGTGTTTGCTTGTTGTGGAATATATTCAGCTTCCTACAGATTTGAGCAAAATCAAACCAGTCAAGAGACAGGGGATTTCTGAGCCCAAAATGAGTAAGCGCCTCTTAGCGTGGTTCTTCAGATAAAGCTTGAATTACATCTTAACCGTTTCAGCGCTGGGTGATCCGAGCCTAAACGGGAACTGGGAGGCGTCGGATTCAGACGAGGCCACGCCCCGCAGCAGATGCGCCCGCTCTCCCGCGGGACCGCCGCAAGCCAGGCCCCTTGTCGTCCCAGTGACGCAAGAGCCATTTTTCCCCTGCGGAAAGTCGAAATTGGGGCTCACAGCAGCAGTCTCTTTTCTCAGTATTGCTGGCCTAAAATACACCTGTTTTTAAGGAGATGTTATAAATAGGAGAGTGGAAAAAAGGTTGATGGGAACAGCAGGATAAATGAGTCCGGTATTACTCTCCGATCGGTCCTTTGCGAGGAGTGGTGAGACCGACGCTTGCGCTCCCCAGCTGCTGCCGTGCGTGCACCGCAGCAAAAAGCTCTCCACAGGCCCTAATTATAAAAGGCAGAGATAACAAACGTTCACCAAAGGAAGTTTTTTCGCTCAAAGTAGGACAAGAAGTGACACGGTTTCCTCTCAGGTGGGTTTCGGGATTATTTTTAAAACTGATTTTCTGGAGCGGCAGGCCGAGTCCCCTCCCACTGTCATCCAACACAATGTCAGATGCATGGGGTCCTATTCTCAGCCTCCTCCCCATGCAAGGGTACCGGCAGGGTGGAACATCACATGATCACCGCTACTTCTGTTGCTCCATGTAGGTCAGTAAAGAGGACAGACTCAGACCTTGTTTCCATTCCGTTCCGCACAATTCTTCTCCCGCTCGAGCGCTCGGCGCAAAATAAATATCAACCCCCGAGCTGAAATGTGCACCCTTCACTCGGAAGCCCTTTCCCCATCACACTTTAAAAAAAAAATGTTTAAACCATCTCCTGGAATCATCAGACGTCTCCCAGGGATTTAATACACATAATAAGATAAGATAAGCTCATCATGATAAAAGGTTATTGGTGGTAAGAGTGAGCAGCATGCACTCAACCGCATTAAAAACCTTGTCAATTTTATCACGTTTCCCTGGTGTTGTCACCATAATGAAGGACACAGGAGGAGGACCACCTGTGTATTGGAATATGCAAGAAATATTCCATTGCATTTTGAACCAAAATGTGTCTGTGTGATCGGGACCCACAGGAAAATAAACTGAAATGTTTTGAGAGTGACTAAGAAAAGGTCTGAGGTTATGTGACACTTCATTGCAAAAGACCAGAGAGATATGTATCATGACAACAAATTTGTCTCTAAATTCCCAGTTAAACCTCAATTAAAAAGAATACATTTTGTTTCTGTGTGAGTCAAGACTGGAGTTACCTTGAAGGGGAGTGATTTATCACTGCAGGGGCTGATGGGTAGGGAGTGGAGGCTGCTGGCAGGACTTGTATCAGTGCTCTGGAGGGACAAGGAGGGCATTTTAAATCTACAAACCCTACCCTCAAATATCATTATATACTGACAGAAAGTCATCACATTATAATCCCAGATCACAATCTATCCTCAAATATCACAATTTATACTTCATTTTCACAATCAACACTCAAATAATATAATAATATATAATATATGCCATTTAGCAGACGCTTTTATCCCAAGCGACTTACAGTAAGTAGTGAATGCATATATTTTTCGGTATATGTGGCCCCAGTGGGGATTGAACCCACAACCTAAACGTTGCCAACGCCGTGCTCTACCAACTGAGCCACAGAGAGCCACAAATACCACGATCTGTCACAGCTTAAACAAAACAGTTGGCACTGTAGAGATGCACACGACACCCAAGAGTCCTTGGCCTCAGGAGAGATATATACTATGTGTGTGTGTGTGTGTATATTTGGCTTTTTACAATACAATTTGCTGCATACTTGGTTGGTTGGCGTGTTGATATTTGGGCATACTGCACACATTGAGGCTTCCATCTGAATATTTAAATGTAAAATTAGAATATTCATGTTCTATTATTATTGTTGTTCTTTTTGCTACTATAATAACCATATTATTGCAAACATGATGCTTGGTATACTATTAATATCCTGTACCAAATACATGACTAGATAGCAACCTGAGTATGCACCAATGTTGGAAAAAAAAGTAATTTAGCCTTCAGAAATGAGGAAACAAAAGAGAAAGGAACAGCTGTTTCAGCCTTGGAAAAAAGCAAGGACAGAGTGGAAGGACCTGCTGAGGTATGAAGTTGTGTTACAGATAAATAATTTAGTTTGATTGCTTGTTTAATGTTTTGTCTGCCAAGGCTAGCTTAGAGGTCAATTCCATCAAAACCATAAAAATGTTTTTAGACCCCCTGCTTTTAGCTTTAAGCACACAGCCTTTTAAAAAAAATGTTTACCACCATTGCCATCAGTCTACATTTGTCCCAGACACTTTTATATGTATGTACACTGTAGGCAGCTTAACTTATAGCCTATAATGGGCTCCAAATATTGTATGGATATTTTGCATTTACCTTCATCATGGGTGATGTTCAGATATTTATTCTCTCTTTTATAGACATCATGTAACATTTGACAGTCTCCAAACTGTGGCCACCGGCATTTCCTTAACAGACGACAATGTGGGTGCCAAAATGTACCCTGTCAACATGTTTTCTATCTGCAAATGTTTTTCATTAAAATCATGAGCAGAACAGGAAGATGAGTCCCTATAACTGTGTGGGGGGGGTAAAAACATATTTTACACACAGACCTTGGTAATGCATTTATTTTTAATGTTTATGAGGAAATCGAGCCATCGAATTGCTCCAGACGTTGCTAGGTGTTTACAATCCGCAGCTTGTCATTCAAAAGGCATTGGAAGCCTCAGGGAACACACACAAAGTCATTTTGGCTGGCAATTTCCTTTTTTCTTTTTTTTTAACATTCTAAATTGGACCGAGTATATAGGATTTAATAACTCCAGTTTTTCATTCTGAGGACTGGAGCATGAAATACCAACGGAAGAGAGAGAGAAGCACAAGCCTAAGCACAGGATCATGGGTCAAGCAAATAAAAGGCAAAGTAAATGAACAAGCCTTTCTAATTCATGTTAGTGAGTGGCTTTCATACGGTGATGGAAGAAGGAGAATTTGCAAGTTAATGAGCATGTGGAGTCAGTGAAGAGGGCAACTGTCTCCTCTTTAATATTCATGTTCTTCTGTTGCGGACTCTTCTACAGACCTTCTCCGGTGGCCTCTAATTGTTATTTAGGGGTTGATTTCAAAAAGAGGCCTCGCCGTTTCTGGCAGCTCTTGAGAAAAAAACGCAGAGATAAAAAAGAAAATGCCGCAGGCCTGTCCAACCTCATTGTAGGCAGCTGATTCACAGGGCTCAAAACAAAGGAGAGGAGGTGATGACATCCCTCGCTCAATTGAATGAGAAATCGAAAACATGCGAGCGCAGATATGTCTATGCCAGGACAACTTTTACCCCCTTAAAAGTTGTGACATCAATACAATGCAAAGTTCACATGGCATACATTTCTTTCCTTTGATCCACATCTAAACTAAATTAGTGGTGCTGTAAATGCTAATTTACTTGAAATGTGTGCTCAAAACATTCCATTAACTTCCGATTTTCTCGGTGTACAGTAATTCAAGCTGGTTCGTTCTGATCATCGGTGCATTAGTTCCACATAATTTGTGACTGGATAGACAACCCTGCTTCTCCATCTTCGTCTATCTGAATTCTCCATTTAGCACTGCTTTATATAACCTGTATAGTAAACGCTAACTCACAAAACTAATAATGGATGTTGTCATGTCACCTCTGGCTTGCTAGGTAGGGATATCGTTAGCATCATCCTTGAAAGGCATTGCCTGTCTGTAGTGCTGTGTTTCAAACTGGATCTAACTCAGTTGCAGAAACTGTATGACCATCAAGTTAGCATAACAGGTAATTTCATTGTAACGTTTCACCTTGACTGACAGTTGATTGATTGTGTTGGGCATTCCATAATTTATTACTCGACAGAAACCGCTCTCCTCTCGGTCAATGAGGCACTTCACACCGCACGAGCAGCCTCCCTCTCCTCCATCCTGATCCTGCTTGATCTCTCAGCTGCCTTCGACACTGTGGAGCACTCCATCCTCCTGTCCTCCCTGGCAGCAACGGGGATCTACAGCCCTCGCCTGGATCGATTCCTACCTCTCCTTCCAGGTCGCCTGGCCTGGTAAAGTATCACCGCCTCGCTCCCTCCCCACCGGGGTTCCACAGGGCTCAGTCCTCGGTCCCCTTCTCTTCTCCCTGTACACCCGCTCCCTTGGCTCTGTAATCTCTGCCCACGGCTTATTTTACCATTGTTATGCTGATGACACTCAACTCTTTCTCTCCTTCTCCCCATCAGACACTCAGGTCTCTACCCGCATCTCTGCTTGCCTGAGGGACATTCAGAGCTGGATGGACAGTCACCACCTAAAGCTCAACCCAAGTAAAACAGAACTAATCTTCATTCCTGCCCTAAACTCTCCCCACCTTGATTTCTCCATTTCTCTAGGTGACACCTTGGTGACATCATCACCCTGCGCGAAGAATCTCAGTGTGGTGATGGACAACAGGCTGTCAATCAATCATCCCTATCAATGAACATTGCAGTGGTAAGCCAGGTGTGCAGATTCTTCCTGTATAACATCAGGAGAATCCATCCCTTCCTTACCACGTACTCTACCCAGCTCCTGGTCCAAGCAATGGTACTGTCCCGCTTGGACTACTGCAACTCGCTCCTGGCTGGCCTTCCCGCATCTGCCATCAGACCCCTGCAACTCATCCAGAACGCTGCAGCCCGTCTGGTCTACAACCTTCCTAGACACTCCCATGTCACCCCCCTGCTCACTACCCTCCACTGGCTGCCTGTTATAGCTCACCTCAAATTCAAGACATTGGTCCTAGCATACCAGGCAGTCAAGGGATCAGCCCCAACATACCTCCTCAAGATCTTCAAACCCTACACACCTGCCAGACCACTCCATTCTGCTACCTCAGGACGCCTAGCACCTCCCCCTCTCCTGCGCTTCCCGGTCACGTCTCCTGTCGGTTCTGGCTCCACGATGGTGGAATGACCTTCCTGTGGAAGTCAGAACAGCTGAGACCCTAGCCACCTTCAAGCGACGACTGAAGACTCACCTCTTCAGGGTGCACCTCTCCCCGTAGTCTGTTTTTTGTTAACTTAGGGACATAGTTTCTTAGTATTACACATGTCTACTTGTTTATGTACTGTATTAGGCTTAGGCATTATTTTCCGCATTGATTGCTTTATTGCTACCTTTGAATTGTGGCTACAGATTTACCTACAGGGTCCTAGTTTAACTATGTGGTTGCTCCTAGCACCTAGGAACTGTACTTCCCACTAGGGTGGCTTTCAGCTAAACTGTTCTTGACTACGGTTAACACTTTGTTGTACGTCGCTCTGGATAAGAGCGTCTGCCAAATGCCTGTAATGTAATGTAATGTAATATTATCTTTTTTGCATTGTGTTCTTTTTTGTGCTTTGTGACAATACCTTTGGGGAAGGCCCTGTATTAAGAACTTGTTGATTTTCATTATTTAACATAGCATAGGCTAAGTCTAAGCTAGGTCTAGCATGAGAGCAAAAGGAAAACCAGGCTGCTGAGATCATGATAGTGCTAACGTAGCTTATACAGCATGTGTATCAAAATGGCGATAGCTTGATCTGTTACTCTGGTATTGAGAACACTAAGGGCTATCATTCTCATGCTTGGTGTTGAAATCAAATGAAGTCATTTTAATTTGTGGTTATGAGTGTAACAAATATCCATGTATATTAGTTCTGGTATCTAGCGGTATTACAAGCAGTGTCTAAGTATTCCAGGATATAAACCAGCCATTTCCCGGATTTTCAATTTGGTTTTACAAGGGGTAAAAAATAAAACCCGCAGAACTTCAATGGGATCTGCCTAAGGGCAGGAGTGTCTAAAATAAGTACTCTTACACTTTTAAAAGCATCGCAAACTGCTTCTTTTTCTGAAGCTGTAAAAAACAGACATATTTCTAACAATTAGACATTCCCTTTTTACGAAAATGCATCATTATTAACAAGGCAATGTGGAAACTGTGCCAATATAAATGCACACAACTGTTACCAGCAGCTGTAGCTAGCTAGTTTAGCAGAGAAATAAATTGGATTTAATAACCATTACTTTCTATTTTATAGAGATTGTATCTAGTGGCATAGCAAATGGTTTCTGACTTTAGTGTCGTTAAGGTCATTAGTCAGACCTGTCTCTCACTATGAGAGAATATGGGGTGTGTAAAGGGAAGCTACCCTGTACAACCCTGTGGCTTTACCTTGGAGATTAAGAGCCCATTTAAAGCAGTGTTTGCTGAACTTGGTTTTGGTATAGATAATAAAGACAATGGCTGACAGCGTCAACTATTTTCTGTCAACAGAAACAAAACTAACTGAAGTTGAAATGTTTGAAAAAAGCAGCTCACCAAAAAGAACAAGTGAGGTACTTATCCCACCTTCATGTATCAATATAAGCTACACACTACTGAGGTAACAAACACTATCAGAAATTAAGTTAAATTAACAGGCAGCCTTACATAAGCAGGAAACAGAAAAGATAGCTCATTGAAAATCCCAGAACTGAATTTGGAACTGAACAGAGTATTTGTACATTGAACAGTGTAACGTTTTGCCAAAGTTAATCAGAGAATCATACTCTACAGATATATTTAAAACATCGCTCAAGATTCACCGTTTTGGGCTGACATTTGACTCATGTTTGTAAACTATCTTTAGGTGCAACAGGGAATAAAGTATAAAGAATAAAAAACGATATGCCCATTTTATAAAACAGACAATTCTGTTATTCAAACATTGATATTATGTACAAATGGTAGATTTATTTCAATTGAGCATATTAATCTACTACTGCTACTGTATATATATTTTTTGTTATTGCTTTTTTGCTATTTTGAAATAGTGACAAAACATGCTTCTACTTTGAATCAAGACTCTATATGAGGGATTATAAAGGAGAGCATGGGTCACTCTTAAGCCAACATGATATTGGCATTTAGCCACTTGAGAGAAGGGTCTGTTGGCATGCCATATTGCCTACAGTGCCATGATTGACAAGTTGACAGCAGAAAATGTAGAGGGAGACGGAAAGAACAGGGCAGACATGTCCATGTTTTTTGGGGGGATTATGTAACAGGCATGAAAATGATGTGCTCAGAGACTGTATGATCCACGTCAACTGAAAGTTTTAGCTGGATGTTTTCTGGAGGTTTTTCTGTGTAGAGCCTCTCAGTGAGTGGCAAACTCTCAGTGCTGTGCAGGTAGGAAGGGTTTGAAAGGAACAGAACTTGCCAAAGGGGTGACCATTCAAACCAGCACATTCTTGACAGATAAACCCAACATGTTCCCAAATGGAAAAGCAGAGTGATTCAGTGAGAGGCCAACTCAATCTCAACAGACAATAACCAACTATAACAAGGCACATTGTAGTAAAACCGGTGAGGTGTGGTTAACAAGGAGAACTGGTGCACTGTCAAGACAATCGCACCACATCAATTTCGCACTCTGCCCCCCACCACACACACACACAGACACATTCATGCAAGCAAGCACCCCCCCTCATCTTAACACTGATCAACACAAAATACACTATGATATAAAATAAAAAAACAACTCTAAAGATTTTTCTTAATTAATTACAAATACAAAACAGACAATAATTGATTCGATAAATATTCACCCCACTTGATTTAGGGTAATACTTGGTAGAAGCACTTTTAACTGCAAGGTGAGTGTATTTGGGTCTCTACCAGCTTTGCACATCTGGACACTGCAATTTTCTCCCCTTTTTCTTAACAAATTTGCTTGAGCTGCATGAGGTTGGATGGGGCCAATTGGTGAACAGCAATTTTAAAATCTTTCTACAGATTCTCAATGGAATTGAGGTCTGGCCTTTGACTGGGCCACTCCTGATCTTCCCACTTGCCATCAGGGCAAAACTTTGAATATCCCAGCAGCACAGGTTAAGTCCATCATAAAGAAATGGAGAGAAGATGGCACTGTGAATTTGCCTAGAACCGGCCATCCTTCAAAACCGATTGGGCACTTGTTAGGTAGGCCACCAAGAGGCCTATGGCAACTGTGACGGAGAGATGGGAGAAACTGTCCATGGGACAAAAATAGCCTGGGTGCTTCACTAATCTGCGCTTTATGGGAGGGTGGCAAAAAGAAAACCATTGCTGAATAAAACTCATATGAAATCTTGCCTAGAGTTTGCCAGAAGGCATGTGGGAGACTCATATCAAGTGGAGGAAGATTCTATGGTCTGATGAAACCAAGAGCCGAACACTGCGTATCATCCCAAGAACACTATCCGGACCGTGAAACATGGTGGCGGGAGCCTAATGCTATGGGGAAGCTTCTCTGCTTCAGGAACTGGAAAACTTGTCAAAATAGAGGGCAAAATGGATGGAGCAAGATATAGACAAATCTTGGAGGAAAGCCTGCTGCAGTCTGCAAGAGACATGGGACTTGGGAGAAGATTTATATTCCACCAGAACAATGACCGAACACATACAGCAAAAGCCACATTGGAGTATTTTAAAAACAAAAAAATCTATGTCCTGGGGTGACCCAGTCAAACCCCAGACCTCAATCCCACTGAGAATCTGGAAAGATGTGAAAATTCCTGTTCACCAACACACCCCATCCAATCTGATAGAGCTTGAGCAAAGTTAAAAATTTTGTAAAGAAAATTAGGTGAAAATTGCAGTGTACAGAAGTGCAAAATGGTAGATTTACCAAAAGAGATTAACAGCTGTAATTGCAGCTAAAGGTGCTTCTACCAAGTATTAAATCAAAGGGGGTGAATGCTTATGTAATCAATTATTGTCTGTTTTTTATTTGTAATTCATTTAGAAAAAGCTTAGAGTTGTTTTTTTTATTTTACATTATAGAGTATTTAAGAAATCCCAATTAAATCCATTTTTATTCCATGAAGAAAGAAAATAAAATGTGACAAATGCCAAAAGGGGTGAATACTTTTGATACCCACTGTATATTCATGCAGGCACGTGCACACGCACACACACGCACACACACACACACACACACACACACACACACACACACACACACACACACACACACACATATATTCACACAGTCTACACTGGTCTCATGAAGGGGAAGCCAAAAAACCCCCCGCATAATTCTATGCTTATATGGGAACATAAAAATGGATAGGTGATTTCTTAATAGGGAGAGTTGTGGAGTCAAGTCTCTTCCTCACCAGCTGGAACTTTTTGCATAAGCTTAGTGGCAGCATTAACACTTCTATATTTTCTGCATAATGGACTGCAGAGTCCTAAACTTGTAATGGCCATTTTGTAACCATGGAAATTGAAAATTTGACACATAAAACAAACAAGGCTGGTGGGTGAAAATAGTGATTTTTAATGATCATTTAAGAAGCCATTACACAAATAGCTAATTATATTTATTATAATCCAGACATAATTTTGTTTTGTTTTCCTTGCCACTTGAGAAGCTTTGCAACCATTATATCTTCACTTGAAAAGCTCAGAATTCTCCTTCAAAAGAACCAGCAGCCGTATCTTTTAATTCAGTTTTGTTGCCCGAAATCCAGATGCTACAGCGCAAATCCTCAACTGAGTGCTGAGCATATTTACCTGCTCGATGCACCACAAAAAACTGTCTGCTGCTTTCACGGAATAATTTAAGCCATAGACAGGGATCACAGCCCTGCGAAATCCTGTAACGAATGCAAGGAATGAAGGACATAAAATGACCAGCGTCGCTAAAGTGCCCCTTTAACTGCTCCCATGCAGCAACTTTGCATTGACCTAAGAATCCAGCCCTGAATGAACTAAAGATCATTTTTGTCTGGACTCTACCCCTAACAATATAAGCTCCATTTCAGTATCGGAAAAGTTTATTTTTGCCTTTTTTGGTCATTGTGTTTCCTGTTAAGCTTTTAAAAAGGGAAGATTTTACCACATATGGTAAATTGAGGGCTTTCCTAAATGCTAATTCATGAGCACTTGGCTTGAGAACAAGTATTATTTATTTATGATGTTATCTTTTCTTGTGCGTACGAACATTCCACATTTTGTTCATAAGAAATATTTTAGATTTTTTCTAAGCAAGAATGATAAATGACCCCCCCGGCCTTCCCAAATGTTCTCTTCTTAAATGTGCTGTTCTTCTTCTTTGTTTCCGACCATTTTCTCCAACTCGTTCACCTTTTAAGAGGTTGGAGCACAGTTTTCCCCCACATGGAATGGGCTCAAATGGATTTCCTTTTTAAATTCCCTCTGGAAAATGTCCACTGTGAAGTACTGTGTGACAACCTGATTGTAAATGGTGCAACACCCAGTAAAGATTGATTGATTGATTAACCTATACAGTATTTGACAAATAAATACAAGTGGCACTTTAACAGTAAAGTGAGTCCTTGAGATCATGACTCTCATGACTCTCCCTCTTTGATTACAACATACCTCTGCTGATACACCTCTGATGATGAGCCGCCTCTGAACGAAGTGGCCCTGTCGTTGTGTTTAGATGTGGGTGTTCCGTACGTACCTCCTGCAGCGTCCGTCTTAGCCTCAGCAGCAGGGTCTTCACCGCCGTGCAGTCCTGCATCATCAGCCGGAAGGGCAGGCCCTCCAGCCCCACCAGCTCCTCGTCCCGGGGGAAACACCAGTCAGCAGGCAGCAGGGAGGTGGGCCTCGGCTCCCTGGGTGGTCCCTCCCTGAAACAACAGGTGCCATGGGGGGGTCACAAGTCGAATTTCCAAGTGTCCAATACATTTTCAATTGTCCAAGGGGCTGATTTATAAATGCCTTGCATGGTCACAGAGCTCTTACCACCTGTAGAATTGTCACATTCGGTACGTACTAAGGTGGCATAAGGGCATAAGTACCTTCGTACTTAAATGGGTGAAACGTGCAAATCTTTGCACATTTGTCTTTATGTATATGTAATTTCAGGAAAGGAATGACGTGGCGTAATGGTAAAGGCACTCGCCCGGATTGCAGTTTGCCCACTGGGGCTGGGGTTCAATCCCTGGCTGCGCCAGCCTGGCTCTGGCCGGGTGCCCCGTTCAGGGGCGGCGATTGGCTGTCCGCCCCAGAGGGAGGGGAAGCCGGCAGGAGCTCACCGCATGCAAAGTGGCTCTGTGTATATCAGAGGTATGGTTGACAGCTTGGCGAGTTCCGTCTCGGAGGAGGCGGATCGGCGCCTTTGTCGCTGCCGGTCCCAAGGCTGCAGTGGACAGCTCGTGGTACGAGGGAAGGGATAGTTGAATTAGAAACAGGGTACAACTGGCTACGAATTGGGAGAAAAATGGGGAAAAAATATGAAACAATATAAAAAAATTACAAAAAATGGAATGACCGCAAAAGTGTGGGAAGAGAGAATGTAAAATATTCATATGAGCAATTAGATCTGATTATCAAGGTTAAGAGCTGGTGCTTAACTGACTGCACCCATTATCTAACACCTGGAGAAAGTAGGTGTAAACTTCATTCAAGCACATTAACCTGGCAGCTGTTATTGGTGAAAAGAGAGGTCTCAACACTCATAACAATTTTTGACATGCCTGAGAAAACAATAATAAGAACGTACCAGCTCCCAGGTCATGCCATCGTCGCCTTACTCAATGAGCAAAAGGCTGACCTGGCGCTAGATAGGAACGGTGTCATGCTGTTTTAATAAAAGTTAATTGAATATAGCATACTCCAAGAAAAACTGTTAAAATAAGAATATAAGGCCTCCCGCGTGGTCCAGTGGTTACAACGTCCGACGCTGGCCACGGAGACCGGGGTTCAATTCCCCGTCTCGCCAAGTGTCGGCTCTGGCCGGGAGTGCCACCAGGGGGCGGCGATTGGCTGTCCGCCCCAGGGAGGGGGGAGGGGAGCCGACGTGACGTTCGCTGCGTATAAGAGTGGCCCTGTAGTACCGGGTTACGGTCGACGGGCTGCGGGTGCCGTCTCGTAAGAGGCGTCACTTCGCTTCGTCACTACCGGTCGCAGGACTACGGCAGCGAACTCACATTACTAGGGGGGGATTGACGTAAAAATAGCGGGTCTAATTGGCTACCAAATTGGGAGAAAATGGGAGAAAAATAAGAATATAATTATACTTGATTTATTAAGCATTTGATGGATATAGCAATTAACTAATGTACTTGTTTAGCATTTTTGTCTCTAACATGTGTGGCTTATGATACACTATATGGCCAAAAGTCAGTGGACACCCCTACTAATTACTGAGTTCAGGTGTTTTAGCCACACCCATTGCCAACAGGTGCATAAAATCCAGCACATAGCCATGCAATCTCCACAGACAAACATTTAGAATTCAGAATGGTTCGTAAAGAGCTCAGTGACTTTAAACGCGGCACTGTCATAGGATGCCACCTTTGCCACAAGTCAGTTTGTGAAATTTCTGCCCTACTAGATGTGCCCCGGTGAACTGTAAGTGCTATTATTGTGAAGTGGAAGCACCTAGGAGCAACAACAGCTCGGGCACGAAGTGGGAGACCACGCAAACTCACAGAGCGGGGCCGACGAGTGCTGAAGCGCATAGCACGTAAAAATCACCTATCATCTGCTGCATCACTCACTACAGAGTGCCAAACTGCCTCTGGAAGCACCATCAGCACAAGAACTGTGCGTCAGGAGCTTCATGGAATGGGTTTCCATGGCCGAGCAGCTGCACACAAGCCTCACATCACCATGCGCAATGCCAAGCGTCGGCTGGAGTGGTGTAAAGCACGCTGCAACTGGACTCTGGAGCAGTGGAAATGTGTTCTTTGGAGTGATGAATCACGCTTCACTATCAGGCAGTCTGATGGACGAATCTGGGTTTGGCGGATGCCAGGAGAACGCTACCTTCCGAAATGCATAGTGCCAACTGTAAAGGTTTGGTGGAGGAACTCGATTGGCCTGCACAGAGCCCTGACCTCAACCCCATTGAACACCTTTGGGAGGAATTAGAACGCCGATTGCGAGACAGACCTTCTCGTCCAACATCAGTGCCTGACCTCACAGATGCTCTTTTGGCTGAATGGGCACAAATTCCCACAGACAAAATCTTGTGGAAAGCCTTCCCAGAAGAGTGGCAGCTGTCATAGCCGCAAAGGGGGGTCCAACTCCATATTAATGCCCATAGTTTTAGAATGGGATGTCCAACAAGCTCATATAGGTGTGATGGTCAGGTGCCCACTGACTTTTGGCCATATAGTGTATGTAGAAAATTATTGTATTTTTATATTAATTGTATTGTATTGTAATTGTATTAATATTTGATATGATTAAGGAGCTCAACATTTTAGCATATGCCATACATACATGTACTGTAGCTTATGCTTGTTGAAAACCGTTAATCACTGTAATACTGATATGTAATTTAAATTGGGCTTCATAATAATACATTAAAAGGTGCAGTTTTTGCTGCCAACTTGGCCTTGAGCAGGAAGCACTGTGTGTAGATGAATCAACATAAATATAAAAAAATTGTTACGAAAATCGACAGTAGCTACTGCATAGGAACAAAATAATATATGATATATAATTATTTATATAGATTATACAGTGTTTTGGCATCCCATACCTGTTAGTGATATCCTGCATCTATAAATCAACCAGTGCTCATGGATCCATGGGTCTGCCATTAACAAAATATCTTGCTTGTGGGTGAAAATGAAATCGATTAAATTAACTGTTGTCTATTAAATTCAAGGGCATTAAAAACATCTGTGTCTTTAAATCGTGCTAAATAAAATTACATTACAGTAGGGTTTACCTAGCTTTGGAAAGATGTATGCGCAAAACTATAACTGGTTTCACTGACATGAAATGGTTGCTATGCTCAAGCAGCAATAACAGCACATGCAGCTCATTAGGAACAAATTAATGATGTGTAGATTTCTTGTAAGAAAGAAACTATTTGGTTGTACAAACAAAATATGACATATAATTAACATGTATACTATAAATGTATTTAATTCATTCATTCATTTTTTTCTTGTTTTTATTACATTACCAGGATGGATGACTATTTTCCCATGGTGTAATATCTTTAATCCTGTACTACAAAGGTGTGAACAGTTAGATAAAGCATGCAGAGTGTTTGTGGGTTTAACCCAAAAAAGTGCTACCCAAACATACACATTTAGCACAAAAAAGCAGGTAACTTGATGACTGCCTAAGCAATCAGTCTCAACTCATGGTGCCAATTACATGGTGCGTACAAATTTTGATTGGCTACAATCTATTTCTGCTGCCGTGGAGAGACACGGCATATTAAACAGACTTCTTTGAGATATGGCACAGGATTAATCAGGGAGGCTTTAGTTTAGTTTGTTTAGGTTGCATTAGTCATTAAACAAGCTAAATTAATTCGATAAAATTTTGACCTAATTCATACACAGGAAAGAGGAGTGACTACAGAATTGCCATGATCGGACATGATCAGCCACATTATTTTTATTGTGGTTTGAAACACCCCCGTCTAATCTAGGGTTTAACCATATTTTGAGATATATGCAGCTATCTGAGTTGTTATTTTTGAGTCATTGTGAGACAGACTTTATACATTAAAGAATGAATATTTATTTTTGAATATATATTTTGTGTCAACACACGCTCAGCATAGTTACGGGGATGAACTCCATTAAAAAAACTGCCACTACAAAAATCAACCCCATTTTATATAAATAAATTAGTCTTTTAAGTGCACACAAGTGATCCTGTTTCTGTCTATTCAAACCTAGCAACTTGTCAAATCTAATGAGGCACATTCCAAATGGGAGATGGCTTCATCATGAAGGCAGGTACTCCTGTGACCTGAGCTTCATTACGTTTTCAACACAGCAAAGGGTTTATCGTACGGTGGGCTGAGACTCTCCTGAACACTACAAAGATTAGAGTGTCCTCTTGTACATCATAATCAGCTCATAATGAATATAATAATAAGGAACAAAATGTCAAATACAAGTATTCCACTCACATCGCATCTTGATGTATTACTTTTATGATCAAAACTCAACAGAAAAGTTCTCATTCCTCTCTTTCTGTCTGAGATAATAACTTGTGGAAAGATACATAAAATGTCTGCACCACATCACTGCAGAGATGTCAGAGATTATCAACAAAGCGTACATGTATATGTGTGTGTGTGTGTGTGTGTGTGTGTGTGTGTACAGGCCAATACACATATGCATATTAACATATACAGTGCATCCGGAAAGTATTCACAGCGCTTCACTTTTTCCACATTTTGTTCTGTTACAGCCTTATTCCAAAATTGATTAAATTCATTTTTTTCTCAGAATTCTACACACAATACCCCATAATGACAAAGTGAAAAAAGGTTTTTAGAACTTTTTGCAAATGTATAAAAAAAATATATATATATATATCACATGTACGTAAGTATTCACGCCGTTTGCTATGACACTCAAAATTGAGCTCAGGTGCATCCTGTTTTAACCCTCTGAGGTCCGTGCTAAGCTTTTAGATGGTTTTGGATTTTGGCATGGTCTGATATTTATCTCAATTTCATCAATTTAACACACACTTACTCCAAAGTGTTTGATATTTTTATTTGAAGGACAATCACAGCTACATTTGTATGCCATCAATAGTTTGGTCAGTATCATATGCAGCTTGTAAATAGATCTACAAACACACAAGTTAAAAATAGTAAATTTTTCTGCTGTCACAAAGTTGTGAAAGCACACACTAAACTATAGTGACGAATTGTTTTGCCAATGTGCGTTTGTTCATCAAGGTCTTGGTTATGTAAAGGGTGTGAAAACAGTTTAGCACATCTGAGATCTAAATAGCTAAAAACCTGTTTTTATCAGAACTGGTCACATTTATTTCAGGCTGTGGGAGGGCTAAATGCTAAATACCTGAATATTCATTATTCATTGTCCACACCTCTAAGATCTGTCAGATGGGCCATCTCTTTCCCTCATTGTGTGCCTATTGCAATTTGTTACGTTGCAACACGCGGAATATGTTTGGCGTCACAAGACGCGGAATTCATATATTTTCACGAGTATTTGAAAACAAGCGAAATAAATAACATTTTAGGCTGTTTGAAAAGTATTCTTCCATAGATCTTGTGTGCATATTGCAATTTGTTACGTTGCAACACGCGGAATATGTTTGGCGTCACAAGACGCGGAATTCATATATTTTCACGAGTATTTGAAAACAAGCGAAATAAATAACATTTTAGGCTGTTTGAAAAGTATTCTTCCATAGATCTTGTGTGCATGTTGCAATTTGTTACGTTGCAACACGCGGCATATGTAGTCACAAGGCGGAATTCATATATTGAATATATATACGAGTATTTGATAACATGGCAAATCAAATATAGTTACTTACTCTTGGTCAGTTATTGTCTTGATCGCTTTCCATCAATGCTGTCAAACACTGCAGCGCAGACAATCTTTCCATCTTGAATAAAATTGTATGTCTGTATAAAATCTTGCTTCAAATTGTCACAGTTTGTGTTGTTTACGCCGGCGTTTTCACACATGGCCCCACGCCCCTCCCTACCTCCCGAAATTAGCACCTAGTTACCATGTCAATAGAAGGGGGACGTTACTACCAGGTAAAAAGAGAGTAAAAGGCAAGGTTTACTTTTGGTCTAATTAACCTAATTAAAAAATCCCATTTGATTTGCCAGTGCTCAAATCGGAAAGTCGCGATTCTAAGGTTTCTGTCAATGTTTTTGTCGCGTGTGTATGATAAAATATCGCGAAGTTAGAAATAGTAATATACTTTTATTGCTGCTGGGAGCGGCGCCGCTCCCGTCGACCTCAGGGGTTAACTGATCATCCTTGAGATGTTTCTAGAACTTCATTGGAGTCCACCTGTGGTAAATTCAATTTATTGGACATGATTTGGATTTATTTTTAATACATTTGCAAAAATTTCTAAAAAACTTTTTTCACTTTGTCATTATGGGGTATTGTGTGTAGAATTCTGAGAAAAAAATGAATTTAATCCATTTTGTAATAAAGCTGTAACAGAACAAAATGTGGAAAAAGTGAAGCGCTGTGAATACTTTCCGGATGCACTGTATATACACTACCGGTCAAAAGTTTTAGAACACCCCCATTTTCCAATTTTTACTGAAATGTAAGCAGTTCAAGTCCAGTGAATAACCTGAAATGGTACAAAGGTAAGCGGTAAACTGCCAAAGGTTAAAAAAAAGAGTTTAGGTTACCAAAAACTGAAAAATAATGTAGGTGTTTGGGCAGTGAGTAGTTTCCTACACCATCCAAAGGCACCTGGAAACTGGAGGAAAGTCTGACAGGAAGAGGTCTGGCAGACCCAAAGCCACAACAAAATCAGAAGACAAGTTTCTGAGAGTCAACAGCTTGCGTGATAGGCGGCTCACAGGACAACAGCTTCAAGCACAGCTTAACACTGGTCGAAGTAAGGAAGTCTCAGTTTCAACTGTGAAGAGAAGACTGCAGGTTTGACAGGTTGAGTGGCAGTAAGAAAGCCATTGCTAAGATGGCAAAATAAGAAAAAGAGGCTTGCCTGGGCCATGAAGCACCGCCAGTGGACTACTGAAGACTGGAAGAAGGTCTTATGGACCAATGAATCAAAATCTTTGAAATCTTGAAATTTTGAAAGGTTTTTGTAGGCCGTCAAGTAAGCGAAAGGATGGGAAAGGACACCAATTGTCAAACATGGAGGAGGAAGCGTGATGGTCTGGGGCTCTTTTGCTGGATCCGTGACTATTAACCCACGTTAACCCATTACTTGTTCCCTGAAAAGGACCTCTGAAATCTACATTATTTTTCAGTTTTTGGTAACCTAAACTTTATTTTACATTTTTTAATTTTACCTCTAGCAGTTTACTGCTTACCTTTGTACCATTTCAGGCACCATTTGAACTTGAGGTTTGTGGACTGCTTTTCTGAGTTCAAACCATAAATGTTCAGTTGAATTCAGGTCTGGAGACTGAGATGGCCACGTCAGGACATTGATCTTGTGCTCTGCTCTGTCAACCATTTTTTAGTTGCTTTGGACGTATGTTTGGGATTGTTGGAAGGTCCATCTGTGGCCAAGGTGTAGCTTCCTGGCAGGAGGAACAAGGTTTTTGGACAAAATGACTTGATACATGCTGGATTACATGGTTCCATCTATTTTAATAAGAGATGTGGATGCAAAACAACCCCAAAGCATTAAAGATCCATCACCATTTTCAACGTAGGCATGAGGTGCTTTTCAGCATTACATTCTTTGGATGCCAAACATAGCGCTGATGTGCATGTCCAAAAAGCTCAATTTTTGTTTCATGTGTCCACAAGACACGGTTACAATTGTAGTTCAGAGTCAAATTCAAGATGCCTTTTTCGGTGAATTGTCTTCAAAAAAGGCCTCCTTCTTGCAACTCTACCATAAAGGCCATTATCATGTAGGCGTCATCGAATGGTAGCTTTAGACACCTTGTAACCCCAAGATGCCGGTTGTTTTGAAGATCTTGAACTGTGCCCCATGGACTTCTTTTTGCCTCTCAAACCACCCATCTCACTACACATGAGGGTAAGATAGACTTGCGTCCTCTACCTGGCAGGTTAGCCACTGATCACTTTTTAGTGATTTTTTATAGCCATCTCCTGATCTGTAGAGGTCAATAACCATGCCTTTCACCATGATGATGATCACCGTAATTCAAATGTATTTTCCCACATTTTTATTCCCTAGGGAAACAGGAAACCATTGTAGGCCACTGTGTAGTTCCATAACCTTCCAATGAACTGCAAATAAGTTGTATATTTATGAAGATTTGTTTTTGTTGGATTACATTTAAAAGAATAGTGGGGTGGAGTGACTAATTGGGGTGTTAATAATTGTAATCCAGATGTTTTCTGGGGGGAAAAATATTATTAATAAAACTAAACATGTTTGTCTGAACAATTGTATTAGTATTGTAGGTTTGGAATTTTCTGCATTTTTTGAGCATAAAATATATCTCATTACTGATATAGTTTAATTTATACAATTTATTTTGTTCATCAAAGAAAAGGGAAAAGATGGAATTCATTACTTGCAATCTGTGATTCCCATCACTGATATCCACTGGCAACAAGGTTTGATAAACATCTTTGATGGGAGTTTTACTTGTTGAACACTATGGACTTTGGTAATTAAGTCCATCACTATAAGGTGCGGCCCGAGTCTGAATCTAACAGTACAGATGCAAAATTAGGGCAAAGTGGTGCAAAATTAGAATTTGTTTTGTGTAACATTTTGCTAACCATTTTCCATCCTTTTACAAGGAAAAATCGAGGACAGTTAACGGCACACAATGCCAGAATTGCTAGAATCTCTCAAGGTCAAATTCAAAATGCTATAGTATGAGAGCTGAACTGTTTTTCATGACACTGTGTGAGCAAGCAAGCTTCAATATATTTTTTACTTATTTTATTCCCTTGAAATTTCAGCAAGACTAATTCTAATACAATCCTATTACTCAGCATAAGAAACCAGCCTCATCACTGCTTGCAATTAAACTTCAAATATGAATGTTGGTTTTGGGAAATGGTGTGGGTTTCAACATACTTCCAAACACGTATCACTTAAATCAGGGGCCATGCATACAATTATGAGAATATTCTTATGAAAGGAAATCGCTTTTGATGTTTCCTTTTGAACAAACCAAACATTTTAAAACAGCATTTATGCAAATGTCAGTCAAATGACTAATAAAAACAGAATGCATGAAAATGTACTTCTTTGTGTTGGCTACCTTAGATTGACAGAAGATAATAATTCTGAAAACCTTAAAGGCTCTAATGTTTAAGAGTACGGATTTGTTGTGGATTTTATGATGAAACATATCACACAAGCTCACCTGCAAAACATGAATCTGCTCACAAGCAACAACAGTAACTGAGTAATTAAATAAATAAATGTGGATTAAAAAAAGAAAGTATTTTTAGCGCGATGCATAATCCTCCACATCATATCCTCCATACCACCTCACCAGTCTGTCTCTCAAGTATCTGCTTTAGTAGTGTGACTCTAACTAATATCACAGACCAAGGTCCGGGCCTGATATTAACTTTTTGGCTCACCAGCCGATGGGTCTGGTAGATGAGAAAATTTACCAGCCAAAATAATTGTATATATTTTGTTTGTTACCGCACCATAACAAATCGATATTGATATTCATTCTGATAAATGTTTCACTACATTTCATGAGCAGTACACTAGAAACATTAAATCAGAAGGTGAAAGGGGAATTGCTCATCATCTGAAGTAGTAACACAAAATAACATAACAAGTTAACATTTTCTGGGGGGACAGTTTCCCCCCATGTAAAGTCACTAAATGTCACTGGTATCCTGGCCCTAGATTCACCCGACTCCCAGTAATACTATGGGTGCTATTCCACTATCTCTTGGGTATGGTACAGTTTGTTAAAAGTGGTCTGAGATGGCCCGACAACAAAACTGGTGCTGATTCGCTTTCTAAGCAACAAAAACCTGCATACACTCGATGGAATGAATTTGGCACCCCTACATAAAACCACATTATGCCAGAAATAGCTATCCATGCCATGGAGAATAAATGTTCCATATTCACATTCCAGGACATTTCATGGACTTTTTAAAGGACTAATATGCAATATAACAAATTATTCCTTTAGAAAGAAGTTACATTTTGTAATTAAATTAAATTATTAGACTGACAAAATCAATATGGTCCTAACTGCCTATAGTGTGGACACATGTACCCATTTTCCAGGAATGTAATGACCCAAGCCATACTGTACTTGGTAGGTACGTTTTACATCCGCACACTTTTGTTTTCCACTACTACCTATTAAACAGAGTGACAAATCATGCTGTGTCTATAGCACAGCATGGACAGAGCATGTCTCGCTAATGTGTGTCATCTGAAGTAAGCAGCAGAAAAAAGCAACCTGGTTGCAAGCAAACCCATTTTGTGACCAAGCCAGCATTGCCTAATTAGAAGTATTAGAAGTACAAAGTCTTAATGGGTAAGCAGAGAATACAACATTGTGATTCAGAGCATACGATCAGACAAATTTAATTTGTAGATAAAACTGGTACCCTCTGATCCTACTACAGATGAAGTGGGACTCTGCTTTCTTCTCTACATGATACACCTTGTTGAGATTATTCAGACACCTGGTGTAATTTTTCGCTGCTCTGTCTCAAAGACGCAAGAGGATGCTCTACCAGTGGAGAGACTTTTCTTAATTTTTTAAATTTTGTTTCTGATCTTTTTCATTTTTTTCTCCCAATTTGGTAGCTAATTACACCTGCTATTTTCATGTCGATCCCCCCCCTCGCACTATGAGTTCGCTGCCGTAGCCCTGTGACCGGCGGTGTCGAAGGCGAAGCATCATCTCTTCCGAGACAGCATTCGCCAAGCCGTCGACCATAACTCCGGCACCCCAGAGCCATCCCTGTGCACAGCGAACATTCTGTCGGCTTCCCTCCCCCCTCCCCAGTGGCACTCCCGGCCAGAGCCGACTCTGGCGAGGATGGGGAATCGAACCCCGTTGAAACCACTAGACCACGCGGGAGGCCAGCTTATCTTATCTTCATTAGATATTTTATTAACATCTAGTAAAACAGAACTTATATTACTAGGTCCCAGGCGGCTCCATGATGGCATGTTGTGAACGTTCCAAAGATCTCTCACTGGAATGCCATGTAAAGAAACATGATACTGACACACATCTAATACCGCAAAGGTGCAGCAAAACTTGTACGTGCCTTGTTTTCCTTGTGACTGGATTATATAAATGCCTTAGTTACTGACAGCCCAAACTGTATTTTGTCACCTCTCCAATTAGTTCAGGATTCTGCTGCAAGGAGTTTAGCTAAAACAAACCAAAAAATGTAACTACAATACATGTCACCTCACATAGTCTCGCTTCACTGGCTTCCAATTAAATACTCTACTGAGCAGACTGCAATGCTCTACTTTCTCTTTACCTGCAAATAACTAAATAGGCCAACATCATCATACCTGAGTGAGCTAATTATTTCAATATAACCCTGCTGTTATCATTAACTTTGCTGGCAGCTGACTTCCTGCCTGTCCCTAAAACTTCACATGCTAAAAGAGGCAGCACAGCATTTTGAACCAGGACTCCAAAGTTATTGAATTGGCATGCCTCATCTTGTTCTGAATCTTAACATTTAAATCTAGAATTAATTCCATCTCTTTACCCTATCTTAAGGTTAAAAAAATCCTCCACACTGTAGCGCACCTTTCAGCTATACTCATTTGGGCTGAGTTATAGTGCTGTACAGTTGTCACACCCCTACTGTCAAACGCTTGCTACAGTACATGAGGCCCGGTTTCTCCTTTCATGTCCCATTTTCACAGCCCCCTCCCCCAACATGCTTTCAAGATCATGTATCCACTTCAACATCTATTTTACTCAAAATAAATTTAAATTAAAAATAAAACTCGACCCCTGATCACCAAAGCCCTGGGCTACACTGGATGCTGGATGTTTTAGGTAACAGAAGTCATATTTAGTAAGGTTTTTTGCTTTCTTGTCCCCTCAGGAGAAGTTTTTAAATGATATCTGACTATATGTAACTGTAAGGTGGTAAACTGGTTTAGTATCTCGTTAAATTGTATATAACATTGATTATTACCATTCCTCCATGACATATCAATTTACACAAAAGGCTTTGAAACTTTTGTGGGATTAATTTAAAATAAGGGCCACTATATTTTCTGAATTTCCAGCTTCGCTTGTGTCCCCCATTTAAAAAATCAATATGATAAACTTCAGTTTCAGGACCTCATACCAGCATTTCAGAAATGCATGAGAGATTCACTGATTAAAGGACTAGCACACATAAACATGAAATAGTCCTGTAGTAACAATGCAGTATGATATTGTTCATCGGAGAGAGATAATATTCACACCAAATATGAAAATGCAAACTAATTACTAGGTGATTTAAATATTTTTGACTGGTGCCATTGTATAATGTTCATCCTCTTCCCGCTGGCTGCAAATTTGGTTAAAACTTGCCTCTTTAACTCATACTATATCCACTTCAGGAAGCTGATTGGCAGGGACTGAATCATATGACCAGAGACTGGTATCTTCTCTCTCAGTGGACTGGGCCCTCCCTCTACATCACTGTCCCATCACCTTTTATTGCTGTGTTTACATTTGCCCAGATTCAGCATTACCTCAATGTGGCCTTGGGTTTTTGTTGCATTTATATTTCCTCCAGGTATATCTAATCCCAGGTAAGGATTAGTGTCTGTCACATCATGTTCTGCTATGATTCTCTCAATGCGCCCAAACCTGATTGAGTGGAAGCATGGGTGTTTGTTGTGACGTTGAGGGAAGAAGAGTCAATTTTGCTCACATACCTCCCATAAATAAACAGAGCAGCCAGCAAAGATAACTGCATTTTTTTATTACCCCGGAGTGGCATTGTAATGAATGGCACTTCCCAGACTGCATGAACATACACAGAGCTCCTTAATAACAAGCTGAAGCTGC
The DNA here is from genome assembly GCA_029706075.1 of Aldrovandia affinis. Lineage (NCBI taxonomy): Eukaryota > Metazoa > Chordata > Actinopteri > Notacanthiformes > Halosauridae > Aldrovandia > Aldrovandia affinis. The sequence continues at coordinate 3,785,219 of JAINUG010000069.1, forward strand.
ACAGGTGGAGGCGAAGCTTTAAACATTATTCAGGGTCTGCTACTGTGGTGTTCCGCAGACAAATGAAATGAGCAAGAGTTGCGGTACAGTTCTTCTAAAGCAAAGGATTCTAGAGCAGCCAGGAAAAGTCCATTCACTTAAACACTGATGTGGCTAATTCTCCTGTCATTAAACCCTTTACGTCCTCAAACAAGCATTCCAAAAGGCTTTATTATTGTAATACTACACCCTAATGCTAATTTTCTATGATTTCATTACTTCCAACCAGAATGAGCAAGAATTTGAAAATGGAGGTGGTAATTAATAAAGATGAAGCACCCATCAGAAACATAAGGAAAATTATGCAGAAGACCACCAGCATAACAATTTCAGTTTTCACGTTGTGTTAACTTTCAGGCTATTTTCCACATATATAAATGCAATGGTATGCAAGCACAAAAACGTTAAATTCCCAAGTGCTACTCTGTCATGCTGGATGAAAATTACAGCTGTATAATTTGCTAATAATTATTTATTTTCAAAACACATGAATTTACTCAGGCATGTGCTTTGCCTTGCCATACGAATCAGCTCTATGCTATGACGCACGCCTTCTTTAATCAGTTTACCAAACTGACTGTAATCTTAAGATCAAATAACGACAGCATATTTAATCACAGCTCCAATGCCACTCACAGGGTAAATGGATTTTGTGATGCTTGGTTGTATTGTAATCTTAGACTATCTGTTCACCCTTCAAGATCACATCCTTTTACCTTTGTAAGGTTATTTCCAAGGAAATGGAGTATGCATACCTCCCATCCAATGAGAAAGTACAGAGTAAAAACAATAATAAACCTAACCTCAAAAAAATAACTGCTGTGGTACACATGAATAAATATGGTAGTCATGTTCAATGTTCAATGTTCAATTCATATTTCTAACATTTTAATTAAATTCTTCTGACATTCCGAGTAATATTACCAAATCATACTTTATCAATACTACCAATACCGATGTGTTTTAATCAAACAATGGTAGTACTTTATGGTTGTAGACTGTTATGTAATAGGCTAATTGAGCAGCCTGTTTTTTTTAACCTTATCCATTCAGCAATTGAATGACTGCCTAGTTTTGTATTTAATGTGTAATTATCATTACAATTTTTCAAATTGGAGTTTAACTCTATTTCTTTGTTTCAGTCTGTAGCCATTCGGTTTGCGTGGCCTGCTAAATGTCCTGCTAAACCTCATCTGTCCTGCTAAAGGAGCCAGTGAGCTTGAAAGATGTCATAACAGGACCATAAATCGGCCCTTCGAAACAAATACGTTCAAATGAATTGATTCAGTAAAATGAAGCAAACTTGACAGCCATTATTGACAGCTGGCATGCAGGGGCAGACAAGCTGATGCTGCCAAGTGTACTTGAATGCAACCAGTAAAGAACAGGCTGCCGTTTGTACTGTATCATTGGACAACAGAATAATAGCCTCCATTTGCCGATTAGGCCTACAGTGTAGTCGATGAAATACAGGCGGGCTCTTTTAACAAGTCGGGAAATTCAATGCTGAGCCGAGGGAGTGAATTGATCGCACTCATCTGGAACGCATAAAAAACATCTTGATGGTTGTAACAGATGATCAGTTATAGATTTCAGTAATTGACTGTCATTATTTACAGTGGGAAACTGGGAGTGTGAAGAATACAATTTTAGCCTTTCTTATTTACGGTTTCATCATGATCTAGGGCTGACAGAAGGGATCTGGGAGTCTAGAAGCTGAGAGTCTATCCGTTTCTACGGAAACAGCAAATGGACTTTGTGTACATCGGGACTGATGTCATATACACCTCCTTCTGCTTATTTCTGTATCTAAACAGCCAGATGGACACCATATTTGCCTACTTGTAGTCTTGAGTACTGACTAAACGTAGATGATTGGCTTAGGGAGACTAATTAAATACAGGGCAGTAGTTTGGGGAGGATGGTAGCAAAAACGCACCTGGACGGTAGTGTAATTGCTAGTTTCGGCCATTGCAAACAGGAAATTCCTTGCCTGGGTGGAGTTTGGTAGTTTTGTGGTCAGCAATCAAGGCGTTCGCGTCAATATGGGCTGGGTATTAGGCATTGTGCAAGTTTCATGTGTGATCATTCATTTGTGTTTCCGTCCACCCAAACCACCTCTTAACTCAAACGCAGGGTGTTATGTTCTCGTTTGGTGGCTTTATTAATGAGCATATATGAACAGATATACAGATATGCGATAAATACCCCATCACATAAGGCTGTTTTGTGGACGTTCTGTATTTCACCTCACTCTTGAGGCAAATTGTTCAATAAATGACCAATTTTGAATGAATGAATTTGAAATACAATCTGTATTCAACAAAGCAGTTAAAAGTATTTAACCTTTGTATTTGTAAGGAGTGGTTCAGTGCACGTGAATGACAGAGACCATCTCTACACGGTTGTACCATGTAATTCTGTAAGATATTTATTTAAATAAATGTATGTATGTATGTGCAGTGGTTTATTTTATGTTAAATCTTAAAAATTCACTACAATAAAATGTCAGCTACATAACTGGCCGGTGTATCATGGGGCAATACCTTGAGCAATTGCAGAGGTTGGATAGGATTGCATGGGAGAGGAGGGACCTTACAATGAGGAATAATAACGAACAAAAAATAATTAAGTGATTGCTGGTGTCCATATTTTATATCTGTAAAATGTTGTACTTTATTGTAAATGCAGTAATAGTCAAAATAACAGCGAAGGAATTCTGACACAACGTTAACTGACAAGGGGCGATGATATTGTTGAGCGGGGGTGACTGATATTACTTAATAAAATAATAACATAACGGATATATTTTTATGCGGGACGTAGGACAACAGCTCAAAATGCAGAACATCTGGTCACCCTATGCAGAGCATCACAAGTGCATCAATGAAATGTAGTTAATATTGTTAATAACCACCATAATTTTAATATATGTGGCCTTGATGAAAATACACAAACTAAACTAAACTAAAGTGTGCTACACGTATTTTCCTCTTCCTCCTCCTGGACATCAATAAAAGCATCTTTTCTCAGTAGGAAACAGATACACAAGCAATTTAGTTTAGTTTAGCACTGCCGCATACAACCATCCAATTACATACTCAATTTTATTGTAGTGAAAGCAAGTCTCATAATGTGATCTTCACAAGCTTCAAGCTTCTTCAGACATGAAGAAATTGTAATTTCACTATGGCAAAGGTATTAAAGGGGGGAAAGCTGATTATTTGAATAGCCATAATGAGCCAAACACTCCCCACACCCACAGGTAATTTATTCTTCTTAAACCAACTTCTTTTACAAATGCACCACAGGTGCGCTACCGTCTCTTGTCATGAAACTACCAGAGTACACAAGGACACACCTTGATGTGCCTTCTCAGATTAGCACTACTGTCTGCGCGTTGTGCTTTGACAACAAAACTAAAGCCCACAGTCTGCATCTCACTACAGTCAGAGCGGTGTCTGTTTCTCTACACCTAGAGGGTTGTCTCTATCTACCTGTAATTAGAGATGGGCTGTATATCACTACAGTCTGAGCAGTGTCTCTGTTTCCCTACAGTAGGACTCAGCATCCCCTCTGTCAGAGAGCTGTCTCTCCAGCATTACGTGCTGGTGGCTCAGATCCCAGCAAATTAGCCGAGAGGAGCTGCTGAGGACAGACTCCTCACAAGATGATGAATTTTCAGCATAAACAGGCCAGACTTTTTCCCAGGGATAATAAATCTTCACACTTTGTTGGGTACCGTGGGTTAGAACCCGATATCCGTGGCCTCTGGCCGCGTTAGGCAGCACATACTGCATCACCAGACAAGCAGCAGGGCCCCCGCTACCCCCGCCGGTCTGAGGACACACAAGCCCAATGGCTATCTTTCTACAACCAAAAAATCGTGGTTGTTTATAAACATGGTTGTTTATTTACTTTCTCTGTTTTTTTTCCCCCTCTGGAAGCATTAAACGTGATAAACTTCACAATTCCGGAGAAAACCCAATTACCTCATTCTTTATGGGTTTCATTATTTTACAACTTATATACAGAAAATTATTGCTTGTGCTCAAAGCGGGCGTGTTTTTTTTTAATGCCTTCCATTTTTAGGAAATGCAAACTCTTAAATAATTACACATTGCAAAATGAATTATGACTGCCTAAAGAATATTAGCTGGAACAGTAATAAAGATGAATAAGTCCTTGTCAATCACTAGGCTGTACCGTCCCCGCTCACAAGAGTAAATTAATGAACTATGTGAAAACAGGGAGCAGAGAAAACCATGTCTAAGCCTGTTTTACCACACACAACATTCTACAGTCACTCCCACTTGCTGAACATACAGAATCCCAAATCCAAATGTGATCTGAAAAATTTGAGGAGCTGAACATAACTACATTAAAATGTTTCCCAAAAATAAGTCAAGAATAACTACCGTAAATAAACTTGTAGCAAGAGAACATTTATTTTAATAAAATTACTTTTTGCATCCACCCTCAAACATTGTGATTCATGGCCTCCATAATGTCAAAATATAATTTAATTCACAGATACTTTGCACTTTGAGAGTTGATAAAGCAGTAAAATTGCTTTCATACTGATGTGTCATGATACCGATTTTGTGTATATTTTCTTAAGAATTATGACCTTTTTGTTTATTTTCTTTACCCACTGCTTCCCCGGAACCAGCAAATTAAGGGAAACAAAACGTACTTTGACGTTGGTTCTGATGCAGCAAAATATGAAAAATGGCGTTGACTTGTTTACACAGCATTACTCTGTGAGATGTAATATGTTTAAATTTGTATGTTTTGACATTTATAATTCACACTCATTGTAAATGTATCAAAGTATGAGATGTTTTCATATTCACACATCAGCCTCCTTTTACTCTCCTCTAACAATCTTCCACAAAAGACTGAAAAGTCACCTTTTCCGACTTCAGCTACAGCTACAAAAATAAAAAAATAAATATATATAATAACCTTTCTCCTTTTTCATTATGGGTTTTGTACATTTACTTTTTTTCAATTTACGGCATTTAGCAGACGTTGTTATCCAGAGCGACTTACAATGAGTACATTTAAAATGGCAAAAATAATCACAGCTAGAGCAAGAAGACAGTACAAGCAGCAATATACCTTCATAAACAGATTTGCACCACAATACCGACAAAACAGGGAGAGGAAATATTTTTTTACTAATATATTCAGTGGAGGTGTAGTCTGGCGTGGTGGGCTTTCAGGCTTTCAGTTGTAAGCTTGCTGTTTGATAGATCTAGCGATGATCTCCAGCCATGTTAATGCACAATTATAAGTCACTTTGGATAAAAATGTCTGCCAAATAACAAAATTGTCAATTTTACATTTTAATTTCATAGGTTCACTTGAAATGAAATTGATGTCTCTGCATGGTTGTGACACTGGATTGATTCACACATATATATATATATATACACTGCCTGAGTATCAGGATTGCAATGCTAAATGAATGTGGTTGATTGATTACTGCGGCATGGGGAATAATCAGCAGTTGCACAACAGGCAATCATCATGATCATTCATCATTATTAATCTTTCTGTATTGTTGGGGTGCTCCATTTTAAATATTATATATTAATTTTATTTTAATATATATATTTTTTAAATTAAGTTAAAATTTATTTGCAAATAAAACCTTATAAACAAAGTATTTGCAAAGCATAGTTGTTGGACAGCTATTTAGTAATAAACTATTATCACAGACGTATACATGTATATGTACAGTGGGTATAACAAGTATTCACATTTTCTTTTCTTATTTCACAGAATCAAAATGGATTTAATTGGGATTTCTTGCCATTGATCAGCACAAAATACTCTATGTCAATTAGAAAAACAACTCTAAAGCTTTTTGATAATTAATTACAAATCAAAAACAGACAATAATTGATTGCATAAATACCACTAAAATACTACTGTGCCCAATGTTAACACCAGTCCACACCCCTAAAGAAATGATACAGACCCAGTCCCATCCACTCTACACAAGCACTAGTAGGAAAAGCAGGGAGGAAAATTGCAACCTCAAAACCTTTTTTTGAACTGTCTGTACTGGCCCACAATACCAACACTGCTTTAACCAGATGTGTTTGATTACTGCCCTACCTTTATCTACAGCCGTAGAAAACGTATCCAGTACTTCACGCTACATACTGCAGCTAATTGATGTTTGCTAGGGTGCAAACTTCAAACTTTTTATTTTACTTTTAAGTAGCATAAAAAATGTACAACCATTAACATTCTGAGGCTAGTCAGCATGTTTGGAAAGTCAATTTTTGCTTATTAAATGTGAACTCTGCGGAATAAAATTGTCTCATATAGACAAAGGATTAATTGCTTGATTCAAAATCTATTGTTCTGCAAAGCAAGCTGGGTTATGTCGAGATCTGGCCACTATATGGCTTTTTAAGCAATTTAAGGAGGAGGAAAATCAATTGCAAAATATTTCACGTTGCTGGACAATACAGTCAATTCATCTTACATGGGAACATGCAAGAGCGGATACTGACCATTTTATAGGTACAAAAAAAGCATTTATTTATATATATATATATACAGTATATATATATATGAGTGTGTTCTTATTTACCTTTATTTAACAGGCAGGTCAACTGAGAACTCATTTGTGGTGACCTGGAGAATCAAATTTATAGGAAATGCAAGGGATTGTGCAGCACATAAGCTATAGGGAGGATGATTAGGCAGCCAGATATAAAAGACAGTGTTGGACTAAGTGACTAGGACACCAGGGTTAACACCCCAACTCTTTTCTCAAATTCCATGGGATCTTCACTAACCAGTCCTCAGTTTAACATCTCATCCGATGGACCGATGCATACCACATCATACAATTGTATTTCTGTTGGAGCGCTTGAATTTAATCAAATAAAGTAAAAACTTTACCAACTAAATTGGACTAAATTGATGGGCTTCAACACTACACTGACCTTTATTCGATTCTATCTGCTTTGAAGAAAGCCTTCAAGGAACTAGTTTCTTACACGATGCGGTTTGGCAGGTGAAATGAATGAAATTATTGCACAAGAAATAAAAAAACAGTAATGCTTGCTTACAATCTTTACTCTAAGTTAAGGACAGCCTACAGTGCAGTTAACTGGGCCCTCGTGCCCATTTGACCATATAATATCCTCTAACAGAGATACCCTTTGTGCTGTGAATGTAATTCTGAACAAGTGGCATTTAATGCTGTCTTACTGAAAGCAAAAAATAGATTGTGTAAATATGACATTACCCATTATTTATTGATAATTCGTTATAATTATTCTGTACCACTCATATGAAGATTTGTAGAGGATTGACAATATTATTGTTTCATAATAAAATAAATTCATAATTATGCTCTATATTTAACTGCTCTGGTAAAACAGCTATTTTCTGCCTGTAATGAATTCCAAAAAAGTTATTTTAATCACAGTAAGGGTGGTAATAACACTAGTTATTAGCAATAGTAATGCATGGCAGTTTGAGCCAATCCAAGCATTACCATAAACAGATTAGTACAACCTGCAGGTCTAGCCAACAGGTGGCTTCCAGCCAATTCACTAACCTGCTTCTCATAAAGCCTGGACAGGCACAAACTGCTAGGCATTAGGAGTGCTATTTCCATCCCTACGACAGTGTGAAACAGAGCTGCATTCTGGGAAGGTAGATACCTGTGGGAGGACTCCACTCCTCTGGGCTCTTTACCAAGGACCTTGTCTGAAGAGCCATCCAGGGGAGAGTGCAGGAGGGCCAAACAGGAGGCAAGGGACTGACTGGAATCCTCACGGGAAACTAAAAGGGGAATGGCACACCAGTTAGCATAACCTTATATTACACACACAGTGCAGCTTATCAACACTCGGAGCACATTACATTTCATTACTTCCTGGAGACATGTAATCAAGGTTTGTGCTGTTCACGAAAGCAATAAAATATTCATATAAACCAAAAAACCTGGGAGGGACAGCAGAACATCTCATTTTCTGGGTATTGAGTTCTGCAGCAGGATGCCCTAACCTCACGTTGTCTCACTCTGATGACAGTTTGCTAATTCAAATAAAAATGGCCGATAGCAGTGCTATTGTGTCATGTTACGAGGGAAAGGCAAATGGCACCATCGCTTTAAATAATTTGCCTCAAACCTTCAGTTTCCTCAGGAATGGATTAAGTTAATTTCTAAAAACAAAAAAACAGCAAGAAGGTTAACCCTTCCGGCTGAAGATGCAGCGCCTGTTTTGCCGATGACTATTAAAATGAACAAAGAGGACTACACTTTTGCATTTCAATTGGATAATTGGATAATAAGGGAGACAGGTTCACCGGATTTTATTCAACATTTCAGGAATCGCAGACAGAGTAGTCAGGAGTATAAATGGCACACACAGAGAAGAAACTGTGCACTTTATGCATAAGCATCAACTTTATGTAAGTGTTACATTTATATCCACTTCATACATAAAGAAAAGGAGAAAGATTGCTCTTATTTCAGTTTTATAAACTTTATAAAGGTCAGAGAATTTCTAGTCCTTAGAAAGGCCACGACTCAAACGTATTTGAGCTATATAAGGTCATAAGCTATATAAGACATTTCTATTTGAATTTGTGTCATACATATCTATATCTTAAGGATTAACATGCTTTTGGGTCATCCTATATGTCCAAATATATCAAATATATAAATATATATTTATTTTTAAATGACTGAATTGCTCCTTTGGAGTTACCTTCCAAAAAATAACTCAAACTTTCCAAGGATATACTGTTTCAAGGCATTTTGGAATGTTAGAGGCACAGGTTAGTGTCGCACTCGCAAATTGTCGCAAGGGCTGATCTCCCTGTTTATCAACACTGTCCGTTACACTTACTTGTGCATGGAGAGAAGAGGGAGGCTGTGGGTATGCCAGCTCTGAAACAGTTGAATGGGCTATGCTGCCCTACATATGACACCCAGTGTAAGCAAAAATAAACGCTGGATTCAAATTAAAGGATTCGTGGTGCAGCTGCCAGGTCGTCAGGGAGACAGCTGCTAGGGTGGAACTGGGAAAAACCTTCAGTGCTTATTCTGCCGTTACTTTGTTCACTCGTCATGGCAACCCGTGTGCCGGCGTGTCCACGCAGCTCTGTCAGTAATTGGAAAACGGGAAAATGTTTGTTTTCTAGTTATATTGTCTACCAATGACTTTGGGGGAAATGAAAATCAATCCATCTTCCGAAATTTGGCTGAAAAATAACAAATATTGGATAATGAAGCAATTTTTCATTTTCCGTTATCCAGATTTACATTTTTCTATTTGTTCGCTTCCGGAAATTAACGCCAGAGGCCACACCTGTAAGGCCAAAAGTTGCAGTTGCTGTAAATTGCAGATGTGTGTATACAAAGTTTTAACAAAACTTCAAGTCATTTTCGGCAAAAGTTATGTCATGCTGCTGCTGAACAGTGTCCATTAATTTTCATGTTTCTTTGAAAGAAAACAGCATCCTCATTAGAAATATCAAACTGAGTTGGATAGGGGTTTGTACATTGAGTTGTATGCAGTGAATAAATATGATTAATAATTGACATGAGGTTGTAATCATATGCGCACCATCTCTTATTGATTGAATAGAGGGTGTTATTATTGTAGAAAATAAAATTTACAAATGGCAGCAAATACTTAGTTGCTTGTACAAGTAAAAAAAGATCAACCTATCTTCCTCCTCTGTTGACTGAAATATTACTTGATCTCAGAGAGGATCTGGTTATAGTGTAGGCATACACCACACATGTCCGGCCGATGAATAATAACCAGCTCAGGTAGCCAGCCTATGGCACTTTCGATTAACCGGTCCTACAAGATTGAGAAGATCCAGCACAGGGCAGCTTGATATGCAATCCATGGAAAACGTTCCTGTGCATAAGCCCCTTGTTTTGCTTTGCAAGAAACTAAACAAAAAAATGTTTCCCATTTTCAAATTAATGATTCCAAATTCAAAAAAAGGAAAACCAACCTGTTTCTGAAAGCCTTACAGCTTGTGAGCAATCAGGCTCGTCGAGAGAATTTCATCATTTTTAATATATTGAGTGTGAATTAAATGGTTTTGAAATTGTATGTCTGCCTGTTGAAGTTGAATTGCCGGGTTTGACATTTAAATTCTCGGGTTTGACATTGACATTGAAATATTCAGGAAAACCAGAAGAATGTGGATGTAATCTTGCTTCTAGCCAATCGCAAAGCAGAACAGTATGGGGGTGGTCAGTGCCAAAGTGACTTCATATGCATTTTATAATGCTATCGGTTTTGGGGCTTTTTTTGTCATTAAAGTTTTTATAGATTTTTCTAATATTTTCTATTTTTATTTTTATTTTTTAACAATCATAATAATAATTTCCAGTCACCGTATATGATACAATGGCAATGGCAATGGCAATGGTACAGTACAACCAAAAATAAAATACATTGAATTCACAATTCAGGTTACATGGTTGTGATAACTAAAATAAAGCCTTCTAAATTATCCATATTTAAATGCAACCTGCATCTGGTTAGCCAATCCCTCCCCTGTCCAATGCCATCTGCATACAAAAACTTTCCCAGGCCCCCATAAGCCTCTCATTATTGCCTGAGAGCCTTGTTAACATGTTTTCATAATAGGCTATATATTAATTGCTATCCCAGACATTAGAGTGGGCTGTATATAACCAACTGTCTCTCGATCTTCTACAGAATTACCTGCTTGATCCCAACCAATCAGGGTTCAAGGCAGGCCACTCCACAGAAACTTCTCTGCTCGCGGTCACTGAGGCTCTCCAACTGGCAAAGTCTCAATCACTCAGCGCTGTCTTACTCCTCCTCGACCTGTCAGCTGCATTCGACACCGTGGACCACCAGATCCTGTTCTCATCTCTCGCCAAGATGGGAATCTCTGGATGTGCATTAGCATGGTTTAAATCATACCTGGCTGACCGGTCCTATCAAGTGGCCTGGAGAGGATCCCTCTCCTCTCCCCACACCCTCTCTACCGGAGTCCCGCGGGACTCGGTGCTAGGCCCCCTCCTATTCTCCCTGTACACCAATTCACTTGCTCATGGTTTTTCATATCACCGTTATGCTGATGACACTCAAATCTTTCTCTCCTTCCCTCCTTGTGAGACCCAGGTCCTGGCGCGTATCTCTGCCTGGATGTACACCCACCACCTGAAGCTGAACCTGGGGAAGACGGAGCTGCTCTTGCTCCCAGCGAAGAGCTCCCCGATGATTGATGCTTCAATCACCATGGAAGACTCCATAGTGTCTTCGTCCCTGTCTGCCAAGAGCCTTGGAGTGACCCTGGATGACCAGCTGTGCTTCTCGGGCCATATCGCAGCTATCACCCAGACCTGTCGATTCTCCCTCCACAACATCTGGAGAATCAAACTGTTCCTCACCCAAGAGGCCACACAACTCCTGGTCCAGGCCCTGGTGATCTCACACCTGGACTACTGAAATTCCCTGCTGGCAGCTTACCGGCCTGTGCCATCAAGCCACTGCAACTGGTCACACCGTACACTAGACTCCTTCAGACTCTACTAGTACTCATTCTGTACAATAACTAATTGTCGTCACCACTGTCTACATGTTAAATGTTAATACTGTATTTTGTATTTTAATACAGGCAGTCCCCAGGTTACGAACGAGATTCGTTCTTACGTCTGTCTTTAAGTCGAATTTGTATATAAGTCGGAACAGGTACATACAGTTCTTATTAATCATCACTTAGTCAAATGTTTGTCTTAGTATAGTATTTATTTTACCTTTCTGTGCATATAAAACACTTAAGAAAAGCTTCCAAATACAATAAAACATCTTAAACATAACATTCAGTACATAATAATACTGTAATAATAATAATAATAATAATAATAATACTGTAATATTATTAATAATAATAATAATAATACAGTAATAATAAAAGTAACTATGTACATACAGTACTGTACCTTAAAAAAACATTAAAGAAAGGCTTCTAGCCTTTTCTTGCACTAAAGAAAGGCTACTAGGCATATTACACTGATTTTCGTCTTCTATCCAAATTATCAATAGCCTTTCCATCTCAATAATTAAACCACTGCGTTGCTTGGTAATAATCGTGGCATTCATCGTGGCCTTTCACATGCTCCATTATTCTCCCTTTGTCTTTTAAAATTGTTCCAATTGTTGACCGGCTGTAGCCTAATGCTTTCCCAATGGCTGATGGCGTTTCACCTCTCTCCGATCTCTTTATTATTTCAACTTTACTTTCCATGGTGATTGTTTTCCTTTTCTTTGATGCATCACCAGCACTTCCATCGGATTTACACTTTGGAGGCATCGTTGTAAGGGTAAGAGAAAGAGAAAAACGGGACCGTGATCTGACTTAAAATAACGGATGGTGATCTCTGTTCCTTGAGCCGACGAACCGCTGAAACCGCGCAATGTTTTCATGAGCATCACAAAGTAGTGCGTTCATTCGTTATTACGAACCATTGTATTTAACTAAAACATTTTTACATAATAGGCCTTATGGCAGTCCGTTCGTAAGTAAGAGTTGTCTGTAAGCCGGACGTTCGTAACCCGGGGACTGCCTGTACTGTAAAAAATAAAAAAATAACCTTTTCTTTCCCTGTGATACAGGTACTGTATGCAGCTGCCAACAATGATGTCGATTGCCGTATTACTGCACTGATCTCTTGCGTGAACAATGATTGATCATACCATGTATAAATGCACATCTTGTAAGTCGCTCTGGATAAGAGGGTCTGCTAAATGATTAAAATGTAAATGAATCCCCCTCCATGTGTTGTATTGTGCAATTCATTGCACAATCAAGTCTCTTTGCCATATCAATACAAAACTTTTATAACTATTATTACCGGGAACACATTTTGTAATATACAGATGCTTTCTGGAGAACCCTAGGCAGTTCAAAATACTCAAATATTGGGTCTGAAATGTACTATTGCCCTTAAGCAATTTCTAATTTGTAAGTAATTCCATAACTGCCCCCACTCCTCCAAATTATATTTCCAGCACATAATTGTAGCTAATAGGTCACCATCCTTATATAAATCATTTAGGGTATGTATCCCTTTTCTAAACCATTGACCCCAGTACTACTCTGATACTCAAATTGTTCCAAAGTGAGCAATAGACTTGATTTAGATGTGAAATCGTATACATTTTATGTACCTATAAAAAATATATTATAAAATGTTGCATTTGTTAGAACAAGACCGCCTTTATCTCTTGGGGAACAAAGTTTATCCATGCCAATCCTGAGTCGTTTTCCATCCCAGAGGAAGTCTTTTATCATGTAATTATACTGTTTGAGTGTCTGTGGTGGAATGTTCACAGGTACCATCCCAGAAATGTAATGAAACTGTGGGCCAAGCACCATTTTAACTGTATTTACTTTTCTCCAAAGAATTACATTTAATCTACTCCATCTGTCCAAAATGGTTTTTATCTTATGCAATAATGGTTTATGACTTGTTATGTCATGACTTCTTCTAAGTTTGGACACAATTTTATGGCCAAATATGTAATTCCTTTTGGGATCCATTTGAAATTAAACAAACTAACTGCATTAGGAAAGCATAACTTAGATATTGGCATAGCCTCATGCCAATTCATTCTGTAACCAGATCATTTAGAGTATGAGTCAATAATGTTTTAAAGTGTTGGGAATATGTTATCGGGGTCTTTGACCAGTAATAGGATGTCGTTTGCACATAGTAATAACTTGTGTTCTCCCTCCTCCATGTGCCCCTTTCATTTGTGGGTCTTCTAATTATAGATGCCAGCGGTTCTAGAGCTAATGTAAATCAAATTGGGCTGAGTGGACATCCCTGACGAGTAGATCTAGAAAGATTGAAAAATGGTGAGATCATCCCATTTGAAAAGACGGCCACCGTTGGAGTATAAAACTTGAATCCATTTGTTGAATCCTTGACCAAAATGGCATCAAGTGATATTGCTGCAAATAGGGCTGGGGTTTGAGAAATTCATCCATATTAAGTGGATTAACCTTCTCATATTATCAGCCGATACTCTTCCCTTAATGAAGCCCACTTGATCTCTATTAATGACACTTGGTTGTATGCCCTCTACCCGTGAAGCTAAGATCTTCGCCAACACCTTGCAGTCTACATTTATTAGACTTATAGGACGGAAATTGGCTGGATCTGTTGCATCTCTGTCCTTTTTGGGTATAAGAAATATAAAGGGCTTCATTAAAAGTCTGGCAGTGTTCCAGATTCCTAAATGTCCTATCTGTGTAATATAGTGTTAGTTCTTTTTCTAAAGTAAATTTCAGTTTCCAGTCGTTTTACCTTGTCAATGCTTAACCAACCATGGCATGGTCTGTCAATGCAATCACCCCAATCTAGCTTTCTAGACGCAGAAAATAATCAATTCTTTATGTTTTTTCACTGTGCGAAAAGAATGTATATTGTCTTTCATGTGGGTTAACCATCCTCCATATGTCTGTAAGTCCAATATCCTTCTTCATTGTATGGATAGCTGAACTATCTGGGAATCAACTTCACATTACATTTACTCTTGTCCAGGATTCCAACCATCGTCTGATTAAAGTCTCCTCCCAAAACAATATGGCCCTCCATATTCCCCAGGATTACATTTACTCCGTGAAAAAAATTAGGCTCCTCTTTATTTGGGCCATAACTAGTGCTGAGCACCACTTTAGCTCCATTAATCAGTGCCTCCATGCACACCATGCATCCTGCTTCGTCCTTACGTTGATTCAACAAGACGAAATTAAGCTTTTTGTTGACAAGAATAATCACCCTGCTCTGTTAACTGGATAAAGAGCTATGAAGTTTCCGACCCAATGGGTATGCTATTTTTTTTTTTTTTTTTTTTCAAGAGAATATTTTTCATATTGACTGGGGTACTACAACCATTTACATTCCATGTAACAATGTTCACATGTTAAATAGCCATTAGTTTAAAATAAACACTTCCTCATGAACCTCACGTTGTTCATTCCAAATCTGTACCAATCCTTTGATGTACACAATATGTGAATGGAAAAGCCAATGTATCATGAACCAGTGACTCAGTGACCAATATGCAAAAACCATGCAAGAGTGTTTAAAAAAATAAAATAAAAAATAAACAATGTTTTAAAGATTTTTCCCTCTGGTGGCCAATTGTACCCTCCATGTCTTCAATTCGCCCTCCCGCGCTAGCCCGCCGCCCGTTCACCAGGTCAAGCCAATACCCTGAGGCCGGCAATGATCCGCCTCCTCAGAGATGGAACTCGCCCACCCGTCCTACAGGGATGCCCTTCGTGCTTCTCAGCAAACTCATGCCGGCTCTCGCTCCCCTCCCCCTGGGGCGGACAGCCAATCATCGCCCCCGGACAGAGTTCCTAAACTTCTATGGCTCCGTTCTATCATAAACTTGTCACCCTCCATTTTCCGGGTTATTTTTGACAAAATTCTAAATGGTGATATGGAAAAAAGTACGTACGTTTTTCTGTTCATTGTATCACACTTAGGAACAGGTTTGCACAGGTTATTTCCCACTACATAAGACATTTTCGAAAGAGATTTTAAGCCCAGAGCTAATGGCCTATACTTAATGTTTGAAAATGGGAAAGTTTCTTTCTTTCTTTCCTAGAGAAAGAAGAAAGAAAAGAAAAGAAATGCAACACACTAATGCACCAAAATGTGTTTGTATTTATTTGTGGAAGAACCAATCAATGGGTAAACAAAACCTATGTTCGAGTGTTCATTACATCCTGTGTTAGATACTTAGATAAGACAACTGATTACACCCTCTCAGTCACAAAGGTACAAAATTATGTGACCATTACAGAATATACAAACTGGATATATGAATCAATCAAATGTTAATCACAGAAGATAAACAAACATAAAATTATCACATGGAATTGAAGGCTTCAGAGTATTTATCAAATTAGCTCTAAATTGACCTTTACATTTTTGCCTTCAACAGTTGCAAAATATTCCAAAAAGTTTCCAAATGGTTTGGATAAAAACACACAACCAGCTAGTTTTAAAGGAGTACTCCCATGGTTTTAAATGCAGCTGATTTATCTTGTAAATAAGATTTTTGTATCAATTTAACAACTTTTTGGCTATAAAATCCACCAATAAGCATTAAAAAACAGTTGTCTTTTCAATACATTTTCACCTGATAAATAGTGTCCTACTGGATGGTAATGATATTCTTGAAAAACATAATTGACAGACAGTCCCCTAATACTACTGGCTACTACAGGAGTGTGCACACATATTCACTCCCTTTGAGTAATTTTCATCAATATCACCCCAAAAAGAAAGAAAAAAACAACTGGCTCACATTGTAATGCTTAGTTAAGGGTATTGCCATCTTTTAAAAGGCTAAACAACCTTTGTTTTTTTAAATCATTGCAAAATATCCTATATATGCTTATGTGACACGGGTGGAAGACAAGCGGAAGAAATGTAATGTTAAACACTCATTCTTATTCAACTACATCATGTTCTGTGGAAATACAACCTGGCTATGTTTTCAAAATGTACTATAATTCTTAGAGCAAGTCGCTTTCTTATCCAGATCATCAGCTTTCAGGAAAATGTATCAAGATGCACCATTATATTACATGCACACAACTACCTTGTTGTAGCAGAGTATGGACGTGCCTTATGTAGACAAATGCTCATTGGTATATTCAAATGACCTGCATTATGGCATCATGACTCTAAATAATAAATTACCACAAGGTGACATTAACCACATTTTCCAAACTTTCTACATTGTTGGTTCATCCACTGTTGCACAAAATATGATATAAAACTGGAATTCAGGATTTTGATGGAAGTACTCCTTTAAATGGGAAACCGTGCAATGAGACCAAATGCAATATCCTGGCTGAATTTAACAGCAACCACTATTAGCTGGCTAGCCAACGACAGTCTCTGTTTGAAGTGGACAAAGACCCCCTTTCAACATTTTCTAATTAGCGAGTTGCATTTTGAAAAAGTGTTGATAGTTAGCTCGCTTGCAATTCTTTCAAGGTATATGCTGTGTTAATTACACGTGAGAGAGAATGAGAAAAAATAAACAGGAAATAAAAATGCCAGTGAAGTCGAGGGAGCAGGCACTCGTAAAAAGAGAACAAACAGCTCCCCACTCTTCTCTTGTCAACCTTTCCTAATGGTCAGGACGTAAATGCATGTATTTCACTTTGTAAAGTGTGAATCCACAACCTAGAATGTAGAGTGCCCTATCTTACCTACCTGCTATGGGAGCACCAGTTAAGTGGAGGATTGTTTAGTGCCTTCATATGGTCCAATAAATAACAATCATTTTACAGATGACTCAGCACTCAAAAAACAGTCCCTTTCTTCAATTCTAATTAAGGGGTACCTTTTTACAAACATAAAATAAGCATGCATTAGGAGCTAGGAAATTCATTACAAAAGGCCATTGGAAAAGTCAATAAGCACTTCAGAATTAAACCATTGCTGGACAGATCAAGGAGGTAATAAAAGAACAGGGCTTCTATAAGGAGTGAGTGTAAGTTTCTCTATGTGCCCACCTGCAGCTATGTTTCAGTTTTAAATTCCTGCAGTTGTCTTGCCTCCCTTCCATGTCGAGGAAAAGTCTCGCCTTCCGGAGCTAAGCGATCAAATACTTGTACCGCAAAAATTGCAAAATTGCATTTGTTTTACCTGTCTGTAATGAGGTCATGTCTTTGACGCATACGCAGTCATGCTCACACATAAGTAATTCTGAGCATTCGTTCTGATTAACTTAAAACATTTATATTTAGAAAATTTAAATTGTTGCCGGTCCTCTACAAAGTTCTGAATCCGGGTGTTAAAATAAATATGACATAAGGTTGTATAAGGGCCTATACCTATGAATGAAAATGGTTGTTGCAGCTATTGGATTCTCATACTTTTTAGGCACAATACGAGGTGCACTTATTAACAATGAAAATTGTATTTTAATGCAAACGTGTTAATAAATGTTTTTGTGATTATGTGTTAAAATACGAAAAAGCATGGAACTATTCAGAAAAACAGTGTATTGGCTGGGAAACTGAAATAAAATCTGCTATTAGAAGAAAACACATGTGAAATGACAATTTACAGGATATTGGATCAAATGAGGTCTGCCTCTTCATCCTCACCCATTACTAAAAACACTGGCTGTCCAATCTATCAAAACAAAGGCATCATTAAGCACAAACATTATCTCCAGTTGTCGTCATTGAGGCTGCAATGCATTAGATGGATTAATCTGGATCTGGATACGGGAAATGGCTACCATGTACAAAATATAGCGGTAAGATGACTTCCTGAAGGCCTTGCCCTGTGCTCACTCTACATAAATCAACTTAGTCAGGTAAGGCAACTCGCAGCAATTACAACTGTGAGTCTATTTGAGTAAGTCTCTACCAGCTTTGCACATCTGGACACTGCAATTTTCGCCCATTCTTCTTTACAAAATTGCTAGTCCTCCATCAGGTTGGATAGGGACTGGTGGTGAACAATTATTTTCAAATCTTTCCAGATTCTCAATGATATTGAGGTCTTGGCTTTGACTGGACCACTCCAAGACATAGATTTTTGGCCACTCAATGTGCCTTTTGCTGTATGCTTTGGGTCATTGTCCTGCTAGAATATAAATCTTCTCCAAAGTCCCAGATCTCTTGCAGACTGCATCAGGTTTTCCTCCAACATTTGGCTGTATCTTGCTCCATCCATTTTGCCTCTATTTTGACAAGTTTCCCAGTCTCTGAAGCAGAGAAGCATCCCCAAAGCATTAGGCTCCCGCCACCATGTTTCACGGTAGTGATAGTGTTCTAGGGATGAGGTGCAATGTTAGGCTTGTGCCAAATATAGCGCCTAACATTGATGCCAAAAAGTTCAATCTTGGTGTCATCAGACCATAGAATCTTCCTCCACTTTCAGAGTCTCCCAAATTCCTTCTGGCAAACTCTAGGTAAGACTTAATGTGTTTTCTTCAACAATTGCTTTCTTTCAACAATCTCTGTCATGGGAGATTATATCATAGGCCTCTTAGTGGCCTGCTTAACAAGTGCCCTTCTTGCACGGATGCTCAGTTTTGGAGGACAGCCTGTCAAAGGCAAATTCAGTTGTGCCATATTCTCTCCATTTCTTTATGATGGATTTAACGGTGCCCCGGGGGATATTCAAAGTCTTTGAAATCTTCTTATATCTTTCCCCTGATTGGTGCTTTTGAAAAAACTGATGTGCTTTAAATGTTCTTTGGTCTTCATGATGAAGCACTTGTTTGGAAATGGACTAACCAACTGTGGGACCTCTCAGACTGCTGCATTTAATTTGAAATAATTTGGCACACCTTAATTGTACACAGGTAGACTCTAATCAAATAATTATGTGATCTGTGAAGACAATTGATTGCACCAGTTTATTTAGGTGTATCTTAGATAAAGGGGTGAATACTTATGCAATCAATTATTGTCTGGTTTTTATTTGTAATTAATTAACTAAATGCTTTAGATTTGTTTCTTTATTTTACATTATAGAGTATTTTGTGTTGATCAGTGGCAAGAAATCCTAATTAAATCCATTTTGATTCCATCAAGTAAGAAAATAAAATGTGAAAAATCCCAAAGGGGTGAATACTTTTTACACCCACTGTAATCCTAGATTATATACTGACCTTTGCCACTGTCCTCGGAGATTAGATTTGACAGGATCTGGCTTTGGACAGATGTTAGGTAGAAAGAAGGATGACAAAACACTCCAAATGTACACTGCATGTAACCTTGTGCGTGTCCCTCAACATGTAACTTTCATGCAAACTCTTGATACTATCTGAATGTCTAAGTGGGGAGGTGTCTTAGACAGGGAAGGGTTTTACCGTGACGTTGGCGCTGGTCATCAGAGAGATCCATGTCCAACATCAGGTCATCCTCATCCAACTCAGAAGAACCGAGATTGTTCAGAACATCCTGAGGAAACAAGACACATTGAGAATAACTGTTTCCAGCCTGTGAAAAAACACATTAGGGCATATTAAAAACACATCTGTGCACAATATGGGAAATGCACAACAATCCAGAAATAAAACACATTAGAATGCAGTTTACAGTCTGACATTGTGGTGTGAGAGACAGAACAGTTTACTGTTCGCATGCTCCATATTTAAATTCAACCTGTGTGAAGATACATAAATGTCCATAAAACCTGACATGGTTTACAGGTATGAGCGATTGACTATCTAGGATAGGCTTTAGGTGTTAGGGAGGCTACTACAAAAAATGTTCTAAATATCTTACAAATGCTCATTTTAATCCTAAATCTGAGATTTTATGCTTCAAAACATTTGTTGTTTCATACGCTTGCAGTAAATCAGCATTCTTTAACATGAATAGAATATAGAAAATAGAAACAGAACACCAACAGAAAACAATAGCATTCAACTGAGCAGAACAAAATATTTAATTGGCTGCAAGGTGCATTTTGTGTTGAGGCATTAAAAAAAACATAGAACAATGGTGACAAACATTTTACATGTTGCTATACAAGATCGAATATACAAAGTACCCACTCACAATATAAATATGGTGGTGGCCTTGACTGTGCATGAAGAGTGTTCCCACAGGATGAAAAGGCAGAATGTGCAATCTGTGCCTCTGTTTAGGAACATTACATTTTTGTAATGATCTGATCTTCTGGTGTACTTTTGAAGTGACCTGCTGCCATCTAGTGGTAGTTAGGCAGAATCGAATGAATTAATGCAAGACAGTTTTGTGCAGCCTGCATTAAGGGACACATCCCAAACGTATCCTCGATTTTGGACTTTTAGCTCAGGTAGGCTGTGTGTGATATGTGCATACTTGTTCGTCAACTCTACGATGATGTGAAGGTTTCTCACTGTACAACATTTTCTTCAAATGCTGAGTAGACAACAAGCCGATAGAGGATTTGACTGTAGAGTAGAGCTTTGATTCTTGTGCCGATCGCAGCAGAACACGTCGAGACCCGACAGGTTTGGGCCAGGCCGGACATAGAATTTTCAAGAATGAATATGAGCCGGGCCGGGCTCGGGCTTGAGAACATGTACAATCTCGGCGTTCCCTCCACGCACTTATTAAACCTCCCATTCTCTACCCTGTCTCCTCAGCCTATTGTTCGTCATAAATGTTTACCCGTGCGTTATGTTGGGTAGGCTTAATGCTTCAGGTCAGTTTAATACAACGTTATTGTAATATATTAGTCGTACGAAATACTCTTGTATTGAGTTGTTCATCTAATTCCTCCTTCATTCATTTGCTTGCGCGGCTGCTCCCGCTTCACTCCTCTGCCCCTCTTCTCCTTAGGTAGCCTATTATTTTTGACAAGCTTTAACACGCGTTTTAGCAAGGCTAAAGGCGGAAGCAAAAATTCACGAAATATACTCTCAGTCGATAGAAGCGTTAGTTTGATTAATCAAATCGTCGCAATCCGTTTGATTCTGGTCTCTTCCTCTATTCATGCTAATTGCTCTTGTTTTCCACACACGCACACACACACACACACACACACGCACACACACACACACACACACACACACACACACAGAGCCCTGCCCACTGAAAGCACACTTTTCTA
Source organism: Aldrovandia affinis (assembly GCA_029706075.1). Taxonomy (NCBI): domain Eukaryota; kingdom Metazoa; phylum Chordata; class Actinopteri; order Notacanthiformes; family Halosauridae; genus Aldrovandia; species Aldrovandia affinis. The sequence continues at coordinate 3,806,901 of JAINUG010000069.1, forward strand.
TATGATAATGCAAATGTTTCTGAGAATTCAGGCTTTTGTCGGATTGGTTTGTGAGAAGTCAAGCTTTTGACGAGTTCAGGCCCAACCTATCTGGCTCAGGCCGGGCTCGGACTTGATCGGGCTCAAATTGTCAACCCCGATCAATGCTGTACTCTAGAGAAAATTATTCAAAGTCCACTGCCACTCATTCTAAATATTAAATTCATGCTCAATAATGTTGAACTGGCCGACTGCATTCCTCATAAATAAGTTTCACGAGATGACAACAAATCACATCTGCATTCATTAAACCAATCTCCGATTTACAGCATGATAAGAAGGGTGGCTCGTTGAAGGTTATACTTCCTCCTAGGGAGAAATAGTGTGGAGTCTGTGCAGTTATTCTGTTTCCTGTATTGAAATGGAGGTAAAGCGAGGTGAAGAGAGAGCTGGCGGGAGAGCGGAGTGATTCTAAAAGAATGCCCCAGGGTGCTGTTTCCCGATAACAGCGGGACTGAAATTTCAAGCTGATTCAAACTGATCGGCGCCATTTCATCGATCGTCACATGCATTTACAAACGCCACGCGGAACGACCATTTCAGGGAGCAGTCTTTAACGCTACAGTTAAGAGTAGATTGTGTGAGGGTAGACAACAAGACAACCATGTTTATAAAGCAAGGTCTAGAAATACTTAGAACAGAGGCAGACATTTGATGTTGGGCAAACTGAAACCAGCAATCTGTAAATGGAAGGAAACAGCTGATGAAATAAGTGATGTGTCGCTGGCAACAAAGAGAAAAATTCCCAACTGATTCGTTGAAAAGAATAAATTGAAATGCAAAATGAGACAATTTTCCCAGTTACCTCTGTTTAAGACAGCAAAACTGTAATGCAAAAAGCATCAGATTTTCCCCAAAGCTCCAACCTGTCTGAAAAGCATTTTAGAAAAAAAGCACAGTCTTTATTTGTCTCCTGGTATTTCTGTATAAATATTCCTTCCTCCTGCCCAAAACAATGTTTGGGTGATGGAATGACTACCTGATCCGAATACCATCTCTAGGCTATTTATTTATTTACATCCACAGTTGTCATAATACATACAAAGTAACTTTAAAGTACAGCACGGAAGAGTTTTGGCCCAATTTAAATGTTGCATTGCATTACTATTCTAGTCACATACAACCTGTAAACAAGTAAGTCAGGTGAATGCGTGTTTTAGGCTAGTGCATGCCTCCCCTTTTGCAAGTTGGTCACCTGTTTTTCCACTGAGAGCTAGCAGTTTGGAGACACAGCTGTAAAATCGTTGAGCTGGAAGTCGTGAGCATAAAACACAAGGAAATTAATACTTATTGCCATAGGATGTGCCTTTTTTCAGTGGCAGAGGGTACAGCAGTATTCACAATACTGCAGCAAAACTCAGATAATTACATTGTAAATAAAGGTGATTGTCTCAGGCTATCAAACGCTTTTGTATATTTGACTATTGTTGACTGTTGTTATTGATATTGCTATTTAACCTTATCTTCATATTCTAGTATAATGGCAACCTGATATACAAGTCACTGCCAAAATAAAGGAAACACTTGAATGAATGAGGGATACAAAGTGTATTGAAAGCAGGTGCTTCCACACAGGTGTGATTCTTGGGTTAATTACGCAATTAACATCCCATCATCCTTAGGGTCATGTAAAAAAATGCTGGGCTGGCCCAGTTGCCCAGTATTTTAGCTACCACGGCTAGAAGTGGTGATCTCAGTGACTTTGAAAGATTGTTGCGGCACGTTTGGCAGAAACGTCAGTGATGAAGACAGCTCAACTGTAATTTATCAAGCACTGTATTTTTGAATTCCAGAAAATAATTGGCTGGCCTAATGTTAAATGTGTTATTTTAACCAACGTTAAGGTAATTCAGATCATTATTTACGGGCACATACAATATTTACATTCTTCTGCAATCTAAGCATTATTTCCTTCCAATCACTTTCATGCATTCGCATACTGTACAAGTAGCCTATACAGATGTTTGGGGCCTCCCCGTGACACATCAAGCTAAAGTGGGAGTCCTTAGTGGAGTGATTAGCCATGGTCTGTAATCGAATGCTGAGCGTGCCAGTGCTGACTGAGGCCACAAGTCCAGCAAGATGGTGCACAACTTGACATAGCTTCGCCCAGGGAGGTTTCAGTTGGCAGGATTTCCCCGCCTCGTCACGTAAGCGCAACTCCTCTGGGTGATCGAGCACCTGCAATCTGCCTTCGCCAGCTGTGCATAAAGTGCACTCCTCCAATGCAATGACTGCACGGGACACAAATGCTAAGGTATGCTTTCCAGATTTTAAAGAGGATGTTGCGGCAATGTGACGGGCCAACAAATAGAATTGGTCATTCCAAATTGCAAGGAAAATTGAAAAAAGGTATAATACAGGGGGTAGACAAAATAATGGAAACACCCAATGAAAAGGCACTCTTATTTAGAATTAATTGCAATTAAAAAGGAGTCTACAAATGTGTTTCATATTAATATCAATATTAATTACCATTATGTTTCTGCTATAAATTGGTGCCCGAATTGCAGGTGCGTCAGTCACAGAAACCTTTATTACGTGTCAAAAAAATGATGTGTCAAGGAGAACAGTGTCAAAAATCATGACAGTATACACTAAACAAGAAAAAACTGCATCAGGAAAGAGGAACAGTGGTCGCAAGTTGAAGCCTCAAAAATTACAGCAGAACTGAATCTACACCTCTATGACCAAGGCTCAAGAAAAACTGTACGTTGTGAGCTTCACAAACTCATATTTATGGTAGGGCTGCCATTTAGAAACCTCTGGTAACCAAGGCAATGCAACAATGCATAATATGGTGTAATGAGCACAAAACCTGGACTTCTGAGTAGTGGAAGAAAGTAATATGGTTTAATTAGTCATCTTTACTCTTCTTCCTATATCTGGATGGGTTTATGTTTGAAGAAAGCCAAAAGAAACCTTCAATCCACATAGCCTATTCCCAACTGTTAAACATGGTGTTGGTTCTGTTATGCTATGGGCAGCCATCTCGTGGGAGTTATTGGGTCTGATTGCACAGTAGAATTACAGCCAAGAAATACAAAGCTATTTTAGGCGACCCTATGGTACAAACTTACACACTGATAAACGGATTCAAGAGTGGTTTCATGAACACCAGGATGAGGTCAAACACCTTCCATGGCCTCCGCAATGACCAGATCTAAACATAAATAAACCATTATGGGAAGTTAGGTACTGGAATGTAGACTGTGGAGTCAATTTCCACCCCCTTCATCTGTCAAAGAACTGTCAGTTTTCCTTGTTGAAGAATGGTTCAATATCCCACTAGAAAAAGTTCAAAAACTGTATAACAGCATTCAAAGAAGGATTGCATTCTGAAGACAAGGTGTGGCCTAACTCCATTATTTCCATTATTTTGTGCTCCCTGTATTTACATTGTTTTGTCTACCCCCTGTATATAAAGTGGGTATAAAAAGTATTGACCCCTTTGGCATTTTTCCCATTTTATTTTTTTACTTAATGGAATGAAAATTGATTTAATTGGGATTTCTCGCCACTGTTCAACACAAAATACTCTATAATGTCAAATGAAACAACTCTAAAGCCTTTTCTTAATTACAAATAAAAACAGGCAATAATTGATTGCATAAGTATTCATCCCTCTTGACTTAAATACTTGGAAGCACCTTTAGCTGCAATGACATCTATGAGTCTGTATGAGTAAATCTCTACCTGCCTTGCACATCTGGACATTTTCACTCATTCTTCTTTACAAAATTGCTTGAGCTCCATCATGTTGGATGGGGACCGGTGGTGATTGAGACTGGGGCATTGACTGGGCACTCCAGGACATAGATTTTTTTATCCCAAGTCCCAGGTCTCTTGCAGACTGCAGCAGGTTTTCCTCCAACATTTGTCTATATCTTGCATCATCCATTTTGCCCTCTGTTTTGAAAAGTCTTCCAGTCCCTGAAGCAGAGAAGCATCCCCATAGCATTAGGCTCCTGTCACCAAGTTTCGTAAAGATAGTTTTCTTGGGATGATGTGCAATGTTAGGCTTGTGCCAAACCTAGCACCTAATGTTGATGCCAAAAACTTCAATCTTGGTCTTATCAGACCATAGAATCTTCCTCCACTTGGTTTGAGAGTCTCCTGGCAAAGTATAGGTGAGATTTCATTTGAGTTTACTTCAACAATGCTTTCTTTATTTTTGCCACCTTTCCATAAAGCGCAGATTTGTGAAGCCCTCAGACTATTGTTGTCCCATGGACAGTTTCTCCCATCTCGGCCTTGGAAGGCTATAATTCCGTCAGAGTTGCTATAGGCCTCTTGGTGGCCTCCCTAACAAGTGCCCTTCTGACACAGATGCTCAGTTTAGGAGGACAACATGTCCTAGGCAATTTCACAGTAATATTCTCTCCATTTCTTTATCATAGACTTAACAGTGATCTGGGGGATATCCAAAGTCTTTGAAATCTTCTTACATCTTTCCCCTGATTGGTGCTTTTGAAAAACTTTTCTTGGATTTGCTTTGAATGTTCTTTGGTCTTCATGATGACACTGTTGTTTGTAAATGGACTAACCAGGTGTGGGACCTCTCACAGACAGGTGTATTTAATTTGAAATCATTTGGAACACCTTAATTGTAATTATGCGACCTCTGAAGACAATTGATTGCACCAGTTTATTTAGGTGTGCAGTAAATTATTGTCTGTTTTTTATTTGTAATTAATTAACAAAAAGCTTGAGTTGTTTCTTTAATTGACATTATAGAATATTTTGTGTTGCAAGAAATCCAAATTAAATCCATTTTGATTCCATGAAGTAAGAAAATAAAATGTAAAAAATGCCAAAAGGGGTAAATACTTTTTATACCCACTGTATATGTATATACACACACAGAGAGTCTGCCAGGTTCCATAACGGCATGGGGCACATTTTTCTGGAATGGTTTGGGTGCATACAACCCTTACATGAGACTGACATTATCCATATGTCATGGCCTTTTCAGTCACCAGCACCCAGCATTTATGGGATATTCTGGAATGACAGCTGTGAAAGCATTTTTCACTTCCATTAACTAAGCGTAAGTTGATGTACTCTCTCATAGAAGAGTGGTGTCATATTCCTCCTACAGAATTCTAAATTCTGGTAGACTCTGCCACTGTGCACACAGGTCATGCTTGCCACATGTGGTGGCCCACAACCTTATTAAGTGACTTTACATGGTGTAAATTGTTCACTGCTTATATATTATTTATATACATAGAGAGAGAGAGAGAGAGAGAGAGAGAGAGAGAGAGAGAGAGAGAGAGAGAGAGAGAGAAATGGAGAGGGAGACAGAGCGAGAATACAATACATTACCTTTGAATTAGCCTATATGGTTAATGTCATGTGTAATAGTGTGTGTGTATGATCACTGAGCAACTGCAGAAGCTTAAATGTGCAAGTGTCTCTTTTATTGCCTTAATTGATACTTATTGGATAATGAGTTTTGTAAGAGTAATAATATCATGTCTTCTCTCATCAACCAGACATAATATACAGCTCACATAAGCAGTGTATCTAAGTTCTAAATGTGCGCACATAACAATCACATTTAAATCAAGTATACATTATTGGTCAAAAGTTTTAGAACACCCCCATTTTCCAGTTTTTACTGAAATGTAAGCAGTTCAAGTCCAGTGAATAACCTGAAATGGTACAAAGGTAAGCGGTAAACTGCCAGAGGTAAAAATAAAAAGAATAAAAAAAATAAAAAAATAATAATAAAGTTTAGCACAGGTCACACAAAAACTGAAAACCGAAAAATGTAAATATTTGGGCTTTGGATAAAAGTTTGCTAAATACCATCGGAAAAAAATGTAAATATTTGGGCAGTGAAACTCAAAAGGCACTTGGAAACTGGAGGAAGCTCTGACAGGAAGAGGTCTGGCAGACCCAAAGCAACAACAAATGGGGGTGTGTGGAGGGCGTCGGTCTCGGCCACGTGGGAGTGGCATGGTTGCCTGTGTGTTTACATGTTGTGGAGGCCTTTGGAGCAGGGAGACTTTCCGGGGGCAGGTTTGGCACTCTCACAGGGTGTGAGAGTGAACTGTGGCCCGGAAGGTTGCTCCAAAGGCCATAATTTATGTAATTATTATTTAATTGGTGTCAATCAGTTAAATGATATGGAAGTAAATTGGCTGATTGGGTGTCTGTGTAAGAATGTGAGTTTAGTGTTGAATGATTGTGATTCCGGATCGGCCAAAATAGAAAATATTTAAAATAAATCTGCCGGTCCCGCAGTAAAGGGCAAAAACCGGCCGGTTCCGGTCTATTGCCGATCGATCGGTGCATCCCTAATAAGATCTATTGTCTTTACATGATAGCAAAGAGCACTGAACATTGAAGACTATCTGCAGATGTCATTTTAAAATATGTTGATCCCAAAATGAGTGCTTTGTGGGTTGAAAGATCTCAAATTGAGAGCTGTTATGTGGCTCATTCTGTTATGGTACTGTTCCAGTGTGTGGAACCCCACGATCTGGTATTGAATGCGGGCCATGCCAGTGGTAATGGTAGCCGGAAACCCTGCAGGGCAGTGCATAATTAGCCATAGCCTCACCCCAGGAGGGAGGGATATCACTGCTGGTCGGGAGGTCCAAAATGATATGCGTGGTTCTTATCCACCTGCCCACAAAGTGGAAGGACTTACATGTCCACAATGATTACTTAAACGTGATGAAATTCTTCACTACAGCAAATTAAAAATCAATGAACCATCTCTGGGGTAAAGCAATTGCTTCTTCCACATGCACATTCCTATAGAACCGCAATTTTACATGCATTTAGAGAAGAACACACATTCATGATTTCATTAAACCCCATCCAGTCTACATTCATGTCCTGCGCGAACAACAGCGTTGGAGAAATTAGCTTTGTGCGGTTTCACTCTGCATATTGAGTGCGTAATGTACAGTAGCTTAATGACATTTTCTTACTGAATTATTCTTTGTGCCCTGTTTAGCTCCACCAATACAATCTCCATGTCTGGCCATCTGGCTAGGGCTACTACCCCATGCTTATTATTCAGCATGTTCTCTAAAACTATGATCAAATAAAGGTCCAGTTGAATTATTTTAATCTCCCAGGGATTCTCTAATAAAACAGGTAATGTAATGCCTGCCCATGCGCAGTTTCAATATCATTTTCCAATTTGCAAGTCAATTAGCAGTTGGACATTTTAAAAAACACTGTGTTTCTTATTCCACTCTGCCAAGGCTAAGTACAGGATAAGACAACCTATTAGGCTGGAGAAATGGGTATAAATGGTTGAGGCAGATCAACCAATTTTCTGAATATGATATTGCTTTGGGGTCATTCCATATGAAATAATTGGGGTTATTCATTCCATATGAATAACCCTATTTGTTCCACAAATGTTAATCCATGGGAGCTATACCCAGACAGAGATTTGTGGACTGAAATGACCAACCAGTCAAGAGATAGAGGTGGTCAAAGTTGACCTTTTTCAGACCCCCTATCCAACAATAGAGCTTGCACATCTCTATCCTTGAGAAATGTTGCTATTTTCATCTCCTCTGGCCTCAGGGTGTATGTTCTTCCTGTTGCTGTGGTTGGCTCCACTGATGTCAGAATGTCTCCCAGATCCACAACTATTTGATCAAGACATTACCAATTATCTTGAGGGTCCATTAAGGTGCAGGAAGTTCACTTCAACCTCATGTTGCCCCTGGTCAACAGACACCACCAACCCTAGCCACCAGTTGCTGTCATACTAAACTGTGACATAGCCATAGTTCAGTTCTTGTATTACAGAAACGGGGCCTAAGAATGTTGTCTTCAGCTTGCCATTGAGCAGTTGTGAAATACTCTACCTCAACAGCCATGATTTTTTCCTTGGAAAAGAGATTTGATGTGGTGTCTGTATTTAGTCCTGCTAAGATGTTGTGGGCTAGCCTTTGTTGCCAGTCTTTTAACAGTTCCTCCAGTGCCATTACAAGACATGTGCAGTTGCAAAGAAGTTGCACTCTGCTTCCACACCAAAGTCCTAAAAGTGGTAAGAAAGATTCTGGAAGGCTTCGCAGTTATTGTATTGCCCAGCACATCCATCAAATAAGTAGTACACTTTCCTTGGTGGCTTACCATACATGCTGAAACTTTCCATCACTGGTCGCGCCAGTAGCAGATGAAGGGGTGGATAGTGGCTTGCATGTTGCTCCAATGGTGAAACTGTGTCTCATCTTGTGTAACCAAAGAGTAGTTTTCAGCAACATCAACAAGGACCTCATTCTCTTGAAGAAGTTCATCCCCCAGCTGTTTATAATATGCACTATGGATCTGACTGATGAAGTCATGCTGACAGAAAGCAAGAAGATGTTCTGTAAAAGAATCAATGAACTGGTCAAGAGGTTCATTAACAGTCTGGAGGACGGATCTATCTGTTGATGTCCACTTCCTATATTCGACTGTATCCACTGAACTGTCCAGAAAGAGCTCTTGAAGAAACTCTTTGAAATATTCGGATGGTGGGCATGCGTCACACTTGGTTAAATGGCAAACCACATTTGGAGGGGAGCACATGAGACGAGTCAAACAACAGCAGTAGTGAGTAAAAGGCCCATCTAAGTGAGCACTCAGTTGGGGAATATCGGATGATCTAAACGTAAGTGTTGCATTCTGGTTGCATTCTCTATGCATACACAAACATAATGTGTGCCACTACTGCCTGCTAGAACACACCCCTTTGGTCTCAGTTCTGCAAATTTAGAGAAACAGATCTGGATGTTCCTCCTTGAAAAGCCTATAGACCTCGGAAAGATTGAACAGTACAAGACGTTTCCCTGCTGGACCCTCCTTCCCGTAAACAGAAACAAAATCTTTCTTGCCAGGCATTACTCTGCTCACATCTTCACAGCAACAAAATGACCATATCAAGTTGGCTGTCTCCTCTGGAAGCTTTCTTACCTTCCTTTTTTTGATTTGGAATCACCAGTATTCCTTCCTCCTCCTGTATGGCCTTGGCTGTCCTTGCCACGTTGAATTGAACTCTGCTGCTGTTCTTCTAATTAGCCAGGTTCTTGGGACAGCTGTGAGAATCTGAACTTTTTGACTTTCTGTTGAATCAAATTTTTCTTTCAGCTGGATCATCATTTCCTCGTAATCCTGAGCATTTTTGCTGATGGATTCACTTTCCCCCATTGGAGCCGCAGGGGATACCTTTCTCAGGTTGTTGTTCAATGCCTCTTTAACCTTCTTTACTGTCTTGGAGGCATGTGTTTTTTTGAGCCTTTTCTTTTCCTGATAGGAGATTCCCACAAAGGTTCCAGAATTTAGTTTAGTTCACTTGTGTCATGATATGTTTCAGGGTAAAGAGCATCAGTTTCCTCTGTCTCTGTGTCTTGAGAGACTCATCAAGAAGTGGCGCCTCTTTGTCTTTGTCTGGATGCCGGGTTAACAGTTTTAAACATGGGAAACACAACTTTTGCCCATAAACAAGACCGAGTGATTTGTGGTCTTGAACTTTCTTCATTGTTAATGTGCGACTTTTGGTGCGGCACATACTAACATGTTTTGTAAATGGATCACTGCCTTTAAATCACTTACTTGGCCATCATCTTAATAAATCCGTTATCATTGGCTGAAAATGACATTCTAGCCAATCGCTGATCCACCTTCTGTGTTTTGGGCAGGAGTAAGTTTGACTGTACAATGATTTTCTTTTCTGTGATGGAAAGTGGAGCATGTGGGTAAACAAACTTTACATTTGCATGCGGCAGAGCGCGTACCTTTGCTGTCATAAACAATTGCATCATTCTAAAATCGAAATAACTCTGCCTTGTATGGCAGGCAACTGTTTCACCACGTTTGATCAAATCTGTTCATAACTTTTTTCAGTTATCCTACTCATGCAGACAGAGGAGAGATAACATAACCTCCACTCCATCAAGAAGTGATGGAGCCAGCACATCTTGTTTGTTTGCCTTGGAAAACTAGAATAAAAAAAACATGTAAACATATAAATCAATTCAATCTCCCCTACTGCAGCTGCGTTCAGTAACAAATGTGTAACCACCCTGCTGGCTATAATTAAGGGTTTCAATACACTGAAATTATTTTGTCTGCAAGAAGAAAATAAGGGCCTTCCTTCATCACCATTCTTTCTTGTCCACCATTTCATATTTCTAAGCTAGTATTGCCCCCCAAAATACTGTTCATTTAAATGTCCATTCAAAAGCAATGGAGCATGTGCATAGGTCAGAAACATAACAGTTGAAAATGCAACCAAAAAAGCATAATGAAACACATAACTCTTCAACAGGGCTTATTGAATCTAGTTTTCAAGTCATTTTTCAAGTTCAGGCCAGAAGGGCAGGTGCAGGAAAATACAGATGTTTGGTCAGTTCAGACCATCATCAGTATGTTAAAACTGGCAATTATAATCATTCCTCCCAGCTGAAGATCAGTCACTCACAATTGTGCACCAGGTGCAAGTAATTATCTGGCCTACCCAATTACAAACAGGAGCAATCAGCCAAATAAAAGCAGTGATTGGTAAGTCTAGTGAACATGAGTAAATACAAACACACAATCAGCTTTCTGTAACATTTCTAGCGCATACATTGAAACACTACTCATCAGCATTGATACAGGACAGTTCTTTACAAGAAGAGCTTTAAATACATTTCAAAAAGAACCAAAGTATATACCCAAGTTAACCTATATACTCAATTCCAGAGGAAAGCATCTCATTTGATTGTACACATTTGACACCAAGGGACATTACACTAAATTGCAGTTACCACAAGTAACCTGCAAACTAAAGGAACAGATATCATTAGTGTTAATTACATCAAATCCAGTACTGCAAAAAAGAAGACAATATCTCCCCTCAATTCTATAGAGTACAATTTTCTTTCAATTATGTCGCAATAAACAGCCACAGCTCCTCAATGAGACCATCAGATTTCTCAAATAGAAAATCAATCTGCTTTCAGGCTACAGTAACCGTTGGTCAGTATTTCCACATCTATGAGAGATACAAATTTGATCAATTTCGCAAAAAGAAACAGCAGAGCTACATGGTTGGCTTCTTGAAAATGCAATTTTAAATTCAGTCTGTATATTGCATTTTCATGTTCAATAATATCTTAAATTGTTTCTTGGTGGCAAACATAAATAGTTACTAACTTTATATTAATTTATGATTTATGATTGTTTTTGCAAGCTGTGCAATTGTGACAAGCAGAAAAGCCAGTGGTACCATCCAGTCTCTCATGTTTGAACCAATATAACTTTCAACTTTCTAGACCTTAAGTATTAGATATCTGTCTTCGCATTATATCTGTCATTACTACATGCCAGTTTGTAGTTATAACATATTTGATCTCTTGGCTAAATAGTTTTTTGGTAGTAGTGAAAACCCATGAGTGACTTTTCTTTACTTTTGGTTCACAATCCTCTAATCACATACTTTAGATTGTCTTCACTCAGACACTATCTGGAATATCTCCACCACAAATTGTTCATACAGTTTGGCACATTCAAGTTGAAAACTTTGAACCCTTCTCTAGTACAGATCCCTTTCAATCTCAACAACTGAGTTTAAGGTAAGCCTATTTTAATGGAACACTGCAGTAACTCATTGCTATTTTTATCCGTGGGATTAGTGAATAGGAAGGTGATTAAGGTACCCCGATTTAGAATAACTTGTGTTCAGACAATGTACTCTGTTGTTGCTACTTTTAACATGGAACTTAGTGGAAGGAAGCAGACTGTTAGCTGACTGGAAGCAGCCCCTTTCCCACATGCACCTTAACCCATAAATGTTTTGGTAATTTTCCGTGTCGGCGTGATGTGGGAGCTGGAGTCACTTTTCCGTGTAAGACGCTCTGGCAATTTTCCTGCTCAGGACCTAGTAAGATTTACGGAAATCTTCACCCAGGGCTCTACTGGGAACAAAAGCAACAACATTACCGGATAAAGCACGCAAGCGGTTACGATGTTCTTACATATGATGGTTTTACTTTACTGACTTGAGGCCGTGTGGCCTCTCTAGCTTCCACATTTTTCTTTCCAAGCCTCTCTGTTGTTGAGTAATAAACACGGTAGCCTTTAAGCGCATGTAGCGTATCGAGTTGAATACGCAAAAACGTCACCTGTTTGGAAAATGTGTTGTATAGTGGTAACATCCTGAGAAAATTGACTCGACAACATCAGATCCTCGCCGGCACCCACCATGCTGCAACAATACGACAACTTCTGCTGCGTACATTATACGTAACATTCTGCATTGACTAATCTATCCGGAACGATCATGTCATATGGGAACAGACTCAGAATCTTTCCGTACAGGAGACCTATATGGGAACAATGAAAAACACTACCTTACCCGGGTAATTGAACCCGGCAATGTTTCGCGGATTCCATGTGTGAAAGGGGCTATTGAAAGCATAGTCCTTCAACATTATTGACGGACCATGACAATAAAATACGTAGTGTAATGCCACTTGATATATTTTTGTACCTTACCAGGCGGTTGAGCAGCTGAGTTCAGTTGAGTTCTACATTTGAGGGTCTCTTTTGTATAAATCTTCAGATGATTTTCATGCCTCAATCCTGCTACTGTATATCATTCACATCACGCCTGGCTGGAGTCCATCTAGAGTTACAGTACCTTTCAGTTACTGATTTACACCAGGTCAGCTCACTTTCTATGCAAACAGTGACTTCAATCAAACAATACAGAGCTGAGGCAGAATGAATATCAGCCTACACAGGCATCCTGCACGGTACATCCAGTTAAAGCAGCAGTCCTTGGTACAGAGATGTGCCCCATGGTCCAGAATCAAATCCTGACTGTGCCAGTGTTGAGGCCGGAAGTCCCACAGGGCAACACAAAATTGGCCATAGCATTGCCCAGGAAGGGAGAGTGTTCATCTTGTAGAGCCCCTGCTGGATCGGAGGAAGCAACACGAGCTGCTCCTCCGGTCGATCGAGCACATTGAGCACACTGATGGAGGACATTGTAGAGAGAGTGGGACAGGCCTACAAATACAACTGAGCACTCCAAATTGGGGGGAAAGTGAAAAAAATGTGGGATAAAAATTGGTTAAAAACAGAAAACCAGCAGACACTGTGCCCAGTCCTGTGTTATATAGATATTACTGCAGCAGCTTGTATGACAATACTCCAATACAAACAGCATTGCTGCAGGTCTTCAATCATTGTGTGTTAGTCCAGGCAAAGCTTACTGTGTAAGCTAAGCTTGGCTATGGATGGGACCACTCGTTTCCCAGAGGCTATGGATGGGACCATTTCTCGTCTTTCCCAGAGGCAGAGAATTACACTGACCCATTTCTGCACTGACCAGACCTGCTCTGGATGTTCACCTGCAGGTGCAGTGGGAGCACCACCTTTTACCTACTGCCTCCTTACCCTGCCCTTCACCCTTCCAACTCTGTTTTTATTACTGTTTATTTATTACTGTTTATTTATTACTCAAGAGTCAACCTGCCCTTCATCTCTGTACCTCTCAAGAGTCAACCTCCATCTCTGCTAGCATGCATCTCCCCTGACAACACGAGCACAATTCGGGTTGGGTGCAAATACACCGAAGTTGCAAGTTTACTTTCACATTCATTGCCTCTTAACCCATTTAGACCTAAAATGCCTGCTAAAAACGCCTATTAAAACCTAAGCAATTATTCTACACAACCTCTTAAAACCTGAGGGGTTTTCTGAAAAAATTTCAAAAAACTTTCACTTCATTCATTGCCTCTTAAGCAAGATGTCGGCCATCTACAATGGGTATGTGGCGCTCTTCCTCTGACCGCACCCAGTTCGATTAATGAACAGTGTCCAGAACACAGGGGTTGGTGTGAAAGAAATAGCAATAAGCATATGGCTCATCCAGGCTACTTATGGCATCTGCCAGGATGGCTGCTACACATAGGGCAGGTTTCATCTCTCCTTTATTTTGACTTACAAATTAGTTTTCCTTTTAATCTTCATAAAAGGTTTGCGGAGTTAATTTTAAGGATTGATAAATTCCTAAACTAAAATGCATTTAATTTTGAGTGCAAAGGAAAATGATAGTATCCAGGCCACCTCCAATGGCCCATACTGGCGTCTTGAAAGGCATGGGCTGATATGTGACAAAGAAAACTTCCTTCACCTGTCCTGTGGACATTTGTTTACTTCTTTAATGCGGAGAAATAAAACAAGCATTATTTGCCCTGATGGCATTTGGAAGTAACACCAGTAACGCACTAGTGTTGCTAACCATACTGTAAATTGATTAATGATTTTGTTTTCTCTTTCGAGTATTAGTTTCCAGGTTACAGCACTTTTGCACATGCGCAATACCCTAAAGAGTGCAGAAATAGGGGCTTCGGCCCCTCTTTCACAGTATGAAACCATGACTCCAGTGGCCCCTCAGCTAGATTGATGGGTCTTCCTAGATTGATTAAGTCGTCTCGCACAGTAGCAAATGAGAGATCGGCTCTAGCTGGCCCCTCTCTGACCTGGCCAGTCATGCGCCAAACTCATTTTCTGTGCTGAGACAAGGCTCTCGGGAAAAGTGAAGCCCAAAGCATGTGTGGTTCAACAGAGCTACAACGAGCAAAATCAAAACGTATACTCATTACAATGAGAGTAGACACGCCATCTGTGAATGACAGGTGACATGGTGAGACAGCGGCTGTCACAGAGTTAAACTTTGGCATAGGGGTGCACCAATATATCGGGGGACTATCGGCATTGGCCGATATTTGCCTTGTTGACTGCAATCATCTTACTGGCCGATAAGATCAAATTTACCAATGACAGTGGCTGATAATTATCCATCAATTTGTGTTGCGTCAATCTGGTCTAAATGTTCAAACTTGAATGGAATGGCAGCATCTTTTATTTACAGGCTAAACTGACTGAAACCACACCGTGACTAGCTATCATGAGCACTCTGCCACTCCACGCACAAGATGCACGCTAGAGCTGGGCGATATGGCCAAAAATTATTAGCATGATATGTTGACCAAATACTTTGATAACGATATTGAAACAATCATTTGTATGCAGGAAAAAGCTGAGCATATGCAGATATTCAAACACAACTTTATTTAACATTCAATGCTTGTACTGTATGTGCAGTAGGTTTTCAAGCATAATTTCAAGCATAAAGTTTGAACTTTGCATAAACAATATATATATATATATATATATATACAATGGGGGAAATAAGTATTGAACATATCAACATTTTTCCCAGTAAATGTATTTCCGATGAGGCCATTCAAGTGAAATTTGCACCAGACTTTGGTATTAACTCAAGAAATCCAGACAAAAAATCTAAACATTAAAGTCCATATGTAAATAAAGTTATGTGTAATAAAGTGGAATGACATAGGAAAAAAGTATTGAACACACTAACTGAAATTAATTCAATACTTAGTGGAGAAGCCTTTGTTTGTAAGGCTTCAAGGCGCTTTCTGTATGAAGTAACTAATCGCCTGCAGTATTCAGGTGTGATTTTGGCCCATTCCTCTACACAGATTGTCTTTAAATCTTGAATATTGCGGGGGGCCCACTTGTGAATCTGGATCTTCAGACGCTTCCACAAATGTTCAATTGGGTTTAAGTCAGGTGATTGACTGGGCCATTCCAACAAGTTGATTTTCTTTCTCTGAAACCAATTGCGAGTTTCCTTTGCTGTATGCTTTGGATCGTTGTCCTGCTGGAAGGTCCACCCACGTCTCATCCTCAGCATCCTGGTGGATGGCAGCAGGTTAATCTCAATAATCTCTCTGTACATGGCTCCATTCATTGTTCCTTCAATGATATGAAGTCTGCCAGTACCACGAGAGGAGAAACAGCCCCACATCATGATACTTCCACCTCCAAACTTCACTGTTGGTATAGTGTTATTCGGGTGATGTGCAGTGCCATTTCTCCTCCAAACATGGTGTGTTGTGTGACAGCCAAAAAGTTCAATTTTGGTCTCATCTGACCAGAGTACATGCTCCCAGTAGTTCACTGGCTTGTCCAAATGTTGTTTGGCAAACTTTAAACGAGCTTCAACATGTCTTTTTTTCAGTAGTGGAGTCTTGCGGGCTGAGCGTGCACAGAGGCCATGGCGGTGGAGTGCATTGCCTACTGTCCTTTCTGTCACAGTTGTACCTGCTACCTCCAAGTCTTTCTGGAGCTTTTTCCTAGTGGTCCTTGGCTCTTTGGCTACTCTTCTAAGTATCCTTCTGACTCCCTGATCAGAAATCTTGTGAGGAGCTCCTGTGCGTGGCCGGTTGATGGTGGAGTGATGTTGCTTCCACTTACGGATAATGCCCCCAATGGTGCTTACTGGAAGATTCAGAAGTTATGAAATACGTCTGTAGCCAATTCCATTTTCATGTTTTGCAACAATCTGGTTGCGAAGGTCTTGAGAGAGCTCTTTGCTTTTACCCATCATTAGATGTTTCTTGTGTGGCACCTTGGTAACAAAAAAAACCTTTTATAGCCCATCAATATATTTTAACCCAGCTGACATTAATTAGCACAGATTGGAGGTAGAGTTGCCTCCTAATTAGTTATGGTTTTCAGCTGGTTCCTTGCCTTTCCTTGCTGTGGTGTACTGCTTTTTCTTAGTGTGTTCAATACTTTTTTCCTGTTTCATTCCACTTTATTACACATAACTTTATTTACATATGGACTTTAATGTTTCGATTTTTGTCTGGATTTTTTGAGTTAATACCAAAGTCTGGTGCAAATTTCACTTGAATAGGCTCATTGGAAATACATTTACTGGACAAAATGTTGATGTGTTCAATACTTATTTCCCCCATTGTATATATGGCTGCCTTTTCTGTATATGATTTTTTGCTTGCCTCTGCCTCTCTTTTTTTCGCCATACATTCATCATATTACTTTTCATGATAACTTCTCAAATGATGTATGATGTATTCCCATCTACCACCGGGACCGCTTTGTTACAGTACTTGCAGAACACGTTTCCTTTCTGGTCTTTGGCAGCTAATTTGTAACCAAAGTAACCCCACGCAACTGTCATGCAGGCTTTCTTAAGGACTAAACTCGGTTCGTCTTCAATCACGTTGTCACGTTTTGTCTGGGCCTACCCTAGTTAGTGGGTTTACTGACTGAACAAATTCACTCCATGTTTCGCTAGCTCCAAGTTTGGCGCTTTGATGACACTTCCCTCTGGCTTCACGACAGTGAAGTTGCGCTTCATATCAAGGCTGGCTGCAATTGGCTGTGTTGCTGTGTTGCTGTGTTGTGGATGGAAAAAGGCCAAAACGAATGCAGAAATTATTCTCCTCAACGCAACAATTTTATAGCCTAACCGCAATCATCGACATTTGTAAATTTGCCGCAGTTGATAACAGTGTAAAATTCAGTTATCACCCAGCTCTAATGCACACTGTTCTCGTTGCTTTCAGACACGCTGTTTTTGTTGACACTGTCAAGCAAAAAAAATTCCGCTGTGTGGGCGCATTACAAGGTGTCTTAGAAAGACAACCGATTTGATATTTGTAACAAATGTTCCAGTGACATTTCAAGAGGAGACAACTCAAGCAAGGATTTTAACCCATCAAATCTGGCCATGTACCACAGTACGACAAGTATTTGAAAGAATGTTACAATAAAAGCTGTTCCATAAATATGTATGATTGAATTTGTGCTCATTTAAAAGTATAATGAAGGGCAGAATTATTATTTATTTTGCCAGGGCACAAATAGGACAATAAATAACAAATTATCAGTATCGGCCGATTGTGTTATTTGAATGATCGTTATCGGTCCAGAATTTTCGTATTGGTGCATCCCTACTTTGGCCCAGTCTAGTTTCTCATACTGCCGGTGTAAATGAGGAAACAAAATCATATAAAAAAGCTATGCTTGCACTGCACCTGTCAAAATCTAAAATATATAAGTACCGTTCATAATCTTCAATAACAAGTTGCACTTCAGAATGTCCGAAATTAAATGGACCATTCAACGCATTGCTTATATGCAATTATTAGAATCATGGAGCACGTAATCATATATTTAAGGTAGTGAAGTCTGCTGCCTGCCATTATTCCTCCACGGTCCATAGTCGTCAGAGATAATGAGGGACTCCACCACATGGACCCAGCCTCTAGCCCAGAGTATGACATCCCTTCTGCTTCAGCTACATCAGCCTCATCCTGCTTCTTAACCCCTACTCTATCCTCATCCACATCCTACCCTCCCTTTACACCTGACGCCTAAAACGACAATTTTCTGAAGATGCGCAGACTGGAGGTCAGGTCAAGAGTCAATGGCCTACGATGAAGACCAACACTGGATAGTCCTAATAGTAATAAGATTTTGTTCATGATCATGATCTCAAGGTGCTTTACAGTGAAGAGGGGAAGCTCCCCACAACCACCACCAATGTGAAAACCACCCACCGGGGTGATACGTGGCAGCCATCTTGTGCCAGAAGCTCACCACACATCAACTGATTCTCTGTCCTCGCCTCCTTCAGCAATGAATGGGCGCTAGGACTCGGCCCAGAATGTTCTATTGAATTATAGCGGCGTGGTGAGTGGTTACAATTCGAGTGTGTGTGCTGAGAAGCGTTGTAATGATGCGGGTCAAATAAGAGTGCTGTGGTGCTCTCACTTAAATTTCGCTGCTTTTTCAACTTTGTGAACTCAAACAGGTTTTTTCTCTGGAATGTTAACAGCCACAAACAGCAAGTGACACAGGCTGGCACTTCTAGGCCTCGTCTAGAGAAGCCCCGTCACACTTCATCACTGCAAGCCTCCAGCGGATATCAGAAGCAGCAGGGGGTGGCAACAAAGCTTTCGGCGACCACGTCCGGGTAATAAGGCTGCATTCTCTGTGCGAGAACACCTCCATCCAGTCGCCCCTCGGGTCTAGCTCCACATACTTGCAGGTGATGACAGGAACAATAAGACTTGATTAATGGCCTTTTCCCCTAATGTCTCATTTATTGTGCAAATTTGGGTCTGGCTGCGCAACATCCCCGGTGTTTGATGCATAAATGTTGTCTCCTAGCGGCCACAATAATGAACAATATTTAGATGATAGAATACACCCTGCATATTCTGTCCTAATTGCTACCATCTGCCCCTAATCAGTGTGTCGGGAGAGCTTTGCGGATCCCATTGCTCACTGCATTACCGTGTCTCACATTTGCCCAGTCTTGTTCATATTACCATCCCTTTGAATAAAGGTTGAGAGGAGAGTACTGTTTTCCCTTGTTTTCCTTTAAGACTGCAATGGCGATATTTACCGTCTGGTGCAGAATTACTAATGTTAGTGTCTGGCCTCAGGTAGAATCTACACAAGCAATACACATTTGTTACACACAACTGTTATGCTACAGAGTATCATATAAACTTGTAAGTATTTAGCATGCATACTTCTTATAGCATACTTCTTATCGAGTTCTACTGAGTGAATCTGTATTGACTAAATGTGCATTTTGAGTGACATAACATTTATCATATCACATTAATATTAATTATTATTCATTCCTTATTAAACCAGGCAGTTTAGGGCTGAAAAAGAATGAACCCTTAAGCTGCATTTGCCTTTATTAGACAGCTAACATTCTGTATTTTACTTCACTAATACAACCCTATCCGAGGCTTAATCTCCACATTATTTTTACCTGGCACTCCTATAGGCTCCTGCCCTGTTTCACTACCGTCCTGGTAGCTCATCCTGCCAGAGATTGTTCTGTGGGGGGCTCATACACACCTCACTTCTTCCATCTTTTAAGTAGTGTGCCAAAAGAACAGATTGAGATTGCAAATCTGAACAGACTGAAAAACCTGTGGATCAATGTACACTGAGCTACTTGCAGGCTCAAGTTTGAGGCCAAAAAGCATCAAACTAATACTGCCACAGATTGTCAGCTCTGTATTTTTATTAACATTGAAAGTTCTGTCTCTGTCTCCATGAGCTATATTGTATACTCAAAAAATAGTAATATATTATTTTATACTAATACAATTGTGCAGAGAAAGATTTTCTTGAACAAATCTTTGTTTTTCTTTTAAAAACAATGTTCAGATATAGGGGGCCTCCCGCATGGTCTAGTGGTTTCAACGTCTGACGCTGGCCACGGCGACCGGGGTTCGATTCCCCATCGCGCCAGAGTCAGCTCTGGCCGGGAGTGCCAACGGGGCAGCAATTGGCTGTCCGCCCAGGGAGGGGGGAGGGAAGCCAACACAGTTCGCACAGGAGTGGTTCAGGAGTGCCAGAATCACAGTCAACAGCATGACGAGTGCTGTCTCGGAGGAGGCAGCGCTTCGCCATTGTCACTGCCGGTCACAGGGCTACAGCAGCGAACTACGAGGGAGAGATTTGAACTAAGCACAGTGGGAGTAATTGGCTACCAAATTGGGGGAAAAAACATATATATGATTCGTTCAGATACTTCGTTCTGTGCTTGTGTACTGCCCTCTTCAAACCACACATTTTTAATTGGGTCTGGAGTCTGGCCATTGCAAAACAGTGATTTTGTAGTCAGTTAACAATTTCTTGATAGATTTTGAGATTATATTAGTATAAAATAATATAATGCTATGATTTTTTTGAACATACAATATAGCTCATAACCTGTATTGTTTATTTTATACAACCTTTTTGCTCAAAGTTGACAGAATGTCGTGGCAGTGCTCTTCAAAACTTTCAGGACTACCCGCCATTGCCCAAGGCCATTCACACTTGTTGTCGCAAAATACGGCTTTAGGAAAACACTGGATTTTGAAGGCTTTTTTTTAGGTTTATGTCTCCAAACCGTTATCTGGTGATCAGAATTGTATTGTACATTTTAGGCTGTAAAGCTCTTCAACCACAAATGGCCCCATAACCTGACACACAAGGATGGTGCAGGGCTTTGTTCTGCCCAGCTGTAAGACAACCACGGAACCCGACGAGTCCCGCATCAGTGTCCAGCATTTCACACTGATCTTTCATGTGTTCCCCTTGGTATGAATCATGCATGCCATTCTACTTAATAAGCTACATTTCCTGTGAAACAGGACTGCAGGGACACAGGCACTCTGGTGCAAAACAACAATTTGTCTTATTCAAACCCCCCAAAAAAGTGAAGTGGAAGTGAAAATGAAAGAACAGGCATACTGTACACGAGGCAGGTCTGGAAAACCCCAAACACAGCAATAGAAGAGAGAAGCACATGTAAACTGAAAAATTGTGAGTGGATTAGTCTGGTTAATATGGTGCTGTGATCTTTATCCCTCAGTGAGAACGTAATCCCTGCCGTGGACTTTCATCACGTACTAGGCTATTTGGGATGCACCGGGAGTATTTGGGATGTATTTGGGAGTCACGGGCGCGTCACCTACCAGGCTGCCCATCTTGGATGAGGACGAGCTGGCCCTATGTCTGAGCAGGGCCTGGCCCTCGGTGCAGTGGGGCTCCTTCAGGTTGAGGTGGAGCCGGGGGCCCCCCGCCCCCTCCGAGGCCGAACGCAGCCGCCGCTCCATCCGCATCACCTCGTGATATGGGCTGACACTGCTGCACATGGAGCCTGGGGAGAGACCACACAGATATTACACATACATACACACATATACACACACACACACACACACACACACACACACACATATATATATATACACATATATACACATATACACACATATATACACACACACACATATACACACACACACACACACACACACACACACACACACACACACACACACACACACACACACACATATATACACATATACATATATGCACATATGCACGCACACATACATACATACATACATACACACACACACACACACACACACACACACACACACACACACACACACACACACACACCACTGCCAATCAACAGAGGAAAGCACTACGTACACACACATATACATGCATGTGCGCGCACACACACACACACACACACACACACACACACACACACACACACACACACACACACACACACACACACACACAAAGATAAAATTATTTGGTCACACACACACACACACACACACACACACACACACACACACACACACACACACACACACACACACACACACACCAATGCGAACCAACACTGAGGAGAGAACAAAAACGAATCATACTCAAAACAAACACATACACCCTACTTCCCACCAACCCTATAGACAGCATGTTACAACGTGAAACACAATGCATAACACAATCACCACACACAACCACACCCAAAAACATGGTTGGCTGTGCTACTTTCAATCATGTCCCTGAGCAGCAAAAAATCTGTTTCTGTACAAGGCATACCTACACTAACAATGGATGTGCTGCAAACCAAGAAAAACATATTACACATATCAGAGTTTCTGAGCCCCTTTTCCAATAGATCAAATCTATCTGGGATGTACTACTATTAATTAGTTGCATATTAATCAAGGCTATTGTACAATTATTTAATCCAAGTTGTTTACTCTTGGAGTTCTGGGCCTGTTTGTTTGTCTGGGATGTCCTGGTAGGAAAAATGGTGGGACATGGGCCAGTTTTCATAAATCATGCTGAGCTATGATCAGTTTTGCCTTTTAGCCCATAATCTACAAGCTAAGGATATGGATAGGGGAAACCTGACCCTAGATCAGCAATCCTACTCTGAGATGATTTATGAAAATTGGCCAGTCTCCTCATCGCTGCTGGCCTTCTACTGTTCTTTCATTCATTTGTTTGGTTTTAGTTCAAAGTCTGTTAAAAGTCTCTATACCGGTTTCACTATTAGTTTATTTGTATACCGTAATACTTCTTTAATATTCAGAGGCCCGGGGTCAGATGACTAAATCAGGATGTTGGATTCTTGTGGTTTTCCTGGCATAACTGGTTATCTTTATGTCATAACTGGCTGTAACCGACACTGGATATAACAAGGTGCAAGCTGAGCAGGGCGTTACCTGTGTGGGGCTTCCTCAGGTGGCACGGCCGCGCCTCGGTTTTGACGTAACACGCTCCTTTCCCTGGCCCCTGGATGAGAACCGTGTTCCTTTGCCTCCTCGCCGTCTGCTCGCTAGGCCGTTCCTCCACGTCCGAACGGTCCTGATCGCTCGGCTCCAGGACCGGCCCGTTCTCGCTCCCTGTCTTGGCGTGGGCCGACTCAGACTCCTCTCCTTTGGTGGGCGGAGCTAGCTCCGCACTTTGGAGGGGGGCGGAGTCGGGCTGAGGGTCCGCCGCGCCGGGGGAGGGGTCGGCGGCGTCGGGGGGCGGGACGGGCGTGAAGACTTCCTGAGAGGTAGAGACGGCGGGGCAGAAGTCCTCAGGCGGGGCGGCAGGGCTGAGGACGGGGAGCGCGTCCACCTCCGAAATGGAGTCCTCTGTGACGGGGACAAACTCGGACGGGGTGACGGCAGTGGTCCGGTCCTCGGAGAACATGGGCGACTGCAACGAGCTCTCTCCTAGCTCCCCGGGGCAGGAGCCCGGGGTTCCCGTTTTCGGGGGCTCCACCGTCACGTCCTGGGGCGGGCCTGGCTCCGGCGGGTGGGCCGAGTGCTTGGAAAAGCGATGGTGCGACGAGAAGGACTTAGGCAGGAGGTGCTTCTTGTGCTTGGACGACCGCTTGCTGCTGCTGTAGTCGTCCAGGAATCCCGAGTCGTCGCCCTCGTTGGTCCCTGAGCTGATGCAGTTGATGAAGAGGTTTCGGTTGGTGGGGGCCTTCTCGAAGTCCTCCGTCTGGCTCCGGGTGATCTTCTTGTGCCTGTGGCCCCCGAACCCGAAGGAGTGCCGGGTCTTGCATCGGCTGCTCTCGTCGGCCCTCTGGAAGGCCGGCTCGGGCGCCTGGCTGCCATTGTCCTGGGCCAGCTGGGTGGGGTCGATGCGCGGCTCGCTGCTCCGCTTGCTGTGGAAGCTGATGGAGGGCGCGCGGAACAGGCTCCGCCTCTTGCCCGTGCTGCTGGAGCTGGAGTTGGTGCTGGACGGGGAGGAGGTGTGGACGCCATTGGCGATGCCGCCGGACGACGGCGAGGACGGGAGTGAGTCCTGCCTCTTGCTCGCGCTCCGTCGGAATATCGGCAGCCTGGAGACGAGGGTGGAGCGTCGTGATCCCGATTCGCCCATCAGAGCATCAAGGTTGCAGCGGGACGCAGTCTACAGTCTGCAAGACAAATGCTGAGCTCAGAGGGCAGCAGAGCAATAGCACACATGTACACGCGCACGCACACACACACACACGCATGCACGCACGCACACCGGTCTAATGCTGTGCATTAATTATTGTTAAGATTTGCAAAAAGCTAGTTTTTGGAGAAAATAAAATCCAGGAAAGTGTCTGACTGAAGGTGCCAAGTAGCTTACATGTTAACCAGCCTCACAAGGGTACCCCATTTAGTTTGTGTCAGATTAAACTAAACATCTGTAAGATACAGTATACATTCCAATACAAGCGTGCACTGCCTATTAGGGACACGGTTCGAAACCCGTCTCTGCCAGACCAGCCCTGGCTGTTAGCCCCGATCAGGGGCGGCGTTTGGCTGTCTGCCCCAAGGGGAGGAGCCGGCTCGAGTTCGCTGTGAAGAATATAAGAAAATAGCTCAACAATCCCACTAAAACATTATCTGGAGCTCACCAGAGTAGCCAACAAGCATTGTCATCTGGTATCTCTCAGATAGTGTGACAAAGTTTAGGGTTAGGGTTTCAATCCTTTCAGCAGAATCACAAAATATGATTGTGAGCCTAATAATGTGCACATTTATCACAATTTTATGATCATTTATAACCAAAACTGCTATGAAAATGGTTTGAGAACAAGAATTCAAACACTTTAAATAACACTCAGCTATTTCAAATTAAGAGATGTGACATTTTCAATTTTCTCATTACTTCTACTCTGGATCCTGGCACGTACTGACGTACTGACCATTCTGTTATCTTGTGTCCTGTAATGGTTCACCATTTCAGGCACCTTTCACCTGAATCCTTTTACATAATAAGTTTTCATACAGTTAATCTGTTTTACTAGCAATCAGAAGTAAAAGCCACTTAGAGGCACATACAATAGGTGACTGATTTTTATTAGCTGGCCAAAGTCCTTTGAAAGTGATGTAAATGGATAAAACAACAACTTCAATCCCCTTCAAGTGTTTCAGATTATACAGTGAGGCTGGCAGACCTGCTAAACAATGTAAATTGGGCCCCTTCAGTTTTGCCGAAAGCCCTTCAAATGCTCATCTATGATAAAGTATTTTTCCTATCTTGCGTCCAACAGAAGTGTTCACTGCTGGTGTTAATTCTTCTTGTAGTGTTTTGCTGTAGTGGGCTCCCTATTGGTTCAGTCTGTAAAGGAACCAAGAGTGCAGGCGAAGCCCTGTAGCCTACATGTCACTAGTTTGAGACTGGGGCTAGGTCATTGGTCAACTACGAAGTCTAGGGTGTACAGTGTACTAAAGTGCTGTTATGGTGTTTTTCTGTTAATCGGGATCCATCATTTTTCACATTTCAAATATTCAATGACCAAAAACCACATCCCATACAAGTAGCATCAGAAACTCTGCTTTCGATTGTATATCAAACCCCATAAAATGAAAAATGTTAGACAGAAATATGTGTGATTTGAACCTTATGAAAGGGGAAATAAGCAATACTTCAATGTATTATTTTATGCACCACTGTCTTTCTCACTTTAGGTTGATCTTTGACAGGTCAAAGGGAAATGTTTAAAAAGATTGATTAATACAATACACTGCAATTTTAATCTTTCTCACAAAATCTGAGAGGGGTTGCCAACAAAATGTCCCATTTCTAGTTGAGTTGTCAATGAATTGCATAATCAAGTTGTCAATTGACTGATCTTGTCTGGCTGATTGTCTATCTTACCAACACTGTCTTGATGATTTCAAAGGACATATACCACTGAAGTGTAAAACTTCAGATGTTGCCAGGATTAACCATTTAATCACCTAATACATTAAATCCCCTAAAAATCTGACAGAAATGCCACTGTTTTTTTGGCCATGGTACTTGCTAAGTAAAGTATGTAAGGAGAAACACTGACTTGATCAAATAAATTAGAAAATATCTTGAAAGATCGGATTCTCACTGATTGGGTGGTCTGGTTAAAAAAACAAATGTATGTGTTGGGAAGAATATGGTCCATTCCCACTTACGCTCCCCCCACTGAGCATCTATGGTATGTTTTAGGGCTGACCCCAATTAGTCGACTGGTCGATTGTTTGGTCGATGGGCTGTTGGTCGACCGAGATTTGTTTTGGTCGAGCAGTCGCGAAGAAAATAAAAATAATTCTCCACGCAGCATGAGACACCTAGATTCGCGCCACAGTTCGGCACGCTTGTCAGTAGAATAATAAATTCTGGATGCTGCGGGTATGGCAGTGACAGTCCTTCACTCTTAACATAGCTAGGCCTATATATGTTCTCTTTAAATTATATTAGGCAGTTAAGGTCATTGTAATGTTGTGAATAATTGTGCACGTTTTATAATAAATGTGTTTTGCTAATTGTATGGTTTATATATTTATAACTAAAATGCGTAACACCCCCTTTCATGTAGCCTATATTGTATCCTTCTTGTTTTAGGCACACGAATGTGCATTTTAATTGTAGCCTAAGATTTTCCTACAGTTAAGATTAGTGATATAGGCATACTTTAATTACTCATTTCAATATAACCTAAGAACATAATGTCAAAGAAAAAATCTGGAGCATGGCAGCATTTCGTTTTAATCGCGGACAATCCAAAAAAAGGCGAATGTAAACTTTGCAAGCGCGTTTTCCAAGGCAGGATTTATCGTTAATAAAATGAGGAGCAGCCTTTTGCCAAAAAATGTGGACAAGGTAGTGTTCTAGTGCCATAACATGAAACGCAAGAGATTTTAAATCCCAATGAGACCAACCTGGTTAATTAAATAAAACATAGCCTATGCATTAGAATGTGTTATGGTTGTGGTCAAATAAAAGCATCAGCCTATTATGTGGCCATACCGCAACGTGACAAGCGCAATAGCAGAATCTGCAAGGGCAGCATGAAGAGGTTTTTTTTCCTTTCAAGTAATCTTGAACTACGGCTCCATAAAGTTATTAGCCTATTGTTAGTCATTTGTGTCATTCACTTAAGAAAGTTATAAAACATGAGACAAGCGCAGTGTGCATATAGTTGTATTTATTAAAACAAATAGGGTGTGTCATATAGAAAGATAAAAAAGTTTCGGCCAATCGAAAAAACGGACGACTGTTGGTCGACCAAGATTTGTTTTAGTCGAGGACAGCCCTAGTATGTTTCTCTCTATTTACAGGTATTCAAGGGTTAGCTCACACTCTATATATCATTTTTGGATTCTGAAAAATCTACAGAAACTGTGAAAACATGTTAATCTCTCAAAGTTAGTTTCTAGCTCAGCATATTAGAGCTTATACATTTTCTATGGTTACTGAAATTACATTTCATTACAAATTAGAATTCCCCCCTTGGTCACACATGCACAAAGGGGGGAATTCTAAATGTAGTCATGGAACTCAACCTAATAGTATTAGCCAGAATTACCCTGTTTAATATAGGCTAATATAGGCTACATTGTAACTTGTTGTAATACCCGCAAACCCAGAATATTGACCCCACCACATATTCCATCATGAATGCAAAACAATCAAAAGGGATGTTTATAATTAACATTAGTCGGCATTACTCAATGTTGCCTGTCATTACATATTTTTGTATAGAAATAGCCTTTTTTTGCGTGGCACAAATACTGCTAAAGCACTTGTTCTCAATGTAGAGAAGCACCCCGTGGTCTGGAATTGAACCCTGACTGTGCCAGTGGCAACCTTTGCCAGCATCCCTGCAGCGTGATGCATAGGCCTAATTGGCCATAACATCAGCCAAGGAGGGAGGGCTTCAATCTCCAAATCTCCCCATCTCACTACGCACGAGTGACTCATCTGGTCAATCAGGGGTGTGTAGTCTGCCTGGGCATCCACATGAAGTGTACTCCTCCAATGCAATGTCTGTGCAGTCCAGCTGGTGGAGTGTGTCCAGCTGTGTGCCCGCATTCAGTGTGAGAAGAAGTAGCGGCTGGCAAAACATGTTTTGGGACATACATGCGAGTCTCCACTCTCCCAAATTGGCTAAGGACATTGTAGCAATGGTTCAGCGTGACAAATGCTATTTGGGCATTCCACATTTGGAGAAAACCTTTTTTGAAAAAAGAAAATATGGGATAAGAATTGGTGGTGATTAAAAAAAGAGCAATTTATACTATTGTCATTTGTCTGCAAAATGTCATCAGCAAAAAAGCCCATGTTATTTTGACATTTACATGATGACATTTCTGAAATTCATAGTTATTAGATTATAGTTATATATATATATATTATTATATTCACCTTCATAAAATGTAAAACTGTGTGCATTTAGAAAAGGCTGCCTACTACGAATATAATGACATTAAGGAAGAAAAGCTTGGATTAATCACATCTTTAAGTTGTGTTGACTTTTTTTTCTACTATAAAATGAAATAGAAAGTGCATTACAATAATTGCAGAATATTTGTTAGTAAAATTCAATTTTCTTAAGAGGGCTTATGCACTTATAGCATGACTAAGATTTTGCCAATCATACAACAACCAGCAGTAAACAAGCTTTTAAAATGCACTTTGAAAATGCATGCCAACTGAAGTGCATTTTTTTGTCGATGTCACCAACTTTAATCCACTAAAATGGAACTCTAGTCTAGCACCAAATTAGCCGGTTTTGTAAAAGTCTACATACAGGTAACCGCCAAAATAAAGGAAACATCAACATAAGCTCTGTTATGGTGTGGGATGCATTTCCCTGGCATGGTTTAGTCCACTCAACCCCTTAGAGGGCAAGGTAAACACTAATAAATAAAAAGAGTGATCACATTCATCCTATTGTGAAGCATTTCTATCTGGATGGGAGTGGTCTCTTCCAGGATGATGATGCCCCCATCCACAGGGCATGTGGTCACTGAATGGTTTGATGAGCATGAAAACGATGTAAGTCACATGCTTTGGCTGTCTCAATCACCAGATCTCAAACCAATTGAACTCTTATGGGAGATTCTGGGACAACATCAGAGACAGCATTTTCCACCACCATCAACAAAACACCAAATGATGGAATTTCTCATGGAAGAATGGCATTGCATCTCTGCAATAGAATTCCATACACTTATAGACTCTAAGCCAAGGTGCATTGAAGCTGTTCTGGTGGCTCGTGGTGGCCGAATGCCCTATTAAGACACTTCATGTTGGTGTTCCTTTATTTTGGCTGTTACCTGTAGCTATCTCTGCAAAAGGTGCCTTACCACATACCATACCAGCAGCTATGCCTGATGTCAGAGTCTGAGAAAGGTACTCCACAATCTCACATACATACCACTTGTAGCACAGTGACGAGATAATAACATTGGGCCTCATCCTAAATAGTTTCTCTGAACAACTTAAGTGACAATAAATCACAGCCTCACTGCTGGTCTGAACATTTCAGACATTTTATATTTCTGAACAAATTAAATATGTTTCGGGAGAAAAATAGGGAAAGAATCAGAAACAAAATCAGAAAGTTTTGGCCTTTCATTCAAAAATTTGACTTTGCTTCAGAAAGTCATAATTGTGCCTGTAGGCTACAGATCCCCTGGAATACTGATAATTAGACTTTGAAGTCCCTTTAACCTTGGTGTGACAATTGTTTTACAGGCTAGAAATAGAAACATTTACTGTCTGGAATAACTCATTTAAAGTCATGCAGAGCTACTGCCATTTTGCACCATCACAAGGTTACAGCCCAGTGTAAACATTCATCTCAATTAACTCCAAGTCTAATAAATTTCATTCAGACCTGACAATCATATCCCAAGAGTGTAGAGCATTGAAACACACATTTACTCGAGCAAGACTACTACAACACCCACATCTGTGATACAATACAAATAATGTAGCCATTTCAAAATCAAAATCAACAAAAATCTAATGGCTAAGTGATGATGACAGACAACATTGTCAGTGCTGTCCTGTTCTTAATTCCTACCATTCAAGTAAACTCAATAATCAAAATTGATTGATTATTAAATGTGTTAATCCATTTTCTCCAGCATTCAAAGACTAATTCCTAATTTTAAGAATGAGACGCCTCCCCAGCTCTAAGCCCCCAGGCTATAGGACAGTTTTGGCTTATCAGAAGACTCCTTTTCTTATTTTCTTGTTTCTCCTTTTCTTTTCAAATGAATGTGCAGTATTCAATTGAATAGTTCCTTGACTGTTTTTCAGTCCCCAGACCCAGATCAGATATATTGAAGACAATAGAAAGACATTGTGTCACTAAGAGGAAGAACATGTGCAGCCTCCCTACTATATAAATCAGAGAGTCTTCATCTCGGTGGTAAAATGCCAGAGTTAGGGCGTGGAGAGTTGGGCGTTTTTTGGGAGTTGATTTGTCAGGAGAAAGTAACAGGCACACCTTCTCAACCATTGTATTTTGTAAATTCCACAAATATCTTCTGTGAGACGCACACACATATCACATGGCCGATGTATTGATCTATTTACCCTCTTAACTGTCACCAACATTAACATTGTCACAATCGATGCATTCAAGTTAGATGATCCGTGCCAATATATAACTGTATACCAACTCTCACACAACTTCAGTCTTCGCAGGACATTCGCAGTGTCCTCACTCCACACTGCCACACTGTGAATGCACGTTCTAGGATTACATTACCGGATCAATATACAGTATTATACACTTTTGTAAATATGCCACCAGGATGTGATGTCGTCCTTACCTTCTGTAATTTATTTATGCTATTGTCTTATTGCAGACGGGTTGCTTTCAAAGAATACATTCAAATCACAACTTATGCTGTGGATTCTCAAAGTCTTCAGTACTGCTGATACTGAAACCATACTGCTAACCTCTGGAATGTATTCAGCAATTAGGCTACTTTATTAATTCAGTGAAAGCTGAATAAGTTATACACTGAATCATTCAAATAAATATATAAAAATGACTCCTGATTCAATTGTCTTTACACTTATAAATGTATACACATTATCATCCTCACCTCTAATGTACGCCACAATTCAAAAAACTGTGATACCTCAAGAAAAAGGTTTTCAGCGTAAAAAAAGGCCAAGTTACTAACAAAGCATATACTCTCTGTACATCTATAAAACACAATTCCTAAATTCACTCTGCATACCAAATGATTGATATCAAAATTATGCCAAGTTACAACTAAACTTTCATCAATATATTTCCAGAAACTAAACAAGTACTATTGCAAAGCAATGCTTCCCATATTTTCCTACATTTGTTCAAGTAACTTGGTCCTGTTTCTTCATCTTGCCATATCAAGAGAATGCAGTCTTTATGTGTGTAATCAATATGTGCAATCTTGTCAAGTGAGAGCAGAAATCTGCAATGAAGTTCTGATGGACTGCTTGTGTTACATGATAAACAAAGTAAGCACATATTAAATAGCACCAACGTATTCATGTAAGATCAGTCTTATGTTTCTGCGTGGTAAAGCTATTACAAATAATAATAGCATGCCAAGTACCTCTATACAGTATTACATTTATTACAGAATAATGATACATATTTCTGTAATTATTATTAGGCAAATGTGTTGTTCTGGATGGTTAGTTCTTTGCATAGTAGGCTATAGTTTGAAACGTAAAAGTATGTGTAATTCTTCAGATTTAGGGTATATGACGTATGTGTTCATATGTGATGGTGCTCCTGTTATATAATGTAAGTGTCAGTATTGTATGTAATGTTTTATGACTTCTAAGGTTGTAATATCAAATATCAATCATATGCTTCATGGATTGTGCTATTATTATATACAAACAGTATGTTATATTCACAAGCATGTTATTGTTGATGTGCATGTCATTAGCTGTAAGTTAAAATGATGGAGGTACAGCTAGCCAGATAACGAAGACAGGTGTAAAGTCCATCAGTGTCAGTGGAACTGGCGCTCAGGGACGTTACCTATTGCGCGTCCGACAGGTAACATTCTCTGTTCTGCATTCCTAACAGGTAAGGGCCGGTATGAGGTTAAATGTGTTGTCATAATCAACCATGCATAAAGAAGCTAGCAACAAAACAAGAAGCCTACTAAAGTAGTTAAGGTTAGCTAAGTGTTTTAGCAGGCTATGAAAGACACCCATTATTTGTAATTATTATGGAGATCATAGATGATGACAGATAGCTGGCAGCCTATCAGTTAGCTAGCTAGGTACGTATAAGAGTGTCTAGATACAGTTAGTGTTACATTAACGTTACTGGAAATTGGATTCACAAGCTAAGTTAGCAAGCATAGCTATATGAAAATTAACTGTAAATCCACAGAAGCAATTAATCAGTATTGAAATGATATAACACATTCACCCCCACTACCTAGTGTCTAGTTGACCATATGACTAGCTAGCTAATTGGTACACTAGGTTAGGACTATTGCTAGAAGAGGAGGCTGAGAGCCAGCCAGCAATCTACCTGCGAGCGAATAGTCTATCCGGTGTCAAGAGGACTGGCAAACGTAAGGTTAGCGGATAGCTAGCTAGCGAGCTAAAAAAAATGCAACAGCGTTACCTTCAGCAGAATTCCAAAAATGTATTTATCTTGGATCTGGGTGCTGCTGCGAAAGTCGATTCAAGTGTGTCGATGTTCCCAATTCTATGTACAAATTGGAATGTAATCCATGATGGGCTCGTTTGTAAATACAACAAATGGCAGTATTTCAGAATGTGTAATGCACGTTCTTTGCCTCCGCACAAATGCACCTCAATGACGTGGAGTCTCCTTCCTCTCCTCTCCTCTTCCGTGTTACAGGCCGTGTGCGTGACGTGTTCACCTCCCTCTTCCTCCAGCATGACAGCCGCATGAGCATCTTCGGCATAGGCACGTTGTGTAGTGGTTTGAAACTACTGTAAACTAAAATTACGTGAATATTATCTCTGCATCTACAGTGGGTATGAAAAGTATTCATCCACTTTTTCCATTTTTCACATTTTATTTTCTTATTTCGTGGACTCAAAATGGATTTAAATGGGATTTCTTGCCACTGATCAACACAAAATACTCTGTAATGTCAAATGAAAAACAATGGTGCTCTGGGGGATATTCAAAGTGTTTGAAATCTTATATTCTTCCCCTGATGCTAAGTAGAAAGATCTGGAGTGGCCCAGTCAAACCCCCCCAAACCCCAATTCAAGGGGGGTGAATACTTATGTAATCAATTATTGCTTGTTTTATATATGTAATTAATTAAGAAAAAGATTTAGTTGTTTTTTTATTTGACATTATAGAGTATTTTGTGTTGATCAGTGGCAATAAATCCCATTTAAATCCATGAAGTAAGAAAATGAAATGTGAAAAAAATGCCAAAGGGGATAAATACTTTTAATTCCCATTGTATATATAAAAAAATAAAAAAGTATACTGTTGGTTTTTATAACGGGTATTTGCCTATCATGCATATGATGGACATAAAATAGCCCCCCTTCTCCAATTTCATAAAAATTAAAAAATAGGTCTGGTCAGTGGCGTAACCAGGACCTAAAAAATACCGAGGTCATGAGTCTCGGCGGGGGCTGGGGGGTTAGGTCGGGGGTATGCTCCCCTTTTTAAATTGATAACGTTCATTTAATTGAGGATGCATTTTAGGGTGTAAATGCTATACATGCCTCTAGATTAGGCTTAAATTTGACACAATATTAAAGAAGCACTCATACTGTACCACTCCAAAATGAATTGTGTTCTCACTAAAGTATGATATTTTTCATTGAATGAAAACCTTTATTTTAGCAGGGAGACAAACTGAGACTTAATGTACTTCTCTTTTACAGCTGTGATTAAATTTACTCAGTGGCCATTTTAATAGAAACACCTGCCCTTTCCATGAAATAGACTAATCTGTCAGGGACAGCATGATATTCCTATTTAAAGCAGATAGGCAGCCACCCATATGAGAATTTAACTGTTTGATAGCAGTAGATGTAAATTATTGTCTAAACATTTGTTATGAACCACAGGCATACAACATAAAGAGGGAGACACAGCCATAAAAAAACGGTTAACCAAGGAATTTATTAAATTAATTATAAACAAAGTTCTCTTGACTACCTACTGTACGTTAAATGCACTTATTGTAAGTCACATTGGATAAAAGCATCTGCTAAATGACTGTAATGTAATGTAGTCAGCTTGTGACCCTAGGCTAATTTATGTAGTTACAGTACATGGTCAGTGAGCTAGCATCTCGATCTATTTACTTACTCAGACTATAATATTGGCCAAAGTAAATGAAAGTAATACACATTTCCCCATGGCCATGACAAGACAACACAACTCACAGCTGTCTTACCCATTACTTACACGTATTTTTCGTTTGGGGGGGAAATTACCACTCAGGCTAGTCCAAACTGTTAGAGGCAGCTAGCTAGCGTTTTTAGCATTCTAGCTATGCATAGAAACTCATTTCTACTCATAGTAGGCTGCAGTACTAGGCTACGTTACGATAGCTTCCTATCAAAATGATCATCTGCCACGCACTTTATAGTTAAGAGATTATAACATCTAACACTTCTAAACACACACTTACATCTTTCTGTCTCAGCAGCATTACAAAACCAGCACCAGTTTGATGTGACGATTGCTCTGTGCAGTAGTTTTTGTTGCTCCGCTCGTAAACAATGTCTGTTGCTGCTAAGGTGACCAAATATCACGGGGTGCGTTGCCGTTGACGGTTGATCTGTGTGCCGTCCTGCTGTTGAAAGTATTCATTTTTAGACTAGCCTACTATCACCAATATACCGGGATAATTCAAGAAATGTGTTTACGAGTCTCTTTGGATGAAAAATGGAAACTGACAAAAAAAATTTTTATTAAAAAAACCTTTTTTAATTATATACAAAAAAAATACCGAGGTCATGACCTCGGTGTCCTCAATGCTAGTTACGGCGGTGGGTCTGGTAATTAAATGAATCAACATAATAATGAAGTAATGTCACTATTTGGCTATAAAATGCAAATGATATGGCCGATAGTCAACAGACTTGAAACTTGGCAAGACTTGAGTCTGGAAAGGTGGCATAGCGTGTGGAAACCTGCTTTGAGTTGAAAAGGTTTGTAAATTCGAATCCACATCTCTCTAAAAATGTTTAGCAAAATGGCATATAATCCACTAATGAAATTATCTCATAATCTGTTTTATATTTGCATGCCATGCAGGGATCCTGTTTTGACCGCACTCGGCTTTGTCACTTAACCCAAAAAATGCTGGCTGCAGCCATTTTACTTATTTTTATTATTTCCCTCTTATTTCAGTGTATCCATGTTAATTATTATCCTTCAACCACAGAAAGCAAACAAAATTTATCATTAAAAAATAGTCGTTATCATTCACAGATCACCAATTTTATAGATGTGTGCACATCATTTTTTATAAGGTGGTGAGACGTAAGGGTATCATTTATGAATCACAAAAACATTTACTGGTCACTTTGTCAGCACAAAGAGATTTAATGGCAACCCTTTCCAATGCTTCCAATAGGCCTCATGAAATAATGGAACATGGATAACAAAGTGGTATTTTTCCTACAACATACAGTCATCACAATGGGAAATTGCAGGGAATCAAAAGCTTTTAGAACCTTTACTCACTGTGACCACAAGGAGGCAATGTACCATGCCGTTGTAGACGTTGGCCACGTTCCAAAAATGTTCTTCTCTCTCTACATACTTAAGAAACATTACAAGATATTGATGGCCAATTTTTTTATTCATCGAGTATGTTCTTGGCACGGTGATGATGTGAAATTGCCTTCCTAACCGAACTAATTTTGTTCATACTGCACTCTCAGGCTTCGTGTGGCATGTCCTCACCAGTATGCTTGGCAGTACTTCCTACCAAGTAGCATGCAAGTATACGTTTTGGTACCCCACTGAAACAGTGGCAAAAATGTGTATAAAGCCTTGTATAATCTTGTTTTTTCTTTTGCCAGAAAACCATCGCCTGTGTTTGGTTTATGGTTAATATCCATTCATGTTACGTATGCTGGAGAGAGAAAAACATGTCCATTACTGCAAAATTATCTGGAGGAAATGAAGTATATTTTATATCTTAACACAATAAAATAATAAAATGTCTTCCCCATGAGCCTTGGGGTTTCAGTAAATTCTACAAAATTTTAATATTGATAAAAAATAAAAATCTTTTGAGGAAAATGGCACAACATGCACATATGTTGAGGTAAAGTAATTGAATATGTGCTGTTCTTTTGTTAAGAACAAAGCTGGGAAAGGTACATTTTTCCTTCCTGAGGAAGCAGGAAGCATTCAGTCAGAATTTAGATCAATGTCCAGCTTCCTCTTTTGACATAATGCAGCAACAAGG
This sequence comes from Aldrovandia affinis, assembly GCA_029706075.1. Classification (NCBI taxonomy): domain Eukaryota; kingdom Metazoa; phylum Chordata; class Actinopteri; order Notacanthiformes; family Halosauridae; genus Aldrovandia; species Aldrovandia affinis. Next base: position 3,843,332 of record JAINUG010000069.1, read on the forward strand.
CACTTCCATAGCAACCAGAGCAGTCTAAATATGATAATTTTTTGTTGAAATAGACATTTATCACGGGTGTGTAAATTACTTAATTAAGTGGTGGCCGTTGCTTTGCATTATAAGGGTTTAGTAAGCCTGAAAGAAAATACAAGTGGGAATATACTTAGTGTAAATGTATATCTTGTATATATATTATGTACTGTATATTCCCAAAATGCCGGTATGCAAATGACTTCATTAAGCTGTGGCCGTTGCTTTGCATTATAAGGGTTTAGCAAGCCTGAGAGGAAATACGAATGGGAATATACATTAAAGATTATTACATTACACATTAAACATGTCCAATAACATGCATATGAAAAACAATAATATTGTTTCCCTGAACACTAGGCCTTCGGTCTAGTGTTTCTAAACAATACATTTGAAGTCTGAGTCCTGAGAAAAGAAGAAAATCAGACTCATTGGTAAAAAAGCCACACTGAAATATATTTGTAGTTTATTTTATGAAAAACCCCAAACAGCAAATTAAAAAAGCTTAGTATTACAAGAAACAGTACAGAAACAGCCCATTTGCATTAAAGCATTACACTCACAGAAAGCCATGTTTACATCCCATCATCCTCAAAATACAGTACTTCTTGTAATCCAAGTCATATTGCACACCAATCCACACAGTACTGCACAGCGCAAAGTGTACATGCGATAAAGTGCTAGCTTGAAAATTGGAACAGGTGGGAAGTTCTCAAATATTTGGTTTTCAAATTACTGTCTGAACAGAAATAATTTTTTATCAGCCCAAATACTGAAGCTAAGAAAAGCATCTACAGTACTCATTTTTATCCAGTGTTTACTACAGAAAGTGTTTCCGACCCCATGACCTGAATCAGGGTCATGCGTACATACTAGACAAATGGAAAAAAATCTATTTTTGTACCGCAAAATAATTATACATTCAGTGAAATTACAGAAGTAGGATGAAATCAGAGACTTGATGAAGCAACACTGCATTAGAAAGTCTGCATATCTCATGCATGGATTCTGATGGAAACCAAGCTAAAATGGTGTCTAGACATTAGATGTCGGAAAGATACGCAGGTGGTTCTAAGCAAGTGTCATCCATATTGTACAACAGAATAGTTACCTTGTACCCATATACCATAAACCCAGATACCCATTACTTTGTACCCAAATACCAAAAATGATTATTTCAATATTCACAGAAAAACATTCACCACAAACAAATAAAATCAACTCTTGGACACTCAAACGTAAACACAAAAATCTAAGACAGAAAGGCAATGGATACATTTTTGAAAAGCCCCTTGACAATGACAACCTAATTTTCTCATTGGTCTCATTTCAAACCGAATATAACATTTCTTCCAGCTGCTGATTAAAGGGGCAGCTTTAAAATGAAACAAACACAACAAAGAAATAAACAAACCCCTAATCGATTGATGGTCAATGTTTAGTGTTCGATTTTTTATGTTTTGTTAAAGGATTGTGAATAGCACCCGGAGCAGGAGATACTTATTGGTTTGAATAAATTCAACAAGTCAGTTTTTATGACAGATGTGTTCAGGAGGGATCCAATATTAGAAATTCATTTTGATAGATTTTTCATCCTTTTCTTATTTTAAAAGGACTGTGTATTACTCTGCGCCCCAGTGAATTGAACTTCCTTTTCTGTACCATTCACACGCAACAAGAGAGCCTGACTTAGAAGGAACCTTTTGAAATGGAGAGATTCCTGCTTGTACCATCGCTGTTGAATTAATCTGTGACAAACTATGCTGCAAACAGACAACAGCCATCGTAAACTACATTTTAGGTTTTTTACTTCATTTCTGAAGTGAAAGCCAGTTAAACTGAGAAAAGTATGTACAATTAAGAGCTTTGTCAGGGTACAGCGAGGAGGTAGGTAGCAAGAGGCCGAAAGGCCCAGATCCTGAGGTAACACGTGCACTTTTTACAGTAAAACACTCTGGCCAGACCAAATATTCCAGTTCCCATTAAAATACATCCCTTCAGGGGACAGACATAAAATACCCACTTTGCTGTGCAGCCCCATAATCGTGGACCTGTTGCACAAATGGCCAATCAACAGCTGATGAGTTTGAACCTATTGAGCTAGAACATCCCCATTCTCCATGGTTAACTACATTCGTAGTACACTGCATTTCTTTCCAAGATGGACCAATCCAATAAGAAATGTATCCAGCCCTTGTGTAGCTCAATCCAGTTTTTTTTCACGTTTTGTCCTATAGAAATACATTCTTGGTGATACAAGAGACCTATCTAAGTAGTAGGAGAGTAACTTTCAGTAAACGAACTCCAAGATGTCCGAGTGTGTGCAGTACACAGTTACAATATTTACAGCGCCAGCTTCGTTCTCTACGTCATCCAGACAGGGAAAGATGCCAGATGAGACTCAACATTTTAATTAGTCACTTAAATATTTCATGATCAACATCAAAATAGTGCAAGTGCAATTCATCTGATGTGGAAGTGTTATTGAACAAGTTTTTTTTTAAAGTGTGATTAAAGTTGATTCGTGAAAAGGTGCTATGCATTTGGTGGTTTTCAATACTGGGAATTTCTAAATAGTTGTCGTGCAACCCTAAAGCATGGGGGAAAGGTGTTTTATTAGATAGAAGGTAGGTGTTTTGGACGTGAATGTTGAAGGTGCTCACATTGGTCTCCAATGACAATTACTAACTTTGTATTGAACGTACTGAACAACCAATAACCCCAGGTGGCATTATGCAAAATTGGACTAACACATTATATTACAATCTTAGTAACTACATCTACAGACAATGTGCAAGAGAACAGAGGGGGAAAGGAAATATTGATTAAATCTAACTTTCAGAAGCCGTACTCCGATGAAGACAACTTACAACTGCAATACATAACTTACCTATGGTATATAACCCTCATTGTTTTAAATTGGAGAAAAAAATTACTGTGCCTGTAGAAAATCGATTCACCCAGTGAAATTTTCTAAACAGAAAACTTGTCTACGATTTTGTACATGCTTTTTAACATGAACAATTCCAAAGTTTTCATCCCAAAGGTTTTAACATTAAACAGAAAGTATCCAATGTCCCCTTGACCAGGAGTTTACAAAGGGACTGAAGGGGACTACATCATAATTGTGTGGATGTTGGTCATGAATTGCTTACGTCTTTCACCAAATTTGCTAACAAACGCTCATTCCCCTGTGTGGACGCCAGACATGAGCCTCATTTAGTACCATTATTTCTACTGATAGTCAGCTAGAGCATCTTTAAGATTACTGCTATTCCGATCATATCAACATCAAGATTGCTACATTTATCACAATTCATCTAAAAGGGTCAAGGCACACCAGTGGTCATAGGCAAGGTATTCCAGTTTTTCACTTGGCTTAGTACTACTTGATATGCTACATTAAAAAGGTGTTCCTCAAAGCCTGTGAGCAGCATGATTCAAACCAACTTAAAAACGGGGAACAGTGATGGATGCTAAATGCTACGACAGAGGTCTCCTCACGGCGGAGACTACAACGGACCGGCTGGAAGGCAGGAGTGGAGATCGTGCCGGTGTCTACTGCCTGTCCACGTTGTACACGAGCCGCTTGGCGGTGAGGAACTCCTCCAGGTGCACCCCCCCGCTGCCCATTAGGCCAAAGGCGGGGTACATGGTGCCCGAGCAGTCCACCTGCCGTTCGTAAAGGCACCGCATGGTGTCGGCGTCGTAGAAGAAGACCCGCCCCTCCTCGTAGTCCAGGCAGACGCCGATGCGCTGAGGCATGGGCAGCACGCGGTTGCCATGGTCGCCGGTAGCTGCAGCAACGGATCCTTTGGGGATGAATAGCTTGCCCATCCCCAAGGTGACCAGGGTGAAGGGCTGCGACAGCTCATAGCAGGTGTCCTCACTGCCGCTATCGTGGCCGCTGTCATGGTCATATCTATGGCATGGAAAGAGTGTCAGCCGTCACTTGCTACATAAAGCATGTTCAACATCTGCTCCTGAGTAGCACATTGCACTTTGGCTCACACAGGTTCACATTTAGGTACACGTCTACATTTCCATCCCCAAACAACTCACTTTCATTCTCATGCAACCAAAATAGCCCTAAAAATATGTGCAATTCTGTTCCTTCAGCTAAAATGGATTGGGTAAGCAGGCAATTCAAATTTGGTTTTTGACACATTTAGGGTTAACCATTCTCTCAATTTCTATGCAAAACATCCACCTAGCTTGTATTTATAAAACAATTACAGTAGAAAAAGTCATCTGACTGAAGAGCTATTCATCTTTACAGAAACGTTGCAATCGGTAGAACTATTTCAGCACACAACATGGAAAGGCTCCCTGTGACTGAGGTGGTGGTGAAGGCTGCGGAGTCAGCCGTACCTGGGGCTGCTGGTGTCACGGGGGTTGTGGAACCACTCCTGTAGTTTAGAGTCAGAGGCCACGCCCACCTTCACCAGGTAGGAGTGCGGCTCCACGTGGAAGGCCCAGTAGTGCCTGCCCTGGGAGATGCCCGTGTCACCGATGATGTAGTCCAGGCAGACGTAGCTGCCCGTCTGCACTCGCTCGGCCGCCAGCAGGAAGGGCAGTCCCGCCACGCTCTCCACAGAGTCACGCCGCTTGCTCAGCAGCAGACGCTCAGGGTTAAAGCCGCACTTGTCGTTAAATAGGAAGCCGAAAACTGTAAGGAACAAATGCAAATGGTACTCAATTTGAATCAATCTTTTATAGCTGTTCATAACATTTTATACTGTGTTGACACTGCTGTACCAAAATAGTGTTTTTTTGGTACAGCAGTACAATTTTGTTTGTCCAATAAGGTGCTGATACTACAACCAATTGTATTAGGAAGGTAAATATACTACATTTCGGTTAAATACAATCAGTTGTGCTCTACAGTCCTGATTATCCACTCAAATCATCTATTATCATTTATTATTCATTTTTTACATTTTTACCATTTAGCAGACGCTCTTATTTACAAGACATTACATGACAGTTGCAAACATTACATGACATTGTTTGACACTACGGTCAAGAAATCACTAAAAATATACATTAGCACATTGATATGTTTGACTTTTTTCCAGACATTTGGTTTGCCCTCAGCATATTCTGTAAGACTCAAAAATATATATACTTTTGGCTTAAGTGAACCAGTTCTACAGTATAGTTCTAAATCCATGTAGGAATAGAAACTACTGCTAATCCAGAATATTTTTACAGGTTCAGTTCATTAGTTCAATCAGATGGGGGCGCTATTGTCAAAAAGGATAATGAATCAGTATTACTCCTGAAAAAGCAAATATTGCAGTTGATTGTTGTTAAAAAATAAACACATAAAAAATGGGTACTTGGTCGTGATTGTGATGGTGAAGAAAACCTTTGTACAATTATACTAATTGCCTGGTATTTGGGTAAAAGTATTTTAATTCAGGTTAGCCAAACACCTTGTTTTTGGACAATGAAAGAAATTGTGATTTCCTTCCTGAAATATTCAACCATTGCTAAAAGCTCAAGTCTACATCTAATGCATTATTATCCCTTGTTTTAAGTTATTTTAACTGAAAAACAAAAATGATTAAGTAATAATTAAATATTATGCAAAAGAATTTCATATCTGGGGTTTGGAGCGGTCTTGTCTGCTGGTGTGCAAGCAATTTGTGTGGCACTCCACAGGGCAGTTGCCTGGGACCTCTACTTTTTTCAATATTCACCAATGATCTGCCTTGGGCTACCGGGCGTACCAAAATAGTTATTTATGCTGATGATGCCACCTTATATCATGTTGCACCATCATGCAATGTACTTAATGAAGTGTTGAGTAAAGAACTGGAAGCTGTGCATGACTGGACAGTATGTAATAGACTTGCCCTTAACATTTTAAAGACAAAAAGCATTGTATTGGGAACCAGGCAAAGGTTATCTTGTAACCCAAAGCTGGATTTTAGGCTATGTAATTCAACAGTTCAACAGGTCAGAAGTGCTAAGCTTCTTGGGAGTGACACTGGACTGCACTCTATCTTGGTCTAATCAGATCAGTGATATTGTTTCAAGGATGGGAAGGGCTGTTGGCATTTCCAGGAAATGTGCTTCTTTTGTTGATCGACCTCTTCTCTGTCGAAGTTTAGTCTTGTGTCATCTTGACTATTGTTCTACGGTCTGGTCATCTGCTGCAAGTGGTGAGATCAGGAAGCTCCAGATTGTCCAGAATAGGGCAGCACGGCTGGTTCTGGGTTGTTCACTACGATCCAACGTGAACCGAATGCATGCTTGCCTTTCTTGGCTTATAGTGGTGAACAGGTTGTCAGCCAATACACTAGTATTGTTCAAGTCAGTGACCAGTAGTGAAACTCCTGATTTTTTTGATGAAACAAATTGTTTACAGTAACACTATGCATGATCATAACACTAGGGGGTCTAGTGAGGGTAAGTTTGTACTCCCTCGTCCGAGGAAAAATGCTTTACTGAAATCTTTTATTTATAGATCAATATCGCTCTGGAATAACCTGCCTCAAAATCTCTCCTGCATTGATAGTAAATTGGTTTTTAAAAGGAAACTGAAATTTTATTTAAATTATTTGAGACTGTAATCTGGTTTGCTGGTTGTGTATTGTTTTGCTTTGTATGTCATCTCTGTGCTAGTTAGTTGTTGGTTTTATTTGTAACTAGTTAAATTCTTTTTATATTTCTGATTAATGTGTTATTTCTTTTCATGTTGGTTGATGCATTAATTGTGTGATGATTTTTGACTGTTTTCTCTTTTTTATTTATAATTGTTGGTTTTACTTGTGATTGTATGTGTTATGCATGTGGACCCCAGGAAGGCTGAGGCAAGGCAGCTAATGGAGATCCTTAATAAAATAAAATAAAATAAAAATAGAATTCACAAGTTCTTACTTCTTAAAATAATGTTTCATAAGATGTTAACAGAATAATTTTGGGGGGTCCAAAACATAAAAATGTGTTTAAAATGCACTGCGTGCTACCACAAAACAATCGCAGATTCTAATTGTTTCATCACATACCATCATCATCTAACCTTTCTTGCAAAAACATCAGGGCTAAAATCTTTCAGAATTACCACTGAAAGAATTGTGCTCTTCTGATTGTTATCATCTCTCAGGCACAAATGCAAATGTAAAAAGAAAAAAAAACATTCCTAATGTGTCCTATTTGTATTCCGGTGTGTTCAGAGTGCGTTCACCCCTAGCCTGGTTGCGACAGTATGTGGCTGTTGAGGCCAATGCGGTCTCTGGGAGACAACTTTCCCATCGCCCCTGCTTTGTGGAGATCGCGAATTCTAGCTCATTAATAACACCGCTCATTCGCTCCTACACATCCCAAAGAGCACAGGAATGCGGATTCGCTTCTGTGTTAATTTACACCGGGTGAGGCGCCAGCTGGAGCTAGGGGCAGACTAGCAAAGCATGCAGATGAGACAGAACTATTCAGCAGATTCAGCATTTTTCCAATTTTGACATGTAGATAATAATAAAATATGAGTGCTTCATTGGCATTGTGTTTGTCAGAGACAAATGCAGGCTTGCCCAATAACTGATCCAGGGCTTGCCCAATAACTGATCCAGGATGTGCCTACCTGAGCCTAATCCTTACTGCAAGCATTGTGAAAAAGATTAAACTGATCCAGGGTCAGTTTTTGAACGCAGACCTTTTCAGGAGACTGTGGTGGTATACTCAATAGCAGTGTTCACCACTTTTGTAATGTGTTTTCTCTCAATGCACTCAAGGGTGACAAATACTCCCTAGTCATGGAAAAAGTATTGGAAATGAATCCTCACTTACGGTCTGTGTTTAATACAAAGTATAATTTGAGGGGGTGAGCATCCATCAGTGTAATCTTCCCTTAATCTGTGTACTTAGTGCCTTACAAAGTGGTGATTAAAAAGCTCCACTTTCACCTAAAAATTTAAATGACATGCATTTTCAAAGCACTGCAATGCAATGCCACAACACACTAAGGTGTTAACACCAAGACCCTTATCCAACTTGACCATCTGTGTTTTTAGTAATTTAAAAAAGAGATACTGTAATTAGGATTAACCTTTTTCAGCACATCTGTATATGCCATTTAGCATCTGCCAAATTCTAATGTGCTGTAAGATGCATGACAAATGTTTAAAAAATATATAATTTTAAGCAAATGCATTATCCATTAAGTCATCATTTAAGATAAGAACTTGTCCTAAAGTTACCTATCCAATTAAATTAAAATGATTATTGTTATTTTCACTAATAATATAGTCATTGTTATTATTATTTAAAATGGTTTGTTCATACGAGAGTCTGTTAGTTTGTTGGCATCACAGGCTTGAAAAGCTGAAGTACAGCTGCCATTTTACGTTTTCTTCTCATTGTTTTACTGCATAATGGCCCATCCTGCAGCTATACTCTCATTCAAGTTAAATCAACAGGCGGAAAAAAACAGCTGTGCCATTCACCCACTTATCTGTTCAGCACTCACCACTACCGCTAAAATAAAACAGAACAGATTCAATAAACACATGATGTCATAACAGCCAACTTGCCCTGAATGTGCAGAAGCACCACAAACAATGGGGTCAGAGGGCAACGTACGGACTGTTTGTGAGATCTGTTTTGTCACTGAAATATCGGTGTGAAATAATCAGAGCGGCATACAGAACCATTTGGGTACTTCATTCTAGGTTTGAGTTACACAGTTGAAGGTGAAGAGAGCTAAAGCTAGTAACCCGTGGCTGTTATACGATTCATACGATTCATGCTGCAGCTCAAGCTTGCTCCCATTCCAGATGGATGGTCGTTCTGAAAAGGCTCTTAACCCTTGTGGTTCCCAAATCAGGCCTTTCTGGAGAGTTGGAACGTTAATTGCTGGTGTCTCATGCTTTTTATAGACCTGATAGCAGTCAATTACAATGAAAGATATGTAGACTAGATTGTTTTCAGTTTTTTTTGTGATCCATTATCCCTACTGAAGACATTCCAATATTTCAAACAATATTATCAACAACTATTGGAGATGCAAATTATCGTGCCAAACATCCTTCTTCGATATGATTCTTCTTCATGCCATGTCAAAGAAGGATGTCATGCCAATTTCTCGTCAATTTCACATGCAACAACCTCCAATTTCAATTTCCATCGTGCCTAGGGGCTGACCACCAAAGACTGGGGGGTGGAGGGGAAGGGGAAGAAGGACAAACAGGGTGTAGAAGGACACCTCTGGGCTGTAGCAAACCAGCCTATGGAGTGTGTGCGCGTACCTGGTGCGGGCGGGGTGTAGAAGGACATCTCTGGGCTGTAGGAGCTGTAGGCGGCACTGCGGCGGGTCCGGACCCTGAAGGAGTAGACGCTGTCCCTGTCCAGGTCGCACACCACCGTGCTGCAGCCGTGCACGCTCTCCCTGATCTGCCAGACACTCTCCTCCCCAGATCCGTGCTTCCGGTACTCCAAGACCTGCTGGTCGGTGGGACAGCTGTCCTCCGGGAGCTCCCAGTAGATCAGCCCTTCGTTGTAGACACGACTCCGGCTCCTGTCAATGATGGGGGGATCAGGCACTGGAGGGAAACAAACGGGAGGAAGCGGGAAGAGGAAGGTGATATAAAGTCATTGTTTATATATATATATATGCCATTTAGCAGACGCTTTTATCCAAAGCGACTTACAGTAGTGAATGCATACATTTTTCTGTATATGTAGCCCCAGTGGGAAATGAACCCACAACCTAAGCGTTGCTAACGCCGTGCTCTACAAACTGAGCCACAGAGAACCACATCTGGGCATCTGAACTGCAACCTGCTCATGAAGGATCAAATATTTCAAGGGGATGTTGGTCTTTCAGGTTTTCGTACATTCATACATTTTTTACTTTAAGACAAATGCTTACATTTAAAAGGAAATGCTGGGTAGAGGTAGTAGGAACTACCTCTATACAGAATCAACTGATTGCATTTTGTTCAATGTTTGCCGTGTGTGTTTCAGCTTCCTTGAAACATAGAAAACAGTGTGGGTAAAGTTCTCCTGACCAGGTAATATCTGTAGCAGAAGACTGATACAAAATTGATGGACCATTTCAAGTTTATTTAAACATGCTTGATTGTATTCTACTGAAAGAAAGCCCCAAACTGCTAGGCAACTTAATTTTGTTTATCAATTGCATTTACTTTTTCAATGTGGTCAAGAGAGAGCATAACCATACTTTTTTAACACACTTTAAAAAAAATTACAATTAAAAAAAGATGTATACACATCTCCTTTTTATTCCCCCCATTGTTTTGAAATGCCCAACCATTACTGTCGTCCCATTGCAGTAACAACCTCCTTTTGGAAGGGCACCCAGTAGCGCTGCATCCTCCAAAATGTGTGCAGCCAGCTGCTGATTCCTTTGGCTCTGTAATCCACCAGTTGTGCTGCATAGTTTTTGCACCAGGACTGCCTTAGGCTGCATTCGCACTTACAATAGAGTATGTGTAAAAAAATTGTTTTCAATCAGAGTAGTGCATTGGCACACCACTGAGGCCACCACAAGTTGTTGCATTGAAACAACACTCCGTTGTCCATTAAAAAAGTTTACCAGAGACAGAGTGTCGTCTTACATAGTGATGTGTCAGCCAATAGGAGACAATTTAGAGCGGGAGCTGGAATTCAGTGCGCAGGCTTTCAGTTCATTGTGTTTTGAAACAAGATTGATGCCGCGATGAGCAGTCACCCGGAGCTGTTTGACGTATACAGAAAAAATATATAAACACAGCTCATGGTGAGCATTGTCTGGGCACACTTCACAGTTCAATTTAGTAACAAAATATGTGCATTTATTTACCTCACCAAGAATATTAGGCTAGCTAGCTATAGGATATGAAAGGTTAGCAAAAATGCTAATTTACCTCTCAAAGCCTATGCTAGGTAGATCCAGCATTACAGGATATTAAAAGTTAGCAAAAAAGATCAATATTGTTTCATATCATTACTGTGACCGTAGCTATATACTAAAATCTAGTTTTTGTGAAAATACGTGCATTTAAAATTTTACCATGTAAAAATGTTTGCATTGACTTGTTTTCCATTTGAAACGTAGCTAGCTATGTAACGTTCGCTACCTACGCTTCAATTTAACACATAACCTATTGTCAGTGTGAACACATAACACAGCTGGGGGCAGGCAGATTGCAGGCCCCCGACCAACCAGAGGGGTCACTATTTTGCAATGAGGTGTGGGAAACCCTGCCATTTGAAGCCTTCCCTCCCTCCCTCCCTTCCTCCCTGGGCATTGCCATGGCCAATTGTGTGCTCCCAGCTGGCATCTGATTGCAGACCAATAAGCCATGGATCTGCCAACATTGTGCAACAGAGCATAGGACTGTGATACTGCTGATATCAAGGTGACAATGCATTCCGGTTGCATATCAAAAATATTCTGCTGGGCTGGCGGATGGCGCAGCGGTCTAGTGCACCGCGCTTTGGAGCGGTGTGCGCTGCCCGTCAGAGACGCGGATCGAAACCCGCGTTTCTACCAGACCGGCCCTGGTCGTCAGCCCGATCGGAGGCGGCATTTGGCTGTCCGCCTCCCGGGGAGGGGGAGGGAGAGCCGGCACGAGTCCGCCGAGGAGAAGGTTAATGGAGTCCGTGGAAGATCTCCGTCTCGAAAGAAGGCGGGGAAATAGGTCCAGGAATAGGAATCTCGTTCCCGGAGGACGGGCGGCAAACTCGTGAGGGTGGGGAATTTAAAATAAAAAAGAGGGTATAATTGGCTACCAAAATTGGGAGAAAAACGGGAAAAATCAGAAATTAAAAAATTAAAAAAAAAAATAAAAATAAAATAAAAAATATTCTGCTAATGTCACCAAGATAGTCCGTCAATATTGATCTTTGTGTTTAGAACTCTGAGCATCCTTTTTTGTTTCTTTTCTCTCTGGGTGTGGCCATACCGTAGGAGGTCCAGCTGTCAATATAGATTTTGTTGAAAAAAGATTTTCCAGTTTAATAGGAAGGGAAAGGTGGGGGAAGAGAGGATTTCACACCTCCCAAAAACATCTATACATTCTCTCATGACATGAACAAGTGTATAGCATTTTCAATGATGCAAATCTGCACATTGCATTTGCAATTAAACAAATAAACAAATAAATGAAAAGTTCCCTCCCTCCCTTTAGGGATTCAAAAATTCCTGTAATTAACCCGAGAGCCAGGCCCTCTGTCCCACAGGGTAAAATATGCACTACCTCGCAGACGGGACAGCTGCCAAGAACTTGGGTGTGGAGCCTGAGCCTCTGTTCCGAAACCAGAACTATTGATCTGCTCAAGAGGTGCATTAAGCTGCAAAAATGCAGGCCTCAGCTATGCAGCAGCCAGGCAGTCACACCAACAAAGTGTCTAGAGAAATGCAAGGAGGTTTTGCATACATCAAGAACCCATAATAGAAATATTCATATTTGTCGCTTGCTATACACCATTTATAATAATGAAAAGGTAGACTTAAAACAGCGGTGGCTAAGAAAGGGAGGAGCTGGAAGGGCTTGATTTGCTGTGAAGGGCAACATTAAATGCTGTGTCACTCTAATCCACTGCGCATGAGTCCATCCATAAAGCAGAAGACAAATTTGCAGCATCCGTCCCCCCCGGAAACAATTAAATGAATGCTAGACAATAATCTACAGGGGTTCCACTTCTAAAACTGGCAGAGGCATCTCCCCACTTAGCCATTAAGGGTGTGCGCCAATCGATAACCTCTGCTTTGAAGCAGGCAGTTCAGCGTTTATTCCATTTTTTTATTTTTTATTTTGTATTCCACAGCGGTCCTGAGACACTCTCTGCACTCAACACAAAAGTGGCTTCATGTACATTTTGAAGAGCAATGACCTTCATTGCAAGTTCACTGTATGATTATAAATTAATGTGTATAAATTGGATGCTCTTGGACCTTGACATTAGATGCTTTTTGGTAAGTATTATCATTAGCTGGATTTTTCCTCCCATTCACTTTGTTGTTCTCTTCAAACAAGTTTGGCGAGAGAATGAAATTAATTTCCAGTTCACTTTAAAAACAAAACAATAATATATATGCCATTTAAATCAGTAGTCTCATTAAGAAACGAGCCCATGTGTTTAAATTCTTGCTACGCTCAACCCAAAACCTTCCCAGGGTTTTATTTTAGTCACAGGGCCATCTTGAAGCGTCTTCTTAAGCCCGGTTTGGCCTTAGGCCGCTCTGATCTGGTCCATTTGTAACAGGGATAAAATACAAATACCCCACTGCTGACCCCTGTCCTCCATGAGGTGGAACTAACCACCACAGATCATCCCAGCTCACGGTGGGACTCCAAAGCGATGACGCAACCTTGCGCTGGTAACAGTTCTACAGCGAAGACACAACAAGCCTATTGATTAAGATTAATCTGTGAAGCACAGCGGTCTGGTTCTCGCGTTTGGGGATCGTTCGTCAGCCACAGCCAGCTGATCGTTACCTCAAAACAATCAATCTGTTTACTGCTTTCACAATTGGTCCATTTACCGTTTTAAGGCCTTTTTCCTGTTTTTGCACAATAGTGGTTTATTCAGGCAGTCGATTCAGACCTTTTTTTTTTTTTTTTTCTCTCCTAAAGAAGTTTCTCGAAATGCGCTGCAGTTCACACTTCCCGTTTTACCAATGCAGAGATGTCAGGCTGTGGACTAAAAGAAACCTGCCTCATACTCTCATTGCCACAGTCCTGGAAGCATAAGAAGGGTAAAGAGCTTTTGTAACTGAACATCCTACAGGATCAGCCACGTAGGAGAGAGTACGCTGGCAGTGAGAGTGACCCTGTCAGGGGATTAGATGACCCTCACCTCCTCCGAAGCACAGCTCCTTCAGCATGCCCTCCTCTTTGGAAACATCAGGGCAAACTCGTCAAAGGTTGGGTCGGCCGCTGGGTGGAAGGTCCTCAGGGACTCTGTGGCTTTCTGGATCCTGGAACAGAGATGCAGTGTTGGTCCAACACCCTTTAAAGGCCTAATATGCTAGAACACTGACGACATGTTTAAAAACGCTTACTGACGTTTAAAAAAGGGGAAATTTCTATTGTGGTCTAAAGCCATAGAAGTGACATCACCATACCCCTCAAAATCAATGTTAGCACAGAACCCTTCTGCAAAAGTATTATAAGCCTGGTACTGATTAAATATATATACAGATTTTTTTGTCTATTTTTGAAAATGCTATTGAAAACACCATTTTACAGAACAAATCATGACTTACATTTTTACATATTAAAGTTATACAGTTACAATTGAGCAATTCTGGTTAAGTACCTTGCTCAAGGGTACGACAGCAGTGACCCACCTGACACAAGGCAACTATGGCTTACAGTAACCTCCCAAAGTTTCCAGAGGTTTTGTAAGCGTCTCAAGCTGCTTTGTATCTAATTGAGATCAATTACCTGGATTAAAGTGGAGAATTCCAGGCCTGTTAAATTGAATTTGTGGGACAAATCCACCCACACAGGTCAGTTTAAAAAGCTGAAAGCCTACAGGCACATGGTCAGACATTGTCAGGGGGCTCAGGGGGCAGGCAGAGAGGTGGTCCACACCTGATGTGCAGCTGCTTGGCGGTCTGGACAAAGCAGGACTGGTCGGTCTCTTTCAGCACTTCCTGGGCGTAGCCCACCAGCCCACTGTTCTCTAGCATGCCCTGGTACTCATCCACCTGCCCACGCAGGCCCTCCAGGCGCCGGGTCTTGGACTGCTCGATGCACCTCAGCATGTCTGCCTTCTTCTCCTGCAGGATGCCGAACAGGCGCTCGAAGTGCTCGTTGGCCTGCCTTTCCGCCAACGCTCCGTTGTCCTGTTGGCGAAAAACAGAGAACACAAAATACTGAAGATGTCAATCTGAGAAGTATACCCAAGACTGATTTGAAATTCTGAAGTCTCTAGCCAAATTAACCTGTACTTTTTTGTATAAATTACAATTAAGCAATCAAAGTGGATATTAAATGCTGTCGGAAATAGTGTCACATGGTTTTACTTTGCCTCTAAAAATAACTAGATCTGTCTAGAACAGGAGCTCTCAAACTCGGTCCTTGTGTATGCGGATTCTTGATCTCTTGATGAAAACACGCATTTAAGATCCTCTAATTCTTTGCCTTAGATGAATTGCCTTAAATACAATGGTGCGGCTCGTTGCCATTTTCTTTGTCTCTGAACTCTTCTCTTCATTTTCCACAAATGGTTTAGTTTGTGGCCAGGTGTCCACACTTCGGCAATTAGGGTCTTGTGGATTTCACCCGTCAGTCTATAATTTAATTCATTTAAAAAATGAAACTTCTTTCTAAAGGAATGATTTGCCATATAGCACATTACAAAAAATGAAAGCATTAGTTGATCTGACCATTAAAAGATCTTGGATGTGAATATGGGACATTTATTCCTTATGGAAAGCAAAGCCATTTCTGACAATGTTACCTTGGGTAAATAATCCTTCAATATACATTGAAAGTATCTAACAATGATGAAAACAATACCCGTAAACGTAATACAGACTATGATTCCCAAGGAACCATGCAGTTTGGCCACATTTAAGGTTCTACGCAGACAAAGCCAAAATATGGTCAGGGTAACATACTATGATGAGCAATAGTTTTTATCCCTAGGTAAAACCTCACCAATTTGCCACACCCATTTCCCACAACCCAGGAATTCATGCGCCACCTTGAATACTTAACATCCTTCTTCCTCCTGATATAATTTATTTCTCTGCTGGCAGATTATCAACCATATCACCCTACAGTAAAAATGTGTCCCATACAGCAAGTCCAGTCTTGTAAGCAAATTTATGTCTAAACCTTTTTTATGGCGGGTAGAACAACATGTAATGTCTCATACAGGTGTTCAACAGGAGAGGTTAAATTCATCAAATGGATTCCAATACTGGAATGCAATTATTTTGGAACATCTTCTCAACAAGGCCTAACATGTCATTTTAAGAATTTCTATTTTTTAATTAATATACATTACCAGACCAGACTTCTGGGATACACTGCAGATTGAAAGTATCCATCTACTTTTTACATCTACTGTCTGTTCCAAAAATAAATATAATCTTCTGCTCAAATAAGATTATAATTTAAAGCTGTGGGACAGTGCAGACTAGTAATGGATTTTCAAGAGTTAAAAAAGCTTTTCAAATCATTAGCTTGCTTGTCGGTCCTCATGAATCCTTTTAGCTAAAGACATGTTCCCACACACAGGGAAGAGTAGCAATTCTTTCAATGGCACTCAAGTTATTGATAGTTAGCCAACCCCCAACCAGCTCTATTTACATCACAATGTCTTGGATGTGAGAGAGTACAGTCCTTGTATTTAAAGCAAGTGAAAGCTGCACTCTATTTACAGACAAGGATGAGGCATTACATTATTATAAAGAATGTAGATGCTATGTGTAATTATCTCATTTAGTTTCCCCACACATACACATAATTATAACACATTGAAGTAATTTTCTTAGTAATTACTACCACTTTACATTTCGTATCTGTAGAAAACAGTCATGTTCTCCCCTATATTTACTCAAAGAGCATATAGGGTTAAGGTCAGGAATAGTATGAGATTACTGCACAGCTTCCCATTCTGACATACTGTATACTGATGACTTAACTGGAGACCACAGCATACAAACTTTAAGTCACCTTCAGACCTGATAGGTTCAAACAGACTTGTCTGTTTGAACCTAACTCCAAAATACTGAATAGAAGTAAAATTATCTTCGTATTGATGGAGACGGATGCGACGTTAGGCAGACACGAAAGTTTAATTACACAGCCGGCTGTGGGAACACAAACATGTTACAAAATGTTCTAAAGACACAAGGTGTAGCTCTCTCTTATACAGTTAACAAGGTACATATACATTAATTTGCAATGGGGGATGCAGGGCTCAGTCTGGTTGGACCAGAGACACTATGTTCTATTACAAGAACCTCATCTGTGTGTTCAGACATAAGAAATGTATTTTTTATAATACTAAAAATGTCATTCCAACAAGCCATTTTACTTCAACAACAACAAATTGGCACGGACAACAGTCCATCTGCAGACAAATACAATTTTCCATTTTTAAGTTAGATCACAGGGGGAGTAGATGCATTTAAATAAGTAATTTGAGTTTGTGAAATTGGAACTTTTTGACCAAACCTCAAGTGTGAAAAAAACCCTTACAAAATGGGAGATGCTAAGCCCCAGTTTTGTCATACCAAGACCAAAAGCATACAAATAGCGGTTTGATGCTTGGAAGTCAGGGTTATAGGTTTTCACACTGAATTTTCACACTGCAGCAGAGAGATGACCAGAACTACAGGGTCACAGGTGCATACAATCAAAGCTTGTACAAACAAGGACACATGGCTGTGTTTAGCTAGCTGTTGCTTCATTGTCGACAGTTTCTGTCCCTCTTGTTGTTAGCTTGCCATGTTTATACAATACTGCCTGGAATGAAACCCATGGCTAAATTTACCAGAGGACCGCGTCAATATGTTGTCCTCACATAAAAAAACACTAATTGAGTTCCACAAAAGTTTGGTATGGGAATGCCACCACAACCCTGTCCCCATATCAACTGGGCAATACAATATATTGTATACAGTTATGATGCTGTGCTGCTCACACATCATTCTGAAATCAGAGAAAACAAAGTGATTCGCTGGGATTTTAATATTATTCTGTATTGTTCTCAACAATAGCAGCAAATCATAGGCCAGGCATTTGGAAGAGATCTTCACTTCTCATCTCAGCATGCAGCATATTCTCATATCCTGACCACAGGAAATTATACAATCACCTCAAGGACCAATCAATGTGAAGTCAACTGCAAATACAGCAGGGCTGGATTTGACACTTGCAAGCATGTAAAATGATGTTAATGTCTGTGCAAGGAAATATACAGCCTTTTACAGTTTTGACATTACAAATGTCAAAGCTCCAATTGAATATACAAAAAGAACTGAGAAATAGGGTTATTCAATCATGCTAATTATATTCACATGGTCACATCCATTCAGATTTAGAATACATACAAGGGTCCAAATGCAAAGTAGCAGCTGCATTATGAAAATCATTTCAGCTGACAAACTTTCTCTAGGACATACTAAAATAAAACAGATATTAATATATGCAAATGTACCAGGGGACAAGAAGAATAAAGGGCAATGGAAAAAAACTGAAGGAAGAATACCAAGGACTACTGTGGTCCCAAGCCATAATGGTATAAAGGTTACACACTGCAAAACATGAGGGAATTATTCAAATAATTTGCCATGCTTTCATGGAACTTCCGTGTTGTTCTGTAACCCGGTATCCAGGTTTACATACGTTTTATTAACTAAACTTCCCTTCCAGCTACTTCTAGTTCTGAACACAAATACTGGGGTTTACATTGCAAGTCAGATTGAACAGAACAGTGCCCATGTGTAGTTTGAATAGCATACTTTGGAAAAGATTTGCCCACCAAAGTTATTAATTTAAATTAAGTTATTGATTTATATACAAAACCAGGCACACCAGTGAAAGTCACTCCTGTTCCAGTATTTGTTTCGGATACTCACCGCAGTTTGATTAATCAACACCTCAAGCTCAGAAATCTGAGTCCTCACTTGGTCCTCTTTGCTGATTAGGTAATGGATACTTTTTGAAAGCTTCTCCTGTTGGCAATGACAACAAGGTATATCAGAGCTGTATCTGTGAAGGTAACCCAATGCCTTCCTGACAGATTCCGGTTATTTAGAACACCCAATACGCCCTGCTGTCTGAGCTCCGAGAGAACAGAGAGAACTTTGATAGATAACATTATAGCAACAAATGAGTCCATTAAATATGGATACTTCGGTGGCCTGTGTCCTGTCCATCTCAAATTACTGACCAAGGGCAGAATCTGCACAGCATAATTTCACTGGGTGACTGAACTCTCCCTGAGGTCAGATTCACACTACCCCCCAGCTCAGCCCTACATTACAGCCTCAAAGGAAACTGGATACTTGAATACATGCTAATAGATGCTATACACCCATGGCAGTCTGGCATGTTCACCGCCTATGAAAGATTAATTTACGCAGAGAACCTGCCTTGAATATGCAGTAGGTAAACATGACGGATAAACTCGGTGCTTGCCATTTTACTTTCCCTTTGATAGCAATTAGTTGATTTTGACTCGTTCAGAGGAGGCATACCTTAAGGATCTTGTAAGCACTGCTCATAGACGTCACTTTGTGATTGGCGTGAGAGCCGCCGAGCTTACACAGGTGACAGACCGGACGTCTGCACACCTCACAGTACATATTGACCTTCTCCATCTCGTGCTCTGGACACATCAGCACCTGAAAAAAGCAAGTGCCAGCAGATTGTCACGAACTAGTTGTCATCAGTGGGATGCATGTCGGTGGATTAGACTAGAGAGTCGGGCAGAGACAATGCAATCAAATCTTACAATCAATTCCAGACCAAATCCAATCTCTCAAAAATCTCTCCGGTCCCTTAAATTATACTCCTGTAGACTTGCCTTCATATTTACGCAAACATATCCCATAGATGAGCACAACTACGATATCCCTCACATAAGCACAGCTACGATGTGTAATGGAGCCTGGCTGGACCAGGGCATGGTACCTTGGGTCTGAAGTTGGTGGTGGGACCCACATACTCGTGCTGGGCCTTGGGGGTGCCCCAGGGGTGGAAGAGCTTGAAGCACTCGTTGCAGTAGCTAGCCTTGCAGTCCATGCAGCTCTTGGTGGCCTCCTGGACGGGCGGCTTGCACATGTTGCACATGATGGCCACCGCGGCGCGGGCCGCCTGCCGATAGCGCTCCACGATGGACTCCAGCGTGAAGTTGCGGAAGAGCATGCTGATTCCCCGCTCACCGAGGTCGATGTCATGCTCGCAGCCCGGGCAGGGGAACGTGGTGATCCGGGGAGTCACTGAGCCTCGCCTCCAACCGGGTACGGATATAGACCCTGATTCAGGCAGAACAACGACAGGGGGGCACAATAAAAAAAAAAATTACAAATCAAAAGGGAAGGGCGGAGGCCCCATTTGCCATGTGCAGTAACCAGTAACCTACAGAGACAAAACGCAAGTCATTCCCAGGCTGCTACAATTACGGGGTCATTCACACAAAAGGATCACACACAGGAAAGAGAGAGAGTGTTTCAAGTGTTCACAATGATCTGGACACCACAATGAAAACAAAGCTTTACAGTGTTTTGAGAGACGTGTGTTTTTTTTCTTTCCAGAAAGATATGGAATGCGTGTCATTTTAAACATGAATTTCTTGGCACTTTTGATGCTATCGTTTAAATATTGTATCAGAGCAGAATCACTGACGGAACTGTTCGGTTAAGAGTGCTCACATTTCCTTTGTTGCGCTTGCATGGCAATCTTAGTGTCCTTTTCAAAACAGCGACAGAGTCAGTTAACCAATGGCAGACTATTTGCATAGCTATCATAATGGCTGCACCACAAGAGTAAATGCTGGAAATGTTGTACCCAAGTACCCTGGAGGCTTTTCGGCTATCCTTAGAAAATATCCTGTTCACCTTTATGGATGGTCATCATGTAAACAATGGCTGGTCCTTTCAAAACCAGGGAATGCCTTTCCTTCAAGTGACAAATCAATCTAGGTCCCTTAGAATAAGTGGTTGTTACATGCAACTTAAATCCCCGTGGAAAAGGCCTTCCTGTTTTTGCACTCATTGGAAAGGTATCACCAACAGCTTTGAAAATTACACCGCAAAAACCATGCAAGTAATGTACTTTGAGGGATCTAATATGACTTGATTTATGGCGCGCATAAGAAGCACAGAGCATGCCTCGGGGGAAACGTTTGCACATCGCACTGTTCGGAGCATAATGCCCCATTACATGCAAGGGGAAGCATGGGGGACAAAAGGACTCGGATTTGTTTGCAGAGTTCATAAGTTGTACAATTCAGCAATGTATTGTGCAGCTTTGCTTCAAAGTCAGGCACTCTGCTGTAACAAGCTCACTGCGATATGGCTGACCCACATTAAAACGTTATAGTGGAACAGTGCCTGCATGTGGCTAATCAGTGAAGTGGAGCCATGGCTGAGGGACATTTCATCGAGGGTCCAGTTCAAAATGCGACACCTACGTCATACATCACCAACAGCTTCGAAAATAGGCACACGGCAGCCATATTAGGGTTCAGCGGCAGCATCTACGGCAATTAGGTCAGAGAACACTTTAGACAAAATTGCGGAAGTATCGCGTAACCAGAGCTCAAGAAACGCATTCAGCTAAGTGCCCAAGTCAGAACAGATCCCTACAGTAAGTAAAAAAATAATTAAACTTTCCGCAATCGATCACCTTCAGATGCAATGTCTTATGTATTTTTGAAACAAGTGGTCCAGTTCAATGTATTAAACACTCATTTACACAGATATTGGGAAACCACAACTTGTTGCTACTTTTCAGTCACACTGTCTACAGGAGCAAAGAGAGGAGAAAAGAGAAAACCATTACAGATCACTGAATCAGTTGCGGGAAAGAGAAAGCATTCGTGACACTGAATGGCATGACAGGAGCAAGCGGAACACACAAAAAAGCAAGCAGGCAAAAAATACACACAAAGCAAGCAATGCTTTTGCACGGTACAGACGTACAGTCCACAGTGGGTGCAAAAAACAAACAAGCATCCTATGGGCATGCCGTGATCGCAAATGAAGTCAGGCAGGTAACTTGTGTGATGCAGTGGAGTCGTCATGAGAGGCGGAGTCACGGGCAGATTTGGTGTAATGGATGGACTGGGTGGCCTGTCTTTGCAATGAGGGGTGTGTGTGATGGATGGGGTTGGTGGGCAGTGCTCTGACCCTGAAGGATGGTGGGGGATAGGGGGTGCGTGATTAAAAGAACAACAGTGTACTTAGACTGTGGGTGTGTGGCTCGGGGAGGGAAAAGGCAGGCAGTGCCTGCAGCACGGCGCGCTGGGGCTTGCTGCCGCAACGGGAGACTCAGGGAGGGGTGATTGGCAGTGCGGAGAGAGAGAGCGAGCTCAGATCAGAAACACAGACGTGTCATCGCACGGCCAATCGGGCTGGGTGTGTAAGCCCCTTCCCTGAGGAACCACATCACCAACAACACGGGTTTGAGTCACGGTGTGATGGTATAACCAATGGGGATTTCAATTCCATGAAAAATACCCATTCTTAATGGGTTTAATGTTAATGTTGGCAACTGGCAACAAAAAAACTAAAGACAAAAATTCATTACTGTGAGTAAATTATATTCTGGCTGGTTCAGATTTCATTAAATCTTATAAAAAATAATTAAAAAACAAATCATTTCCATTTGGGTTTTTTTTTTTTTAAGATGGAAAATCACTTAAACTAGGCACTATTTTGATACTTTACCAAAAAAAGGAAACCCCATTGCAACCAGGGGACTAATAAATTAGTAGGGAAGGGTGAGGAGTGAGTATAAGATGGAAGGTACCTTTATACATATATTAGGGGGATAAACCGAGATTGACTCCATATTTCCTTAAATGTCCACTGAGCAACTCTTCTAAAACAATAATTAACATGTTATTTTTGTCTAAAGAAACAGTCCTTCTCCATTTAGTCATCTGTTCTAAATATCTTGCTGAAAAATCTGAATA
The DNA here is from genome assembly GCA_029706075.1 of Aldrovandia affinis. Lineage (NCBI taxonomy): Eukaryota > Metazoa > Chordata > Actinopteri > Notacanthiformes > Halosauridae > Aldrovandia > Aldrovandia affinis. The sequence continues at coordinate 3,865,970 of JAINUG010000069.1, forward strand.
GGCTTTGAAATATCTGGCCTACTTGCTTTTGTCAAAGTGCTCACTATAATGCACACATGGCGAAACTGAGGGAATCACTAACACACCTGTCACTGCATCTGTCCTGCCTTACACGCAGCACTCCAGGGCATTCCCCTTCTCCAGCAATGCTCAATCTCTTAAACACACACACATCCAAAATCCAGGCATCACGAAAGCTGCAACCTCACACACCACACAGGCCTACACACATGCAAACACACACACACACACACACACACCACCTCCAGGCACCCACCCTCCACCAATGCCGACTCTCTCACAAGCACACAAATCACTGAGTCTTCTGCACAGTCCCATCACAACAGTGTACTGCCTTGTCCTCTCTGACTTAATCAATTAATCTGAGCCACTGAAATAAATGTCCAGCTGCCTCGGTAGAGATGTGTGCATATGGTCACGAGGGTGATCTCACCCATAAGGAGGCAGTATTAATGCCAGTCTCAGCAAAGTAGAATAGGTCTACATATACCTGAGCAAATTCAGTAAGAGGAACACCAGGACATAAAACAAAAACAGCATTTAATCACAACACTGACTTATAAGTGGGCTCCTATACCAATGTGTTCATTTGCTCAGCAGACATTTAATACAGCCTAAATATATGAACTTTATATCTACTGCTTGAATGCTATTAGTTTGTAAGGAGGTTGACAGTTGTGTGGTGGTATATATAGATACATATACTTTAGTTATGTAGGTGTTCACAGGGAGGTCTAAGAACACTATACTCACTACAACTAAATAAATAATGGAACCCATGTCTACCTCTCCTTCCAAATGACCTTCTCAGAGAGGCTGCAAGCAATGGACAGAGAAGTGAAGTAAGGCCAACAGTTCACACAGTTGGACAGAAGTGGAGTGAGACCTCGTTCACACTGACTTTTAAAAGTGGGGTGACACCAATGTACACTTCTTGAAAGAAATAACAAATAAAAAATGACAGTGTGGCATCTGCTGCCCCTTGACCACATTACACAGAGGGGTGAGTAGCCGATTTCAATAAAACAGTATTGCATTCACAGAAGTCGTCTCCTACTTCCTAAATATTTGCTCAGGAAACAGGTCAGGATTCAAGCCACTTTAAACAAAGGCATTTGACAAGCGTTTTTCAGCAGGCATTATCTACATACCAATAAACATACAAGGACCTGCTGCTCAGTGAATCAATACTTTATCAGTGTTCAAGTTTCACCAGCAAAATCAATCAGGACCTCCACATTGGCTATATGAGAGCTTAGCATAATATTGATTCATTTCAGTCTATTTACTGAGGCCAATCGTCTAAATGCATAAGAAAGAGTTTGATGGCGTTTTAATGACTTCTCTGGTGATATATGGCCGGTGGGTGAATTAATTTCTCTCACAAACTCCAGGCGGGTTCATCTCTGCAACAGCCTGGTCAGAAAACCAGTAAGATGAAGTACCACAATGGCCACGTCTTCAGAAGATGCCTGAGAGTTAGCAATGTTAGTTAAAGACTAAACAGGAAACAATCATTCATAATCAAAAATGAATACATTCCTAAGGATTCAAACTTAAACCAAATTAGCCCCACTTCTTAAATGCATACCGGTGAATAAGTTTAGACATCTTCATGAAACCAGTGTCAGTGTTAGGAAGTACCTGTGCCAATGTACTAACTACACATATTGTGACCGTTTACACTGGCTTCCAGTTTCATGGTATAAGGTTTCAATTGCCTTCCGTTTATAAAATATATTTCAACGGTTTGAAAGTGCTGCTCAAAGCTGACCATATTTATACATTAAAAAAATGTAAAATAAAAAATAAATAATAAACTACCAATGACTATTTTGCTCCTTGCACAGAGAACAAGCACCCATCTGATTACCAGTGCAGACATGAATAATGGGCACATTCAGGCTGCGTAAACGTGGACTGATTTTCCTGCGCACTCCGGAGCTGTGGTTTTGAGTAGTGGAGGCAAACCCTCGGCTCACAGAATGGCACCCTTGTCTCTGCCCATGTGGTTTTCAGCATGGATTTAGACATTCCAATATCACTGTTCAGTACTGTTTGTTTGTTTTGGTTGCTGCAAATTAAAGGTTTGTATAGCTCCACCCACACACCCACCCCCCAGGTTATATTATAAGCATTTAAAAAATATTTAATTGGATGATAGACGAGCTTTGTTGAGCAAAGCGTTGAAAAAAAGAAATTAATTATGTGACACTTCACAATCTAGGTGGTAAAAATGATAAATGCTCATCATGAAACTCTTACTTGTGGTTACTGAATTAAAATCCCATACACAATGCATTTGATTATAAGGCTGTGAGATGGAACCCCCAAGGGCAAATTTTGTCTGACTTGAAAGAGCTTGTTACAGCCTCAAGACTCAAGAATGTTCATATTACTGTTGAGGTGTGCATGCCAGAAAACAATGGGGGAAACAGGGTTAGTAATTGCAGCACCGTTTCACTGTGTCCAGTGAATAACCATTTGAATTAATTAGGCCTACATTAAATCACACAAGTTATTTAATTTTTTTAAAGCCTAAAACCTACGAGTAGGCTACATTTTGTTATTCAGATGGCGCAAAACAAACCATGACAAGGAAATAATGTTCTTGGATAAAACCTACAGTACATTAATTAAATGTAACATTACATGAATCGTTAACAGGCGAGCAATAAACGCAGCATTAATTAAGAACAGCTAAATCACAACCGCACCTGATCGCACGAGTCGGTCAAGTCTCTCCATACTGGGAGAGGGAACTCTGGAGCGAGGGCTCCCAGGCAGGGAGGACTCAGATCCCGCATCAGTACTGAAGGAATCTTCATGGTTCAGCAGGAGCAGCTCTTTGACGCACTTGTGACAAACGCTGTGCTGGCAGGGCAAAATGAGCGGATGCGTGAACAGTTCTTTGCAGATCGGACAAATGAGCTCCCGCTCAATGTTCTTAATTGGAACCTGCGAAAAAAGTGCGCAAAGAGTTACGTGGCGATCACAATACTGCGCTGTAAACCAACCAAAATAAACAAACACATAAATGGCTACGCATCTAGTGTCCAAAGATTATCATCTTGTAAAGTCGCTACCACCGATCACTGAAATGGAAATCTAATCCCAAGGTGAAACGTGACATAAACAACTCGCAAACACGTCACGGGTCAAATTCCTTCACATTATTAGTTGCAGATTATCAAAATACATTTTGTTACAAATAGCCAAGAGGAGAAACAGGGTAACTAATTGCCACTTCATTACAAGTTTGTTGAAAAGGGAAGTAGCTAACTGGAACAATACACGAATGGCTAACCTCTAGTTCTAGTGGAAGACACAGAAGGCAATGATTGTAGCTAAAATAACAAATGTTTCAGTACAATACGCTTAGCTTGCAACTACAAGCCACACAGTTTGTCTCTACACCAGCCCATAACAGACACGTCTCACACAGCCACACAAGGACCTTGCTATCGAGCTAGTTTGCCATGTTGGAATAATTAATTCACTTCCCGGTTCGGGAAACTATTTAGCAAACATTTTAACCACAACAAAACCTAACACCGTCTCTGTCGTTATTATTCACTTACCAAAATTGAGCTACGTCGTGAAACCACCGACATTCTGAACGAGCGGATTTGTAACTTTCAACAGTGTGAGCTGAAGATGCCGAGTGTAATCATGAGCCGGTGTCGACAATGAATTAAATACTGTGACCTGAAGCTGCGGATGAGATCGCGACGTGATTCAGCAACTGTCGAATGGCTACAGCTTTCTGCAAACTCAACGCCGGGAAGCTCCTGCAGTATGTGGGGCTGGGTGGAGACAGTGAAATCTCCATAGAAACGATTCTGCAGCAGTTGGGCGTTCAATAAAGGAGGGGAAGAGTGGGGGTGGGGCACAGGTTCGGGATGATCCTGACGAAAACAAACATTTGCTTTACTGTTATTATAAAGTCGAAATAGGATTATGTTAAGGTCAAAAGTCGCAAATACGTCCGTTGAAAGCCGTATATTGGACAATCTGGAATCAAAGAATTCCACTAAATGGGATAAAGGATCACTTGATCTCATTGTTGTTGTTGTCGTCTCATTGTTGCCAGTATTAGCAGTCGTAGTAGTATTACGAGCAAGCAGGTTGAGAACTCAGTCGTTGTTTTAGTAGTAGTATTAGCAGTAACCGCAGCAGTATTATTATTATTATCATCCTATTATCAATACTTTTTTATTATTGCGATAAGCATTCACTTAGATAGCCTGCTATAAACAACTTAACTATAGTCCTATACAAAATCTAAAATCAGTAGCTAACCAGGAAGTTTTGTTCCTGGCAATTTTACTGTGAAATAAGAGACATTACAGGTCTCAGAGTATACAGTATCCCAACGTTTATTTTCATGAAAGATCGATGTCAAAGAAGGTGGTAGGGGACCCTATCATTGTGATAATGGTAGTTCATAATGACACTGAGGGACCAGTAGTGGCAAATTAATACCGAGAAGGGAGAGGTGAGGGGTGAAGTTGGAAATAGGGAGAGGCACAGTGGTTAACAAAATGTTATGATTGGGTCAGGGGTTTGAAAAGGATGTAAAGCCATGTTCACGCATGATAATATTCCTGATCTCTTCAAGACATATATTGGTGTTTTACTCACCATGGTAAGTGTTTTCTCATCTGAATTTCCCAGTCAGCAATATTTCCTGACATCAACCTTGATGATTTTTACTGGCCCTTTCACCTACTTGTTTTTAATTTGGTTTCTTATTCCCTGGCCTACATCAATTTTGAATGTATTTACTGTGTAAAATCTTTAAATTGCTGACAAAAATGGTACACACATTTTATATATGTATAAAAAGAAAAAAACGTTGAAATACACTTTGGCAATCTGGATTTCTGTGAATGAATGCCTACTTGTATGACTGCCAAAGACCTGCAGAAGTTGAAACGTTGTTTGCATTAATAACCCTATTTGGGAGCATTTAATACAGTGTATGGGTACCTCTCTACTTCACCAGCCTACTTTACACCCCTGGCATCTGTGAATCTTTTTGGGATGTGCGCACACTTCCTTCTCTTTACTTGTGTGACTGAACAATAAATTGCAACTTTAAATATGCATAGTCATGACTTTAGTGTCACATGATAAAAATCATAATCATATAACAATATGATTTATTGATATAGCACCCTTCATACATTGAAATGCAGCTCAAACTTCTTCACAGACATAGTAAAACACGATAAAATAAGATATAAAAATGTGAGTAAAATAAAAATGAAAAATGTTAAGAGTAAGCAAATAAAATAATAAAACATCAATAAAAGTAAGACATGTTAAGAGAGTTAGCAAATAAAAACAGAATAAAACATCAATACATCAAGACACATTAAGGGAAGTAAAATAATGAATTAACAGAATAAAAGATCAAAAAAAAGATAAATAAATAATTTATTGGATATTTGATATGTGAAAATAGTAAAAAGCTAATGAAAAGCAAGAGTATAAAAATATATTTTGAGCTGTTTCTTAAAATTGTAGAAGATGTTGATGGATGGATTTCAACAGGTAATAAATTACATGCTCCTGGGCCATAAAAGCAAAATGCTGCTTCACCAGTTTTCTGTGATTCATACGGGGTACATTTAGTAGGGAAGCATTAGATGATCTAAATTATCTGTTGGGACATAAAATGATAAACAGTTAGAAATGTATAATGGTGCTAAATCTTTCAGAGCTTTGTAAACAAGTACAGGTATTTTAAAATCACTTCTAAAAGATAAAGGGATCCAATGCAGTTCTGCCAGAAAGGATGTGGTATGTTCAGACTTTCGTGTTCTTGTTAAAATTCTAGTGGCAGCATTTTGTTTTAATTACGGTTTATCAATGGTCTTTTTTGGCAACCCTGTAAAAAGTGCATTTCCGTAGTCTAGGCGGCTAAAAACAAAGGCATGTGTCAACTTCTTGGCATCTTGAAAATAGAGGAAAGGCCTAACACAAACTATATTCCTAAAATGAAAAAATGTGTTTGAGTTAAACTGTCCGGTTTGACTGATTCAAAACGAATTCAGTTCACTGTCTAGAATTACACCCAGATTTTTCACCTTTGGTTTGACCTGTGCAGTTCATTATCCAAGGTCACATTGTAATTCTTCCCTCTTTCCACTAGAGCCAATAATGACAATTTCAGTTTTATCTTCATTCAGCTTCAGAAAAATTTTGGTTCATCCAGTCTACAATACTAGATAACAGCTCATCAGTGGATTTAAGGCATCACCTTAAAGGCACACCATGAGCAATATTGCCCAATGGTAGCATGTATAAAGAGAAAGGGACTGGGCCAAGAATGGAGGAACATCACATACAATATCATGTTTATTTGACACATCATCACCTACACTGACAAAATATTTTCTACCAGTTATGTAAGTTTTAAACCAATTAAGAGCTCTGTCAGTGAGACCTATCCTATAAGTTAAAGACGATTGATTAAAATACCATGATCAATAGTGTCAAAGGCAGCGCTTAGATCCAAAAGAATAAGAACTAACATATTGTTAGTGTCAGCTTTTAATCTTAACTCATTCAGGACCTTCAGTAGAGTGGTCTCTGTACTTTGATATAAAACCAGACTGAAATTTTTCATGAATGTTGTTGTTATTCAAGTATTCATTAAGCTGTTTAAAGACAACCTTTTTGAAAACCTTACTTTAAAAAAGGAAGCTTTGAAATATGTCTGTAATTGCTCAGGACAGAGTAGTCAATGTTATTTTGATTCAGATATGGTTTAACTAAGGCAGTTTTCAAAGTTTCTGGGGAAATGCCTGTATGTGTAGAGCTGTTCACTATATGTAACACAACAGTCACTAGGCTATCAAAAACGCATTTAAAGAAGCCAGTTGGAATAGGGTCGAGGTCGCAGGTAGAGTATTGTAATTGAGAACAGGGCTGCAGAGTTCTTGTTCATTTACTTTGCAAAAGGAGCTGAAGCTGGTAAGAGGGAGACTAGAGGGAAAATATTAAATGGCGTTGTCATATAAGGTATGATACATTGAAACCCCTGTCTCTTGACTCAAGGTACATGGCAAAAATGGCTCAAATGTTAATCCCGGTGTGGTAGGTTACCCTAGGACAAAAAATCAAGTAAAAAAACCCAGGGCATGTCAGGAAAACCAGTCCAGTGTGATTTTTAGCCACAAGTGTTAACCAATGGAGAAAGGAGGAATGTGAATGGGCGGTGGGGGTTGGGCTGTGGGGGGTTAGTGGGGAGGGGACAACAGCAGGTGGGCTGCAAAATGGGAGGTGGATATTTTTGACAGAGACGCTGGGTAGGAGCCAATGTATAGACCATATCACTCCAGGGGGAAAAATATGTTTACACATGTTGGATGGAAAAGGTAGAATTCTTTTTGCATTTTCATATATTGTACTAGTCTGGCTCAGCATAGGCTCTCTCTCTCTCTCTATTGCTCTCTACACACACACACACACACATACCGTATATATATATATATATATATGTGTGTGTGTGTGTGTGTATGCACAGTTAGCCTAAGATATATTTAGTCTGCCTATCAGCAGCACCTCTGATGACTGAAAAATGTTGACACAATGTAAATGAATAGTGACACTAAGCCCAGCAGGTACATGTGTGGTCTCCCCTTTCAATGGCTCATATTCAAAACATTAATGGTGGCCCGATGTAGAACTGCCTGGTTCTCATGACATGACATTCACTTTCTGAACCGCTAGAGGCTAGCCCTCCCCAAGGTTTTTCAGTGACCATTCAAAACATTCTGTTGTGCTGAATAACATACATCTTAAATGAGATCTGGCAACCTTTGTGAAAAATAACTTAAATTAGACTATCCACTTGTATACCCACAGACAAGCTGAGAACACAGAGACAAGTGTTCATAGCAAAATAGCAAGGTGACAAAGCACACTTCACTGAAACAAATCAATTGGATAAAGTATATCAAAAATAATATGGCTCATTATGTAATTGGATACATTCATGGAGTTCATTAGTATGTCATACTAAAAACAACCACTAGATGAGGGTAAATTGTGATTTCAATTAACATGAACTAAGCTGATACAGCTCATATAAACAACTGCTGTGTTGTCAATGCACATTGTCCACCTAAAACATCTTCAGTGACTTTCTATAATGTTCACGGAAATTCACGTTACTCATGAACTGAAACTTAATTCATTCCACAGTGTACGTTACTGCACAACACCAGATGATTTCATACATGAAATCACCTGGTGTAGTGCACTGGTGAAACTACCTAAATGTATTTGTTTCAGAATGATTGCATGCTGTAATAATGATTGGCATTTAAGGGGTAGGGTTGGGGTTATACTTTGCCTTGTATGTTGCTTAAATGTTTTTAAATTCATTCAATTGACATTCAATTATTCAAAGGATTGAATAAACGTTTCAGGGCCAAATAATAAAATGGCGTTGTCATATAGCCTATCAATTTCATTTACAACCATGCCTAATTTAGCCCTATGTTACCCTACCTGTAATCACTTAATAAAAGCTTCATTGGAAGAGTGTGATGAAGTTGGCAGACAGGTATCAGGTGTTCAAGAAACACTGACCCATTCCGACTACGTCAGTAGGCTACACGTCAGTGCAGTGCTTCATTTGGTTTAAATGTGAATAGATTTGAACGAGAATATCAGTAAACTGGGTAAACGTTAGTAATGCATCTCTGTCTGTAATGTAACGGATATAACGGCATTGCATTACAGGCAGGGATAAGACGCAGAATCATTAAGATAAGAACGTCATAAGATCGCCATTGCGATACTACAATGCAAACCGCAAAACGAGCGAGTTTCCTTTTACAGAGCAATTTGCTTTACGGCGGATGTTTCCCACTAACTTATCTCCCCAAGCCACTTACTACATCACTTTCCCTCGTGGATCAAAAACTGACAGCTTCATTTGAAGCAATGCTTCAGCATGTTTAGAAAAAACTGTTCATCAGCCATCACAGAAATTGCAACATTTCATTTTTCAGCGGCATTACACATTTTATCCCGGTTTATAGAAACGTAAATAACAGTAATTGATAAGACAAACAGACAACCTGACAAATTTAGCATAGGCTACATGGCTATATGGTATTGTTTGAAGTAAGGAAACACGGCAACGTACTGCCTCTGGCAAGTGTTCAAATAAATGTGGTCCACAGACTACACCCATGTTTGAATTCTACAAAACATCAAATCCGGGTTTTGAAAGATAGACTGTAGGATAACACACTGTTCTTCCAATATGTAGTGTATGCACGTACAATATCAAATAGCCTACTTCCAATACTGTAGATGAAATGCTGTAACAATTCCAAGCACCTGAAACGAAACATTCTTTCTATTTCTAAATGAGCACCAGGTTTGAGATGCTGCGACCAGTCGCCTTAGTAACTGTACATTTTGTCGCTATAGCAGGGGTGCTAACTGGGAACCTATATTGAGCATCTCAGCCTAGATCCGGCGGACAGTAGCCTATCTGAGATATGAATTAAATCAGAACTGCCACACACTTACCTCGCCCCTTGATAGCCGCTCAACTATATACCCAAACTCTGTCATATCCTCCGAATCAGACATCTTTAAAAGCAAAGTGTATATATATAAGGCGCTGGCGAATCAAAATGAGTAGTAGCTCATAAATCAGATGCAGTTAGACGTAGCTATAGCTCTCAGCCACTCCTTCATTCGCTTTGCAAGCGTTTCTAGATCGATGGCTCGTGCGCTGGGGATGTCACATCAGTCAAAGTGCCCGCATCATCTTCTTCTGGATCTTAGACCATGCCCAACGGAAAATTGTACCCTGCTGTTCGGGGGGGAAATTTGATTAAAGGAGGACTCATCTTTGAGAAACTAATCCCGCCCTCATTGTCCATGCATAGGCGTGAACTTTGCCGTTCACTCAGTAGGCTACTGGGTTTTGTCTCTAGCGAGACCGTTACAGCATAGAAATAAGCATTACCGGGAAATTGTATTCATTTTCACTTATAGAGTGGATGGTATATGCGCATGTAAATAAATAATAATATAAATGTCTTTCATTATTTTCCTGCATTAACACCTTGGCTACACATTGGGTCCTATTTGATGTAGATCAGTAGGCCTAAAAGCATTTTGAGGCAAAACACCTGGTTGCTACAATAGACATTGAATTGCATTACGAAGATTAATTCGTATGGTGTAAAAGGTGGTTTAACAATATACTGAATTTATAGTTTTTTCCTTTTAGGCTAAATAATATGATTCTTGTGGTTATCATAATCAAATGACAAAGCTTCACATCTGCAAATGAAAGGACACTGGAAATATAATAGTCAAATAAATAAGTCAAAATATCGGAATTTCTTTCAAAAAAGAAAATTCTAATTTCATACGACAATCCATGTTTTTTCTCCAGTTGCTCCAGTCATTTATCAGAATTTCGCTTTATGGTCTGGTGAAGGGATTGTAAGGGGACGGATTATGTCGCGCGGGTACGAGCTGGCTCTGACACTTGTTCCAGTCATGGCGTCACCAGATGGCATCTCCACGCGGATTTAATTTCGTTGCTCCCAGTTTCATCGTGGACAAGCGAAAAAACAAAAACACATAGCTGAAGGCTTATGTGGCAAACAAAGCCTCCGTCGTATTCCAACATTAGTGGCGTACACTGCAAATGCTAATGCAATGCCCGATGCACGTAGAGAGCTATATTTACACAATTAGGCTCAATTAATAGTGAATAATTGTATTGGCACAACAAACCGTGCTCCACATCTGTGCATGTTATGGAATTGCTCTAGTCATACCTCCGTGATAATGGAATGGCTATCTAAGGAAATTATTATAATGGTTTGTATTCATATAGTGCCTTTCATCTCATGATCTCAAAGCGCTTCACTTGGACTTGAATCCAATATTTATTTGAAATACTTTAAGAAATTAAGAAAGAAAATGAAGCTCTTATGTGGGAAAGTATCTTACAGTTGTAATTTAAGTATTTTTCAGAAACATACTCATCTAAAAAAAAAAAAGCATATTTATATGTTGACGATATGTATATACAAGCCACATTATTAAACATTTAACTTTGAAAATCAGTGCACCTGGTTGATTTAACATGCCTCATGGGCAAGTGAGAGCTCTAATATGAATGTGCTTCTACCTGTCCCCTAGTCAGTGTTATTATAACAGCAAGTACTATCAGTTACATGCATGTTAATTATTATATATTATTATAATTTTCTCCAAAAATGTATAAAGAATTAAATTGACAGCATACTCTGTGGAAAGAGCAGGTCTAGTAACTACATTCCAACCAGAAGGGTTGCCCTACTGATGCATTATGTAGCAAATTCACTATTCTGTGTAACAGATTCTGACTGTTTTAAACTGGTAATTATACTTTGGAGGTGATGGAACAACTGGTCCCTCAGAGGCATGGTGTGTAATTATGCCAGCAGTCATTCCACTATGCACCGTGATCCTGCCACCTAGTTGAACCTAAGCAGGTGTGGACTTGGTTAGTACTTAGATGGGAGATCTTTTGGGGAAGTCTTCCCTGTGGACCAAATTAGACCTAATGCATCAGTGTGCCTGGGGACACTGATGTAGGAGATGCAGTCTTTTGTATGAGATGTTAAACCAAAGTGTGGCATGTCATGTCATGGCATGTACTGCAAAGAGCAAGGGATTCCCTTGTGACCTGGAAAAAATCGTAACCTGGGCACCTAATCACCCATTCGTTTAATTGGGTCAATCATTTATTTCCTCTCCAACTCAGTTGATGTGTTGTGGGTGCTCTGGTGCAAAAGGGCTGCCATCCATCACTCCAGTGGGTGCTACACATCGGTGGCAGTTAAGGTGGGTTTTCCCCCCCTTTGTTGAAAAGCAGACCTGGGTCAAATACGTATTTGAAATACTTTAACTCTTTAGATGCTGGTAAAATTGGAAAACGCTCCTGCAGATCCCTGAGAATTTTCAACAAAACATGTTACTAACAAAACAATAAGAATATGAAAGGTTTTTCTTAATATTGGTGAAAATAGATATTTATTTTATCTGCAGGAATATTACTGGTGTCTAAGTGGACCCCTCAGTTGTAGTGGTAAATTAAATTACTCTTTACACATCCAGATACTGTATCAGAAATAATTTGAAATCATATTTTGTGTAACCTCAACAACAACCCCCAAAGAATTTAGCAAATTTGTACTTTTATTCTACAAGCCAAAACTAGGATTATCAGTAAATCCAGTTAAATTACATGCTCTCTCGAAGGTTACCAAAATGTCCAAATATCACATGAGAACATACATCTTCTACTCAAACCCAAGTAGGGAATTTGTAAAGAACCAAATTTTGTTTTAGAAGTGGAGAGGTCATTTTACACAGACGATGGTATGGTCTACAATTTATGGCAAAATCTGTCAGTCACTCAGGCCATTTTACACGCCGTATGGGTAAAACAAAAAGGCGTATTAAGCAAAATGAAACTATGACATTATAGATAACACTATCAAATAACCATCAACTGTGAAGATTCCTAACACAATATTAGATCTTAATCAAAGCTACACAAAGATAAAAAACACAGATTTCACCATGAACTAAATTATCTCAGTAGACAGCAGGTAAAGCTAAAATAAAATGTCCAAAGCCTTTATATTAACTTTCAAGTGCATCATTTATAAAACAATAGGTTTCGAATCCCATAAGCCTAATCCATTTCTGGCCAGTTCCAATGGCTCCTGTTATTTCGTATGTTCTGACATAATGGTTTTTCCACTGGCCATTTCAATTGAGTCAACTGTGATAGCAAAAGCAATACAATCTTGGCACATAAAGCCTGCGCAATGTTTCTTCTCCTCCCTGACCCTGACCGTTTATGCCATCAAAACCCATGAGCCTGCAAATTTCATCTCTTCACTGTGCAAGAATCTTTGTCCTTTTCCCACTGAAACACTGCTACCAGCAGACAGATCATTCATGACCTCTGCAGCCTTCAAAGTCATACAGGCCATCCATCATTCATAACATATTATAATTAACATGCGGTCAGAAAGTGCAGATACCTGACAAAATAATTCTAGCCTTATTTTTGGTCAGTACTATAAAAAAAGCAGTTGCTTCCAAACATTTGCTGAGGGAACATGCCCACAAGGGAGCCAATCAACAAACTTCACATTCGATTCCACCAAATAAAAACTATAGGTGAGGTGTATAAATGGGCGTGGCAAACAAATATGCCATTCCAAAAAAATATAAATAATAATGTATAAGTACTAAAAAAACGTTTTTCAAGACCAGAGAACACAGAAGAAAGATTCATGTTGGATATTGTTTTTCTTTGTTCTGCTGTCCACATTATATTGTAGGAAAAAAAGTATAGTAAACAAAAATAATTAGTCATTTTGGTACAATTTTCAAGCTTTTCTCTAGTCCAAAGTAGTAAATAAACACAAAGCCATGAAGTAAACAATCAAAAAGAAAAAAGTGTGAACACTGCTGATCTGCTCCCAAATAACTAACACATTTATTACATAATGTAAATTATTCCCCACATACAAGTGCAATAGGAAATAAAATGAATAAATGTGTAGTTACTTCCTGACCAAAGCTCTTAAATGTATGAAATGCATCACACCATGAATAGGGTACTTTAGCAATTTAATGTCATCATAATAAACCGCAAGAGATTTAATGAAATGTTGACGTATGATTCTTTCTTTAGAAGTGTGGTTCATTTTGGACAGTCAATTTTTCTCATCACATTGTGTTTTAAATGCAAATAAGAATTGGGAACCAACATATTTTACTGAACCAAAACCTGCTAAATAAAACAAATAAAAATAAAAGCCCTTCAGTAAACCTGACAGTGAAGAATTTCTGCACAGATGTACTTGATTATAAGGTACGGGGTATACATGTGTTAAAATGCACACTCTTTTCAAATTTGACAGTAATTTTAGGACCTAACTGTACAGATAAACAGTTGTTACAGGGACAAAGTTATGCATCTTATTGTTCACATTAAATATGCACTTCCATACTCTGTACTGTCTGTCAATGTTTTTTGTCAATTTATATGAAATACAGTATTTGCTGGCCATTAATTATAAACACTGCATTTCAGATATGCACATTTCACAGCAAAGGAAGAGGAAATGGATTATTCTGCAATAAGAGTTTACTCACATCTACATTTTATTATTTATATTGATAAAATATATAAATATTAATTCATGTAATGTATATGTTCTCATTTAAACTTTACATGGATTAATTGACATCGAACGCATATTATTCTGCTAAACAGAGCTTTGTGTAGCGGTATGTACACAAAGCAAACATTCATGTTTAATTAAGGCCGATCTGCAGCAACACAGGCCAGCCCTGAGCTTTGAGTGTGTGCACAGTGTCTGCTGTCTGAGGCACATTGTACAGTAAGTGGATCTGAGATATCTCTGATACAGGTTGAGCTGCAATAAAATGGACACATGCCTCTATGTTCCACACCCGCTCCGCAATTTGTTTTTCATTTCCATTTTTCCATTTAAACAAACACAAGAGAAGTAAAATTGGTAAACTTTTTTCTTTTCTTTTTTTACAAAAACATTTTGTAACAAAAAAAAAAAAATACATGATAAATTCAAGGCAAATATAAGTCTGAAAATTGACTCAAACAAAACAGAAAGAAAGAAAGGTAAGCGCATGACTGTGAGAATCAAACTATCAGGAGATCCACTTCGTTTTCGTTCAAAGACCACCTCACGAAGGGGGAAAATAAAGAGCAACGGTTTATCGAAGGACACAAAGCAGAAACTCAGTCTTTCCAGTGAAGCTAAACAGTATCAGCCTCCGTCAGTGCTGAGAGTCTAGTCCGCCAGTTTCTTTTCAATTATTGACGACTCTGCCCCCTCTGATCATTTATTTATAATTCCCCTCATTCAGAGCGTCTCAAAACTCCTGCTTGGACTACCTGCTACCATTTCTATTGCTAAGGTTAGTGAGAGAGGGGGGTTTGGGAGGTGGGGGTTTTCATGGCTTGGAGGCTGTGGTGGTGGTGGTGGTGGTGGTGGGGCGGAGGAGGAGGGTATGGGGCGAGCTGTCATGTGCAGGTCTGTCTCCATGCCAGGTGCAGCTGCTGCAGGTGCTCGAAGGCCCTCTCAGTCACATTCAAGGCAGGGTGCACCTTCCGCAAGCTGGATTCTCCAATCAGGGCCAGGCCACAGATCCCGAAGTAGGCGTGGAGTGGGTCTGGAGCAGACACAGGGAGGGGGGAGGGAGGGAGAGGAAAATGTAGGTCAGACAAGTGGCACGGTGGAGCACCTGCTTCTGGCAGGTCTGCACCTCCAGGTTTTTGACGCTGGACGAGGAAGAGAGGCAGTGTTTACAACCGATGTGCCTCACACGTATACTTTCCATTAAACATTTAGCTAATGACACTGATGCTCATCATTGAGAAATGAGTTCACTTAGGTCGACTCAACTTGACCTGTTAAGAGGCATTTATGATTTATAGGGAGCTGGGAACAAGATGAACAACCTAAATTTGAGTGCTAAAATGTCACCTCAAGAACGGTTTCTTTGGATAAAAACAGAAATCCAATAATAAGGGTGTGCAATGGAAACGTGACAAAATGCTGCTAGAAACTAGCCACCTTGACCAACATTTCCAAACACACATTTTCTTAAAGGCACACTGCACATTTTGAATCAATTAATTCTCAAACAAATCAAGCTATGAATCAATACGATGAGACCAGGATGTTCTCTACAGCACTTTATGTTACTGAAAAACTCAATAACCCAAGAAAAAACAAGAGGCAGAAGCTCTGAATGACCTAGCTGGCATTTTAGAGCAATCGATTCTGAAGAAAATCGCAGCCAAATTGGCTGCGTCCTTCTATTACCTTACTACCTGTACTTGATTGACTCGAGTTTCCCTGTGAAATGATACATTCTGACACATTCATAACATAGTTCATTCTGGAGATTGATTCCAAGCAGTCAAGAAAGAATAGACTATTTTGCTTGTAACAACAAAACTAAATGTTGTTTTAGGGTGGAATGCCCCTTTAAGGAAACATTAATAATGTATTGCGACCCCTTCTAGCAGTCCCAACTCCCAGGGGAGGCTTCTAAAAGGCTTTCAGGCTTAGAGACTAAATTGAATTATAATGAAAAGGGTAATGGATTGAAAGCAAACAGCAGACATCAGTAGAATCAGAGCAATCACAAAATGCGACTAATGCTTGCTTATTTTGAAAATTCCTTGAAGAAAGACAAAAGCGTCTAGACTGTATTCAGCTGGCAAAGGCCCTTCAGGTGTTTACATTTGGCGCTTCCTCATATCTTTTTTAACTAAACTCAATGTGAGAATTCTGGAAAAGAAAACACAGAGTTTAAAAGTTTTTACAGTCTTTTCATTTCATTTCATTCTGCCGAGACTCACAGAACAACAAACCGTTCAGGTAACCAAAGCTGGTTCTTCTCCAATGTCTTTGGGTCCATTCTGGACAATGAACTTATGAATTAAATATTCACCCCCTTTGGGGTGTGGATTACCGCGTGGTTTCGGGTTGACAAAGGCAAAATCCACACAAGTTAAACTGCTCTTATGTGCATAGTGCAACCTTACCTGGGTGACTGTCCGGCCATTTAGCGAAACCCCCCACTAAGCGGTCCTGAGTTGATAGGATATAGTTCCGGTTCTTTTCAAAGTTAGTGTACTGGAAGACATCTAGGAGCTAGTACAAAAAGCAGAGTTTGAATGAAGACATCAGTCGATATTAACTGTGGTACAATATCAGACACACAACAGGGCACATAAAAACAATGGCATGTTTCTACATGTACTGTGGATACAACTATGAATTTGAAGCATGGCTTGGTTTGCCATTGAATGAGGGGCCTACAGTAACACATCAAAGGCAGTAATATTTCTTTATAATTTGTACAATGTGCAAGCTATAAAATGTTTAAGATCAGTAGCACGATCACCCATCCATAATCTAACATAGCCGGTTCTTTGTTTAATATCTTGTGCATAACGCAACGGAATCCTTTGAAATTCGTACACGCAAACTACAAATAGTTTGTCTTTCGACTGAAATAAACAAAATTATATTTACTTCAAGATAACATCAAGAAAAAATAACTTTTTCCCATAAAATTAACTTATGCATGTAACACGTTACATAAACCAGCATTACCATGTGCATTTAGGAGTTTTGTGCCATGGATATTTTTGCATTAGACCACGAAACTGCAAGACTACTTCAACTAAATAAAGATCATTATACTGGCTGAAATTCATAATCATTGCTTTATTCTACATGGTAGAAATAATACAAACAGGTTCTGTGTACTTGATGTAACGCTCGCTATATCATTAGCCACCACTTGTGCCATTTCCCCTTCGAAGTAGCGCTGTTTTCTAACATTTGAAATCAAGACACAGCCCAAGCTAATGGGCTTGTTATGATTTACCGTCCAAGTTAATTTACCATCATAAAAGTGAATATTCCCGAAGCGAGAGAGTTTTAAAGAAAACTGAAACATATTTTAGTCAAAACAACCAAATTACGTATGGACTCACCGTTTCAAATGAATGTCATGTCAGAAATTACATTTTGCCCTATCGAAATCACAGCAGCCTGTTGGGCTTGTACTGGGCTACTCTTGTGTGAATTTGTACCCATTTTTAAGCAGTAAAAATATTGAACTTTTAACAAGACTGAAATAATTTCTGCCATTACTGCCATGCTCTCAAAGCGTAACAACGGATAAACAAGCATGCGAGGCTTCAAAAACCGTTCAAGACCGACCATAACTCTTTGCTGTTTTCAACCTTTTCGCTTGGTTCTTCTTCCCTCAGAATTCACGTGTTCTGACTGCAATTAACTGGGGTGGCCTATGTTTCAAAATACATTAAGAACAAGAACAAGAAATTGCTGTAAAGTTTGTTTTAACCCCCTTTGTAGCACCAAATGGAAGGGTGATTGTGCTACTGATCTTAAGTAAAACATGTCTTACATTGGCCTTTATTAGATCTTATTGTTGAGGCTAACTCCATTGTATATAAATAAAGTCAGCCTTTTTACAACAATGAAAATACCTGACGCTTTTCATTTCACTATTTAGTAGGCCTTCTTCCTGCTGGAGATAACCCATTTGTTGTTGAAGGATTTGTTTTGTAGCAACTTTTCAACTGTCTCTACGCTAATATGCAATTACCTGTGATCAAGAGCATTTAACAAGTCAGCACGCTGCAGTAATAAAATACAACTTTATGATGACAACTTGATGATTTATTTAATAACCCCCACTCCTGTGCTACATGATCCAGTTAAAAGTTAAACTGAACAGACTGATGTGAGGTTCAGGGAGAGGGGGGCAGACTGCTTCTCCATGGTACCTCGAGGGTGGCGCCCACCCAGAAGGAGTAGCACGTGTCCACGGGCTTGTTGGGGCGGCCGTGGAAACCGTTCTGCTGCCTCATGATGCACCACCTGCGTATCCTGTTCAGCTCTTTCTCGGAGAACATCTCCTCCAGTTTCCCCATCAGACACAGGGAGGCTATGGCACAGAACGTAGAGCCGCCTGTGGGGGATGAATGGGGTTGAGAGAGAGAAAGAGAGAGCAAGGGAGGGATCATGACAGCCCCTTGCACCTCCATTGACGTCAGGCCAAAGTGCAGCTGGGGGCTCTGTCAACAGCCTGTGCTTTCAACTTCCCCAGCGGGGCACTAGCACCCGGTTATCAAACACTACGGAGAAAGGTATAATTGGTAAGAGAACGTTCTAGAAGGCCTGTAAATCTGCCACTAAAGCAGCTTTGCAGAGACCACGCACAATGAAGGAAGGGTCTGGCAATCAAAGCGATGTGGGGTTTGTGTGGCCCACTTCATCTAATATTTATAATTAGCCAGAAACCCGGTTTTGTTTGCGTGGCGGGCAAAATGGAAGTTATAATTTGCACATTTTTTCCTTGGAATGAACTTGGAAAGCATTTAAAGAGGCTTTCCATAACATGGGCCAAGGCCTTATTAATCCACACACAGCCTCTCCCTTTGGCACTGTCTGCTGTTGTATATCATGTGCTTGGTTAGATGGTTGGAATAAGAAAGGAATGGGATTTAGTTTGTGGCAATTTTCAAACAGGGCGCCATGCAGGGAAATCGAATGTATAGCATTTTGTGATAGTTTGAGACACAATTAGGACTTGTTTGAGGAATCAAAACAAACATGAGGCATATAAACAAACAGATTAAATGCTAACCTGGTAATCTTCTGAAATATAATCTTTTTTGATTTATACGAATGGCCAGCGCTCAACAGGTATAATCTGTTTCAGATTATATCAAAAGCCACTATTCTCAAACAGGACTCTATTATAACAGATTCACTCCACTATTATGGATTTATATGGGGTTTTGTTTTTTAGTGTTTCCACCAAATAAATATTAATTGAAGTGTACAAACTAAGCCTAAAATTTGGCCTGTCTGCCATTGACCAAAACACAATCATTAACAGTGAATGAGTGAGACTGACAGTGGCCTCCACACTCACCATGTGATTCCAGTCCAGCTCCCTGACCAATACCGTTGTCAAATGACTGCATGAAATGAGAATGAAAACAGTCAGCAACCCACATCAAAACATGACATTTACATTTTAGGCATTTAGCAGATGCTGTTATTATCCAGAGAGACTTTTACATTTCTTGCATACAATGAATTTATATCGCTGGATTTACCGAAGCAATTCAGGTTAAGTACCTTGCCTAAGGGTACAACGGCAGTGCCCCAACTGGGAATCAAACCTCCAACCCTTAAGCTAGGCCAGTTCCCTCCCCCTTATACTACACTACCGCCATTCTTACCATTATCCTGAAACAATGGATACAGGCTAATACGTCACAGAATAGATGGGTGACAAGTAGAATGTGCTAATATATTAAGCAATTGACTAATAATCTGGAATTACTCAAATTTGATTATAGGGAGCTGTAAATATGTGATATGGGGTGATGGGGACATGGTTTGGTCTGAGGGGGGTGAGAGGGGAGATAAAGCCAGGGTGGGGTTGGCCTTCTGCTAAGCTGGGAGTGCAGGTGTCCGGGCAGTGGCAGCTGTGCAACCCTGCCTCCCGTGCCGAACCCCAACGGTAGGCCTGTCCCAAAGCTGCAAGCTGGTTGAGTAATCGCTGAGGTGATGGCCAGCAAAGCGGCGGAGCATGGCTACAACTGTCCTCACCACAACCGCCGGCATCGACAGTTCAGCCGCTGCTCTTTATGACCGCCTGAAATGTTCTCCCTGCCTACAGGGGCTTCGACCGTCAAGCTTAAGAGCCGGTCAGATTAATTTTCAATGTTCAATTGAACGTCCCATCCGCTGATTCTCGAGATTTCCTCAGACACAGAAAAACAACAAAAATGGACTGGGGGCCAAAGGCAGGGGGAACAATAATTCCAACAACACCATTAAGAAATTCACATGACAACAGATCAAAGAAAATGAAACACTAATGGCCCATTTCTGAGAGATGAGGAAATTAAAGGCCTTCATCAATGCTGAGCCTTCACTTCAGAGATCGGAAAGATGATACCCACGCTCTGAATGGTCGCTCTTCGAAAGGACTGGATGAAAGCAGAGTGGTCGAGTGTTGAAAAGACTGCGCTGAATGTACGTTTGAGCACCGTTGATGTGGCTGTTCCAACCCCAAAGTTAAGATCCCACCAAAATTGGTATCGGTAAGAGGATTACAGCCCCCGTGCGGCTTTCCTAATCTGATCATAATATTTATTTATAGTCATCTGAGAATAACCGACGAGCCTAGGGCCTCTGCGGTGTACTGTGCCCAGGCACACAGGAGTCGCCAGCATCCCCAAAACGCAGCAGGCTTGGGAGCGCAATCCGCTGAAACTCCCAGACGGGAATACAGGAGGCCCGGGGAGTGAGTTATATAATCTGGCCGTGGGATTAGGTTCTGTGACGACAGACAGTGTAATAAAGGAGACAAGAGACTCCTGCAATCCTATCTGAGCCTCAGTATTATTGCCCTTGTTTTTGCATTCCCGGCGATATGCTTACCAGAGTGGAATGTCAATTCCTGCTGATTTTGTGATTGTGTGTGTGTGTGTGTGTGTGTGTGTGTGTGTGTGTGTGTGTGTGTGTGTGTGTGTGTGTGCGTGCGTGTGTGTGTAGTATAGAGAGTGGGTTTAGGAAAAGACTCTATGACGTGCATTGCAGCCAAGCGGTCAAACAGTAAAACGGTCTTAATTTGAATCAATATATTTGTCCTTAATTACACACTCCTCCCCGAATGTTGATAATCAAGTTGCTTACTTCCATCTGGCATTCTCCTTCAACTCAAATACTTTGATTTGTAATATGAGCCATCATAGATAGTGCTGACATGGATAATGAGGGCCTTGGTCTCATAGCGTTTCATCTTTCCAGACGTCCGTGTTCACGAAGCAGGACAAATGTAATCAAATCATAGCTGCTTTCAAGCACGCGCTCAGCTAAGGCACATTATGCCAGAAGGCACAGTGCTGTACTATTTTCTTTCCTTTCTTTCATCTGCTTTCCCTCCCTCGTAAATAATAACCATAATGCCACATGCAAATACTATCATCACTTAAGGTATTCTGAAAGTGAGTTTGAACAAAATCTTGAAAAGGGATATTATCCAAAAGATTTGTTTTGGGCCAGTTTCAAACTGCCTACATATAATTCCATAATCTGACCTCTTTGAAAATGACAAATTAATATCCTTGTTAATATGTTATAGCATGACAAGAGCTCGGAATAAAAAGCAATGATAGGTTAGGCTACCCAAAAAATATTTCACTTATAATTGTACTAGCCCAGTGGGCAGAATGTCTTCAGTACGAATGTAAAACCCTTCACCAATTCAGTCATTACAATCCTGAAGAGGTCACATGTGCTATATAACTATTGAAGCAACACATTTAGAAGTATGAATCACAGCTTCCATGCAGTGCAACCAGCACAATCATCATGTTGTTGGTCTTGGACACATGGTTTGACCTAGTAGTCATTATGATATCATCTGTCAGCCAGAATTAAAAAAATAAGAGTTTACAAAAAAGCATATGACTTCTTCACTCCCATTGGCTGTGGTTTATTTTTGTGTGGTGGGTTACTTGAGTTATGATAAATGTTTATTAAAAAAAAGAAAGAAAAGAAAGAAAAAAAGAAAGAAATTGTCCACCAGCGAGCCTCTCAGGTTTTAGTGGTTCTATTTGCGGTCAGAGGGCTGGGCCGATGACCTGGTTTAAAGTTGGAATCCTGAATGGAACGCTGCTATTGTTTCCATGAGAAGGAGCTTAACCTGAACCGCTTCAGTAAACACAGTTGTTTTTGTGAAGGGGTGGAGTGTAAGAATGCAGAATACAAACCGTAAGCCAGCTGTGTTAAAGGGATCTGCTTAAGAAATACATAAGAATGATCTACAATTTCGAAGCATGCTACTGTATTTTTCCACACAGAGAGGTGGAGGCCAAATAGAAAATATATCAATTAAAATACTATATGTGAGTGCTGCTTTTCATTTTTTCTTTACTTAATCTGTTTAATCAGAAATGTCTCGTTGAGATTAAAATATATTTTGTGTGATGGACCCCGGAAATTGCTTGGGCTGGGCCCTTTTGAAAATTGTTTAATTAAAATGTTTTTATTGTGGGAGATGAGTCGGGCGTGGAACGATAAGGAAGCGGATCCCTTTTGAAATAGGGGGTTGCTGAGAAGCTGAGTCGATCTATGGATATAACACAAAAGAGAGCATGGGTCTTACTGTATGTTTGGCTATGCCTGTTTTTGTTCAAGACTATGATGTTGAATATTATTTGAACAATCACATTAGCACAGCACAGATGCAAGTTAAAAACTGCAGTATGTGTTTTGCCAACTTGCAATATTTTGAATGTGTCAGTGTAAGAGGCATCACAGTTTTCCATATTATTAATATGTTTGTGTTCCCCTTTCAGCATGTTAAGGTGTTTTATTTCGCTGGGCGTGCAAACCCCTTCAGTATTAGAACTCTGTGACACTGGGCATATATTTTAAAGAGTCAGCATAACCTGAGCCAGGCCAAGTCTGGCCGGGAATGGAGAATACCGGAGTCTTGAGAGCAGTAACGCAGCCAAACAATGTGGCATTTCACATTTTGTAGTATTTACGGGTATTCCTTTATTTACAGCAAGCAACGGTTTCAACATGCTACCCAGTCAAAAGATGAGTTAGTGAGGGTATCTTTTGAGAACTGCCATGACATTAACACACTCGGCACTGTGAATGCATGAGCGCATTGAATTCGATAAAGAATCTGCAAGTCGCATTCTCCCTTACCATACTCCTGCGGATGTAATCTATGGCTTTCTTGATGTCCATGCCGGACCAGTCGTTGAGCATGTAACAGATGCAGGAGGCACAGTACACAAACCTCATGTCATTTTCACTTCCTTCTGGGACGGCATAGAAACTGAAAACAGACACAAACAGCGTTAAGGGGAATTCAACTTCCCTTCCGCATGCACACAGTGCTTTCACCCTCTCTCCTCTTCAATGCCCCGTAGAAATGCTTCATCAGCATCTGATTATATTGCCTCACTAAACAAAATGTTTACACGCATTAAACATGAGAAACAGCTTATTTCAATATTACATTTATTACATGCATACTACTAAAAAACTAAATACACAAAACACAACTTCCAGTTTCCAGTGTCATCAGCATTATGTTAATTACTACACTACTGGTCAAAGGTTTTAGAACACCCTCATTTTCCAGTTTTTACTGAAATTTAAGCAGTTCAAGTCCAGTGAATAACCTGAAATGGTACAAAGGTAAGAGGTAAACTGCCAGAGGTTTATAAAAATAAAAAGTTTAGGTTACCAAAAACTGAAAAATAATTTTTTGGCAGTGAGTGGTTTCCTACACCATCAAAAGGCACTTGGAAACTGGAGGAAACTGACAGGAAGAGGTCTGTCAGACCCAAAGCCACAACAAAATCAGAAGACAAGTTTCTGAGAGTCAACAGCCTGAGTGATAGGCAGCTCACAGGATAACAGCTTCAAGCACAGCTTAACATTGGTCAAAGTAAGGAAGTCTCAGTTTCAACTGTGAAGTGAAGACTTCAAGCTGCAGGTTTGACAGGTCGAGTGGCAGTAAGAAAGCCATTGTTAAGATGGCAAAATAAGAAAAAGAGGCTTGCCTGGGCCATGAAGCACCGCCAGTGGACTACTGAAGACTGGAAGAAGGTCTTATGGACCGATTAATCAAAATCTTTGAAATCTTGAAATTTTGAAAGGTTTTTGTAGGCCGTCAAGTAGGCGAAAGGATGGTTCCTCAGTGTGTGACACCAACTGTCTGGGGCCCTTTTGCTGGATCCAGAGTCGGCGACTTGCACAGAGTGACTGTTAACCCACGTTAACCCATTATTTGTTCCCTGAAAAGGGACTTTTTTTTATAACTCTGAAATGTACATTCTTTTTCAGTTTTTGGTAACCTAAAAATTTTTTCTTAACCTCAGTAAGCAGTTTACTGCTTACCTTTGTACCATTTCAGGTTATTCACTGGACTTAAATTGAACTGCTTAAATTTAAGTAAAAACTGGAAAATGGGGGTGTTCTAAAACTTTTGACCGGTAGTGTATATTTACCACAAATCGGGATGCAGCTCTTCTTTAGAACGTGTGTGTACTGTATGCAGACATACTAACAATAGGACACCAACTTCCAAGATCTGCACTAGTGACCATCCAAAACATAATATTAAACAAAACTCCAGTGTGAAAGAGCATCTCAGAGTTACAGGAAAAACATTTTCACATAACCTTTCAAAAGCGTGCTTCCAATGACTGCTCCTCTTTCTGACTCATCAGCCGTACAGTATATGTTTAGAATATGAACTCCAGCGGTCTTAGTAAGCCACTAGAGGACAGGCCAAGCTGTCATAACCCATTATTTGAACGACTCTGCCTTTGCAGACCACTATTCTTACGTTCAAAGCTATAAAACATAGGGATGTTTTGACAAGGATCTGAAGCTACAAGCACAACTTGTGTTTTAAAAAATTATTCTATAATTCTATAAATAATAAGGTATGTTTGATCTGAGAAATTCGGTCTACAAAAACCTCCCCTGCACCATGATGTTTTTCAGGCGTTCGGTGATTCTAAACTTCAAATAACTTTGCCGCTGGGAAAATCACATCATCCCAGCTCCTGACTCTTCCTAAATATAGTTTTTTAAACACATTTGCATTGTTCTATTTTAAATATAACATGGAACGACTAATTTAATACTACTCTTATCGCCATGATGTCTTTTGGGCGTTGGTGCCTCTTTAACGCAAATAGGGCAGTCTCTCCGCCAAACATATGATAATGGCACATTGAAACTCATGTGTCCCACTTATTGTGTTACGTATCACAGAACCATTAGTTGAATGGGTGAGAATGGTTGGGAGGAGGGGAGAAGACAATGCAATATGATTGCGTAATTAACCATTATCAATGTGAATAAAACTGGGTGGGCCAATCTATTGTGGGGGTAATCGAATTACAATTTGTTTCTGATTTTATCCCGCTTTCTCCCAGTTTAGGAGCCAATTACACCCTCTATTTTTCATGTCAATCCCCCCATCGTATTGCGAGTTTGCTGGTGTAGCCCTGTGACTTGCAGTGACAGAGCTGACTCTGGCACAGCCGGTGCAATCAAACCCCGGTCGCAGTGGGACCCGGGAGGACCGGGAGGCCCCTCTAATTACAATTTTTAACATGGAAATTGTACCAAGACCATCACAAAGATTTCTGTTTGTGCTGACTGTGAGTAGGGAATGGAGGAGAGCAGCAATTTATAAATGAATAATAAATAAAATAAACGGATATGCAAAGACACATATTGCCGTGAGCACAACCAACATTTTCAGTATTATCAATCAATGACTCTTGGACTATTTGATATTGACACTTATGACTTTTATATACACTTATTTTTAAATTTATTTAAGTTTCTTTTTACATTATTATTTATTATTTTTGCTGTTTTTCCCCCATTTCCCCCCCACTTTTTAGTATCCAATTCCCTCTCTCTTTTTTCGTGCCAATTATCCCCTCCCTCCTCAGAGAACTCGCTGCCATAGTCCGGCCAGTAGCGAGTGCTGCACTGCATCCTTCGAGCCAGTGCCTGCCTAGGCCGAAGCCTGTCACCCTACGCACAACCACTCATATATGCAGCAAGTTTTTCCTTCGGCTTTTATCCCTCCCCCCAAGGGCGGGTAGCCAATTGCCGCCCCCTAGTGGCCCTCCAGGCCAGAGCTGAAACCGGCACAACCGGTGGAATCGAACCCCAGTTGCCGTGGCTAGTGTCGAACGCTCTTACTGATAGACCACGCTATTTTTTAAATAAAAACAATCAATGGCTCTCATGCGGTGAATGAGAGAGAACCGTTTTTGTTGCACTGATACATGGATATGCATACAGGATATTTATATCCTACTATAGACTAATACATCTTCTATATTTGACTTTTCTGCATTCAAAATGTGCGTTTAGGTAGGCTCCATTTTATAATGGAATTCATGCTTTATATTTCTATTTAAATTAGCCTTTTTTTCTCCAAGAATTGGCACACTTCCTACTCATTTACTTATTTTTCATAATAAATAGATAGTTACATCTATTTTCAGTTAAAAGATTTTAGCAAACTATATCTTCAAATGAAATTTAAAAGAAAATATGTTGTTTCTTATTCGTACAAAAATGAGTACATAGTATGAATAGTATGCGTGGTGGCATGCTGTAAAGTCATGAATATATTATCCTTGTGGAAATAAGTTTAGGTATCCTACTGTTTCTTAAGACCTGCCTGAACAAAACCAAATAATAATTTTTGACATGGTATGTATTAAATGGAGTTATTACTACTTTAAAATGTACGCTCAAAATGTGTTGGTTGGTGTCTTCTTGTATGTTGTATGCCTGGAAAGCTGGCATGGTAAACTCATGGTGTTAAAGGAATACTGTTTCTATGACCAAAAATTGAGTACTATAGCCTTTGGGGTGCAGAGTGGGAGAAGGAGGGGAGGTGGTATTATTATAATGCAGGGGTGTCAAACTCATTCCATCGAGGGCCGAGTGTGTGCAGGTTTATGTTGTAACCAATGCATTACACCAGGTGATTTCAATTAGTTTCCCTCCTTAGTTGAAGAAGTGAGCTAATTAGTGAAATCACCTGGTGTAGTGCATTGGTTGCAACAAAAACCTGCATACACTCGGCCCTCGATGGAATGAGTTTGACACCTGTGTTATAATGGTATTCATATTTTATTTGACTTTTTATTCCAAGTCAATATTCCCTCTCATTCATTTAACCTAATTGCTCAGTGTGTTTACTTCTGTAACAGAGTGCAGTCAATTCAGCGAAACAGAAAACAGGCGGGCGCCCCCTACCTGCCGTCCTCAAGCTGCAGGGCTTTCAGTCCGGCCAGACAGGCCTCCTTGTTAATGCGGCCCAAGTCATCCCCCAGGATGACCAAGCAGGCCAGGCCAGTGTACGTCATCGCGACATGGCCGCTATCATACGGATGGGCTGAGCCAGGGCCCTTGAGGAGAGGGGGGTTATTGAAAACAAAAAGTGTCATAAAGTTTGTGTATTCTGTGTATAATTAGTGTATTTTTCAGTGGAAACGTTAACCAAATGAGCCAAGGCCAGTATACTGAAGAAGTAATTGCAGTGTAATTCAGATCAATTTTGAACTTTGCACTTCAACCTCATACCCACAAATAAAGATAAGAGCCCACTGTGAGTGTTTGCCATTTTTTGCAGGCTTCATGAGATTTAAATAGGGTACTGCAACAAGGTATGCAAATATTTTCAATTGTGTTTAGATTTCAGTTCAGGTCTTTCCATTAAATTATTTTAATGCTATCGTTGCAGCATGGAAATTAATTCTGCATTACAAATTGTGTTTTGCATCGTGTAATAAAGAGATAAACAGCTCCTCCATCTGTTCAATATAAAAGAGGTGAACAACCAAGAAATATAACGTCATTTGGCTGTGAAACAAAAGGTTCATTGACACTGGTCTAGAACTACTGAGGCAAGAACAAGGTGACTGAGGACATTGGTAATGGAAAACAAAATACAATAGATTCTTCTCTCAGGCAGGACATTTGCCTAAGAGAGTGATTGAAAGCGAAACAAAAAACAAACTGTGTATTCAGCGCAGACTGATACAGAATGGATAAAATGACATAACTCAGTAAAAACTGGTGCTTTAATTACAGTTATTGTCCAACAGTGCTCCAGAGAGGGCAGTGCTGTTCTTTAACAAAAGAAAAAAGTTCTCCCTTATTGATACAAAATAAACTACTGAATTTAGACCCAAATATTAAGATGTCTTGAGAAGATGGGGAGCAGAGTGAACAGGCCCATGTCTTAAGATGGGGAGCAGAGTGAACAGGCCCATGTGTTAAGATGGGGAGCAGAGTGAACAGGCTCATGTGTTAAGATGGGGAGCAGAGTGAACAGGCCCATGTGTTAAGATGGGGAGCAGAGTGAACAGGCCCATGTGTTAAGATGGGGGGAGAGGGAACAGGCCCATGTGATAAGATGGGGAGCAGAGTGAACAGGCCCATGTGTTAAGATGGGGGGAGAGGGAACAGGCCCATGTGTTAAGATGGGAGGTCGTTACCTTGGAGGGGTTGTATGGAACTCCCAAGTGTGATGACCCTCGGAACCCACAACGCCCAAGGTTTGATTCTGGAGGGAAAGAATGAAACAATGTTAAAAATGTGCATATATACACAGACAATACTTTATCTTGAGCACCTAGCACAGGAGTGGGCAATCTTACCCTGTGTGGGCCGATGTGGGTGCAGGCTTTTGTTCCAACTGAACAGTGACACACCTGATTCCACTAATCAAAGCCCTGATTGAAGACTTTGATTAGCTGATTAGTCAAATCAGGTGAGCTACCGCTCGGCTGGAACAAAAGCCTGCACCCACACCGGCCCACACAGGGTAAGATTGCCAACCCCTGACCTAGCAGCTAAGTTAGCACCTACGATGGCGCCGTACTATGGCCTTTCCCATTGTAAAAGAGAGTTTCCAAAATGTTCATTTTTCAGAATATATTCATTCCTTTACTGTTGCAGTTATCATTTTTACAGTGCTTATCTCATATGCTTTAAACTTATTTTTGCACATGTATAATGCAAAAAATAGACATGGGGTAGATTTAACACATACTAGACTTACACAAGAGGGTATACAAAAACACAAAACCTTGTACAATTATAGTCTGTGGGTCAGTTGTTTTCCAAATAGATTTCTAAATTATAGTTTTATTAACTAGGCTGGACATATCCCAGCATGCATTTACACCTGGACAGGTCACCAATTATTTATCACACCATTCACTCACACACTCATATTATGATTTAGACTCTTGATTAGCCTAACTGCATGTCTTTGGAATTGGGAAGAAACCAGTCGGAGGAAAATCACACGGGGAGAACATGCAAATTTAAGAAATTAACCCGAGACCTTCTTGCTGTGAATCAATCAATCCACTGCACCACTTTATTACGGAAGCAAAACAAACAAATACAAAACATGCATAGCATTCAATAATAGTAATAATATAGTAGTATACTATTCAGCAATAATAGATAGAAAAGTAAATTAATATGAAAAAAGTTGTAGCATGTTTGAAATGGCAGACGTAGGAGTGGAACCCATTTTGTTTTATTGTAACATGGGCTGGATGGACACTTAACAGGATAGTTGCTAAAAAACACAAAACAATGGCCTCAAAAAGGACCACAGAACTGAATCTACACCTCTGTGACTCAGTCTCAACAAATACTGCACGTCATGAGCTTCACAAAGCTGATATTTATGGCAGGACTACCATTCAGAAGCCTCTTTTAACCAAGGCCATTGTACAAAAACGCATAACCTGGTGTAATGAGCACAAAACCTGGACTTCTAAGCAGTGGAAGAAAGTAATATGGTCTGATGAATCGTCTTTTACTCTTTACTACATCTGGACGGGTTTAGGTTTGGAGAAAGCCAAAAGAAGCCTTCAACCCACATTGCCTGTTCCCACCTGTAAAACATGGTGATGGATCTGTTATTGTATGGGCAGCCATCTCATGGGAGTCATTGTGTTTGAGTATTACTCTGCATGGTAGAATTACAGCCAAGGAATGCAAAGCCATCTTAGGTGACCAGGTGCACCATATGGTGGAAACATTGTTTCCTCAAAACGTTCCTATATTCAATGACAATAACGCCCCCATACTCACTGCTAAACTGATTCAAAAGTGTTTTCATGAACACCAGGATGAAGTAAAGCCCCTTCCATGGCCTCCCAAATCACCAGATCTAAACATCTAACCATTGAAGAAAACTCAAACAAATACTTAAATGTGCAACTCCAATTGCAATATTTAATATTTGAACACATCTAATTGCACATTTAAGTATTTGTTTCAGTTTTCTTCAATCCTATTAGATGCTTAGATCTGGTGATAGGGGAGGCCATGGAAGAGGTTTTACTTCATCCTTACACGCTTAAGTTTGATTCCCTGTAAGGATTAAAATACATACAACTATGATTTGCTTTAGTTAGTGTTCAATAATGTAAAGGAGTAGGTGTCAGTCTTCTTAGCCTATGTAAATGAACCTTAGTGAAATACAACTGCAGAGAAATATATTTTCAAGAATATGAAACTAGGCTTGGCATATGCGCATACAGAATTTTTAGTAATCTAACAGTGTGACATTGCAGTTTTGGCACAAATGGGTGCTGCCACCTTGTGGTTCTTTTCAAATTTCTTATACATCTTCCATCTTGAACTGCAAGCAATTCAGTGTTCAAGTCAAGTAAGAGAAGAACAGATTAGAAAAAAGAAAGCACACAATGCAATCACATGTACTAGGGCTTTTGATGTTCTGTGTTTTAAGAAATTGCTTGTAATTCACTCATCCATTCATCCTTTCATTTTAATTATGCAAAAAGCAATAATCTCACATAGCCATAAAAAGTACAAAAAACTTTAAAAAATATATATAATCATTTCAGACACTTGCAGGTGTAGAAATACAAATACAAGAAAGAAAGTTGTAATGAAAGGTGTACCACAAATACAAAATTAGCTATAGAAAAGGGTCATAATGGAAATGTAAAAGAGAACTGCAAAGTATTCATTCATTCATAATGATGCCTATACTGACGGATGGGAAATCATGCTGAGCATTGAAGGAGGTAAGAAAAGGGCTCCATATTTCATCAAAAGGCTTCTGATCACAAGTCAGATGTACAGTAGGGGAGAGCGAGCTCTCAGTCACATGACTAATACAACTGTTTTCGAGAGCTGAAGAACGAGGGGGTGGTCAAGGTCTCTTGGGTTATTGCTTACATTAGTTCCTCCAAATGACATGGCAGGCGGCCACAAGCTACCAGTTCTCATCGGTGAGGAGATACACCTGTCGTACTGGTGAATGGGATTGCACATGCCTAAGCTGCAGTGCTCCTGGCGCAGGTGAAGGTGGCACAGTGGCACAAATGGCAATTCCAAATTGTGGAGAAAGAGGGGGAGAAAAAGCGTGTTTGCGGGCGGTGGTATTCTTTTAAAAAACATTGTTATTGAGTGGCCATTTATAGACTGGAAGCCTGAACACCTGACACCTGAACACCTCACAATGACAGATCATGCCTCAACATCAACGCATCAGTAAGGTGTAATACAATCAGCTGCAAAAGGATCTCATTTGATCCCTTAAGTAAAGGCTAACAATTACAAAGTAGTCAACTGATTCAGCAAAAATATGTAAGCCTATTCAATTGTCTGCAGTTGAATAACTGCATCAATAGAGTACTGCTAAGAGACTCAATCAATCTGCAGCTATACTAGGAACCATCTGTTATATGACAACTCCATGACCAACCAAAGGCAGCATGGCATATTTTTCACTTTTATATGGTGAATTCTATTCTGGACACCAGATGCCACAGAAACAAACTGAACAGCGCATGCACTATTGCAAGTGCGATGTTTGATGTCATCTTTGTTCTTAGCAAATGACCCCAATGGCTTGAACATGCAAAAATGTTACAACATAATATTGTAAGAAAATGGAAGCTGGAGGAAGAGCTCATTTTTAGACTCAATCAAATACATCCTTCAACAGAAGTAAAAAACACTCATGTTGTCCTTAAGCTATCAAAACATATTTAAAATACACCTTCACTGCCACACTATCATGTGTGGCACATATGCTACAGGTCTTCAAATTGTTCCTAAGGACATGGATGTCTTACACACCACCCAAACCAAAGTTCACCTGCGAAAGCCCTGATTGTCACCTCCACACCTGAGGTGCATGTGCAATTTTGGTGCGGGACTGTAAGGGTGTGGGCTAGGGTGGACATTTTCCAGAGACAAAACAGAGATCATTCTAAGCTGTGAGATCGATCAGAGGGGAAGAAATCTCACTGCATGAAAAAAGTGTGACAAAAATCACAGCAATTATAAAACCACAATATATGATTTATCAAAAAGTGCAAAAACATGCTTACTATTTTGAAATCCTTTCAAATCAAATGAAAATGTATTTGTATATAGCATTTCACAAAATATTTGTCACAATACGCTACAGTAGACCCCGGCTTGAACCCCCACAAAAGCAAGCCTAGAGCAACAGTGGCAAGGAAAATCTCCTTTGGTCAAACAAATAGGAAAAAACCTTAGGAGGAACCAACACTCAAGAGGGGGAGCCAATCCTCCTCTGGCCAACTCAGGGTCTGAGTTTGTAGTGACCAATAATGTTACTGACATTTTAATATTTAAAGAAATAGCCTACCACTTAAGGCAGATATTTTAATTCAGACAGGTAATCCGTAAGCCGTGATTTAAGTCCGCCCACCCATCAATCATTGCATCCACCAAAATGTATTAATTTGAGCACATTTTTTATAATTGCATTGTCACAAAGCGCTTGACGGATTAAGCTCTCTAGAAGGAAAATAAATGCAGTTACTTTTGGAACTTCTGCCGATCCCTCATTATGGCCTCTTTCTAATGCCTTGCTTCCAGATTTTGGAATGCTACACCCAGAGGCCAATAGGCTACATTTTCTCAATCGGAACTTGTACTTTAACAGGCTTGTACATTCAACCGAAACCCAACCCTGGGAACCTAACACTGGGATTAAATTAACTCAAAGCAGGCTGATTTCTTTTTTTAATTGATCATAAAGGAATTTCATTCACTTGTAGGCTGTGTCCTTTTATGTTTCATATTTAGTGATAAGAGCTCATTTGTGGAGGCAGGTGGAGGGTGTCAGACACTTACGGTCTTCTGTGGGAAGGACTTGCAGTGAGTAAATCCACTCAATCAGGCTGGGCTTGTCTATAACATCCATGGAATCGAGGACATCGAGACCAGAGAGGGCAAAAAACACAATGGTCAACCTGAAAAATGGCAGGTTGAAAAAATGTAAGATTAACCATCTTAAAACGTAGCCATGTTCACTTAGTATAAAATACTGGCATAATCAGCAGAAATCAGAAAACAGAATCAACATCAACATCAACAAGAGACAGGATGTGAACCTGCACACGGTTTTGATGCCTAAAGTAGGCATTTTAAGTAGTATTTACTTTAGGACATTGAGAAGATTTATTACAGTCCTATAAAAACCTAACTTGGGACTGTTGAGACTGTGTGGTATATGTTTTTATTTTCCTGTCAACATTGTAAGCTAATGACGGTAACATTGAACACAGCCCTTTTGTCTGCATAAATCCCACGAAAGAAAATGTTACGTTGGTCATTGATGAAGGACCTCTAATTTGGCGCACACTACATAGACCATAAATTAAAAAAATGTCATTTTTTGGTCGTTTTGACGTTTGATAAGGAGAAACAGGGTATCTACAGCAAGGTCTTTAAGATTTAAGATACAACTCTCACAACAAAGCGAAAGAGACAGGGAACTTGAAGCAACTAATACGCAAAGTTATTTTTGTCCAACCAAGGCTATTGAGTCATTTCCATGGCTTAAACGCTTGCTGAGATGTGTTTCACATGGAATAGCACAAGATGAATAGCGATTTATTTCCAGATGTATTTCATTTGAAATAGTAAGCTGGCTGGTTGAAAGAAAATATTTTTAAAAATGTCTTACACGGCCTAAGACATTCGTCATTTATGTAATACCTAGATAACTGGCTAACAAAGTTACCGCGGCTACCGAAATTCGATTTGCAACTTTTTCAGGTTAGCTAGTAAGCTAATTTAGTTGTTGGGTCCGTTCGTGTAAAATATGGTGTATTTCAACAGGGGGAAAAGTTGAGTTCAGCGAAGGTACGTGTTCGCCGGTCAGTTACCTAGCCACGACTAAGTCAACTTAGTAACGTACTACAAATAGTAGTGGACTTCATCAAGAGTAACCTTAAGGTAGGTTAGCAGTATTCTCCCTACATGTTAGCGAGCGAGCAAACAGAATAGAAAGTTAGCAAGCAGGTTGTTCCGTTTCTGACAAAGGAGACAACGAGTGACAATTTTCGGAGACAGATGAAACGAGAAAATGTTTATTTGAGAACAGTAAAGTGCTGTACTTGCGCACGAATCTGCCAGGTCTTCCCGTCGCGTTTTTATGGAGGGTGCAGCGCTGGGGATCAGCGAGCACACCACAGCTAGCTAGCCTTTATGGCTTTCATTGGCTATGGAGTAATTTACCTGCTTGTCTCCAATGACGAATATCTCTCCGGTAACACTTGAAGGCATCTCTGGAAAAAACGTATATGTCTGTCTTTGAGAAAGTCGATTTCTTCAAATTCGGCAAGTAAATTCTCCTCTTCCGCCATCTTTGAGTTTGAAAAACACTTCCGTGGACGTCACTTCCGTTGTAAACAAGGATGTGCCTCAAACTCAAAAATGATTTTAGACATTAATGGTAATTTAATACAGCCAATATTAATCGGATCGTGTTTCCGCAGTGAAATCCTGATTGGTTTATTACGGCTTTACAGAGTAAACTGTCTTTGTGTCGGTAATTTGGGGGCCTAGTATTTTTGAGTAACAGTCAGCAGCCAATGCGACCTTGTGACCCTATTTCATCTGTCATGGCTATCGCAGTTATGGGCAGATAGAAAACAACATGAAATAAAGGTACTATACATATAAAGTAATTACTCAATTAATCAAATCAAAGGTCTGAACAGAGATTTTATATATATATATTCTATTTCGTCTGAATGGCCAACACAAACCCACTTTGATTACCATTAGAGACTTACTTTTGAACATCGCTGAGTCACTGGAGATGTATTCTTTGTCCCTAAACTGTCATAATACAATAACACAACCCTGGTTGTTATATAAAGTTTCAGGCTATCACTGACAGGATGTATGCCATCTTTTGTGAACAATACGTTTACTCCCTGATTGAAATGCCCATTCGTAACTGCTGTATCGTTCCATCTTTAACGTCCTCTGTCAATTTGGGTGAGCGCATACAAGTAGTCGTATGAAGCATAATTGGAAGTGCAAACTTATGTAAGCATGACAGATATTATGGCATGATCACTCTCTAAGCATGTGCATACATTGATCCCTGTGCATCTAGTCCTTAGCAATCACAACCATTTTTGGGACTAATCATGCCTGCTCTTGTTCATTCACTTGCCTTTCAGTTTAGTTTCTTATTTATGTAGGCTACCTGTATTTATTTAGTTTGGCAAAACAGACAAGTATACCTGACATTTGTAATATTTCTAACATGGATTGGATTATATGTGGATACAAAGTAGTGATTATGTGTTGTTAGAAGTTTCTGTGTTTTGGTATCACAACATGAACTCCCAACTTGATCTGGGAGAAGTTCAGACTTCTCTCTTTGTATTTAATATAATTATTAGTGGTTATAAACCAGTCAAACATGTTTCATTCATAAAGAATAATTAATAAGTAAAGAGTACATCAGTCTCCTCCTCCTTCTTTTTCAATGACTTTCCTCATCCACTTCCTCACACGGATCAAGTGGGTGTAAAATCAATATTTCTCACAAATCTCTCCCCATGACACAATGCCCACCTGGTACCAACAATTATCATCTGGACTGAATACAATAAAATAAGAATATAATCACAGTTTTTACAATACAATGAAAATAATATCAGCTTTGAAATAGTTTTGATGGAATAACTGACGAGTCAGTAAGAATTTAGGGCTGAGCAAGAGTAGTGGTAGCCAGGGAATGTGTTGAAATACATTGAATTGAATTTGAATTGAATTGAAATACAATTTGGTGACATTTGGTGGTCAGGTGGAGAAATACAGCAGGTGGACGTTTAACCCCATTGGGCGATTTGCCCCACACTACCCTACTTAAATGTACATTACCATCCAAACATATTCTCAGTGTGTATACCATCGCTGGTTCTGATGAATTCAGTGCAATTATAATCTTAAAATAAAGGACAGTTTTCATTAGGAAATCACCTTTTGTGAAACACGACATTACTTCATATACAAAAAGCAAAACGTATGTCAGGAGTTGTGAGCCTGTAGGAATCCACCAAGCCTCCGAAACAGTACACGGACGCACATCAATCAATCAATCAATCTTTATTTTTGTATAGCGCCATTTACAAACAGGTTGTCACACAGCGCTTCACAATTGGCATTTTCCAGAGGGAATCAAAAAACCAGAAAACCATTGGAACCAATGTGGGAGACTGGAAAATTATTCCCTGACCCCATAAAAGGCAGTCGAGATGAACTCCTGGAAAATTGTGGGTTACAGAGAAAAACAAAACAAATAGTCCTTGAGGCTCATGAGGCTTAACAGACCACCGGAAGGGCATTCTAAGTGTAGGGGTGGGGTGGACCTCATCCTTCCAGATACCAGGGCAGGGTGGGGGATGGAACCAGCAGCTAGGGTCTGGGCCAGCGGCATCCGGCTAACACATGGCAGGGGTGGGGGGTTGACTCTGGGGCAGGTGAGCTCCGGGCAGGTGCCACGAAGTCGGGGAGAAAAGAGGAAAAGTGCACATGTAGAATACAATTGCTTTATTCAATTTCATAATACAGATACAATCGTGCATCCCTGGACTGATAACAATGTATTTGCTGCCCCCTGTCAAGCTCACCCACCCTCTAGAAACCGGCCAACAGAGCAGGAGCGCCTCCCACAGGTAAGTACATCCGTACACCCCACCACACCATATCCGTATTGTTCAAAGTACAATGGCAGGGCCTCAATGGAAAAATAGAAAAACATAAATACCCACAGCCAACCAATCGATCTGCACCGCCGGCTTGGTGTGACCTTGGTATATTATCACATGTACAGCTATTTGGGGTTTTAGAAAATACTGTTGTATAAATGCTGTTTTTAGTTGTGCGTGTAGATTATATCTTAACAAAAAACAAAAAAAAACTAATGTTCTGTTCAACCTAAAAAAAGCTACGTTACTCACAAAGCATATACTCTGTACATCTATAAAATACAATTCCTAAATTCGCTCTGCATACCAAATTATTGATATCAAAATGATGCCAAGTTACAACTAAACTTTCATCAATATTGTAGCGATCCAGCGGGTTGCTATATGCAAATATGTGTGCAGGGCATTGTGGGGGAACATTGTTGTTGTGTTTTGTTGTTTCCCCCAGTGCTAGTTAGATTTATGCTCTGTAAATCATGTTGCGTGTATTATTGTTTAGCGTGTGTGTGTGTTAGCTGGATGGTCGCAGTGAGTTCAATTGTAGAGCCATTACAATTCAGTGCAGTCCCCTGTAGTTCTGTGGCAAAAGTGTTCATCGTTCATAAATCATTAGACTTCACCTGAATATAAGGTATCAATGTTGCTTTTAAGGATAATATTAATCTTTTTTTATTTGTAATTAAGAAAAAGCTTTAGTTGTTTTTTATTATACCTTATAGAGTATTTTGTGTTGACCAATGGCAAGCAATCCTAATTAAATCCATTGTGAAGTAAGAAGAAAATAAAATGTGAAAAATGCCAAATAGGGTGAATACTTTTTATACCCACTGTATACTAAAACCAGTAATGTTTTATGTTTACATTTTAGGACCATATATTTAATAATTTAATAGAATTCTGTTCTGGGGCCAGATCTCCCTGCTTTATAACAAGTTTTTAAGTAAATCCAAGGAGTCATCTGACTCTAAGAGAGCAGCATGGAGTGAAGACCTTCATGTTGAAATTTTGGACTGTGAGTGGAAGCAGATTTGTGCTAAGGCCCAATCCCTTTCAATAAATACTAGACTTAAGTTGATTCAATTGAACTGAGTGACTATGATATTGTACATTACGCCGGTAAAGATAAATAAATTTAACCCAAACATCCCAGACAAATGTTTCAAATGTCAACCTCATAAAGGTACGCTATTTCACTGCATCTGGGAATGTGAAGAATTGAAAATATTCTGGAAGAAAGTAATACAATTAATTTCCCAAATTACTTCTAAAATTATCCCCCTCTGTCCTAAACTCTGTATCTTGGGTCTCTACCCTGCTGAGCTATCTTTGAAAAGGCATGAAAATAAAATGGTTGACCTCTGCTTAATTCAGGCAAAACGCCTGATCGCCATTTACTGGAAAAACACGTCATGTCCTTCCATCAGCCATTGGCTTAAAGAATTGTCTTATTGTCTTGCATTGGAAAAATTAACATATAGTATGAAACATAAGCTCAATGAGTTTTACAAAATCTGGGGTCTATTTTTACATTTCCTTGCGGATGTGGATCTGCGGGACAGTCTGAACCCATAACATATGCAATGTATCTTCTGCTTGGAGCTGCATGTCGGAACTTTCTGGGTTTTTGTGCTTTGGCGCCCCCCTGGTCGTGGTGATTGGTGAGCTGCATGTCACCTCCTGGAGCTCTGCTTTTAGGGGGCCTGGGGGGCAACGAGTGTTGGCCAATAGAGGGAAGTGCGTGCCGGTGGTGCCTGATGCTTGGCTAAGCCCAATTCATAGACTGGTGGCATAGGAAAGCGAATTTTTAGCCGTATAGGGGTTCCGGCAGGCAACTTTAATACTATGTCCATCCGGGTGTAGGCGACTTGTGGTGAACTTCCTATGTACCTGAAATAGGTCTGAAATTCCTTGACGTTGATGCTCTGTAATCCACATCCTCACTGTCTTCCACACGCCTGATGGAAAATATTGCGACTGTCTTTCATCTTGTTACTAACACTGCTACTAATTTATTTATTTATCCTCTTAATTTTCTTTAAATTTTTTAATTATTATTTTTAAATGTATTATTATTATTTTTAATTATAATTATTTTTTAAAATAATAATAATTATTATTATTTTTTTATATTTTATATTTTTTTCATTTTTACAAGATAACATGGGGGTGGGGGTGGTATTTTCTCTGTGGGAGGGGGGAGTATGGTAGGTGGAATATTTCAAACTGATTGTATGCTTGTACATTGCTACCTTGTACTGCCAACAAAAAATCCAATAAAAACATGTATAAAAAAAAAAAAAAAGAATTCTGTTCTGGTTTGTCATATTCCATCTGTAATATGTATTTAATGCATCTTGCCTTAATGGCCTTGTAAATTGCACTGAATGAGAGCGTCTGGTAGAAATGCATGAACAAACAATAAGATTAGTTACAGCTGAACAATTCAACATATAACAGTGTTTTCACTATGTAATGTTGGCTCCCAGCTGAACAGAGATAATGACAAGTGGTAAAATGGCAGTGATCAGGCTTATAGTGAGGAAAGATGCAGTTTGTTGGAGACACAGAGGTTTTGAAAGACGTGGTGTTGTGGTAAGAGCATCCGACTGGGACTCAAGTTTCTCACTGACCGGGATTACCGCTAGGGGGCGACAATTGGCTGTCTGCCCCAGAGGGAGGGGGAAGGCGGATCATTGCCTCGAGGTAATAGCTTGTCCCGTCGGGGTGGACGGTGAGTTCATGGGGGAGGGTAAATCAAAAGAAATAGAGGATATAATTGGCCACTAAATTGGGAAAACAGGGAAAAGATCAAACAAACAAACAAACAAAAAAGACTGAGGTGGATTAGGAATGTTATATTTGAAGGGGGGATCCCACTGAAAGACTGGAAACAGGTGACACAAATCTGAGGTAGAGAAAATGCAAGAACAAATGTAGAAAAGGACTGAATTACTAAGTAAATGGAAGCAAGGTTCATATGCTGTAATCACTGAGACAATGCAAAGAAAACCAAATCTTAACATACAAGTGTTTTTGAAAATAATCAAACTACTATGAATTTAATGACACTGCCAAGTGTCTGGTATTACAGTCACCATTGCGAATATAAAAAAAGAAGAAGAAAAAAAGAAGGAAATGGCTGTTGATGACAAAATAAAATGATGCGTGATGTAAACATAATGCTTCTATGTTTGTATAAATCCTGCACATGAATATACAGGAATATGAATGTTGAGCACAGTTCTTGAAGATGGTAATCCTGGTCATAAGTCTTGTCTCCAACTCGGCACAGCTCTGTGAGGGATGAGGTCACGAATAGATCAGTTACACTGAGCCAATGAAATGGTCTGCAGTCTGTGTGCATTTACATTTCAGGATATAAGAAGTACCTATGGAACATCTGTGATACGGGTCCTCCACTTGTTGGTCCGATGACTTTAGTACGTTCCTCCCATCCTTTGGTGGGCTTACACAGTCTAGCTGCGTCTCTGTGGATGTGCACTTCTACCTGAGTAATTTCAGCAGAGAACGGACCATAACTGGAAATGTAATTCTAAACCACAAACTATGTTAAAACTGTATTTTCTGCCCAAACATATTTACAGAGAATATCTAACTACCATACAACTAAAAGTGGAATTGACACAAGAACACCCAGCTGGACTACTACCCATTAATTACATTACCATGCGGAATATCGGAATACCTGAATATTAGCCCTCAATGAATACAGGAAAAGTATTTACTTATGTAAATAACCTATGTATTATAATTATATTAGACTTTTCCATCCTAAATGTAAGGCAATTTCACTCTGAGATGAATAAAGCCAGGAATATTTTATTTTTTGTATTCTACTCATTAAAAAAGTCAGCTTGCCTACCATGCTGTTCCGAAAGCAAATTCCACTGACCTCAGTCGTGTGGTCATTAAATAAATTGAACTGAATTGAATTGAATAGAGCATTGTGCCTGCCCAGTGCACACCCACCTTCTCCTTTAGCTTGGCCAGCCTCTTCTGTCGCTCCATCTCCTCATCCTCCTTGGCCTGTTTCTCCAGTAGCTTTGTCTCCAGCACGAATAGATCCTAGAGAAATGCATGATTTTTCTTTCTTATTGGAGTAAAAATTCACTGTTATTAGAGTAAAAATTCATGTCAACAGAGAAGCTTCCGTTCAGTTACAGCTAAACTTGCCATGTTATAAGCAACAAATGTCCATTTAATCCTTTTAAATCCTCATTGAAATGACATTCATAATCAGGCAAGCTACTATAATGTCCTTAAATCCTCATTGATGACAGCACATGGAATTACGTTTAAACCATCCGGCAGAGTTTACGATAGACTCAGGCAAGAGCATACCCCAATGACATGTTTATGGAAGGAAATTGTGATTTATTCGTGAAAAAGGGACTTTTCACTATATTTATAATATAAGATCATAAAAATGCATAACGACGAAAATGGGCCGAAAATTGTCTCACACAACACTTTTATCCTGAAATGAGACCCAGGCGTTCAACTCGCAGAAGCCAGTTGAGAGATGCAAGGAAAGAACATGAAGTCAAAGCTTGGGAAAGTTACAAAAATGTAGTCTTTTAGCATCCAAAGTCATCTAAGCTGCATGTTGATATGCATAATCAAACTCGGCTCAACGCACTGTTACAATTAAAAATAAAGTGTATCCTAATGTTGTTATAGAAGTGCAGTGTGTTTTTAATGTTACAGTTAAACTACGTCATATCAGGGCAGGTAGAAATTTTGTTTGGGAAATTCAATTTCTGACCCACTCCCCTCACACTCACTCTCTCCTGAAAGAGTTTCACTTGCTGTGCAGAGACTCACCCTTTCCTGGAATATTCTGATCCCTCTGGCTGCGGACCTCTCTCGCTCCTCCTTCTCCTCCTGTTCCTGAAACTTCTTCTTCTGGAGGAGGAGCTCCTTTTCCTGATTCCGTGCATGGTTGTGGGCCTCCAGGGCCAGTTTCACCTCCAGCTGCCTCCGTCGTTCCTCCTTGGCCTTCCTCCTCTGGAACACCTCCTCACGGACCCGCTTCCCCTCCTCCTCGGCCTCCTGCACCCTCAGCTCAGCCTTCCAGGCCTCCAGCCGAGCTGCCGCCTCTCTTCGCTCCTCCTCTGCCCTCCGCTGCTGCGCCTCCACGAGCTCCACCTCCTCCTGCCTCGCGGTGTCCTCTTTCTCCTCCTGCTGTCTCAGTTCCGCCTCCCTCTTCTGCTGTCTCTGAGTCTTCCATCTCTGGATCGCCTGGCAGGCACATATAGTCCAGGGATAGAAGATGCAAAACGTAAGCAAGACTTCACAAAGGAGTTAACAAGCATGCTCGTTAGAACATTCAGCAGTAAGTAGCAGTTGAAAGGTGTGGACCAAGGCCAAGAACGATAAAGTCCTTACGACCAGTGCTGCAACCTGAAGGGCTGGCTGCTTTATATTATGGAGGGTTGGAAGATCTCTAGTTCCATTTACACTCCTAATTTCCCATGTTAATTAATTGTTGCACTGAATAAATGAAATCCCTAACCTTGCTCATAAAATATATGAGCATTAAAAAAAAACATCCTTGCTTGCAGCTGTCTTTAGCCCTAACTGTGAAAATCGGACCTTTTTATGTGAGACTGTGAGAGATGAAACGGTAGCGGAAAGACAGGTTTACAACCAACTTTTCAAATGAGAGTGCCTCTTTATACAATAAAAATTCGGAATGAATTTACTAATAACCTATGAAAAAGGTTCCATATTATAGTGGTTCCATTTAAAAATGGTTTCTTTTGCCATTTTCAGGTT
Organism: Aldrovandia affinis; assembly: GCA_029706075.1. Lineage (NCBI taxonomy): Eukaryota > Metazoa > Chordata > Actinopteri > Notacanthiformes > Halosauridae > Aldrovandia > Aldrovandia affinis. Next base: position 3,909,096 of record JAINUG010000069.1, read on the forward strand.
GAAAACATAATCCAAACCAATCATAGTACATCGGCATGACAAAACATCAATGAAGATTTGATTTGAAGTCAAGTCTGAATCAAGAACCCACAAGAGAGAACGAGTTACGTGCCTATGTGCCAAATGCCTCACCTCCCTCTTCTTCTCTTCCAGGAACAGCAGCCTTTCGTACCACTCTTCATGCTGTAAAACCTCATCTTTCCTTTTGCCAGGCACATGGAGCAGAGCCTCATTCTTGTGTGCGGGCTTCCCGCTCAGCTTGGCCCGGGCTCTGAGGAAGCTCTCGTGGTCACACTGGTCCCACCCACCCTGCCTTCCCCCAGTCAACAGGAGGAACCTCTCCAGCTCTGTCACCTCGGGGGGCATTTCTCCGTCGGGGCCCTGGCCAGGCACAACTTGGCTGGGGGTGCCGTGGGAATCCTCGTGCCAGCCAAGGCCCAAGTCCCAATCTTCTTTTCAAAGGCACATACCTCCTGCCAGCAAGTGTTTTCTTTCTTCATGAGCTCCTCATAACTAAATCAACCACCGTCATTCCAGTACAGAGAGAATAGTGAACTGTGTCATTATACTGTAGAGACATTACACAACCACCATCATTAACTATAAAAAGGAATGGTTACACAATTTTACATGTATAAAGTTAAAATGATATATGTTTCTCTTCATTGTGATCTTTGAAATGAGGAGCGCTAATTTATGGATTAAAGTTAACTATATCACAGCTTGGTTAAATACTCGATTCTGCTTGGTCGAGAGATTCTTTTCCAGTAAATCACAGGAAGAAACATGCACGGCTATGAAGTAGTTCCAGCGAAAATGGCATTATGACTTTCCAAATCAACGTTCAACGTTCAATTTTAATATTCCATTCACAAAATAACTGCAAAAAAGTAACAAGTTAACAGCAACTGCATGGCTCTGCAACAATTTTGTTTAATTGTATTTCAGTGTTTGACCTCAGGTCATGACACACAGGACCTGATATAAACCACTTCAGGGTGGTTAATGACCCCTCGGGACCGCATCACACTGCCCCGTTGCGGTTTATTTTCATACAACTCTACAGCCCATCATGGTTTATTCCTTACATATTATAACAGCATATGTTGATAATCTCATTTGAAAGTTCTATTCAAATGTACAAAAGTACCACATCCCATTCACATACCTTTGACGTTGTTCGTCTTTGAAAGTGGTGATCGAATTTTCAACTTCAGTCATTATTTCTTTCAGTTTCTCAATTACTGAAAAACAATTTTTATAATTGAACGTTTAGTGCTCTGAAATAAGCTGAGAAATAAGGTAAAACAAAAAGCTGCAAAATATAAGGTACAAGCTAAATAAATACCACAGTTTGAAGTGGTTCTCCAGCAAAAGCACAAACATGTGCAATATCTGTCAGAACTACTAGAATCAACTACAAGAATACAGTAGAAATCATTCCTGAAAAAAAGAATTCCCCAAAATGCATGTGTTATTGCAAGAGAATCCAAGATTGAATGGCACTTAAATACTTTAAGGCATTCTATCTATTTGAAGCACTGTTCTGTGGCACATAATTGTACCATTTTTAATAATAGAGGGCCTTACATTCTGGAGTTGGCTTCACATCCATCAGCTGTCTCTGGAATCTGTTTACACCATTGTGGATTTTTCTCAGATGCTGCTGCAGTTTTATTACTGTCAGAGAGAAAATAACATAAAAAATAACAACCATAACTGATGCTTTGAAACCAAACTTTGTCTGCATTTGAAGTCTCAACACTTGAAGGAAAACACTACTATTATTTTGAAATCTGAATAAAGCAGATCTTGAAGTAGATCAGTGAGGTATACATCTCAGTATGTATACCTCACTGAGGGTATCATTCCATGTGGCTCACTGGTTTGCAATAGCAAAGTACAAGGCTGGAGCCAAGGGCTTTGTAAGTAACGGGCAAGTTTACAAACATTAGAAAAGTGTGTGTGTGTCCGTGTGTTCTGTGTGTTAAAGCATTGAAATGTCATGCGTCATATGATAAATTAAGTGACTTTTTTAAAGTCATGGTGCAGAATTATGAAGCATACATGGCCTGATATGTGCATTAATAAGGATATGTTTAACAGGCATTTAAAAAAATATTATAATAATTCTAAGAATTGTTTCTCCCAATTTGGTGGCCAATTACACCCTTTATTGTTCTTATTCACCCTTTACCTCCCCCCTCCACAAACCCGCTGCAAGCCTATTCTGATACCGGTCGTGGTAGGAACAACAAACCGCCTCCTCTGAGATGGAACTCGCTAATTGCGAACCGTGATTCCGATACAGCCAGAGAGAAGCTTTCTGCAGCGACCTCATGCCGGCTCCCCTCCCCCCTCCCTGGGGCGGACAGTTCATTGCCGCTGCCTAGCGAATCGAACGCCGGCCGCATTCCGGTTGAATGCCTTTACTGTTACACCAGCCGGGAGGCCTATATGTATGCTTTTTTAACATTTATTTGTTACATCTCTTACTATTCACATTCATGAGAATGAGAAATGAAAAAGTATGGAGATACTGGCCTAGAGAACAATCCTGCAAGAGGATTATTATAGGCACAGTCAGCGAATGAGCTGTTAACGGATGAAGGACAGTTGATGGGTGCGTCATGAAGGCAATGCGTTATAAGCCTATCAGTTTGTAATCAAGGATGCTTTTAAAGTGAAGAGCCTGTTATCCATGAAGCAAGAGATACCTATTGTGAGTTATTTGAAGAAATGGCAGGTTGCAAGGCAGGACAAATTATTCTTTCTGATAATACCATTGTCGGGGGATAACTGAAGGACAGTTGTTGGAGAGGCTGTTAGGTTTTTGGTTTATGAAGGTGGACCAATCAACTATTCAAGAGTAAAGTTGTTCAACAAACTTAGCAATTTGTTGACACCAATTCTATTCAGCATTTGTCTGAAATAGCCAAACGACAGACTGACATCTGAATGAAACTGAAAAAGATTTGATTTGTTCAATCTTTAAAACTGAAGTAATCCTCAATGAAATCGAGATTGTCTTAGGGCACACACTGCTAAAACTGATAACTGATGAAAATGACGACTGATCAAATCAGTTGAGTTGTGCTGAATTCTAGAATTATTCAGTTGGGCAGTGTGAAATGGGCTTTGATGTACTGAAGTAAAAGGATGCATGAAGATTGAAGGTGTGCATTTTCCTTGCCGACCCTCTAGGGCAGGGGTGCACAACACTGACACTGGCTTAATTTTTTAAACAGCTGCATACACCAATGCTGGTTCCCACCTATATCGGACCACAGTAAAACATTTTCACCAAGGATGCGTGTGCAGTCTGCAGCGGTAGCTCCTGAATTTATCAAAAAGGGTGAATCAAATCATTATTTAATTAACCCCAATCATTTAAGAGCAGAAGCTGGCATGAAATTCCAAAACGGATCGTCCCTCGTTGTGCAACATTGGTTGTTGTGTAATTGTATCCACAGCAGAAAAAGAGACGAGTGAGGGAGAACATCTATATCCAGTAAGAATTGCTGAAGTGTAAAAGTTTATTGTGACATGGAGATAAACAATTATTCAGTCAAAATCCAGTCCTGGAGGGCTGCGTGGTCTGCTGGTTTTTGGTGTGTTTCAGCACATAATTGATTAATTTAACCATTGATTGGCTAAGGAGTCCACTCATCTTGTTTCCAAAGCCTAAATTGGCTGCTGATGGAAAGGAAACCAGAAAAACCTGCAGACAATGTGCTGTCCTTCCAGGACTTATGGACTTAATAGTCCATTATGCTTTTTAGATTACTGTATCCTTAGCTGTTATTCCTACAAGATAAAAAAAAAAAATTGGACTATGACTATATCCTATTTTAACCATAATAGCTGAAATTCCTTTGTGACCTCCTCCCAGTTCTACAGTTCTTTATCCTACTTCAAGTCCCCAAATGCAATGATCTCTTTAGCCCTAGTAAGGCTGTCTATAGGGCACTCTGCTTACATTTTGATCTGTATCTTTAATTCTGACCTAAATCTGGTATTTCTGAGATGAAATATTGTTTCAGGACAAATTCACAAAGCAAACCAGTTTAAGATTTGCGTAGAGGTATCATAGTTTAGAGTTTGAGAAATCGCTTTGAATCGTAACATGCGTTACTGTATGAACCTGAGGGCATGCAATGCTGAATGGGAAATGATGGAGAAATTGCAGTGTGAAAGAGGGCTTACTACATACTTTATACAAAAATCTGAGAAAGGTTTTCAGTTTCAGTTTCAGAGTTTTCAATACCTCTCAAATACACACACATATATATATTTATATATATGTATGTATGTATGTATGTATGTATGTATGTATGTATGTATGTATGTATGTATGTATGTATGTATGCGGGTGTGTGTGTATGTGAATATGCATTGGGAGGACATATTGGATTTTCAGGTTCACAGCATAAAGAAGTGGGGAAAGTGTTTCTACATAGTGCCACAATATGAGGTGAAACAGTTATTCTCAGTCATAAGCACTGTACTACATTGTACTGGATACTGAACAAGCATTACAAGGTAATGAGAAATCATCGTGACATACCCTCAGTCTTATGGTCAAGCTTGAGTTTGTTATCATATTCTTCCAATGTCCCAGAGTCATCTCGAAATAAATTCCGGCTTTGATTACCCAGGGCCTTTTCTTTTTCAAGTTTGTCAACCCTGAATTGATTTTAAAAATGAGAAAGAAAAAAGAATTTCAAGAATAACACTAGTTAAACATTTAAAAACAAAGCAATTTAATTATTGCCCTTAACATTGCATTAACTTCAGCTTGTAACGTTCTGAAGTGCAACATGCACTGGTCTCTCTCCAAAATCCAGACTGAAGAAAATTTACTTTCTGTGCATTCAGTTACATACTGTTTTCTCAGGTTTTCTGCAATTCGAAAGAACTCCGTCTTTTTTGCCTGGGAAACGTTCTCCTTCCCGCTCTGATTGTCATGGTGGCCAAAAAATCTGAAGTTGTCCGCACCCTGTGACAACACATTTGTTTTTAAGCAAATTTAAATACTTCAACGAAATTAGCTTGCTAGCTGTACTCCATTACAGTGATTAGCAATCTATGTTAGTTAGCTTGCAAGGTGACAGACTTGGAGAAAATATGTTTGCTGTGTAGTTACCAAGCAACGTAGCCTATTAGCCTGATTTCTTGCTACGACTTTTATTTTGCACCCTCGATTAAAACGCCTTGAGAAGCTAGCTGATTTAGTTCTCTAAATGACTTATATACACTACAAAATACAGACAACCTTACATTTGTAAAACTATTTATACATACTACTTACTTCTGGGTGTGTGTGTGCAGATGCTGTGGTTGCTAGGGCAGCCATCTTATATTTTGAATAATAAAACTTTAGCGACAATTTTTTGCAGACAGATCAGCAAACAGCCATGACAGTGCCAACGTCACTGTTGGAAGCAGGCGATCGGCACACAGATTGCAACCGTCATTTCAAACCAATATGAACCAACTGTAATGACAGAGAAAGTTGTATTTTTCGTTTCCACAAAGGAAAATTGTGGAAGAAGCAACGGGTGTCTGTGCAGTTATGTTTAGCAAAAACAGTTTTACTGTCATTCGTTGTATGAATTATAATGTTCGATAACTACCCAATTAGCCAGCCTGTTACCGTGCAGCAACTTGCTAGCTAGATTAACGTCATTTCGCTACTAACGTTAGTCAATTTAGTGAGTCAAGTGTAAATGTTAAACATTTATGCATCGTATGCCAATTCAGCACGCTTTATTAGTTTAGGCTCATCCTTAAAAAGTCACGAAATGCAATATAACGTGCGCCGCCATTGTGTTTGGGTTGTATCTCCAGCCGTTTGTTATTATTATGTACGTTACTACGTTGACGACGCTACACATGGCGTATTACGGTTTTGCACCAGCAGGGGAAGCTCACCATGTCGTTTAATTTGTCTCGGTTGAGACTAGATCGGAAAAAAACAACAGGCCAATCACATTTCGAATCGCATCTCATCCTCTGCATGGGTGGTATCTTGCCTCTGAGCCCAGCCGAGTCATATTGGAGAAAAATAAGAGATTGGGATTAATTTAGTTGTCAACCAAACTATATTGCATTCTATCATTTAGACTCAAGCTATTATGATTTCAAACAATGTTTCCCTGTAGTTCCATGTCGGCCACAAAAACTTGGAGAAAACAAACATTAACTTATTTAGGTATTGAATATAGGGTATAATAAGATTAATCTTAATTGTTGAGAAGGCTTGTGAGTCATCAAATATATTGTAGCGAGCATGCGTTGGGTGATGCATCAAGAAAAGAGTCCAGTAGTAATGCAAAGCTGACCATGTGAGTAGCCACTTTATTGAAAGAAGCGATAATTATCCATGCTCCATACACCGCACAGCTATGGATAATATCGGTAGCAAGCATCCGTGTTCCATACACTGCACAACTATGGGTGATGCCCAAAAAGAACCCTTTGCGGATCCAAACCACCATTAACGCCTTCCGTAGGTGTTGCCACAATCAGGAATGTTCTTTTATTGTTTTGTTTTTTTAATTCTTACAATATTTAAACTCTTTTTGCCACAATCAGGAAGTAACAGTCCTCTTCACACATGGCTTGATGAACACTTTTGCCCTGCAGCTCGGGAGACTGCATCAAACACACTGGGCATACTGGTCGCAGTGGCTCTAACATTAACTGTCCGCGACCAGCTAGCTAACACAAGCACATAACAATAATAACACATGCATAAAAGATTAACGGAACAAATAAGCATTTAACACAGGGTGAACACACAAACACAGAACTGTGTGCTCCCATGATGCTCTGCGCACACATATTGCTACAATAAATGTTGCTGGGTACCAAATAGCTAGTTATTCTAAAGACAAATATGGCAAATGACAGATTTCATTTTGGAACTTGACCAGGTCTTTTTGTATCTAAAGAGCAAGTGACTATGAATAGCAACACAAATCCATTGAGTGGTGACATCTGAAATATTCTGTGCTCTTGGTGTAAAGTCATAGTTATCTTAACAACGTAAACAGCAACCAGCCCTGGGAGATTTTGGGAACGGGAAGTGGTTTAATTTCACCTCCAACTCAGCCAGAAAGAATGAGTCTGTGAAACAAAGATGAGGGCAGCACTGGCAGTTGTTCATAGGTCTCCCAGGGACTGTCATAATTTTCACAGTAGATGCATTCTCAGTTCATGGGACTGTATAGCAGCTGAGTGATTCAGAATCTCAGATTTCTTGAATATTATACAGTATGTCTGTAACTGTACTGGACTACCTTCCTGTGATTTCCTTACAGAAGGTTAGATGCCAGAATGAAGTCGAATGTTTTGCAAAACCTTTCCTGTACAGTTGTGGTTGCTCTTTTGTGCTTTGTGGGGGCCTCAATAACCTGGAATACGGTGCTGTAAGTATCTAGGACTGTAATCTCTGTGACGTTCGGGAAAAGGACCCAGACGCAGATCAGGATTAGGCAAAGAATAGTTTCATGGAGGCAGAGGTCAACACCAGAAGTCAGGGTAGCGAAAGTACAAAATCAAAATCCAAAGAGAAGTCACAAATAATCCAAAAGTCAAAACCAGTAAAACAGAGAAGGCAAACAAACAAAATCGGCAGGCAAACGCTAAGTGAAAACAGAAGGGGTGTCTCGGGAAAACTGGCTTACTGGTAATCAGCACAGGGAATGAAGATCAACGTTCTGACGGGGAATGAACATAAACACGGAACTTAAATACAAGCAGGGAAGGGAAACACAATAGGACTCAGGTGTGACTGGGAGGAGAGAGGGGTAGGAACACAGGTGAAAACAATGGGATTCGTTAATACAATAACGAGGGGAAACGAAAGACATGGACTGGGAATAACACAGACACATAGACAATAAACGACCTGGAAGAGCAGGCAGACATGTGCATAGTTTGAAGGGGAGGAATGCATAAAGAAATCTGCGTGCAAATGAAGTGAAACGTGATAAGCGTACAGGGATAGGACAACGAGAGAGAGAGTGATAGCGATAGTTAGAAGCGTGAGATAATTCGTGATTAGTAGTGTTAGTAACTTAATCTAAATCCCTAATGTTAGTAGTTAAGTTGGTTAGTACTATATACATCTAACTAATATATACAAAGTGTAATAGAAAGTAAGAAGGAAGTCAAACGAGATAATAAGCTAAGACGGAAAAAACTGAAACATAGAATCTCCTGAAGTGCATGACAAAAGACAAGGAGTGGATCTCGAAATACAGGAACAATGACAACAGGGGAACAGAATGTGACAGAAACAAGAATGATGAATAATGAATAATAAATAAACAAAGAAAAAAACAACCGAACAGACACTCAAAACATAAAAATCTCAGCTGCCTCAGTCACTTTAACTTTTCTTTATGGATATGTAATAAAGGATTTTTAACTCAGCATCATGTAAGTGTGCCTCAGATTTCATTTTTAGATGTGCTATGCGTGGCCTTCTAGGTTTTTTTATTTTATTGTTTAAAATTTGTTTCAGATTTTTTTTCAGTTTTTCTCCCAATTTGGTAGCCAATTACACCCTCTATTTATTTTGATTTACCCTCCCCACATGAGTCCACTGTCCACATCTAGCTAATTGTCATCACCACTGCCTACTTGTTCAACATTATATACCCCTGCTTACTCCATTTAATAAAACATTTAAAAAATGACAAACCTTTTCCTTCCTAGTGTTACAGGTATGGTACGCAGCTGCCTGCAATGATGTCTATCACTGTATTACTGCACTGATTGTTCATACCATGTATTTATGCACATCTTGTAAGTCGCTCTGGATAAGAGCGTCTGCTAAATGCTTAAAATGTAATGTAAAAATGTCCACTGCTCGTCTCTACGAGGCAAGGTCATTCTCAGAGGGCAGCGAACTCCACTTCCTTTGACCCACCCACGTTCTGGAGACTCCCTTATGTGCTTCACGGCAGACCTGAGCCGGCTTACCCTCCCCTCCCCTGGGGCGGCCAGCCAAATGCTGCCCCCAATAGGGGCTTACGACCAGGGCCGGTCTGGTAGAGACTGATTTCAAACCGCATCCCTGACAGGCAGAGCACACCGTATTGGACCAGCAAAAATATGGTGCATTGGACTGCTATGCTATTCGCCGCCCCCTAGTTTTGTTTTTTGACATGAACCTTGTGTCCAACCTTGTGTGTAGGACATATTGGCCCTATCCCTAGCAGGTTCACAATTTCCTCATTCTCCATGTTCATTACAATAATGAAATATACATTATACACTACATTTGTATTTACTAAATACCTTCTCTCTCAGTTGATGCATAATCTGTGTCCCGTAGCTGGATTTACAGCTCTATGGAGAAAACCAAGTGGGGTAATTTGATAGCAGTCAGACTGGCTGTCCTGCCTGTTTTACAAATGCACTACTGAGCTGATAATTCAAAGTTTAATTGCTGAATCCACAATAAGATAGACTTGCTTCAGAATTTCATTAACATGTATGTCTTCATAAAATTGCATGGTGGTCTGACTGGCTAACAGGTAATTTTTTCTTAATTCCAGCCTTGAGACTGATTTAAAAGTAAGCAGGTGCAGTCTAGACCTGTATCTGTAGAGGGCACTGTTGAGACTTTTCAGTTATAATATGCAATTGTGATATCTTGTTGAAGTGTGGATTGATTTATTTTCACTCTTATTGATTGTTTTCATTCTCTTTTTCCTCATAGTATTGAGGAGGGAATGCCTCAAAATGGGGCCTACCTGGGACGGCCTCAACTGATTGCAACTGTCCCACCTGCTTGATAGGGTTAAGTCTGATAAGCATAGCTTGTCGTCAGCTGTTTTATGGGCCTCAGACTTTGTGAGTCTGCTGACCACTCCAAGGCGCTCTAAATTTTGCTGTCATATGACCAGTCCCACTGCTCCGTGTGTGAAATTTGAGCATGTCCTTTAGTGATATCTGCAAGGACTCTTAAGGTCATTCCATGTCTCATCAGGGTGAACCTATGACCACTGAGGAGAGCTTCCATAGAGTGCATTTCCTTCTGTGGCTAACTGACCCCAATGCACAACCAGAGTTCCCTTTTAGAGCAAGCTGCCCCTTGCTTAATATCTGGGTCATCCTCTCCCAAGACCAAAGCAGCCCTCTGTACTGCAGATGTACAAAAATATACCAGGGTGAATCTAGATTGGAATTAATCTCAAGAAACTGGAAGGAGACTTTCCATAATATAATGCATATAATGTGGTGGGCTTCAAAAGATTTTAAACCTTTCCAAAATGATGATATTTTGTGACAACATTCTGCAGACCTACTCAACAGGAAGATTAGCCCTAATTCAATTTTTAATTAACTGTAAGGAGAAGGACAATGGAATGCTCCACAGTGATACATGTACATGATGAATCATGATTATTGAATCCTAGTCCTCATTATTCAAAATGTTATATACTGAGAGGCAAAGCTTTGTGTTGGTAAAAAATTACCCATCCCTGCCCCTTCTTTCTTAATGAAAAAAAAGCAGAAATAAATAGGTTCACCAACCTAATGTCACAACAGTGTGGTTTCGAGAGGAAATAGGAAATGGAAATACCCAGAAGGATCTCATTTTATAATAGGCAAAAAAATAGGTCATTCCAGGCAGGAAATGGGGTCTGTGTGATTTTGTGGATCTCTTAAAGCCAAACTACCCTGGAAACTCAGCAGCTGGTCAACTGTAATAGTGGTGAATGTGGCAAATTAGTGGTAACTGAGGACTAACAGTGGTGAACTAACCCATCTCTAATGTATAATTCTTCCCAGCATACAGTGACAGTGATTCTTTCAGAGAATGATGTACATTCTGACCGGTTAAAGTAATTGTTTGGAACACAGAGGGCACAATATTCAGGACTGACATGTGCCTCAGAGGCTATATGGTCAGGTAAAACATCCCTTTGAGAATTTAGAGTCAGTGACACACCTAGTGTGTGTATGGATTGATTTGTGGACAGTAGAATATTTGCGCTTGATTAAATCTTACATGCCAATCTTCACCTGTTCATACTTCTTATGGTCACTGAATAGTGAAATAGGCCTGTTGTTTATATTTCATTATATTGTTTATATATGTTTTATATTTAACGCACGCAAGCTGGAGGAGGAAGCAAACTGGAACAAAGTCAGAACTGACTCAGCACTTTCAGATACTATGAATTGTTCAAAACATTGTTGGTCGCCAGTGGCCAGTGATTGCAATGTTATCACTGTTATCAGTCTGCTTTTGGGTTTATCAGTGTTGGCATATTGCAGTAAAGGTAAACAATTAACCCCCCACATTGTTTCATTATCTGACTGAGTGGTTGAGATGGATCTGTGAGTCAAAATTCTACAAAGTCACAAATCACCATACAGTTACTCTTACCACCACTAAACTTATAAGGTGATCACCATTACAATGTGCAATAATATTAGCTTTGCAATTTAGCTATTTCATAAGCCTGACTGCAATGGTTGATAAAAAGAAAAAAGATACAAACATCATGTGACATGAACAAGGTAATACGGTAAGAGTAAAATTATTATTGAAAGCAGTAATTCAGCTGTGTCTTATTGAACTAAGATCTAAAGAAAAGTTTATTGAAGGTTCACATCTGTTATTACCAAAGATATTGAATATGATTTAAGAAAGATATTACCAAAGTTTCACTAAAGTAACAAGCTATTAAAATGTACACATAGGGGCCTGGCGGATAGCGTAGTGGTCTAACGCACTCATATTTGTCTGGTCCTGTATGAGTGCAAGCTGCCTATCAAGAATGCGGTTCGAAATGGGTCTCTGCCAGACTGGCCCTGGCCGTTAGCCCCGACTGGGAGTGGCATTTGGCTGTCCGCTCCTGAGGGAGGGGGGAGGGTGGTTGGCACAAACTCGCTGTGAAGCACGTAAGGGTGTCTCCAGAAAGGGGGTCGGTGAGTTCCGTCTCAAAGGAGGCAGATCATCGCCAGCCTCGGAGAGTAGCTTGCCCCATTCAGATGGGTGCCGAGTTTGTGGGGGAAGGTTAATCAAAATAAATAGAGGGTATAATTGGCTTCCAAGTTGGAACAACAGAACCAGAAACAAAATTTAAACAAATCTATGCATAACATAGCATATTCTACCCCAACAACCAAATATTTAATCACCATCGCTGCTTACATTGGAATTATTTAACTCTAACCACTAGAATAGCAACTGAAACTCCTTAGCCAAACCTGAAAGTAACAGGGGTAGTCTGTGAAACAATGTATTTTTAAAGGAAATTGTAATCTGACACTGTATTATTGCCTTTATTTTATTAAAATTGACTTTTTATATAGTTTTTTATTATTTTGTTTTTCATTTTTATTTAGTGCTATATTGTAAAGTACTTTTAATTATTATTATTATTATTATTATTATTATTAATAATAATAATAATAATAATGAATGAATGAATGAATGTATGTATGTATGTATGTATGTATGTATGTATGAATGAATGAATGAATGAATGAATGAATGATGAATGATAATAATAATAATAATAATAATAATAATGGGCGCTGTACTGAAAAGGGGAGGGGGGCATCCTTGCCCTGCTCTTCTGAGCCCCCTATCTGTAACCAAGGCTATCATTTACTCTCTGGAAATCTGCCTTGGATGAATTATTATGATTATTTACAACATTGCCTGAACAATATTGAAATTTATCATGATCATTAATCACAAATATGATTGTAAATACACTATGGTTCTTCCTTCTCCAATAATGTGCTGGCTAGACCAGTCCAGCCCAAGCATACGAATGGAGATATGGATTCTGGCCTCACTTGAAAGAGTGACCGACGCAGTAGTGATGAATAAGTGAAAGAGAGTTCCGGGCTCAGCGGGCTGGTATTTGTTTCTCACAAACCTCTGCACAAGAGAGGTGCAAACGATACCTACTGATTCAAAACCATGACACCTTTCTGTGCTGCTGCAAGGCAGGGGAGGGTTTCCAGGGTAAGTGAGGTGAATGCAAGGGAAGACTCCGTGAAAACATAACCCACCACAGCTTTTAATGTACTTGCAGTGGGAAAAAGGTTGAGGAGTTCATGATGGATTGCTGCGTTTCCAGAGCTATTAATAATGTTCAGAAGCGGTGGCGAAGCTATCTGCCATACGAGCTATTCTGAAATCATGTGGACTATTTCTTAGAAGGTTATTTGTGTCATAGAATGCTACACAAGCATGCTCCCAGTATATTTTATCCTTGTATATCTGTGGGTACAAGGCCTCTACAGTGACAGCAGTACATGATTGTGAAGGAGCTATAAGAGGGGGTCAATGAGGGACAATCTATCGAGCAATAACTGACTCTATACTTAGCTGGGTAGACGAAGAATAACCCGGAGTGACACTGTTACAGTGGACTACCCTTTGGCACTGATATCACAGACAGCTCCATTCAGTTTACAAGCTTAGGGGAAAAGCTTTTTTGTCATCCTCTGAAGGTGAGAACACAGGACAGTATACTGGATATGTAAACAACTTTGTGTTTACTTGCCAATACTGACAGTGCAAATGTCTCCAATTCATGGAAGCCGTGGGCTTATTTTTTTCCTGGTATATCTTTGTCTGGACACTTCACAGAATACACAGTCAGAGAAAAGCATGAGGCAATGATCAAGCTTTGGTATAGCTGCATTCTTCACAAAATAAATTATACAGTGCGCCTCACACAGGAGAGTGCATTGCATAGAAAGATTCAGTGTGAATCTCAAAACAGTTTTTAAATACTTTTGATACCAAAGATGCAAAATGTCTATCTTAGCTATTACCTCTGGCTAGTGCTGCTTCTTACCCATTTCTTTTACTTTCAAGAGGTAGGGGAAATCTGGTGATATAGGCTACTCTTTATTTGCGGCCTGGTACCCTACTTGAAGCTTTTTGTTCAGCTGACCCAATTTATTTAAATAAATTTAAAATAAATTTGTTTCAGATTTTTCCGGTTCTTCTCCAAATTTTGTAGCCAATTATATTCTATTTCTTTGGATTTACCCTCCCCACATGAATCTGCCGCTCGTCTCTACCAGGCAAGCAAATTTTCAGAGGGCAGCGAACACCGCCTCCTTCGAGATGTAATTAGCCCACCCATGTTCTACAGACATCCTTACGTGCTTCACGGCGAACTCGAGCCACCTCACCCTCCCCCTCCTCCTGGGGCGGACAGCCAAATACCGCCCCCAATCGGGGCTAATGACCAGGGCCAGTCTAGTAGAGACGGGTTTCAAACTGTGTCAGTGGACCACCAGATCCTGCTCTCATCTCTCGCCGAGATAGAAATCTCTGGATCTGCATTGGCAAAGTTAAAATCATACCTGGCTGACCAGTCCTACCAGGTGGCCTGGAGAGGATCCCTCTCCTCCCCCACACCCTCTCTATTGCAGTCCCACTGGGCTTGGTGCTAGGCCCCCTCCTGTTCTCCCTATACACTAAATCACTTGGTTCGGTCATCTCTGCTCATGGTTTTTCATATTACTGTTATGCTGATGACACTCAACTCTTTCTCTTCTTCTCTCCTTCTGAAACCCAGGTCCCGGCACGTATCTCTGCATGTCTGGCAGACATCTCTGCCTGGATGTCCACACACCACCTGAAGCTGAACCTGGGGAAGACAGAGCTGTTCTTCCTCCCAGCGAAGGGCTCCCCGATGATTGATGCTTCAATCAATGTGGAAGGCTCCATAGTTTCTCCGTCTCAGTCTGCCAGGAGCCTTGGAGTGACCCTGGACAACCAGCTGAGCTTCTCGGGACATATTGCAGCAATCACCCGGACTTGCTGATTCTCCCTTCATAACATCCAAAGGATCCAACCGTTCCTCACCAAAGAGGCCACACAACTGCTGGTCCAGGCCCTGGTGATCTCACGCCTGGACTACTGCGATTCCTCACTGACAGGTCAACTGGCCTGTGCCATTAAGCCACTTCAAATGGTCCAGAATGCTGCCGCATGTCTGGTGTTCAACCAACTCAAGTACACATGTCACCCCTCTACTCACCTCCCTTCACTGCCTTCCTATTGCAGCACGCATCAAATTGAAATCACTGGTGCTGGCTTATCAAGCTGCTAGAGGAACTGCTCCCTCCTACCTCCAGTCACTCGTCACACCCTAGACCCCAGCCAGACCCTTCCCCTCTGCCTCCTCAGGCAAACTGACTGTCCCTTCCCTGCGGGCGCCCGGCAGCTGCTCCTCACGGTCTAGGTCCGCACTCCGCACTCGTTCAGTCGCTGACTCTCTGGCCATCTTCCGCAAGAGATTCAAAACCCACCTGTTCAGACTCCATTACCACTAATTGTCATCACCACTGCTTTCCTGTTCAATACATATTTTGTAATATGTATCTATGTTGATGACTGTCCCCAAAAAACATAAGGTGATTCATGTCCTGTTACTAAAGCATAATTGAAAACAGAAAGATGTCCTGATGGAATACCTAACAGTTAAATGTTCGGTAGTAAGGTATTATGCAAGTGATTTCACTTGAAAGGGTAAAAGCCCTCAAAAAAAGTGAAGCATTTCCCCCTAATGACAACCATGAGACCCTAATGACAAACTTTGAGAGCTGATCCACTTTGTCTGTCTTGGTAGATCACAGCATTGAGCCAACTTGAAAAAGAAACTAAGCTGTAACAGATTCACGATTTGCAGTATCAATTATTAACAGCTTGAGACTCTGGAGTACAACCTAAGGCCTCTGTGCTTGTTAGAGGTTGAGTATATCTGGAGAAACATAGGGGTTGACTGCTGGGCTGGATGTGGAATCTCAACTGTATCCGGTTGAAAAAAGAGAAACGAAAAAAGAAAATGGGGCCCATGGGTCCCCATGTCAGGAATGCTTCACTGTATGGATATGACACCAAGGTGACATGAAATGAAATTGAAGCCATGAATATACCACTTTAAGCTACAGAGGTATTTTTTATCATATAAAATAGGGTAAAGAGATGAGAATTTTTAACCTGGATTTAAATACCTTAGTCTCAGATTTATACTGTTTGTGCGTATTTGCATGTGTGCAAGTGTGTGTGTGTGTGTGTGTGTGTGTTCACCATTTTGACTTGTCAAAAGAATAATATAATTGATGTTTAAATACACACTTCAGTTATTTACTATGTAACTGGCAGGCAAAAATGATGGGTTAAATTATCTAGAAACTTTTAAAATAAAAAACCTCTACATGGAAAAGGCAGCAACAGATGTATATGTTTGGCAATACAGGCCTAGGCTATATGCGATGCTACGGCTTCATATTACAAGCTCTCATCTTCTGCTGCTCCGGAAAGAGGAAGTACCATCAACATATTTTGCAACTGTCAGATTGATAGGTAAGCAATCATTTAACACCGTCCCTCATTTGTATATTTCCTACAGCTGCTTCCGAATACCTAGGGGTATGTGCTTGTAAATAATGCGATATAGCATTTATGGCAGCTAAATATGTTATGACTTGACAGAATTCTAAATAATAATTCAGAACTGTCTGCTTATAAACGTAGTCACTAGCCAGTTTGTTGCGGTTTTTGATGCTGTGCACGCTTCGGAAGGGGTACTTAAAGCACAAACTAGAGGACACTGTACATTTTGATAATGATTTGCTCCAAAATAATGTCTCTAGTTTTAAAAGAGGAAGATGTTAAAATGATAAAATCAGGCCCCAATTGCAACTAAATCCTGCTAGCAACTCATAGCAACAAGACAATTAATAAGCAATTATACAAAAAAATATTTTGGAGCCTGAAAACAGGAGACAAATAATTAAACATGGTGGAGGAAAGGCTACCTACTTGACAGTCTACACCTTTCCTTTCCCCCCTTCCCTTCCCTATCTTTTTGCAGAATGGCTATCAGCAATCTCAGTTTAAGGCCTGTCCCATAGGATGAACATCTATTAATTTGGGATGGACAACCTTGGGGGGAAGGGTTGGGGGCAGAGAAGCAGAAGAATTGCATTATGGAAGATTAATACAAACACAATTAAACAGACAAAATGAAAGAAGTTGAATAAATTCCGAAAATTTGTCAGAGTGTGAGACTGAACTAAGAGTGACATTACATTAGCCTGAACATTACAGTATATTCCATGTTCGTTTTGTTGACCAGTTTGCCCACTGGTGGAAAGCTGGGTTTCTGGGTTTGAAAAACATTCATGAAGCTGGATGGCAAAGCAGCCTCCGAGCCAGATAGTTAAAAGTCGTGAAGGTTCTAATTTGCAAAAAATACTTTGCACACAGGTTCTTTTTTATATATAAAAAGGTTATACAGAGACTGGACAAGACAATGGTATATGTGATACAAATAGACTTCATTCAAGGCTGAATTCTGTGTTCTGTTACATTGTGTTTCACGAGAAGACAGAAAGCCCATTTACTAAAGTGAAAACTTTGGGGATTTTTTTCCTATAACTGGTGATTTTTTAAATTCAGCAATGTTTATGTTAATCCCACAATTAGTATTATAGAAAGATAATAAAGTAGAGTGAACCTGAACTCATAAAATGACAAAAATATGTTTTCTGTTTCTAATTTACTGTGATACATTTGTGGGACTTCATTTGGGTGAGTCCATATTACACACAAAAGGTGTCAGTCTTTGAAAATATTCAGCATTTCACTGCTCAAGGGTTAGGCTTGATAAATCAGTTAGCAGCATAACAGCAGTGCACTGATACATTCTTATTCTTTTTTAAATATCACAATGTGAGTTTGCATGACTGCGTGAGTGTATTTTAATCTTAAGCCGTTTTTGGGCTGTTTGTGTTATTTGCCCTGTCTCCCCATGACTGAGAGATCTGCAAAGGTGGCAGCTGAGGACGTGGATCGACGAGACAGAGTCCCTGTCAGTTATATAATCCTGTTAGCTGAGAGCTATGGCATTAGAGGATTGTGTATCAGCAGCTATCCAGTCTAATCAAGAGTAATGCACACCGTCTTCTAAAGCCAGGGCCTGAACGTCCTTGCCAGGCCCCCCTGGAGGAGGTACCAGAGGGAGCACCCGGCTCCCTCAACCATCAGCCCTCGTAAACAGCAGCTCTCCGGCGTCTTCCTGGCACTGAGTGAATCCTAACCCTTCGGATTACCCAGAGACAGATTTCAAAGTTTATAATTCAGCACCTAGCTTATTGCATTCTGTATTCATTCCTCTTGAAGTCTCCCCAGCAAACCCCTCATCCTCACCTCACCCTACTCACAAATTCAAGTCAAAATCTGAACACACTCTCACACAAAAAAACACCCCATTTATTTAAAAGTGACAAGGCAAGAATAGACGTATAATGTTTCCTTCACTTTGTTATAAAGCACACCTTGCAGAACAATACATATAATATATAAATAAACATTCCAGACCTCAGAGTACACTTGATCTGTATAAATATGTTTTTTTCCAGAATGATTTGATTTCAGCGATTTCACAATTGCATGGCACATGTTTTGAATGTGTGCTCACTGACTAAGTTGCATGCTTTCCTTTAAATATATATTCACATGGATTAGGAAACTGTCAAACTGGCAGGAAACTAAAAGCACAGTTAACAAGGGCAACTGGATATGTATCGGATTACTGTATACCAAAAGTTTAAAATACTTTTTTGTTTACATTGACTGTCACTCTCATGTTACCAAAACATCATGTGCAACTTCATGAAAACTTGCTAAAAATAAAGTATGGCATTGGATTACCTTTATGAAACCTTTTTTCCTATCACAGTTGGAAAAAGTGAACAGTATTTGTTTCCCAGTGCACATGTAGCAAGTTCAAGTTTATTAATATGAAATCCCCAAAACTATGTTTTAAGTGATTTAGGTTAAAGGTTTTGATCAAAAGCTGAAAAAGACAGGAATTTTAAAAGAGCGTCAAAACCTTTAATTTCACATTACACTAACAAGGTTTTCCTGCACACAGCCTTGACACCTGCTATAGTACTGTAGCTATGTTGGTCTACTGTACTTCAAACAACATGTAGGCTACTCACCACTGGGTATGGGCAGGTTGCTTAGGATTCTTTTGGGGATTTAATTTCCAGACTTCCAGAAGGTGATATTATATTAGAGATTCCATATGCAATATTTCCACATACTAACAACCTGTAATGTCAAAATTTTGATTAAAATGGAGAGAGGAATAAAGTACAGTACAACAGCATTCAGCCGGTAACGTTATGTACGGTAGTCCCCGACAGAGGTAGCTAGTAGCTAGCCAACTATTTTAATAATTAGCCTCAATCAATTCCATCCTCAATCATGTTCAAGAGCAGCATAACCGGGTCAGCTATCACCATTGTTACTTTTTTCATTCAATGATGACATTTTGTCCTGGCCAGCATTATATGTGTGATTTAACAAACTGGCAGAGAGTATTAGCTCAGCTGATTCTAGCTTGCTGTCTGTCTGTCCCCTTCAGGTCAATGATTTCAATAAAAAGTTAAACCTACCTACAAAGTTGAATCACCCTAGGATGGTGTAGGACAGGGCTATTTAATTGCTTCTCATTGGCGGCGGAGCATCCTGTTTAAAAAAAGAACCTGCCTCTTGTGACGTTATTGCTCAGACAAAGCTGGTTGATGGTACAATACTATTTAAGTTTTTTCCACAAATGACCAAATGGGTGTCTGTCCAACTCCGTCACCAATTGTCACCGTGTGTCTGTTGCCAATTGTCCCCTGGAACTGCATGTTCCCCTCCTGGTGCTCGTCACACCAAAAGCACAAGTGCCTTTTACAGGGATATGCATCCCTATACCTTAATATAATGTTAAACATTGCGCCATCTGCTTCTGCCTAGGTGAACGTTTATCTACACTTGGCTTTGTGTGCCCGTGACTTGTGCTCCTTCTGTCCCACCCTGTATTGTTCCCTCCAATCTTTGTTCCCCCTGTTTCTGTAGGTATTGACATTTCAGCGCCTGCAGCCCCGGCCCTGGCCACTTTAGGGGAACTAGGACACATCCAGCACCGCTAGAACTAACATTCCAGCACACGCTGCCTCGGCCCCTTCTCAACCGGCATTCAGGCAACGCTTGCTACTTGGCACCACCACCCCCCACCCCCTGCCCGGTTTCAGTTGGTTGGGGTGTCCATACAACTGTGACCTATGCCCTGGCCTCTCGCTGCTGCTGCTTTCAGGCTGGCCCAGCGACGTCCCCTCAATCATCCTCCTACTTCCCCTTCCCATCCAATGCCCCTTCTGTGCCATCTGTCATCCCTTTTTCCATGACCCCAGTGTCCCACTTCCCTTAGGTTGCCTTCTCATTCCCTGGCCACTGCTGCTGCAGTCCCTACCCCGGCTTCTGCTTCCACATTCGACCCACCACCTGTGTCCACCCAGCTGTGTGTCTGGATACTTTGCAGTAATTATGTTAATTAGAGTGAAACGTTAGAGTGGAATCTCTAGGTCCAAAGTTTTCATTAATTCGAGTTTTGCATTGCCTTTGGTTGCTACACCGCTGTCGTTCACTCCGATCCTGAACCACCATTGGGAATGTAATGATTGCTCATGGTTAGTAGCTGACTTCACCGTCCATTTTGGGGCGTCACATTTTTACACCTATCACACGTTGCTTTTCAGTTCGAGTTGATGTGCACTGTCACATTTTTTTGGGCTTAACACCGCCGTAGGTGGGGGTGTGTGGTTCCTGTGACCAAGCCGCTCATTTATACCCCTTAGTCATGCGTCATGGCCCTTTCTATCTCTGGCTACTCCATAAGGCTCATCGTCGTGCCTAAATCTACCACTTTCGCTCTACCAGTATCTATAAAATTCACTATTGGGGAATTAGACCAGCATCCGGCCTATTCTTAATGAGGGGGTGGGGAGTTCTGCAATTTTAACGTGTTCTCATGTAGACTTACTGGCCGTAGGTTCCTAAATGGTCAGTTATTGTAGTACCATCTCCCATCTATCTTGCCCCGTCGGCCGTCGCCATCCTGATCCCACCCAACTGTCCCATTCCTTTCCAACTCCCCATTAAAACTGTGCCACTGCTCCTGGGATTGCACAATCATCCTGTCCCCAGTTTTCACAGCTTTTCATGCTAATGGCCATAAAATTTCATGCAAATGTTATGGGGCAGTCCACTCTCTGCCATCACTGAACCTGGTCTGTCAATGACCTACTGGCGAAAGAGGTTGAATCCAGGTTTGTGCTGGGACCTTTTGATTCCCCATCAATTTTTTGAATGCATCAGTCCTCTCGGCATCACCTCTCAAGTATTCAGGCAAGATGCTGGATCGAATCCTGCGTCTTGAGCCACAGGTTCGAAAAGCTGCTGTCCCTGCTGGGGCACTTAAATTACACATTACATGCGCATACTCCATCACAGCTGGTCTTTCATCTTATACCTACTGTCTCTGCTTCACTGTTCAGTGCGTCTTGGCATTGTTCGAACTGTACCCTGTGGTTGCTGCTGCTGTCCTTTGGCGGTCTGAATGTCAACAAAAAGTGTCCTGATGCATTCCGAAAACACAGCAGTCGTCAAGATAATAATTAAAGGCCGATTCCATTCAAAACCCATAATGCCTCTCCTCCTCGGGCTCACCTGGGTTCGCTTTTGCAACCAAATACCTCATGCACACTGTCGCACATCCCGCCATCACTCCAACACAATGGAGTGATACTGACTGTCTCTCTTCTTTCAATTCTGAAATCAGAACGAGAGCACCAGAAGCAGGCAAGACTTCCACTCCGGTTCCACCTCTTTCAGAATTAACGTTCCTGTAACTCACCCTCTGCTGAATTTGCCCATACGAAACCCTATCATATCTGCAATACTGGTCACACCTTTCACTATGTCCCTACGACCCAGTCCATTAATGAGCCAATGAAAATCATAACCAGACACTGGTTACAAAAAACACCTGAAGGTAGAATGGACCATATCTGGTTTTTATGACAACCACTATTTGACCACCCATTCTTTTTAAATCAGTGCCGTAACCACCACCACCCAAATGGCCTCCAGATTATGTAATGAATAAAAAACAAACTGGGTCGCTGGTCCTCCGACACACATAATGCATACATCCATTTGGACACAGGATATCAGGCATGTCCATTTCACATTTACATGCTAACTAAATCATATGTCACTGCCTTGCCCAAATAACCAGGCGGTAAATGTTACCTCTTTATCCATGGCCAGGAAGGCTCAACAGCAGGTCCAAACCTTGGTTGGCAGTTTTTTGGGGTCAACAACCTTGTCCTAAAGGCCAGATGTGATCCTGTCTCTGGACTCCAAGCCTAAGACTAAAATACACTTAAACATTTCTAAATGCAACCTTCCTAAAGCAACAAATAAAATACTCTGCATGTCCAAATAAAACATTATGCTTTAAACACATTTATGTTGTGTGAGAATTTCTTTCTATTGAAATCATTTAGTTTTACGAAGGAATCTGACACTAGGGCAGGTCTCACCCAGCAAGCGATGATTAATCACAGTTAAACACAGTGCTGATATTGCCCTTGATAAGACACGAGAGGCCTCTAATGTAACTTTGAGATAGCAGCACTACACTCCTGCCACCCTCGCCCTATAAATATGCTCTCTGTTGTTTTCGCAGTGTGAAAACCATGGAGAGGTGCTCACAGAGATCGCTGGGTGCTAGCGGGCTCAAGTGTCACCCCTGCTTCGATCGAAACATTCTTGCTGTAATGTCCTGTTGACATTGTGAGTTCCACATGTGCCTCTAGTGTTGTTTCAGGGCACTGCTCTGTGTACAATTAACCCTTCTTGCATTGCTGTCATTTTCCAGAATCTTATGCCATGATATGGCTCTACAGAAGATGAGGTAGCCAGTTGGCATTTACTAAGCTGTAGTAAATCAGGTGTTTTAGTGCTGGATTACAACAAAAACCTGCATCCACACTGACCCTTTTTGGATAATAATGGCCACCTCTACTCTAGTGTAAGGGGTTTCTTACTTAATTAGCCGAGCCATAAAACAAGGGTGGGCTAATTATTAGGGCTGTCTCCGAGGCTAAGGCCATGTCCGAAACCACTCCCTATCCCTAAACACTACTTTGTGTGGGCTAAGTGCGACGAATTCTAAAATGTGAATTTCGTACACTAAATGAAAATCTCACCGTGATTTGTAGTGCTAAGTTTGATTTAAATGCAATGCGGTCGTGTCATTCCGAAGGAGAGAAGGGAAAGAATGCGACAGAAAGAAATGACAGATAGAAATGAGCAAATTTTGTGTATAAATAATTTAAAAAACCTTGAAACTTGTTAGCACATTTAAACCTGCCACCATGAGTGCTCGGTTTGTTTTGATACTGAGCACATTCACCTGAATATCCGGCACTTTTTTTTTTTTTTAAAAACAGAGTCTCCGAAAACACTACTTTCGTTTTAATAGTACTATATAGTATATACAGCGGTCCTCAATTCCAGCTGAGTGACAGATAGGAGCGGCAGATAATTTACCTTGACTTGTTAATTACCCCAATTTTTGGATTACCCATTAACAACAGATTCCTTTTTACTGTAATCCAGCGGTCTTCAATCCTGATCCTGGAGAGATGTAGGGTATGTTGGTTTTAATTGTCACTAAGCATTTAAATTGATCAATTAAAGCAATTGATTCCATTTAACTCACCTTACCTGGTTTCTTGGGTCTGAACTGATTGCTGATTTTAGGCTGAAAAGAAAAAACTGCAGACCCTATGGCTCTCCAAGACCCAGACTGAGAACCACTGCTGTAATCCAATGTAATAGCATTACCTTTACACTTCACATTAAATAATTTGTTATAATAGGAAAATACATGTTTCAAAGTTAACTGATATCTAATCTATGTGTTTGTACTATGTATATACTATTTGTAACATAGTGTATGTGTTATCATTAGAATAATTTAATGTGAAGTGAATTCACATTAAGTGAAAAGGAATTGGTTGCTGATGGGTGGCTTGTACTTATTCAAATGTACAAACGTACTAATCATGATAAACCGGTTCCAAACATTTTTTAAGTTTACAGGAAAGTGTTCTGCTAGCAATAATGCTAATACACGAATTGGGTAAGGAAGACAGCTAATACGTTATCACGTTTGCTATACATTTTGTTTTTATATTAGCAATCCTGGTGCAGGTACATTTATTTTGTCAATTTCTTCCAAGAAACACAATCGACTCGTGATTATTAGAAAAGAAAACAAGACCTCGGAAAGGTTAATGAATTGACTCATTATTTGCACTACCATCTCAAACACACACTACATACAGTTAACTGCCAAAATAAAGGAAATACCAACATAAAGTGCCTTAATACGCTCTCAGGCGTGGTTCCAGAATCTCCCATAAGTGTTCATTTGCGTTGAGATCTGGTGAGTGAGACAGTCATGGCATACGGTTTATATTATTTTCATTCTCATCAAACCATTTTGTAACTACTCCTGCCCTGTGGATGGGGCATTGTCATCCTGCGAGAGACCATTCCCAACAGGATAGAAATGATTCACCATAGGATGAAGGTAATCGCCCAGAATTGATTGGTGTTTACCTTACCCTCTAAGGATTGAGTGGATCTAAACCATGCCAAGAAAATGCACCCCACACCATAAGAGAGCCGCCAGTATTATTTTGGCAGTTATCTGTATGTAGCAATGCAACTTCTGAGAAAATACTAATGAGCAGGATGTACTTAAATCCATCAAACCATAGAGAATAGTGAGAGATGTGAACAAGGCGAGTTCCATTGGAAAGACCATTTCTATTCTATTTAAACTAAGGAAAAACAGTACACAAGTAAACAAGAACATACTTCCAGTTTGGCAAGATTTCATACAAAGCTTTTATTGGCCATGTGATAGACACAAGGGAGAGAGAGGGGGTATCCAGGAGCGACCAGAAGCAGTATAGTAAAAGTCAGTTGGCAACCGCTTTATCTCCAACATCAGAGCAGCTGTGCAGTGGGGCAGGCAGGGGGACCCTGGAGCATCAGTGTGTGATCAACGAGAGTTAACAATAGAATATCAATTATACTGAGCCATGTGCTGGCTGAAAATAGACTGCACAGAGCATCTCTGTGGAATCTGTAATTTGTCACAGTAGAAAGGAACGAGCAGTGATAGGAATCTCCTATCCCCATTAAGGACACACCGACTGTGCCGTTTATGTTAACAAAAAAGTTCTGTACAATCATCTGGCCAAACTAATTTTGGTCTATGGAATTTAGAATGGGCCAGTTACATGTTTTTTTATCCACCCCCCACCCATATATGAATGGCTTTTCTATATTTAAAAAGCAGTCTCATCAGCTTGCACATTTTCCAGTACGTGAGCCATGAAAGCAAAATCCCCCAACTTGATAGCCCTGGTGGCCTGACTAGCAGCAACAGCAGCATAATTTTTTTTAGATGATCAGGTTTATTAAATTGATAAAAAATAAGCCTTCATTAACATGGGGATTCACGGATTCAGGCCATATTGTCAGTTCAATATCAAAAAATATAAAAATCTATTAAGTCAGATCTATTACATAGATCCTGGTCATATTGTTGATGTCCATCATGATATTGTATGCCAAAGTATATCATTATATCCTCTATCCTTGCAGTCCAAAGATGCTGAAACTACTCCACAAACAGGTGAGGACTTTGCCACCTTTCCAGACAAAACTTGAAAAAGATGTTGCAAAAAGTACCATACATCATAAATCTGTTATCCATGGAGGCATTTTAGGTATGCCTAAAAACTGGAAATTGGGCACGGGTTATCAAGGTTTTCGCAGTAAACGTGGGAGTTTATCTGGAAAGCGGCAGGAGGATTCAAACATCTGTGTAGAGGAACGCTCAGGGTGTGCCAGGGGAGGCGGTCTTCTCGGTCCTCGCTCCGTAGTCTTTGCGCTGCCTCCCAACACCTGCAGGAGCCGGCAGCGTAATGTAGGACGCGCTTTCAGTGGGGCATTATTCAAGGTTATTTTAAGACATGACAGAAGTAGGCTGAGCGTTAGATGCCAAGGCAGGGAGAAGTATGAAGGAGGATGCGAGGAGTGTAAGGGCTCTGCCATTTTAACATCGAGAGATGACACACGGACTAGAGGCACACCTTCCATTGGGATGAGTCACACTATTGAAAACGGCATTGGGAGTCAGGTGCCAAGCCTGGTTTATAACAAAGACCCAATACGTCAATGCTTTTGGAAGGCCTACTGTGAGAGACAGAAGTGATTCTCATGAGCTTAAGCTGTGCAGGACTGTGGATGAGATTCAGGGCCTACTGAACAAGATTTCCTCATTCACAGGCTATCGCCACGAATCAGTTATTCTACAAATGACAGCAAACGGACATCTCACTAAACATAACTATATCTCATTCAAAGGCAGAAATCATCAGACAGTCAAAATATTTCAACATGGGTAATTACCTGAACATCATTCCAGAGAGGGGCTAATAACAAACACCAGATAGAGCACAACTTTGAAAACAGGAATTGCTTTAATGAATGACAAAAGCAGGACTTGTTTTCAAATTGTAACCCTACAGCATGATGGAATGCTAACAAACTTTACAAAAGGCAACATCCTGCTCCTGCCAGGAACTTGTAAAGCTGAGGAACTACTTCATGGAGCTATGGCCATCTTCGGTCTGGTGCATCATTTTTGGTCTATGAGGTGGATGTCTCCAGTTATACACATTGTACTACAGTAGTAATATTTTTGGCCCAGGATTCTTTTCCCCCTGTGATTAAAGTGGGTCTACAAATGCCATTTCTAATGTACAGAAATTAGACCCCAGCATCTGATCTGATCATGAATGTCAATATAAATCTGTTCTGGGAGTTAACATTAGGTTGAAAAATCAGTCAAATTCAACTCAATTTTAAACACAACACAAAAAATGTATTCTACTGGTAGTGCCTGAAAACATGGGAGATGAATTGCCTCGCCTTAATCAGTCATGCTGGCATGGTTGGTGTAGACCCGCACGTGCGCTACATACAGCATGCTTGCTTGCACCAACACCCTTTCTATAAATAACATTGACCAGCAGTCATTCACAACAGGTTGGCTACACCCATTTAAAGTATGAGACTAAATGTAAAAAAATTATATATATTCAAATGCTGGTATAACAGAAAGATAAAGTAACATCACATGGCCAAGTTCAAGGAGCCGAGCTGACAGAACACCTTGTAATCATTAATCAATACAAACACCTTCCTCGGCAGATAACTTAAAAAAATAAAAACCCTTGACAATTGTATAGCAAATGCCAACATGCAAAGTCATGATGACTCATCAGGGAGGGAACATTCCGTAACATCATGTGACATTCTGTAACATCTAGGAAATGGAGATGCCAACAGAATTAACCTCACACAGAAAAAACATCGTAGGACTATTCGTGCACCCACCTTTCCTGTTACCAACCCAACAAGCAGACAGGATATAATGTGCCAGCGCAATGTCCATTCAAAGCATGTTGCCCAAGGAGGGGAAAAAAAACAGCTGAACACACAAAACAAGTGCAACATGGGTTTATTGTCAAATTTGCTCTTAAGACATTAACAGGATTTATGCCATACTGCCATATGAAATATTGTACTCTGTGGTAATAAAGTGCACAATACAGTCAGTCACCTGATGGTTCATCTGTAAAATTCCTTCGGTAGGGAAATATGCTCCTAAAAATATGAAAAGCCCTTTTTGCCACATGACTAAAGCTAATGTGCAGTGTTTTCACAAAGCTTCGCCTGTTTGGGAAAGGCAGCTCCTCTGATGCCGACTTCATACGTTTGAACAGTAGTAAAAACACATTTTTGCTTAGCTTTGAGTTCGGCAGAACTCTTGGTTTCCCCTCCCCCAATGAATGATATGCCACGTAAAAGCTTAAAAGGTGAAAATGAGAAATTACTCTAAAAGGTTTAACCACATGCGCATTCATATCTTAGCATCGGACGGACCCTTTTACTTGTCTTGGTTGTTTTCGAGAGTTTGCCTCATGACAATCAGGTCCAAAGAACATGACAATGCATTGGGAACGTTGCACGCGTCCTCTCCTGCTTACAAGACATTCTCTGTTTGAGTACAATAAAAGCACTTCTGTTACTCAGTCTGCGTGCTCTCCTAGTCTGACTCATTCAAGACAGCTCCAGCAAAATCCATACACCCAAACCCCTTTTTGCGTAGTGTAACGTATTATGGAAAGTTCTGAGAGATTTTTTAAAAAAACCTAAAAAAAAACAATCAACCCAAAGAAACATTTATCACAAAAATGCTAGGTATTGCACAGACGAGTGCCAACACAGAACAGTCGCATATCGTAGCCTGTGCATAGGAGGAATAAAGCACTTACGGTATTTGCAAACATGAACAACCACTTCATAAAGTTTCTTTATGGTTGGATGGAATTTAAAACAGTCCATTCCAGTCCACTCCACTCCACTCAGTTCTGTGTAACCGACACTGACAACATAACCAGAATTAAGAGCGCAGCAAGCATTTTACAGAGATGCAAATTTACAGAATGTTCTTCTGCATTAATCGGCAGAAGAATAACAAATAAAGTTACCTAAACGAGTCCCACACATCTCCACAATCTTTGCATAGTGACAGGAACACAAAGCAGAAGGGATATGGAGAGGGCTCTCACGCAGATCTTCATATGTAGCATGAAATATGAAGAAATCCTAACTTCAAGCAAACAAAGAACAAACAAAAAAAACCTAACAAAAACAGCCATTACTTTGTACAAAATATTGTGTATGCCCATGTTACAGAATCCCCATGCAAATCAATTTGCCATCTGTAACTCTGGCGTGGTGGGAGTCGATCGAAAGTTCTCAAATTCATTGAGACTTAATATTTTTTCATACAATCATGGAGCGCACAGTGGGGGGTAGGTGAGAGGTGGACGGTGATGCCGACCATGCCTTCTTAGGAGCTTTTGGCAGTCATTATCTGTGGAGCAGCACAAAGGCCTCCAGCTTCTCCGGGATGTTGCCTCGGTAGGTGAGGCTGTGCTTGACGATGACCCGTGCCGCCAGGCACTGCAGCGTGGTGTGGTTGATGGGCTGGATCAGGTTCTTGGCCATTTCCTTCTCGTCCAGCAGGTCGCAGGCTGTCTGCTTCAAGGAGTTGGTACTGTCGAAGTGCGTCCCGCAGGCTATCAGCAGGTTCATGATGTCAGGGTGGTTGTTGGAGGCCGCAACATGCAACGGGCTGTTGTTGTCCTCGTCGCGGCAATTCACGTCCGCGCCGCATTCGAGCAGGATGGAGGCCACCTGGAAGGAAGGGAACTTGCAGACCGGGTAGCGGCCCACGCAGGTTGTGTTCCGGTCCACCGCTAGGTGGAGTGGACTGAAGCCATTCTTCCCACAGGGCTGGAGCTTCAGGAATCTGTAGATGGTCTCCTTCTTGTAGTGGTCCTCCTCCACGCTGCAGGGGACCTTCTCCAGCAGGCAGATCAGGTGCAGGATGATGGACAGGGCCTTGCTCAGCTGGACCGGGTCTGGGGTGGGCTGCGTCTGCTTCACAGCCCTCTCAATCTCCAGGACGCTCTTGGTGAGGATGCCCATGAGGTCCTGGAAGGAGACCGAGGTCCCCAGCAGCCCCTTGGCCCGGTCCTGCAGCATGAACGAGAAGAGCTCAGCGAAGGAGAGCAGACTGCTGGCCGTCATGGGGCTCAGGGGATCCAGGTTGCTCTGCTGCATGTCCAGGGCGTACTTCCACAGATTGATGCAGCGCTCAAAGTTCCCCGAGTCGGCGTAGACCGCCCCCCTGTAGCGGATGTAGTAGGACGTGTCGGGGTGGGAGGGCCCAAGGATACGCTCCCTGATCAGCAGCGCCTGCATCCTCATCTCATCCGGGTCCGAGATCAAGTTGTCTAGCTCGTCAACGCTGTTCACCTCCCGGGCGTAATCATAGGCCATGATCAGCTGCTTAGGCTCGGCTTTGTAGAGGACGTTGCTTCTGTCAGTGTACCGCAGATCCATAGCCCGCTTCCAGTACTTGAGCGCACCCAGGAGATCCCTTTTCTTGTCTACGAAAGTGGCCCCCAACAGCTCCAGTGCATTTATCCGCTCCACCTGATTGGTCTGCTGGTGCTGCGTGAGAAAGTCTACAATGTTTGTGTGTCCGGTCACGCTGGCCGAAAGCAGCGGGGTCATGCCGTACCCGTCCTTCTCCATTTTGGCACCAAACTTCAGCAGCATCTTCATTATCTCCAGGCTCCCCGATTCTGCACAGTCATGGAGAGCGGTGTTTCCTGCAGAAACCACAAATTCGATTTTTAAAAGTCAAAATTAATCAATTTAAAATTAACTGAATTCATTGTCATGCTTCAAATAGGTAAATGAAGGACAGGTGGGATCGCTGACTAAATTGAGGAGATGGATTAGAAAGTCAGACAGACAGTCAAATTCCAATAATTTAAAGCAGAAAACATTGATGCACATGATCACAAAACAGCCCATTTGCCTTAAAAAAAAGTACATAAAAACCCACAGACATAAGACACATCCACTATGACAATACAAAAAATCATGGGTCTTTAAAGCTGAGCTACCTAGGGCTGGACACGCATTGTGTATTAGTGGTGAACATCAACCTGCAGTTGTGGCAACAGCCGTTGCTCCCGCTAATAACTATAAAAATAAATAGATCAATTAAAATCGGTGTGTTATCCAAAACAATACGAGTTAAACCTAGCTAACCTTCAGTATGCTAAAAGCTGGAACATTTAAGAAAAATCTTAACACCCTATTTAAAACCATAAGCAAGTATTCTGAGCTATTCCAAAGTCAACCAAACGAGCAATACATTTGAAGCCCACACATTTTTGGAGTGCTGTTTATGGTGTTTTCTGTAACCTGTAAAACCACTTCAAAAAGGTTGAACTGTCTTACATTACATTACAGTCATTTAGCAGACGCTCTTATCCAGAGCGACTTACAGACTTAGTCTTGAGCCTGCTCGCGGCCCTGCTCGAAAGGGAAAGCGCCTTGATCTGGGGGTAAAGCTGCTCTCAACATCAAGCTCCAGTACCTCAGGGAGGCAGTTAAGAGAAGAACGTTTGACACAATGGACACTTGCGTCACACACACTGGCAGACACCAGCAGATGAATCATCCCAGTGTCCTGTGATTATTTTCCCTCATTTTCTGGTGACAGGACACAAAGACACAGATGTACCGAATGGCATTAAAAATGTGTTAGTGCAGCAGGCCACTTGATAAGAAATTGTGACAGCTTTAAAGGGACAAATCAGCCTGTTTTTTGTGCTGTATGTGGGGCTAGGACACATAATGTCTGTAAAGTTGGGGGGGGGGGACTACAAACATGGGATTTTAAATCATGTACTGACTTCAAACAAAAAGTAGGACTATATATTTTTTTACATCTAAAGCATTTCATGGTTGTACTATATTGAAACTTCCATCCCGTGATTGGTTGCATGCAATCACTTTAGTAGCTAGGTCTATATAATGGTAGTATAATGGTTAGGGAACTGGGCTTGTAACGTTAAGGTTGCAGGTTCAATCCTGAGGTGGGACACTGCCGTTGTACCCTTGAGCAAGGTACTTAACCTGAATTTTAATAGCTTCAGTTAATATCCAGCTGTATAAATGGATTGTAAAGAAATGTAAAAGATCAGTTGCATGGTCCAGGGGTACAAAGGTGTAACATAAGGAAAAAATGACAACTTCACAAAGTCACTAATTAATCATCAGAACATTAAT
The DNA here is from genome assembly GCA_029706075.1 of Aldrovandia affinis. Taxonomy (NCBI): domain Eukaryota; kingdom Metazoa; phylum Chordata; class Actinopteri; order Notacanthiformes; family Halosauridae; genus Aldrovandia; species Aldrovandia affinis. Next base: position 3,940,825 of record JAINUG010000069.1, read on the forward strand.
CATTTGTAAGCCTTAATTAGGAGAACAAAGGTTTTGGTCAATTTGAGAGATTATCTTTATTTTATTAATACCCAGAATGCATTGCGGGTGTGGTCTTTTAAAATATTTACACATTTATTGACTTAGATTGAAATTCTTGCTTAGAAATTATACAAATTTATTTTTAATACTAAAAAGCAGACATTTTCCTCATGCTGGCTAGGCATAAGCTGGAATAACACATTTCTACGGCTCTTGAGTTGCTTGAGATCACCGCAGATAGCTATCAATCAAATGTTTGTTGCCGCTTTTTCTCCTCTCTGTCTTTCTCTCTTTGTTGATAAATTTTTTTCTTCAGGGCCACAGCAGCATTACAATCGAAGATGGCTTTTTTGTTCTTGGATCTTCGTGCATCTGTCTGTTTCTTTTTTCTTTGTATTATTTTTTCTTTTTTTCTCCAATCCGCTATTGAATTAGTAGAATCTTCCATTGTACAATTGTATAGTTTCACAAGCGAAGCGTTTAAATGACCTGATGTTTTGAACTCCCGCGGATGTCACGCTATGTTTATTACACAACTTTGGCTGTTTCCAGTCCCTAACGATCTATTGTTTTTAGCCCTACTAGTTCAATTACTGGAACCCCCCTCTAATATTTCATCGAAGACCTTGTGCTTGGAGAAGAAATGGCTGCTCTGTGAGCGGAGAAGAAGCTACGGGTTCGAGCATTTTATATTCACCACGCTAACTTGATGTGTAAACTGATACCACTACAACAATCCACAGCTATTGATGATCAAAATATGTGTTCAGAGTACAAAAAAATGTTACATTTCGGGAGTTATTTACCAAGAAATCAAGAACATTTCGTCCCAAAAGAACACTTAGGATATGAGAATGACAGTTCAGGCATTGCTATAGTTAACTCGTATTTTCCGCGGTCCTAAGAAAGCTTTTTCCAAAACAACAGTGCAGGATCTCCATGCAAATTTTGAGTGCGTAAATGTGTTCGGGGTTGAGGACTCAATGTAATTTTGGAGTCGCTATTCAAGAGAGAGAGCTGGAAATTCGCAAAGAGTAAGTAAATCTTATGAGAAGTCTTGTGTTTTTTTTGGAGATAAATTTGGTTCATATAAATTTACAATTTATGGATTTCTGTTTCATGTGAGTATATTAATAAACAGCGTTACATAATGTGTCTTGTTGTATTTTGCTTTAAATCTTTCTTTCTCGACATCCATATTCTCTAATTGTGAGCTATATTCTTAGTACAACAGCTACAGTATGGAATTCAGTCAAAATATAGATATTTGATGCATTCTTTGAAACAGCGAGTAAAAGTCTTGTTGCTGAGTCGATTGCATGTTACGCATTACAAAGGAATTTGCACAAACTAACAAAAACTAAAATCACAACAAAAAAAATACACGTTCATTTTATTCTTATGATACTTGGCATAATAGTAGATTAGCTACATAGTAACTTATGTGGAAAGTATCAATTTGATTGCTATTTTCTTTAGTAAATTTTTTTGCCAATTTATACACTGGATGTACGTCTTGTACCCCTGGATCATGCAACTGATCAAAACTGTAAGTCACTCTGGATAAGAGCATCTGCTAAATGCCTGTAATGTAATGTAGAACAGTCTAAACACAGAACACCCACTATCATAAATAAGCAAATTAGCTATGCTATGCATTAAAATGGATACAATTAAATCTCCTTTAAGGTCTCAAAGTCATGCACACAACAATTTGGCATGAGGAGCACCAATTCCTCTGACACATAAGCATTCATCACTGTTTACACCACAGAAACATCTAGGTAGGTATGAGTAGGCTAACCCTTAAAGCCCCCATTATGCAAAGCCAACCTGTGAAAACTCTGAACTGCCAATTCATCAGGCCACGTTTGCATGTTCGCCTCAATTGTAACAGAAATGTTACTCTCACAAAGTCTTGACACAGAGTCTGCATGAAAAGACCAGCACACTCCATAAGTTAGTAGGAAATTATATCAAATTGTGGTTTCTCCCTTTCAATTCTAAAAAATAAATAAATAAATAAATTTGTCCCCCTTTTTTCTTTTCAAATTTGACCCAAATTCTTTATTTTCAAATTCCCAAATTTGGAACGGCCAATTGTGTCTCTGCGCCAAGATGCCACTTGCACACCAGGAGCATTGTAGCTGGAACTGAAATGCTTAAATGTAAAAATGAAGCGCATGCATGCCTCTGATGTGCCCAATTGGCTCACGGATCCCCAATGGGTGTTTGGAATTTCAAATGGAGAAGCTTGCCAAAATGGGCACAGGGTTCCAGTTCATCCCACCTACCCTATCAGGTTAAGCAGACCCTGATGTCTGGACACATGTACATGAAGCAATAGATGCTTGACAATGGGACTGCTTGCTCTTGGCATTTAGAAGGGGATAAATTACACGCATCAATATCTCACTTGACAGCAAAAGTCCATTGCCTGTTGAGACAAGCGTGTGAACAAGCAATGAGCCAGGATGTGTCAAGTTGCTGAACTACTATGCAGTCGGTCTTTTTAGTGAAACTCGAGTTCACCACTCACAGAAAATATCCCTTCTGTCAATATCAACCCTCAAAAACGACTGTACGATCGATTCAGCATTGCAAAGATTGTCAGGTAATGTCCTAACTGCCATATGCACTGTTTGCTTGGTAGAATTTCATAGATTACCACTGCATTCAAACATGACAGAAATATTGCAGCTCAGCAGGTGAAACAGGAAGTATATGAAACATCCAAAATTCAAACATGTTTTTATTTCAATTTGATGTTTTACAACTACAGGAAATAAACAACAAGAGGATTCCAAAACCTGCAGCAGATATCAGCACCCCAAGGTACATACAAAAATAATATTAACAGTGCAGAACTTAAATTAAACATTTGATCATCAAGTGAGTGTAGTTTATCAAAGGACCCTGGGAACACTGCTGGTTATAACATTGTAGCTGCCAGGTCTATTAGCCTACCAATTGGTTTACCACCAGGTGTGCTACCAATTGGTTTAATTAATACATGTACAATTATTGAAAAGCAAATGCCTCAGTCAACAGTTTTGAAATAACATTTCAATGTATTCACATCATGGAAAACTTATTCATTTATAAATGAAGTCTTTACTCAAGATCCAAGTAAAAGAAAAGGCACCTGGTCTAGGAAATAAATTATTTGTTTGTGGGAAGTATTTTTTAGACCCATTTCATAATCCTTACCTAGCCCTTTAATACACCAAGGCCAACAACAGTTAGGTCCATATTAAATACAAAAAAATGGTAGGGTGTCCAAAACCACAACCCTCAAATTATATAGGCTATGACTAAATATAATATTTGATTAAATCTTTGGGTGCAGGTGGCAGAAATGCGATGCAAAAGCATAGCATAGTTCAAATGGGAGAAGGGAAGGGGAATCATTTATAAATAGGCCTAGGCTATATGAAACAATTGGGGCATGGAATATGCCTGGGTTTTGATATGGAAACACCTTAAACTAAAATGATCTCATAAGAGAGATCTCACTCTTGCCAAGTGAAAAAGGTCTGACACTTCATATACATCACAAATCTAAATATTAACATTGCTCAGAGAAACACTGATGTGTTCCTTTGGAAGAATGGCTTAGCAAGTACACCTAAATAAAAAGCAGCTCACATTAAGCAGTGTTCCTATTAATCTGGCCTTAATTTTGACAAATTAAAAATCCCCTCATATTTCTGAAATGCAGATTAACAGAACTGCTACAACCTGTTTATCATCATTATTTCCCAGCACCACAATATCAATGCAACTTGTACATGACTCCTCTAGCTCCACAGGCATTCTATTCAATTGAATTCCAGTGATTTCAATACAAGAGCATTGTGTGCAGCATATTCCCCACACTTTCATATACTGTATTTGTTTTTGAAAGTTCATCAGCTGCAGATGGAGTGGGTGGGAATTTGACTCGTTATCAAATCTGGCTGAATTGGGGAGTTCTCAATTTGACTTCAGTCACTGATGAGCCTTAATGGCAACAGCATCTTGATAAATGGCCATGCTCCTGATATTTAATATCTACATATCAATGTAGTATAGGCTATTAAATTAACACCTGCCTGCCCGCCAAATGAGGGTGTAAACGTTGCTTATGACTGCTAATTTTGTCAGCCTTACCTAGCATTTTGGCGAGTGTTCACATTTAAATTCACATCGAGTTGGACCGTTTCGGTTAGCTCACCACAGTGTCGATTTAACACTCAGGGCTCAATGACATGGCACTATAAATAAAAGAAACCTGCAAAACATCCCATGCCAATGTTATTAATGTTGAGCAAGAGTGCTGCTCTTAACAACAGCATCCCATGATTCATACTCTGCGGCTAAACACCAAAATAACTTCCACTATTCAAGGTTGGGGTGGGAATGATGTAGGCCCAACACTACTGTTCTCAATGTCATGGGTATGTCCATGACACACTGAAAAGGAGAGAAGCCTAAGAACGAGTATACTTTAATGTAATGAGCTAGGAATGTAGCTACAAAGATGAACATTAATATACTGTTCTGGTTGTAGCACTGCGCCCCCAAGATGAAAGCGAGAATTACCTGGCAGTGCAAGATGGTCATAACCATTACCATGGTCATACAATTCCCAGTATTCCTTATTGTTCATACGATGGTCTTATTTGTTGTTCCGGTTTTTCTTTGTGCTGGATCACTGAAGTTTGAGCACTAACTGGAAACTTCTGTACCAGAAGATAGGGTCCAACTCAACATTAAACTACCACAATATGTAGTAGATTTTGTTTTGTGTAAAAATTCTGGTGAATTCCTACATCCGCTAGCCACACTGGTTCTCAAAAAACTCACTTCAAAACCATAATGTTACATATCGCAAACAAAAATAGCTACCCCTAAAACTGGCTAGCTAGCCACTCCAATGTTCAATGACTATATAGCCATTTCATGAACAGCTTGCTATAATTGTTGCCAGTGACACATATCATTATCAACTACTGTGATTAGTACATTTAAATGTTATTGTTTATTCAAAGAGAATCTGTGAAAATATCTTAGGGTCTTAGTTAGATTATTGCCTTTCCCTGTCAGTACAGCAAACTCATATAGAAAAAATACAGCTATTCAATAATAAATTATTTGCATGTGGAGTTTTTCCACAATTTGGATAAGTGTAGCGAAGCACAACGAGTTAGTGGCTACACTTATGACAATGAGCAATTTGTTGGAGGGAGGTGTTTACTCCTCTTCCTCCTGTGCCACCCCTTCTCTTGTCGCCCTCTACTGGTTGAAGATGGCAGCTCTCATTTCAACCCACTGGTGCAACTGTACCTTATAGTAGTCACCTCTATATTACATATGAACCCTCATTGCTTCATCCACTCCTACTCAGATGCTCCTCTACTACTGTCAGTCCCTCTTCTGCCGCCCCATGGTAAGGCCTGCTCGCTTACTCTGAGCCCCTCGCCCCCCCCTCAGTGATGGAATGAGTTGCCCACCACCATCAGAACAGCAGCCACTCATGAGACCCCTCTCCGTTCTGAAAGTTCTTACAGGACAAAGCTGAAGACTAGGCTACTACCCAATCAGCACTTTTCAGCAAACTGACAAGTGGTTGGTTTGGACTGTTTTATTAAGCTTTGACTATTACAAATAGTAATCAAATCTTTTACATCCTTACAACCAGATGTGTCATTTCTTTAGTGAGAAATCTTGCAATGTCCCCAATTTAGATTTTCTGTATTCATCGGATTTGTAAAATTGCCATATGCTCATGTTGGCCTACTTTACTAAGCATTGTCTTGGGTTACAACATTCTACACGTCAGAATTTGGGCCAATTGCAATGCATTCCAACCATGTTGCTATACATGGTTAAAATACTTTTGTGGTGGAAAGAAAGCAAGTCGTGACAACATTAAGCATGACATTGAAGAGTCCAGTTCTTGATTTTGAAATAAATAAATGTCTGTTTAGATCTACAATGCAAACCATCTTGAATAACAAATGAAACACGCTTTGAAAAGCATGTGGGTGTCACAAATGACTATGCTAAACGGTACCAAAAAAACGATTCCCAGTGTCCAGTTAACGTCAGGGAAGCAGTATGGTATCATCAATCATTGTCTATCATTCACCCACAGAGATGGCCAGGCTACTATCCAGTGAACATCTAGTTGAACACCAACTATGTGTTTAACTGTACAATATTGTAGACACCACTGTCAGAAATGTAAATACTTACCTTTAACGCTTTTCCTATTAACGTCTGCACCTTTCTCCAAGAGGTACTGGGCAATTTCATTGTGTCCTTTGTAACACGAAATCATGAGGCATGTATGACCATGTCGATTGGCTACTTCCAGATCAGCCTTGTGTTCCACCAGGTATTTTACAATGTCAAGATGCCCGTCAAAGCAGGCGGCCCTCAAAGGGGTAGAATTTGTGAGGGTTGTATTGTTCACGGCGGCACCATGCCCCAGTAACGACTGCACTACTTTCAGGTGACCGGCCGCTGAGGCGGCCCACAGTGGCGGGGCCCCCTCGATGGTTTCCCCATCAAAATTCACTGACCCACCAATCTCAACCGGGGCAGAGCAGCACTCCAAAAGGTACTCCACTAAATCCAGATGCCCGTATCTCGCAGCCATCAGCAACGGAGTCGCCCCATTTGTCTTTTCTTCCATCAGCTTGGTAACTTCATGCCCAGCTTTGTTCTCCAAGAGCTTCTGTAACAACCGGAGTTTGCCGTCCCTGGCTGCGTTGTACACTGCCGTCTTGAGATCCATTGATCTAGCTAGCTAACGTTAGCCAGTTACTCTGAGGTATTAACAATATCGCGGATTCGCCAGCAGCTTCTATACTGTACTTGCTTAGATAGAAATAATGTAACAGGGCAGCTATCTATCAAGTAAACTAACGTAGCTTTAATTACGTAAGTAGTGACACGTCGAGCTAGTTGGTATATGTTGAGCCTAGTTACCTGGTTAGCTTACTAGCAGCAATTACTTAATGAGCCACGTATCATAGCTAATCAGGATTTTAACTTGTTTGTGTGGTTAGCTAGATGGCTAGATTAGCTACCCACAAACTCACGTCTAGCTGTGGAGTAATTTGCTTACTTTCTGAAATGAAATTCAGCTAGTTCGAAGTATATATGGATAATTTGCTTAGATAATAGTGAACCATTCCCTTCCTCCTTTGTCTTACAGGCTTTGCTACAGTAGCTAACGTTGGCCAACAAGCCACTGTAGCTAGCTAGCTACTCTTGTTAGCTAGCGAGCTAGGTCACTCTGCTATCTCCCCGATGTCGATTTCCATTCCAGCGAACAGTCGTTCTTCTTTGTATTCAGTACTCAGACAAGACATTTTCTTAGAGGATCGGAACAGCTTTTTTAGACATGGTAACGTATATTGGAAACAATAGCATTCCTGATTAGTTATCAAATTTAATGAAGGCCAAACCGCAGTAGCTCTGCCTCACGGATTTGTAACGTTAGCTAGATGCTTCCACCCCCGCTTTGGTTTCCTGTGTATCTCCAGAAAGAAGAGCGATGATGACGTCCAGTATCTTCTCTCTGACCGTCTCAATCTTCTCCACCACTGTTTTTTAAAGGACGTGGACTCTTGAGACGGGCAGTAAATCAAATCCACATTAATCTATTAGACAAACAGAATATCCGACAGCTGTTTCGTCTCTATACTTGTGAAATAGCTAGCTACCAATCACCAGGGTGTACCCGTCCACCTACACGCCGGTTTCATCACGACCTAATACCCACAGTACAATTCTGCATGATGAAAAACAAAGCTTTCTTCACGCTCCTGTTTATTGGCAGGGTTGTGATCCAATCACGGGGCTGATCTACGACGACGCCATTCTGACGACAAATCACAACCTAATTGCCTAATGTTAAATGCTGCAATATGCAGGCTGTTAGAGCCACAACTTAATACTAGTTTACTTTTAATATGGTCATTACAACGCTGGCTAATATGTGAGACTTCATAATGCAACCAAGATAGTTGTAGTTGAGCTGTTAAACTATTTAGTCTTTTGTTAAAATGTTCAGGCAGCGATGTAAAGTACATGTCTGTTCTTACCTAAATCAATTTAGTCAGTGCTAGAGCCTTTGTGGAAAAATACGAGCATTAATGTACATTTTATTTTCATTTACTCAGGTATAAAGCACAAAATACTCTATAGGGGACATTTTGATACTCTTCTTCTAAACAATACTAACAAGTAACAACAAGAGTAAGCTTGGTGTAAAGTATCTACATATAACAACCAATTTGTGTGCCATACAATTTCAATGAGCCATATTGTTTTAACAAACTCATAGGTTTTGGCTCAAGTGTTTCACCATAATTTTTTTGTGAAGTCAACAAGCCCATTACATTTATTTGTTGTATTTAGAGGAGCCATACTTATTTTCCTAATGGCAGGTGTAGTGAAGCCAGAATGAATTGCTTTAGTGATGGCCATTATAAAAAGCCCTCAAGAGCTTTAATTCGTACATATTAGACTAATGATGTCAAGTAGGGGTGTAAGGTACACAAAAATCATGGTTAGGCATGTACCTTGGTTTTGAAGTGACAGTTTTCGGTACAGTGGAAAAAAAGAAATGCAAAACATAAAATTGCTTTTCATTTATTATGAACTTTGTAAACAGTGGCTAATTGGCCATCATTTACTGAACAAAGTACTGGAATGCGGACAAGAGGGAACTTCGTAGCTGGGCTCAATCACTTTCATGTTTAAAACCCGTGTTCTAAACAACGGAGTATGGTCGCAGATCGGCTGCTATAAAAACACCTACGGTGCGCGGCTTTCCTCCTCCGCATTCTCCAACTCCCTCCTGATTACATGGATCTACAAAACCTGCGCTGTCTACTCACCTGCCATCAATTATCATCAGCCCTGCAGTGTATATCAACCCCGGTTTCTCATTCATTCACCGTCAGAGTGTTGTCTCCACTTCAGTGGTAGCTACATGACTCTAGACTTCTCGTTAACCACAATTTTGCTTCTGTGTTTATTTTCTTCGTCAGTTATATGTATTTAAAATTTCCTCGTGTTCAGGTTCACTTCTCGCCTGCCTGTTTGCTTGTTTGCTCGCTTGCCATCCTGCCCGCTGACCAGCCAGCCCGCTTCTCTGCTTGCCCGCTGACCTGCCCGCTTCCCTGCTTGTTCCGCCTGCCTCCTTCATCTGCCCTCATTATCGCCTACCTCCCTGCCTGCCTACCGGTCTGCCATTTGCCTGCTCGCCTTCCTGCCTGCCTGCCCGCTGACCAGCCTGCCCGCTTCTCTCCTTGCCCGCTGTCCTGCCTGCTTCCCTGCCTGTTCCGCCTGCCTCCTTTGTCTGCCCTCACCATCGATTCCCTGCGCCAGTCCCTGTGTATAATAAATACCCTACTTTACCTCATCCTCTGTGTCTGTCTGCATTTGGGTCCAATCAGTATCAGTCGTAACAGAACGATCTGACCATCATGGACCCAGCAGACACGATCACGTTCCGCAAGGCTTTAGAAACCCAGGGCGCCCTCGTTGGCCAGCATAGCCTAGCTATCCGGGAGCTGATGGAGGCGCTACAAGACCTCACTGCTAACGTCACCCAGTTGCGAAATCAACTGGACCACGTTTCAACTCACCTGTCTTCTTCGGAAAATCTGCCTAATCCTCTTGCACCTGCACCATCTCCTGTCCAGCCAGCCCACCTGACCCGAGAGCCTCATGTTCCTGCACCGGAGCGCTATGCGGGAGATCTTGGAACATGCAGAGCGTTTTTGATCCAGTGTTCTTTGGTCTTTGAGCAGCAGCCTCTGACGTACACCACAGATAAGTCCCGGATCGCCTACATAATGGGGCTTTTGAAAGGAAAAGCACTTGAATGGGCTTCAGCTATTTGGGATAGCCAGTCTCTGGTGTGCTCATCCTATTCTGATTTTATCTCAGAAATGAGGAAAGTCTTTGACCAGGTTAAAGGACGCAGCCAAACGTCTTTTTAATATTCGCCAAGGTTCCCGCAGCCAAATTCGCTGTTGAATTCCGGATCATGTCGGCCGATTTAGGTTTGAATGACCAGGCACTCCGGGATGTTTTTAAATGGCCTTGGCAATACCATAAAAGATGAGCTGGTTCCAAGGGACGACTCAAAAAATTTAGAAGAGCTGATCTCCCTGTCAGTAAAATTGGATCACCATCTCCGGGAGCGACGTAGAGAGAAGGTTGGCCACCTTCCTCCCACAGGTCCTCCTTTTGCTTAGCAGCCGCACTTCCCTGGAACGAGCCCCGCGTTCCCTCCTACTTCTAACCCGGTGTCTTCTGCTTCACCTGAGGAAGAGCCCATGCATGTGGGTCGGGCTCATCTTTCTCCAGCTGAACGCCTCCGGAGAATGCTGCCTGGGGAATGTATTTATTGTGGTAAGCCTGGCCACTTCTTAGCATCTTGCCCCCTTCAGCCAAAAGAGAAGGTTCGCCAGTGATTTTGGGGGTCCTAGTGAGCCAAACCCTTTCCCCTGTGACACCTTGACCTTGAATGCAGCTCGAAGCCACTGTGTGCTGGAACCTGCAGTCCCTTCTCCTGCTGGCCTTGGTGGACTCCGGGACCGACTAAAATTTTATGGGGTTTCGTCTCCCAGGCTGGCATAGCTGTGGAGCCCTTGGCCGCTCCCCTGGTCGCCAATGCCCTAGATGGGAAGTTCCTCGCCCGAGTCACCTACCGCACTAAACTTCTTTGTCTTGTCCTACCTGATAATCATCGTGAGACCCTCCAGTTCAATGTTATTTCTTCCCCCCATGCTCCTGTGGTCCTTGGCCAGCCATGGTTAAGACGGCACAACCCCATCTCGACTGGGTCTCCGGCAGTGTGGTGAGTTGGAGTAATCACTGTCGTTCTTCACATCTGCCTTCTGCTCTCCCTCCAGTGGTGGCTGCTGCCCCCTCACCAGCTCCTGAACCTCCCGACTTCACCCCCGTTTCCTACACTCCTGGGCCCGTATTCACAAATAATTTTATCTTACCACTAGGAGTACTTCTAAATCGCACTAAAACCTTTTAGTTAGGAGTCCCACCTTAAAACCTATTCACAAAGCTCCAAAGACCAACTCTTACTAAGGAATTCCTACAATTGTGAAACTAAGAGTGAGGGCGGGGTTGACGTCGTTGCTAAGGATGACGTTGTTTCTCATGAACGAGCTTACTCAGAATGCCCACAGTGATTGGCTGATATAGGGGATGGGTCTCTGCCCGCGTATGGATCAACCCCCACGGCTCGGCACGCATATGATCCGTGGATTAATAGCTAAATTGAACCATCATAGAGAAATACAAATACAGCCGCTGTTATATAAACCATATATGTTTTGGTTTGCTTTGTTTTTCATACTAAATGCCTTTCTGGGAGGCATGTTTTTAGAAACGCGACCGAATTAAATAGAATTTAAACATTAGCGATCTTTTATTTTTTTATTAAATTAATTCAGGCATAAGACCACCCTAGTTACATCGCCTAAGGCGTACTGAATCTAAAAATGTATTTTGTGACATTTTTGAATAAAGATTTAGTGAAATAACTTACATTGAAAAACTGAAATTATCATTCATTCAATTCCTTGAGAATAGTTACTGATAATATTTGGTGGAAACGCGCCTTTGGTCCCGTTATTTTTTTGTTGCTGATCCGAAAAATGATCCGATGCACCCCTATTATATTCTAATAAAGATTCTAAAATACAAATGTAGGCTACGTGTCACTGATTTAACATGAAACCAAGAATACTGACTAGTCAATTGGTTACATGTCTGCATCTCGTAAAACATCAGCGGGTATCTATATATAATATATATAATATTATATATATAATACCCTCGCGATTGTGGCGGTACCTTTTTATGAGCTCTGTATCATTCAATATCTCCAGTGTTGACGCGATTGCGACAACGATTGCCACCAGCAGCAGATTTTCGGATCGCCGTGAGTAGGTCTTTAGCGACTTAGAAGTCCTCTTGCCTGCTTCTAACTTGTCCTGGACTTAGGAGCTGTTTTTAGCTCTCAAACCCTTTGTGAAATACTCTTATCCCAAAAATTGAGGACTCCTAAATTTATGAGTGACACGCCCATTATTTTTGGGACTTGCTCCTAAATTTCGCAGTTAGGACCAACTTTTACCCTTAAAATTCTTTGTGAATACGGGCCCTGAAGCTGTTGCCATGCGCACTGAGTCTAAGCGACACCTCAAGCCCGATGCCCCATCTCGTCAGTGTGCCCTGGAAGAAGCCTCTGTGGACCCTGACAACATCCCTCCCTCGTCCAGCGTCATGGCCACTGTGACTTGGGAAATAGAGTCCATTGTAAAAGGGGCCCAACAATCTCAACCAGACCCAGGTAACGGTCCTCCTAACCGCCTCTATGTTCCTGATTTCAGTCCGCTCCCAGGTTCTCCAGTGGGTCCACGCCTCCCAGTTCGCATGCCATCCCGGGATCAGCCGTACTCTCTCTCCTCAAGCGACATTTGTGGTGGTCAACCATGAGCATTGACACCCGCGCCTTCGTGCTCGCCTGCACTGTGTGTGCCCAAGCGAAGCCGCCACACCAACCATCCGCTGGCCTGCTCCGCCCCCTGCCCGTTCCTGGTCGTCCCTGGTCTCACATCGCACTCGACTTTGTCACTGCTCTTCCTCCATCTCAAGGTAACACTGTTGTTCTCACCATTGTGTACAAATTCTCCAAGGCCGTGCATTTTGTTGCTCTCCCCAAGCTCCCCACAGCTGCTGAAATGGCTGACCTCCTGGTCCTTCATGTCTTCCGTCTTTATGGAATCCCCTCTGATGTAGTCTCCGACCGGGGACCTCAGTTCATCTCCCAGGTCTGGAAGGCCTTCTGTCAAGCCCTCGGAGCCTCAGTGAGTCTCTCCTCCGGTTATCACCCTCAGACCTAGGAGTGGCGCTCCATTGCGTAGCCGCCAGCAACCCTTCCTTCTGGAGCACGCAACTCCCATGGGTGGAATACGCCCATAACTCCCTGTCCTGTGCAGCCAATGGATTTTCTCCTTTCGAGTGTTCCCTGGGTTACCAACAGTGGTGGGCCGTCAGGGCCTGCAAGGCCTTCTCTGCTGGCCTAAAAAATATCTGAATCACAGACTGATGTTAATTATATTTTGTCCATGAATACTTATTAAATAATTCCAAATGGTCTGTTCGCTTCCTTTCATAGGTTCCCCTGGTTGCGCTGCATCCAGACGTGTATTTTCATATTAAAGCATTTAACCAATCACATTTCAGCCATCATTTGTTGCCAGGGTCAAAGAAATCTGCCTGGAGGCCTTCACAATCCATTCTGAAGGCCCTGTAGCATAAAATAAGTGTTGATCAAACTGTTGCTTCAACCGGCCTCCCGCGTGGTCCAGTGGTTACAACGTCCGACGCTGGCCACGGAGACCGGGGTTCAATTCCCCGTCTCGCCAAGTGTCGGCTCTGGCCGGGAGTGCCACCAGGGGGCGGCGATTGGCTGTCCGCCCCAGGGAGGAGGGAGGGAGGGGAGCCGACGTGACGTTCGCTGCGTATAGTGGCCCTGTAGTACCGGGTTACGGTCGACGGCCTGCGGGTGCCGTCTCGTAAGAGGCGTCACTTCGCTTCGTCACTACCGGTCACAGGACTACGGCAGCGAACTCACATTACTAGGGGGGGATTGGCGTAAAAATAGCGGGTCTAATTGGCTACCAAATTGGGAGAAAATGGGATAAAATCAGAAACAAATTTAAAAAAAAAAAAAAAAAAAAAAAAAACTGTTGCTTCAACCAATCAGATTTTGAGTTGGGGACACAAAGGCCTTCTCAAAGGCCTAGGTAACATCAGCGTATTCACACCCTTTGATTGGATAGTCAGAGAGTGTCTGACTATGATGTAATGTGATTGGTTAAATGCTTTAATATGAAAATACATGTCTGGATGCAGCACAACCAGGGGAACAGCTATGAAAGGAAGCGAACAGACCATTTGGAATTATTTAATAAGTATTCATGGACAAAATATAATTAACATCAGTCTGTGATTCAGACATTTGAGCTGACATTTTCAGCCCTAAAGCGAATGAAAACGTATGCCAGAAATACGACAGGGCAGGCTCGACTTTCAGCATTAGCTTCGATGGCGATAGAAAAGGACTTAGGCTGGCGGATGGCCCAGCGGTCTAGTGCACCGCGCTTTGGAGCGGTGTGCGCTGCCCGTCAGAGACGCGGATCGAAACCCGCGTTTCTACCAGACCGGCCCTGGTCGTCAGCCCGATCGGAGGCGGAATTTGGCTGTCCGCCTCCGGGGGAGGGGGGAGGGAGAGCCGGCACGAGTCCGCCGAGGAGAAGGTTAATGGAGTCCGTGGAAGATCTCCGTCTCGAAAGAAGGCGGGGAAATAGGTCCAGGAATACGAATCTCGTTCCCGGAGGACGGGCGGCAGACTCGTGAGGGAGGGGAATTGAAAATAAAATAGAGGGTATAATTGGCTACTAAATTGGGAGAAAAACGGGGGAAAAATCAGAAATACATTTATAGAAAAGGACTTGATGGAACTGAAACACACGGATAATCTGTACGACAGAGTAATTGAACTATTTTTGAGGAAAGAAAGGAGGATGGATTTTGTGTACAAATAATAAGGATTTTTGGTGAGTAAAATGTTGCTATTTTCCTAAATAATATTGCAATTTTATGAGGTTATTATTATTGATGCTTTTTTATGTGTGTCGCAGCTGTAGCACCCGAGTTTGTTTCTTCAGTAAAGGCATTTATTCTGGATACACGAGTTATCTATCTGCGATGCAACGGCAACGGGTGCCTGTTCGGTTTGTTTTTGCACTTTGTTTATTTATCTTTCTTCAGTCATGTTTCATGAGAGAGAATGACAGCGATAGTTAGAAGCGTGAGATAATTAGTGATTAGTAGTGTTAGTAACTTCATCTAAATCCCTAATGTTAGTAGATTAGTTGGTTAGTACTATATACATCTAACTAATATATACAAAGTGTAATTAGAAAGTAAGAAGGAAGTAAAACGAGATTAGAAACGAAGACGGAAAAACCGAAACAGAATTTCCCGAAGTGCATGACAGAACGAGAATGAAACATGACTGAAGAAAGATAAATAAACAAAGTGCAAAAACAAACCGAACAGACACTCAAAACATAACAATAAGATGGCTTTTATAGCCATAAAATAGTTATTGAGGGGTGGATTGATTCAGACGGAGCACTACTGAAGGCCTAGGTGTGAAATGCACGGCCCGCCACTGGTTACCAACCACCCCTGTTTCCAGCCCAGGAGGAGGAACTTGCAGTGCCCTCGGTCCAGGCCCATCTCCGTCGTTGCCGCAAAACTTGGAAGACTGCCCGCTCCGTTCTGCTGACCTGAGCCGGCGTTTCGCCAACTGCCACCGTATTCCAGCACCCGACTACCAACCTGGTCAAAAGGTTTGGCTTTCCTCCAAAGATCTCCCCCTGGAAACAGAATCCAAAAAACTCACACCCCGTTACATCGGTCCATTCAAAATTGACTCGATCACCAACCCATCTGCCATCAAACTTAAACTTCCACCCCACATGAAGATTCACCCCACTTTCCATGTCTCCCTATTAAAACCCGTTTCCTCCAGTCCTCTGCCGTTTACCTGCCCGCCCGTCTACCCACCTGTCCTGCTTGCCTGCTCGCCTTCCTGCCTGCCTGTCCGCTTCTCTGCTTGCCTGCTGTCCTGCCCGCCTGCTCGCTTCCCTGCCTGTTCCGCCTGCCTCCTTTGTCTGCCCTCACCATCGAGTCCCTGTGTATAATAAATACCCTACTTTACCTCATCCTCTGTGTCTGTCTGCATTTGCGTCCAATCAGTATCAGTCGTAACAAAAATTCCTGTACCGAACGGTTCGTATGAATATGTGTATCGTTACACCCCTAATGTCTTAGGTGTGTGTTATTATTTTTTGATAATGGTTATATTTTGATAATTCATTATCTAAACATTTTTATTCATGGTGTCTGCAAGTGTGTGTTGAACTTTAGTATGAATTGATAAAAGCGTCTGCTAAATGGCATATATTATATTAATTGGCCACTGGCTAACATCAGGTCAATGTGAGGATGAGATGCCTGATAAAGATGATGTCAAGGGGTGTGGTGTCAGGAGACTTATTTTATAATGGTTACATTTTGATAATTCATTATCTAAACATTTAGTATGAATTGGTCACTGGCCATCATCAGGTCAATGTGAACCTGATGGCTGATGATTCTGAACAGCTGCGCATGCTGACTTTCAAATAATAAAGCAAGGGATGTAGCAATACAAGGCACCCTTAAACAAGCCATATGTTTATTTGAAGGTTTCTATAGGGATTCAAATCAATCTCTTAACACACTAAATTGACACACATGCATGCATGTATGCATGCACACACATGGCATGATTATTTTATGTGAGGTGCTCAATTAGAGTGTGTGCAATAAGAAAATCGTGTGCATTTAAATCAAATCAATCATCCTGGCTATTCTGTGGCTTTGACAGTAAGGTTGTACAACCTCCCTGCTCTGCAATATCAGCCCCCCCAGCTGTAAGACTTTAAAACTGGAGTTCTATGCAAGCATGGTCCCCATGGGAATCGAATCCACAACATAAGCATTGTCAGCACCATGCTCTACCTAATAAGCCACACAGAACCACAAGATGTTGGACCTGCTGTTGTGCATCTCAGTCAC
The DNA here is from genome assembly GCA_029706075.1 of Aldrovandia affinis. NCBI lineage: Eukaryota > Metazoa > Chordata > Actinopteri > Notacanthiformes > Halosauridae > Aldrovandia > Aldrovandia affinis. Next base: position 3,957,577 of record JAINUG010000069.1, read on the forward strand.
TGAAACAGTTCAAGGGGAAGGCAAAATAGGCAGAAAATCATTGAGCAGTGCTAAAAAAGCTATGTGTCAATCTGGGAGCTGAATGAATGGCTCTTTCACCTATGTGATTTGGTTCCCTACATTCACTAAAAAGAGCTGTTAAAAAAAAAAAAAGTTCACAGACAACCCATCACTACTGCTGACCACAATTGACACTGGCACAGTTTGAATTTCATACCAGAGCATGGGGCTCATCCACACAGTAGAACCAAGCCTTCACAGGATGAGCCACACAGCAGCTTAAGAAGGATTCATAAAGTGGATAACAGAAGCTATTACAAGTTCTGTCAGTAGAAAAAAAGGCATAGGCCGGCATTAGTTAAAGTTAAATTTCACAGTGACACTAGGACATTTTTCTTATAAATGGATGAAATAGCCTACCAGGGATTGCAATGGAAGCAGAGACCCTTGAACTATTCAAGATCATGCTTGACATTGTGCTGGATGTACTTTAGACTTTAGGCAAAATTAAGAGCCCATACAGGTGCTGTAGCCTGTCCTTGCTATTACACTTTCTCATGTTTCTTATATTTTGAAAATATCAATATGTATTTGAAACCCAGGGAAAGTGTTTGGTTTAATGTGCCAAGAACATACAAAGTAAATGGCCCTACAAAGTGAATGCTTGATATGCAAATCCCTTGATATCAAATACTTTCCCAGATATAGTTAACACAGAATGTCCCTAGTTTCCTTGTCTGTAGTCTGACCGCATTTTACAGAATAAAGGTCTGATGAAGGAAATGGTCTTGTGTCTATTTATGCCACACCTTTTGCATACATGCAAGCCAACACCCATGACCAAATTCCATTTTAAGTTTGCTACCTTTACCATGTGATTAATAAATTGTGGATGAAAGTGAGTAAGAGGCCGATACGTAAAACATATTAATTTGTCTCGTTGTATATTTTTTATTGTATGAAACCTACAGAACATAGAAATATTTGGGTGATGAGACACCTGTACTAAGACACAATACTACAGTGGGATGGATTTTACAAGTCAATGAAGTAGAAATCACTCATGAATTTGAACAGGCTTTTGTATGTATGTTAAGCCTGACACACTACTTAGTTTTGTCAATTAAGTGTTTTGAGAAAAACAAAATCTGTGTTGAAAAATGAAGAAACCATTCAACGAGGTGTATGGGGGTGGAGCGTCTCAGAAATGGAGCCAATGATAACCCGAAGGAGGCGACAAATGTGTGTAAAGAAACAGCTAATGATACGCCTTACTGACCCCTCTTAGGCTAGTCACCCACTGGGATTCCTAGGCAAGTCACTAATAGGCCTATTAATCAATCAAAACGTGTATTTATGCAGAGAAGCCCAACTGAGACCGAAGCCTCATTTGCAGTGGAGCCCTTCTACAAGGCACAAGTAAAAACATAATATGAAATATATGAATAACAATAAGAGATAATACAACACATAAGACAGACAGAAACCAGAACAATCAAATACACTTTACATTCATATAAAAAATGTCCAACTTTCGTTGAGTTGGGTATGCAAAATAGTTTTGAAATGGCTCAAGGGTACCAGATACTGTATAAATGCAGTTTAAAAAAAAAAAAAAGGTTATTCCAGATATGGAACGCTTTCTTGCAAAAAATCTGTTGAAAGAATGAAAAATGAAACTTCTAGAACAAGCCAATCTTGAGTACTGACTGTCAAGAGAAATGAGATGTATGGAGGTCTTTTATGTGAAAGGGCATTGTAATTGAATAGTAAAATATACTGTTTTCTTCTCATGGAGAGGGAAGAACAGCCAACTTTTGAGTACAGCTCACAATGATGTGTGCAGACGGGGTCACCAGTAATGAACCTGAGAGCACTATGGTAGACAAAATCCAGAGGTTTCAGAGTCACGGCAGAGGAATTGACATAAATTATGTCACCATAATCAAGGATCAACATAAAAGTCGCCTGAACAATTTTTCTTTGACTGTCAAAAGTAAAACATGACTTAAAACATGATCCTATAAAGAAAGCCAAGTCTAATTCTGAGTTTTGTGGTAAGCTCTCCCATGTGTTCTGAAAGAAAGCCTGTCATCAATCCCGATACACATATTTATATGAGGACACACGTTCAATTGGGGCTGAATTCAGAGTACAAATGTTATAGTCAAAGTCCTTAGAGGATAACATATATTTAGTCTTCTCCACATTAAGCACTAGCAGGTGACTGAGAGAATCGACTGGCAAAGCTAGTGGAGGCAACGATCCACACCCCACACAAGAGAGGCTACTTGCGCAGTGAAGTCACTCTGCAAGCTAGCAAAATCTTTATTTTACGTAAGCTTGGTAGCTGCAGTATGAAATAAACTGCAGCTACCAAGCTTGCATAAAAGGCAGACTTAGCTACTTTGCCAACTCTGCTGTTAAATATTGTAAAAAATAACGCCGTTTTATACATTGTTACTGTAGTAAACGCCAACGTTTTATAGCGATAGACTATATACCAAAGTAATCATACATTATTCTAATGCCTGATTGATAATTATCGTAGTTGTTTTGACAATATTTAACACCGGAGCTGGAACTAGCGGACACATGATATAGGGGCTCACATGACGACAAGAGAAATAGTGACTTGTTAAGGGGCGGTATTATAGTATCAAACCCTTTACATTCATCACAGAGCCTATTATATATGCAGAAGCATCTGTTTTTGGTGAAACATAAGAACAACATATTATTTTTTATTTTGGGGGGTTTACTGCTTACCAGTCATGCAACTCCATCTCTTTAGCCGGGCACAGTGACATCTACGTAATTGGAATTTTGAAGGGGAAAATGATTAAATTTAAGATATTATGGCATAGATGCAGAGATGTTTGTAACCGAACCAACTGTGATCAATGGAATACCATTAAGGTAACATTACAGCTGGCTACAACCTACATAGCTGCCGTAGTAATGAAACTGCAGCTACCAAGCTTGCAGAAAAAGACTTGGCTAGTTAGCCAGCTCTGTTCTTCAATGTTGTCAAAAACAGCTACGATAATTATCAATCAGACGTTAGAATAATGTATTATTAATTTGGTATAGTCTATGGCTATAAAATGTATAAAAACGCCGGCGTTCTTGACAATATTTAACAGCATGAAGTGGTGGAACAGACGCATTTATAAGGTTTGCGTTGTCACACCCCCTCCTGGTGGCAGAAGCAACAGAACAGAACGGTTTTGCATTATGCAAGTGTAGCAAATAACTGACACAGATTTCCACTTAATCAGCACATTTGAACGCTACATTTACATCAAAGACAATCAAAGTATTATAAAAAATAGTGATATCATTTTTCACTACATTTATTTATTATTTTTTTAATGTATAAAATGCTTGGAAAATTCAATTGTAACGTTAGCTGGAGATCCTACATTTTGATGTTTGATGTATTACAAGACATTTGTAAGACAGGGGAAAAGAGGGGGCGGGGGGGGTATGGAGAACAAATATATAAGAACCGATTTAACTGTGAAGAAAAGTCCTGAAATCAGTGTCCAGTGCAGAAGAACACAGCTGAGCCTTGATTGATTCAGGTATCATTTTCAGAAAAAACAATTGATGTTAATTGAGTACTCACGTTTCAAAACCATAAAAGATTTTTCCCATATATTTAGTTTCTGCTGCTCAAAATATATATATCTATAAATTAAAAAAATTGGACTGGTAGAAAAGGGTGAAAATTATACTTGTGATGGAATAGTTCAAATTCAAACAATCCCGATTTCAAGAAACACTGTGGTTCCCTAAAATCAGGATTGAGAAACCTTTGTTTACAATATTGTTGGTGCCTGTGGGTTAGAAAACTACAACCTGCAGAAAATACCAACACCACATCCCAATGAACTGGAATACCAGACAGTTAACATTGACTGACTTTTTCCTCATATACAAGCTAGCTAATACTAATCTGCTGTGACATGTTCTATTTGTCAACATGTTAATTTTTTTAGCTGCCTCAAATGAAAATATTGTCTCCAATTTGGAATGCCCATCCACCAATACAGGCCTGTCCCATCGCTGCAACACCCTCTGCCAATTTAGGAGGGCACACAAACACGAGCATCTGCTTCCTCCAAAACACACAACCAGTCATTACTTCTTTCACTCTGCAATCCACCAGCTAAGCCGTGCAGTTAATGCGCCAGATGACTGCAGAACTGCTACATTGGATGCTGGCAGACAGCAGGGGCCCAATACCCTGCAGAATGAAACCTTCCCTCCCTAGGCAACACTGGCCAATAATGTCGCCCTGCAGCACTCTCGGCCTGTAAGGACTGGGACAGTGAGGATTCAATCCTTACCAGAACACCCACTTTTTAAAAACACAATTGTCCTGGGTGTAAACCATGCTCAATAAATTGAAATTACAGATCAGTGGGGTTTCACACAAAATGTTTATTCATTTATGTGAATCAGAAAAAAATGTCATTTCCAATGCGGAGTGCGACAAATCTGTCTGTGCGCAAAAACAATATGAACATACCCACACAGCAAAAACAAACACCACATAATTAAAAGAAATGGCTAAAAAACAATACTAAAAACGAAAAAGTAATGTGCTTACACCAGTTTTCAGATATGCTTGACCATACCATACATACCAGAGAAATGTTCACTTGTGTAAATTCCAGAATTCTGAGAATTTAGACTGAGTCAGCCAACTTTCACAAACCAAAATGAAAGATACAACCTGACAGTGAAACAAAGGAGATATTCATCTCGCAATCTGTAAAATTTCATACACCAAATACAAGTTGTGTAATCTCAGCTCATGTCTCACATTGGATCCATGTAAAGCTAGGGGTTTTATCATTATAAATGTTGCAGTGAAAGAGTTTTACTGCATGGGTCACCCTGTCTAGGCTGCTGACTTAGCATGAGTAGCGCATTCCAAAGACAGAAGTTAACTTCTACCACTACCATTTAACACCTAATAAAGTATTAAGAAAGCATCTCAAGTTTCAGACCTGCAAGACAGACTACCAGTATTTTCATACATTCAGGTCAACAGTGGTGTAAAAAAGAGAAAAAGAAACAACACACCTTCATAATAATAAATTAAGTTGCTACCTTTCCAGCGTATAAGGTAAGCGTTTCCTGAACTTGCAACCTTTCGAATAATTCATTGGGTCTTAAACTAAATACATAATGTGACTTTTTTCTTTTTACATTAACAAATTCAGCAAATGGAATCTTAAAAAACAAAACAACAAAAAACAAAAACAAAACTTGTGAACTTCCACTGGCTGTGGCCAGTCGGTTGAAGTCCGTCTTGTATGTGGCTATGCGCCAGGTCTGGGGAGAGGAAGGGAGGTGTGTTAGGGGGGACGTTACGATCCCACGCGTGTGGTGGTGGTCTTCTTGTCTGAGAAGAAGCTCCTCAGGAGGACCACCTGGCTGATGCTGACCACCAGCAGGATGAAGGCCTCTCCGATGGACCAGAAGGCCACCCTGGTGTTGAGGTCTTCAGCACGACTGCGGCCCTGGCCCTCCCGGAGGCGGAAGTGCGTCTGGTAGTCGATGACAGACTTTAGGGCCTCATGGATGGAGACGCAGGCTGATTCCATCTGCAGCATGGAAATCATGCCAAAGTTAGACAGGCTGATTCCATATCAAGGCTTCAACACGCAAACCTAAGTGGACTCTTTTGCCTGCCACATAAATCAGACAGGGATGTCTAAAGTGCAGCTTTGCTTTAAGAAGCTTATACGCATAATCAATAGCAATGACTTTTGCAAATGTTTCACACTAATGATAGTTTAACAAAGCTGCAAACGTAGATTGAAATACAGCAAGAACACAATGGTGACAACATGGGACAAATCAACATTTAGGCTGTAATGAAGAACCTGGCTACAATAATAGGAATTTGAGTTTTTCTGTAGTCAATTTGAAATAACTAACAATTCTGGTGAGGCTGAAAATAAAATCCATCTCCTTCACCCATTCACAGGCATTAAAAATCTACTGGCATTTATTGACACAAGGATATTTTTGCATTATGGGAAAATCTTGGCAAATAAAACATACTGGATGGCATGACAGGCCAGGTTTTAGGCCTTAAAGTAATACCAAAATTATATTTGTTGTCAGGGAATGGGTGGTCATTTACACTGTTGCCATTTCTCCATGGAAATACATTTAAGGGAATTTTAAAGAGTCAAGCTGCAAGGTTAACAATAATCATTATTTTCAATGACTTTACACAAAGTAACTGGGACAGCCTGCTTTGATCATTTCTGCATTTTATTTCACTCATGTTCTATCCTCATTCCCGTTAAACCGTAAACCACCCAGTGAGAAAGATGCACCCATGGCGCTTCAGTGGTGGGAATATTATTAGCATCTCCTGGTGTAAGAAGCTTAAGGGTCAGGAAAACACAGCATATGTTGCTCTACCTTCCCAGAATGCATAGTGATGTTTTGTTTTCGTTTCAATCTTCTACGCCATTTATCAATCCAAGACTTCTACGCTTGTACATCACAACTGAGGCAGTGCACATGCTTTTGTGTTGACGTGTCATGAAAATCACCAGGATTTTACTATTTTGTGGAACTGAATTAAACGTGATCATTTCAGAGCATGTCAACCTGGACACTAAGTGCTGGTGAAAATACTCAATATTAAATACAATGTTATGTAGAGCTTGCCAAGAATAGTAAACGCCTGTACAGCAACGGTACAGAGAAATAAACAACCATATTACCATGATACAAAAATCATAATATTTCCTTTCACTTTTTTATTTGGAATGCATTTCCTCTCTAATGGGAAAAACAACATTGGGCTCATAATTGAAAGAAAATTGTATAGTTATTTTTGTGATTATCAATGTTTTAAAATGGCTACTTTATACAGGAAGGCCTTTAATCTATCCCAAGCAAAAATATTGATATATTTTTCATAGGCAAGCGCAAAACTGTAATTGACATTTATGATGCCCTAATTATGGTGTAAATTAATAAAACGATTCACCACTGCATCACATACCTGGGTCAAAGCAGTAACTCGGTTCTCATTGGGGAAGAGAGGAGGATCTTCTCCTACTTGAAAATCAAAGTAGACGGTCTTGTGTGTGAAGGTGGAAAACTCGTTGCTGAAGCAGAACTTGTAGGTACCATTCTTTGCAGCGGTGAACGTAAAGCTGTCATACTGCTTCTTCATTTCCTTGTACAGGACAGTTCCGTCTGAATCTTCAAGACGGCAGTCAACATCATAATGCCCTCCAGTCACCACCTGCCAATTACCAACACATTCTGGTTTCAAGAGCAAACTAGGAAGGTCTTAAGAGTTTGACAGAGTCAGGAGGAGTTTTCTGAAATCATTTTCAATTGAAACATATGACCATAACATAGCATAACATAGTACATTTGGTCGTTTCGACCTACCGCTGATTCCCCTGAAGAAATTATACAGTAATGGCATAAAATGACAGAACGACAGAAGATATTAGCAGACAGTTTTTATCTTATATCAGGGCTTTAAATCCAGTTTCCAGTTGTCTTTAAAGCATTAACAGTCTCAGCTTTTTTTGTTTGTTTCCCCAATTTTTTCTCGCAATTTAGTAGCCAATTGTACCCTCTTTCTATGACAACCCCCCCTCCCCTAATCCCCCCGAACGGGACTCCCTGCCAGAGCCAGGCACAGCCAGCAATCAATCAAACCCTGGCTGCAGTGGTTAACCTGCCCTCCAGGTGAGTGCCTTTACCGTTGCTCCACCCAGGTCCAATAGTCTCAGAACTCTAAACACAAGGCTCAACCCATAACTTTTGAGGAGTGAGTAGACCATGTTAGGACTTTAAGCCTTTCAGGTTCGCAATATTTCTGTCCCAAAACATGCCTTAATTGCACCTCTTTTAATTGCATAACCCGAGAGGAAAATTGCTTATTTATATACTGTTTTTGCATGAGTAGGAAATACTGCTTCCAGTGGACTATTTGGTAGTAGGTGAATGCCCCCAATTTAATTAACTAGCCAAATGCCTGATACTGTAAAGACTTTAAATTGAATTGAACTCAATTGCAGCACGATAGAGTGGGTGAGGGCCCCACTCAGTGAACCAATTCATTTTAGACACGTCACACCAACAACACGAAGAATACTACATCTGGGTATGACAACATTTACCAATAATAATGCAAATAAGGAAACTCCTAGAACTAGCACCTGAAACTCAAGCGTGCACTTGGTGCCGATCGTGATGTCTTCATAGAAACACTGCTTGGCGTTGTCAGGAAGTTCGAAGGTGAGTTCCGAGCCGAACACCCATCCAAAAAGCAAATGGGCCCAAAGCACCTGCACCAGCACTCTGACGTGATGGGCGCCGCACATCTTAATGACTGGATGGCAAGGATATCCAAAAGTTAGGAAGTCACAAGCACCTGTGGGTTGAAATTATACAATGTGACATTGGCAACACCGATTCAATAGCAAATCGAATATTTGGGGTATTTGTAAACCAAAATATCGTAAAATAAACGCATGATAGACAAAGCCAAGCAAACCCGGATATAGCTAGCCTTAGCAAGCTAGCTCGGCCGATAGGAACAATTCCCAGAACTAGCTAAACTTGCTGAATTTAATGTATTGCTATCTAAGGCTGTTCCATTGATAACACGTTGGTTTATAGTCACTCGAAGCTCGCTACCAAAATATCTGCCATGCTATTGCATGTGTTTGTTTTTACTTTACAATCATTGTCATCACAATATGGTTTTACTCACGGCTCACCTCCAGTATCTCACCCGGATGAAAGCAAATAAGCACCTCCTGCGTGGCAAATGAGTGTGCTATTTTACTCCGGAAATATTGTCCCTACTAGTGAAGTTCCATTATTAGAATTACTCAAAACAGGAACTTCAAATTTACGTACTACCTATTGGATAAACCGGAACTTTTTTCTGTACAGAGAAGGAACTGAGAGAGCGTAGTCTCTCTTGCAATGCATTTTTTTACAGTATTGACCTTTCGTCACGGAAGGAATACTTTGCCTAACGCTGACGTCACATCCCCTGGCAACGACGCCTTGGAGAGACCCAACGTGGACAAGAAAGGGTGTGCCCTACTCGCGATCAGTCGATGTGCTCCACTCCACATCACATTTGTTTAAAATGTATACTGTGATACAAAGGTGCATTATTAGTCATCTGTAAATGTCCGTTTTTATTTAAATTTAACGTTAAGGAACCATTCATGTACAGTCAGGTCCATAATTATTGGCACACTTGATGAAAATGGGCAAAAAAGCCTGTATAAAATAAACAACACAGATAATAAGCTATATTTTATGCTCAAACACATGGAAAAATCATATACCTGTATTTTAATACAATTATTCAAATTTGTCTTTTTGAGTAATACTATTTCTTTTCTGAAAAACGTTGGTGTCAAAATTATTGGCACCCCAAAACATCTGCAATAAAATTCTACTTATTTAAGTTAATCTCAGTCTTAAGGAACTGTATTGTGCCCTTTCATCACTTCCTGGTTCACTAGTGTATGAAAATTATGTAACACACATGTACATTTACATTTTAAGCATTTAGCAGACGCTCTTATCCAGAGCGACTTACAAGATGTGCATTAATACATGGTAGGAACAATCATAGTTTGCACAAGAGATCAGTGCAGTAATACAGGAAGGAGACACAAGTGCATGTCCCCAGGGACAGTGAGGTAAATGCCAAGGGAGGCAAAGAAGGACCCAAGGACCACAGTTCAAGAACCGCAGCAGTTCAACAAATTCAAACGTCTCGACTTTGCCAAACGTTATTGTAAGTGACTGTAACGGGGTGCTATGGTCAGATGAGACTTAAATTGACTTTTTGGTCATGTACACCATTGGCATGTTTGGCATCAAAATAGGAATGCATAAAAAGGAAATGCACCTCATACCTACCATCAAATATGGTGGTGGATCAAAGTTTTGCAATGTCCATCTCTGTTTCCGGACTGAAACCCTATCAAAACCATGTCGTCTGAACTGAAGTGGGCAGTCCATAAGTACAAACCAAACTATATCAAGGATCTTAAAAGGTTCTACATGGAGGAATGGTCCAAGATCCCTACAAATCTGTTATCCAACCTTATTAAACCATATACACAAAAATAGGCTCAATGCCATTATCCTTGCCAAGGAAGTCTGCACTAAAAACAGACCCTTCTTTTGCAAATAAATGTATTATTAGAAAAATGTGTTATGTTGGTCCATTCCATTGAATCAATAATAAAGTAATACGATTTTCCCCATATGTTGGAAAATACAACATATCTCAGGAATATTGAGATAATATTCCTGAGATATGTTGTCTCATATGAATGAGTTATGAATAATTTATAGTTCATATCTTGACCCCCCCACCCTGCTCCATTTTTCTCACCAATTTGAAATCACAAATTGTGCCTTTCGATTGATCACAATGCCAACTGCACCAATTCAGGCAACAGAGAGCCAGGGCCTAAACCAGAAGCAGGGAAGATTATGAGTTGAGAAAAATACATGGTTTTCACTTCTATGTAATACTACTTCTATCACTATTACCACTACAATAACTTGTACAGCTAATAACAACAATATCAACAACAACAATAATAATCATAATCATTAGGATAATAATAAAAGATAAATAAATAAATAATATTGAAAACTAGGCATCCATGGGTTTTGTTCACTGAACAGTTTATAAAGTAGGGAAATCATGTCAGAACTATGGAATTAGAAAATCATTTTAAAAAAGTATATATAAATAATACTTGAATAATTGTCCTGAGGAAACCATGCAATGAATTATGCATGGTGAAATATAAAATTATTGTTGTACTCACCAGATGGCAGTAGAGTACTCTCATAGTAATTTCCTTGATTGGAGAGCCATATGGAAAGTATGCGATGGTATTCAATAACACATTTACTCTCTTTACTGACTTAATGGACTATTATACCGTTGGCAAAACATAATAATAATAATAACAATTCATTTGGCTGACACTTTTCCAGACTAAATTACAGTGCTATCAGTAGGATACATAAAATGTATATAATCAGAGCTGCAAAAACAATATCATGGGTATAGATTAATAAATACAGTAGCACAGAGCATCAAGATAAACTGTGGCCAATGGAAATAAGGGGGTTGGTAATTATTGTAAGAACATAATTCAAGTGAAATACCTCTTAGACATAAAAATATGACATTTCAAGCATTAATTGTTATACAAACTAGAGTTTACCATTTGAGATGTCCTTCTGACTGTCATCAAAACAAATGGAAAACTAACAAAGAGGATCTTAGAATATAACAACGCAACCAAAATAAGTTATCTAACATGGATTATCCTAGGACTTGACTTTTAAAGCTATAAATAAAAGCAATCCAGAGTCGCCAAACATAGGGGTGGTTATCAATTGAAGGCTATTTTACAAAGAGAGACATTTTGGATACATAAATGGAAAGCTATGGAAAATCAATTTTTATATACCTTTATAATAGTGGCTTTTTAAATCAGCCCTGTTGAAAATTGTCATGGTTGCCTTGGATTCATGTTGACGTTGAAGAAAAAAATATAAATATCCCCTTTCCCTACTTTTTTAACACCTTAAGAGCTTCCTGTTGTATTAATCAATACCCTTCTATCCAAAGACCATATAGACAAACATCAATATTTTATGTTGATTATGTAGAGATATAAACAGAGATAAAAATGGCTGGGGGACTGGGAGATCAGATATAACTTACATCATTCTATTCATACAGTTTTTAATACTGATTTATGAAACTACATCATATTTCATCATGAGGTTAGGTGGCAGGATCTAAAGGGTGGAAGTCTTGGATATTGGAACCAAGATGGCGGCAGAATATCATGAGCAATTCTGCAGTTCTGATAGTTGCAGGTGCTGGAGCTCATTCCACTACCATGGAATGACTACCAGTAAGAGAAAGAGGTGAGTTTGAGATGCATGGCCTCAGTGGGTAGGGCATCCAAGGCAACCAGAGGTTGCCAAGTGAAAAATTCATGCAGGTGTGTGGAGGTGTCTGATGATGGACTGTAGGTAGGGAGGTGCTGTACCCTTGTGTGTGCTGGGATATGTAGCCATTGGAGAGAGACAAGGTGGAGGTAAGACATGGCATCTCCTGGCACTTTGAACACCGGCTGAGCTTATGCAGCCAGTTAGGACGAGCAGGGAGGCCTACCAGAGGATAAATGCAATAGTCCAGATGAATGGTACTATGACCTAGGAGATAGATTAAGCTGGTGTTGAGGAGTGGTCTGAATTTCTTTATGTTACAGGTCATGCATCTGCAGGATTGAGAGACTGGCACAATGAGAGGCTTAGAGAGGCGAAATATAAAAAAATTTGTTTAGTTGTTGTTGATTAACTTAGCATGTGTCATTTTATCTTTTGTGTCTCTTACGCAGGTTTTAGTTTACACTACACTGTCAAATATTTAGCTACATTTTACCTGCTAGAGATAAACTGCTCATGTGCTGACTGCATCCTGTAATTGATCATTTATTTTCCAGTTTTATGACGTATGTAAAACATGCAGGCAGATTTCAGACATTCTTTTTTATTATTACATTTGTGTGAGGATCACTGAATTCAAACAACCCCATTTCTATTAGTGAACCATGACATGAGGGTATTTAATATTGAATTGCAATATAATGTGTTTAGTTATCTCTTATGGAAGAATATATAGAAGTAAGTTATATTATCTGGGTATCTATTTTTTGAGTAATCTTATTGTGTTTCCTTCACCATTCTTTAAAGAATATGTGTTATTAACTCATATATGAGTTAATTTCTGCATGGATATTGGATTGTTGAGCCTTTTTTAGGAAACTGTAAATACCTGACTTGGCTATATTTATAAATCAATTTGTATATGAGCCATCAGTTTAGTGTGCTTAATATAATCAAGGTTCATAGCTACAGTATATTATCTTATGAAGCATGGCATGTTTGACATAATTTATTCTGTCAGACTAGAATCCAGTTAGATTAGAAAGTTAGAATAGTAAATAAAATGAATGCACATTTTCATGACATTGCAATGGTTATAATTCCAGTCGCAGGCGTAATGAGTGGGGAGGACGGGGGGACACCCCCAATATTCAAAACAGTCCAATCTGTCCCCCCAATAATTTGTAGATATAAAACATTCCCTTTCATTATGTCCCCCCCAATATTTAATATGTGGTTTTGCCCTTGATTCAAATCACACAAACAATTATTTGGTCATTTTTATCAACAGTGAAAACCATATGTCTTCAGATATTACTGTTTTATTGCAAACGGGTTAAACATTTCAACAATATACTATGCTGTGGTGATGGAACAATGACTCAGTTTGATTAAATTTTTCTGAGCAATTGCATTAGTAGAAAAGGTATGTTTTTGTTTAAGCATACCATATAGCTCATTACTTGTATTGTATGGCAGTGGTTATACACTGTGCTTCTATGTTCTTACAACTCTATTTCTATGCTTTGGGCCTACTTTGCTTAAGTCTGGTGTGTGTACAGTGTTGGTGGGAGAGGTCTCATATTCAGTATATTCATTATTATTATTATTAATAATAATAATAATAATAATAATAATACTATGAACCAAAAGTCAAGAGAAATATTGCCCACCCTGCATTTGTGAAAAGTAAAAGACACACAAAATATCTTTTTTGCAGGGTTAATATTCACCAAGGCATGTTTAATATGTTTGTAAAACCTCTACCAGCAATATAAACACACCAGCTGCAAACAAGCAGCAGCAAAATGCATGCAAAATAGAAGCTATTTTAAAATAATCACAGTTGCAAGTCCATTTCAGTTTTATTTTGCCTGTTAACTTAACTTACCTCACCACAATAAAACCATCACTAAAATGTTACACTTGAAGTCTTTACCTTGATTAAACACTACTCAAATATTATAGATACAGGTAATCATTTAACCAATATTAAAGAATGCAGTGTTCAAAAATAGTCATAGAATGTTCGTATTATAGTTATAAGGGAAGCATGTGTCATTGATCTTTTAAGTTTCAAAGCGAAACTTAAGTGTCAAAGAATATACAGTAGCATTTTCACTTTCCCAAGAAACACTTGCATAACCTCTTCTTACGAAGTTGTGATGTGATTCGCAGACATAATAGTCCTGTATGCAAGATCTTGGTACTGATCTCTATCAAATGTCTACCAAATGTCAATAGTACCTTTGCCATAAAAATGTACAGATTTCTTAATTGTTTTGTATTTTATGATATACAATGGCAAGATACAACATTACAAAACATGTTCAGGTCTCTATTTTTGTGTTGCAGTGACATTTGTGTTGCAGGCTCTGAGTGTTGGGGTCTTTGCTTTTGTTTAGTCCCTGTTTAATCACACTTTGCAGTGATTTTTGTGATTGTAGTTGCTAGAATTCCATCTGTTGACATTCAATTATTTGTATTATTTATTAGTATTATATTCAGTACACTTACAATCATCTTCATCATCACAATCACCATCACCATTATCATCATTCTTGATTTTGCATGATAACTCATTCAACTGGAGAAATACTGTATGATATCACCCCTCCAAACCCTCCTAGGTGGGTGATCTGGACTTTTATCCATCCAATGCCGTTTGAAGACAGACTCGTTTGGATGTCTGGAAGTAGGCTTACAAGTTCCATTTAGGTTCTGAGTAAAACTGAAATAACCATCTTCCTGGAACTTTGGACTGGGGGAGGGGGTTCTCTGTAAACTGTTGAACTCTGAGGGTGATGTGTTTCTATATTGACCTTCTGGGTCCACCTTGCCTAAGTCTGGAGTCTTTAGAGTTCTCATATCCAGTAGTTCCTTTGGCTGTCAATACCATGAACCAAAAGCCCTGAGAAATAGTATTGACCTTATAGACTTCAAAGTGAACATACAATCCCTTTTGTGAAAAGTTAAATATACACCAAAAGGAATTTTGATGGTTAACCTTTGCAAAGGTGTATCTTCCCTGACATGTTTATGAAAACTCCACCAGTATTATCAACATGTTTGCTGAAAAACCAACAGAAAAACACATGCAAAATGTGCATTGCAATTGTTGTCCAGTTTGTCTGTTTCAACTCACCAGAACAAAACCCTAACCAAAATGTTACCGTTTAAGTTTTTCCAGGAGACAGGAAATATTTTTCTATTCAAGTAAAGGATAGGTAATTTTTTAAACAATGGTAAAGAATGCAGTGTTCAGAAATAGTCATACAATGTTTATATTGAAATTATAAGGGGGTCACGTATCATAGGTGTTGTTTACTTGATGCCATATTAAATTCATAAAGCATATTTTTAAAATATGGACTTCAGCAGGGTCTGGATAAAATCTTTGGCTGTTATCTCGCATATGTATTTCATTCGTCCACCACCAAAGGGTTGATAGAGCCTCTATTTCAAGCTACACGTCAAAAATTCCATGAATTGCAACAATAATCTCAGTTAATGATTCATACCAGGTGGTGCAGTGGATAGCACTGTCGCCTCACAGCAAGAAGGTCTCAGGTTCGAATCCAGGCCGGTGGCCTTTCTGTGTGGAGTTTGCATGTTCTCCCCGTGTCCGCGTGGGTTTCCTCTGGGTACTCTGGTTTCTTCCCACAGTCCAAAGACATGCACGTTAGGCTAATTGGAGAGTCTAAATTGCCCGTAGGTATGAGTGTGTGAGTGAATGGTGTATGTAGTGCCCTGTGATGGATTGGCGACCTGTCCAGGGTGTATTCCTGCCTCTCGCCCCAATGCATGCTGGGATAGGCTCCAGCCCCCCCGCGACCCTAACTAGGAATAAGCGGCTGAAGATGAGATGAGATGAGATGATTCATACCACTTAATCAGGTGCTTGAGAAGAACTACAGCTCAATGTATGTTTGTTGACACTTATAATGTGTTTGATGTGTATTGTATTAAACAATGCTGCAATTAATTAAAAAGTCCATAAAAACATTTAAAATACTTTTTTGAAGAGGTTTAAAATGTTGATATAAAATGAGCAACCTGCCTTACAGTGTTAAAAAATATATTATAATAACAAAACTATTTGCAGAACACAGTGGTAGCTGTGGATGCCACACTGGAAAACGTCCAGTGTGACATAATTTGAAGTTAAATGTAATAATTGTCATTTGGTTTACTGTATATTATTTCACGATGTGTAAAAATCTGCCCATAAGGTAAACCTCTCTCAGCATCGACAGAATTTGTAACAACTGACAAGTAGATTAATGCAATCATTTTTTTTTTTTTTTTTTTTTTGGAACAACGTCAATGCCCCCTCTTGTAAGGTACAACATTTGAATTAATGTTCAGGCCTGTACTCATGTTGATTTTGTAACCTATTTTGTCCAAATTTCTTGAGTGTTGGGGTCTGTGCTTTTGCTTGGTCCCTGTTTAATCACTGTTTGCAGTTATTTCGGTGACTGTAGTTGCTAAAATGCTATTGTCTGTAATCCAATTATTAGTGTTATAGTCATTACACATGCCATCATCATTCTTGCTTTACCCAGGTAGAACTGAGAAGTGTTGGAAAATGTATTGTTCCTCTCTAGTGTCCTGATACACATTGGTTCAGCTATCTTCTGATAGGTCAGGGCGGGGTGCTGATAGCTTTCAAGTTTCTTTCAATACAAATGACAGATCCACAGTACATTATCCCTTACTTATAGCACTATGAGATCAAGCATTATGAAATAGGATGAGGAAATGTATATTTTGTTCCCAGATAGGCATTTATTGATTTTAACATAACATTAAGGCAAAGGTAAATGTAAATGAAATGATAGCTGTTAGCATTTAGGCCAGAACTAAACCAGAATTTCTTGTACTTAACAATATTTTTACAGTCTGCAGCATGTTTTTAATTAGCAGTTTGATTGAACTCTTCCCAAGACAGGCACTGTGTTTGAACTGTGTTCCCACTGTGCAACCATTATTTAACCCAAACCCAAACATTATCCCACTACTTTACATGAATATGAATAAAGATTAAACATATCCCTATTCAAACCAAATGCAATCTTTCTACTGAAGACATCAAAATGTGACACAAAGTAATGCTGCAACATTTTGCAATGTAGTTAATGTTGGTTCCATTGCCCAAAGACATTTGTCAGGTTATTCAGGTGATTGAAATAACAGATGAATAAACCTAAGGAGGATTCATGGACTTTTCCAAGTGCAAAACACGTTTTTGGAAGAATCAAGGGAAATATTAGTACTATACATACACCTGAGATTGTGTTTTCCTTCCCTGCCTGTATATTAGTTCAGTGACATGGTAGTGGATATGAGAGAAACAATTCTTCAATCTCTCACTGTTCTACACACAAGCTTTGACTTAACTGTAATCTGGTTAAGGTCTTATCATACAGGTAAAGAGGTATTCTGGAACATCACAGTCACAATCACAGCCAATAAATCTGTGTAAATTTTTTGAGGTTTTCCAACAATATCTTTTAGGCCATCTATTTAGGGTGATGTAAGGTGATGAATGGCAGCCAGATGTCTGTTGCAAAGTTATCTAACCAACCTGGAACAATCTGTGCTTTTGGATGAAATGCCTGCTTTGATTTTGTGTATTGCAAAAGAGTGAGCCAAAAACGTTTTGGTCTCTTAACATTTTTGTAACTGCTTCAATGCGGCTTGGCATAGATTCTACAAGTGTCTGGAACTCTATTGGAGGGATGCAACATCATTCTTCCACAAGAAATTCCATCATTTGGTGATTTGTTGATGGTGGGTTATATACTGAGTGTGATAAGGTAAATCAGAGACAGGTGTGAGTGGAAAATCACAGGGGAAGACTTGGAACTGTCATAATGGAATGCTGGGGTGACTGGAGAAAATAAACTGTGAAAGAAAAAAAAAGAGGCAAAAACTAAAAGGGAGCTATGTCGCCCTCCTGTGGCCAGGACGGGGATGTACCGCTGGAGCCCTGACACTTGGTCGTAGCCATTGTAACTGTAGAAGCATGTTGAGGTAGCCTTGTTTCAGGTGATGGCTATCCTAGCAAACACTAACCAGCTATGCTCACCTGTCAAGGAGGAAAGATGCCATTTCGGTATCAGTGCTAATAAGCTGAACCACTTTAAGCTCTTGCCATCTCAAAAACGCGTCTCTAATGTTTACATGTTTTCTACATCTGTCAAAGTATCTTTTGCATTCAATATATATTTTTTTGCTTTTAGGTTTCATAGCTATCTAGTATAAGTGTTTTCTTTTTCTTCTTGTAACATAAACTAGATGGTGGACAGGAACAACTAGAACCAGAGGCTGTTGTGGCTAATGGTTGGTCTACAGTTTGTATGTGTTCCAGCACATTTGTTTAGGAAGTTGCCCCACCAATGAGCGATGACATCAAATCGCATAGTATACGTTTAACATGCATCTATTTCAATTAAATTAATTTATCATCTATTCAAATGCTATGAAACCTGATTTAATGTCTGTGAGGATTCCGACCAATCCCTCGGTCGGCCGCAGGAGGGGCGACATAGCTCCCTTTTTTGGTTTTCGTTTACTCTGTTTCTTTTTCCCTAGTCACCCTGGAATTTTCCATCCTAAACAGTTTCTTGGTTCCCCGGTGATTATCACACCGCCTTGTCACTCAATAGCAACTACTCTGGTCTACTGAGAGCCAGAGGTATGACTGTGCCGATTGTGCAGTCCTCTGGGACAGTAACTGTGCTGCCCACTTAGTGGATTGCTGAGTGAAAAGAAACAAGGGCTGGATTCATGCAGGACACATGTGCTATTGGGTGCCATTCTGAATTGACTGAGGATGTTGGACAGCCTACCATTAGGATTAGACATTTCACTGAGCCTTGTAGAAACAGAATATACACTTCAAATGAACTAATCTTTACTGTTTAAGATAAGTTCAAAATATCAGCATTTGCTTTATAAAAGAACTGAATGTTTATAGCACTCTGTTCATAACTTTTTAAGATAGTAAAGAGTTCCAAATGATAAGGACCCTATGAGTACAATGAACTGCCTGATATCTCTGCTTACAGTAGGCAAACCAAATAACCATAAAATGTACAGGAAAACAACACTTCAGTGAAGATGCGCATGAATGTAATTCCTATCATATCTCTGCTATTTATTATCTGTGTTGAAAGATAGGTTGGATTCACTTTTGTACCCATGACAAGTTGTTGCTGTTGTTCAAACAGACGGGTGGGTGGGGGAGGGGGTGGGGGTGGAATGATATTGACAGTAAAAACTACAAAAACTTAAGACAAATAAGGCAGCAGGCCCGGATGGCATATATCCCAGAGTACTCAAAGAACTTGGGGAAATTATATATAAACCATTGACAGATATTTTCATTCAATCCATAATCACTGGAGAAATACCAGATGACTGGAAGCAGGGTACTATAATTCCAATATATAAGAACCGTACTGACCCAGGGAACTATAGGCCTGTCAGTTTAACTTGCATCGCATGTAAAATGCTGGAATGTATTATTAGGGATAAATTGGAATCATTCTTGAAAAGTAATAGTATTTTAAGGGAGAGCCAACATGGTTTTCTCAAAGGGAGGTCATGCCTAACAAACCTCCTGGACTTTTTTCAAGAGGCTACAAAGTGTGTTGACCTGAACCAGGCTTATGATATAATATATTTGGACTTTCAGAAAGCATTTGACAAGGTGAGAGGCTCATTGCTAAAATGAATTCATAGGCCATAAGGTGAACCCGTTTTTCGTTTCATCTCGTTCCCATCAAACCCGACTAAATACTTTTTACTTCATAAAAAAGATCTATTGGTGCTGAGGAAGAAAAAAGTTCTACTCGTGGAATCCTGCAGTTATTTTATAATCAGTGTTAAATTCGGTACTAGTACGTCCTGGGCGTAATCAATAGTTTGTTGACGAGTTGTGAAGCGGCCGTCACGTGATCCCGCTAGACCAATAAGGTGGCCGCTTTTTGGAACTAGCTTCCAAGATGTGTGCCTCCACGTCGTTAAAGAGGCAGTAGCGAAGATGAAGGAAATCCTGCCAAAAGTCCTCCGAAAGTGTGTTTAGTGCTTTCAAAATGATATATCGCAAGTTCAGGACTAAATAAAAGGTATCCAGGACGTTAATTTAACATTTTCTTGTTTCTGGTGAAATTTCATTGAAATCTGTCGATGCGAAATGCGATATTTTTGACCCGGAATGTGAGATATCTTTGCCCAAATGCTCACTGCCTGCGCAACATGTAATTATGTGATTAATTGATTATGTAATGTAACTTCAGATAAGATAGATTTGTTCTTGCACTTACCTCAGCACTGGTTATGCTCTTGGATGCTTGTTTAGTAGGGAGATGTACTTATGATTTCAGGTGACTAGCAGTTCTCTTGCTTACCTATGTTAAATGCACTTATTGTAAATCGCTTTGGATAAAATAATCTGCTAAATGCCTGTAATGTAATGTAATGAATTGGAATAAAAAATGAAAATCATATGCTGATGGTTCTGCTTGCAACTTTATTCTTGCAGCATCTGTGAGGCCATTGACAGCTACAGTACATATAGAACCGTAGGCAGAGGTCTACCTCGACCGAGATTTGACAAAGTAATGGACATTCAACGATAACAATGCACAATTTGACTACATTACAGAGGGAATAGAGAGAGGGCTACAGAGCTAAGAAGAAGCAACAAAGGTGAAAGTTTGATGACACAGAGATGCCGTTCTGAAGCAATACATGCACACATCTGTACAAGTAGGCCTACACTGATGAGATATTTTGTGATGTTAAATTAATCTAAATAAAAGTTTATTTGATTTAAATAAAAGTCAAAAGTACACCTCAACAAAACCATCATCTTTATGAACAGTTAGAGCAGTCTGTGTCAAAGCAAGACAAAAAAGTGTCCAAGTCTATAGATCAGAAACACCCCACCCCCACCCCACATTTCCCAGGTAACACGGCAAGTCTCTTAGTCATCACTATCACTATCAGGAGAGCTATGATCACATGTAGCCCTTTCCTCAGTTTCTTTGAAAACATTTGCACAATTTTGGCACCGACATAAATCTGTACAAGACAGTCTTGCAGACATACAGGAATATCTTCCTGTCTCGCATTTGCCTTGCCTGCAACTGCAGTGGACTACCTGCAACACACTTTCAGGGGCAGGATTTCTAGTCATCCAGGTCACTGTTAAGTCCCCATCCTCAAGGTGCCATCCATTGCCAGCAGGTGATGGGGCACACATCTTAGACACATTTTCGGCATTCACCTTACGGCCTATCAGTAGGAATTGCAGGAGTAGTTTCAGAGTGGGTTCATAATTGGCTGCAAGGGCAAATACAAAGAGTAACAGTAGGTGGGGCCGTATCTGACCTCGGTGCTATGGGCAGTGGTGTCCCGCAGGGTTCGGTGCTGGGACCTCTGCTCTTCCTTATTTACATAAATGATCTTGATATGGACTCTGGAGGGCGTCGGTCTCGGCCACATGGGAGTGGCATGGTTGCCTGTGCGTTTACATGTTGTGGAGGCCTTTGGAGCAGGGAGACTTTCCGGGGGCAGGTCTGGCACTCTCACAGGGTGTGAGAGTGAACTGTCGCCCGGAAGGTTGCTCCAAAGGCCATAATTGATGTAATTATTATTTAATTGGTGTCAATCAGTTAATTGATATGGAAGTCAATTGGCTGATTGGGTGTCTGTGTGAGAATGTGAGTTTAGTGTTGAATGATTGTGATTGGGTGATTGCCTCACGAGTCCCACCTAGAGCCAGGCAGAAACTAAACCTATTTAAGAGCAGGTGGGGCGAGTGATGAATCAGTTAGTCTTTTGTCTTTGTGTTTCATGAAAGTCAGTCTTGTCGTGTCATATGTGTGTATGGAAATGATTGTCGTGTGTACATATTGTAGACAGTGAGTCTTGTCTTGTCATTGTTGTGAGTGTGCTCGTGCACGCGTATGGGATCGTGTTGTATTGTGGAGTGTGAATTGTGGATTGTGGATTGTGGAATGTTTGATGTTTGATGTTAGATGTTGGATGTGTGATGTTTGTGGAGTTTTGTGTGCGTTTGTCGAAAGTGACTGAGTAGAGTGCTTCTTGTGCGTGTGGGAAAGCGGGAGAGGGGGCGCACTAAGAGTGTCCGCCTCTCTCCCTCAGTGTGAACGTGATAGAGAGCGAGAGGGCGCCCTGAAAGAGGGTCCGCCTCTTGCCCTCGGTTTTATTTGTGTGATTGAAAGAGAACTCACACTCGGGCAGTGGAGAGTGTTTCTGGGCAACAGCCCGAGAACTCTCACTGGAAGAGTGGAGAGTGTCTCGGGGCTGGTTGCCAGAAAACTCACTGTGGGGAGTGGCGAGTGTCTCTGTATGAATGAGTGGGAAGCACTTGAAAGGTCACTGGATATGTGTGTGCCTGGGGAGGTTCCAGGGGAACTCCGGAAGAAGAGTTCATTGTTTTAGTTCCCATGTCTGGGGGGAGAGACAGGACAAAATAAACAACAATCCGGTCCATAGACTGACAAACTCCACTCTGTCTCCTGGCTGCTCTGTTCCCATCCAGGGTTTGTCACGTGGCGTGTGACATGGACGTTAGTAGCAAAATAGTTAAATTTGCAGATGATACTAAACTTAGGGGTTTGGCAAACAGTTTTGAATTGACTAAAGTAATCCAAGATGATTTAAACAAAATCCAAAAATGGGCAGATACATGGCAGATGACATTCAATATTGCTAAATGTAAAGTTATGCATGTGGGAAATAAAAACATTAGACAGGAGTATTTTATGGGAGGAGAAAATGTAATAGGTGTTCAATTTGAAAAAGACTTAGGAATTGTAATTGATCAAAGCCTATCTGCATCAAAGCAGTGTGCTACAGCAGTGAAAAAAGCCAACAGGATGCTGGGATACATAGCAAAAAGTATTGAGTATAAATCAAAGGAGGTTATATTAATGTGAAATATGTGAAAGACAAGTGAAATACCAAAGATTTTTTAAGATAAGTGGGGTCAGCAGAACAAGTGGAAATTGGTTAAAGGCAAATTCCGCACAGATATTAGGACGTTTTTCTTTACACAGAGAGTTGTCAATGCCTGGAACAGCTTGCCTGGTCGGGTAGTAGAGGCAGAAACACTTGGGCTATTCAAGTCCAGGCTAGATGTAGTACTAGATACTATTTAGATTAGGACATGATGAGCCTAGATGGGCCGAACGGCCCGTTCTCGTCATTATGTATTCTTATGTTCTTAATAAGGACAACTTACAGTTCCGAAGAATCCAGCCCCATAGTAAATGAGAACAAAGCACCAATGTTGTCATCTGCAACTCTCCAGTTGGCTCAGCCAAGAAAAAAATTGGTGAGATGAACATTATAATTATGCTTTCACACGCCGCGTGACAAACCCTGAATGGGAACAGAACAGCCAGGAGACACAGAGTGGAGTTTGTCGGTCTACGGACCGGATTTTATTTATTTGTTTTTCTGTCTCTCCCCCCAGACATGGGAGAGAGACAGTGGGAGTAGCAGGTTAACATATAACAAAGACCAACACAAACAGACACAAAATCTTCACCCTACTCGCCGCGAAGCTTTCGGGTAAAAACAACAAACAAAAATAACAAGTTAAAATAACCAAACTTACGGGACACCGCGCCTCTTCCTCCAGAGATCCCCTGGAACCTCCTCAGGCACACACATATCCAGTGACCTTTCAAGTGCTTCCCACCCATTCATACTGAGACACTCGAACTTTTCAGTTCGAGTTATCTTACTCATTCATCCAGAGACACTTGCCACTCCCAGGGTGTGAGAGTTCTGGCAACCGGCTCTCAAGACACTCCACTCTTCCGGTGAGTTCTTGGGCTTGCTCAGACACTCTCCACTGTCGAGTGCGAGCTCCTTTTACTAAAACCGAGGGCGAGAGGCGGACCCTCTTCCAGGGCACCCTCCCGCTCCTCCATAATCACACCGAGGGAGAGGTGGACACCTAAAGCGCACCCCCTCTCCCTCTTCCTCACTCACACAGGAAGCACTCTACTCAGTCACTTTCGACAAACGCACACAAAACTCCACAAACATTAAACATCCAACATTCAACATCAAACATTCCACATCAAACGTGCACTGCGCACTCATGTGCACACACATCAAGACAAGACTGATGTGCACGCGCACTCACACCCACATCAAGACAAGACTGCCCCACAACTGCTCTTAAATAGGCTTAGTTTCTGCCTGGCTCAGGTGGGACTCGTGAGGCAATCACCCAATCACAATCACAACTCACATTCTCACCCAGACACCCAATCAGCCAATTGACTTCTATATCAATTGACTGATTGACACCAATTAAATAATTAAATAATAATTAAACCAATTAAGGCCGGGCGACAGTTCACTCTCACACCCTGGGAGAGTGCCAAACCTGCCCCCGGAAAGTCTCACTGCTCCAAAGGCCTCTACCACATGGAACAAGACAGGCAACCATGCCACTCCCATGTGAATGTACAGAATGTACAAAGCAGGAATCCACTGATCATATGGGGCACGTAACTAAGTCATGGGGAAGCAGTGGAAGGCTGGAATGCGAAGAGGAGGCTGGGAGGTACTACACTACTACTAAACTGAAGAGGGGGGTAGTGTGTGTGTGTGTGTGTGTGTGTGTGTGTGTGTGTGTGTGTGTGTGTGTGTGTGTGTGTGTGTGTGTGTGTGTGTGTGTGTGTGTGTGTGTGTGTGTGTGTGTGTGTGTGTGTGTGTGTGTGTATGTGTGTGTGTGTGAGATCCGGAGCTAATCAGCAGGTACAGCAGTCAACAAAGAATTGATTGAGTTTCTGCTTGAAGATGGAAAGTGATGTCAAGGTTGCGTTCCAGTTTAAGGGTGCTTTGAGCTGGGGATGGAAAGTGTTCCAGTCGTTTGCTGCTGCAAAGCGGAAGGAGGTGCGGCCAGTCTACCAGTCAGTTCTGTATCTGGCTGAGCTGGGGATGGAAAGTCCTTGATGTACTCACTTGACCTAGTGTTGTGTGCATTGTAGGCTATTGTAGGCTAGATGTGTGTGTTGAAAGAAAGATGAGTCCAGCCAGATGCCAAAGTATTTGTAGGAGTTTACAAATTCCAAGGCCATGCCATCGGCGCAGCTGATCTTGGGGAGGCTGGGGGGGTCAACCTTCCGAGTGAAGAGCATGCACTTGGTCTTTTTAGTGTTAAGACGGAGATGGAGATTAAGAAAATATTTCTCTACGGCCTTGAGGCTAAGATTGGAGAGTGGCTGTCCATCTAGTCAAGATTGGAGGGAGGGTCCAACTGAGTCACGCTAACTTTGAGCTCAGTATTAAAAGCTTCCCTGTAAGAGGGAAAATGTAAAAATCCAAGGCAAGTTCAATCTGGTAGGAAGAAGTTTATTGCCAGCCCTGGGGTAGTGGCTGGTACTGTAGTTGCAGGCAGCGGGTACAATTAGCCGCCAAATTGGGAGAAATTAGTCATTCTTCCGGTGAAAAAAATGTCTGCACATTACACAAGTATGGATAAAGATGGAGATTGTTAGCCATCAGCCTTCAGAGTATATGTCTAGCCAAAGAGGTATGTCAATTTCTTAAGATTTCTGCAAATCCAAAAGGGGAAAATAAACATTTCTGTATGGGGCCATATTGACTGAAATAGATATGGGCAATACAATCTTGGGAAGCTACTATAGAATAAGATAATATTATTTCCAGTTTTTTTCTTTAGTATAACCTATGTGTGTGGGACATAGCTTGGTGGGACAATAACAAGTTAAACACAGCTCTGCCCCAGGTTTCAAACAAAGATGCCCTAATGCCAACACAATGAATTATCAATAAAATTCCCAAAAGGAGTGGGGTGAGGATTCCCCTAGATGCTGATCTTGGGTCAGTTTTGTGTATTTCCCACAAGATTAATGTTTGGATTGGGGGAGGGAAAGCTGATCCCAGATCTGTGTATTACAGGAGATTGGTGATCTTTAGTGTTTTGAATTCTGACACCTGGTTGGTTCCTATATCACCTTAATTATATAATCTTCTTTTAACCAGTATTGGAGCAGTATCAATTTTTCTACAGTTTTTGATGAACATTTATAATGAGATGAAAATAGACAATGAGAGTGCTACACAAGTTCAACACAACAGGGAGATGAAGAGTAAATTACAAATAGGACACTAGCCCTGGCTTGATACAAAGAAGTCCAAGTTAACATTTCTTGATTTATTTGATAGATATATTATTGCCACTATTGGTACTGCATTTCAATTGGTTTCCAGATGGATTTCTGCACTGTAGCGTAATGTACTATGGTAATTATTAACAAGTATCTGTCCAACTCTAACTGTCCAATTGCTAACTGACAACACCCTTCACCTGCCTTTATGTTTCCGACTCCAAACCTGGGTCTACACAAGTTGTTGCTGTGGCCTTTCGAACATGTGTGTGATAAAAGATAAATATCTGTGCTAGTCCAAGGGTTCCCAAACTGGGTACTCAGCAAAATGGAAAATGGAAAACAATAACCTTTTAAGTTTATATATTTTTATATTTAAGTTAATATTTTATTTATATTTCTATATTTCATAAACAATCTATTTTCAAATTTCCAAAATTCTGGTTTATACATCCTTGGTAATGCTATGATCATTGTAATATATTACATATTTACATTGTACTAAATAAATGTCTCATATAGATCCACAGCAATACCCCAGTGCTAGAGTGTTGGAGATCACTTAAATATATGTTTTCATGTTATTAGCATTTTGAACAATTAAACTCAATAAGACATATAAACTATATGTCATGGTCGTCTCAGTCACCAGATCCCAACCCAATTGATCATTTATGGGAGATTCTGGTGTGGCGCATGAGAGTGTTTTCACCACCATCACCAAAACACCAAATTATGGAAATTCTCATGGAAGAATGGTGTTGTATCCCTCAAATAGAGTTCTAAACACTTGTAGAATCGTGCATTGAAGCTGTTCTGGCAGCTCATGATGGCCTAACGCCCTATTAAGACACTTTA
Source organism: Aldrovandia affinis (assembly GCA_029706075.1). Taxonomy (NCBI): domain Eukaryota; kingdom Metazoa; phylum Chordata; class Actinopteri; order Notacanthiformes; family Halosauridae; genus Aldrovandia; species Aldrovandia affinis. Next base: position 3,984,651 of record JAINUG010000069.1, read on the forward strand.
TGTTGGTGTTTCCTGTATGTCCATAATGTATCTGTGCTATGGCAGTCTAAAGTATGGTTATTGCAAATCATAATAGAACTGATACTGATACTTTATTTTAATGATCCCTGTTAATATAATATACAATCTGTTTATTCTCTGACATCAGTTTAGTGCAGTAGCTGTCCGGGTCCACAAATGTGTGTAGAATATGGATCAGGTAATTGAATTGCCTGCATTCACCATGTGCCTATCTAGATGATTAAAAGAAAAATGATTTGATGTGTACAGCACCTGCTCTGAAGTGACACTCATGAAACACAGGAGTAACGGGTACAGATGCTTAACTGCATCAGTGGAACAGCCCATCAGTTGACTCGTTTGCTATTTTTATGTCTACGTAAATACATTTCTACATACATTAGTATAAATAAAACAGGTACTTTGTACTCATTGTGACAGATTGATAGCACATGTTTCTTAACCTGGGTCCTTTGCAGTTCTATTAAGCAAGTAAGTAAAGCTTAGCTAACCAACTAGATATTTGAATGCTGATAATCAGCTAGGTGTCTATTTTTAGGAGTGTTGCTTCAATAGCTTGTTAGCAAAACATTGTTTTTAATACTAGGTAGCAATCTTGGCAGGCCTACACTTGGAAATCCAAAAAGCATGTGTTAGCCTTATTGTCTTGCAATTGGCTACAAAGCACAGATGCCACTGTTAGCTGAATGATATAAAGTTTAGCCTATCTAGACATCTATCTAGACCAATGCAGTGAAGTAATAGGGGATTTATTATGATGTAATCAGACCAAAAAAAGGAGGTTTGGGTTTTTACTGTGTAACTGTATGAAATGTTGTGTGTTTAAATGGGTCAAATGGTAAATAAATGTTTGTAAGAACTGGAACCCTCTGGGTAATTTTGGTTATTTATGTTGAAAACTCTGAATAGCACACCAGCGTGTGCGTCCTGCAAAATGCATTTTGCAACTTTTCATTTTCATTTTGCAATCCACTAACTACACTGGAGGACAGGCAGTAAGGCATTTTCCTGCTATGGTTTGGGTGTAGCCATACCCATAGAAGGGAAGGTCGATATCAATTATTACTTAATGGTACTAAGCGACCATCTTCACCCCAAGCATTTCTTTGCTGTACAGTTGGGTGTCTTTGAACATGACAATGCCCCTGTCCACAAAACACGAGTAGTTGCCCAATGGTTTGAGGAGCCTGACACTGAGGTTATCCATATATCAGGGCCTTCTCTGCCACCAGCTCTGAACCCAATAGAGCATTTACGAGATAGTCTGGAACAATGCCTGTGACAGGAAGCAAAGAATGTGTGTGATGTGGAGATGTCTTTTGTAACTAACACAATGGTAGCACAGCCAATGAAGAGAGATCAGTGGAGGAAGAATAGCCAAGGACAATACATTCATACATATGCTCACAAATATTCAAGATGACAATGTTCTGCATACATACAAAGACATATCAGACAGATATGTTGATACATAAATATAACATGCACATAATCAAGTAGCAAGTTAATAATAGCTAGTGCAAGTGATTACAATAAACATGACAGTTAAAGAATATCATTCCTAGACCATTTTGGATGATCGTGTCAAGAATGGATAAATGTAGCTTATTTTTAAGCTTAATCCTTTCAAAGTCACGATCTCTAATGGGATTTTCCATGGTCTCTGTAGGCCAGAATTACAGCAGGTTAAATGTGTTGGTTTATTCATGCAGCTAAGGGATAGTTTAAATCCTAATTGTTGATTGAACTCTTACGGTCAATGATTACGTACACAAAACAAGCTTCCTTTTTGCCCATGTAAAGAAATGGCCATGGACAGGATGGTGTAGATTACCCTTCAGAACCGCACTTGGTTAGCCTCTTTATTTGGGTCACTCTGTTCTCTGGGTGTGGAAATCATTTTATTTTCTTGGTCTGTGAGCAGCAGGAGCACATGTGGTTTATGTGGTTTGTCCATGGTGATTTAAATTATTGTCTACATTGTGAGTAGTGTGCAGTGTGCAAAAGTGCCTGTGTTGTTTTTGTTGTGTTTGAACTAGTGGTGTGACGGTATACCGGTATACCACGATATGACATAGTACTATCATAAACTTAACGTAATACCATGATAGTAAATCACGTGGCAAAAGTTATTTTCATTCGGGTAAAAAAATATTTCAACCATTACCCTACTAAAATGTCTAAATAACCCATATTCAATTATATAATACTGGACATGGGGTATCTGCTAATGTCATTTAATACCCCCACCTCTGGCTATTCTATGCATTTTGTTTTGTTTACAACGCGATTGCGCACGTGCAGACAGCTGCCTCGCATTTCCCAAATCTGGTAGGTAGCTGTTATCAGCATAAATCGTCGTTTGCAGTCCCTTATAAAACTTGCGATGTCCGATGCTAATTCCGATGCCGAGGCGGTCTGTAATAACTAATTATATCCCCCCAAAACGTGAACTCGTTCATCCGTGTGGACTCACTTTCGATTCAGAAAAAAAGATGGTGTTGTTGAAAACGGATCTCCCATCTGTAGAGAATGTGGGAAACATGTAATGGGGGGAACACGTAAAACCTTGCATTCCACCTGTGTGAGCTCATCCTTCACATTATGCCACAATGGGGAAAGTGAGTAGCTAAACATAGTACTAGATCCGAAAAGCTGATAAAGCAAAATGTTGCTTAATTCGCAAAGTGAATTTAAAGTGATTTAAATATACAATTACAAGGGGTGAACTATATTCAGTTGCATTTTTTGTTTTATTTTTCAATTAAAATGGCATATAAATCTGCAAAGAGACATGTGATGCTTTTTTTTAGCTTAAAAACTGATAACGCGATATACCGAAAACGGTGATATTGAGTAGCCTATTACAATTATCATTCCGTGAAAATGTCATACCGTCACAGCCCTATTTTGAACAAATGTTTTTTTTTTAATGAAACATAGCCTACATGAAACATATTCTCAGTAAGTGTAACCGGTCTTGGTTGTGCCCTGCAGCGAGTTTCGAACCGAGGATCTCTGACGCGACAAGAGAGCGATTAGGCTCGCGGAGCTAAAGACTCAAGTCTCCAACTCCGGGAACCAATCGCACTCTTATCCACGTCACCGCAGCGGCGCTCACGTACCCAGAGCTCACCGCTACATTCTCCCCGAAACTTCTGCGGCAGCACCACGGCCCGACTGATTAACATCAGTCGTGGCATCGAGTCACGGCACCAATGTAACCGGTCTTTTGTGCCCTGCAGCGAGTTTCGAACCGAGGATCTCTGACGCGACAAGAGAGCGATTAGGCTCGCGGAGCTAAAGACTCAAGTCTCCAACTCCGGGAACCAATCGCACTCTTATCCACGTCACTTCGCAGCGGGCGCTCACGTACCAGAGCTCACCCGCTACATTAGCACTAATTGATTGCAGCTGGAAAGCAATTAATTAATTGAACATGTTCCGTTGACAGAACAGACAATGACAATAAAAAATAAACAAGAAAAACATACAGCAATGTCATTTGACAGAGGAATATTTAATGTTCTACACTCGAAGCAGGGCATTCCAAGATCACTTAAGTTTGCCGTAATATACATTAAATGTGATATTGCTTTTTTTCTTCTTCCACTGTATCATGCATTGTAAATATAGCTACAATTAGAATACTAGCAAAAAACCTGAGAGAGAAAGAATGAGAGCCTTGTTCTACTGAACAACTCATTCAAGATATGTAGTCTTTATTTTCAACTACTACTATTTTAACCCCCTAAATATCCAGAGGCAGTCATACAAATCTGTAATTCATCTCTACTGATACTTAACAAAAAGAAAGTGTGGGCCTGGCACTCAAGTAACAAAGAATGATTAACACCAAAATAATCTGTTCTGTAAATATAAATTACCTAGGTACTGCATCTAAAAAGCTTTAACGTTACCATTTTTTTAATAAATTGCCATTCATACAATAAATGCTACGTCTATACAATTTAAACAAATATTAAAACAATTTACTTTTAAACAAAAAAAATCAATAAATTTTAAAGAAAAGTGCTCAATTGTATGTAAAAGAACAATATTGATCACAGAAGGCCTTCGGATAATCATTTTACGTGTTGTCAGCATGCATGACTGTGACCAGACGTCCTTCCCCTTTCTACTTGTACATTATACACTTCAACCAAACACTTTTATCCCCCGTAACAGTACAAAAGTGTAATTACACAGGTCACAGACACGTAGGAATGCTGTTATTGGCAAGGGGTTTCCTCCAGCCTACCAAACAAAGAGCAGATTCATTCCACTGCTGAACTTAACACCGCTATTCACGCATTCATCCTGCAATCATCAGCATTTGCCAAGCTTACATTGGGCCGTGATAAAGCTGCACTAATTACTGACACATCCTTTTGAACGGTCCTTTGCGATTTGTCAAAGTGTTGTTATTGTTTTACTTGTTTATGTTTTTCTTTTCCAGTCTAGTTTCTCCTGTGTTTCCACAGTTGTGTTTCCCATTGCTTTTGACTTCGGTCACCTAGTTGTTTTCCTGTGAAACTGTGGTTTCCTATAAAAGGCAAAAAATAGGAACAGTGAGCATAAAATGCCAATGTAACAGTAAGAGCTAAAGAATAACAAGATGGCATTATTCAATATATTTTTTAACACTGTATACAACAATGCATATAACTGTTTATTACATAACAATGCATTTATTATTACATAATAACAGAAAGACATCATATGTCCCTGTACTTTCTCCAAAAATGACCCATACCTATACTACCTACCTATTTAATATACATTTCTAATTGATTCAGCATTCACTTTAAGCTCTCTGATAAAAGGCAAAAGTACCTGAAAATGAAAACCATGATAAATTTTATGGTTAGACGTACCAAGTAACCCACAATACCTTACAGTGGTGTAGGATACATGTCCAATCAAATGCATCCAGAAAATTACCAAAAACAACAAATACGAAAAGGGGAAGGGGGGGTGATGGTGTGGTAAGCAAAGGAGGATTGGTGAATGTGCATATTGTCTAATCTTATCAATCCTGGTGTTGTAACATGCTCGTGGCCAGACAGCAGTTTGCTCAAGGTGAGCTTAAGCAACCCCAGCAGCTTCAGATAAGGCCTCTTTATTTACCTGAGAACAAGCAGAACTACCAAAAATATGTTCCACATTTATACCAGTGCAGGCTTTCACATGTTAAATTAATTATACCTCCACTCAACAGTAAAAACGGACTTGCAGCTACACATCTGTTTGCTTGTGAAAACAGATTCCTAGAATTCTCTCCATGTCTGAGAATGGAAATGTACTAAGATAAAAAAATGGCAAACCTGAAGACACAGGGAGGTCCCAAGATTCCACCAATCAGTGTTTAAAGTTGGAGGAAATTACTCCAGCAAAGAAGTAATTTGCTTCAATACTGGGTTGTTTATGACCAAAAAGGAAATTGCCAATGAACTTATTTAATCTGAGATTTTTGGTGAAACATGTTTATATTAATGAAGTGCCACCACTTTACAAATGTATACTGCGTAAACACCTGTCTGCTTTTTCATTTTCACTGGATAAATATATATAAACTGTGAAAGTCTTAACAATCAAAATCATGTTTACTATCTGCGCTGTCCCGAATTGATGGAGGAAGTTGCAGTGATGGGACAGGTCTACAAATAATATTGGGCATTCCAAATTGGGAACAGGGGTAAACAAAATTGGTTAAAATTGGCTTTCAACAAATGATGGGGAGAACCACAAAAGAAATACAAATATGTTCCTTTAGCAGTGCCACATGCAACATTTCTCATTGGGCCTTTGTTGCTCTTTGTTTTGTGGTTATATTGGTTTTCAGTACTGTGCTACTCCGTAATTAAAGCTCAAAAGCGGGTGATGTGTTTTCACTTTGTGCCTAAAAGAATGCTGCTGCACACAGCGGGATATGCTGCTGCTCGGCCAATGCTAACAGTAATGTATCTGTCTCAGCATCCAAACTTTCCATGTAAAATATTCCTCCAATTTCGTCAGTGAACTCATAGTGCGAGGGGGGGATTGACATGAAAATAGTGGGTATAATTGGCTACCAGATTGGGAGAAGAGCGGGATAAAATCAGAAACTAAATTATTTAAAATTAAATTAAAATAATATTCCTCCCATTTCTGTTAAAATTACATGTGATTGACAGTAAACAAAAGTAATGCCCCTCTGCCATTAGATTTTTTATAATGAAGAGCAGTATTTTTGGTTTATTAAAAATAATTGACTGATTCCAGAATGCTACTACTTATTTCTAATTACAATTATCATTATTTAGGAGTAACTACATTTAATCATATCCTGTGAATAAGAAAAATGGGAAGACTTTCTTTAACACACTGTGCAATAAATGCATTATGTGAATACTTTGTCTATGGCCTTCACTAATAGAAGGTAGCTCTGTTAGTGCTGCAGGGACAGATTGCTTACATGCCTTCCATACCAATGGGTGACACCTAACCCATTTTCACCGAGTTAAAAAAACAACAACAAAAAAAACCCAGTCGCATTATATAATGATCAATGGTGTTTTTCCACACTGATCCAGTCACAACAGTGATTTCTGTCTCATTGCGTCACGATTTCTGCTCAAGCAGGCTACACATACTTGCTCTACTTGATTTTAGCAATGCGACAATCATGCCTGTAATAAATGAATAGTAACATGCAACCTTTGGTTTGGGAGGTATGTTTCACAGAGAAACTTCGGAGCTTGAATATTAGTGGCGCACCGTTTGATCATTTAACTGTCTGTTGGAGAACTGAGGTCATTCTGCCCATATCAGTGAATTTATGACTCTTATTATGCACTTTTACACCTTGCACCATTGTGCTTCTAATTGTCCTAAAATAAGAGCTTAGTTTCACCTCTATATTCATATAGACGTAGACGTTCATCAAATGTGTTTCAGTAACTGAATAGGCTACTCATAAAAGTAAGACACATTGGTATCAATTATTATAAATTATCAATTGCAGTAGACCATAACAGATCAATACTGATATCGATGAATAAATATCATAATATAATAAGAATGGTTTACACAACATTTTCCTCACAAAAAATGTGTTAGCTATTTTAATTGATGCTGTGTTCTCAATCAGGTCAACTGCTATTCAAGTTCTGGACCTTGTACACACCCGAGCGAGGAGTGTACTGCAGGTCAGCACTTTCCCTACAAGAGCAATGGAAACAGGTGATGGCTGGGGTGGGGTGGGGTGCGGTAGGGTTTTGGAGTTAATAAGTAATAATATGTATTCTTACAAATGGAGTCCTTTCTCCGAATTTACTCCAGAAGGTCAACTTGACTGTGTTCTTGTGTCCTGTCCGCTGGTCGAAGGTGTTACATTGCTGGAAGGGTGGGCTGTACAGGTGAAGGCTGACAGCGCTTTCTGTGTGACTGACGTTCTCCACTCGGTGCAGACCCAAGGAATCTGAATTCGACAAACACAGCAAGTGCATAAAATATTCCTGTGGAAATCATTTTCTGGCAGCTGATTCGCGAGGTCCGTCTATATGAGCAAACACCTTTGCATAATTTGCAGCAGGCAGTAGTCCTGGTAGGGACAGTATGGCTGGAACCGATACCTATAGATTGTGCCACAGTGAAAACTTTTCCTGCTCTTTAACCAATCCATGTTCCGATCTAACTGATGAAGGCTTCTCAAGTCATGGTGAATTAGATTCAATCAAGATGGCACAGCCTGATACATTACACTACATGCTGCTCATGCCACCAGTGAATGTATCAAATTTAACACAATTACATTGTATATGTAATGGGATAAAGCTGCCTCAGATGCCATATTTCCTTTGCCAAATGGAAGTGAATAGGTGGCAGGTTAGGGAACTGGGCTTGTAACTCAGAGGTTGCTAGTTCAATTCCCAGGTGGGGCACTGCTGTTGTACCCTTGAGCAAGGACCTTAACCTTAATTGCTTCAGTAAAAAATATCTAGCGGTATAAATGGATTGTATGTAAAGAAATGCCAATTGTGTAAGTCGCTGTGGATAAGAGCGTCTGCTAAATGCCTAAAATGTAAATGTAAATGTAATTGTTGCTGGGACAAGGACTTAATTATTTGGTGGTTTGTAAAACTGGACAGCACATTCCTTCTCAAACAAAAGGGGAATATTCTCGCTTTATGGGACCATATATGCCAAAATATTTTTTTCAATGACAAATATATTTCTATTATATGCCAAATATAGGCTATAATCATTTATACCATGGCTTGGTTAAATACCCAATTCTGATCGGTCAAAAGGGTATTGATTATTTCCTAATTACCGTACGGAGAAACATAATGCATGGCTATGAAGTAGTTCCAGCAAATGTGGCCTTGTGATGATTCCAGATCAACACACAAGTCAATTGAACATTCAATAATTGCAAAAAAGTAACAAGTTAACGGCAAAACATAGCACTACAACAATATTTTTCAATTGCATTTGAGTGTTTGTTCATTACTGATTCAAGTAGCCATATTATAAGCAGAATAAACCTCTCCAGGTTGTGCAGTTGTATAAAAATAAACCACTTTGGGGTGGTTAACCTGCATTGCCGCAGGATCATCTCACCACCATGTCAGGTTTATTTTCATACAACTGCACAGCCTGTCCTGGTTGATTCCTTACATGCGAAATATCCCAGCTATGGACAATTTCATAAGTAATTTTATGAAGTACAGTTTAACATATGCATGTGCATACAATATATAAAGGAAGCAGTGATTGACCAATATAATATATATACAAAGATTTTGATATACATCAAGATATATAAAAACATTTTATTTCACTTTTTAACATGCATTAATACACACAGATTTTTTGTTAAGGATTGCACAATACTACTATTGATTAAAAAGTGCTCTTAATTTCTCTTAATTTGATTCAAAGTTATATACAGTCAATCAGGGCTACAAAGCATATTGGGAACAAGCTGGCAGAGTTGGACCTTACCACTGATGTAGGCGCACTGGTTCTCCTGTAAGATCCTCTGGGATTTCTGTGCCATTTCACCATGTGATTTGTGATCTGGCCACTCATAGAGTGTCTCTTTCAGATGGCCCTGGAGCATCTTCATAAAGCAATGGGAGTCTGTGTGGTCATGGATACTGCTGCACATGGGAGAGGATCAACGAAAACTCAGAGAGGGACCAGGGAAATAGCTCTACCACTATTCAAATAAAGTTTATTAATTTTTATTAAATAACCAAAAATTGGAATTGGCAATTTAGTTACGACTATGCCATTTCACCCACACAAGGAGCATTGCAGGTGATGTTTGTGCACCAGTAGCAATTTGTCCACTACTGAATTTCCCTTTGTCTCCTCTGCTGGTTGTTTCCATAGCATGAGCCATGTTAACATAACTGAGCTAATCAGCATACAAATCTATAATGAATAATAATAATTACTTCATTTATACAGCACTTTTCATTTCAGTTTGCAATCCAAAGTGCAAACAGATGAGCAAATGAAATAGAGTTAAATAAAATTAAATTTTATATTCTAAACTGATTTTGACTCACACATATGTGGTGACTGGCCTGTATATTATCAAGGTAATAATGCAAGCTATGGAAGTGTTTATCACAATTTTATTGGCCTTGAATGATATGTGCGCATTAGACTCATTTGTCAGCAAACCTGATTTCACCATCTCCCTGAATGAAGATTCTTAATATTAGAGCAAATATGAGTTCACAGAGCTATGTTTACTTATTATCAGGTTTGGAAGACTGGCATTCAAAGTTGGTCTTGAAGTGCAAGTTGTTTCTCTATAAAACTATGGGAGAAGGTCACTCGGATCTTTTTATTTTAATAGAAACACGTTGTCGTTGCACACTTTTTAAAAAGTCAAATTTCTGGGAGTTTGTCCTACTCCTGCTGACTGAGACAAAACCATCTTTATATTTTGTTTCTATGCAATGATAGCATTTCTGAGTGATTTTGTCAAGCTTAAAATTAATTAACATGAGTACATACGAAAAATAATTTTCTGACCCTGGGAGTGGAATCTCGTCACTCTCTACCTGGGCAAAGTGAGAGTGATTGTCAGTGATTCCTCACCTGCCATGTCCTTCACCCCAACACAGGATCATGAGGTTGTACTTCCCATTCCCCACATCCACCAAGTTCCTGGTGTATCTGCAGGAGAATAATATTGTGTATAAAATATTACACCTCCTCACTCGTTATACACATTTGCTGTTGAAGTTCTAGTCTTACAAATTGTTCAATATTTGATACATAACATTTTTAATAACACAATTACAAAAACACAACCTGATTTTAAAACCCATGGTATAGCCCAATGTGATATTTAACAACTCAAAAGTTGGAAGAATAAGCAGTTTCTAACATCTCCATAGAAACAGCTGTTTTGGAAAATCTGATGCATGTTACATAATCTGTTTGGTGAGAGTTGGGAGTTGATGATGTTGTAAATCGGCCATGCTTTAGAGAGGGAGACGATGAACACTGGGGAGGGGAATAACTATGGGTGGAAATTCACAGCAACAGCAAGACTGTGCTCACATAAAAAGCCCTGGCTCTTAGCCAGGAGACTGTCAGTGTGAATACCTGCTTCTGAGTTCTAGAACCCCTTTCCAAAAAAAAGAAAAGATCTTGAACTAGATAACTTGTGTGCAACATGAAATCTTTATGTAAACTTTAAGGAATCCATAAAAATCTATTTACTCCTTTCAGCACATTTATACCACAATACACCTGAATACAGCCTAAATGCACAAATGCCTGTAAACAGCCAATCTGTATAAAAAACCTGAAAATCCTTTTGCCTTTACGTAACATTAAACTAATCTTGGCACGGCTACACACAGGATACTTGTATTTTTCTGTACAAATGAAAAATGATAGTACACTTACGCACAGTGTAGAATTCATACCAAATAGACAGTTATCATTTTAAAACATGATGATTTATGAAGAGTCACTTCTTTGGTTAATATTAGTGCACAATGTTCAACTTCTAATCTTATAGTAAACTAGCTTTGGCATAATATATCAATGGCTAATGCTAGCTATAGCTAAAGATGCTGGCTAGCTGTCAATAAGGATTTGGCACGAAATCTGAGTAGGTAAATTCCACTTTAAAAAGGACAGTCTATCATATGGTCTCCTAGTGATACTTTAGCCACAGTAGTCTGACTCATAAACCAGGCATACTGTCGCTAAACAAGATAAGGTATACAAGCTGACAGATTGGAATGAGCTTGCTAGTTGGAGTTAATGTTACTTGTAGAGCATTTAATAACGAATTAGAGGTCCTCTTTCCTTGTTGCTCTGCCCATTGTGAGCTCTGTTGACTGAAGGTTCTAAGGATGTTAACATTGGGAAACATGCTTTTGTTCCTGGTTGGTGTCTTGAGATACATTAGGGAAGTTCCAAGGAAAAATGTCACATTGTACTTTCATTGGCTCCAAAAGTCACCACTAAACAAAATTCACTTCACTTCAGGCAATTCCAGTTTAACAGGTGCAATTATTCAAATTGGTCTCTGAGGCTGCTTTTATTCTCATGAATGTAATTCAGAGATATTATAAGGCTGATCAACATTAAATATAGTTTGCTATTTAAGTTGTGCGGATGACAATTTCCTAGGATTATGAATGTTATTTAAATGAGCTTACGAGTGTTAGCTTGTTTAGTGTTAGCCATTGCAATCTCTGTATAAATGTGCTAAAACGTGCTGGACAAAAAGCCCACCCAATACCACCACTGTAACATACTTAAGAAGCACAATCTATTTACTTTTGACAGCTTTGGAATTTATTCAGATGTGTGTCTTGTGTTCAGGATTCTACACATCTTAGGACTCCAACCTCTATGTAAATGTATTAAATAGCAATCAGACTAGAGCATTAGATCCACTAGGACTTCCTCCAGTGGAGATTGCACTGTACCATGGCAGCACACAGCATTTGGCCAGTCTACCTTCTGATTTAAAGCTACAAATCATTGAAATACACTCCCAGAATATATTCACAGTTCCTTTAGTAGCTTCACAGCAAAGGTAAAACATGGCTTAAGTTGAACAAAAATGGACTCATTAAGCATCCATTTGACTTTTTCATATGTAGACTAATTGTATACCTCAATGTCTATTGTTTTCTACTTATGTGTCATGACATATGGCATGTATTTGTGTTCATAATGTTACTGTGTATTGTGCAGCATATGTATGTGTTAACTGTAACCTGCCAATGGACTACAAATGCAAATTAGCTGGTACAATGCATGAAATAGCAACATCTACATTCAATATTTTACATAGTCCCTTACAAATAAACAAATAAAAAAAGAAAGCCAATAATTTGTCAAGTTTATTTTTATTAAGGCACCAAGATGACTACCAGTACTATTATTCTAATAATTATTATTGATTGGGGGGGATGAATCGAAAAAGGTGAAAACGTCAGGTTTGTTTAATAAAGTTACAACTTGTGTTAAACAAGTTATACTATACTTTTACATTTGGCAAAAGCATTATGCCATCTCAGTGGTTACAGAAAAACCCAGAGCTCAGGATACAAGCAGTTTATATATTAACTTTATATCACAGTGTCTGCACCCTGGTCATAATCTTCATATGTGTCTGGAGAGCAGGCTTGTGAGAAGGAGGAAAAAATGCTGGATCCCATTTTTTATTCTTTATGTAACCTTGACCCTTATGGGAACATTAGCTCCTTAGCAATGACAACCTGGAGCGCCATGGTGGGGATCCTGTATGAGGATTTATGTAGCCTGTGAACTGTAGGGTATAAGTCACTGATCTATATCTAGATCAGTGGTATGAGCAGTTGGCCAATCCCTAGTTTTCATTTACTGTGAGTCTAGCTAGTCTAATGCATGGCCTATAATGTAGACTCAATTTAATGATGACCTCAGATCAGCCTCCAATTGAGGGGTGGAGGGGATGCTTTTTTTCAAAATATGTTTATATAACGTTTCCCATTTTATCATTTTAGTGTTTGCATTTCAACAAGTGTGTGAATGCAAAACATCTCATATAACAATTTAGCTACTGACTTCAAAAGCAGGATAAAAACCTTTTCGTGAGAACAATTCAACAGGCACAGAGGAGCGCAGGAGACTGAAAACCACAAGAAAACAAATAAAAGTTCCTGCACGTTCCAATATCTGAACATCCAGTTCTTGGCATTACTTACAAACACGTCATCGTCATAAAAAAAACCTCTGTCCCACAGCAGATCATATTTTAACCAGCTCTGCGGGTGTGGGTCTGTACGTGTATTTTGATTGGTAAGCTGGTCCCCACCCTCCACTGCCTCCTCAGCAATGTCCACTCAAAACAGTTCCCCAACAGACTTGAAAAGCCATTTGCCGCCGCCTATTATTTTTTTTACACTGAAATGTACGTCGAGTTCATTTTTTCAAAATCCCGTCGTAGACTAGGCCTACTGCATAAACAGTAACGCATTAAAAACTGTCTTGATGTTTTTAGAATTCAGTCTATGTTATAGAGAATACTATATCGAAAAACTGAAATATGGAAAATTACAGTGCTGTAAAAAGTTAAATTAACGGCAGTTAATTCCATTAGTATTGTTGATTTCCGATTAACAATAATGGAGCACTGTAGAAAAAGGCAATTTTGTATTTGCTAAAACAATAAATAATCTAGTTAACTGTATAAAATTATATATATATATCTGTGTGTTTGTGTGTGTGTGTGCAGAAACACAAGCCTTGATCATGCCAAGTAGACTTAGAAAATAGAAAACGTGGTTCTAAATTGCACGCAGATATCGTCTAAATTTAGACCACTGATATCGCAGCTCCTTAGTTATTGTACCCTCATTACGCCCCATTGGAAAAAACTTTTATCATCTTACCAGCAATGCATGTGCGAAGGCAACCTCTAAAAATGAACACCAAAAAATGGTGATTATAACATGCTTTTACGTTTGGCAGCTATATGTAATGGTTTTATTTCTAGCAAAGATGCATTTTAACAGTCCTCTACAAGCTGATATGAAACCCAATTCTTGCTCTGTGGTTCACTGAAAGACTCTTCTGCATTTACAAGGATGGCCGACTTTTAATCTTTCCAGTTATATACAGGATCATGTTCTTCAACAGGTTCATTGAAGTTCCCTCCAGTATATTATTGATGATGGTCTTTCCAGTATTTTTTCAAGTAAATATTCGAATTTACAGTGCAATATTTGGTTTTTATCATTATTGTAAACAATTTATTTGCCAGTGATTCAGCAGCAGTAGTAGCAGACGCAGGAACAACAAGGTCAACAACAACAATTAGCATAAAAATCATTACCTGAACTGGTCGAATTTCGCGAACTTCGCCCACTCCTGTGGTTTACTTTCATAAGCTTCCATTATATTCTGCACCTCTTCAACATTAACGTAATCACTTGCAAAGATTTGGTTTAAAACCTTGACCAAATCATCAAGTGTATGTGGTTTCATCACTTCGGTTTGCTCCATTATGAATCACAGCTCTACCCCTGCCACGCTACTTCTATTTCATTAATGGGCATCACCAACTCTTTATACAATTTCGGGTGAAGTTTTGTTGGACTGTACCAATATAATAAACGGCGAACACCAACCGTAATTCAACAATGAAACATATTTTTTTCCGGAAATACCACGACCTTATTTGATTACATTAATGTAAAGACAATATACACTATACATGTTCAAATATTCATATATAAAATATGTTTTTGTTCTGGAAAAAAAAGTGTCTCTCATTCAACCCACCCATGACTATAGAGTTATGGTTTGATCCTCTATGTCCCAGTGCGCAGCTCACAACTCTAACAATAAGCTTAGCTTTCTTTTAACTGGTTCTCCTCTGAAATACCAAAGTGCACAGGCCGTCGTCTTACATAGCCGATTTTTTATAATATAACCAAAAATAAAAACTGCATGCCAAGTTAAGTAAAGAAAGAACGCTTTCATCTGAGCAGAGTCCCTTTTTAAATAATAATTAAAAAACAACCAGGACAAAAATACATAAACATTTTGCGACCTGGGATTTTTTTGTTTGTTGCTCCTACACAATAATATATAGCCTACTCATACTACATAACTGATATCATTAATACTAAGAGGCACGAAGCAATTTTGTGGCGTAAACTAAAGCCTTTACCTTATTTACGATCATTAATTATTTGGCAGGGCCTACGAAATGAAGACAACAGCGACATAAATTACCCTTCCGGGCTAAAATAAGATTTCGAATGCTTTACAACCATGTGGATATGAATACATTTTCTTTTTCAAGAATAAGTCATTTCAATTTTTATAAAAGAGAACACTAGCAACTACATCAACACAGAAATTTGACGATTTGGAATGCAACTAAAAACCTATAATATATGGGTACTCAGTGAGCTTTAAAAATCAGAGAGGAACATATAGTAGAGGCTCTGGAAAAATAGATGGTATTTCAATGTAGCAAATTGGTTGTTACTGACAGCCTAATAACCATTGGCAGTTATTTTCTGTCTGCAATTGTGAAATGTGTTCTTGAACAGTACCAATATAATACCTTTTTTGTTTTTGGTCTGCAGGCTCCTTACATTATTTTAAACCCTGTCTAGTTAAGGACACAATGACCTTGCGTCACAAAGAACTTGTGGAATACAAAGAACTTGTGGAATATCTGTTATCATCCAGAATCATATACACTACCGGTCAAAAGTTTTAGAACACCCCCATTTTCCAGTTTTGACTGAAATTTAAGCAGTTCAAGTCCAGTCAATAACCTGAAATGGTACAAAGGTAAGCGATAAACTGCCAGAGGTAAAAAAAAAAAAAAAAAGTTTAGGTTACCAAAAACGGAAAAATAATGTAAATTTCTGAGTTATTAAAAAAGGCCCTTTTCAGAGAACAAGTAATGGGTTAACGTGGGTTAACAGTCACACAAAAATGACTGATTTGAAGAAAACACAATCAACATTATACAGCACCTATGCAACACATTTTGTAAAAGTAATACATGCATACATAAAAAAATATGATAAATAGTTTAGAAAAAATACATGTTAACCCTTGTTTCAATGTTTACCCAATGAATAGTGTTTCGGCCAAAAATGGCCGGTGCTATACAAGTCACCTCAAAATTGTATGATATATACATTTAACCAATATTTAACAAACTTGACCAGATATTTCAGTTTTTTGTCCATATAGGACAGGTTTCACTTGATATTACACCACTCATTTTTCATTACAAAGCACACAAAATGTACTAATTATTCATTAAACTGGCCATGATGGTCATAATGTGCTTAAAAAAATAATTGCTGGCATGTTTTTTGTATCTTACACATGTAATGTTTGTCTTGCATTTAATGAGGGGCAGATTTGGCACAATAATATCCATTATGACCTGTAACTCACATCAACGGATTTACGGGCTACAATGAATCAGAGGATGATTCATTGTATTCCGAATTACACTACCGGTCAACACCCCCATTTTCCAGTTTTTACAGAAATTTAAGCAGTTCAAGTCCAGTGAATAACCTGAAATGGTACAAAGGTAAGCGGTAAACTGCCAGAGGTTTAAAAAAAAGTGTAGGTTACCAAAAACTTAAAAATAATGTAAAATTCTGAGTTATAAAAAAGGCCCTTTTCAGGGAACAAGTAATGGGTTAACGTGGGTTAACAGTCACTCTGTGCAAGTTGCCGACTCTGAATCCAGCAAAAGAGCCCCAGACCATCACACTTCCTCCTCCATGTTTGACAGTTGGTGTCACACACTGAGGAACCATCCTTTCGCCTACTCGACGGCGTACAAAAACCCTGCGTGATGAACCGAAAATTTCTAATTTTGATTCATTGGTCAATAAGACCTTCTTCCAGTGTTCAGTAGTCCACTGGCAGTGCTTCATGGCCCAGCCAAGGCTCTTTTTCTTATTTTGCCATCTTAGCAATGACTTTCTCACTGCCACTCGACCTGTCAAACCTGCAGCTCGAAGTCTTCTCTTCACAGTAGAAACTGAGACTTCCTTACTTCGACCAGTGTTAAGCTGTGCTTGAAGCTGTTATCCTGTGAGCTGCCTATCACTCAAGCTGTTGACTCTCAGAAACTTGTCTTCTGATTTTGTTGTGGCTTTGAGTTTCCTCCAGTTTCCAAGTGCCTTTTGATGGTGTAGGAAACTACTCACTGCCAAAAAATTAACATTATTTTTCAGTTTTTGGTAACCTAAACTTTTTTTTTAACCTCTGGCAGTTTACCACTTACCTTTGTATCATTTCATGTTATTCACTGGATTTGAACTGCTTAGATTTCAGTAAGAACTGGAAAATGGGGATGTTCTAAAACCTTTGACCAGTAGTGTAATTAACTAGGTTTTGGTTTTAAATATTAACTATGAAGCAATTAAATAGCCTCCTCCAGCAACATTTAATTAATATGAATGTAGATACATTGCATGTATTGTACCATAATTTTAAATGTGTGACAAAAGTAATTAAGAACAGCACACATATTCATATTTTTGCTGAGTTCACATTTGAAGCATGGCAGTAAGTGTAGCTATATGATTTGAAAAAAAACATGACGTTAGGGCAGTAAGTGCAGTTCATAGAATCTTGAGGAATTTATTTGTGGGTTTTGCAAATTTGCCTCTTCTGTCATTTATCCTGTCCAAGTTGTGCATGCGAGCAACTCATGAACAGAGGGAAATTAGTCATCTCAGATCAGTTCCTCTTTATAAGGCGAGGTCTTGAACATCAGGCTGTGGACACAGAAATATAGGTTATCAAGGGAGTATTATATGTTCTCACTGAAATCTGGGTTAAGAAAGCATGTGACATTGAAATATAGACCAATCAATAAAGCAAATGTGTTCCAGACATAACCATCCAGGAGGTGTAAGTAGTCTCATGTAACACAAACAGAATAATTCAGCCAAAAATGACTGATTTGAAGAAAACACAATCAACATTATACAGCACCTATGCAACACATTTTGTAAAAGTAATACATGCATACATAAAAAAATATGATAAATAGTTTAGAAAAAATACATGTTAACCCTTGTTTCAATGTTTACCCAATGAATAGTGTTTCGGCCAAAAATGGCCGGTGCTATACAAGTCACCTCAAAATGGTATGATATATACATTTAACCAATATTTAACAAACTTGACCAGATATTTCAGTTTTTTGTCCATATAGGACAGGTTTCAATTGATATTACACCACTCATTTTTCATTACAAAGCACACAAAATGTACTAATTATTCATTAAACTGGCCATGATGGTCATAATGTGCTTAAAAAAATAATTTCTGGCATGTTTTTAGTATCTTACACATGTAATGTTTGTCTTGCATTTACAGTAATGAGGGGCAGACATGGCACAATAATATCCATTATGACCTGTAACTCACATCAACGGATTGACGGACTACAATGAATCAGAGGATGATTCATTGTAGTCCGAATTACACTACCGGTCAACACCCCCATTTTCCAGTTTTTACAGAAATGTAAGCAGTTCAAGTCCAGTGAATAACCTGAAATGGTACAAAGGTAAGCGGTAAAAAAAAGTTTAGGTTACCAAAAACTGAAAAATAATGTAAAATTCTGAGTTATAAAAAAGGCCCTTTTCAGGGAACAAGTAATGGGTTAACGTGGGTTAACAGTCACTCTGTGCAAGTCGCCAAGTATTTGAGCATATGCTGTATATAACATATAATATATTAATTTTACATCTATCAAAGATATATTTAGAATATTATTTTCCAACATTGAGAGGCAAATTACATATTCATGACATATCTGTTCAGTAATGGACACATTTAATTTAACCACAAAACCACATGAAACACTTTCATACAAAACTGAGATATGAATACCTTGGCCAAGATTGTCAAGACCATTCCAATTTTAATGTCTTTCTTGACACACACACCTAAAAAATATTTTGTGGTTGGCTCAACCCAGAACCTGGATTGCCAAACAAATGACTTGTTCAACTGTTTTCTTTTCTCCAACATTTGCAAAGGCAGAAATATTAAAAATATTCCTGAACTCTGGATCTCCTGCTAATCTCACCAACTTTCATTTGTCAGTTAAAACCAATGTTTTGGTCTATTTGACCTTCATAATGGTTTTCAGCCAGCAGAGAAAGAAACAAAAAGTAAACATTGAATTCAGTTATGAGCTAGTAGTAACCCCACCATACGGCCATTGTACTGCCTATGCTTTTCTGCCATCTAGTGGATAACAGTGATACAGAAACATGTTAATCGTTCATTAAATTTAGTCCTTAGTGCAGGGTTTCTCAAACTTTTTTACTTCACGACCCCATTTCATGGGTGGGAAAAAATCGCGACCCCATACATAAATGATGTATGGTGCAATACAACGCTGAAAAACTAAAAACTTTAGTCCAGAAACATATATTGGTGGTCTATTTCCAAAATAGTAGCAAATGCATTCACAGCAAGGCCGTAACCATGGAGTCAACATTGGGGGGGCATTTAAAAAAAAATCAGCTAGGCTATATATTTGGGGGGACATTTTGAGCATATCTGAATATTGGGAGGGATGTGTCCCCCCCAATATATATGGTAATTTCGGCCTTGATTCACAGGCTATATATCTTTATGAAAAACTAATAAAACAGACTTAATAGTAGCAAATACAGTACATTCACAGGCTATATCTTTATGAAAAATAAAAATGAGCGGTCTTCGCGATCCAATGTGCGACGACAAATGAAGCCTGTAGCCCCCGTTCGTTTGCTGCTGTTGCAGTTTTAAACACGGTTTTCTGTCCCTGTCCTTCTTTCCTCTGAAAGAAATCTAGCGGCTTTGCTTGTAATGCGCTGTGTTTAGTTTGCAAGTGGCGTTGCATTTTACATGACTTAAAGCTCTCGTTAGCTAGAACATCCCCACACACGACACATTGTGGTCTTGGGTCCTCCTCATGTCCTGTCCATGTAAAGCCATAGGTGAGGAATTTCAGGTCATAACTTCTTTTATTCCTTTTTGTTTTATTTGTATTTTTGTAATTTTCTGCTGGTTTTTTTGCTAGAATTTGACTCACCTCCAGCACCACTCCTGACAACAAACTTGTCCATTTTCGTAACTGCTGTATTGGCGCGCTACACATGCAACGAGGTAGGGCAGTAACGTTAAACGCATGCGTTGGATTAAACTCATGGATGTTGGTAGATTAAAAACAATCGGTCAGAAAAGACAGATTTTACGAAAAAACTGGCAATTTGTTTTTCATGAAAAAAATGTAAAGAAATGCTTATGGTTAAAATTTGTATTTATTTATTTTAATTGTAAAATCTTTGGCGACCCCACCATGACCCTTTGGCGACCCCAAGTGGGGTCGCGACCCATAGGTTGAGAACCGCTGCCTTAGTGTAACATTATTATGATTACAAGATAATCAATATTTTATACTTTAGATGGCATTGTATCAGTTTATAAAATACATATCTTGTAAAATGACTGCTTTAAAATCCACACAGCAAAACTACAATTCTAAAGTGTGTAAATGTGACATAATTGAGGGGAAATGTTTTGGAACTTACAGGTAGTGAACAAAAAATGGAAATGCTAATGTCAAGTCACTTAATAGGGTGTTGGGCAACCACATGTACCCAGTACAGCCTAAATGCAGCATGGAATAGAATCTACAGCATCTGGAATTCTGCAGGAGGAATACAACACCACTCTTCTAAGAGAAAGTCAAAGAGGAAAAACGCTGGCTCAGGGATTCAAGAATATCCTATAAATGCTCTAATGGGTTCAGATGTAGAGACTGGGAAATTCATGACATACAGATAATGTCAGTGTCATGTTCCTCAAACCACTGGGTGACTACTCTTGCTCTGTGGATGGAGGCATTGTCAACTTGAAAGAGTCCTCTGCAGGAAACAAATATACCCATACCACTACAGAACTATCAGAACCCTTCACGGTTGAAACACTGTTATGTTCCCATTTTTTCTTCATATTTTTCTGTATCATGAAATCATGAATATTTAAATCAGCCTCTTCTACAATCAATAAAATATAAATCTTCCACAGGTTGCAAAGATACAATATGGCACATGTCATGCAAATAAGGTCAGTGGTTCATAAGGTCATGATTTTAAGTAATTTAAGTACTTTTATTTTTGACATCACACTAGGTGCAAAAATCACACAATTCTATTGCTGGCAAGCCATATTTCTATGACTTTTGTGCTGGCATTTGCTATACTGTAAGGGTATACCAAATTTACACATAATTTGATATTAGTCTTTTACATAATAATCATGCATCAAATGTCATGGTTTATTTTGATACTCAGAACATGCCAGGTTGTACACATCACATTTCGTGCGAATCTGCCAAATGATAAACAGGTTTCAATCAAGTTGTTGAATATGGCATGAGTCATGACTGTCACTCCAAATAATTGTATTATAAGGAAATACATACAGTGGGTATAAAAAGTATTAATGCACAGTGTTAGGCTTACGTCAAACATAATGCCTAACATTAATGCCAAAAAGTTCAATCTTTGTGTCATCAGACCATAAAATCTTCCTCCACTTCGACAGTTTTTCCCCATCTGAAGACTGTAACTCCATCAGACTTGCCATAGGCCTCTTGGTGGACTCCCTAACAAGTGCCCTCCTCGCATCAATGCTCAGTTTTGGAGGATGGCCTGTTCTGTGCAAATTAACAGTTATGATTAACTTAACGGTGCTCCATGGAATATTGAAAGTCTTTGAAATCTTCTTATATCCTTCCCCTAATTGGTGCTTTTGAAGAACCTTTTCTTGGATTTGCTTTAAATGGTCTTTGGTCTTCATGATGAAGTGCTTGTTTGGTAATGCACTAACCAATTGTGGGACATCTCACAGACAGGTGTATTTAATTTGAAATTGTTTGAAACACTTTATTTGTTCACAGGTGGACTCCAATCAAATAGTTATGTGACCTATGAAGACAACTGACTGCACTAGAGTTGATTTAGGGACTTATGGAATCAATTATTGTCTGTTTTTTTATTTGTAATTAATTAACTTTAGTTGTCTATTTTATTTGACATTATAGAGTATTTTATGTTGATCAATGGCAAGAAATCCGAATTAAATCAATTTTGATACCAGGAAGTAAAATACAGAAAATAAAATGTGAAAAGAATGCCAAAAGGAATTAATACTTTTTATACCAATGTATATGTAGAAAAGTGTTCTGACTCAACTATGCATAGTTTGCTTCTTATAAAGATGTAACCATTGCACAAACATCAATTTATTGTAATGCCACCATGAGCCCAATTTATGCCTTAATGGGTGTGTGGCCTAGTCTTTTAGATTTCTAGAATCTATCTACAGCCTGGCAGTGCCTCTGTTCTCAAATGCCAAGGTACATGGAAGGCCTCTGACATTCTCTCTCATGTTACATCTCACAGGACGCCTACATACAATAACATTACTGTCAAAAGGTTTGTCAAAGGATTTGGGTTACCTCCTTGTTGAGAAGGTCATCTGAGGCCTCTGTCAGTTGTCTGTCCCTGCCCCAGCACCTCTCTGGGCCCTTATATATTTATAGGTTCCATTTCTAACATTAGCAAACCTGTCTCTTCATCCTTCCCTGTCCTGTGTCTTAGGAATTGTGAAACCCTGATTCGGTACCCAATCTTGGGGCTCTCAGGAGTCAGGACAGACTCACTCAGTCTACAAATTTTCCTGATTTTCTGTCCCCCTCTAGATTTTCTCATCTTCTCTGTTTTGTTTTCAACTTTCTCTCATTTTCTTGGTGTAAAATTAGCGGTTTCATGGTTTCATCTGTATCTGAATGTATTGCCTTTAATATCTTGGTTAGTGCTATCGTGTGTGTTAAAATCGTGTTAAAACCACTTCACCAATTTATTATATGTTTATTTTACCGGTGCAATGTAGTTTTTAAAAAGTTTTTTTTAACATGGATTACGATTTAACGACGAATGATTGTTTAATCAGCATGTTTAAACGCACTGCCCTTTGGTTGAGACAAGCACACACATCCGCAACAAGGACTGTATTATCTCAAACATTGCACCTCGACATGCGGAACAAATGATTAAATAACGGTACAGTGTGTAACAGTGGTGATCTCAAGAGGAAAACGGAAAATAACAATTTACAGTGAGAGAAAAACATGCTTCCGTGCTCCATGAATTGTGGACGGCCATCGTGTTTGACCCTCTTCGGCTCCTGTACTTGGAAGAAGATGAATGGTTTGACGTGGAGTATTTCCGCCCTGCGATGCAGTTGAGAGGGATTTGCAGCTAGCCAAGTTTCAGGTAGACTGGAGACTAGGGGGTTAAAAACCGAGAGAGCCAGTCTTAAAAAGACTGATTGTTGTATTGTCGCTCCATTAAAATTGCGGTGGAACCATGATTAAAGCCATACTAATATTTAACAACCATGGCAAACCTCGGCTCTCCAAATTCTACGAGCATTATGTGAGTATGGACAGCAAGCAATCAAGCTAACTAGCCAGCTAGCTAGATGTGCATACTCTATCTTGAGTTAGTGACTGACATCTGTTTGGCTAAACCGTTACAGATAGGAAATAAAGATGGCTAGCTGGCTGAAGTACAATAATGATTAATTCGAAGTGTGTTTTGCTTGCGATTTAAAACCCAGCCAGTTGTACTATAGCTAGCTGCCAAGCTATATTGATTTGTATAATAGTAGCTAGCTGGTTACTAGTGCCTTTGGCTTGCTAGCTAGCTAAAGTAATGTCTCAGCTATTGCACCGAAGCTAGAAATAGCTAGCTAGCTGGCTAATATTGTTAGCTAGCTATGCTACCTATCGTGTTAGTTGCATGATTAACTAACCGTGGATATCTGACGTTCATTAGGTAGTTGCGTAGCTATCTTCGATTTTGATTTATCTCAAACATTACCTTATTATTGCTCTTTGTGCTCATTAAAAATGTGGAACTGTTTTAATTAGGACTGAGGCCAGTGTTGTGTTCTGCTTCTAGACTTGTTACAAGTGAAAGTGTGTACGTTTTTTCTGTATTTTGTACGTGTTTCTTGTATACACCGGTGATCTGTATTTTTTATTTTTATTACGAGCTGGTGGTGTTCTGTATCTTGACTTTGACACGTAGCGTACTAGCTTGCTACTCCTCCTGTTTGAGGTGACTTTTTCCAAGTGCTCTCTCAGGGCTATGAATTAATGTTATCATTTGAATTGCGATTTCCAGTTGATGAAATCTATGAAAATATGGTTGAGTTTTATGATATTACATTCGGTAATATACATTGCGTGCTTTGTTTTACTGTAAGAAAAGCAACACCCCTCAGCTGAGGTCCAGCTAGCGATGGGAGAATGTCGGCGTCATTCCAGATGTCATGTCATATGACTCCCATAGCAACGGGCAGGGGCTGGCTGATGGGGCATGGGGATGGGGAAATGCCCATTTAAATTATTCTAGCATCTAAATGTCCATATAGCCTGCCAGCTGGGGAGTGGATAAGCAACCCAAAGCAGTGGCCCTATTAGCATAAGTTGTCTTGTCCTTTGAGCTGGTGTCAGATTCTGTATTCTTAACCACTATTCCTGCTGCAGAGAAATGCATTGTATTGAGCTGGCCATGACATCAAGAGAGGTGGAACATCTAAAATATTTGCCCTGATATTTGATATGACAGCTTAAAACAGGACGACTAGGTGCACATGACAATATTCTGAGGTGATTCAGAATGGCTAACACTAGTAGACAAGTGACCATGTATGCCACAAACGCTGCAACGGTGACATTTTCTTTTCTTCGTTTTAAATAATTTAAAATGTATTATGGTGCATTTCTAAAGAAACCCAAGTTTATATTACCCGTTTTATTATTTGCTTCTATATTAGCATGAACAGATAATGGTCTCTGCATGCTAGCTAACTACAGTTATAAGGCGTAGCAAGACAGATTAGCCACAGCTATACTTTTAATGGAGGACCCTCAAGGGAACTGTCAGGGTGTGATGACCCAAAGAAAACGCTGGCCAAAATAGTTTGCCTGTTCAAAATCAGAGCACATTTTACTGCTAATTCAGGCAGGACTGTATTCAAAGTTACCAAAATCTCCTCTAACCCCCAAAACTGCTGTTCTGTTCTGGGTTACTTGATCTTCATGATGCAACTTATGCAAAACCCAAATTAATATACGGACTTGCTGTTGCTAGTTCTGTACACTTTCGATATACTTGGCATTGGTGGGCTTGGAAAGTAAACTAAAGGCTTACCACGCTACCAGTAAACTGCACAAACACATTCAGCCTCTCTCTCGCACAGTTGCCCAATAAAAGGTATAAAGCTTTGCTTCTGAGAGGAGCAGAAGGGGAGTGGAGATAAGGAAATGTAATCAGTTCCTTTCTGGGCCCTGGAGTACAGTGTCTTGTTAGAGCGGAGGTAGGTATAGAGGGTTGAGAGAAGGAAGTGCTGTCTCTTTTCCTTCCCCCTTCCCCCAGTCTTGGCCTGCCTTCTCCCTGTCCCATGCTTCTCATCACTTGATTCAGTTCAGCCACTGCTTGCCATGAGAGGTTGGATTGTAGACGTGGCCTTTATCCACAGTAACCTCTTGGACCACACATTTTAATAAGCTCTTTCTTTAAATACATATTTTCCAAATGTGACATAGGGTACAGGCCCAAATTACTGACCACTGCTTCATCAACTTTAGCTGTAACAAGGGTCACAATCGTTGTGGTCATTAAAGGGCAACATGATCTTGTGATGTATATTTAGATTGTGTTCTGTCATGTCTCAAATCCATATTTGATCCCTGAAATATAAATCTGGACATTCTGAAGTCCACCAACGTGTATTTCAGAATGTCAGTTATTTGAAGACAAGCTCTCTAGAATTTGCATTGACAAGATAATTCTTGTTTTGGCTCCTTATACAATTTTCAAGGTAGCACATTACTTGTAGATGTCTTTAGCATAGATGGCTGCATACCTGGCTCTGTAGAACAATGGATTCTAACCATCGAATTTTAGCACTTTTCGAGTACTTCTCCAGAATTCAAAAGTTCATGCACCCTCTGTATAACAACAGTTGGTTGTTCTGTTGTTAGACATTGCCACAGCTGAGGAGAAAACTGCACAGTTAAAATACACTGAGTTGTATGCAAGAGCAAAGTAACTGTATGCTATGTATTGTGGTACACATAGGAGCAAAGTTAGAGAGCAGGAGAACTGCACAGGTATTGGTTTTATTTTCTTTGGAGACAAGGAAAGGGACAGTGAGACTGCTTTGGCAGGCAGTTAATTCTGTGAGGAGAGATCGACAGATAAGACAGAGTGACAGATTTTATCATTGAAGAACAAGGAAATGGAAGAGTCTACCAACGATTACTTCAGAGGATGAGGGGAGATTTTTTAAAAAAATATTGAAGAGAAAAGAGGAAGACAGCAACAATCAATGGCAAAGGCTTTGAAGCCAGTTTGAGCAGCAATGCTGAAACAGCGGAAGGAACTGAGAGAGAGAGAGAGATCTGTGTGATGAGGGAGAGGACAAGCCGAACAGCAAAATTCTTAACTTGTTCTAGATGACGTGGAGCATCTGTTTGAAATAAAATTTCATGCCTTCACATTCCTAGCATTGGCGTTACCCTCAAGTATGTGTAGCATTACAATCAACTTATGTGTAATATTTACACATTATTTACAAATACCTTCTTGATGTCTTGAAAGCTCATGAATACATACTTAGGTTTTGTTAAGATGTATACAGGGCAAATATGAATTTTAAGTAGGCCTAATGGCCTCCAACAGAGTACCTTCAAAGAAACCCAGGGCTTCTAATGCAAGTTTCATGTTTGACATTTCAGGTTTTATTTATTTGGTCTTCCATGTTCGTTGTTCCTTTATTTTGCACAGACTGAGGACGTTATGAGAGTCTTTAGTGGTATTAAAATATATGAACTTCCGATAGATTCAGGCCTTGTGAATTGTCAGCCATTGGGAAATCCAGGAATGATATGTAATCACTGTTTAAGATTAGTTTTTATGTTGTTTCCTACAGTACTGAGGCCAGTGATGTTAAATGTACTTTGTAGTTTATATTGGCACTGAGGGTTCTAAAATGGTAGCCTATTTCAAATTTGAAATCTTGCCATTGATAGCTTGCTGGCTAACTAGCTAAAGTAAGCAAATGTACTGTAACAATATACTAAGATCTTCTGTGAAGATACCCTTTCATTTCTGCATTTTGAGATTATTTCTTGAATATGAATCTAGCGTGAATGAAGAAAGGACACTGTACTCTAATACTCAACTTTTCCCTCCATGCCTGACAGAGTGAAGACACAGAGCAACAAATCATCCGAGAAACATTTCACTTGGTATCGAAGAGAGATGAGAATGTCTGCAATTTCTTGGAAGGTGGAATGTAAGAGCTTCCTTTTATTTGCAGTTTACACTTGTGAGTGAAAAAGTCCTGAGGTTAAGCGTCACATAAATCTGACATCTTGAGAAACATGTAGGGCCCTATTTTGGTGAATTAGGACGGTGTCAGTAACGCAGACGCAAAGCGACGACGGTGGCGGTTTAGGTTGTGTCTAACGCAATTTTGGTAATTTTGTGATTTAGGACAATAGTGTTTTATTTTACCATCGCTTTTTTCCCTTATTTGTAGGCTTTCAAACTTAAAAAACAACATTTATTTTCTTCTAATTTAATGTAATTGTTAAATGGAAAGCAATAAATAAAAAAACTCACAACTGCAACTAGGCCTGTTTCATTTATGTTTGTCATGCAGTAGGCCTACATGCGTCCCCCTGGAGTGTGCATCACAAACCACCTGGATATTAATGGAGTGCACCCACTTCCGATTCACATAAATGATACCGTGATCAGATGGTGCGTGCAACTGCATGCTGTCAATGGCAACCAAGACCCCAGGGAATCCACATTGCGTATAAAAATCCTTCCTGGAAGAAACTGCATGTAGAGCCGAACTGATAGCCGTCTGGCCAACACCGGCTACCAAACCCAGGGTATCACTCACGGTATCGCCTTCGGCGTCCAATTATGTACTCCATTTTCTGTAGTGCAAATGTAAAGAATAAAACCCATTCACATAAGAAAAAGAATGTGCATACAAACATATATTTATGTAACAGGTGTATCTTACTGAACGGTAGCGATGGATGGCCTGCTGGCTTCAGTCTTTCATGTCCGTGCATTGAATAACCGCAAGCTGTGGTGAAATCGTTTTTAGCTTAATTGATTACGCTTGCAAGTTACCCATGAATTGGACAATTTCCCTCAACGTGGGGGGAAATTCACAATATTCACAAAACATTCTCATGTGATTTCAGATAACCTTATGCTCATATGTGCGCATCAATAAAGTCACTAAATTGCACAGAGCGCCAGCGTTTGCGCTAAGAGGTGGTCTAGTTGGACGTTAACGCAAACTCATTATTTGACACCAAACTTGCATAGCGCCAACTGTTTTCATAGTCGCACCCCCTAAGGCATAACGCCGCTTAGCGCCGGCACAAAAATAGGGCCCATAAACTGGGAACTAACCATTCGGATCCCTTCCAGTTGATTTTAGAGGAAGGCACTTTCAAAGGACATATTGTATTGAGTCCACCAAGCGAGCCAAGGCATTACTTTAATGATAAATGTCACATCTCCTTATTCCAGCAAGAGATTGCATTGAATTTACAGTATTTTCTGTAGTTTCAGCCCATAAAATACATGTGATGCCCATGGAATTTCATGCTCCTACAATGTTTGGTTTTAGGACAAGTACATGTTGATGTGAAAGTGCGTAGGCAGAGGGGAGAAGGTCAAAGAGGAGAGGGGGCGGGGGTGTGTGTGTGTGTGTGTGTGTGTGTGTGTGTGTGTGTGTGTGTGTGTGTGTGTGTGTGTGTGTGTGTGTGTGTGTGTGTGTGTGTGTGTGTGTGTGTGTGTGTGTGTGTGTGTGTGTGTGTGTGTGTGTGTGTGTGTGTGTGTGTGTGTGTGTGTGTGTGTGTGTGTGTGTGTGTGTGTGTGTGTGTGTGTGTGTGTGTGTGTGTGTGTGTGTGTGTGTGTGTGTGTGTGTGTGTGTGTGTGTGTGTGTGTGTGTGTGTGTGTGTGTGTGTGTGTGTGTGTGTGTGTGTGTGTGTGACATTGACAGGCTTTGAATGATCATGCTACACTTGTGGCAGATCCAGTGCTATCTTTGTTCAGAGGACTCAAAGTAACGCATACCTGCTTAATCAACAGAATGACAAATCAGGTTAATTCTTATTGGTCATAGATAACATTGGATAAGCATCTGTTTCTCCACCAGACCACTTCTATCCACAGACTATAAAATTAACGTCCATATGAAGGTTTTGTTACCTACACAAGCCTTGTAAGGAAATAACTCAATAAGTAATTTGTCCTGTTGACTGCTGGGAAAGGATACTGAATTACAAGCGTATTGTGAGGTGCCTGATACTTGATCAGACATATGGGAAAGGACCTTTGCTGCTGGTTATCTGAGAACCGCTGAAAGCCGATTCATTTGGCATTCATTTCCCTTATATAAAAGCCGTTGGTACCTGCCCTCATTCCTGTCACCTGTTTGCTTCTGTGCTGTTTTTAATTGTTGTGTTCTTTATAATATCATTGTAATAGTGGATATGAATATCTCTTCAAATGTAGCCTAAATAAAAACTATAAAAAATAATAGTCTAGCCTTTGCTGGAGGTGCTTTTAAAATGGAAATTTAACGGGATATGCAAAAGAGACATGATTAAGGCTAAATGTCAGAGCATATTTTTGTGATATTATATTAACTAAATATCATGGTTTGTGCTTTGTGTTGAAAAACCATTTGTTATCTAGTGTATTGCAGTAGTTACGAATTACACTGCCATAAAGAGTTGTTATGATGTCACATGGTGAAAAGTTTATGAGCAGTGTACATTAACGTGCATTACACTGACTTCAGACAGACATCCTGAGAACTAGCTAAATGCAATCTCAATCTTTATTGTTATATTATTGTCTGAATCTTTATTATTATACTCTTTATTTGCTTGGAATGACTTGGCCTACACTGCTACAGTTTTTTCCATACTATCCATTTATAGATTTGAACCTGAAACCTCTGAGGTAAGAGCAGCTCCCTAACCATTCTGCTACAATCTCAGTAATTCTTGTCGTGGTAGGTTAACGCAATAACACAAATAAAAGTTTAACACAGTGGCAATGAATGCCAGGAAGGTACTGAAGGCCATTGTATGCTCTGCACCAGGGCTGTTTTGTTCATCAAGTTCTACAGAGTCAGCTTGTGCAGTTTCAGTTTTCACAAACAACAGCCAACCTTTCCTCTAATCTATTTCTGCAGTAGTTAGCCTACCTTATAAAAAAGATGTTCACTTCATCTTAAATTTATGATTGGTGACAGTCATTAGGTTTTCTGGAATGATAAAATACTCGAAGCTTCTACGCTGTATGGTCTCTCTGTAGCAGTATAAGCTCACATTAATATGAGCTTAAACGTTAAAACAAGCCATTTCCTAAAAGTGACCTGAAGTCGCATTAATATTCACTATGATTCTCCTTTAAGCTCAAACTTGGTTCACGGTCAAAAAGAAGTCATGAATTAGCCTGCAGGGTTCCATAAACCAGCCTAATTGCAACAGTGTACACTGCATATAAATGCGCTTATCTATTTTACATGTTCATATTGATTTAAACGGAGACGTGGCAGTGGCGTATTGTGTCTTCCTCTGCTGGAGTGTCGGTTTGCAGTGTGGGTGTACTGGAGTGTAAAGCCTTCTTTGGCTGGCAGCCACATTCTTTCCTCTCTTTGAGCAAGGGCATGTAACAAACTACCAACAACATACTTGTATGTAGTTTGTCCACAGCTTCTTCAGTGTTCATGCATTTCCGTCCCCAGCTTGTGTCTGAAGTAGGGATGCTAATTTTTAGTATTTAGTATTTTTTTTAAATTATTTTTCTCCAATTTTCTCCCAATTTGGTAGCCAATTAGACCCGCTATTTAAGTCAATCCCCCTAGTAATGTGAGTTCGCTGCCGTAGTCCTGCAACCGGTAGCGACATGCGACCTGATGCCTCTTCCGAGACGGCACTCGCCCAAGTATCAACTGTAACCCAGTATACTGCAGGGCCACTCTTATGCGCAGCAAATCTCATGTCGGCTTCCCTCCCCCTCCCTGGGGCGCACAGCCAATCGCCGCCCCCAGTGACGCTCCCGGCCAGAGCCGACTCTGGCGAGACGGGGAATTGAACCCCAGTCTCCGTGGCCAGCGTCGGACGTTGCAACCACTGGGCCACGCGGGAGGCCCGGGATGCTCATTTTAAGAAATATCCTTGATCGTATGATGTTTTTTTCTTCAATCAAAGCTGTATTCAAACTTTTGAGACACGGGTCTATTTTAACAGCATATAACAATAAGAATTCTGAAGGAAATTCAAAACACTTCAGTAGGGCTAACAACGAAAACAATATTCCTTTTGAAATGAAAAGGGCTGTACGAAGAACCTGGGCCTGGCTCTCCGAGCTTCTTATACATGCCCATCACTGATCGTTCACCCTTCACCCATTGAGCTAAACTGGCAAAACTCCTCTGTAAAGTCATTCTCAAGATCATGTGGGTATATTTCTCTCACAAGTTCTGTAGCTGCATGCAGTTCTCGGATGCCCAATAAATGACATTTTGTAAGGAAACCAAATTTTTCCTCCACTTTTTTGTATGTGTCTTTGTGTCATCATAGTAGTTAATGTCATAGGCAATCACAGACGACATAACGCGTGTCAGTCAAGGCCACTACATGCTTCTGTGTAACTTGTGCGACTTCTTCGCGGTTCGCGCAATGCAACAATGTCGCAAGCACTATGTGCAGCCTATGCGATATGGTTACACTTCTGTACACTAGTAGGCGTCAATGTATCGAACAAGGTCGGTAAAGTTTTCATGAAAGCAGGGAAACTCATGTACCTTCAAACTTCTTCAGCCAATATTTCCTGAAGCTGGTTAATTTTATACCGTGTCGAACAAATGATGCTAGCTATCTATATTGTTAGCTACTGTTAGTGAGCTTTATTTGGTCATCATACCAGGTTGCTAGCTAGCTAGATATAGATATTTTTGCTTAGCTAATGTTAACATGGATATATACAGGTATGGTATGCAGCTGCCAACAAGCTGCATTACTGCACTGATCTCTATGCGTGACTATGATTGTTCTTACCATGTATTAATGCACATCTGGTAAGTCGCTGAGTGTCTGCTAAATGCTTAAAATAAAATAAAATGATGTACTAGCTTGATGAACTATGGCCATGACAGCTCCGCCTCAATTCGCTAACCAACCAATCAATGATGCGCAACATCTACTTGAACTGTTGCACTGCGGTCGCGAGTTTGATTTTTGTGCTAGGTACGCGACATCCTCTGCAACCCCTTCTGCGTAGGTCGCAGAGGTTGCGTTGATGTTGCAGAGCCCTGGTTGTATTGCTGTCGCTCTAGCATGTAGAGGCCTTTAGGCTGTCGTTTTCTTTATTCCTCTTCATTTTGCTGCACCCAACAGCATTGCTGAAAAAGGACAGCATGATGTGCACTGAACATAGCAAGCATGATGTAACGTTAACAAAAACTGAACTGGAAAGACATTTTCTGTTGTTTGAAAGCAATATTATTACACTTGCTAGAGTTTGTGCTATTGGATAACAACACTGTGCTGTGATACCTAATCATTAATTTGATATGCTTGATTGATCTAATTCTTAACGGCAATGAATCGATCATCGATTAATCATTCATATCCCTAGTCTGAAGTCATGTTTTTTTCACATCTTTACGAAACATGCCATGCGTGAATGTGCGGTATTCAGTCACCTTTGAAATGCTTACTTTTTAATGTGCCTGCAGCGGGATTGTCACACATTTGAGGTTATAATAGTGTATCACTTTAACACAGCTTCGATAGAATGCTTCAGATATAAATCTAAATAATAATAATAATATCAGATATAAATGTAGCTGAAATACGATTGTCAAATGGCATCTCTATCTTGACTTTGACTTTGAACAGCCACATTTTGTTCCATTGGCATTCAAGTTTGTGATCAGAGTTTGCAGTAATTAGGCCTAATTATTAAAAATGTTTGGTTGAAAGTGTCTACATGTGAAAGATTTTAAAGTGGGGTAAGACAGGGCTGCTTCCCAATTTTAATTCCATTCAAATTGAGTCACTCAGTAGCTGCAATTATCAGGATTGATGGTATATTTTGTAGAATATCATATTTTGCACTCAGAATGGACATATTGAACGCTGACAATTTTTAACAAATTTTGATGACTAAATATCATTTTTACTGCTGTATTGCTTACAAGTGTGTTTAATGTGTTGAATATGTTTTATACAATGCATACTGTACTTATGGTAATAATATCACAAATTACTGGAACAACAATTTAAAATGATGTTTGAAATGTTGTTGTTGTTACCCATTTGTTTAGTTTAACTTTGCACGCAAAGTCTGAATGATGTTACATTGCATCTCAAATAGGCTTGAAAACTGATGACAGTATTGTTCAAGTGTTTCTATACACTGGCTCTGTAGAAGCAAAGATTAATATGATCATATTCATGTGTTTGTGTGTGTTCCCAGGTTGATTGGAGGGTCTGATAACAAGCTCATCTACAGACACTATGCCACACTGTACTTTGTATTCTGTGTGGACTCCTCAGAGAGTGAACTAGGCATTTTAGATTTAATACAGGTTTGTAACTTCTTTGTGTGTGTGTGTGTGTGTGTGTGTGTGTGTGTGTGTGTGTGTGTGTGTGTGTGTGTGTGTGTGTGTGTGTGTGTGTGTGTGTGTGTGTGTGTGTGTGTGTGTGTGTGTGTGTGTGTGTGTGTGTGTGTGTGTCTTTCTTTTAGTGTGGAAAAATGCAGAAGGGGGTGAATACTTTTTATACCCACTGTATGTATAATTCATTACTTGTATAATTTATTAATTATCCTCATTATTCTGTTATCACCTTGCAATTACCGTAAGATATCAATTTCACCTCACATACACTGGTCCTACGCTTCTTCTTAGATTCACAACTTGATCCACAGTGTATAATTTATTATTTCATGCCTGGTCTCTTTTCCTGTATCTCATTTTGGTTTTTCCTTGTAGTTAAACACAGGCCTTTCTTGACTGTGTGTGGTCCTGCACTGCTTATTTCTTTGAAATGCATAAATCTGATGTATATTTTTTGACAGGTATTTGTGGAAACGTTGGACAAATGTTTTGAGAATGTTTGTGAACTGGACTTAATTTTCCATGTGGACAAGGTGGGGAAATTTACATAAAATTTATATAAAAATAAATTATATACTTAATGTATTTGACTTATAGTTTTGAAATACTATTGTAACAGACATGTACAGTAACAATAAAAAGTTTGTGAACCCTTTAGAATTTTCTGCATTTCTGCAGGGGCCCAGATTAGCAGTCGTCCTATCGTCTCAGACGACAAAAAATTAAGAAGGACGACCTTCGATTTCCAAGTGATCATCCTGCTGACGACTGTAAATTTGGGATTTTATTATTTTTTAAATTGAGCTAACTGGAACTATTTCTGTTACACTCACATCTTAACAAACACGTCATGCGCGGATATTCAAAAATATTTCTGAAGTTCCAAATGGGAAAAGCGGCACATTGTCACTCAATGCAGTCTGTGCTCATCGCGTTTGTTGTTGTTGCTATGCCAGACTCTGCAGCAATCAAGCAAGTTCGCAGATCGTGGCACATAGACACAACAGCGAGAACCAGCTAGTTAGTTAGCTAGCTAACGCCAGTGTTCACGGATATTGGGTATCGATATCTGTTGTTGCTAGTTGCTTGCTGACACAAGGCTTAGTAAGTGATCATGCATTTATCACTTACCAAGACTTGAATTAGCAAGCAATATACATGAACACTAGCTAGCTAGTTACTGTTTATATTCAGTTCGGTGAGCCTTCCCGCCAGGCTGAAGAATCGCTGTGATTTTCCTGCAGTGATTTCTCATCTCCGTCCTACAGTCCAAGCACAAATCATTCCCACATCCCTGCTCGGTTAAATCTAGGAATTATTAGCTAGCTATTAAATTAGCTGCCATACCACACTCTGGTTGGGAATGGAAAAATCGATCTCGTTCGAGTCCCGACTAGAGTGTACGTTATGATATACTGTACAGTCAGAACACTAGTTCCTAACGCCACCTGCGGGCACCTGTCACAGCTTCACTGCTACACAGTCCCATGAGCACACGCTGCACAAGTCAAACATAAATATCCGTGTAGAAAAGAAATAACTTTAACCGTAAAATGTGATCAGATCTTCATCTAAGTCCTACAAATAGATAAAGAGAACCCAGTTAAACAAATAACACACAAAATATGATACTTTTTCATTTATTTATTAAACAAAATGATCCAACATTAAATGTCTTTGTCTGAAAAAGTATGTGAACCTTTGCTTTCAGTAACTGGCCTGACCCCTTTGAGCAGCAATGACTTCCACCAAACGTTTCTGGTAACTGTTGATCAGTCCCGCACATCGGCTTGGAGGAATTTTGGCCCATTCCTCCTTAGAGAACTGCTTCAACTCGGTTATGCTGGTGGTCTTCCTGGCATGAACTCCTCACTTCAGGTCCTGCCACAACATTTCTATTGGATTAAGGTCTGGACTTTGACTTCAAAACACAAAATGTATTCTGCTTCTCATTTAAGCCAAAAAGTTTGATTCATTTTTGATTAATCCGTCCACAGAACATTCTATTCCAATTGTCTTCTGGCGCATCCAGGTGATATTTAGCAAACTTTAGACGGGCAGCAATGTTCTTTTTGGAGAGTAGTGGCTTCTTCCTTGCTATCCTCCCATGCACACCATTCTTGTTCAGTGTTTTCCTGATGGTGGACTCATGAACACTGACATTAGCCAATGCAAGAGAGGCCTGCAGATCCTTAGACGTTACCCTGGGGTTCTTTGTGACCTTGAATATTGTATGCCTTGCTCTTGGAGTGATTTTTGTTGGATGAACACTCCTGGGTAGAGTAACATTGGTGTTGAATTTTCTCCATTTGTACACCATCTGCCTGACAGTGGATTTGTGGAGCCCAAACTCTTTCGAAATGGTTTTCCAGCCTGATGAGCATCGACAACTCTTTTTCTGAGGTTCTCAGAAATCTCCTTTGATCGAGGCATGGCACGCTTCCACAAACCTCTGTGGTGAAGACCAGACTTTGATAGTGAAGTTTTTTTTTTTAAATTTTATATCTTTTTAAATATATATATATATATACACATAGGGCAGGGCCACCCAAACTCACTCCTGATGGTTATCCCATTGATTGAAACACCTGACTTGAATTACCCCCTTAATTGAACTGATAATTCTAGAGGTTCACATACTTTTTCCAACACAGAATTTAGATGTGTCATTTTGCTCAGTAAATATATTTTAAAAAGGCAATTGTTTGTGTTATTTGTTTAATCGGGTTCTCCATCTTTTAGAGGGACTTAGATGAATATCTGATCACATTTTAGGACTTTATGCAGAAATGCAGACAATTCTGACGGGTTAAAAAAAACTTTTTCTTGCCACTATATGTTATTCTGTTTCTGAAATTATTGGAAAAAAATAGTGAAAATGTACAGGATTGTCATAGGAGAATGGGAAACATTGAAGTAGTGTAATTTTGTGTGTCAGGAATCCTTTCTGGTTTACAAAAGCATCTTGTCATTCTGGTAATTGTCTTATTGTAGGTTATAATTAAAATACAGTGTATTTCCCTCAATGGTAGGGCAGTAATTTTGGTCTATGTGGTCTTTTTTTAAAAATAATAAATAGCTGGTAACAGAATGTTACAAAAGGTTACTCCTTGTCACATCATGGGAAATGCAGACTAAGCAATTTCCCTGCTCTGTTTTTTGCCTCACGATTGACAGGTCCACAACATACTGGCAGAGATGGTGATGGGGGGAATGGTCCTGGAGACGAACATGAACGAGATCATCACACAAGTAGACGCCCAGAACAAGATGGAGAAGTCCGAGGTAAGGGCTCAAAAGGCGATAACTCCCCCCACACACACACGCACACACACACACACTCCAGGTCTGTGCCGGCATGACTGTGGACCCATGCATGTTCCCACAATGCACCCCAGCTCTGTCCCCCTCCCCCTTCCCCCCTGCACGGAGTGCACGTACTCGCTGGCCTCCACCGTGGGCTGCCCCGCCGCTGCTGCTTCCACCGCTGCTTGATTCCACGCACTGGAAGGGACTCAGGTATCCGCCATCTCTAATCAGGCATCCCAATCCGTATACAGTCCCAGTGCAACTCCAGGTATCTGGTCTTCAACTTTAAAGTCCTCATCATTGGCCCCTCCCCCTTGAGAAACCAGAGGTGACTGTGTTTTACCACCACTATTCATCCATTGTTACACACTCATTCAAGTCCAGTAGCAATCGTATTTCTTGTTAGAATCTGGAAGGAATATTGCGGTACGGTTCGAGGGGGTTGGGGGGAGGGAGAGTCGGTGGTGGGGTGATTAACAGAAATCTGGCAAGATTTGATGGTGTTTTAGTCAAAGACTCCTGGACTACAGAAAACCTACCATCTGGCCTGAATGATTCAGCCGCACTCCTAAAGCTTTTCATCCGTTCAAATAATTATACATTTATATATAACCTGTCTTTGGTTGAATAGCAAAAAAAAAAAAAAAAAAGAAGTTCTTAATTTTTTCATATTCAATATTCATTTGTGGCTTTCGGTGACCAATCAGAACTATAACACTCATTTTGAAATATGTTTCCGTTCTGAACGTTG
Organism: Aldrovandia affinis; assembly: GCA_029706075.1. Taxonomy (NCBI): domain Eukaryota; kingdom Metazoa; phylum Chordata; class Actinopteri; order Notacanthiformes; family Halosauridae; genus Aldrovandia; species Aldrovandia affinis. Next base: position 4,022,572 of record JAINUG010000069.1, read on the forward strand.
AGGGTGTCAAGTTAAAGGGGATGTTATAATCTTGATAGCCAGACTGGTACGAACGCTAAAGTTGCCTCCTCAAAGCTATGATATGCAGACCAGATATTTAACCGTTGTGGAGGTTTACATGTGTCCCTGTATTCCAGGGTAAATAGTAATGTCTACTTAGCAAACTGCACATTAAGTCGCTCGAGTCAAGGTCATATTTAGATTTTTTTTTTAAATATCACTGTGATCTCACTTCATCATGCCATGGTTTCTGCAGCTCCTCTTGCAAGTGGCTACACAGCTTTTAAATGCTTTTTATCATGTTTAAAGAGTTGTTACCTGTGATTTTAGAGGCTGTGCTTAAACCTTTGCGCTGTAGCCTAAATGCATGTCACGCTCTTCTTGAGTCCAAATATATATTGCAGAAATATTTCAAAGGGTAATGCTGTTTATGAAAAAACCCCTCAAATTCTTATTCTTATTCTTATTATTTCTGGTTTCATCACCATAATTTTCTGTCATCATAATCAATATCTATTATGATTATACATCTATTATGAAATACTGAAATACCATTTTGCCAACAGTAAAAATAAATAAAAAATAATAAAATAATAAACTGACCTCGTCCAACAAATCCCTAATTGAGTATCGGCTGGTCTTTAATTCATGCCACTTTTTTACAATTACTTAGTGACATTCAATTCATATGGACAGATTATATGGAATATTTGATTAATGTTATGAAATATAATTCCCATATGTGTGTCATATGTCTGAACTGTCCCTGTTTTGTGAGGATGAGCATCACATTTCAGGGAAAATGAAAATAATTTTCATTCAAAGAAACGGGTTTAGAAAAGGTTTCAATTACCTAAGAAGTGCAATGAATCACAAGAGGAATTTTAGCAGTGTCTCAAAAAATGAACAATGGCTGGACACATTACAAATGTTATCCTACTAATATAACAGTGGCATATTAAGCAATTTGGCCAAATGCCCAGAGTCCCTAGACCTTATTCCGTGACCTGTTTTTGTAAAGATGTTTGGACAGCATCCATAAATCTTCATGTTCTTAGAGCCAGGCATTTGCCATAGTCATTTACATATAATTTATTATACTCTCTTGTGAAAATACATGTAATCCCAGTAGTTTTAGCAATAGAAATGGGTAGAGTTCATGTGAAAACCATTCCTTTTCAATATTCTTTTGGTTTTGGGGAGGAAAAACCATGAACTGAACCTCACTTTAAAATCTTTGTGTGGTTTCAGCATTAACAAAAGAGGGTAGCAAATAAAATGCATTTTCATTCATTCACTAAATTCAGTGTGCATTTTTTACTGAGAACAATTGTAATGTCAATTTAATAACTTTTGCCTTGTGGGTTTAATGTATCATATTACACCTGGAGATGGTAGGTTTATATCCTCTGTACAGACAGAAATCATGTTTCTGTGGAGCCCATTTGTGGAAAAAAATGACCTATGTCTTGGACATATGGACAATCATTCAAAAACCATGCCAAAGAGTCATTGTTTTATTGTTGTTTTTTTGTTGTCTTTTCCAAAAATTTGATTCTGAGTGGCTCAGTTGGTAAAGGCTCAATGGGCCCTGTAACCTTGACATCACAGATTCAAGCCAGAACTATAACATTAGCTGGCTATGACCAGGAGTCAACCGTTGAGCACACTTGACCAGGGTTTTTCTGGGTTTTCTGCTACATTAGTTCCTCCCAACCACACGCTGGCTGGTGTCATTACAGAGATGTGTCTATCCCCTGATTGGAAATTCCTCTCTCTTGTAATACTGTTTGGCCTGCAATAGTCACTGGCTCACGGGCAAGTGCATCTCATCAGAAGAATGCACACACTTACGTGCTCCATACGGGGGCGTAGTGGGGACTCCAGAGGCAACATTGGGGAGAATATACTACTATATTTGCTACTACAGTACCAGTCAAAACTTTGAGTACACCTTCCATCTGGACTACGGCTGAGCGGGCACTCCTTCATTCTTGAGCAAGATAATGACCCAAAACACACCTTGAAGTTGTGCAAGAACTATCTGGTGAAGGGGGAACGTGAAGGACAATTCAAACTAAGGGCCTGGCCTGCCCAGTGTCCAGACCTCAATCCCATAGAACTTGTATGGGATGAGCTGGACAGAACAGTCAAAGCAAAGCAACCCACAAGTGCCTCTGGGAATTGCTGCAGGAGAGCTGGGAAGACATATTGGGTGATTTCCTGCTGAAACTTATTAACCGAATAGCCCATGTTTGTGAGGCTGTTATCACAGCAAAGGGTGGCTATTTTGAGGAATCAAAGATTAAATTTTCAATTAAATTTTATTGAACATTGCTTTGATGTTCCTTTTGTTTATCGTTACATGTGTTTTTTGTAATTTTCAAGTATTTAAAGAAACCTATATGGTGTAAAACATTGTCAATTATGAGATAAACCTAGTTTCCTGCAGGTGTACTCAAACTTTTGACTGGTACTGTATATCATAGTCCAATATATCCAATGTTAATACTAATATATTAAACATGATTGTATGTCTACCATTAGTCTTAGAATATTATCTCTTTTTCTGTTTTATTAGTGGTCAATTTCTCTAGACCAGAAATATGGTGATTATTTCAAAGGGGCACATTGTACTTCAGAGGACATTCAGTCTAACCGCTACTTGCCTTATTTGGCTTGCACAATCCGCCCTGTGATTCAGTTCTTTGGCTGTTATATATGCTGGTATAGATGCCACGCAGGTGTGATCAATTCTAGAGGTGACTAGGTGATTCTGGGTAACAGTCTACTACTTAAACCTACAGTATATTACACAGTACATTTAATCTCCTTTAATATCAACATTAAATATTTAATTAATTCCCCAAGATAGGTATGACACGAATGGTATGTTCTAATCCTTAAATATTCATATTCAATATTCTTATTCTTATGTATACTACATTACATATATATTTTTATTTTTTATTTATTTATTTCAGATTTTTTCCCGTTTTTCTCCCAATTTAGTAGCCAATTGCACCCTCTATTTATTTTTATTAACCCTCCCCACACGGGTCCGTCGCTCGACTACTCGAGGCAAGCCAATTCTCCGTGGACAGCGACCTCCGCTTTTCCTCCGCTTTCCTCCGCTTTCCTCCGCTTTGACCCCACAGTGGTGGAATGACCTTCCATAATCGGTCAGGACCGCGAAATAACTTCCGATCTTCCGCAGGAGACTCAAAACCCACCTATTCAGACTATACACTACCACTGAATTCTGTACATCTAGCCAATTGTCATCACCACTGCCTACTTGTTCAATACTTTTTGTATTTGCATCCCTGCAAAGAAAAATTTATTACTAACCTTTTCCTTCCCAGTGTTACAGTATGGTATGTAGCTGCCTGCAACGATGTCTATCGCTGTATTACTGCATTGATCTCTTGTGTAAACTGATTGTTCTGTTATAGTATGTGTTTCTAGACTTTCTAGACATTCAGTCTTATTGGATCTCAGTTGGGGTTCAGGAAACCTGTTTTAATGATGGTTTATTGGTCATCCTTATCGCAGATAAGTAAAGCTGTTTTTTCAGCACAGAGACCTTTTAAAAACTGCAGTCAGCCATGTTCAACAGGAAGTTGGATAAATGTACCCAGAATTCCCAAAACGATTTTGTCTTGCTGTAACCAAATGATCTGCGGGTGATGTTCCCAAGGAAAATAAATAAAATGTTGTTGCAAGGTCTTCTTGACCACAGAGTAGTGCTCACGAAAGAGTAGCAAAGAAAGTGCCTGACTACATTTGGTCACAGAGACCTAATTGTTTTCATCTGACCCCAAAAACCCTCTCCTTGTGACTGAATTAAAATGGTGATTAAAAGTTAATCCCAAACACAAATCATGCTAAATGTTTTGGTCACATAAACATCTGTTCCTGTTGAGCAAAAACAATGCTTTATCCAGGGTGGCAGAGGAGATGCTATGGTCATATTTTTAGCCATTCTTCATGAAATAGTCATAATATCTTCTTGACTTCCAACTAACACAAGTTGTGAAAATCTAGCCTTGGAAAAGACTGCAGTGTCAAGAATGCAGGACTTAAGAACATGGATCAGAAATGTCTGACGTTAGAACAGCAATTGCCGTGCTATTGGGGAGATGCCCTTTTAAGTGACACAACAATTGTGGCAATCAGCTAGGCACATACAGTATCTAAAACTGGATGGATGAAATATCAAAAGCCTTTGACTGTAGTCTTCTGTTTAGTTCACTGACTTCCTTATTGACCCTGCTGGGATCCCACTGGAATTCGTAATACTGATGATACTATTTTAACAGTCTATATCGTGTAACTCTGTCTTCGGAAGATAAGTATGGGATTACTTTATAGGAGAAATGTCCAATAGGAAATGATGTCAGATGGTCTCAAACCTTATTGTCCTGGTGTAAAATGTTATGGACTGCAGGGTGAGCCACCTGTTCATATGTGCAGAGATATCAGACCTTTAAAGGAGGAGCGAATCCCACAATACACCCATCTCACCATGCAGTTCTAGCTATATGCATAAGCTCATATTTGTCTCGATTTTAATGTAGCGGTTGGATTGAATGTCCCCTTTAATATTGAATTGTATGGATTTTCAGCTGCCTTTTGCATATTGACATTTTAATCTATAGCACTACTGTTAGAGGTACATAGGGGTTTATACATGCAAAAATGTGTATGAATGTATATTTGTTCTACTGATTTTGATTTTGTGATTGTGTGTTTTAATTATGCTGAGATTAACATAATATTAAGCATTACAACCCAGGAAAGGATTTTCAAGACTTTTGACTTTTGTCTCTACTGAAGATAATGCATGGTCACATATTCCATTGACATTTAACAATCATGTGTTTAATACCAATAACCAGTTGAACCTAAGTGACATGGATATGAATATAACACATGTTTAATAATGAAGTTGCATAATTACTTTCTGAATCATTCTTGACAGATGTAAGATAAGTCTTTGACAGTTCCCCAAACATCAAATCTGCTCTCTTGTCTTTTCCTTCTTGGACCTACCACAGACCGCAATTTCATACTTTCGAATGTTGTAGTTCATTGGGTACGTTTTAATCAGAAGAGTAAGAGTAAGCAAGAAAGCCTTTGCTGTTATAAAATCATCACTTGCAATATCCTGGAAAAATACTTTCATAGACCAGATATAGACATTATTTCTATACTGGTAGCACTCTTCTGCTAAATGTTAAATGGTGAAATGCAAGGTTCACACATGCTGTCTCACTCAATCACTCCATCTTTCACTTACTCATTCACTTACTTGCCCATACACACACCCACGCACTCAGTATGCCTAGTCATTTACAATGCAATTACACAGTTTTCTTTTAGACATGTAATACACTGAATATGTGTCAAGCTTTTAATATCTCCCTGCTCTTACTTTGCACCTTTGGAATTTTGTTTTGTTTTTGTATCATTTCTCCCTTGAAATGAATGTGATTTAAAAACTTGATGAATTGAACTAAAAAACAGTTGTGAATTTTACTCTCTCTTATTTAATTTGTAGTGGTCAGAACTTTGGTAAGTCCTCCTTCTCAAACCATTGATTGGTAGTCCTCAATCAATATGAGCATTTTTATTTTCATGTGTGCGGTCTATGGTAGGTCACACCATTCTGTTTCTATGATGTGAACTGTAATTAATTTTGCTATGCTTTAACAACCATTCGCCATTTCTCTTTCCTGACCTTTTCTAGTTCTTTCCATTCTTCTCTCTTTGCAGACGTTTATCTTTCAGTCTCCCAGACAGGACAGGTAGACACAGGTACTGCTGAATTTCACACAAAGTAACCTGCAGTTGATCAGATTGATCTCTCAAAAGCTAAATGGCATCATACGCAGATTAACACTTCACAGTGGACCCAAAAATGCTACCCTGAAAGATGCGATCCAAGCCTGTTTTTTTGTAGCTTCTAAGACCTGGTATTTCAAATTCTGTTCTTTGCCAAGCCAAAGGTAAGAAATGTGCCAGTTAGTCCTTACTTAGGACAGTTTTCTTAATGCTAATCACTAAGTCACAGAAGGTCTAACATGGCAATTTCTGTCAACTGTATGCTTTAATACCTACTAGCTATCACCTAATACCCGTTTTAATATAAGTGAACTGCATTGACGGTGTCATTGAAAATTTTAAGCTTTCTGTGCCTATGAATTCGTTTGAAAAACTGCCCTAAAGGACTGTAAAAGGCGAGAAACTAAAACTAAAACCCAGGGAATGTTTTCGCTTGCACATAAATACAAATTCTATATTAGTTTTACACTTAGGTTCTTTCACTTGGTGTGTGCTTGGAACATCTGATAAAGTACTTGCCCTAGGGTTCACTTTCAAGGAGTCTTTGGATTTTTCTTTTTTTTTCTTAGAAATGTAATAAACTGATATCAATTTCCATTTGAATATGGTTGAATAATCATTTTAAGACAATTGACTGCTACTTTTCCAAAGAACATCCCTAGGTGCCCTTTAAATTGCTTTATGAATCAGGGCCTTTGTTTAATTTGCTGGCTAGTGACTGTGGGAGAGATTGAGCCAAAGAAAAGGCTTTCTAAGAAATATGTGTGCTTCGTGAAGTGCTAAACCATTTGCACTAATTGCTGTGGTAATGAGCCTTCATTGATTCGATTCTATCATCAGTGAAGTAATTGGCTCAGATGCAACCTGCCCATTCTGTACTGATTTTACTGTTGATGAGTCTGTTCATTCTAACTGAAAAGTTGTTTGCAGAATCTGCTAAATCAAGACTGAATTTAAGGCATTATTACTTGTTTTAAAAACTCAAACAGCCCAATTTTCTGTTCTGTTTGATATTTTTTTCAAAAAGTAATGGGAGTGTTCATTTAATTTTTTACTTTTTAAAAAACAATTTTAAATAAAGTATCCCTATGACTCACACCACTATGGCTTGATTGAATAGACCCCTTAATGATCAATGAAGCTGCTGCCTTCAGAATGAGATTATTTATGGATATTCCAGTGGTGCAGGGCTGAAACTGTTGTTTAGTCACAAGTGATGCACTTCAGAGGGTTGGAGCCAGGAAAATTACATGACCAGGAAAAGGTTTGGGTCAGGAGTTGTTTCATAAAAAAACAAATTTCTCTACAGCAGCATGTCTCTCACAGTCTCTTATTTTGTAGTTGGTGGTAGTTAGCGATATCTTTATAGTTTTTTGTTATTAGTTGTATTATTTGTATGAGACTAGACATTTTAGATGTTTTTTTCTGGTAATTATATGATTGACATGTATACTGACAGTTATTGAAAAGATAGAGATTTGAATATTTCATAAGTACTAATGACAACAGTGAAGTATGCCTGGTGACTGTCAAATTCTAATCTCAATTTATAACAGTACCAATTAATATTCCCATTGGAGTGCTGACAGAACTGTGCATTTATTGCAGATTGTGATATTAGCAGGTTTCATTGAGCATGAACAGTAAGATGACAGATGTGAACCTAGTTGTACTGGTCATTCCTATATATACACTCAGTGAGCCTCAGAACAACAGAAAGCAATGTCATCATCAGTGACATCTAGATAAAATAAAATAATTCAAAAAAAACATTTATCAGGCGTGTTATTGTGCCATTGCCACAGATGAGTGCTTATCAGAGATGAATGGTTGCAGCTTCATGCCACCAGTACAGTATGCTTTTATCCGGATAAATTTAAGTTGAGCAGATGTTGTCACACTGTTGCCACTGAACAATAATATCACCTATATTGAGATCTGGACTTTGCTGAGTTATTGGACTGTTGCACTTATTTGGAGGACTAATGGGGCAGTTGTGACTAGATACATTTTATGTCATTGGAGCAGCAAAAAAGCAAAACAAGATTTCTGGTTCAGAACAACCAGCAATACACAGGATATGTGTCAAGCTGATAAACAGTGCCAAAATGTAAGCATACAACATTGGCTATTTAAACACACAGTCATACTGAACACATAGTTCCTAATATACAGTGATGCTTGCAAGTTTGTGAACCCTAAACAGGGTGGTTATTATTTTCATATATTATAGAAAAATAACCCTATGAAATCTTTATCTAAACCTCAATTCTTAACAAAGATATCCCAAATAAAGGACACACGCAAAGAAGTATGATATATTTTCATTGTTAATTTAATAAAACTGGTTTATTTAACAAAAACTCAGATGTCCTTGTTTGCAAAAATATGTCAACCCCTTCAGTCAATAACTTGTGGCACCTCCTTTAGCAGCGATGACTTAAAGCAAACGTCTCCTATAGCCACTGATCAGACTCTGGCATCTTCTTTGAAGGATTCTTGCCCACTCATCCTTACAGAACCCAGCCAATTCAGTGAGGCTTGAGGACTGTCTGGCATGAACAGTCCACTTCAGGTCCTGCCACAGCATCTTGATTGGATTTAGGTCAGGACTTTGACTTGGCCATTCCAAAACACAAAATGTATTTCTCCTGAGCCATTCTTCTTTCTCCTGAGATTTGCTTGAATGCTTTGGATCATTGTCTTGTTGTAACACCCACATTCCACAAGTTTTAGATCTCGGACTGATGGCCTGATGGTTTCCTTAATGATGTCGAGTCACCCAGGCCCAGAGGAAAAAAAGCAGCCCCAGATCTTGACACTCCCGCCGCCATCCTTGGCCGAAGGGATAAGGTTATTTTGGTGGTGGGCAGTGTTGGGTTTTTGCCAGACTTGGCATTTTTGATTGTGACCAAAAAGGTTGATTTTGGACTCATCCATCCAGAGAACAGACTTCCAGAAACCTTCAGGTTTGTCCAGGTGCTCTCTGGCAAACTTAAGATGGGCAGCTTGGTTCTTTTTAGACAGTAGAGGCTTCTTCCTGGCTACCCTTGTAGGAAGTTCTATTCAGCGTTCTTATTGTTGATGGATGCGAAATGACATCATGTGTAGCGAGGGAGGCTTGTACATCCCTGGATGTTATTCTTGTGGCTCTTGGTGATATTTTAGAAGGACACCTACTTCTAGGCAGAGTAGCTGTCATGTTAAACACTCTCCATTTGTATATTATTTGTCTCACAGTGGACTGATGGAGCCCAAGTCTTTTTGATATGATTTTATATCCTTCTCCAGACTGATGCACACTCACTACTCTCTTCCTGAAGTCCTCTTGAGGTCTCCTTAGATCCCGGCATGAAGTGTTTTGCATTCACCGGTATGGGTGACACCAAACTGACCAGGTTTCATACCTGTATTTATGAGCGTGCTGCCAAAACTATTTTCTAAAGATCTGACCTTTGATTGGTTAACTTGGTACCTAATTATATACCCACCTGATTCTACTTACCTACTTGATTTAACTAAGGCAACAGGAGATTCACTTAATGTTGCACCATCACTAATGATTTTTTCCACATTTTTACTCTGTGCACAATTTCCTCTAAAAATGTATGAAATTGGTAAATATAGACTTTATTTCAGTTAATAAAAGACTGGTTCTGATTAAATAAGGATTTTGTGGTAAAAACTCAAAATCCTAATAAAACAAATCTAGTAAAAACTACATTTCTGTGATTGCACAAGGGGTTCACAAACTTTCAAGCATCACTGTACTTGCATCATAGCAACTTGCAGGTGATGTCCAATTCAAAACTTTTAATTCAAAACTTTGAATTGGGCATAACTGTACATTTCAACTTTACACTAAAGACTTATGATGAGGGCAGGTGCTAATGAATATTCAATATCAAGAAGATCATTATTGGGTTGGATTTGATCCTTGTGAACATGAATACAATTAAACAGGACAAAAATGTGTTCCAGACCTACATTCTTATTAATATTCATAAACAGCAGCCATCATCAACTCTCTTTAAGTCACAATTAAACCCTTTAGCTGGACCAAGAAGGAACGAAGAATGCATAGTCTCCTTAGTGATTTATCATCTCTTCCATGACTCAGCAAGTTTTTGGACCACCATGTTAGCCATCGGACAGTTGGCTGGCAACACACCACAGATAGCATACCGTATTTCCCCGCTGCTCCAAGTCAGTGCAGAATGTACCAGAACTGCCAAATCTGGGCAAGTAACTGTATTCTGAAGGTTGGGTATTGTGGCCCTGTGAGTGTGCCACCAGGCAAGTAGATGAGTTAATCACTAAAAATTTGTACAATTAGTTCATCACTAACTTCTCCAGTATACCAATACATCAAGGAGAACCAGTGCACCCAAAGCAACCAAACCACATTTCTCAAAATCTGAATCTTTTTAGTAACTGTCAGTATTCTTTACAAAGCTGAGAGTTGTTTCTCTGCCTGTTTAATATTCATTTTTGGGTCTGACTGTTGAAGATGCCCTTGGGGTTCCTTAGAGGTGTTTTTTTCAAATTTCTCATTGAAGTTCTAGACAACAAGATAAATCAACCAAGTAATCAAAACATCAATCTGTCATTTATTTTGAAGTAATTTGGGTATGATGGGACGGTAGACTCTTGATGTACAGAAATGTGCAAATTCAGGTTACAAACAACATCTTCAACATTGGAACATACTGTTAGATGTGTAGTGAAGCAACTTATTTTGTATAGTATGTATTGGTTTGTTTGTTTTCAATCCTTGTCTGGGACCCATCTGGAACACGTCTTGGTCCTTACCATTACTTTGAGAACCATTACCTTAGAGAGTGTTGTTCTCACCACCCCTCCGTAATCACATGACTAGAGACTACATTTTGCCTACACTTGTGGCAGCAAGTGCCTCCACAGCCAAGGGTGAACCCAACACAGACATCATCAACACCATAGCAGAGTTTAAACCCTGGGTGTTTCACCTGGAGTAAAGTTGACTGAAACTCAGACATAAATATGAACATTGTGTCACTAGATTTAAGTTACGCCACAATGTGTCCATTAGGAAGTTAGACATTAAAGTGAAAAACAATTCTTGGGCTTAAGGTTCCTTGCATTTGATGATAAGATATTTCACAGCTGAATTCCATAATTGTTACTTATCTTTTATTTGTAATTAGGAACAGTCTGTTGGTCAGAAACTTTGAACCTTTGTATGTTCCCTTTTATGTTTGATTAATATGAGACAATTAACCTTTATCCTTGCAGTATTATTTATTTCTTGCAAATGATATAAAATAGTAACATTTATTTATGTTATTTAAACATTGTAAAAACGTGTAATATTTATTATAGAAAAATGCTACATTATTGTTCCCATAGTGTGACCCTATATATAAAGCCAAGAGAGTCACAGATTTGAATGATTGCAGTGTTAAACAAAATGTAGAATTGATATCTATTTTAAAATCATAAGATATAACATTTTTCATTTGAATGTTAGTTTATAAGTAAGTGTCATATTAGATGTTAAAAACAAGCTGCAAAATATTAAATGCTAGTGAAAAATAGTTGGTAAAAACTTCTTAAAAATAAACGTATCGGGGTCAAGTATTTTGAAGGCATTAAATGAAGCATGAATTGTTGATATGCATCTATTCATTTCTGATTGTATGATTTCAGACTGGGTTAAAAATCCAAGCCTAAACATTCAGTCCATCTTGCCACCAATTATTTCTGAAATGTGTGGGCAGCCATTTTGCCAACACTAAATATCAGGCATTTTCCCACAACATTCAGCCCAGTTAGATCAGGAGACCACTGATATTATATAAAATATCATATATTTGCTTATATATATATATATATATCTGCTTATATTGGACCCCAACTCAGTGTGAATTGAGTTGTGCATAGAAAATCCTATGAAAATTATTTTATAATATAACTTGTGCTTATTTATTTTGTCCCAACTGTTGCAAGCTCAACTGTTTCCAATCAAATACTATAAGCATGCCTCTGTCCTCAAAACGCTTCAGAAAGTTTGACGTGTCACTGCACTCACATACCAATTCCAGGTTTATGAATTACATACAGGTTTCTGTAGCTGGCATATCTCCACTTTCCCTTCATGTCAAAATCCATTTTTCTGCTTTCCCCTATTCTCTCCTTGCATTATCCTTTTTTGCAGTCTACAAGAGTTTGGTGGGTTCACTTTTTAAGTAATGCTGCCTCTGCTCCTTAAAGTATACATTTCAAGTATGTTCAGTCTTTTGAGAAACATTTTATGTTGCCCAAATTTATTTGTAATTGGCTGTGGTTTGAATCAAAAAAACTTTTTAGCGGATGACAGAAGATTGCATGCGCGTATGTTTACAAAGGTGTGGGTATTTGGATGTAATGTTGTACATGTACGTGTGAGTTGTGGATGCTTTGCATATTGTCTGTCGGTGCCTGTATCTGTACAGTATGTTGAGCGAGTTTAGTCTCCCTGTTGTTTTTGTATCGCGGTCGTATAGCGGGAGACTCTGGCGCTGACTCTAACTCTTTGTCTTGTGTCGTGTGCAGGCTGGTATCGCAGGGGCACCTGCCCGAGCAGTATCGGCCGTAAAGAACATGAATCTTCCAGAGATACCCCGAAACATCAATATTGGAGACATCAGCATAAAAGTGCCAAATCTACCCTCTTTCAAATAGATGCCTCTCACAGCAGAAGTTGACAAATGTTTACGATTAAATTTGTTTACCAAAATCAAAGACGAAATAACTTTTATCAAAGAAAAAAAATATATGAAGGTACTGTGTGATTCTCTTTTGTGTTCCCTTTTATGTAACTGTTGAAAATGAATGTCATTTACCTGGCTTTTTTTTTCTTTTAAGAAAAATTCTTATGGTATTTATTTATTACATTCCTTTGCCCTTTCTGAAGGTGTGCCCTTATGTCTTGGCTGCTACAGTATTTTAAGGAGAAAAGAGTACTTCTATAGTACTTTGTGAAACGAACTAAAATATTCTTGTATTCCATTATCTAAAGTCCTATCCTTATGTAGTATTGTTGTTTTGTCTTTTATGTATTCAAAGTCTTTTAAACATTTAAATGATCTTTTCAGGGCTCTGTAACAGCTTTCGTTAGATATCTAGTATTGATACATTCCAACAATACCCTCATTACATGATATTTTCCGTATCGGCAATTCACATTCTAAAGCCTTAATAATGTATGCTGGAAAATCAGGTCACAAACAGTGTTTTTTGCTTGGCCAGAATAACTTACAAAATCCTGTCCTTACCTGCTGCTCATCTTTCAAAGGCACACCCATGCAAAAGCAAAGCAGGTTCCACAAATGTGAACTTCCCTTTTCTACTCTGGTAGGACTGATACCTGGTGACCTATTGCCCAGTTATACTGTTTAGTTCACTAATAATCTGACAATCACAGGGGAAATAATGAACTGCCTTGTAGCTATATGATATAAATGAGTTTTTTTGCAGTTGTAGTACGGTACATTTATTCATCAGCTTCCCCTCTAGCTCATAGCCATACTCTTAACTGCTGTTGAACCTCCTTTGTCATCATTCAACTGCATTTGTAAGACACGAACGTGGTGAATACGAATCACGTAAGTGTGTCTGACCATGCAAAAATGTTATTTCACTATTTTCTAATGTATATAATTATGGCTTTAGAAAGTAATTAGCAGAAAATGGGTAAAGACATGTATGATAAAGTGGTGGGAATTATTGACATGCAGTGATATTGGATGTCTAATGAAAATGGTTAGTACTTGAAGCCAATTGTATGCTGTTTCTTTTAATCATTGCATGTGAGGGGTTATTGTGTTTTCTTTTGCATCATAATAAAGTATTGAATCAGATGTATGGTGTCCGTGAATTGCATTTAGTATTCACATAGTTTGAGTATCGCCTCAAGGCTCTTACACTTTTAACAAATTCTGACCTCTTGTTTGACAGGAACATCTGTCAAATGACTTATGACAAATTACATTCAATGAATTTGAATTTGAATTCTGTATGTCAAGTTCCATCCTACCTACCAACTCAGAAGAGTGATTGAAATAATTAATGAAAAGTATCATTTTAATGCTGAACATTTCCTACGTTTTGCCCATTAAAGATAACAATCCTGTTATGAACAACCAATAACCATAAATATAAATTCTAGACATTCCAGACAGTGTGACGAAGCAGCAAAGCATGCTGATACTGTATGTAAAGTCAAGTTTAAGCAAAATTGACATGTAACAGTATACCAAGTAAAAGGTGGTGTGAAGTAATTGCATTATGATTAAGTTAGAATTACCAGGTCATTTAACAGGGGTATATCTTATGATCGTAAGATCACAAGATACACTGCCCGTCCAAAAAAAACTAATATTTTGTTAGACCGCCTTTAGCTTTGATTACGGCACGCATTCGCCATGGCATCGTTTCAATAAGCTTCTGCAATGTCACAACATTTGTTTCTGTCCAGAGTTGCATTAATTTTTCACCAAGATCTTGTATTGATGATGGGAGAGTCGGACCACTGCGCAAAGTCTTCTCTAGCACATCCCAAAGATTCTCAATGGGGTTAAGGTCTGGACTCTGGTGGCCAATCCATATGTGAAAATGATGTCTCATGCTCCCTGAACCACTCTCACGATTTGAGCCTGATGAATCGTGGCATTGTCATCTTGACCTGACCAACTGCAGCAACCCCAGGTCATAACACTGCCCTCACAGGCTTGTACGGTAGGCACTAGGCATGATGGGTGCATCACTTCATCCGCCTTTCTTCTTACCCGGATGCACCCATCACTCTGGAACAGGGTAAATCTGGACTCATCAGACCACATGACCTTCTTCCATTGCTCCAGAGTCCAATCTTTATGCTCCCGAGCAAATTTAAGCCTTTTTTCCCCCGATTAGCCTCACTGACAAGTGGTTTTCTTAAGGCTCCACACCTGTTTAGTCCCAATCCCTTGAGTTCCCTTTGCATTGTGCGTGTGGAAATGCTCTTACTTTCACTATTAAACATAGCCGTGAGTTCTACTGTTGATTTTTTATGATATGATTTCACCAAACGTTTAAGTGATCGCCGATCACGATCATTCAAGATTTTTTTGACCACATTTCTTCCTCGAAGATGATGGTTCACCACTATCCTTCCAGGTTTTAATAATGTGTTGGACAGTTCTTAACCCAATTTTAGTAGTTTCAGCAATCTCCTTAGTTGTTTTCTTTGCTTGATGCAGGCCAATAATTTGATCCTTCTGAAACAGATTAACATCTTTTCCACGACCACAGGCTATGTCTTTATGGTTGTTTAAGAAATGAGAAGCTACTCACTGCATCAGTTAGGGTTAAATAACTTGTTGCCAGCTAAAACATATTAATCACTGCAGTAATTATCCAATGGAAGGCTCTTACCTATTTGCTTAGTTAAATCCAGGTGGTGACTTTTCTTTTGGCCAGGCAGTGTATATTATGCTGAACAAAATGTGTTTATTTTGAATGTAATGGTGAATGGTAAAACAAGGATGAATTCCAAATAATATGAAACACTAATGAAATTCATCAGCTTTTCTTAGTTGATAGTTATATGTATGTCACAATTTAAAGCAACTGTTTTACACGGTATGCTTTGATTCCAGCCTTCCCTCTGAATTATAGATCACTAGTTTGTACCAGGCCGACAAATAACATCCAGTTGTCGGTGTTGGTTGATCTTACATATTCTTTCACCTGTTCATTATAATGTGGCTCTACTGATTTTTAAACAAATCTAATTAATTAAATTGATGGTTTTCTCCTTTGAAGTCATCAATGTTGTTACATTACAGTGTAACCTCCTAATAAGAGGAATCGTAATACTACCGTTGGTGTTAGTGCCTCATCTTTCATAACAAACTGTGGAGATATAATTATATTTAAATGTGCTTATGTCATTTCACCGAGATGCTGTTTAACGGTTCCTGAGGGTTTAATTTCTAATTTCCTCCACTTCATTAGCTCTTATGTCAAGTCCTGCATGAGATTAATAAATGCAGTTTATTAAAAGAAGACAACGGTGTATCGTTTATCTTTTGCTTGACTTCCGTAAATGAATACTGTTTAGAATGGTAACGAAGAAGGATATCCGACAATATTTTTCTGACAAATTCCTCATCGCTCAAGTGCTCAAGGTAATAAGAAGGAATCAAGATCCTGGTTGGAAGAAATTATATGGCTGTTGGAACCGATACATTTTTCTTCTAGGTCATTAACTTGTTTAACTAGCATAAAAGGTCCTGGGGATGTTGTCTGTAAATGTGAATTATATGAGGGGAGAAGATTAATCTGTTTTGAATGGAATTATATTTGTTGAGTAGTCTGGGAGTTCTGTCCTAGCATGCTTCACTTCATTAAATCCTGTAAGTGCCAATGCCTGGTGAGAATTCTAGCTTTTATAAGTTAAAGGAAATTGATTTAAAACCATGTTACACTTTCATCGGATAAACAGTGTGACTGTGCTATGATACCAAGTATTATGCGTTTCCCTATAAGTAATTGTAGCCATTCGTGTTATGTCACGTAGGCCTATCTCAAGTCCAGTTTGATCTAACCCCACAGAAATTGATGTGCCTCGTTTTCTTTCAGTCTACTTCAAACATGAAACATTATTTAAACACGAGTTAATGAACAGTACAGTAGAAACATCCGTTTTGGCTTTCCAGAATATTCTATAATATACAGCCTGTTTTAATAGCGTGATGGTGTGCATATAATTGCGAGCTATACAGAAACATACTGTAGACAATGTGTAAGATAAGACCTGGGCTAGCTTTTAATTTTGAAAAGTTGGCAAAAACTCCAAACACTTCACAAATGATTACATTCCCTGGAACGATTTAACTTTGTCTTGAAATTCACGATTGGTCGTAGAATAATTTGGTCGTAGATTAAGTTTCCTTCTCGTTAAATAGTTGCATCGGAATGATCATGGGTGGTCAAAGGTGCTGAACGATAAATGAACGATATAGATATGTAAATTATGAATCTAATTGAACCCCCACCCCATTCGTGTAAGACTAACGAGTCAAATGAATTGGCAGCATATATGGCACATCTGAACGAAGGAAGAAATGACGGCAACGGTTCAGCTGAATGGATGCATATATCTAATGAGCAGAAGAAAACAAGACATAAGATGCATGTTTGTTAAATTGAAAACATCAATCACAAATAAACAAAAATACAACATGCTTAGACTGTGAAGGAGTAGGTTAAACAAGTAATTAAAGTTTAGCCTAATTAAGATAACGCTCAAGAAAAGGCAACTCTGAAATGATAACAACAATGATAACAGCCGTCGACATTGAAAATCTCAAGATGTCGAAAGGGAAACCTATCAATTTATTTAGTTTTCAAATTAAATAACACAATGTTTGCAGCGTTACATGTGCCTTTTGGAAAAACGGATGTCCCAGGCTGACAGAAATGCGATCGCGTAAACGTGTGTTGTTTGGTTTCGTTGGCTCCCTGTTGAAGCACTGCTGATGACAGAGAACATGTGACCCACTAGGAAGTAAAGGAAAATAGAAAAATAAGAAATGTGCTAGTGCTAGATGCGAGATTAAAGCGAATACATCCATTGGGTCGTTATGGCATCTATTATCAAAGAAACCCAGAGGTAAGAATTTGATACGAAAATACAAATGATTTTATATCGATTTAGCTTGCTTGCTAGCGAAAACAGCAACAGCTTGTCAGCCAGATAGCTGGCAAGCTAATGTTGGCTGGATTTGTACCCAATCGTACGTCTTTTAATTGTATAGATAACTGTGTAATTGGGGATCCGTTTTAGAGTAATTAAAACGGTTTCAGAACTCGGAGTAGCTTGCTAGCTTACGTTGCTAGATAGTTAGCTGTTGACTGCTAGCTGGCATAGTCGCTTAGGCACACCGTCCAGAGTATCTTACAAGACCATCATTGCAACATAAAACTGCATATCACAGGAAATAGTAACATCAACACAACTTAGATATAGAACAGCGACTGATACGTAAATACATAAAACCGAAGCAGTGCCCGTGATACAGTGTAGGTGAATGCAACAATGTTGTAACGTTACTGAAGTGTAACATTCGAGGATTAATAATATTCAGTCTGATTGTGATCAATACAAAATATATGATCTACCAGTGTCTTTAAAACCTTTTGGAGAAGAGCTTTATTTTATTTTCGTTTGCATCACATTGTATGATCTAACCTACATTTATAATCATACCTGTTTCTAAGTGGTGAAAAACAGATTCAGCTGGTATCTAGCTACATTTCAGAGGAATCCATGCAGTCTTTAGCCTAAACATTTCTGTTGGTATTATAAAGATCAGGCTAACCCATTACCTTGAAACATCAGGACAACTGGAGCATGGCAAACGTGGATTTCGTAAAATATGGGCATGCGTTTACCACATTTATACAGTATGTACAGTGGTTCGAACAAGAACACAGGAAGACAAATGTATCTGTGCTTGTTATATCCATTTCTAGAAGGTTTCGACTGGGTGAACGTGACTGTCCTTTCTGGGAGTCGAGGGTAAATTGTATTAAGCCATAAAAGCCTGTACTACGAACCTGTTGCTTGTACCCAAAGCAACGAGCTGAATTCAGAATGGTTCTCAATCCCATATGGAGGGAAGCGAAGTGATTCACCGGTTTTATTTGCTGCATATGCTAATGATTTAGTGCAGTAATTGAAGTGTAAGAGTTAAAGAAGATGCTAGGCCATCTGCTTTATGCAGATGAAATTATATTTCTGGCTGAGACAGAAGGTGACCTCTGTGAAATTGTAACCTTTCTGCTTGGTGTTCTAAATGCAGATTTATGAGAAACCATGGAAAGGTACAGATTATTCCATTTAAAAAAAAAAGAAACTTGCATGATTTTTGTTATTTTGTGAATGTTAAATTAGAGTATTAAAGTTCCCATAAATATTTATATATGGACTCACATTAGGCTGAATTTGAAAAGGACCCTTACCATCGAAGGAGGCATGGATTGGTGACACTGTGAAATGTGGAGAAAATGAATTTTTAAAATTTGTAATCGGGTAGTACAGCCCGATTACTACCCGAATAGAGTGTTTCTATTCATTAAAAAAAAAATACCTGTGATGTCAGGAAATATTTAGTTTACCCTATGATAAATATAAGGTATATAGCTAACAATCTAAATGGTTAGAAAGGGGTCAATAATTTTGACCCCGAGTTAAAAATAGTGTTTCTTGGGACTTGAGCAGACCACAAGTTCAAAATAAGGCTAAATCTTTTACCAACAACGACTAGGAGTCCACATTGGCAGAACACAGCGGACTTCTTCCCTCCAGTGGTAGGGTGGGTTGAAGTTGACCATACCACTGCAGTAGTTTCTTCCAGTATACCACTTGTCATCAGTGAAAAATATGCTTCTTTTCCAATTGATGTTGGCTCTCCTGCAAGCACTGACTGGTCTGTGGTGTGAAAAAATGTCACTGGTTTGTGGGTGCAGTGCTTCGCCCTGCATGGTGTGCCGGTGGAGAGGAACTTGAGAGGAACATTTTAAAAACAAAACATTACAAATATGTATTTCTAGCAAAATGAGGAATATGGGCTCAAACTCAAAGTGTGAATTTATGTTCTCATCAAGAAAGACTTTCCTGTAGAGCTCCCCTCGTCTACATATAAGTCAAACTGTGCACAGCAGGAAGGAGATATTTCACCCCTAAATTGAGTCTAGTCATTTCAATGCGATGCCAAAGACAGAATTTGTGCTGTGTGTGACTTGAGAGAGGTGGAAATTTAAGTGTAATTTATACAGGAATGCATGACGATCTCCATGCAGAAGTGTTTCAGGATTAACCCAGCATCGATAGGATGAGATCAAGTGTTGTGGTTGTTTACTGAGGGGGATTTTCAACTTGATTCCTTTGTTCACAATTCATGGAATAGGAGTAGATTCTGTTAGTGTCGTAATTCACCTTTTATACTGTTTGTTAAAAGAGAGCTGATCTTTGTTTTTCTCAAGTACAGGACTTACAGTTGCAAGAAAAAGTATGTGAACCCTTTGGAATTACCTGGATTTATGCATAAATTGGTCATAAAATGTGATCTGATCTTCATCTAAGTCACAACAATAGACAAACACAGTCTGCTTAAACTAATACCACATAAACAATTATATGTTTTCATGTTTTTATTGAACACAACATGTAAACATTCACAGTGCAGGGTGGAAAAAGTATGTGAACCCCTAGGCTAATGACTTCTCCAAGAGCTAATTGGAGTCTGGAGTCTGCCAACCTGGAGTCCAATCAATGAGACGAGATTGGAGGTGTTGGTTAAAGCTGCCCTGCCCTATAAAAAACACACACCAGTTTAGATTTTACTATTCTCAAGAAGCATTGCCTGATGTGAACCATGCCTCGCACAAAGAGCTCTCAGAAGACCTACGATTAAGAATTGTTGACTTGCATAAAGCTGGAAAGGGTTACAAAAGTATCTCTAAAAGCCTTGATGTTCATCAGTCCACGGTAAGACAAGTTGTCTATAAATGGAGAAAGTTCAGCACTGTTGCTACTCTCCCTAGGAGTGGCTGTCCTGTAAAGATGACTGCAAGAGCACAGCGCAGAATGCTCAATGAGGTGAAGAAGAATCCTAGACTGTCAGCTAAAGACTTACAGAAATATCTGGCACATGCTAACATCTCTGTTGATGAATCTACGATACGTAAAACACTAAACAAGAATGGAGTTCATGGGAGGACACCACGGAGGAAGCCACTGCTGTCCAAAAAAACTTTGCTGCACGTTTGAAGTTTGCAAAGAGCACCTGGATGTTCCACAGCACTACTGGCAAAATATTCTGTGGACAGATGAAACCAAAGTTGAGTTGTTTGGAAGGAACACACAACACTATGTGTGGAGAAAAAAGGCACAGCACACCAACATCAAAACCTCATCCCAACTGTGAAGTATGGTGGAGGGGCATCATGGTTTGGGGCTGCTTTGCTGCCTCAGGGCCTGGACAGATTGCTATCATCGACGGAAAAATTAATTCCCAAGTTTATCAAGACATTTTGCAGGAGAACTTAAGGCCATCTGTCCACCAATTGAAGCTCAACAGAAGATGGGTGATGCAACAGGACAACGACCCAAAGCACAGAAGTAAATCAACAACAGAATGGCTTCAACAGAAGAAAACACGCCTTCTGGAGTGGCCCAGTCAGAGTCCTGACCTCAACCCGATTGAGATGCTGTGGCATGACCTCAAGACAACCATTCACACCAGACATCCCAAGAATATTGCTGAACTGAAACAGTTTTGTAAAGAGGAATGGTCCAAAATTCCTCCTGACCGTTGTGCAGGTCTGATCTGCAACTCCAAGAAACGTTTGGTTGAGGTTATTGCTGCCAAAGGAGGGTCAACCAGTTATTAAATCCAAGGGTTCACATACTTTTTCCACCCTGCACTGTGAATATTTACATGTTGTGTTCAATAAAAACATGAAAACATATAATTGTGTATGTGGTATTAGTTTAAGCAGACTGTGTTTGTCTATTGTTGTGACTTCGATGAAGATCAGATCACATTTTATGACCAATTTATGCAGAAATCCAGGTAATTCCAAAGGGTTCACATACTTTTTCTTGCAACTGTAACTTTATGGCACCTGATGACTTCATGATTATTTAGGATAGACTAGTGTGTGGAGCTGATTACCATGCAGTTTTGTGTTTGAATTGCATTTTGTGCTAACTGTACAATAGATTATTCTCAGTATACAAATAACTGCCAAAATAAAGGCAACTCTTTGGTAACTCAGGGGGGACACTCAAACGGCCTTTGCCTGGCCTAGGAGAGTAGGGGGGCTCGTTGGAAAGGGGAGGGTCAAGCCTATATGCCTATCCCCCTGATGGACACTCACAATATTGCACCTGTTTAAAGGATCCCTAATCTGTGTTGCCTGTAAATGTGTCTTCTTATGACAGCTGGGCTCCATATTTTTGTTGTTGTTGTTGTTGCATTGCTGTTATTTTCTTGATTCAGTGTTTTATCCAACTAACCTTTTTTGTACTTTGTAATCTTAAACATGATCACTACACGTGATTTCCAAAAAAACATTTTATGGACTGATAATGCCTTTCACATTTTGGTTATTAACTAAAGAGTTTTTGTTTGACATCTTAATAGCATTAAAGAAGCAGTGACACACATCAACGCCATTGACCTAAACAAGTTTTCTCGCCTGCTGACACGGATTCTTCAGAAACTTCACCTAAAGGTATTAAGTATGTCAAGTCATGGCTTGTGGGTGTACCAGTCAACTAACAGATTCCCATATTTAATCAAGACTTGTTGTTTGGCTCATTCATCTTGAATAGCTTTGCAGTTTCTTCTCTCACATATATACTGCATTCTTATTAATGACATTCTCTGATATTTTCACATTTTTAACAACTCTTTATTCCCTGTATTATTATTATTATTATTTTATTATTATTATTTTCCCTCAGTATGGAACTCCCAGTTGTAGTTCTAGGCTCATCCCATAGCTGCAACCTCCTCATTTCAGGAGTAAGTTCACTGGCTTGCTTCCTCTGAAACACATGCAGCCAGCTGCTTCTTTACATTCTGCAGCTGCATTCTACTGTCCTGGGGGACTGTGCAACTTGTCGGATGCACCGGATCAACCAGAAGAGTTGCTATTGTGATGGGGAATACACTGCCAAATGTAATCTCCCTCCCTGGGTGACCCAACAGCCGATTACGTGTACCTCTGAGGGACCCCCACCCGCAATTAGTACTGGCACTATCATTATTAGATCCGTACTATGGGGCTGCATCACCCTGGAGACACTCACTGATATTTTCTGTAATTGTCATGCATTATGAAAATGCTATATGATCATATTAGTAATCAGTATACCTAATTTATTGGTATTCAAGGAAATTGTACGTTTTATGAGGTACGTCCCCAACTGGACTAAAAGATTGCAGTGTGTTCAAGACCAGGACTGCTGGTGTTAGATAGTAATGATTTTAATTCTGGTGTCTGCAGGCAGAACGCTCCTTTACTGAAGAGGAAGAGGAGAAATTACAGAGTGCACTGTCACTGGAGAAACAGGCCCTCAATCTGGTGCTGGAAACAGTCTCTTTCATTTTGGAACAGGTCAGTGGTATGAAGTGCTTTCATACTTCCCCTTCCCCTTCAACAGTTCCTTCAGATTGGCTTCAGAAGTGGTCGCTGTTTCAGAAAAAATAATTTGATATTTATACAGTATTTTATTGACTATACATGCAAGAACAATGGGTGGCGAATTTGAATAACTACTCTCAGCCTTGATGGGAGCATCATTGACTCTGGTGTAAATGATTTCCAAGATGCACACACTTCTCTGAATCATAGACAGTGGGCAGCATCATGGATTGAATGGGCAAGTGAATCATGGCAACCTACAACCTAATGAAAACAGTCTGTGATAAAGATCATTATTTTCAGGCGTAGTGCATTGTAACATGTTCACAGTTACAAAGTAGATAAATAACAGCTCAGACCATCAGGGAAGCTAGATAGTTACTTATTTTATCAGTCATGTATATTACAGTTTGTAGGTACAGTACATTACTACACATAAACAAGGCTTACTAACAAGTCACAGTTAAAATGACATGAGTTTAAACTATTTATGTGTCAACAAAGTAGCTAGCTATTGAGCTACCAAATGGAACAATTCAATAAAATCTACAAAAGTCCACTTAAATTCTATTGGACTGCAGCAATTTTCCAACAGAGTGCTCACCATACTTCTCTTGCAGTCGAGAGGCAATGATTTCTTTTTGACAATTAAATTGAGGCATGATTAAAAGACCTTATTGATAAAGTCTGATTGGCTTCTCGTAAACACAACATCTTCAACTTCTACAGTGTCGAAACACGGTATTGCTTTTTACTTTGTCAGGGAACGTCAACCTTCTACATCAATACAACTACCAGTGAAAACTGGATATTTTCTTTGATCTTCCCCCCCATGTACTCACAAGCCCAGCTCTGCTTCGCTTAAGCTGTTTGATGAATGAAGGCTACAAGGTGATATGGCTGTCTGCTTGATTTAGGCCTACTATTTTTATTCATGTTACCTACTTTACTCTCTGTCTTCATTGTTCAGGGATTGAAATATTCTTAGGAAATGATTTGCTTGCAGCTGAATCTAAGCTCGGTCTGTCGGAAGATCCAATGTGTTGTACTTTATATACATGGATGGAACTGTTTACTTTAATAGGGGGTTGTGGGTGGAGTCTCAGTTTTTTGAGCCTTTTTCTAGGTTTTGGGTACTTCCCACTAAAAGCAATCAATCAATTTGACGAAAATGCTGACATCCTACAGCATGTACTCCTTTATAAATCGGTGATGTAGGCCAACTTTATGAATAGAAAAAAGGAGAACCTTGTCTGAACATTGTTCAAGTGCCATCTACAATCATTTGCTGGTTCTAAATGCCAACCTTTAGTAATTGACAGCCATTACACAAACTTTGCTTGCCAAGTGAAAAATAGAAGAGCGACAGATTGGATTCATCATTCTGTCTATAGTAATGTCTAAAATGCCTTCCTAATCAGAGCACAACCTGACATTTTGATGTGGCGCGATGCACTCTCTATGATACGATCACTTTGAGATCCTGTCTGAGATGACAGTTGATTTATTAATGATTAATATATTGTTTTATTTGTAATTACAATAATACATTTTTGTATTTAAAAAATGCTGCTACCCTTGAAATGAAAGAAATTCAGCACACAGATAGATAGTCTTATACAAGAAATGCCAGTCACATATAAAAGATTGCTAGTGTAATAATTCTAGATTACAACTGCACAATGTTATGTATATATATATGTACAGTAACATTTGTATTCACACCCTTGATAAAGATGAACAAAAGAGATTGTATAAAATAAACTATATAAGTAATGAGCTTTATTTTATGCTCACAAAATGCAGAAAATTATATTCTTTAATAATAATGCACTGGCACGAACCACAATCGAATGGTTCAAAAATTCTCAGAAAAATCAAGAATCACAAATATTCACACCCCTGTTATCAGTACTTTGTGGTTTCTCCATTGGCCATTATAACAGCAAGTAGTTGCCTTCTGTAGTGTCGTACGAGGCTATGGAACTTCTTGGGGGGATCCTCAACCATTCCTCCATGCAGAATTGTTCTAGTTCCTTCAGATTCTTGGGTTGACGTTTAGTTCAAACCACAAATGTTCAATTGGATTCATGTCTGGAGACTAAGATGGCCACGTCAGGCATTGATCTTGTGCTCTGTCAACCATTTCTTAGTTGCTTTCGACCTATGTTTGGGATTGTTGTCTTGTTGGAAGGTCCATCTGCGGCCGAGGTGTAGCTTCCTGGCAGAGGAAACAAGGTTTTTGGACAAAATGTCTTGGAGATCTTGAACTGATCCCCTTGGATTTCTTTTTGCCTCTCAAACCATCCATCTCACTACATGTGGGGGCAAATTAGACTTGCGTGCTCTACCTGGCAGGTTAGTCACTGTTCCAGTGGCCTTAAACTTCCTAGTAATTGACACAACAGTGGAAAGTGGTATCTTTAACTTTTTAGTGATTTTTTTTTGTAGCCATCTGATCTGTAGAGGTTAATAACCTTTTGTCTGATGCTTTCAGGGAGTTCTTTGCCTTTCACCATGATGGTGGCTGACCACAGTATTTCAAACGTGTGTTCCCTCCTTTTTAAACCCTCGGGAAACAGGAAACCATTGTAGGCCACTGTATAGTTCCATAACC
The DNA here is from genome assembly GCA_029706075.1 of Aldrovandia affinis. NCBI lineage: Eukaryota > Metazoa > Chordata > Actinopteri > Notacanthiformes > Halosauridae > Aldrovandia > Aldrovandia affinis. Next base: position 4,048,259 of record JAINUG010000069.1, read on the forward strand.
TTCCAATGAACTTCAAATAAGTTGTATATTTATGAAGATTTGTTTTTGTTGCATTACATTTTAAAGAATAGTTAGGGGTGTGAATACTTGTGATCCAGATGTTTTCTGGAAAAATATATATTATTAATAAAACAACAAATTGCATTAGTATTGTAGGTTTGGAATTTTCTGCATTTTTTCAGCATAAAATATACCTCATTACTTATATAATTTATTTTATACAATCTCTTTTGTTATCAAGGGTGTGAACAAAAATGTGTGAATATATATATATCCCCATTTAAGGCTCTGCCTTCAACATATGCAAACTGTATTTTAAGTAATGAAACATTATATATATATTAAAATATTCTCATTACCTTGTATTCTTGTATTCTTATCTCTCCTTGTATATTATTGATTATCTCTATATTAAATCATTTATTCCTGGATTGTAAATGTGTTTTTGATGGAAAAATGGAATACCAGACCTTGTCAGCTGTCCTCAGGGATGCTCAACATATTAACCTCTACAGGCCGTCTACCACAATGTAAAACCTGCGTCCCTCAAGCAACAGCTCGAGAGCATCCACCTCCACCCTGACAAGGTTGACGCCCTCTCTCAAGCCTGGGGGTCCACGGGCCCGGACACCATCGAGAAGTTCAGGCAAAGGATATTCGCCCCGAAAAAGGTGAGGGCCACGCACTATGGGGTTTTCAAGTAGCACTTAAGATCCCGCCGGCTCAGGGTTGTCGTAATGCAGAGGGGCATCTCTTTTGCTGATATACATCCCCTCAACTGGAGGTAGGGGCGAAGAGCTGAATAGCATTGGCATCAATAGTCAGCATCATATATTTCAGAATGAGCAGCCCCACCACCGATGTGTTTCCCTCGAGAGTGGAATGCTGTAGTGACTTACATGCATCTGACCTACATTGCCACTGTCACTAGATGTGCACTGCTGGAGTCCTATAAAAGCAGATGTTGAAAAACCTCATCCAAATGCTCCAGTACACCTGCAGGTGGGTTTGTGTTCAAACCGTCTTCAGTTTGAGGTTTCGCGTTACCCTATGATGATAACATCACAGGTGGGCAGGAAAACAAAAAAGCACCTTTGTCATTCTTGATGACTCTTTCTGCGTGTGCTGTCAACGTAGCCTGGAAACAGGACACAGTTGCAATGAAAAATAATTCAGAATTCATGAATTCAAAATGTGATTCAAAGTGAGCGATCCATTGCAAATTGTGCTGCCTGGGAGACCGAATGCAGTTGCACACCTTCCTTCCACCATGATGAAAACGCAGTGTTTGCTCAGTTTTTAATATGCCAGCAAGTACCCCATAAAACACTTAACGCTGTTCCTCTTCACCGGCCAGTTAATCTATCACGCCGTAAAGGCAGGTTGATGTACCATCTGACAGTAAATCAGCTGTTTAGTGCCCCCGTGTCTTCCTGTTTCTTGCACTAGGAATTCCTGTCACATTCTCTGAGTCTCTTTTGGATGTTTTTCATTAATTTGTTTTATATATGTTACTTGTTGTAAATGCATCAAGAATAAAGTTAAAGATACGTTTTTGATTCTAGCCATGTCCTAGCAGTGCTTTGTGTAAAATGTGCATATTCTCTTGCTTCAGTTTCTCTTGTTAAAATTCAGCTTGCTGCATGTTTTATAACATCTTACACTTGTGAGATTGCTTTCTTGTCCAGCATGCTGCTTTCAGCCTGGTTTGGAAATATGTTTTCTTCTATATATGCTACTTTTTTGTATGTTTTCTTGTATATATACTACTTTGACTAATAAGTGGTAGGTTAGTCAAAGTAGGATATATACAAGAAAACATACAAAACAAGTAGTAAAACATTAATAAAAATGTTTAATGAAATAAAACATTAATGAAATGTGCATTAGAATTTGTATTTCTAATGATTGTGAACTATAGTCATAGTCAAAAATTCTCCCAAACCGCACGTTTTGTTCTTTATGGTCCAGATTTATTTGTTTTGGAAAATGATGTGTTTTAGCTTTGACTGTTCAAATTGATTAATAATTAAATAATTGGCTACATGTGAACCCTACCTAGTTATGTTCCTGGAAAAACATAAACACTAAATAATGTTATTCCTTATTTTGGAACTATGCTGGGATGGTGATCAAATATGTTCAAAGAGGGATAACAGGAAATTGAATATTTAAATGCAAGAACTAATATAACAGTTTGTGTGTCATATTGAAGTGAGGTTGGTAATGAGGAATGGAATGTAATGCAATGGTTACAAAGTGAGAATGTCTATTTAACACATAAAAAAACTGGGAAAGGAACAGATTGATACTATCTGTACGGTGTGTGGATGGGCTATACTACGTCACAGTGTGAAAGTGTTTACTTGTGCACTCAACATTTGCAAGGAAATGCATGAGCAAAGTGTAGCTGTGAATGTGAAATGAAACGATTGTTTTGTTTTGCAGCTGGAGCATGTCGGGTGGCAGCTCAACCTGCAGATGGCCCAGTCCACACAGGCTAAATTGAAGTCCCCACAAGCAGTGCTAGAGCTTGGGATCAGCAGCAGCGAGGAAGCAGAGGTAAAAGAGCATTGTTTCACCAACATAATCCAGTGCTTCACTGTTGTGCGCTCACCAAAAAAACGAAGGCTGTTTACTTAGCCCGTGCTTCAGGGATCTCCTTCTGCCTTCAAATAGATGCTAATTCTGCACGTGTCCCTCAGGACCAAGGGGAGAGCTTGTTAATAAAGGCCCCCAGGGCCTGGCTGGTGCACTGTCTTTTAGGGGTATGTGTATTGGCAACAGCCCACATCTCTCAGACCAGGCCACATCTGCAGACTGCTTTCCATTTGGGAAGAGTGGAAAGAAGTAGGGAAAGGCATGTCTCCCCTCCCGCCCCTCTCACTGAACGCTGCTTGCAATCCACTGTGAAGGCCAGAGACTCACTCGATAAGCATATGCGGGACCACGCTTCTCAGGAACGGTGTCAGGTGCTTTTCTCTGATAGTCTAGGGTTGATGCCTAGGTGGTTAGGGCTACTGCCGGTTTTCGCGTGGTCAGATCTGGAGTTGAATCAAAAGCTGGCCTTTGATGATAGATGGCCCAGCCACGCTCTGGGCACTCATGTACTGTATAGAAGAGTGCAAGGGAGTAATAATAGCATAACCCCCTGGAGAGGGTGATCTGGCCTGCAGCTGTGCCGGTTGGACTTTGTGTGATGGGATTCTTTGCTTCGGAGGGTTTTCCTTCTGGTTTTCTTTGTGCCCCATTCCTCCATGCTGTTGACTAGATCTGGTGCAAGTGGGCCTTGTTTATTAATGCATGCAGTGTATTTTGAAAGTAAAATTCTTATGGCTGAAGGCTGAAGGATATTTTAATTTGAAAATTAAAATGTGTATTAATTTGTCATTTTCTGTACATTTTACACATCACACATTCAGCTAACTGCATTTATCAGAACATTTAATTTCTTATGCGTCTGCAAGCTGAATATTTTTCAAGCAAGCAATTGTGGATGCGTTGTATAACCATGGATATCTCCTCCTAGCAAGTGTAATTTCTTAATACAGGGATTCGTTTATTTGAATCTACTGACATGTCTCCTGGTGGGAATTAAATATAGCCTGGGGCACGCAAAGGTAATGGGAACAGTAGCTACAGTTTGCTACAATTTATTGCCAAGATGCTCTACTCTTGTTGCTCGGATGGGGGCACTGTTGCCACACATCAAAGACAGTCTGAAAGGGCTTTGTTCCCAGCCTCTGCTGGAGATGAATTGTCTGCATGCTATTGAAATAGGTGTGTTATATTCGTCTTGTTTTCCAAAGTGTAGACCTTGAATTTACATTTCTGGCTCATATTCTACCATCCACGTTTGCTGATTGCTTTTGCTTGATTTTACCGATTTGAACAAATGCATTTTTGACATGAGAAAATCACAGTGCCCAAAATACAAACTGGGAGATGCTCATGGATGAATATTATTTTTGAGGAGACTGGCAGATAAATCCAAGGATTGCATGGGGGGGGTATTTTCCTGTTTTTCCACTCCCTTAACATCCTCATCTTTCTAAATATACCCACACTGAAGAACCTTTCATTTATTATGCATGTTGTTTGTTTGAAGCTCTTTATTGTAACATTCATTACACACAGAAAGTATTTCTGAGGAATGCACATATATATCCAGTATTTATGCGTGTTCAGTGTTTCAAGTGGGCTTTGAAAGTTTCTAAATTGTTACCGGTATGCACTAAGTCATCTCTGTACACTTTTAAAATAATTAGTTAGGTTAGCCCTAGATGCTATGTGAATTTTTGCATGCAGATATATTATCATGTGCATTCCAGTCTGCTTAAAAACATAATTTGAAAATGAACTTTTATAAAGTTCTGTAGATTGTTATGCAGTTGCTTATATTTTTTTATAAGATGCTGAACAGAAATTGCCTAAATTGTTTCAGTCAACCAGTTCTGATTTTTTTTATAACAGATTTACTCCCACACCAGTACTAAATAAATATTTCTGCAAGCTATAGACAACCATCACTAGTATGTGCAACCCTGAGAAGTTGTGTTCAATTTTAACAAATGCTCTAGGATTTATTAAGTACAACAAATTGACAGGTTCATGACCGCAGTTTTGTTGGATGCACAAGCATCTCTAAGAAATAGTATCATCTATAAGTAAAGATCATGCATGCCACATTTCATATTTATGTGTATGTCAGTTCATGAGGAGATAATTTTTTTAATCTACCATGTAGCGGTTAAACTGAATTTTCTTTCACTCATGATATTTGCATATATTATAGATTGCCTTCATTTTGCTCACTTATATATTCCATATATCTATACACCACATTTGACCCAGATTGAAACAAAATGAGTATGTTCATTTGCATAATGCATGCAAGCTTCTTTAATTAGTTTGGCTTTTAGTGGCCTCGTTGTTTCACCTAAAAATCTGAACTTGAACAAAATCTGATGTAGGAGAGTCCATTGATAAAGTGTGAAGATTTGTTAGACTCAGGTAGCAGTTTCCAGGAGGATACTTTTATGGAAATGCGAAATGCATAATATTGTCTATGGAACCATTTAATGTAGCCTAAATGTAGCCTGTGCTACAGGAAATAGGATAACATTGCAAAGTTTCAGACTGCTATGCCTTACAAAGTTTGCAAAGTTTTAAAAATGTCAATGTAAAACATGGCTAACTTATTGGATCTTGTAGCCTTCAATTGGATGTGGCCTATCACCCTCTACAAACAAAATCCAATTACAATTACAATACAGTTTAAAGAAAAGGATTCTGACAATTATTTCTGACAAAACTCTTGTCATATTTCTAACATGAACATATCCATCATGAAAATCTCAATAGACATGTGAATCGACATGCAATTGCACATAATCAGTAATCGTTAAATGACTAATTGGGATGATTGTTAGAGATCCCTCAACAGGTGGCTTCATGAAGAGGCTGTCTTGGTGTCTTGCCCTTGGAGAACTGAATTACAGGCTATAAAAGTCACTGAAAATGCAGGGCTGTGGCTGTAAGTTTTATTTATTTATTGTTTGTTTATTTGTTAGGAAAAAGCATTGTTACAGTGTTAAAAAAAACAAGCATCAGATGCATTGTATTAAATGTTTATTGCCAAAGGCTATACACCTGTCTCCAAGTCATGCTGACCTGCATACCTTTCCCACATTTCTTGTGCAAATCAGGTCACATTATTTGGATGAGTTCATGATGCACACATCCTCCCAAAGCACTTGTGTATGCTTCATGCACTTAGTGTCTATAGAAAGTCACCATACCCTTTTGAAATAGTCACTTTTTTTGTCTTACAGCCTGAAATGAAAGTACATCAAATCTATATTTTTCCAGCCTTATTTACACATTTTGCCTTACAACATTCAAGTGGAAAGAAAAAGGGCAACATTTCTCATAATTAATAAAAAATTAAAAACTATAATAACAGGGTTGGAAAAGTGATCAGTCCCCTGATTTAATACTTTGTAGAGGCACCTTTTGCTTTAATTACAGCCATCAGTCTGTTTGGATATGTCTCTACCAGCTTTGCGCACCTAGATTGGGCAATATTTGCCCATTCTTCCTTGCAGAACTGTTTCAGTTCAGTCAAATTCCGTGGTGAGCAGCGATGGACTGCACTCTTCAAGTCCATCCACAGACAATGGTAAAAATGTTGTTCATCAAAGTGCTTATGAGCTCCACAACTGAATCTATTGTTTACTGTGAATCAGGTATGTATTGTAGTAGAGTGTCTGGAATAACTGGGAAAACATTCTCATCACAACTGTGTGTTTTTGCCATAGGGAAAGGTCTGTCAGAACCTATTAGATGTTTATATACTTTCTCAGAACTGTATCAGAAAGTGAACAAATACAACTAATAAAATTCTAGATTTTGACCAGAATTTAATTTGTATGCCTCCAGGCTTAATTTGTGTTGACCCTATTAGATTTCAGCCCCCACCCATTTCCTTTGCTTTGACTTCAGTATGACCCAGTCAAGGATAATTGAAGACAAGGATAAAGCTAAGCTTAATGTATGTAACATGCAATCCTTATATTGTGCTATTTTCTTGCAACTTTCTTCCAACTGTGTTGTTTTTTTCTTCTTCTTTTTTTTTGCAATTTCCTTGTCTCATTTGTACATTTTGGGCACTTTATGGAAAATTGTTTCCTAATCCTCTTTTGTTAATCCTTCATAATTGTTACCAAAGCATTTGACTTGAAAAGCGCGCTGATTATAATTTGTTTTCTGTGGGTTCAGCCGCCGAGGAGCGGAAACTCTTTGTTGGAGTTCACATAGTGAAGGCTGTGACCTCATTTATTATCACCCCAAGATAAAGAACACAATTAAATATCCCAATTTTGACTTGTGAAGAGGCACTGTGATCATTTCTTTGGAAGCCATCTGCGCATTCTGACATCTTTGCCACTGATAAAAACAACACTGTGCCCCATTCAGTGCTGTGTAGGAAGTTATAAGAGGAAGTTTCAGTAATAAGAAACTATCAGTGTTAGAAAAAACCCAGGAACGGCACCTTTCCCTCAAATTTTTGGTGCTTGTAAGGGGTGTGCTGAGCACTCAGGAAGAACAAGTTTCATTACTAATATGGCTACTTCCCTGAGCATGAGTAATAAAGGAATAATTGGGGCTATTGCCTGTGCTCGGGGGAAAAAGGAAGGGAAGAAAACTGGTAGTTCTAACTTGCCTTGCTAAAAGCTTGCCTACAAGTTATATGGCTCTAGTTTCACAATGCGCAGACAGTAGCACTAATCCAAGACGGAGGTGCATTAAGGTGTGTCCTTGTTCATTCCGGTAGTTTTGTGACTGTAGCGCACCTGTGGCGCAGTTGTCAGAGGTTGGTTTAAGAAGAATAAATGACCTGTGCATGTGGTTCATTATGGTCAATCAGATCATCAGCTTTTTTCCCCTTTAATACTTTTGCCAGAGTGAAATGGCAATTTTGTCATGTCTAATGAAGAGTAGGTGCCAGAATAACACTCTCTCCACATGCGTTTCCCTCATTGTACTTTGCAACCAGATTATCCACCTCCTCTTTTAACCCTGAGATTTCAGTGGCTAAGGATTTCCAGGTTCATCTTATTTCATCTTATTTTCTTATTTCATCTTATTTCATCCACTCCATTTAAGGCTCCGGGTTTGAACCAGCGTGTCGTCAGGTACCTCCCTTCTACTATCACTTCCCGCACCTCCCCTGGCCATCTGCCACAATATATACATACATTTATTTCAAAAACACATACCGTAGATAATTACACAGATGCAGCGACAGTCTCTCTCATTCACATGCATTGAACCACTCCTTTTGTCCAGGTGGACAAAATGATCACACACGAAACATACACATCGCCTTTTTTATTGACACACGCCCATTGTGCTGCCAAAGCCATGTTATTACCAATAAAGGTGCTTGCAATGGCTGAAACTAGCAATTAGAATACCATCCAGGTGCGTTTTCGCTACCGCCCTCCCAAAACTAGAGCCCATAGGGTAGATCAGCCTCCAGAAACTGGTTATGGCAGCAGGTGGGTGAAAGCATTGTCAATTAACCTTGAACCAATGAGATGGTAGAAGCCTCTTATTGCACTGTTTAAACATTGCCCCATGTCAATAATACAACAACTTCAATTAACTTGAAATAACTTGCTTGGTCCTTTCACTTCAGTTCGTGCACTGCTGACAGAAGTTTTAAGAAACTATTGCAGAGCTATGTAGTGTTTTACGATGCAATAATATTTGTTTTATATAGCAAAGAGGTTTACCACTTGTGATTCTCATACAAGGGGTTTCATTGAGGGTGAAACTTTTCTGTTTTTGTATTTAATTTGTATGGCTGTGCAGTGTTTAGGCGGCACGGTGGTGCAGTGGATAGCACTGTCGCCTCACAGCAAGAAGGTCTCGGGTATCCAGGCCGGGGCCTTTCTGTGCGGAGTTTGCATGTTCTCCCCGTAATCCGGGTACTCCGGTTTCTTCCCACAGTCCAAAGACATGCACGTTAGGCTAATTGGAGAGTCTAAATTGCCCGTAGGTATGAGTGTGTGAGTGAATGTGTGTGTGCCCTGCGATGGATTGGCGACCTGTCCAGGGTGTAGAACGCATGCTGGGATAGGCTCCAGCACCCCCCGCGACCCTGACCAGGAATAAGCGGCTTAGACAATGGATGGATGGATGGATGGATGTGCAGTGTTTATAAAAAAATAAAATAATAATAATTTAAGTTTGTTCTCAACATTATTTAAGATATCTTTATAGCTAAAAATCAAGCCAGTAAGGATAAAATACTTTGTATGTATTTAACAATCAGTTATTTATTTTCAGTAGCAATTTGTTTAGAAACTTACTGCAAAGCACAGATTGCAATTTGCAAGTTATCCTCATTGAAACTTGCAAAAATCATTGAATTTTGTTTTGGGTCAATCACGCAAGTATTTGACATGTATGATAAAAACCGAATATACATTTTTAACCAGAGTAATGCTATGTCAGATAAATATTTAACAGCCAGTTTGTCATTGTAATGTTGGATTAATATCTACGAAGGGTGCAGTATTCATTTCTGTTTATCACGTTAGTGATACCCAGTGCTAATACTGCATACACTATTTAAGAAACATCTATTTTAAACAATGGCAAGCTCATACAAATGGACGTAGAATGTAAAACAGACTACTGGTTTGAATATTAAACTAATTTTAATAAATTTAACCACTTAATCAGCATTACCACTTACAGGCTGCTACACCACAGGACAATGTTGTGGGTGTACTTCTGGTGTTGTGTGTACCGTGTACTGTACAAGTGTGGATGCTCATGCGGATGTTGTTACCTCACCGATTACAGATGCAATTACGAGTACTTGTAATGCTTCCCTCTGTTCTGCACACCATTAGTGCTCATGGTACCGTATCAACATTGTCAGATAGCATCAATCCAGTGCTGAGTGAGAGTTAAGTCCCTGTGGGATCCCACAATAAACAGTCTGTCCCATGGCCTGTCTTGGTCCACTTTCCCTTGAATGCTTTTTGCTCCCATCTTTTAGGCTCTCCTCTCCCTGGTGATTTGTTTTTGTCCTTCGGGATCCTGTTCAGTACTCCCATTGTTCAGCGATTATCCATTCTTCTGGTGATGTGTACAGCCCAGTGGTGTAATGGTTTCTGCATTCTTGCCGGTGATGTCACACTTTGTGCTTTGCCCATTGATTTTCCTCTCCTCTCCCCTCATCTAACCTTCTAGTCCTTTGCTTCTTTGAGCTCTTTGGGTTTTTTTTGTTAATAGTTCACCCAGTGTAAAATTATTTGGCACTGGGACCCGGGGGATGGTTACAAGCGCCTCCAAAATTATGCTTTTTTTGTTTATGTCACCTCGGGAGGATCATTTATTTAAATTGCTTCTCAGTACTCATTTCCAGGTCTACCTGTCAGAGTGTGCATTTACATGCACAAAAATACACTCACAGTATTTATGCAGAAATCACTCAAGAAGCTTTTCACAAGTTCGTGCAATGTTTTTTCAGGTTGCTATTTAAGTGGGTTTCATATATTCACTCCTCTTCCCATATTTTGGTATTTACAATTTCAGTTTGGTAGTGCTAGAACCAATATATAAGGGATAGGTATTCATTTATTTATATATAATAAAATTGTATTCCATTCCCAAAAAAGGTTGAGCCCCTTTTCCTACCAAGTTCTGATTTAGTTAGGGAGAGTTGTTTTGTCACATTCAAAACTGAACATTTCCACCTACTCTGAATAGTGTAAACAACATTATATTCATGTATTTTTGGGGACAGATTACATTCTATGATTTCAATGACTAGAGTCTTACAGGGGCCCAGATTAGGGTAAAAGTCATACTTGGCAAAGGGCAAGTATCTTAGAAAAGATACTTGTCCTTCCTAAAAGTTACTTGTCCTTGGTCTATTCACCTTCCAATTTTCCTGGAAAGTGCGATCTCTGCTCTCTGAATCATATTTTCGCTTTTAGCTGATCTTCTTTAGTTTTAGCCTTTTTAGTGGGAGGTGGACTTGCACCCTCAATAAATCTCCACATCTTTGAAAATGCGATCACTACGTCGTGTGTAGCCCAAAGATAGACATAACGGTTAACGGTATTTATTTTCTACATGGACATTTATGTTTGACTTGTGCAGCGTGTGCTCATGGGACTGTGTAGCAGTGAAGCAGTGACAGGTGCCCGCAGGTGGCGTCAGCGACTAGTGTTCTGACTGTATAGTATATCATAACGTACACTGTAGTCGCGACTCGAACGAGAGAGATTTATCCATTCCCAACTAGAGTGTGGTATGGCAGCTAACGTAATAGCTAGCTAATAATTCCTAGATTTAACCGAGCAGGGATGTGGGAATGATTTGTACTTGGACTGTAGGGCGGAGATGAGAAATTACTGCAGGAAAATCACAGCGATTCTTCAGCCTGGCGGGAGGGCTCACTGAACAGATTATAGGCAGTAGCTAGCTAGCTAGCTAGTGTTCACGGATATTGTTTACTAATTCAAGGCTTGGTAAGGGAAAATTGCATGATCACGTACTAAGCCTTGTGTTAGCAAGCAACTAGCAACTTGCTCATAGTAGGCCTACATGTAATGCATTGGCCGGAAACAGTTTTATATTTAATACAGTTTTATAACTGTAAATATAGAGCTAGAACAGTTAATCAGTTCTCTTATATTTTCAGTTTCGACCTATTACTGTATTTTGTGTTTTAAAATGTCTGTCTTTAAATAAATGGTAGAAGAGTTTGTACTTCTAATTTGTATTGTTATTTTTTTAGATAATTATGGGATTTGTTAATATACAGTAGGTATAAAAAGTATTCACCCACCACATTTTTCACATTTTATTTTCTTCATGGAATAAAAATGGATTAAATTGAGATTTCTTGCCACTGATAAACACAAAATACCCTATAATCTGAAATAAAAAATAAAACAACTCAAAAGCTTTTTATTAATTAATTACAAAAAAAACAGACAATAATTGATTACATAAGTATTCACGCCCCTTGACTTAATGCTTGGTGGAAGCACCGTCAACTGTAATTACAGCTGTGAGTCTATTTTGGTAAGTCTCTACCAGGTTTGTGCATCTGGACATTGCCATTTTCGTCCATTCTTCTTTACAAAATTGCTTGAGCTCCATCAGGTTGGATGGGGACCGGTGGTGAACAGAAATTTTCTAATCTTTCCACAAATTCTCAATGGGATTGAGGTCTGGGCTTTAACTGGGCCACTACAGGACATGATTACAATATGGTTTTTGCTATATGCTTTGGTCATTGGTTCCTGCTAGAATATAAATCTTCTCCCAAGTTGCAGGTCTCTTGTAGACTGCAGCAGGTTTTCCTCCAAGATTTGTCTATATCTTTTCTATATCCATTTTGCCCTCAAATGTTTTATTTATTTATTTTTTATTTATTTTGTACATTTATTTCAAATTTTTCCCCTGTTTTTCTCCCAATTTGGTCGCCAATTATACCCTCTATTTATCTGAATTCCCCCTTCCCCACGAGTCCGCCGCCCGTCCTCCAGGGCGAGACATTATTTCCGGGCCGAATTTATCCGCCTCTTCCGAGACGGAATTCTACCACAGACGCCTTTTTTCTTGCTCCTCAACGGACTCGTGCCGGCTCACTTCCACCCCCGCCGGAGGCGGACAGCCAAACGCCACCTCCGATCGGGCTGATGACCAGGGCTGGTCTGGTAGAGACGCGGATTTCGAACCGCGTCCCTGACAGGCAGGGCACACCTCACCTGACCAGCCAAAGTGTGGTGCGTTAGACCGCTACGCTATCCGCCAGCCCATTTTTAAAAAATAAATTTTTAGATTTTCTCCCAATTTGGTAGCTAATTACTCCCGCTGTGCTTAGATCAATCCCCTCCCTCGTAGTTCGCTGCTGTAGTCCTGTGACCAGCAGTGACAAAGGCGAAGCGCTGCCTCCTCCGAGACAGCACTCGTCATGCTGTCGACTGTAATTCCGGTACCCCAGAACCACTCCTGTGAGTAGCGAACTGTGTTGGCTTCCCTCCCCCCTCCCTGGGGCGGACAGCCAATTGCCTTTCCCGATGGCACTCCCGGCTAGAGCCGACTCTGGCGCGACGGGGAATCGAACCCCGGTCACTGTGGCCAGTGTGGGACGTTGAACCCACTAGACCATGCAGGAGGCCCCATTTTGCCCTCTATTTTGACAAGTTAGCATAGCATTAGGATCCCGCCACTGTTTCATGGTAGGGATAGTATTCTTGTGATGATGTGCAGTGTTAGACTTGCACCAAACACAACACCTAACATTGATGCCAAAAAGTTCAATCTTGGTCTCATCAGAACATAGAATGTTCCTCCACTTGGTTTGAGAGTCTCCCACATACCTTCTGGCAAACTCTGGGTGAGATTTCATGTCAGTTTTCTTCAACAATGGCTTTCTTTTTGCCACCCTCCCATACAGCACAGGTTTGTGAAGTAGTTGTGTCCTGGGCTATTGCCATGAACAGTTTCTCCCATCTCTGCCATGGAAAGCCTTATCTCCATCAGAGTTGCCATAGGCCTCTTGGTGGCCTCCCTAACAAGTGCCCAGAAACGGATGCTCAGTTTTGGTCAGCCTGGTCTAGGGAAAATTCACAGTTGCCATATTCTCTCCATTTCTTTATGATGGACTTAATGGTGCTCTGGGGGATATTCAAAGTCTTTGAAATCTTCTTATATTTTCCCCTGATTGGTGCTTTTGAAAAAACGCTTTTCGGATTTGCTTTGAATGTTCTTTGGTCTTCACGATGAAGCTCTTGTCTGGAAATGCACTAACCAACTGTAACCGACCTCTCACAGATAGGTGTATTTAATTTAAAATCATTTGAAACTCCTTAATTATACACAGGTGGACTCAATCAAATAGTTATTTGACCTTTGAAGACAATAGGTTTACAGATGACGTCATGTTTCTTCGCTGCAGTGGCGCGAACTCCATATGGTGGTCAAGTAAACACAAGAGTAGTGGAGTCGAGGCATAGTCACACACAAAAAAGCTGTATGCTTGCATTGTTTTGGTTGTTTTAAATCAATCTAACTGAGAAAGAAACATGTTTTTAATCGGATACCAAAAGTTATTCTTCATAGAGGGGAAAAATGTAAGAACAACAACAACAAAAAATAAAAATACAAAAAACTGGGAGATATGGCTGGCAAACCTGCGCCTTTCCTCTGGAAAGTATTAAACTTGTATTCAACTTTCCATTATTCTGTAACGTTAGCAGTTTTTTTTATTGTAGCTTTGTTTCCCTGGAACTGAACAACAGTACTAAACGCCGGTGTTATGTTGTGTTGTTAGTTGCTGCTTACGTTAGTTGCTATGTTAGCTAGTTGTTGATATGCTCAAAGACGTTGATATTTTACTAATCTCACAAAGCATTTTGCGATCCCTATGGCTAAATGCGTTTTCATTTACTCTCTTGATAGATTTGTTATTTTTCTTTCTATGTAAGCAATGTTGTGTTGTTTCATTTGGTTTTCGGTCATCTCAGACTTTTTTTTTAGGCATTTCATATGATTACCCTGTGATACTCACTTTTCATATGTTTGCATTGCTTTCTGTGTCCCTAGAACATTAATGGGAACATGGTCTTCATATTCCAACTGCTCAACATTTTTATTTAACTTAAATCAATGTTATCTTAATTTCACAAATCCCAGTTCCGTGGCAGCTGCAAGTGACCACTTTAGGGTTTACATCCGTAACTGTAATCAATATGTAACATTAACACAATAAGCCAAAAAACAAAATGGCGCTTTGATATTTGGTGGTGGATTGAGAACTATAGAGTCTGTAGAATGAATAGTTAGCTATATCCACAGACTCGACAGTGGGCAAATCTTTCATTTATTGTGAGAAATCATTCCTTTTCATACAATACGGATCTCTTACATCACATTTTTCAATCTTTAGTTTATATCTCTCTCGTACATTGGCTTCTAAACTGTTTACATAAACCTGCTCATTGCCTCCTTCCATGATTTCACTTCTTGACCACCAACTGAGTCACGTGACTGTAAATTACCTATTGATTGCACCAGCGTTTATTTAGGTGTGTCTTATCAAAAAGGGTGAATACTTATGCAATCAATTATTGTCTGTTCTTTATTATATAATTATATATTTAAGTAACAAAAAGCTTTAGAGTTGTTCAGTGGCAAGAAATCAATTTTTATTACATGAAGTAAGAAAATAAAATGTGAAAAATGCCAAAGGGAGTGAATACTTTTTATACCCACTGTATGTGTTAATTAAGTGATTGAGGAAATCAAAGGGCATTGAAGGTCAATGCGGGTGGGGGAGGGGGGGAGAAAGAAAATATTATATCAAAAAGCCTATTATATCAAAAAGGCTGATTTGATTGACACCATCTTTGGATGATTAAAGCATAGACAACAACAAAAACAGCAGGGGGAGAAAACTCATACATGATTTAAAATACCTACATATAAATAATTATATTAGTGCCAAAGTTGCATCCCAAATAAATGAATGTGTCAATAATAAGCATTATAAAAAAGAAATATTGGTGGGAGGCAACTTTCTTGCCTCTTGGGATATTGCATGAAGATGTTGCACTTGTCAGGGAAAATAAGTACAGCAAACTAAAATGTGTCATAGTGCAGCAGAATCACATAATAATTTTCTGAAACATATTATTTATAAGTAGGCTTTTTAAAGACACACAATACAAATAAGTTTGTTTTTGGCTAAAGTTTGTGTTGTGAACATGGCTTTCTAGTTTGGCTCTGTAGGTTATTTGGTTGTTTACACTAGCATGAGACTATGTCCAAATGGTTAGCTACTGAACAATGTTATATAGCTACTGCAGACTGATTTTAGCCTGGGAGGTGGTGAGTGAGCTAGGTACTCATTTTCTTAAGAGAGTCTCGTTCATGAAATCCTCTCGTAACTAGCTAGTCACTAGCAAGTATTGCTTGCTAGTTCTCCATTTTATGGGTGTCAGTTGGTGTAAATTCCCTACTATTTGGCACGTGAAAGAAACATTTTCTTCACAACATTTATTTGACCTGGAGAGCAATAGTTCTTGGAGCCTAGTGTCGTCCACTTGAGATCCACAGGTTTCAGGTCCTCATTCCAAATATTAATCACTTAATTGGAATCACTGATTGAATTGAATTGGGACATTCTGGCATCTTTATTTCTTAAAAACTTTTGATTTTCTCTTTAACTTTATTTCTCTCCCCAGTCTTTATTGTTTAGCTTAATTAATATACACTGGTTTGTATACTGTCATACTGTTACAATTGATGTACATGATAACAATGTTTTGCTCCTTTGTGTTGGTAGATCTATGGGTGGTAAAATTTCTTGAGACGGGGAAGGGGGCTGTTGTTTGGTTGAAATACAGTTGCCACATTATGAATGCATTTCGTTGCCATGGCTTTGCTTTCGCTAGCTATGTCCTATTGTGAAAGAAAGCCTGCATACATAAAATGGAAGGTGAAAGAATTCTGACAAAATGATACAGTACAAACAAATGTATTCACCCACCAGAGTGGTCCCAACCTTTGACCCACATTGACTTTCCTGTATTAGCAAGCATGCAAAAATAGAATCGGTGAAATGCAGTTTAAATAGCTTCAAATGAACTTTCATATTGATACTTTAACTGCCCATTGTTTGCAAGCACTGTGCTGCTTCATGTTGGTTTTCACAGTCTATTTTCTTTCCTTTTCATAAATCAGCTTCTTGTTCTCATTGAATTTATATTGTATATCTGCCACTGGCCTTGATGTAGAGTGGTGCTAATTCGCCATTCCTCTAATGTCACAGGCCATAGCCTGAGAATTATTTGCATACCTCATGGAATTTTTTCATTCACATCACAAAGTGACACAGAGGATAAGAAATAATGGAGCAACAGCTTGACACTTACACATATTGTATTGGTTTACTGAAGAGCTGAAGGCGGCCTGGTTATTTTTCCATTTAACGGGGGATTCAAGGGAAATAATCTCCCAAATTCGGCGAGGCTGCGGATTTGTGAGGTGGCTGAGGGAAGCGTGTCATGTTTGTTCAGCTCCGGCCTGAAGTATTTCTGTTGATGGATTGGATCGGGTTGAGAGGTGCAGCTGTGGACATTTGACCCGCTGGACGCCTGTTTCCCACAAGCCTACTGTAAAAGAACGGATGGGGCGCTCTCTCTTGCTCTCCATTGCTGCAGTGTCTGCATACCAGAAGGATCATGAAGGGTGCCTAGGCGATCATTAAAGTCCCCCACACAAGAGGGGTTTTCTGCAGTTATGAATGGCAGCCGTGAGCTGTTCCCTCCCGGGTCACACTATACATGCAAATAATACAGAGCGTTTCAAAATGGAGGCCTGTGTGGTTCTGGGCGCATCGGAATTTGGCGTGCCGCTGTTTCTGTCATTTACTACGGCACATTGTTCCCAGCCATTGCTGCTCTTGAAAGGACTGTTAAGTTGGCATTGGAGTAAGTGCACGTTTTAGCCTGATCAAGCAGAGCTCCCCTTAATCATTTTACTATGGCTTATGGTAATAGTGTGCTTGTTCACTGTTTATTTCTGCAGAATTAAATTGTTAATCTGTTTTGTATGCTCTCCAGCATTAAGGACTTGTCATGGTTAGACATGCTTCCTGGGAACATTCCCTCTAGAAAGAAAGATTAGTTAATGCTTAGATTGTCCGGATTAGGCAAGTATGCACTTTTTTACTCCAGTCGCAAGCTTGCTGAAAGTTCAGTGGGAAAAACATCCTACAATAGGATCATTGTTGTCTTTGTTTCATGTGTGACTGGGCCAGTAAGGGAAGATGATAGAGGCATGCATAAGAATGCAGATATGTTGCTTATCTAGTCTTTAAGGAGAGTGGTAGCTGTTTGGGAAACTTTGCCCCTCAATCGAATCTCCTCTAGTAAGGGCTATATAAAATTCCTGGACTGGAATGTGTTCCTAGACTTAAGTAAGCTGTTTTCTATTTTTTATATAGGTTCTTGTCCCCCTCTTACAAGTCCCACACACAACTGTTATTATATTATACATGAACAACACATTTACATTTTATATGTATGCAAGTGTTTCAGTGTTACAACTGTTATCCTTAAGGTGGAGTTTAAGTCAAATCTGAAAGTATGTATAATATAAATCAAATACTGTTTTTGAAGTTGTATAAGCTCCTCTCTCTCTGAGTCAAACTGTGTTTCCAATGTTAAATAGTGTCAGGTATGCCATTTGAGTTGGGAACTACAGTCAAGAAGTAGGAATAATATTCAATATAATAATATTAATAATAGTAGTAATAATAATGGTAATAATTGTAATAAAAGTGATAAGTTCCAAGAGGGAATATCTTCTATAATTTTTGTTTCCTTTTTGTTTCTTGACATTTACTTTTGCTCTGTAATAACTGGTTACTCAAACACCCAGATTCTGTGTGCTTTGTCCTTTTTAATAATCAAAAATAAGTGACTCTTTTGTCAAAAGAAATCTGATACTTGTTTAATTGTCTTTGGCATCAATGTACTTCTTATGCTATAACATAAGACTTCCCACATGATTCACCCCACATGATCTTTTAGTTTGCACATGATGCTCCAACTTGGTTACACTTGGATAACTTTTCTTGTGGTTAACCACTGCAAGAGCCCCTATTTCACAAGCCTGAGCACACCTCTGTCTGAAAAGAACAGTAGGCTTCACACTTAAATCCTGATGTGCTGCTTAGGAATGCATCATTCTTCACTTTGGAAACAGGAGGATGGAATTTGTAAACACTCTACCATTATCAACATGCATCATTGTAGGTTTTGGGATCGGACATCTTTTGGAAAAACCATGACTTTTACCTCATGAATACCAGAAATATGTTTTCAAGTCATTATTTGCAGCCTCTTTACCCACTTACAGACACATATTGTCAGTAGGCTGCCATCCTTGTGCTCTTTAGTTGATCAAAGTAGGGACTATTGTGCCATTGAATGTCTGAATGTTCCCTACCTGAATATGCACCTAATCGTGTATTTTAAATCAAGGTCATTTTATAATGAGTTCCTGGGATGTTGTTGAAACCTTTTATGTTATTTAATGGACTACTCGTAATGTGTTTCAACACCATATTATTTTACGTGTAAACTTGGCCTGGGTTGCTGTTGTGCTGTTTGACATTTGAATCAGTCATCACTCCAGGTGGCAAGTAACTCTATGGGAATGTTCTTAGATACCATACAGGACTATGGAAATATATTTTTGTCACACCCCAGGTAGGGCCAACACATTCCATTTATCTGCCAGCTGAGTAAGAGACTGCTGATGACTAATTACAGCTTACTGATCACAGTCCACAAAATCCACTACACCAGTAGTTTTCTCGGTCCTGGAAACTCACTGTATATGCAGGTTTTTGTTACAGCCAATCTCTTGATCAATTAAGGCTGTTGAAAACGTGTGCAAGTTCTTTTTCATTTTTTCCTTAAACTTATTTTTAACACAATGCAGGTTGGGCTCATTGCCATTTGCTGTCATTGAACTCATTTTCCACAAATGGTTTAGTTTCAGTGACCAGGTGTCCACACTTTTAACAATTAGGTCCCCGCTGATTTCACCTGCCTGTCTATAATTGAATCAATTAAACAGGTAGCCCTAAAGGAATCATTTCACACATAGCACATTACAGAAAATAAGAGAGAATCTGACTGATTGAAAGTTTTGGGATGTGAATATGGCATTTGTTGTTCATAGCATGCATAGGATTTCTGACATAATATGACCTTAAGAGAGTAAATCATGCTTTAATAGAAATTAAGTGTCTAATTAAGAACAATTAGCAGCTAGTTACAATTCAGTGGTTGCAATTATGGTTTGAATGAAAACCAGGACCAGGACCAAGGTTAAGAACCACTGTTTTACACTACCTATTGCTGATAATGTCATTATATATACAACATATATACTACATTATATACACATATATATATATATATAGTGTATACATATACACTCAGTGGCCACTTTATTAGGTACACCTTTCTAGTACTGTGTAGGATCCCCCTTTGCCCACGGAACAGCCTGAATTCTTCGTGGCAAGGATTCAACAAGGTGCTGGAAACATTCCTCATGCAGTTGCTGCAGATTTGTCGGCTGCACATTCATGTTGCGAATCTCCCATTCCACCACATCCCAAAGGTGCTCTATTGGACTGAGATCTGGTGACTGGAGGCCAGCGGAGTACACTGAACTGATTGTCATGTTCGTGGAACCAGCTTGAGATGATGTGTGCTTTGTGCTTTGTTATCCTGCTGGAAGTAGCCATTAGAATATGGGTAGACTGGCCATAAAGGGATTCACATGGTCAGCAACAAGACTCATATAGGCTGTGGCATTTAAATTATACTCAATTGCTAATGTGTGCCAAGAAAACATTCCCCACACCATTACACCACCACCAGCCTGAACCATTGACACAAGGCAGGATGGATGCATGGATTCATATTGTTCATGCCAAATTCTGACCCTACCATCATGTCGCAGCAAAAATTGAGATTCTTCAGACCAGGCGATGCTTAGCTGACAGGAGTGGAACACAGTGTAGTCTTCTGCTGCTGTAGCTGATGTTGTGTGTTCAGAGGCCTACCAGTTGGAACACAGTGTCAGTCTTCTGCTGCTGTTTTCGCCCACAGAACGGGCCTGGATCCACAAACTCAAGACTGATGTGTGTGAAAATCCCATGAGATCAGCAGTTTCTGAGATACTCACACCACCCCGTCTGATTTTATCCCATTTTATCCCAATTTGGTAGCCAATTAGACCCGCTATTTTTATATCAATCCCCCCCTAGTAATGTGAGTTCGCTGTCGTAGTCCTGCGACCGGTAGTGACGAAGGCGAAGTAACGCCTCTTCCCAGGCGGCACTCGCCAAGCCGTCGACCGCAACCCGGTACTACAGGGCCACTCTTATGCGCAGCGAACGTCATGTCGGCTTCCCTTCCCCCTCCATGGGGCGGACAGCCCCCCTCCATGGGGCGGACAGAGCTGACTCTGGCGAGCCGCCCCTGGTGGTCTCCGTGGCCAGCCGGACGTTGTAACCACTGGACCTGGCGAGGGGAAAATTTGCCCGAAATGTACAATGTACTGAGGTCATCAAACATATTTATTATTAAATATGTGTCCTTAACTTTGGGTCAAAATTAAATGGAATTGTTAGTTATCTTCTTCAGTAACAGTGTCGAATTCAGTAATCACCAGTATGAATGGGAATGAATCATTTTCTTTGACTTACAAATTCTTGCATGTGTTTCAAAGTTGCACTACAAATTAGGTGCAAATGTTCTTTGAATCCAGGCCATACATGCATAATTTACATTTTAAACTAGTTCAAGCAATTTGCTAGCAAGATAACTTATCTTATTCATAACTAGTGATGCTTATCTTAGTCATAACTAGTGATGCTTATCTTAGTCATAACTAGTGATGCTTATAGCAACAATAAACCTTTTCCTCATTTTGCAGTTAATGAGCAGAATAAACTGTACAGTCTTTGAATGCTGTGATTATTTATAGAAATATGTAAAGAATTATATGTAACTAGCTGTAATGTGTTTATGCTTAAATAATACAGCCATAATACATAATACGAAAGACATATACATTTTCATCTAAATCACCAACCACAGAGGTGCTGGTATAGATGAAGCACCACTTTTTTTTTTAAATGTGCTCCATTTCAGTCACTGCATTGCCATGGCTCCCATAGTAAGTAATGTGAAAAGGCATACGTTTCTGTTCTTTCATCCATTGTCAGCATGTTTTGTCTGACAAAGCACAATTGAGATTATAGTGGTGACACAGGTAAAGCCATCAAGGCTGCTATGCACGTTACATGCCAAGGCATTTACATGAGCTATAAATGAGCGTATATTGTAGCAAGAATGTGCTTCCATAACCAGATGGCTGGTCCCTGTAATTAACTTTGTTCTGAGTCAAAATACATGTCTGTAAAGGCATTATGTATTATCAACACTGGCACTTTTAAAATAATTGTCTTCAATTAAGATCTGTGTGCGGTGCTTTGTCTTGACTAAATATTCCAACCATACACCTGCATTTTCTTGAATGCAATATCCATCCATTGGGCCATATTTCAGATTCAGATACAGAATGTCATAATCTGGACACTCACGCTCAGTAATGTTTTAATGATAAATGGAAGAACGTACAAGGATGTTGGTTTTACTGTAGGTCTTATGCCATGACAGTCTTTGGCTGCTTTTTTGTTGATTTCATTATGAATAAAATCAATCTGCCAAAATGTTTATTCTGTACCGAGGATATGTTTTGGGAATAAACCAATTGCATATTTTGTCATTAAATTATTTTATTGTGTGCGTATCATTCAGCCACATTTGGGACTTAAATACCTTCAGCGGAAAGCCTCTCGTTTAAATGCATGTATCTTTTCTCAAAAGCTCTGCCGACGGCTTTGTGCTCTTAATCAGGCTCAGTCCTTTCTATCTGCTTACTACGAAGGCGGACTGTTTTAATCACTGTAAACTGTTTGAATGCTGGAAGGACTGAATTGAATGGGTGGAAATTGTTAGATTTTCAGCATGAAACGCTGTATGAAATCTTCAACCAAAAGATGAGTCAGTCCATATAAATAGACAGAGTGAATGCTATGAATCGATTATAAAAAAGAACGTTCTGTTTAACACCATGGTGCCATGCAACAAAAAACATCTGCAGTCCCAAAGCATTTTGTACATACAATATACTGAATCGTTTAAAAAAAAAGAAGTAATTATAATAGTAATATCATTACACTTAATAATTATAATGATAATGGCAAATGGTATATAGATATAGTACGATAGTATAACCAAAATTACATAAAATAGATTAAAATACTAGAAAACTCATTTTTGTCTGAGGTTGTTGTATATTGCCAAATATCTAGAAAAGAATAGAGGACAGATGTTCATTTTTTAGGTTAATTATCTGTGACTTACCTGTACTTTTCACATTTTAGAATAACCCCCCCACACACTTATTTCCAACCTTTTAAATCATTGTGAATTCAGCCTTTACTCTTTGGACAGCATGTCAGTCATAGTCTCATCTGTCTGTGCTTAGTGTTGCAGAGATATCGTTTTTCAGTCATCTTTGAGTGTTGTGGGATTTTAGTTTTGGTCATAGCCATAGCTGAGCTTTTAGAGCCTCTTTTTTTCTTATTTTTTGAGTATCTTTTAAGGACTGAACTTTTAATAAAATGTTCTGTTGTGTGTTACAGTTTATGGGTCTGGTTTTATTTGTGTTGTGATGTCATTTGTTAGCCCCTAATGCAGGCATATTTGCTCTCGGCTCCATTCCTGGCTCAGAGACTGCCTCATTCAAGTTGCTCTGTCCCGAATCAGGCCCACACCAGAGCGGGAACACTTCATAATGCACACCAAGATGATTATTTGAGATGAGGAGAGGCAGGGCGGGAGAGAGGGAGGAAGAGTGGAAGAGAAGAGAAGTGAAGTGAAGGGGGAGAGAGGATGAGAGAGAGAGAGGGGAAGGCTGGTAAATGGGGAAAGAGGGATGGAGGGAGGGAAGGAGAGAGAGAGAGAGAGAGAGGGAGCGAGAGTGAAAGGGAAAGAATGAGAGACAAAGAGAGAATGAGAATGACAGAGAGACAGAGACCGAGAGTACAAAGAGTACCCTGAGACCGGACCTTTCGAGAAGCTTTCCCAGACCCACTGCCGTTCCCCCAGTGCTCTCTCCGTTGCGTGTATGATCAAACCTCCACTCACAGACCTTTGTTTAGTAGTGGAGAGGAAGATGAATTATAGATATAGAGAGCAGCATCAATATGTCACTTCATGCTTCGCCTTCCGCTTCACATTGCACCCTGGGAAATGGCTCAGAAGGCTGACATATTTATCTTGAGAGCCTCAGGTGATGCCCTCAGCTCTCTCCACACAAGGAAACTTCCCTGTTCAGTACTGTGTGCATAGTCTGTTTGAGGCTTCACAATGGTGCATAATGTGCCTTTGCAGTGCTGAGCAAATCTTGGAGCTAAAGATT
Organism: Aldrovandia affinis; assembly: GCA_029706075.1. Lineage (NCBI taxonomy): Eukaryota > Metazoa > Chordata > Actinopteri > Notacanthiformes > Halosauridae > Aldrovandia > Aldrovandia affinis. Next base: position 4,071,878 of record JAINUG010000069.1, read on the forward strand.
TTGCAACACACCGTGAAGAGGTGCCATTCTTACTTAAAAAGTAAGGAAACTATGTAGAATATGGAGCATTTTTTGTTGTTCAAGAAAGAGCTACCATTATCAAAAAATATAGTTCACATGCTGCTACGGTTGTTTTATTCATATTTTATTGTTCTGGTGCCGCCTTTGGCTGAGATTTTGCTTGTGGACAACATTTTTGCTGAAATACATTGTTGCTTTGGCCTCCTATGTAGCGATAGCACACAAATTCACACTCTACATCTCTGTTGTGAGAGGTTGCAAGCAGTTGTTTTTTTAGCCCTGCTGAGGTACAGGCACCCTTGTTTGAATCAGTAACAAGACATGTTTGGCTGTTACCTTCCCAAGATTCAACAACGAATGTTCTCCTAGCTATTTCACGAGCTCCTGCTGGCTTATGGTAAGTAGTTGCTAAGAGACTAATGGGGAATAAATACACTGACAGAAAACCTCCCCATTGCCTCATAATCAAAGCATTCATATATTCATAAATGTTTTGTGGTTGGTCATTTTCAGTATTCCTATTCATATTCATGTGATAGTGAAATCTTGTAAGGTTAATGTTAATGGTGCGACATCTCACCATTCTTCAACGTTACACTTATTTGATTACCTGCCTTATCCTGGGCACCTTGTGATGCATACAACTCTTGGCTTATATAGGCTTATCTAACTCCTGGCTTGTACAATCTTTAAGCCTTTTATGCCGAAGCTACTGAGGTAGAGAGCAATCGAGGTAAAGTACCTTATTCAAAGGAAATGTACCAACCTGGGATTTAAAGACCTGACCCATGTGACGAGAGTTGAGTGGTATTAGCTTTTTGCCAGTGCCGTTGAAGGAGCATGCAACTTCCGAGGAGCTCCTGATAAAATTTTCATTTTCACTGACAACTTTCTTATTTCTGTACACTTACAATTCTGCTTCAGCTAATATTAATGTCTGCCTATTGTACATTCTTACAACGTCTTTACACAGTAGGTGGGTGCATAAGTTTTCCACTATTTCATTGCTAGAACATCCTACCTAAAACTTCCATTTCCATATGTTTCCCTTACTTTCTATGCACAGAATTTTGCGCTTTCTATATTTATAGTGCTACTGTAGTCCTATTCTGTAGTTTGCATGGAGCTGGGTAATACCCCACTAATCAAGAACTGCCCCCTTTTCAATCTTGCGAGGCATTGTGAGTCATCTCACATCTTTTTCATGACATTTACATTTTACAGTTTACATTTTAAGCATTTAGCAGATGCTCTTATCCAGAGCGACTTACAAGATGTGCATTAATACATGGTATGATCAATCATTGTGATTAGTAATAAAATAAAATAAAGAGATAAGTATACATCTACAAAAAACAGGTATTAAACATGTAGGCAGTGGTGATGACAATTGGCTAAATGTACAGAATTCAGTGGTAGTGGAGTCTGAAAAGGAAGATCCCAAGTGATTCCGCAGTCCTGAGATGAAACGAGACCGCGAGGAGTGGCTGCCAGGCGGCCGGAGGGATGGGACAGTTAGTTTGCCAGAGGAGGTGGAGCGGAGGGGTCTGGCTGGGGTGTATGGTGTGATGAGTGTCTGGAGGTAAGCAGGAACAGTTCCTCTTGCCGCTTGATAAGGCAGCACCAGTGATTTGAATTTGTTGCGTGCTGCCAGTGCAGAGAGGAGAGTAGAGGGGTGACATGCGTTAACTTGGGTTGATTGAACACCAGACATGCGGCTGGTCTGGACCAGTTGCAGTGGCTTGATGGCACAGGCCGGTAGGAGAGAAAGAGTTGAGTGTCGTCGGCATTACAGTGATAAGAAAAACCATGACCAGAGATAACAGAACTAAGTGATTTGGTGTACAGGGAGAATAGGAAGGGGCAGGGGACAAAGGGGAGGATGTCCATAGTGATGGACTGGAAAAGGGGGGAAGGAATGGGATCGAAAAGGTAGGTGGTAGAACGGTGGGAGTGAACAGGTTGAAGGATATCAGAGTCAGGGAGGGGTGAGAAGGAAGATGGGGGTGAGAGGTTTAGGTAGCAAGATGGGTGAGGGAGAGTTATGTGCAGGAGGGGATGGGGGGAAGGAGTTGCGAATGTCATCCTTGTCATCTGCAAAAGAAGGATGCAAAGTCATCCGCGGTTAGAGAGAAGCGGGTGCGGGAGAGAGAAAAACGTAGAGTACAGTTTTCAAGGATTAGAATCAGACGATTGAATCTTGGAGAAGAAAAATGCAGATTTAGCAGAGGAGAGGTTAGAGGAAAAGGTAGCCAGGAGTGTGTGGAAATCAGTCGGCCACAGGGGATTTGGATTTTCTCCAATTCCTTTCTGCCGCTCGTCGTTTGAGTCGGTCGGCACGAATGGAGTCAGTTAGCCAGGGGGTTGGGGGTCGGAGACGAGTAGGCTTAGTGGAGAGAGGACAGAGTGAATCAAAGGAGGAGGAGAGAGAGGACAGTAGGGTGGATGAGGCTTCCTCAGCAGGTAGCTGAGAGAAGGCATCAGTAGGGGGAAGGGACATTTATAAAGTATTATGCTCAAGTGTACTTGCAAGGAGACATTTATTTTATTTCTAGATATCCTGTAATATGAAATTATATGTATCAAATATAAAATAACCTGTTAATTACTAGCTGTATTTTCTTACAAGCCATCCATCGATAATGAGCAGACATGATTGTTTTAATGTGCAAAAATGTGTCCCTGCTGAAATTTCAGCTCTTATATTGTTTACTACACTATGGGGTGTCAGCAATGATCAGAATGATAGGCATTTGCATTTGCGTGACCCCTGTTGTGATTTTGTCATTATCCTCTGGGGGTCTGAGGTTCCCTGTGCTTAGCGGAGTATGTTCCACAATGAACACCCACAATTGATGTTCACCTGTTATTAACCTTGAATAACTGATCCGTGTCCTTCAATGCTTGTGTCCATACCTTGCTCCTGTGTATTAAATTAGCATTTCTTAATCCTAGTTCTGGCAGCGCACTGTGTATTCTGGTTTTCTGTTTGACCTGAGTTCTGACGGTTGTTCCTAATCGACATGGAATGTTGCAACAATGGGACAGGCCTACAAATGTGAGAAGTGGGTGGGAGAAAATAAAATTAAGGGATAAAAAGGTGTTCAAAAAGACATTGCCATGACCAGCCTCTGCCTGCTATTATTCCTGTGTGGAAGACATATCTGGATGGAACAATGTTTGTGCTAAAAGTAAAGTATATTTTCTACCTCAGATTCTCTTTCACATTTGTTTCTGAATGAACGGTAATTTAACTGAATTTCCATGAAGCCACATTGACATATTGAATGTGTTGTGCTACCCACTGCTCCAGGATGTTGCTCTTAGTGAATAATGTAATAATATAATGCTGCAATTGTCCAGGATGTTGCTCTTAGTGAATAATGTCATAATATAATGCTAGGGAAAAAAAGTTAAATACTGTTGATGAGAATGAATCAATTGTCACAAACAGGCAAATGTCAAAGAACCGTAATTATAATTTATATGACATAAAAGCCAAATTGACTGTGTGTGTGTGTGTGTGTGTGTGTGTGTGTGTGTGTGTGTGTGTGTGTGTGTGTGTGTGTGTGTGTGTGTATATATATATATGAGATTATTCAGCATTATCGATAAAACGTCGCCAATAAAAAAATGATCGATAAATATTTCCGTTGTCGATTTGTCGTTTGCATTTTAAAATGGCCTTTTGTTCAGTAATGACTCTTTCAACCGGTAGAGGGCAGCAGCGGCGCTGTTTGTTGCCTTCTTGTCTGCTGAGATTTGCAGAATCGATCGTAAATGTCTGAAGCTACGAAACGGTCTAAGTGCAGCAAAGTGTGGGAACACTTAGAGAAAAATCCAGCTGAAAATGTGGTCACGTGCATTTTATGCAAGACGAAGTTGACCTTGCACAGGAGCACAACATGTATGCTCGAGCATCTTAAAAGAAAACACCTCGGTGCGGATGACAGCGGAGCAAGGTAAGTGTAGTATAACTAAACGTTAGCCACTAGTGTCCTAGCCTGTAATGTTAGGTAGGTCTAGGCCAGTATTATAGGCGTTAGCTAGCATGGAGCGAACGTTTGCACAAAGTTAGGTTAGTATTCATGCAAACCTAATTCATGCATAGTGTGAGCTAACTTTAGGTGATTTTTATTATGACATGTTGAGAAAACATGCTTATTGCTAAAGCAAAAGACTATCGTTGTGCGCTAACGTTACTGTGTTATATTAGCTGCAGTGTCTGCAGTAGGTCTAACCGCTGCGGTCAACGTCTTTAAAAAATGTGTTAGAATTTTAAAAATTACATTTAGAAAAAACGAGTTTTAAATGTTTTCCATATTTTAAATAAATATATATAAATAAATACCCCGAGAATCCATAGTTGAACTGACAAAGCATTACTTGCTAACTTTCTTAATTCAGTGTTGAACCCTCAGCACTTGAAATTGAAAAAAGTAGAAATGTCAGTCCAGTAAATGAAAACGTATTTATAATAATGCATAGTAATACATTTATGTTCTAAACAGAAAAAGAAGGTAGACAGTGAAAAGAAAATACTTACTTTTTTACTTTTTTTAAGTTAGTCTCTTTCTCATTATTTTGTTTGACAGTGCAGGCCTATTGAACTACGAAAATAATAATTTGTTCTTGTTGAACTCAAGGGATTGGGACTTAAGAAAACCACTTGTCAGTGAGGCTAATCGGAAAAAAGGCTTCAATTTGCTAGGGAGCATAAAGATTGGACTCTGGAGCAATGGAAGAAGGTCATGTGGTCTGATGAGTCCAGATTGACCCTGTTCCAGAGTGATGGCGCATCAGGGTAAGAAGAGAGGCGGATGAAGTGATGCACCCATCATGCCTAGTGCCTACCGTACAAGCCTGTGGGGGCAGTGTTATGATCTGGGGTTGCTGCAGTTGGTCAGGTCTAGGTTCAGCAGCGTTATGTGCCCAAAGAATGAGGTCAGCTGACTACCTGAATATACTGAATGACCAGGTTTTTCCATCAATGGATTTTTTCTTCCCTGATGGCACGGGCATATTCCAAGATGACAATGCCACGATTCATCTGGCTCAAATTGTGAAAGAGTTGTTCAGGGAGCATGAGACATCATTTTCACACATGGATTGGCCACCACAGAGTCCAGACCTTAACCCCATTGAGAATCTTTGGGATGTGCTGGAGAAGACTTTGCGCAGCAGTCCGACTCTCCCATCATCAATACAAGATCTTGGCGAAAAATTCATGCAACTCTGGACGGAAATAAATGTCGTGACATTGCAGAAGCTTATCGAAACGATGCCACGGCGAATGCGTGCTGTAATCAAAGCTAAAGGCGGTCCATCGAAATATTAGAGTGTGTGACTTTTTTTGGGACGGGCAGTGTATATATTACCAGTCAAAAGTTTGAGTATACCTTCCATCTGGATTACGGCTAATCGGGTGCTCAGCAAGATAATGACCCGAAACAGACCTTGAAGTTGTGCAAGAACTATCTGGTGAAGGGGAAATGTGAAGTTCCTCAAACTAATGACCTGGCTGCCCAGTGTCCAGACCTCAATCCCATAGAACGTGTATGGGACAAACTGGTCAGAAGCAAAGCAAAGCAACCCACAAGTGTCTCTGGGAATTGCTGCAGGAGAGCTGGGAGGACATGTCGGGTAACAAACAAAAACAATCCATGGCCCATACTACAAACCAAGTAGGTCATAAATGTCAAAGCAAAGTGGCTCAGGTTAATCATTTTTATAACTGCCTTATAAAGCCTTGCTATCCGAAGTGGAGAAATCATTTAGATGACAAGGCCATACATTTGTAGTTCAACAAAATGCCACAGTTATATGTTCAGTTCAAACATGCAGCTGTACTCTCAAAACTTCAATTTTGTTATTTGATTATATAGCCTATATACATTTTTTAAATAAAGATTATGACAATCTATATTACATACAGCCCAGTAACTATTCTGGGACCCTTATCTGTTTTCAGAAGAATGCTTTTTATTTGTTGCCATGGATTTGTTTGGATCTGTAAGCTGTACAGTAAATGTAAAGTAAAGTAACAAACCCAGTTTAGTTTTGTACTGTTGTACAAAGTCTGAGGCAGGCCGGCCATAGTCTTCTGTGAGCTTTAAACATGAAATGTTTATCAGGTAGAAATTAGGATATAACTCTATAAAAAACTATGAGAGCCTATAAGAGATGAATATTTTTCATTATTTACTTTCAGGATTTCAAAGGCATTATGTAGGTCAGAGGCATTGGGAGCGCTCCCCACTGTTTTCATGCGGCAGGTGCATCACAGGAGAAGTCTGTTGAGATAACAGTGTTTTTCTTGTATCAGTGAGGTTTCAAATTACGCTTTATTTTTCAACTTATTTTTTATTTTTCCTTTTGTTGACCTTCATGGTCAGTATGGTCATATTGTTAAAAGCACACAAACTTTCTACAATGTACTTGAGAGTGATCAAATTTTCTCTTTAAAGGCAGCACCATTTCTTAAAGGATCACACCCAATTTGTGTGTTTGATTGGACACCAGGGGCTTGAAAAATCAAAGCCTTTCTATGTTTCATGGGGGGATGCAGCTATTTTCAACTGTCAGAAATCCCCAATCTGACCAGCTGAAATGCTATGCAAATAGGGCATCTGTTAATTAGCAAGCATCCTAGCTTCAAATAAACATGTTGTTTTCATTAAAATGGTATTTCTGGGTTTCAGTTATCTTTCTGTGTTGAAACTAAATTAAATCAGTTCTTGGTGGGGGGGAGGCATTCAATTAAACTTGTTATGGCACTTTATCCCTGACTTTGAGCTGTGAATTTAAGCAACTGTGTAACTTGTATTAATTCCAATATATTTATTTTCATTTTCATTTGTCATTCATTTCAGTGACCACCAAACACCATATGATGGATAAAAATAATTAAATTCTACCGCTCCATGACAAAGCAACATAGCAGTTAAAAGTATATGGAATGGCTGAAGGTAAAGTGTAGATGCTCTTTGCTCTTCCTTTACAATTTCAGTGACAGACTAATCTCTGTTTTCATGCTAAAATGAGCTTTCAGCCAGTTGTGAAAGGGGAATGAACATAAAAGGGGGAAAACCCCACTTTATTGGGTTTGCCTCATTGGCTATTGTCTTTTGGGGAAAAGGGAGAAAGACGAAAATGAGAAGACAGTTCAAATGGTACAGTTCAAGAATTGGGTCGGCCTCATAACTAAAATAATTTGTATGTAAGTAAGCAAGCGCTTAACTGAACGGAGCATAACACTTTACGTTTAACAAGGGCCAATAAGGTGATGTCATCTGACTTTCAGCACTGTAGTTAAAATGTAGCCTCTCAGTGAACTTATGATCTAGTCCTGAAAGATGAACATTTATGAAAGGCTGCGGGTTACTTGGTTGCATCATGAGGTCTGGATCTCATGGGAATCTTTAGAACAACTCATAAATTAAATGGCAGCTGCACAACTTCCTTATTTTATCTACTGTAGCTGGCTAAATGAAAGGCTTCACAAGTCAGCTCAGCCTATATGGCTGCAAATGGTATTTTTATCGTTTTTCTTCAAACACTTTAAGGTTTGTCTATGGTATTGGAACACTTCTGCAGTGCTATCTCAAAATTACATATATTTATGGGATTTGGAAACTCTTTTTAAAAGTTGGGAACAGTTTCACGGTTTGTAAATAATTGGGGAATAATATACACCAACTCCACCAAAACTGACCATCATTATATTTATACTGTAAATGAACAATGAAGTAGCAGACATCCTGAAAAGTGATACTAAATAGTATATATTTAATAAGGGAATGGATATAAGCCACTGAGTTGTGGTGGAAGGGTACACTTACCTCAATTTGCTCTTTCTCTTCTCATCATAGGGGGTGTATGCATACGCATATGCGGAGTGTATGTGTGTGTGTAGGTGCGTTTGTCTGTCCATCTGTCTGTGTGCCTGCATGCGTGTGCAGGTTGTATATGCGTGTGTGTGTGAGAGAGAGAGAGAGACAGAGACAGAAACAGAGAGAGAGAGAGAGAATAGTTTGGAAGCAATGACTAATGCAGTCGTGTGATTAAGATAAATCTCACGGAGGACAAGTGCAGTCAGTGGTGCTGATGTTGCATGAGGAGCTCTCAGGTGTTGAGTTGAGTTTCTCTGATTGCCCGTTGTGGGCTGTTCTGCCAGTGTAGTCCAGGTGCTCTGCACATTCTTCCTTAATTATTGATCTCATATTTTACGGCATCCATTAAAATTGTATTCCTGTTTATATGGCTGTAAGAGTTTTGCATAATTTCCCTTTCATCCCTTTCACGATCCTGAGAGCCCCTCTCCTGTATGCTGCCACTACAGCACGAGTGATCTTTAGATGTCGAGAAGTAGCAACATCCTCGCAGCTTCAGATCTTTCAAGCAGGACTCCGGAATTAGAGATTAGTGACAATGATCTTTATGTATACACAAACACACATGTAAGCACTCCTCTATGATGTGGTACATGCACATTGGCATTGATGCACCATCTGTGGAGGTTAGCCAGACAGGGGCAGTGACCGGTCCTGAACCGGTTGAGAGTGGACCATTGTTTTCTTGGGAGGTTGAAACCTGGTGGCTGTAGAGTTGGGTTTGTGATGAGGTGCTTATTTGGTGTGTCCAGTGATTCCCATTTATTTGTCCAGGTGGAGTTGGTGTTGAAGCCCTGCGGAGGAGGCTTCTTTCAGATTGACCTCCTTGATGGGAGTCGTGTGGGCTGAATAAGCCGGCGTGAAGTGGCAGGTGGGGGAGTTGCATGCTTTTCGGGGGGATTGCAACAAATCATAGCAAGAGAGAAACCATAACGTATCTTAATTGTTATCATAAACTAAAAATAAATTACAAATTGTCTGGATATCTCTTCACTGGCAGAGATACAGTGCAGAGGCAGGTCCTAACTGAATACAGACTCGGTGATTATATCCTAGCCATTCAAACAGGATGATACAGGCAGACCTGGCGCCCAAAAGAAACCGATCATGTAATGACAGAAGAGATTGCCACAGACGCACACTTTATTTTGTACTGCAATAAATATTCATAAATTTGATGTGCAAAAAAACAACAACAAAAAAACACTTCCACATTTTGTGGCATATTCATGCTTAAAAAAATAAGCAAAATAATTATTGTCAAAGGGCTGTTATAGATGAAGCAACCTTCTGTCATCTGCGAGACCTGAGACCTGTGTGTGTGTGTGTGTGTGTGTGTGTGTGTGTGTGTGTGTGTGTGTGTGTGTGTGTGTGTGTGTGTGTGTGTGTGTGTGTGTGTGTGTGTGTGTGTGTGTGTGGTATATTGCATTGATGATGCAGCAAACCCAAGGTTTAAACATTGAAAAGAAGCCCCTCTGTTGGCACTGACTAGACCTCATATATAACCTCCTATAACTCATACTCCAGTCTCAGATGGGCCAGTCCCAAATCAGATTAAACCAAACTATGAAGCAAACTAAAACATCCTGTCTAGAACACTGGGACAATGAAACCAAAACACAATCTATCGGGCTCTAAAGACGGTTTTCCGAATATCTCTCCATACACTGCCCAAAATGCAATGCAGATGCGATCGCGGGCTCAGTCATCGTGGCTATTGAGAAAGGCAAGCATGGAAAATCCGCCACTGAGCAAGGACTTTGAGGTTGCGACAGGGATGGACTTTCTCCTGTCTTGCAGTTAGACACTGAGATGTGACAGAAACATGCTTATGAGAAATATAGGTATCATCCCAAATTTCCCAAAATAGAGGGGAATGGAAAAACATTAAGGCACTGTTTGTGTAAAGAAGTGCATTGTTCTTAACAGATGGTAACAGGGTAAAGATAACTCCCGCTGTTGCGGTGGTTAGCTGTGCACAGGCTGGCTCGCAGGGGTTGTAAAAACTTTGCACTGCAGTGGTCCCCAAACTCTGTGACTGCAGCCACGTGCAACCAATTAGACAAAAATATTAACTCCAGAATACAGGGAGAAAATTATTATTGCTGTCTCAGGATTAGCCAGCTTGCATGTGTTATCTGGATGATTACTTTGTTTTTATTATTACGTTTTTGCTCTTGTTTTTTAAGCTGAAATGGAAATAAAAGTTATTTTCCTCGTGTTGCTTAGCAACGGCGAAAGAGGACATGACATGACGTGACTGTAGAGGGCCTCCTCCCTTCTAAATTTTTTATCTGTGAACGGTGAGCAAAGGGAGTTAAGAGTTTCCCAACTTTCCCAATCTTTTATTTTGTAGAAAGAAAGGCAGGACTAGAAATTAACATATACTTTGAACAAGAAAAATACAGCTTTTTTTTTTTTTTTTTTTATGTAACATTTTTTTTTTTTTATACACAATCAACAAAGAAAATGCCAGTACTTTACATAATGCAGAGTGGAGAGTAATTGTGTTTCTGTTTTGATCTTAACCATCTTAATGATCTTGCTCTATCCTGATACACATCTGTGTGAATATGTGAGTCTTCAACTAATATTTGTGAAGCCGTCCGTAAACGTTCTGTTGAATGTTTTCAGTACTCTTTCTTGTAACTGAGAAAAGAATTACTAAGTAATCTGATATGGACGGGCTACTCTGATCTGTTCTGTTCCAGGAATAATTATGTTTAAATGACTGTCTGTTTATGACAAATACTCACGTCGGGATGTGTATGACTGTTTTCCATTGTTCGTCTTTGCTTACTTATTCCAGGAGAGTGGTCACATGACAATATTTATGAGGGCTTTTTGGACGTGAGGAGGTTATTTCCAAAACCATGTCCTAGGGCAGGAAGTGCAAGCATGACACATCCTGCAGGTGGTTTGCTCTGAGCCATAGCCAAGACTTGTGGGATATGCCATTTCTCCTGTCTTTAGTCTCCTCCCTCACCCCTGTATCCACAGACACACACACACACTCATACACACACAGAGGAACACACACACTCACATTTGGTTTTGGCTTTGGCTTTTGCAAATACATCAACACAGATGGGCATGTTAATCTGGGAAACCTCACAATCAAAAGCATTGCTCTCCAATCAACTTTGTGCACTTTTGTATTTCATAGCCATGCCTGTCTAAGCATTCAGAGCTTAAAATCAGGGTACTTTGATGATTTATGGTAATTTTATCTGGATATCCTGTGAATCAGGCTTCAAAGGCTTATGTTGCATATGGGGTTAGTCTTTTCCTGTATGTACTTGCTCAAGAAAGTCACCTTTGCAGTTATGCAAAGTCCTTAAGGTACCACAGACTCACACAACTTAGGCCTGTGCCAGTGTTCATTGCTATTCAATGTCACAGTCATTGGGATGTCATGCTGTTTTTGAATTGCAGATGCATGTATGTGTTTGGGGTGTGTATATATAAACTCAATTTTATCTCAACTAGAAATCCCAGACCTACGGCTTGTGGGCAGATTTGCACTTTACATTTGGTGGGGACCCTCCCTTTCCCAATAAAAAAAAAACTCTCCCAACGCTAACATGTATACATTTTTCCATTGTATAAGTTTTCCTAGGAATTTCCAGTTCCGTCCCTCTCCTGTACATCATTAAGACAGACCTAAATAAACTAATTCAGTTAACCCTGTATAGCAGTCGTATTCACTCTTGCCCTTGGAGTGCAGTTTTTTGTTTTTACCTGAAGATCAGCAACCCATTCAGATCCAATAAACCAAATGAGGTAATTTTCCAGATTTTGTGCATGTGTTCTTATAAGAACATAAGAACATAAGAATACATAATGATGAGAACGGGCCGTTCGGCCCATCTAGGCTCATCATGTCCTAATCTAAAGAGTATCTAGTACTACATCTAGCCTGGAATTGAATAGCCCAAGCATTTCTGCCTCTACTACCCGACCTGGCAAGCTGTTCCAGGCATTGACAACTCTCTGTGTAAAGAAAAACTTCCTCATATCTGTGTGGAATTTGCCTTTAACTAATTTCCACCTGTGGCCTCTTGTTCTGCTGACCCCACTTATCTTAAAAAGTCTTTGGTATTTTACTTTGTTAATCCCTTTTAGGAATTTAAAAACCTCAATAAAATCCCCCCTAAGTCTCCGTTTGCTAAGTTTAAATAGATTGAGTGCCTTGAGTCTATCATCATAACTTTTACCTTTCATACCAGGTATCAGTTTAGTTGCCCTTCTTTGGACTTTTTCCAAGAGCTTCTATATCTTTCTTGTAGTGCGGTGCCCAGAACTGCACACAGTATTCTAAGTGGGGTCTGACAAAGGCATTATATAACATTAATATAACCTCCTTTGATTTATACTCAATACTTTTTGCTATGTATCCCAGCATCCTGTTGGCTTTTTTCACTGCTGTAGCACACTGCTTTGATGCAGATAGGCTTTGATCAACTACAATTCCTAAGTCCTTTTCAAATTGAACACCTACTAACTTTTCTCCTCCCATAACATATTCCTGTCTAATGTTTTTATTTCCCACATGCATAACTTTACATTTAGCAATATTGAATGTCATCTGCCATGTATCTGCCCATTTTTGGATTTTGTTTAAGTCATCTTGGATTACTTTAGTCAATTCCAAACTGTTTGCCAAACCCCCAAGTTTATCATCTGCAAATTTAACTATTTTGCTACTAACATCCATGTCAAGATCATTTATGTAAATAAGGAAGAGGTCCCAGCACCGATCCCTGCGGGACATCACTGCCCACAGCACCGAGGTCAGATACGGCCCCACCTACTGTTACTCTTTGTATTCGCCCTTGCAGCCAATTATGAACCCACTCTGAAACTACTCCTGCAATTCCTACTGAATTTTCGCAATGAGCCTCTCATGTGGTACCTTGTCAAATTCTTTCTGAAAGTCCAAATATATAATATCATAAGCCTGGTTCAGGTCAACACACTTTGTAGCCTCTTCGAAAAAGTCCAGGAGGTTTGTTAGGCATGACCTCCCTTTGAGAAATCCATGTTGGCTCTCCCTTAAAATACTATTATTTTTCAAGAATGATTCCAACTTATCCCTAATAATACATTCCAGCATTTTACCTGCGATGCAAGTTAAACTGACAGGCCTATAGTTCCCTGGGTCAGTACGGTCCCCATTCTTATATATTGGAATTATACTACCCTGCTTCCAGTCATCTGGTATTTCTCCAGTGATTATGGATTGAATGAAAATATCTGTCAATGGTTTATATATAATTTCCCCAAGTTCTTTGAGTACTCTGGGATATATTCCATCCGGGCCTGCTGCCTTATTTGTTTTAAGTTTTTGTAGTACTTCTACGTCCCTTATCTCAAAGTCCTCCAAAACATTCTGTACCTTGTCTATACATTTAGGCATATTTATAACCTCTTCTCTAGTAAAGCTCTCAACAATGTAACTGTTTAGTGTGTTAGCAATATCCTTATTATTATAAACCAAAGTTCCTTCCTTATTCTTAATGCACTTAACATCATCCTTAACTTTCCTTTTTCTACTACAATATTGAAAAAACTTCTTAGGATTACTCTTTGCATCTTGGGAAATTTTAATTTCAAACCGTATCAAAAATAACTGCACTGTGGTCACTTGCCCCTATTGGTTCTCCTACCTCTGTGCTGCAAATTCTATCAGGATTGTTACACAAAACCAGATCCAGTATTGATTTCCCTCTTGTAGGCTGAGTAACAGACTGTACCAAAAAGCAGTCATTGACCATATCTAAAAACTCCTCTTCACAATTGCCCTGACCCGTCACTATCTCCCAATTAATAGAGGGGTAATTGAAGTCGCCCATTATTATTGTCTCTCCTTCAGCACAGATTTGTTTTATGTTACCAAAGAGGGTACTATTTATGTTAGTGTCTGAAGCTGGAGGTCTATAGCATACTCCTATATTAAGGCCCTTCTCATGATCTCCCAATAATCTAATCCAGATGTCCTCACAAGAAACGAATGAGTTTATACCTGGAATTTCCTGCACATTAAGATTGTCTTTCACATAAAGGGGCACTCCCCCTCCTCTTTTATTAGTTCTATCCTTCCTAAACAATTTGTACCCCTCTACATTATATTCATCCCCATCCGCTGCACCAAGCCATGTCTCAGTAATCCCAACAATGTCATAACCCCCATTCAATATGACAGCCTCCAGTTCCAAAAAATTATTTTTTATGCTTCTCGCATTTAAACACATGAGCTTACGTTGTCCTTCCCCTCCACACCTGAGTGTGCCGAACCACCTCTATTCACATTATGATCTAAAAAATCTTTAATCATTATATCCTCAGATTTATTATACTCCGCCCTGGTATCTTCCACCTGGGCAGTCTGTACCTCCCTATCCATAATACTACTACTACTAATTTCCCTCCCTGCCCCCCCAGTCCCTAGTTTAAATATTCCTCCGCTACCCTAAGCATACGCTGGCCCAATGCATCTGTACCCCTCCGGTTCAAGTGTAACCCGTCCCACTTGTACAGGTCACCCCTGTTCCAAAAGGAATCCCAGTGCCCCATAAACCTGTACCCCTCTTTCCTACGCCAGGTTTGTAGCCACGTGTTAAATCTCCATATACAATTCTGCTTGCCTTTGCTAGCACGTGGTACTGGCAGAATTCCAGAGAAGACCACCGTGGAGGTTCTGCCCCTTAACTTTGTTCCTAATTTTATAAATTTGTCCTGCAGAACCTCAAACCTACCCTTACCTATGTCATTGGTTCCAACATGGACCATGACCACTGGATCCAGCCCTGCTCTGGCCAGGAGCTTGTCTGCGTGTTCCAGGAATGATCAATGTTTTTTAAATGGGCTGGAACCAGACATGCCTGAGGAAAATTATATGCTACACTGGTCTGATAGTTATGATATTGTGCACGATAAGGAGTAAAATCAGAGTAAGAAATACACAAGCACAAGAGTGAGTAAAGCCAGATTAGGCCTAGTTTATGTTTCTTTGTGTTCTTCGTTGATGGAGGCATCTTACATTTTTTTCTTGACAACGACCATTTTAAGTGAAGGAGGGAATTGCATTTAAATTATTGAAACAATGCCATTTTTAAAGGGGAAAAAATATAGGCCTGTCTTGGATTGGGAAAGTTTTTTTTTCCCCCTCCTAATATATCAGCATGGGTACCTCACTCATTTCATGTGAAGACTGCTGCGGTATATCATGGTGAAACCTTGCGAAGGGATAAAGCAGAAAGAGATGAAGGGTAGAACTGCAGAACAGGATTTGAGAAGAAGTGCAGCGCCTAAAGGAAGCCGTGAGGAATGGCTGTTTTCGAGCACCAAATCTCTCAGTTGACATGTGCCTCATCCACAGGATGCATGTATTTCATCGTCTCGTTGTTAGATACAGAATATCGCCAGCGCACAGGAATAACTTGGTTCATTTTTAGGTCCAAAACCTATGAGATCTGTAATCTGTTCATACCAATTCAAGATATTCAGACACAGATTTTATACTTTTGAACCCTTTCTTCATCTGTAAAATATCAACCTTTTGGAGTGTTTTTTTTACTGAATTATGACCTCAACTGAAAATATTTATTTTTAATTTTTAATTAATACCTTGTTAAATATTTCACGCACTTGGGCTCCGAGGTAATCATTGTCTTATGGATCATTTATACAAACAATGGTTTGCATGCCCCATATAGCCTATGCTTCCACCATGTGGCATTTAAAAGGAAAATGCACTCAACATTTTTTTATTTCTTTTCCGAAAATGGGGGAGGGAGTGGGGGAGGCTGGATACCCATAATCGGCAAGAGTGTCAACGTTATTGTGCTGGAACCCAGACGAGGAGGCAAGGCTTTGACGGAAGTCTTCGACTCCGTCAAATGGGTGGTCCTGCGGATCCTCGATAAGGCAGCAGGCTCCAAAACCCTAAAGAGGCACACTGGCGTGAAGCAGAATAAAGAGATAAAATTCAGACGGGGAAAAAAAAAGTCTGCCTCTGGCAATTACTCCGACCCGGCGCTTTTCTCACTACTACGTCACAACCTCCAGAATCCGTTTAGTCACAGTTGCTCCAGGGGAAAAAGGCACTCAAAAGAAGGCCATTTCGGACTCACTTTCAGGGGGCTTACTTGTTCGTAGAATATGGGAACCAAGTTAAACCTCAATTAGTGCCCTGTGCACATCTTCTCTACCAGTCTGGCTGTACACAGGTCTGTACACAATTATATGCATACAGACTCTTTGAGCACTCTTATGGTGTTTCATTTAACAGTATATTGCACAAGAAAATGTTTTTAGTTATTCAACAGCTGAAGACAATACAAAATAATTCACCTGAAACCATCAATTCTGAATGTTTGCCATGCAATATTTAAGAGGCCGCTAGTGAATAATTTACATTGAAATGTACACATTCAGATATGGCATGGAATGTATTACTTAGTGTAAGATCAGTGACACGTTTTCACATAGCAGGATATTGAAGAAAATAAATATCAAGGGGGCCCTTGTTGTAACATGTTGGCATGAGCTGCAAGGGCTGGAAAGATTTTAATTTCCTCTGCTTTTGCAGTAGTCGATATGACATCTGGCCAAACATCATCCTGCTGAAACACTATGTCGGTGTCAGCATTTGTATTCCTAACCAAATGGGCAGTTAGGCTTGATCTTGTGAGCAGTATTGTTATTTTCACAAAGGCTTTGTGTAGAAAACCAGGTTCAAGTTCTGAAAATTTGAATGTGATTGTGCCTTTTTAATTTTGAAAAATGAGAGCTCTAAAAGTATCAGTTGCAACTCTGTACATGTTCTCAACGTTTTATTTTACAAAGCCATAAAGAGGCCCACCCTCTTAACGAGCTAAACCGACTCCCACAACCAAAGTTTGTCTGTTACCAATCATATATGACAGATTGCCACACAGTGGTGGACAGTAACAAAGTACATTTACTCTGTTACTGTACTTAAGTACTACAGTGATGGTAAGTGATCTGTGAAATCTGAGCATTTGCATGTCAATTCTAAAATACTAAATAAGTAACGTAGGAACCTAAAAACTGTCTAGGGTGATTGATAGGAGTGGGACGAAGTCAAAAGAGACATAGAAACCAGATTCCTGTCTAATATCCCTTGAAGTAGTTTGTACATGTAAAACTGCAAAAAAAATCTAAATACAGCCATGGGTGTTGGTGTGAGTTAATCTTCTGGCGTATGGCTTCCAGGCAGACAGACAGAGACAGATCGACACACAAGCACACGCAAATGCACATAGAAATGCAGACACATACTATGTTTGATGGGTTCTTTCCACTTTCTCTCCATGATAAAGAAATAACCTTAAAAGAAAAAAAAATCAAATACAAGTGTTTTTTCAGCTCTGCGGTCACTCAGAATGTGCCCAACTCTTTCAAGTATATGTACATCATGAAATGGATCTTCTCCTGAATGTTGACTATTCATGAAATTGTATTAATATCCATGCCAAACTGATGAGCTCTTATAAATTGGTGTATGTGTCCAGTGGATGGCATTAGAGCCTTCTCACCTAAGACTCATAGGTTAATGCATCGAGGAAGGAATAGAGGTAATCACAAAAATAAGAAGATATAATAAATTATTTACTTTTACTTTTGATACTTGGGTACATTTAAAAGCAAATACCTGATTAATTTCACTCAAGTGGAAATTTAAATGTAGGACTTGTACTTTTACTGGAGTAATATTTTATCAGGGTATCTCTAAAGGGTTTGTGTACTTCGTCCACCACTGTTGTCACATCACGTTTCCATAGCAGCCACGATTTTGGGGCAGGTCCACGGGTGGCCAATGAGGCTTCTGGTGGAATTCTACCCTGGGAAGGTATAAATCTGCAAATGATATAACAGAAGTGACACCAAGTTGGATTATTGTGCAGGTAGGAAAAAGTCCCTTGGTGACAGTAGGGGCAGTTTAGAAGACAGCACTGACTATAGCGGAACTTTAAAAAGTTATTTTTGAAGACTTTCAAAAACGAAAATCTGGGGAAAATGTATTGTTGGTACTGTAGGCATGCAATGCATACTGCTGTCTATGAGGCCTTCAGTGATTCTTTCAGAACATTTATGTTTTGGCTTTGTAATAAGGAAGAAATCTTGACAGCCAACACAATTTGGACATGCTCTATGTAATTAAAATGGTTGGCTAAATTTTTATTAAAAAACACCTTTAATAACATGCTTGAGGGAATTTGGATAGGGAGAGCTTGCAACTGTTCTGTAGTTTCTGTAATACATTGACTTTAATTAAGCTGTCTGTTGTCCTAGTCTTATGATGTACAGGCCTAACCAAAGCATGTTATTTTTAGCTCAACTAGTTTAAGATGTTTTGCTGCATTCCACCAAGCAGTGATGACACCTGTGTAAACATTAACTTTATGTAAGATATTTATATGCATGTGGAAGGTTTTCTACCGAAATAAAACATGTTAATACCTTTAAGTGGCTTAAACAAGGTTTGAATTCTTATCAAAGTAAGCTTGTTACCCACTGTGGCCAGCACCTCCACTTGTTACCCACTGGGGCGAGGTATAATTGGTAGTAGCGTCAGAGGGAGGGATTCAGCAGCCAGGTTGTCTTGTGTTTTCTCACACCCCAGTGACCCCCCTGCTGGTCAATCGGGTGCCCAAAGTCTACCAGTATAAAGCTACGCATGAAGTGTCTTCTTCCCACTCATATCTGTTCAAGCTTCACTTCCGAATAAAGATGTGAAAAGATTTGGTGGCTGACACCACGTGTGTCGGAGGACGGCGCGAATTTGTCTACACTCTCACAATTTTGACAGAGGGGGTTGCAGCAAGCACGGTTTAAGACTATGATTTGGTAATCCAAATTGGAAGAAAAAGGGAAAACGCATTTTAGAAAGTAAATTATGTCAAAATGATTTTAGAAAGTCAGCTCATGTACTCACCTTTGTGGATGACATAGTAAACACAGATGCAGACCTGCACACACACACCAGACTTCCAAATGTGTTTTAATTACTTTTCCATTTAACGCTTTACTAATGGATAACCTGATGTGAAGTCAAATGGATTGGAATCCAATTACAAGTGACCCCTTCAGATATCAAGCTTTAACATTTAGTTTTCCTTGATTACTCTGCTGCTTCCATTAACATGGCTGAATGTACTAACTGTGCTTACTCTGAGGTGTACAATCTGCACCTAGAAGCTTGAATAACAAAATAGTCTCAGAGGACACAGGCGACATGCGGCCAGCGGGAGTGGCCTGGCCCTGGTTTTCGATGCACGTCCGCCACGTCTCACAACCGCCTGCTTCCCGCGACCACCACCACCGCCCCCCCCCCTGCCCCGGCCAGAGGAACGCAACATTTCTCTGCTCCGCTCACTAATTAGTGGCAAATCCTTTTCTTCCACAGCCTACCGCCACAGGATTAGTTAAAATCATATCCAGTCCAGCGCTTCGATTCTTTATGACTTTTTGCAAGTTATTTAGACTATTTCAGGGCTCCGTGATGAGCAGTTTCAGTTGAAGAGTAGTGAATTGCACTTAGTCTCAAACTTATCCTTTATTCCCAGCCCACCCCTGTGCTCTGCCTCTCCTCGCTCTGTCATGTGAGAAAGCCTCATTGTGAGATCCTCCTGTATGCTAATTTTCTGCTAATTTCCTCCATCACGGGCACGTTAATGAGGGCGAGTGCCCTCCGCGAGCACCACATTATGGAAATAAGTTGCATCACGGGACTGGAAATGTATGCCTTATTTCCACTTTTAAGGTTTTTATTTAAAAAATTTAAATTAATTTTTTAATGAGGCGCGTTGTCCTCTGAGGCTGCAAACCAGAGGAGAAGCAAACAAACAGGGTGATGACTGAGCTCTGAACTGAGCTGATGCCTGTGATCTCTTAGGCACATTATTAGGTGGTGTAAACAAGTCACCCTGGATGTTGTTAGCCTGAAAGGGCACTGGCATCAGAACCCGCAAAAATGCTTGTGTACGAATTTGTAAAGAAAAAGCTGTCAAACAAGCTAATTTAAGACATTTAAGATAATTTTACAAAGCTAAATTCAAGCTAAAATTCATGTAACATTTAGTAGAAACGTACCGTTTAGTCAGATTATTCTTTGTATATAAACCTCAGCAATGTTAGGTTTATACACAAAGCAGAAATAACAGCTACTGCATTGCATTTGAACCCATGCACACATATTTTACTGCATGTTTTACAAAATACCATACTTCAGAAAGGCTTGTCGAAGCAGTGTACCTTTTTGCTCTTTACAGAATACAGAGAAGTGCAATATAAAGCCTCTGTTGTTGTACTCATCAGATGAAGAAGCGCATGGTGGTATTAGTTTGTTCTTTGAACTATATTCTCAAATTCAGGATGGAAGAGCTTGCAAGTCTAATCATATTAAAAATGGCCAAACTAAGGAATTAATCACTATTTAAAAACAATTCTCCCCTCAAACTTGTTTTATTTCCTAAAAGTCTGTTTCAAAACAGAAAAGTTGTGTAATGAATGCACAGAATATTTATAATTTTCTTTTGATTGTGCTGAATGTTATTGCCAGCCATGCATACATTATGCTGAGAATAATTTCTCTTTTTGAGGTTTATATTTCGAAAATAAGTGGCTTAAAAACAGATGTACAAGGTATATTCCAAGTCTTTATCAAAGGAACTAACTTGCACTTTGTTCATTTACATGTATCTAGGGCACCATCCGCCACATGTAAAACACTTACTCTGCAAAATGTTGCGCTGTCCACAAATCAAACGCCACGTGTGAGGTATTATTGCAGTCAATGCCTCTCTGTGTGTTTGTGTGAGTAAACGGAGGGGAAGGCCTCAAACACCCTCCCTGCGCTCACATCTGGATGGTCCCCCCCCAGACGCACAGAGCTTTGAACTCCTGGGAGCCCTGGTGCATTAGTGGAGCCACAGCATATGCCTAGCGAAAGGGGTTATTTCCAGACAAATAGAAACCAGCCCCAACCCATTACCGCCATGGCTTGCGCCTCTCTCATGTGGTTGAATGGCTTCCATTGGCCAGGGCCAACTCAATGGAGCAAGTGAGCCCCGAGTAGAAAATGCGGCAGCAGCCTGGCTGTGGCGGGCGGGTGCCGTCATGCAAGTGAGGTCTCAAAGGCGCCGCAGCTGCGAGTTTCTGCTTTCCGAGCCGTGTTGACGCGTACATGTTCTTCATTAAAGTCGCGCGATGCAAAGCCCTTTGGGTTGGTGACGGGGTGAAATGAAGGCTGGTGTCACCACGTCTCTCGACTCGTTTGAAGGGGAAAACCGTTTCCCCCGATCGGCTCGGCCTGGCCCCCTCGCGATTCACATTTTACACAGGCCTGTCGCACACAACCCGTCAGTCAAAGCTCTATTCTCTCAAAGATTTGACTGGCATGTCCCCCCCATGCTCTCGACAGCCTCTTTCAATGGACGCGTCAAAGAATGTCGAGGAGAAAGAACGAGGGAAACGGCTCGACTCAAAACAGCGTGACGTGCAGAATACGATGAGCCAGTTTAATTCCCTTGCCAATCCGTTCGGACGATCAGTACCGCGAACCAGAATGATGTGGGACCTGATTTCCGTTTTTCTTTTATGAACCTGGGGGAATCTGAGGTTGAGGAGGCCTCATTCCCATCTTCCGTGGAGGTCGGGTATGGGGGGGTTCCGAGAGGGATTGGGAGGGAAGGTGAGACTTGACCCATGTCCAGCGATGAGGCAGTCTCTGAAAGAGGCCACTGTCTGCAGGGGCCCGTAATTACGAGCCTCTCAGTATAGTGCTGCTTGTGACAATCACAGCCTTTGTGCTCGGTTATTGCTCTCTACTGTGTACTGTACTGAATGAGAGTGTGAAAGCCGTGCGAAAATCCCCCCCGGCCGTGATGGATTCAGCCCGCTTGGGGACACAAGCCCTCAATAGGACAATAAACCTGTTTTTTCCCCACTTTTTTCCCAGTCCCTCTCTCTCTCTCTCTCTCTTTCTCTCTTTCATTAATTGAAAACAAAATGACCAGACAAATGCCTTGGAGGCCCAGACCTCAGTCCGGTATCAGCCTTTCGAAACGTGCTGGCTGTTTTTGTTGCGGTCGGGCAATGCAGATCATGTGGGTCAGGAGTCGGATGTGTGAGCAGCATGTCGGCACCAGAGCACAGCGACTGCTTTATGCCCACCAAAGCCACAACAGAGGATGTGGGTTTATTACGACGGAAGGCCGAGGCAGGGGGTACACCTCTGCGAAATGGGACTTTCTGTCCAGGGTGTGCGGTAAGCTCAGATTACAGGGCCGCATGCTGCCGGTAATGTGCAGTACGTGCCGTTTTTCTCTCCCTTGGCACCGGTGTCATTCATGAAACGTTCTTCTATCTCTCACAATTCTCTCAGTGACGACAATGTGACTCTAAGTGGGAACCTTTCAGGGGATCTGAGCTACTACGTTGATGTGTGAGCCTTGGCTGCTTTTGTGCGGTAACCACATCCTATTTGTCTTTGTGTTTGCATCTGGCGTGATGTCGCAGCACGGTCGGTCTTGTAGACGTGATGGGTTGCTCCAATCCTGGGCTCTCCCTCATTCTAATTGGATCTTTGTGCCCGTCTGCGGATTGACTCAACCTAGCTTTCAACAAATGTCAATTCAATCCTGCGATGGATGGATGCCTTCCAGATAGCCTGCTTGTGTTTACCCTGTTTGAATGCAGGCAGAAAGAAGGGGAGGGGGGGAGAAGGAAAACATAAAACTCAGCTATGTCTTTAGGGCACTACAAAAATGGAGACAGAGGTGTGAAAGGGTCGCTCTACCGCTGGCATGTTTCACAACATAGTTCTATTTATTCATACCACCCGAAGGTGTTAGCATGGTAAAATCCTATACTTCCCCTCTAGTTTTTCAAAATATGCTTATTCTGTGATGGAATCGCAGCACATTCAAATTGTTAGGGTTGACCGCAATGCCTCTGATGGCTCTAATCAAATAAGGCCCTGGCAACACAGTTGCACATTAGCCCCTGGCATAGGCCCTGTCAGAGCAGTGTATTTGTCTGCTAAGAGCGTGCTCAAGGAATCCGGACGACCCCCCGTCTGTCTGTTTATTACCGTCTAAAATTTCATTGAGTCTTTTTCATAAAGTCACCTTTTGGCTCCTGTACATTAGCATAATTATTGGTTTTGTAAGCAGGGGAGGTAAACACTTGCTCTCTGACACTCACTGAGGTAGGCTTGTCGACGCACCCGACTGGCGTCAGCTCCGGCAGCAGTTCAACAGAATGGCAGCCTGTTTGTGTTTAACGTCAACTGCTTGCTGCTTAAATGTCTGATTGGACGTTTGTTCCGTGGGGGAGTTTGAGGACGGCTTCGTAAACTGTTTTAGTTGGGATTCTATGTCTTCTGTGATGTTTCCGTGGCAAACTGTGTGCATTAAGGGGTCTATTCAACTGAAACCGCAACGCTAAATGGTAACTCCAGAAAAACAAAGATTTGACTTTGGTCAGCAGCTTTTATACAAGCACAATTCATTTGAGCATAATGTGGGAATGTTTTAATTATTATTATTCAAACCTGTGCATAAATCAACCCTCTTGTTGTTTCAGAAAGCATTTGACAAGGTACCACATGAGAGGCTCATTGCTAAAATGAATTCAGTAGGAATTGCAGGAGTTGTTTCAGAGTGGTTTCATAATTGGCTAAAAGAGCGAATACAAAGACTAACAATAGGTGGGGCCGTATCTGACTTTGGTGCTGTGGGCAGTGGTGTCCCGCAGGGATCGGTGCTGGGAGGGACTTCTGCTCTTCCTTTACATAAATGATCTTGATGTGGATGTTAGTAGCAAAATAGTTACATTTGCAGATGATACTAAATTTGGGGGTTTGGTAAACAGTTTGGAATCAACTAAAGTAATCCAAGATGGTTTAAACAAAATCCAAGAATGGGCAGATACGTGGCAGATGACATTCAATATTGCTAAATGTAAAGTTATGCATGTGGGAAATAAAAACATTAGACAGGAGTTTTTTATGGGAGGAGAACATTTAATAGGTGTTCAATTTGAAAAAGACTTAGGAATTGTAGTTGATCAAAGCCTATCTGCATCAAAGCAGTGTGCTACAGTAGTGAAAAAAGCCAACAGGATGCTGGGATACATAGCAAAAAGTATTGAGTATAAATCAAAGGAGGTTATATTAATGTTATATAATGCCTTTGTCAGACCTCACAGAATACTGTGTGCAGTTTTGGGTACCGCACTACAAGAAAGATATAGAAGCTCTTGAAAAAGTTCAAAGAAGGGCAACTAAATTGATACCTGGTATGAAAGGTAAAAGTTATGAGGATAGGCTTAAGGCACTCAATCTATTTAAGCTTCGCAAACGGATTTGATTGAGGTTTTACAATTCCTAAAAGAGATTAACAAAGTGAAATACCAAAGATTTTTTAAGATAAGTGAGGTCAGCAGGTGGAAATTAGTTAAAGGCAAATTCCGCATAGATATTAGGAAGTTTTTCTTTACATGGAAGTTTTTCTTTACAGTCAGAAACACTTGGGCTATTCAAGTCCAGGCTAGATGCAGTACTAGATACTCTTTAGATTAGGATATGACGAGCCTAGATGGGCTGAACGGCCCATTCTTGTCATTATGTATTCTTATGTTCTCTACCCCAGCGTAATTATGTCTGAAATTGATTTACATATCCCCCTGCCTGGCTCCTTGTAGGACAAGCCTGTCATATGTTTGTTGACAAACATTTGATCGCTGACAGTACCCTGCACACAAGTGCGCTCACATGCATCCACAGAATCTACCCTGTAGAGCATATGTGCCCACATTTCTCCAGTTAAATTTACCTCAAAATGGAAACTAACTGTGTGTCTGAATTCCAAATGTTGCTGATGTATTTTGTGTAAATCACAACAGTTATGGCAAAATATAATTTTCAGAAGGATAGGACATTTTTCACAATAAATCAGGGAAGAATGGCAATGCAATATTAATCAGTCAATTGTTAAAAAAATATTTCCCAAGTTACAGTTATATTGAAATTGATCTTATTCGCTCACTATCCAGTTGAAAAAGCCAGACACCAAACATAAGGGAGACCGATTTTAATCGGAGACAGAGACTGCCTAGTAGTATAACAAGAAGGCTTTTTTAAGATCTCGGTGTCCATGGCAACGAGTTAACCCGGGAGTCCTAGATTTTATTCATAATTAAGAATGTTTGGGGAGCAGAGGGTGAAGTGCCAAAAACCAACAGCTCTGCCATCAGCTCCTATTTCCATCAAGATTTTCACAAGACATTAACAAGCCAAATGCTCAGGAAAATTTAAAATATATTGTCTACACAATATCATAGGGGAAACTGAGCTCCTCAGGTGAAAGACAAGCAAGAGGTAGTCTGATTAATAAATATACTTAAATATAATTGTATCTCAGTCATATATTATTATGCCATATTGAGTGTATCATATAATGTGTACAGTATACTATGAATGGTATAGAGACAAATATTCCATGTTATTGCTTAATTCTTTTAAATGTATTTTCAAAATACCTTTCTCAGTGATGCTCTCAGACCAATATACTATATCTGTCTATGTTTTGACCCTATTTTACCATTAAAGATAGCATTTTTATAGTTTGTGATAAAACCATTCAGTGACTCTATCAATGGATTTCAGTTCTTGGGTGGATCAACGGATGTCAGTTATTTTTCCTTGCAATTCCTTGTAAATGTTCTCAGCAAATACTGTGATTTGTTACAGATATTAGGTAGGTCTGTGTCACATGTCAATTCAGTTATCCCATTGTGAATAGCAAAAGCTAGAAAAAATGCACACA
This sequence comes from Aldrovandia affinis, assembly GCA_029706075.1. NCBI lineage: Eukaryota > Metazoa > Chordata > Actinopteri > Notacanthiformes > Halosauridae > Aldrovandia > Aldrovandia affinis. Next base: position 4,097,649 of record JAINUG010000069.1, read on the forward strand.
ATATAAAGGCGCTGGCTTTAAGCGTAGTAAAACGTGTGAGAGTGAATAAAGCCACACACACTCTACATGCGCAGTGCTAATTTATTTATACCTAAATAAATAGTGATAAATCTCATCATAATCAGATTTTATTTAATCAATATTTGTTCTGCAAACATGAAAGATTTGGAATTTTGATTAAAATAACTATGTTTTCATAACATTTTACATTTGATTAGAAAAGTCAGGAAAGCTAATATTAGTATTCAGTTATGGAAAGATTGAATTTCATATGCCTGTTCCTACTGCAGTGTCGGTGAACAGTGAAACACTTCCTCAAAGCAGATACAGATGCACTATATTATATTGCAATTATAACAGTTATGTAAGTTGGGTTAAACAACCAAGCACATATAAATGATTTTACTTCAATTCAGGAGTTCTTCTTTTTAAATTATGTTGAAAATTGATTGGATTTGCACAACATCTGTAAACATAACATTATTTGTTTATTCCTAAACATGTTTGGCAACAGATTGATGCAATATAAAATGAAAAATGGAAAATATAGAAAATAATAAACCATGTTTTGTCCAAGACCAAGTGCTTGAGAGATTAGGCAAAATATATATATATAAGATATATATATATATATATATATATATATATCGAGACAGACATTTATGTAGTATATGTAGTAAAGACATTTAAGGCAATACATGGGCAAAGTTGCAAACTGGAAAGGTTTTTAGAGTGCAGGGGAAAATAAGAGATGTACTTTAAAGGTCCTGAACAGCTAAAGTCGTGTTTTTCAACAAATAGGATGATGTTTGGGTGAAACCAGATGAAAGTGGGATATTGAGAGCTTGAAAACGGACTGTTGCGTGTACATCGATAAAGCTGGGTCAGGCTCCTACTTTGTGTAAAAAACAAAAAAAAAAAACACATTTTAAATCAAAAAACAATTATAGTGTTCCAATCCTATTGGCTGACATGGGAGTATTTGTGACAACAAAAACCCCATCTCATTTTAATACAACAATGACAGCTTACCAAAAAATCACCGCCTGTAAGCGTCCTTACTTTGTAGAGGTGCGTTGACGTTATTTACTAGCAAGAAAACGTAGCTAGCTACAAAAATTAAAATGTGACGTATAGCAATAGGTGTTAGCTGTTAGAAGAGTAACAAAATAAATTGTTGCAATTTATTAAGGTCCAGTGCACTGTCACATCTTCTATTTCAAAAACCCAGGACTCATTGCTGATGTAGGTTAATAGGCATGCTAAATAAGGCGAGTTTGTGAATATTAGCTCCCTATGCACTCAGCCTGCCTTACAGCTTTGCTCATAGTCAGAGATGAGAGATAAGGCATATATCTCCAATTCTGAGCATTTTAATCGGGGGAAAAAGTATTAAGGATGTTTTTGTCACACTCTAAGGTCATTTACATGTGAAACACAATGACTGTGCAGGACCTTTAAAGAGCTGAGCCTCTCTAGAAGATGGCAAGATGCAACAAGATGCAGAGATGGAAAGAGGAAGAGACGGTAGGTAGAGAATGCATGCCAGTGGAAGATATCAAGGGAGGAGGGGTTGTGGGATGCAATTTAGCATTAATTGTTTGTTAATGTCTTCCTTCTTTATTCCAGGAGAAATTTGTCTAGTTATTTTGAAAGTATATTTAAATTATACATTTCAATTAGTATTAAAAATGTGCCCAAATATACATTTATAATGGGTTTGACAATAAAATATTGAAGACTCTACCCTCTTAAAACCTCACTCATGTTCTATCTCTAACAGTTTTTGGGGCTCAGTTACTGTGCACACTGCATTGAAGGAACATTGGTAGGATATAATCCTTCATGGTTAGATTCTGCACCACAGAATGTAAAAAATGTGCAAGGTTACAGGCTTGTTTTTTGGTTAAAGAACACTAGATTCGACAATTTACAACGTAAACCAACCAAGATGCTGTGTGAATGGTACCCATAATATAATGTCCTTATGACACCATTCCAATGACGTCTATGTAAAGTTAATGTTGGAGGTGCACACTGGCATTATTCAGCAGATGGAGTCATTTTTCATCATTACTGTGACTTTGGGATTAGGTGAAAAGGCTACATGTTATCCCAGTTCATCCCAGTGGTTTATTCTTAGTTTAACTCCAACATTAAGACATGGTTGAAATGATTATTTAACTTGTATAATTGCAGATACATTTTTGGCTGAAACTGCAGTGTTGAAATAAATCTTGATTCCAGTTTGTAATGCAGTTTCCAATCTATTTTTGGGTTAACCCTTGTTGAAACAACAGATTTAATCTTGATGATGTCTAATTTCAAATACAGGTAGTGCTCTATTTACAAATGGAAAACAGCCACATTTTTTCTTTTATGAAATGTGATATCTATGAGATATAGAAAACAATTGTCTACTACAAGATACTCCAGTATTAAACCCCATATGCTTTGCATGGAGAATTCTACCACTTGAAAAGTAGTGACTGGCCTGGATTTAATCAATGTTTTAAATCTGACTTACAAAGAAATGCAAGTGTTACTTTTTTCAAAGCAGGCTAAGTTTGGTGATCAGTGAACCTGCAAAAATAACACATGCAATTAATAGTGAGTCAAAGTTGGGGGTAAATGTTGATTGAATACAGGCTTGGAGCTCAGGAGTGAGTGCAGAGTCCATAATCTCCCCAGTGATGACTAGGGCATCTGACATCTCTTCCATTTTGGTTCACTGGGGCCCACTATCTGCCCACGCCATTCTGCCCTGTGCACTTGGGCCTTACATCTGTGTGAGTGACACCTCTGAATGTATCTGTCTGTCATCCTTCCCAATGAGTAAGCTTCTAACAAAATCACCAGTTTGTGTGCCTGTAAAAAAAAAAAAAAAGCAAGGGAATTTATAAATCTGGATATTGGTTTTGGAATTGTTAAAAGGTGTGAGAAAGGTACATCTTAATGCTGAGAAAACATTATATTACAGTCATTGAACTTTTTAAACAATATTGCCTAATTCAGGTATTCTCGATGATGTGTTGCAATTGAGTAAATTAATTGTGTGTATGTACAGTATTTACTGTAAATATATTATAAATAAGCAATGAACTTTATGCTTTTTCCAGTTTTAGTCAAGGGTCTTAAAATTGAACAGAAAAGGTGCATTAACATCGCTTGTTTTCAAGACTTGACAAATCACTGAAAACTGCTGAGATAACACACACTGTGACTCACTCAAACAAGGGTCTGAAAAAAAACCAGGCAAGATAATTACCAGAGCATCACGTAAATCTGATGCGTTCCTCCTGGGTCCTCTAATTAGAAAGGGTAATTGAAACTGGAATTCATAACCTTTCAATCTTGTAAAAAATGTGTGTCTGTTTAGTAGCTCAAAAGAACAGGGAGCAGGCCCTGGTGCACATGCTGGAAGTTCACATATTTCTGGTTTCCATTGGCAATATCAGGATCTGGCTCGAGCTCTGTTCTGTCAATGATGTAGGGTTCCATTTGTATGCCTGGGTTCTTTATTCTTCTACCACTGTGGGTTCTGTGATGACGCTAAGCATTCTCAGGGCTTTAAAACCGTAATGAGGTCCCTCTACTCACAAGAAACACTCAGCATATATAGAAATGACAAGCATCACGTTTTATTTTAATAAAACCCAAGGAAACCATCAATTTTAGCACCCAGCAAATAATTAATGAGGAGTGCTTTTTTATGTCATACTCTCCTCATGAGCAGACTCAAGAAGACATAAAAAACACTACATGCTGCAATGTCATCTGGTAAATTGGCATTAATGCCTAATATTTAATTTAAAAATCATAAATACAGCTTGCTGTCTCCTCAAAGGTATCGTCTTCTAAACCCCACGGTGAGAGTGTTTTTTAAAAGATTATTCTGGCCAGTGAAACGAATGATGGTATCTCGTTGCGCCATGCTCCTGTGCACAGTGTATTCTCCCGAGTTCCCGTTCTTATTTCCATGTTGTTTTTGGTCTCCTCCACCGTATACCCATCAATGTTACCCCAGATATGTCAAGTCGCGTGTAGCCCTTTGTGGTGAAACACCAGAGTGGGTTTAACCCTTAGCTCCTGACAGATTCCATTTCCCCTCTCATTACTGAGTTTACAAATGCTCCAGATACTGTATCACTTCATAACATCACCCTTATGACACTTCTTTTGTAAACCAAATAAGGGCTCGATTCCTGGAGTAATATACTCAAGTTTCTATTTTAAAAATGTTACCAAGGTATTAGGGAGTGTTAGAATCACCTCGTTAATCCCAACAAGAGTAAACCGAGGCTCATTACTAGGTGATATTCCATAGGCCGCATGCACAGACTGTTAAGTTTGATACTGACATCAAAGAAGATTCAAACCATCAAACCTCAAGGGCTCTTTAAATTAGTTCATAAGTTAAGCTGTGATTACGTTTTTTTAATTTGTAAAGAATGTTTTTATATTTACTTGTTCCAGGTGTTCTCAGAGAGGACCATCCAAATAGTCAAGGGAGATCAAAATGTCTTGGGAAAATGTCCAGAATAGAGGTGGACAATACACTGATTTAAATGCTTATACAATCAATTTATTTTTGCAGCTTAATAGCTGGTAGTACCCAACATTCGGCACATGCCTTCATCAGGGGTAAATGTGAAAATGTCTTATTCTTTTATGACAGACCACAGGTGTCTGTAATTAGGAAGGCATCCCATCAATCAATCAACATATACATAGAAAAAAATGAAAAATGTTCAGAAATATTTAAAAGTGAAGCAGGTTTACAGCTTCGGTGACATTTTTAGGGTTAAGATTTACACAAGAACTGTGGCATTCATCATAGTTTTTGTATGTGAAATTTGTTATTAGGTCCAAACAGATATTACTAGTGCTCCTGGCCAGTGGTATTGTGTGTGTAATCAAAGGAACTGCTGTAAACCTCGTTATAGGTGTCTTTCCTTTTACTTATATTAATAAATATTATTAGGATCCAGCTAGTGATGCAAAAATCACAATTACATTCAATACAGAAAAACAATTATATATGCAATTAATTTTAATTGTTGATGAATTCAATATCAAGCAATTCAATATTTTACTTGTAGGTCAATAAATATTATTAAATATAGATTGAATATTTCTTAAATTTACTTTTACAAGTTGCCTTATATGCACCGCTCCTCTTTTTAGCCTCTGGCTTCATATCAAACCACTTTTCATCATTTCAATTTCTGTCTCTGAAAAGTGATTCTTTTTTATTTTTTCCAGCTCCATTTTTCTATTCACCTGTCAAGTAATGGGGATTCCCCGCTCCTAATATAGCATTTTAGGGTTGTCAATTTATGTTAATTGCCCATTCTGTGAACATGCTTCTCATATAGGATTGATTGGTATTTACTAATGTACGCACGTGGGGTCTCATTCACAGACCGTGCGTACACACAGATCTATGCGTAAAGTGTGCGTATGATCAATCCTACGCAAATTTTGGTTAAAAATGTTCTTAGTGTACAAACGACTTTCTGCATGCCCCAGACCAGAAGTACACACAAATACGGTGTCTAAAGAAAATGACAGAGCCTGCTTGTAACTAAATTGTGATCAAAAGTATGAATTATATTAAACATGAAAACAAAATAGTTGTATTATTTGTAATATTACTGTATAACACATTTTGTGCACGTTCTCTAAAGTCTGCATTCTTGTTGTTCATAGTGTTATATATTTTATGTGTATTTTAAGGCTGAGGCATTTATTTAAAACATTGATAGTTATGGATACCTTCTTGTTATTGATATGTATATACCATATCAGTATTTGTGTTTCATAATTTCACTTTTCAAAATATTCTGCTGCACGCAAAGCACTGAAACCTGCACACATAGGAGTCATTTTTGGCACAATTAGAGCTAGCCAGCTATTTCATCTGAGACAAGCAAAAACTGGCCTATAAAGTAGTCTGGTGGTGTAAAGTGAATGCTAGCTAACTAGCTACATCTGTCCAAGTTAAAGATGTTCTAGCCACTTTTCTTTACGCGGCTCAGTTTGTGTTCGCTTTGGTCTTTGTGCAATACACTGAAATGGGTAGCTAGCTGCCCACATTAACAAGTGCACATACAAGTTAGCCAACTAGCTAGTTTACAAGCTTGCTAGCTAGCTACCTAGCTAACTCTCTGTCTGTTAGTATCCAACATTCACTTGAGAATTTTCTATAGGCTACTTATGTATAGACAAAAGCGACTAGCTCTGCATTCGAACCACAACATTTATTCATACTATTTCAATTAATAAATCCATTCTCTGGTCATTCATATCCTTGAGTTTCTTTTAATGCTGCTATAGGTCAAGTAACGTTTTTTTAAAAGACATTTGCTTCAGGAAGTAATTTGTGAAACCGAAAACCTAGAATGTTTGCAGATTTGTGATGTAATGTCTCACATACGTATGTGTTTGACTTAAAAATATATAGTTATTATCAATCATTTACAGCCAATTTATGGGTTATCACCCAAGCCTTAATTTACAGTAAACTTCCCCCTTCTTTGAATAACTTAGCCTAGTAGTAAGTAGTTTATTTGTTTATACAGAATAAGATACCATAATGTACATGTGGCAGCAACCAAGCGGAATTGAAAATAAATTTTACATAGGTAAGAATTAAATAAAATCATCAAAAGCGTACACTGCAACACTACGAGCATAAAATAAATAGACATAAAATAAACTAACCAACCCACAAGAACGTGACAAACCGACACACCAGCACACAACACTATTACAGTGTTCACTTATTTAGAAGTCTGGTCATGTGTGGGATAGCACTCTGCAAGTAGCACTCTGTTTAGTAAAACTGACTAAGTCCAGTTTTGCTGAGGACCGTGTCTGGCAGTGGCGTATGGTGGATTGCTGTATTCCTGCACTGATCTCGCGCACTAACTATGATTATTCCTACCATGTATTGATGCACATCTTGTAAGTCGCTCTGGAAAAGAGCGTCTGCTAAATGCTTAAAATGTAAAATGTAAAAATGTGGATCGCTCAGGTTTAAGCCACTTGCGGAACAGGGGGGATTTGTGCGGTGAGTTGGCGTAGGCTCTGGTGAGATCATCACGCCGTGAGCAGAGTGGTGGGAGCTCAATGCGACTACACGCCTCGCTGTAAGAAGTGAACTCCCGACCCAGGATGAATCGTACAGATCTTCTCTGCACCTTTTCAGTGGCCTTGGATTGTGGTGAGACCAGGATGTCACATCGGGGCATACTGCAGAGTGGGTCTGATGTAGGTGGTGTATATTGTACCGAGATCATCTGGGGGAATGCCAGAATTCTTAAGGCATCGGAGCCAGCGCTGGCTGGCTTTTTTGCAGAGGTGGTCCTCCTGTTCAGACCACTGCAGGTTGTCATTGTCAATGTCATTTATTGCCAACCTAGAGGGGTTTGGTGGTGACTTTGTGAAGTGTAAGTGCAGCACCTTGCACTTCTTGGGGTGCAGCACCATGGAGCTCTCTGAGGAACACATTTCTAGGTCAGTGGGTAGTGGATGGGGCAGATGAGGTCATCAACAAAGTTCTAGCGCTTAGCTGATACCTGTTCAGCTGCACCATTGATGTAAGCGATGAACATCAGTGAACCTAATAGAGTTCCTTGGGGGAGTCCACATGTAATGTTAATCCCTTCAGAGAGTGCTCCATGGTAATGTACTGACTGATATCTGTTGGTCAAAAGGTTTGCTATCCACCTAGCTAGGGATGGACAGAAACTGAGGTTCAGTAGCTTAGTAATAGCCAGGCCATGATCAACACAGTCGAAGGCTTTGCTGTAATTAGTGGTAACCAATGAACAGGTGAAACCAGGTTTGTCCAGAGACCTGAAAAGATCATTTATCAGGTCGATGAGGTTGTGGGTTGTTGACCAGCTATGAAGGCACCCAAACTGCTGGCTGTCGATTAGAGGCAAAATGTCATTAAGGGCCCACTGGGAGATAAAACTCTCAACAATTTTACCAAGCAGAGAGGTGAGTGAGATGGGGCGTATTTCACTGATGGAGGGGGATTTGGTTTTGGGTAGGGGGACCACAGTGGCTAATGTCCATTTTGTAGGGACAATGCCTTCCTGAAGGGAGTGATTGAGTATGCTAGCCAGGGACTTGCTCAGTTCGTAGGCAAACTCCTTAATGAGCCTACCTGGGATGCCATCTGGGCCAATGTTGATCTTTCTTAGTTTACTGTAGACCTTCCAGGGCTAGGCTGTTAGTGCTGGGCCTGCAGGTAGGAAAGAGGGTAGGGTTGTCAGGTCTATAGGGGCTAAGGACTGGGTCACAGTTGATAGTGTCTTATTTATTGTGTTAGCTATTGCTTGTCGGTCATCAGGGTCAGTGCCATCGATATGGAAGGTTACTTCACTCTGTGAGAGATTGGCCAGGTTCTTGATGTGTTTATGCCATTGGGAAATGTTTTGATTTTTGAAGGCTTTAATGTTTATTTTGCCCAATTTGGTTTTAAATAGCACTTTATTCATGAGGTCCCCTCATCTGTCAGTTTTATGTTTGTGAAAGGCTCTCTGATTATCTGGCGATACTAAATAGCTACGTACACAATACGCAGGTTTTTGCAAACATATTACTGAATTAGACTTGTAGACACTAGCAAATGTTGTATCTACGCATTTTTCATAAATACCTCTGTACTTTTTAGTTCGTATCCCTTTTACGAATAAATGTACATACAATTTTGCGAAAGTATTGATAAATGAGGCGATAGCGGTCAGTCCCTAAGCCATGTAAGTTGGTTTCTCTACTTTTATCCTATGTTTTAAAATAAATAATTTTGTTTTGCACTGATCCCAATTGATTGCGAATTATACCTCGCTAGCTAGCAAGACAGCCAGCTAATTTAGCTATCTGATATTGATTGTGAATTATGCCTTAATTAGTATTGATTTTATTTTAAAATACTGGCTAAAAGTCGTGAAACCAATTTACCTGGTTTAGGAACTGACCGCTATCGAATGAGTGTACCATATATTACCGTTTCTGCCAAGACATTCTCCCAATGTTTCTGTTTTACAATGAGAGCTCTATTAGCCAATAGGGTAAAGCTATTGCTCCGCTACTGCTCTTTTTTTTTGGTCAATTGGCTAGGCCAGGCGTGATTCTACGAACAGCATAATTCGTATCGAAAAATACAATTACGTTAGGCTACGAGTTGGAGTGAAAACACTGTAATTCCCTACATAAATCCAGATGCAGACACATAAAATGAAAGTTGTACGTGCGTATAATGAGCAGTATATGTACGTATAGATTGTTATTTTGCATTTACAAAGTATGTTTTACAATTACAAACTGCAATTTAGGTTTACAAATTGCAATTTATATTTACGAATCTTTTGCTCATTAGTATTTTTGACAGCGATTTCACCCCATAGGTTAGATATAGAAGTTGGTTTCGGGAATAATATATACCATTTAGCAGACCCTTTTATCCAAAGCGACTTACAGTAGTGAATGCATACATTTTTCAGTATATGTGTCCCCAATGGGAAACAAACACACAACCTAAGTGTTGTCAGCGCCATACTGAGCCACAAACAAAACTTGTTCTCTATGGGTTTTGTGCAGTTTGTTGCTGTGAGAGATGAACTGTAGGCCTACTACAGCACCAAGAAAGTATGTCTTGCTACCACAGGTAGCCTACATTTAACCTCCTTGATTTAACCAGGTACAGTAATAGACTCGTGACAAATTAAATTGAATTTAACAAGAACATGAGTTAGCCTAACACACTAAATTAATTTCTCATCTCCAGTTCTTCCTCAAAGTTGTAAATTTTTGCTACCTCACTGGGTACTGGGAAATCTCACATTGTATTTCCATGGTAACCGGAAAAATATCCTTGTATAATCACACTGAAATACTGAAAAACTGCTGTAGAACTAAGATTAATATTTACTTAAGGAACATTTTGAAGGTGTTGTATGTAATTCCCTCTTGTGATTACCTTAGCAAATGTAAGTTCTTATATACTTATGGAACCAGTCGCTGGTCTTTTATGTGTTTAATTATTACAAGCAGAATCTTAAAGAATCTGCCCTGTATTTTGTTTTGTTTGTGTTTTGTTAAAATATAAGCATTGTATACCAAGAAAAACAAGACTATATTTTGAGACTTAAATATAAGAGCATACAAAATATAAATTTTATGTGTAGAAGGATTCGGGAATACATATTAGGTTACATACTACATTGATTGCTATTGTGCTTTAGCCATGCTTCCCCCCAAATCCATTGAATGATGGGATCATTAATACAGAGCAATTTGCCAGAAGATGTAATTAAGATATGTAAAGATCAGGTTCCACGCCTTTTTGTCTGTAACCACTGCATTATTTCCCTTTTAACACATAATTCATTATTTTCACATTGGAATAATGTGTGTGCATACGTGCATGCGTATATTTGTGTTTCAGATTGTTACATACTGCCTTTATGTCTCTTTTTTAAACTCATTTTTCTCTGTCTCCACCCACACGATCCCTCCATTGTCTGACTTCCTACCCCCGCATGGTCTAGTGAAAAAAAGTTCCAGATTTTCTTGCTTCAGGTTCGCTGACATTGGTGACCTTTAACAAAAGCAAATGGTCATAGCCCTATAGTATGTTTTAATAAATAATAAAATAATGAATTAATAGTGACATGTTTTTATATATTTTTAAAAATGTTAACAATGTGTCCCAAAACCGTTTGTGCTGGAAAGGGTCATATGTAGTTTTGCGCCAACCGTCACTCACATTGCAATTTGCAGGGATTGCTGAGATTTCTATATAGGAAATTAATTTGTAAAGGTCACATCATTGTCCATGTCACACCATTGTATGAGCTGCACTCCCCTTTCATAATTAAAAAATGTGATATTAAAGTGCCTCTCCTAGATCACATTTCATGGTAATTTCAGAGTGAATGCTTCATTTCACAATTTAGAGTTTGAAATCAAAAGCCTTTCAGCCACTTTTATTTCTCGGCTGCCTGTGACTTTGTATTCTTCCTTTTGAGATTTTTCTTTGCACCAGTGGTACAAATTTGTCCCACTTATCATTTTATCCTAACTGGTTTAAATTGGCATATCATGTTTTATATCTTTCATCAGGCCTTTTGAAGAGCCTTGATGCAACTTATAGGGGGAAATATGATTGATTCACTCATATATTGATGGTATTAAAATGAAGCTTGATATTTGTTTGCTGTTCATTTGCATACAAATCATTGTTACTGTGCATGCATTTTCTTTGCGTGGGGTAAAAACAAAAGCTGTTGCTCTGTCTAATCCAAATCCAAGTCTGCCCTACATTTCACGTTCACACATGTCAAGTGAGTTTGTGCTAAAGATAACATTCTTTCCCCTTTACTCTTAATTATGGATGATAATGTAGGGTCTCATTAATATCCTTGTCATTAATGTGCTCTGACACATTCCCTCCCCCGTTGTGGCTCTTGCCCCAAAGCACTGACCGTTTGTTTTGGTGAGAAAAATTATTGCTAAAGACTTCAAGTGATGTTGTTAAAGTGCATGCATACTGAATTTAACAATGGGAATGTGCAGTTTAGCCCTGGTGCTATTAAAAATAGTCCTCAAATTTTTTCATTTTTACTTCTCAAAATGACTAAAAAAATACCCTTTGCCTTAGATTAAGGTTTGAAGGAATGGAATGTAAGCATACCAGATCTTCATGTACATTAATATCCAAATGATTTTCAGTGCATTCTACTGTTGGAAATCTGTGTGCTTTTTGATTTGGCTACCATTTGGTACATGACAATACAATGTATTCCCAATTTTCATATTTCATGCATCCTTTTTCCGAGTGTGTCTGAATCACTCGAAAGAGAATGTGTTTTCCAGGAAGAAGACAACTCTGCATTCGCTTCATTGCGAGGAAGGAAATGGACTCTCGCCCAGACGAAAATGCACCAATTATTTATAGGAGGCTTTTATAGGAATCAGTGGGACTGCTGTGGGGCCCGTAATGCTCATGGTGTGCCTTCTCTTCCAGAGCGCAGAGAAGCTTTTTGTGGAGTTCAGCCACCAGGAACTGCTTGAGTTCTACAACAAGGTCAGTGCAGATTCCCTCTGCGTTCCACATTGGGACCCCCCAGTGAATGCTGTCACACATGTTATTTTGGCGTTTTAATTGTCAACCATTCTTTATCTTGCAGCTGGAGACAGTTCAGGCACAATTGGACTCCCTCACTTGACAGTGGTGACAAGGCCCTCATTCTCACTGGTGTGATGTAACCAGTGAATAACTGTGCAGAAAACGCTTCATCTTGGGTGATGACAGTAATGCTAAGTAATATTTAGCCATTACTGTACATACAGCATCAAAGTCTGCAATATTTTTTCATTGTTTTGTCATTCCTCTCAAAGTGTCACCATTGCTGTCATTCCGTGTTTAGATAGTACACACATCTTAATTTCTGTCATGTTAGTAGAAATGGTGCACATGACAGCTTTGTCATTGTTTCTCTGAATTAAACAGTTCATACTTTTAACTAAGTTATATTGTGTATTTTGTGTATATAATTTTACTGTACAATGCAAATGCATTACCATAACATGTGCAGTCACCAACACATGATATTTGGTGGCATATTGATGCATAAGCACTTCATATCCTCATTAGCCAGGGGTGCCTGAGGTGATGCGGCAATTTACACTGCTGAATGCCAGGCCTGCTGAAAATTAAGAAAGAATACATTGGCCCAATAAGCCCTGAATACAAGAGCAAACACTAATGCACTGTCCTCTGACCACACTTAACCCCTAATTGACATTTATGGAATGGAATGGTGGGTGACATCCAGGACTGGAGAGACCAGTGAATGGGCATAAGCTTGTCCAGGCTCTACGTGAGTATTGGGGCAGAATTCCATGACACAGCAGTGAACACTCTGTGACTTGAGCATATCAGTCAGTCATGAATGCTCAGCTAATCAAATTACAGACAGGAAATATCCAATCTGTATTGGATCCATTCATCTGTATGCTTTACTATTCTGAAAACCTACATGCATAATTGGAGTGATATGTTTAATTTAATACTCAATATTTATTCATAAAGGTACAATAGTATAATTAATTATATGGTTATTAATAGAGCTGTTTTCATGTCAGCGTTACTACTGTGGTAGCACTTTAAAATTGAGCATTCATAATAATTGCACAACAGGAAAAATGATCATCCGCATATATGACATTTTTTGCACTCAGAACCCAGAAATCATCATTACCAAACAGTGACTTCAACCGAGAAGGATGCAGAAGAACAGTTACAGAGCTGGCATGCACATTTCACCATACTCGATTGTCTTTCTGGGCAATATTTCAAAAAACATTGGACAGAAATGCTTTTATAAGGTTAACTTTTGCAATAATTACAACAGGAAAGGAACAGTGCCATAAACTGAGCATATGTTGACCATTGTTCCAGCCTCCAGAGAAGGAGCATCCTTTCTCTCATGAGTGTTATCATGAGTAATTCAGGTCTTCCATTAGTTTTTATCTCACATGTCAAGCTCAAATCATTATGGAAGCTGTGAGGAGACTGCAGTTGAGCCAGTGTTGTTGAAACATGTTGAGTGTGCTCCTGGATGACTTTAGTCATAGAGCTTTTGTGTATAAAAGGCATGTCTGTGTAGTAGGTGTGGGTGACTTAAGTGTTAGGGTGTTATCCTAATTATATCATGTTAAGGTCAGACTGGGCTGTCCAATTAGTCTTCCTTCTGTTCTGAATTCCTGAAGTGGATTAGTCAGATCTTTATTTTCCTTTATTGTTTCTTACTTTGAAAGTACTTGGTTCCTTTATTGTTTCTTACTTTGAAAGTACTTGGTTTACCTCGAAGGGATAACAAGCCTGTCGAATGGTTTCTTGATTGTTTTTGAAACGGCTGAGTGAGTCATTCACACCTTGCGTCAAACGACGTTCTGGCAGCTACGTTAGTGGGCGAGCGATGCAAAGAAACATTTTATTTCACTTTGTTTGAAATTAATACATTTCGAGAAGCGCAGATTCCAACGTGACTCTGACGGAAAGGGGCGACATGCGGGTTTAAAACCACCTTAACGCCGTGGTGCTTGACAAAGAGCTGTTGTTCTACCCAATTTACAGTTCTCCACCATGTGAAAAATCACCCAAGTCATGGCCTGGGGGAAATGTGTGTTGCGCAGCACGCGGAACAAATGGCGGCACGGAGCCCGCAATGGGAAAAGGTGCTGTGCGGAGAGCTTCCAGCAGAGATTCACCAAAATACAGAACAGAGAGTACTCTGTCAGAGGCGGGACGGACATCTTGTCAGAAGAAGGAACTGGCGCGAAGCGTTCCGAGTTTGTGGAGATGCGATCAGGGTGGCCTGACTATAAGTCGCTGTTCCCCCAAAAAACATAGAAAGCGATTCGGTAACCCTAAAAAGACTACAAATTGTGACAGGACAGACAAGGGACAGAGAGAAACAACAGGTCTGAAACAAAGACTCCCTGAGGCAGAATTACAATAGTACCCAGACACAAGCTGAAACTGGAGAGAAAGAAAAACCTCCACATTGTCTGAACACAATCAGCATATTATCTGAGGTTCTTGGCATTCATGGAAGCCTTGTTTGAGCGATATAAAATTAGTTCATCATGTGAAAGTATCGTACTAAATTGTCTTTGATATGCTGTCTTGTTGGATAGCTTCCAGTTGTTTTTTTAACTGAAACCCCCAAACCATAAAACCCTGAACACTGATGGCAGGAGTTGTATGTAAACCGAGAGCATTCATTAACAGCAGCCGTCTGCTGTGTCTCAGGGCCATGGGTACCTGAAGCTGAATGCCCAACGTAGCTAAATGGAAGTAAATAGGGGGTCTATTATTTGGGGCCTCCTCCTCAGAATAGTTATTTTATTTTTATGTTAATTTATCACAAATAAAAAAACATTCACAGCCTTTTCATGAACATACGATATGAAGTACTTGTATTCACTCTCCTTCAAATGCAGTATTTGTTAATAATGAACAATGTCACAATTTGTTTAATTTCCAATATTTTTGCCATTTGCTGAATACAGGAAAAATTAAATGTAATGGGTAAATTCAGTTTAATGGGTAAATGTACTTCATTGATATACACAATGAAGCATTTTTGATTTTACATTGGTATTACTTTAGTTATCCTATATTATAGTACATATATTTCTTATATGTTTAGGGCTGAAGAAGTGTGTCCTCAATTCTTTAATGTAAATGTTATTGTAGCCTACTACATTTGTAGTGTAATTTATTCGTCCTAGTTGTGTCATTAGGAACGTGGCATGTATTGACCAGTATTGACAGTGTATTTATCACAGCAAGAAATATTGGTGAATAGCGCTTTTTGAATGATTTCACAGTGATTATATTCACTATGAGCACCCTCCACTTTTTAATGTAATCTCACATATAATTAATATAATCTTACATTGGAACTCAATAGGTAGTTTGCAGATGACGTCAAATCTCTTGGCTGCAGTGGCACAAACTCCATATGGTGGTAAATTAAACACAAGAGTAGTGGAGTCGAGGCATAGTCACAGACAAAAAAGCCGTATGCTTGCATTTTTTATGATCGAATCGATCTAACCGATAGAAAACAGAAGTGCCAAAAGTTATTCTTCATAACGGGAAAAATGTAAACACACTACAAAAAAACGCTAGGAGATATGGCTAGCAAAACTGCATCTTTCCTCTGGAAAGTATTAAACTTGTATTACACTTTCCTTTATTCTGTAACGTTAGTTACGTTGTTTTAGCTTTGTTTCCCTGGAGCTGAACAACAGTACGAAATGCCGGTGATGAATTTACTTGTTATGTTGTGTTGTTTGTTGTTGCACCCTCTAGGGTGGCTTTCAGCGAAACTGTTCTTCACTACGGTTAACACTTTGTTGTACGTCGCTCTGGATAAGAGCGGCTGCCAAATGCCTGTAATGTAATGTAATGTAATGTAATGTAATGTAACGTTAGTTGCTAGTTGTTGCTATGTTAGCTATATGTTGATATTTTACTAATCTCACAAAGCGTTTTGCCATCCCTATCGCTAAATGCGTTTTCATTTACTCTTTTGATAGATTTGTTATTTTTCTTTCTATGTAGCCTACGAAATGTTGTGTTGTTTCATTTGCTTTTCGGTCAGCTCAGACTTGGGTTTTTTTTTTAACTCACGTTTCATATGTTAGAAAGTGTGTTTCACATGCTTTCTATGTCCTAGAACATTAATGCGATCTTATAAACTAAACATATATATGTGGTAATGTAACCCTTCTTTGCTACGAGTAGAATTTAACCTCAGGGTCAGATATGATATGAGAGGACTGTGTGTTTGTGAATCAATCAAGGCAAGACACAAGACGCTTTCAATTTCTAAAATTATATTGTATTTAAAAACTTAGGTGTAGAACAACAATATTTACCATCATTAAGATGACTCGAATTACCCGATACATATTAGTAAATACCAGTGGCGGGCTGTGCATTTCACACCTAGGCCTTCAGTAGTGCTCCGCCTGAATCAATCCACCCCTCAATAACTATTTTATGGCTATAAAAACCATCTTATTATGCAGAAATGCAGTATAAAGAGCCGTTGCATCGCAGATAGATAACTCGTGTAGCCAGAATAAATGCCTTTACTGAAGAAACAAACCCGGGGTGCACAAGTCTCCTTGACACACATAAAAAAGCATCAATAATAACCTCATAAAATTGCAATATTATTTAGGAAAATAGCAACATTTTACTCCTTATTGCTGATAAAAAAAAAATCCTTATTATTTGTACACAATATCCATCCTCCTTTCTTTCCTCAAAAAGAGTTCAATTACTCTGTCGTACAGATTATCCGTGCGTCTCAGTTCCATCAAGAAGTCCTTTTCTATCGCCATCGAAGCTAATGCTGAAAGTCGAGCCTGCCCTGTCGTATTTCTGGCATAAATTTTAATTCGCTTTAGGGCTGAAAATGTCCGCTCGCTAGCTCTGGCTAGTACACTCTCTGACTATCCAATCAAAGGGTGTGAATACGCTGACATTACCGTACGCCTGCTAGAAGGCCTTGGTGTCGCCAACTCAAAATCTGATTGGTTGAAGCAACAGTTTGATCGACACTTATTTTATGCTACAGGGCCCGCAGAACTGATTGTGAAGGCCTCCAGGCAGATTTCTTTGACCCTGGCAACAAATGATGGCTGAAATGTGATTGGTTAAATGCTTTAATATGAAAATACACGTCTGGAAGCAGCGCAACAAGGGGAAAAGCTATGAAAGGAAGCGGACAGACCATCCATCCATCCATTGTCTAAGCCGCTTATTCCTGGTCAGGGTCGCGGGGGGGGGGCTGGAGCCTATCCCAGCATGCGTTCCGGGCGAGAGGCAGGAATACACCCTGGACAGGTCGCCAATCCATCGCAGGGCAGCGGACAGACCATTTGGAATTATTTAATAAGTATTCATGGACAAAATATAATTAACATCAGTCTGTGATTCAGATATTTTTTAGGCCAGCAGAGAAGGCCTTGCAGGCCCTGACGGCCCACCACTGGTAAATACAGACATGAACCCCACAATAATATTCGGCAGCACTGCAACCCCAGTTGTGCACAACTCCCAAATGAACAAAATAAAAAAACGGGAAAACCTTTCGTCGGGGCCCGTAACTGGAACAGTCCTACGTTAAAATCCTGGAAAACACTTACAGTGGCTTACAGTTCCCAAGTTCACCCATTGCGGGCGATACTCTGTCGAAGATGGCTGATTTCCGCAGGATGCTGAGCGCTCTTCATTCCCGTCCAAGGAGTGAATGGCGGGATGATGCAACCTTGATGCAACGAGGCTGATATAAAAAAGGAACTACTTCAACTCTTGCTCGCAGTCAGAATACACTGAAGACCGCCAACTAATTCGGGATATGCTACAATGAAATCCCCAGTTTAGCTACTAACGTTTGAAGTTAACAACCCATTACTCTCTTACTCACCACCTGCATGGCATTTGTAATACACTTCCGAAGTACCTCAACCTAACTAAACATTTATTAAAACATTTCCAAGGTACTTCAACCTAGGTGAACATTTATTAAAAACCCACAGTGTATTAAGAGATTACGTTTGTGTTTGGTGGCTAATGCTAGCTACACATGGCGTGATAAAAACTCAGCCGTAAACCAGCCTCTCACCCAAAGTTGCAAGTATATCCATGAATAACAATACTTCACTCTTTACTTGCTGAGAGTTTAAGTTAACATATTAACCCAGGTCCCAATGCCTACACGTGCTTACCTGATATAAAAAGGAACTACTTCAGCTCTTGCTCGCAGTCAGAATACACTGAAGACTGCCAGCTGCCAGCTTCGCGGGATATACTACGATGAAAACCCACCCACGCCTGACCTTTATCATTGACCCTATCATTCCCGCCCCTTTAATAGGACTGTACCAACTAAGCAGACAATTGGACCGAACCGTGTACCATAGCACATGGTCTACATACCTACAACTGCTCACAATTTGTATTTAACTTAATTCAATGTTACCTTAATTGCACAAATCCCAGTTCCATGACAAGTGTCAAGTGTCACTTTCATCTGTCATGGCGAGGCTCCCATATATGGCCACTTTAGGGTTTGCATTCATAAATGTAATAAATATGTAACATAAACAGAATAAGCCAAAATAACGAACTGGTGCTTCGATATTCGGTGGTGGATCACGAAAAACGACATCTGTAGAATGAATAATTAGCTATAGCCACAGACTCAACAGCGGGAAAATCTTTAATTTCCTTTTCATACAAAACTGATCTCTTTCATCACATTTTTCGATCTTTAGTTTATTTCTCTCTCGAACATTGGCTTCTAAACTGTTTACATAAACAGAGTACTGCTCGTTGCCTCCTTCCATGATTTCACTTCTTGACCACCAACTGAGGGAGCGAGTGTCAACACAGTTACGTGACTGTAAACGACCTATTATTGATAACAATTAAAACTCATTGCAAGCATGCTAATTGCCTGTAGGGAATGAATGTGGTTTTGAATTTTGCATTGAACTCTGATGTGCTTGGAATTTTGTTGAGTAAGAAATTAGCTATGATAGAAATAATAATATGTACACTTAATTCCAATGCCTCACACTTATTTGGTCTGTAGCTTTTTGAAGAATTTCTCATGGATATTGATCAGCAATTGTGAAACTTGCTGAGGGGCTGTAATGTTTGATAGATGCCTCTTATGTACCAAGAGCAAATTTGTCTAATTAAAGTGCAGATCAATAACCTGAACGTTCCTCTAATATACAATCACATGGTGGAGAAATCCCCCTGTTTTTGTTTCCCCCTTGGCGTGAATATATAGGCTACTCTTGCAAGAACAAGGCCTGCATAAGAACCCCGACCACAGTTAGAGCCTCGGAAAAAACAGGCCATGGTGTATGGCAGTGAGTGTCCGGAGACAATGTTGGCGCCTGTGACAGAGGGCTTGATGTAATGGCAGAGGAGCACGTGGCACGTTACTCCTCTCTAACCCCCCCTGCCATCCCCCAGGACAGGAACAGTGCAGCCCTCAATGGAACCAGACTTGTCAGCCCAGTTTTGCCGCCCCTTTCCACTCTTGCCCCGAGCTACATTGACAAAGCCTCTTCGTCTCTGAGTGCTCTGGGGTTGTCCAATGCATCCGTGACAGAGAATCCCGAAATGGCCCAGGCCAGCTCAAAGTGTCTGAGCCTGAAAACCGAGCTTGGCTCCAAAAAGGATCGTTCTGAGCCCAGCCAACAACAACACCAGTGTCATACCAGTCTGTAACTGTTATTCATATTTTTGTACAGTATATTCTATTTTTTAAAGTTGGTAACTTCTGTAAAATGGTTTATTTGTTTACTTGTTCTTTTGACAGGGACAGTATTTTCAACTTGGATGTTAATGCATCCAGTATATTGCACCAAAGTTAGCTCAGATGCTAATTTTCATTTATAGTTCATGGGCAATCAACGATTGTATGGGCCCTACACACATAAAGCTGCAAGCAATAATGCCATAATAAACACTACTTATTGCCTTACAAACTTATTGCCAAAAATATAGTCTAAGGATCAAAATGAGATAAAAGTTACCTATTTTACATAAAAATTACGACATAAAAGTTATGAGTTTTACATGTATTTCCCATTGACTTTCAACAACACAAACTGGTGCTAGTTCATAAAAAACGTAAAAATCTGTATAAACACATCTACATTGGTATAAGTATTACAGTACTACTTTCATATGTTTTCCTCACCCGCAATTGAAGATTCGTCAAGCGAAACAGTTACTAATCAGAACAAGTAAGAAACTTGTTTAGCTTTGGTCTAACGTCTTGTTTTACATTTGTCACCCAGAAACATTATGATTGTCACTGATTGACAACTTTTATTTCAAATAGGAGACCAGTATCTTGGAGCCAATACCCCAGCCAATTTGTTGAGTGTCTGCAGGCAATTTCTGGAAGTTAGGCGATATAATTCAGTGTCTGTGAGTAAAATATACGAAAGCTTTCAGTAAAAAGTAAAGTAAAAACACACACCAATTCATTACATGTATTACTAAGTTTTGTTAGGACATTAATCAATCAATTAGTACATTGCTTCGTAAAGTTCTCGAAGTCTTCTCTTCAAAGTTGAAACTGAGACTTCCTTACTTCAACTAGTGTTAAGCTGTGCTTGAAGCTGTTGTCCTGTGAGCCGCCTATCACGCAAGCTGTTGACTCTCAGAAACTTGTCTTCTGATTTTGTTGTGGCTTTGGGTCTGCCAGACCTCTTCGTGTCAGAGTTTCCTCCAGTTTCCAAGTGCCTTTTGATGGTGTAAGAAACTACCCACTGCCAAAAATTTACATTATTTTTCAGTTTTTGGTAACCTAAACTTTTTGTTTAACCTCTGGAAGTTTAC
This sequence comes from Aldrovandia affinis, assembly GCA_029706075.1. Taxonomy (NCBI): domain Eukaryota; kingdom Metazoa; phylum Chordata; class Actinopteri; order Notacanthiformes; family Halosauridae; genus Aldrovandia; species Aldrovandia affinis. The sequence goes on from JAINUG010000069.1 coordinate 4,118,623, forward strand.
CGCTTACCATTGTACCATTTCAGGTTATTCACTGGACTTGAACTGCTTACATTTCTGTAAAAACTGGAAAATGGGGGTGTTATAAAAACTTTTGACCAGTATTGTAAATCCCCATCAGTTATATTGACAAAGACATGGAGGTTCCCTTGACTGAATCTGTGGAAGACGAAAAAGGTGAGTGAAGCCAGAAGCTCTTTCATTCCGGTCGTGAACACATTAATTTGGCAGTAAATCCATGTTTATATTCACTCCTATTCTGTCTTGCGCTAGCTAGCTACAAAGCAAAGTATGTGTGTGCTATTTTTAGTTGTATTTTCAATGCTAATATAGTTTCACTGTTAGCTAATGATCTTGGGTTACAATATATATAAAAAATGTATCTATATTTCAATAAAATGAGTAAAAATGCCTATTGTTTCTTGTACTTCAGTCAACAATAACATGGTGTACCTAACTACTACTCAGACTTGTATGCCATCACATAGATACACATACATCCCTTTCATTTAATATGAAGATCATGGACCTGCCCATCATATTTGAGAAGTTATAGGATATACAATTGGGCAATATGCATATAGGGGAAAAATAGGGTATTAAAAAAACACCTGAATCTATTATTACATAAACTCTTGTAGCTTTTGAGTAATTTGTACTCCTCCAAATGTTTTACACGGGTTCATGACATCCCATAGACACAAATCAAGTGTTATATAGCTTTGCTATCCATATTATTATTTACATATTTATATTTATATATAAGTACTAGACAGTTAGATATGTTTTTTATATAGAACTGTATACCTTTGTGACATAAACATACACTATATACAGTCAGGTCCATAATATTTGGCACCCATGATGAAAATGAGCAAAAAAGGCTGTATAAAATAAACAATACAGGTTATGAGCTATATTGTATGCTCATAACCTGTATTGCATCTACTGCTGCTGGGACAATTGTTAAGGTCAATGGAATCATGAAGTCCAGTAAGTACCAAGATATTTTGGCCAAAAACCTGGTTCCCTCCTGCCAGGAAGCGGAAACTTTATCTGTCAGCAAATCAATTATCCCAAACATATCTCAAAATCAACCAAGAAATGGTTAACTCACCACAAAATTACTATTTTGAAATGAAATGCAGTGCTTACAAAGGCTTTAAGTAGGTCCTCTATAAGAAAGCTGCCAAATAGTTTACACAGTGCACTGTTGTGGTACACACCAGTGGATAAAGGTGCAGATTGGATAAAGGTGCCTTTTTTTATAACAGTTGGACTTTTAGTGCTATCCTGAAGATAAAACTGGTTTTGGAGATTTTATGTAACTTTAGTGCAATCTTTGAAAGAAGGAGCTTTTGCTGATTTCAATGATTCGTTCTTTATCACAAGCACACCTGTAGATATTTAGGGCTTATGCCATTAACAACCTAAACGTAATTCAAAAAAGGGGAATCTGTTGGTAAGGCTTTATACCCTTTGCCCAGTGTGAAATGTTTTTTGCATCTTGATCAATTTAGGTAAATATGATCAATTGTGGGCCGTGTAACTCTGTTACCTACTATAACCTTTGAATGATTATATTAATAGGTATGCCAGCAATTCATATTCTCACTAATGAAGAAAGATTGGTCTTGGGTTGCTAGATTTATTTCATAGAAAGCGTTCCCTTTCAAAATATCTTGGTTCTAATTACAATTCTTAAATAATTTAAACATGAATAACTTTGGAGTTTGCAATAGTTAATTCCATACAAAATAGTTTGGTTCTAGTTAAAATTCTTTAATAATTAAAAAATGTATAGCTTCAGTGAAAATTCACAATAGTTCAGTGATTGATGCAGTTAGCATGTTTTGAGAGTATAATCTTTCCCACCTGTTGTGGAGTGACAGTCCGTCATGCTGTCCTACCTGTAGCGCAGGTGTCAGTGTCTAAGTGAAGGTGACCTTGCTTAGGACACCATATTGTTTCCCATGCAGCGAGCTAAGAGCGAAAGATGCAAGACTATGACAATCTGTCCATCAAGGTGACAGGAAGTCACTCGCAGACAGAATGGCAGCTGCCAGCCGTTGCATCCTGTTCTGTCCCCAAAGCAGTCAATCAGGAAAGGCACTTTCTAATTTCATTTTTTCTCTCTCTGTGACTCATCCTCTATTGTTCTGCAAATGCCATATTCAAATTTTACCATAGACTGTACTGAGCATCAGTGACACTGAATAATGTGAAAGTACCACTGTCACCTTTCTGCACCGTGTATAAAAATAAAACCCAGCTTTTCCTTCCTTTGGGTAAAATAAATCCTTCAAACAAGACAGCATCTTTGTTATATTACAAGGTCTGACTTGAATAGATCCACCAGTGACTTCCTAACCTCAATTTTACATCCTCTCTATAATTAGAAGAAGAAGAATGAAATGCTGAGAGATTTCTGGGAGATAGACATGCCCCCCTCCTCCTCCTGTGTGTCTTGTTTCTCTATGGTCTATGGTGGTCTTTGTCTTCAAATAGACGATTCTGCTTTTCAGTACTCAGAACATTGTGTGAGAGGCTTCTCAGAACAGAACAGTCATCATGCATATTTCACCACATCTAAAATTAGGAGGAACTTTAATCAATTAATAAAATCCTAAAATCCCCCAAGTAAATTGTGACATCATGAACCCCACCACCATATAAAATAATACACACACATTCCTGTAGCAATGTATGCCGGTCCCTACAGCACTCATATCATTACACACCAGCTAATCCTGTTTCACAAATCCAAGTATCTGCCTCAGAGAAAATCCCATTGCACATATCTCCATCTGTTTACTGTGGAAGAACCTTCAAAATAAGACTCTTCCTTTGCCTTTTAGCAGATCTATGATAATTATAATTAATGCCAAGGACCATGATTGCTTGTGGGTGTTTATTTATTACTTGTAACTGATATGGTTCATTTTTATTGCCATTTAATTGTTTTTCATGTTTAATGTTTAATTTCATATTTTCATGTTTCTACTGATTTCTATCCTGCACAAACTGACAAGATATGGCACTTGGTTTAATGTGTGACCTTCATGCCCATAGTAACATAATCTCATTTCTGCAAAGTGATTTGTTTGTAAGTTCACAGGTTACTATTACTAGAATTTTCAAAAACATAGATGATAAGATACAGTCTATCGGCAGGGGTTGGACAACAGCTTCAGAAGTGCAGAGCCAACCATATGTATTAGATCTGTGTTTGTGTGTGTGTGTGTGAGAGTATGCATGCGTGTGTTTGTGATGTAAAGGGGGTTAGTGGGATAAGGACCGGATTAAAGAGGTGTGCCATTGCTCCTGGGCAGGGAAGTGTGCGTGAGCATGTGTGTGTGGTAATGAGATTGGTAGTGCTGGTTAGGAACCTTGCTGTTAGCTAGACAGCATGCATGGTGGGGCCTTGCCGAGCAGCTTCCATCTATAACCCCCTCGCTTTCATCTCGACTCACCTCTCCTCGGTCTGGGTGAAGCCCCGAGATTCAATTATCCATCTGATAGCAACTACAGTCATATTGATTTTGTTCCTTTTTCGGGGACAGTGCAATTTCTAATATCAAAGGCTTGAAAAATATGTGCATTTCAAGCAAAATCTTGAAAGTGGAACAGATGGTAAGACAAATGTTTATCCTTTTTTCAGGCTTTATAAATTATGCTGAAAGAGGGTACATAAGTGTTTGTGCGAATAATATAAGCACAGCAGCATATAAACACAACTACAAAGAGGGAAAACATCAGAAATCCTTTGTTTCAAAACCACAACATATTACTTTCGGTATGACACATTACATAGCTCTTATTACAACTATCAGTGTTGTTGATGCTGTTTTTGGTTTGAAGCGTAGGTATTTAGGTTGAAGCGTAGTATAATTCAAAATATACTATTTAAATTCAGCATGACACACTAATTCAAAATATGAATATAAAAAAGTGTGAAAATGTAACAGTGTATATAATATTATGCAAACCCAAAATTATACTGTTTAAAATGTAAATTAAATAGAAGTAAAAAAAAAGAAGAAGAATATTAAAACATATTTAATATATAATTATCATAATATATCATTTATAAACTACATCAAATATAATACAAAACATATATATATATATACATACATACACACACATACATATAAATATGTATAATTTTTAATGTAATCTTTCTCTTTTCATATTTCAGGGCCCAATACATTACTCTCATGCAAGAAGTCAGACAGGAGTCATGTGCTTATGTTTTATTAATGTCTTTATTGAAGTTGTTTTCATTTATTTATCTGGTTTCAGGGGCATCTCTCCCACTCTACCATGTGCAGTAGGAGAGATATTCTCGGGGGAATATTGGCCTAGTGGGTCTCACTGTGTCCATGCAGAACCTGGAGCAGGTGACCCAAAATGGCTGTGTTTCAGCTTGGCTTCATAGACACTGATGATTTAATAACTATACTCTCCCATCCCTGTCTAACAAAGTAGCACTATTGCCACAATAGGCACACTGCTATGCTTCTTGGATTAAGTCCAGAATTCTTTGTTCTTTTTCAGGTGATATCTCTCCAATCTTTCAATTGTAAACATTGGGGCAAATGAATCTTAAAATTATCTCAGAAAAATGAATCTGAGATGAATCTGCAGAGACGCGCCTTGTCTTCTCCGTGAGCCGAGCACTTTGCCGACTGAAGCGAAATTCTGCCTTTTTGTGTGATGGAAGCAGGCCTTAAATCCCCGCGATTTGCGCTTTGCAGTGGCAAGGTACTCGAAGAGCTCAAGCGTTGTCAGCATAATGAATGAAAGTGGGTTAGCAGGCATGCAAATGGAGTCCTGCTTGAGAACAGCTGGGAAAATGGGGGAAGGCCCCTGGGAGTCCTGGACTCCCTCATCTATAATGGATGAGGAACCGGGGACAGAGGGACTTGCAGCTGAGAGCGCAAACACCGGCCTGCGTTCCTCACTTCCTGCATCAGCACAATTGCTCATTCGCAGCACCCCCAGACATCACAAACAGCGTGTTCCATGTGTGTGTGGCAGTGCCGCTCGCACAACATCAGATAATTTCATATTCTGTGTACGTTCTAATTTGCAAGAGTGTATGTATAGGGCTAGCTGAGTTCACATCACATTGACTTGGTTCTGATATCAATCACGAGAGATGCAGCCCGTGTCGGTTAAAATCCGCTCTGCAAGTATAAGGAGTGTAAATATGCAATAAGCAGTCGGCTGGGAGTTGCTGTGCCCAAACATAACTGTAAGCGACAGTTCGGTTACAGCCAGACCTGTGATCACATGACCAGGGAGGCTGGAGGCAGACACAAATTAAAAGGCTAAAAGTCCCAAGAGTCTGCATGAAGATTGCATCATTCAGTCTCAATGGGCATCTGTCTACACACAAATTGTGTTTTTCTGAGGTCTTCTGAGTGCTTCATATTTTTTTGAGTTTGTCATATGTAGGGATATTCATCAGCCAAGTCACTTCCGCCTTTTGACAACATTGAATAAAACCAATTCATGGATTAAACCTTTTTTATCTTGTTGTTCAAGTGAACTGTCTTATGAAGTCATTTGTAGATCCCAAATGCGTAGCAGGGGTCCTTAGGAAATTGTGCCTGAACAGGTCAATATTGGCTGAAGTGTGACTGATTCCTGGCCAAATGATATGCGCTGACCTTTGACCCCATGCCAAATGCAATGAAAAAATACATTTGTCACAGCCATCATGTGGAGCCATGCTGAGTGGCAGCTGCGTGCTTCATTGCAGGAACGGTGCCTGAAACACTGGTCCAGTAATCACTAAAGAGTCATTTTTTAGCCCCAACTGCGTGTCCATCAAAACCATTTAAAATGCAATGCAGTAACCAGGTAGCCACGAGGCCTGTGCTGTAGCTTATGAATAAAGAAAAGTAGTGCAATGATTCACATCAATTGGTGGAGATCACCCAAAAGGAATGTAATTTTTGGAATGTAATTTTTTTAAAGGTGATCAGTCGTTCAACATAAAAGTGAGAGACAGAGAGAAAAAAAGAGAGAGAGAACATCTGTAATTGTTATGAAGAAGCAGTAATTAGATACTGAGTTGATGTGATCCTCCTTCTTTCAAAAAGAAAGCGTATGATTCATTATAATTTCCATATGCTTGAAGCATCCTTTCTGTATTTTCATTTCTGTTTCATAAAACAAGTTTCAGCATCTTATTTAGCGGCAGATATTCATTCAACTCTACCTTTAAAAATGGCCTAGTTTCTCCAGCCTGTAAGCAATTAAAATGCTCTTGCATTGTCTCCATGTGTGGGATGTTTTTCCCACAATTGCTATATATATCTTCTAGAGTTCTAGTGGTTGTGATTCAATTTCAATTCAATTTCAATCTTTCGCATGGAAACACATTTATTTAGTATGTATCTATGTGTCTCCTGAAAATGAATCGTTGGATGTGAATCTCGCTCAAAGAAATGGAATCCAGATGAATGTGTTAAACCTTTCAGCAATAACCCAATTCCCATCCATCCATATACCCTCTTTCCACATTATTCATGGATATTATATATAGTCACATCTTTCTGTAGCATAATTATTACAATGATGTGTAACCTTGTAACAGGTAACTTAGAAATCATTTATCAGTTCAGTAAAAATCATTTGATCTCTTCTATTAATTTTCAGCCATGGTGACAGAAAATCAATCTAACTGCTCTCTGCCGAGGCACCTCTGCTATATAATCATGTGGCTGGGATGGTGTGGATGACCTTCAACATCTCGGGGAATTGTCATTTTCCAGAAGGGAGGTCTCTCACCTCTGATGAGCCAGCCTGCAGCTGTGCCCTCTTCATTGGGGTAACAGACAGAGTGAAATGGGGACAGAAATCACGGCACTAGCCATCTTCAGACCAGGGGACAGCACCAGCAAGGAGAGCCCCGTCAAAGATAATTTAAACAGCATCTCCACTGTGTCTAAAGGCAATCCAGTGGGGTGGGGACCAGTTAGCTGGGCTTTGTTTGTCCAGTTAGTACATATTCCACATTGTATGATTGCCTCAGATTGATTTAACAGCAAATTGAGTGTAAGTAATGTACCTGGATAAGCCTGTATAAAAATAACAGAGGGAAGGCTATTTCTTCCCCATCTGGATGTTGTGGAAGTAGGGTATTGTCAACTGTTTGCGCCACAACTTCAGCCCCTGATGTATCACTTTTAATTGCCCTCATGAATTTGCTACAAGTTTGTCACGATTATTTGTGACATTCAGCACATGCATGTTGCATGGCATTTCCTTGAGTTAGTGTGTGAGAGAAGAGCATGACTCCATGATGTTACGCAAAGAGGAGCATAAAATGTATGGAGCCACCACATGAGAGGAACCATAACAGAGGCCTACTTTGTGCATGAGGCCTTTACCATGAGATAGTCGGGGAAATAAATTAAAATATCAAATAACACGCCCTGACCATGGAGACGGAGTATGGCCTACAGAGGAAGGAGCTGATTCGGGACAAAGTGGTTTGCGGTCTCTGAAGTGAAAGCATCACTCGTCATCTCCCTCGAGAGAATTAGACCCGACCTTGGATGCAACCATTGAGACTCTCCACACAGCTGAGCTGAGACTAATACACGACCCGCGAGCGCTGGAGCAGGACAGGGGGAGGCCACTGGAAGCACCTCGCGCACCTGTCACCGAAAATGCACAAACACATAACGTGTCAGGGCTGGGGGGGGTTGAGGTACAACATACGATGACCTAATGCCTGTCAGGAGAGAAACTGCCCTGAACTGCCAGACTGTTTACAGAGCGGCTGCAGACAGCCAAGGGTTCCACTTCAGAGAGAATTCTGGCAGAACCTGACCTCCTGTTTCTCCAGTTAAAAAACAAATCTTACATTTTAAATCAATACATTTCCCCATGTCTCTCATTTCAAAAGAGGATAAACAGATCCTGCTAGTTTGATATTTGTTACCTAGCTGACAAATATCACCTTGGTTTTGTTGGATTAAATTAAGGTACCTTCGTCATTACCACGTAATTATAGCACACCACCCCTGCACCACTGCCAGCCACATCATCACAGCCCAGAAGCTACAGTTGAGATGAATGCCGCATTTGTAAATTACTTTAGAAAGTTGGTAGCTAGCCGATCGCCTTGGTTCTCTTAGATTAAATGCAGACACCGTTGTCATTACCATATAATTATAGCACACCACCCCTGCACCACTGCTGCCTTTGAACATCTCAGCCACATCATCACTGCCCAGAAGGCAAAATTGATATAAATGACTTATTTGTGAATTACGACATGCACAGTGTGACTAAACCATTGTTCTCCATGACTAACATATTCCAAAAATCTAGTAAAAAAATAACAAACACCAACAAAAAAAAACCCCAATGACAGTTCATTTTTGATAGATACAAGTAAAAACAAGTTAACATTCCCAGTGCATTGTCAGTATTCTAAAATCCGCTTGCACACAAAGGTTATTTCATAGCTCTGTTGCACCTTGTGTGTATATTTCATGTGTCAATCATGAAGATGAGAACAAAACACAGCCCTGTCTCTCCATTGCTTTTCTGACCCCACGGGTTTCCTCTGGATGTGCACTGGAAAGGAGCTCTGGGGAAGGGAGGCACTGACCCAGTTACCCTGGTTAACTGAGGGCTTCCATGAGAGGCTTTGGCACAGGATAGTTTGCGGCCTATGCATCAACAGGCAATGGCTACAGCTGCAGATGAGGGCTTTCTTAAGTCTCCTCTCTGCTTCCTCTTGCTTCCAACTCCCTCAAGGCTCCTCTCACCCCCGCCCTTACCCCTGGCTCCCTCCTCTTCTTAATCCCTGTGCTCTCAAGGTCAGTCCACTATCACCCTAATTCTGTGGGGAGTCTGCCTGCAGAATTTCCCATTTCATGCTGGACCTTTCTGTCCCTCTCTGCAGCCCTGCAGATAGGAAACTTCCTGGCCACAGGGGCAAGATCTTGAGAGCTCATGCTACGGCTGGCTCTCCTATTCCCTCTCTTAATTTCCCCCGCCTGGAATTGTGGTTGTACAGCAGAGGACGGCGTTGGAAATGTCGATTAAGCAAACTTTATGAGAATTGGTGGGAGGAGTAAGCACCAGAGGGCTAGAAATTAGATCAAATTATATCTGTGTGAGTAAAGTGCATAATACACATAAAGCTAATCTGAGCCAATGCATATTTTATGAGGTACATACATAAATACTTTGTCTATATAAATATTTAAATGCATAGACAAACCACCGGCAAGTAAGGGCTTGGAATAGTAATACTTCCGTGATAAGCTACTGCCTTGTAAGTCTCATTCTTGGGTTGCAGAGATGTCATGACCTCCTTCCAGGGCTGTGGTAGAATGGTAGAAATCAGGAAGTGGAGCGTGACCATGGCAACCAGCTGCCGGCACCAGTGAATCTGAACCAGACTGGACTGCAATTCAAGGTTAAAGGTTCACTTCCACAAACACAGGCATCACTCTGAGGCTATATGAATGACCCGAAAGTCTTAATGCAGAGTTTACGAGAAAATAGTATTTCTGACAATCTGGCCACAAGGGAGCTACAGGCGAAAACGGGGTCGGCGCGGTGCAGCCGCCAGGTTGAGTTTCGCAGCGACCGTGGGACTTCCTACAATTCAATGTGATAAATCATGCTCAGCAGCGGCTGGCAGGAGTCGTCTGATATGTCATAACCTAAGGTCCAAAGAGATCAGGCTGGACCCATTCACCCAAACAGAAAGCAGAGGAGCCAAAAGAAACACTTTGGGTGATGTCACTTCTGTCACTATCGATGGCTAAATGGAAAACAAGACAATGTCCCCCCTAGGAGATGTGTGTAGAATGAGGAGAAAAAGTGTTACTGTATTACGGCAACAACTATAATCAAAATTCTAATAATCAGTTCTCATGTGTCTCATTTTAGCTGGTTTCCCATGTGGACTCATCTGGTTAATTAATGCATTTAGGTTCGTTCAAGATGCATAACTATTATTTGGCATGATTTTATCTCATCCACATCTTAATTAGACCTTAATCTCACTGGTTTTGCCGGTGCCCCAAGACAGGAAATGTTGAGAGCTTCTGCGGTCATTGACATCCTTAGTTACAGGGAATGACACAAACCACTGGATTGTACATCTTGTCAGGTAGTATTTTGGTCCTGGTTTTCCTTTCTCTCTGGTAGTTAATTGAACAATTAATGCAATTGATTGGTCAGAGTGTCTTCACACCTGACTCCCAGGTAAAGAAAGGGTGGAAAAATAACCACTCAACCGTGATTTGAGGGACCCTGCTATATAGACTGACAGCTTGTGTATACCCAACCAATAGCTTTTCTAATAGCCTAATAGCCTGAATGGCTTCAGTAGCAAGATATATAGCTTATTAGCAACTGTTATATACTGAACAATGATATATACTTGTTTAAATTAAAACCATTATTCAGTATCTAGTCAAATAAAAAATTGCACCTTTTGTCTTTAAGATAGGATATTTTTTCTTAACATAAAAAATTTAACTTCACAGTAAATTCTTTAATTTGCAATTAGTCTTAATCACTTTAATATCACAATGTAGGGTGTCCTCCACAAGGCACATATTCATATGATTTATCAAATTATTATGAGTACACATCAAATGTAAAAATTACTGTAATTTAGCTGGCTAAGATCCTTCTCATTTACAATAGTGTGAATTCATTTATAATTTGGTGAAATTGATAAAAATTCTGCATTAACAGTTTGGAAAAATGTAAAATAACTGGTCTAAATGCGCATTAAGGCTAATGTAAACCATTGCAATTTGCATGCAACTTACCAATGCAACTGCATCTTGGCTGCATTAAAAAATATATATCTTGTTTGTGTTGATCAATTCGAGTCATTGCTAACTGCAAGACCTGGGGCTAACTTAAATCACTCAAATTCTTCACAAACAGAAGCAATTATTCCAAGGCGTTGTACATTCACATGAACATTCTAATTGAATCACAGCCTGTGATTTAGATTAGTAGAAGTTAAAAATGTTAACAGAGACAGAAATACACTTAATCTCTTTTCACGGCTATTTCCTCATGTGGGATAGGAGGCCTAATATATAGTAGCATATATGTCTGGAGGCACAAGGTCATTAAACAAAAGAAAGGATAAAAGCATTGACTGAATGCACACAATTGGTCAGTACTTTACATTGTTGCAGTCTTTATCGCACATTAATGTTTGGATAAATTGATATGTTTCCTGACTGCAGCAGAAGGGATGTGCAGTGGATAAAAGCGTCTGCTAAGTAACAAAATTGTAAAATTGTAATTGATAACCCAGAGGTCACGGACCAGTGAGAACTTCAAACACCACAGCAGCATATGCAGATTGAAGGCATCGAAATTAAGAATTTTTGCTGGTTGGAAAGTCCGGGAATGGGGAAAAGTCACACTGTGTCAGAGGATATTATGAGATATCAGCAGTCAGAATGAATTATTGTGTGAAGGCCAATCATTAATTGACCAGACTGGCTGTGGCCAGATATTCTGGCAGATTGCAGATGAGTGAAGAGGCTTGCCAAGGAGGTCAAAGCCTTTTCATGCAAGATATGATCGTGGGCAGAGAATGGTGGCCATGATGTCACACAACATACTGACTCGGTTTTTGCTCTGGTTTTTTTTTGCTGAAATTGTGTTTTGAAGGGAAAACATTTAATCCACTACTTTCAGAGGTGCTAAAAAATCATCGATTGACCCCATATTTATACATAATAGTCCTACTCAAAGCACATCTAATTAGAATGTTGTATGTGTCCAGAAAAAGGGCACCACGGGCACTGTGTCAGCATAGGTTTGTGATGAAAACCATTTCAAAGCACTGGTGAGAATACTCTAATACAAATTCTGTTTAAAGCAGTTGTTGATTTAGTGCTTCCAATTGGTATATATAGTACTGGAACAATTTGTGGCTGGCTGGGGTGCTCACTGAAGCCTTTTTGCTCTCCTGTCGGGTTTATTTACCCTGCATCTCGCATAGACGTCCGGCTGTCACAAGGTTAAGTATAGAATGCCTTTACTCTAGCAGGTCGTGCTGTGCATTTAGAAAACTGTTTTGTTTTTGTCTATTGTCTCTTCTGGCGGTACCTCCCGGTGACCCTCTGCATCTCTCGCCCCATGAATGGTCTGTCACTCAGGGCCCCCAATTGAGTTCCTAAACATATGCAGGGGCCTTACCATCCATTACACTCAATGGCATTGTTGACAATGGCATTCGTCCTCCAATGGTAGCTACATCTAAACATCTGAGTAATGTTACTACAGTATGGTAGGCAGGCAGTTACATTCAAAATATTTTTTTGAGGGAAAACTATTATAAATACATGCTAAAACTGTTCCTGATTTAGTACATTTCTTATTTTTTGAAGGACTCTAAACTCTTATTTTTACCTATACATAACGAAGGGAGTGTGGACCTGAGTGTACCGTATGATGTTAGCCAAAAGAAATCTTAATGCAGACAATGCTTTTTCAACCTTTCATTTGTTGCCAAGATTAAAGAAAAAATAGAAGGTATTAGACTACAGGTGTTAGACAAAGAAAACATTCAGAGAGGAACAAAACCAAGACCTAATCACAAGGTAGCGCCTTCCCTCCCAGAGGTCTAATCTCATATTCTTATGACTCACCTCCATATCAACAGATGTTGGTGTTGAATGGCACCAAAATGCGTATCTGAAAAATGGCTCCAGACAGATCATTATCAGCTTATTTAGTCATGGTAAAAAAAAAAGTATTTGACAATTCACACTAAGATCAGAGATCACCTGAATGGGTTTTTTGTGTGTACCTGCATATTCTACGCTCCTGAGAGATAGCCTATCTGTGTCTCGACCGTAGGGAACATCAACTTGCTTTGAGGTGAAGTGAAAAGCTTGGGTGTGCCTTGCATCCGTTCCACTTAGCTCGCCCATTAGGCCGATGTCCATCTGTGAATGAGGATCTCTCTCTCTGAGATGCTTCATCACATCACTTTCACAGTATGAAAAAACAACAACAGTAACAACAATGATTACATTTTTGTTTTTATTACATTTTTTTCATTTATTAAAGAGAATTTCTTTACAACATACATTTAGCTGTGAATCAGATGTTAAAGAAGTGAAGGGCAAAAAACCTTGTGACGTCACAATATTTTACAAGCGTACAAATTAGAAACGATTTCGAGAGTTTGACTCGGTTGCATCTAGCAGTGTATAGCAAGGGTGAAAGACAAAGGCACACAAAAAAGCCCACGGCCAACAAACGCCATCAAAACTGTGGGCATAGATGCCATCTGCACTACTGAAATGAAGGGAACTGGAATGAATGTCCCTTTACTAGGTATGTTCAGATGCATGACACAGTCATTGCACTCAAAACCCTACAAGCGACTATGTACAATTCGGTTAAAGTAACACAATTACTCTTTTATCGAAACTGGGGGAAAAAAATCCTATGTGTTAATTTCACATTGGCTGCATGGTAACAGGTAATAGTTGGCTTTCCTTGTTTGTTACAAGAAACCTGCCGAAGGTTTAGAAACTCACCAATCTACAGAAACACCACTGGGTGAGTGTTCTGTTGGGGAGCAATGATGAAAAACATCACATAATTTAATGTACATCTTGTAAAAAAAAAAAAAAAAAAAAAAAAAATAGAACAAATATAATCAGATCAGTAGATAAAACCCTCATTTACAACACATTGATATAGAGAGTTAATAGATTAATCTTACTAATCTGCTTTACGTGCTGAAACTTGGTTTTAAAAAAGGGGGTTAAAATGTTCTTGTCTAATTTTATTCGAGGAGGTCTTCGTTACTGCAGGAACCAGCCTGCTTGTATTTTATTCTTTTTTCTGCCTAAAAATTGAGTTTTATCATTTACACTGGAAACCTGGTGTCTTATCAGTGTACTGTGGTGTGGGCGATAAGATTGTAGCTTGTTATTGCAGTGCACCCGCCGAACACAAGGAGGCCTTTGCAGGAAAGTACATTAATCACTCTATCAAACAGCTAAAGATGAGAGCAAAAAAGAATATCAGGACTTGATGGATTAAAAAACAAACAACCACAACATTTTCGACACTGCCAGCACAACAGAAAGGGATTTCTTCAAGCGCGTCTTGGCACAATTTAAAAAAAATGAACCACAAAAATTAACGAGGGGTTACAGCCCTCCTCCCCCACTTTGAAATATTCCTAGGGACCAGAGTTACAACAAGAACACCTACATTCTTTATTTGCCTTGACGAGGGGAAATATCTCATCATAAAATTTACGAGGAAACGCAACAGCTAAAGAAATCTTCACTACTTGGGGTGTAAGGCACACATTTACATGTGGAAGAAAAAACAGGCTATTAACAGATGGATTCCTGTGAAGAAACCATGTGATAAGACTAGTGATGATGCTTTTTTTCAATACCCGGTGAACATGATGCGTTTCAAAAACCTGGCAGAAAAGTTGTTCGTGACATCATTTCTTGTTTTTGTGCGGTTTTTCTATTTCTTTTTTTCCCCTTTGCATTTTTACATGCAAAAAAAAAAAAAAAGTGAACCCGGATTGGCCCGCAGTGGGCCAGCAGCTCTCATGGGGTGAAAGACTGCTGGCACAAACCACAGTGCTGAAAGAAGAGGCCAATGGAGATGGAGAGGTGCCGGTGAGGTTGAAAGAGTTCCGTGCGTTGTTCTGACTGCTTCCCTCATGGGACGGTCGGCTCCATGAAGGTCCCAGCTCTGCTCGAGAGCCACCTGGCACAAGTAAATAAATATTACCCCCACAACTGGAGGTCATGCTTGTCTCAAGCTTCAAAAGTCAAGGTCCTACAGTCAGTGGACCAATTAGACAAGAATTTTTTTTTACTGGCTCCAGTTTAATGACTTTAAATAATTTCACACTCAATTAATTCATATTAAAAGGTTTCCTTTTTTCTGAGCCTAAAAAAGTCTTGAGTCTTACTTTTTTTGCAAAAGCACTTATTAAATAATAAATACAATGAGCTATTAGTATTAACAGTCACGTGTTATTCAGTAACCAGTACAGTAGCAGATTTTCTTTTTCCGAAGAACTTGATTGCAGTGGCTGGGGGCTGTAACACTGAGAGGCATTTTCACAGTTTTCTACACAAAGTCAGCCCCAGCCAATGTTGCAGTCTGAGAGCAACGTGCCCAAGTGCTTTTTGAGTCCTACTCCCAGCCTCCACGTTCCGACAGTGACTTTCCCACTTCCACTACTGTATGTGCTTTTGGCAGCCTGTATGAAAACCAAAAAAAAAAAAAACAAAGAAAAAAAAAAACATCCATCGAGTCACTGTGCCTCTCTCAGTCTGACACAGCCATCTTTCAGAATGCTACAGAATGACATGTTGCGTTTTCTTGATGAAATATTGATGAAAGTCATTTTGTTTCTCTTCGATAGCAAATATTCCACTTTTTCTTCCAGGAACTGAGATTCAACAGCCTGAGCTCCACAACAACCATTTCATATAGATATATAAAAAAAAAGAAAAACTTTTTTTTTTTTAAGTGTGTTGTATTTGCTGTACATTGACAAGAAACAAAGTAGATGCAATGGTGTCTCCCCGTTTTCCACGTGATGACTATGTGCACGAGTCATTTGACTTGATGTTTGTTGAGAGGGAGACTAAAGAGGGCTTGGGCGGAACGTCTGGCTTTAGGTGCTTGGCTCCCGTCCGGGGCAGGGAGCCGTAGGAGCTCATGCTGGACTGTCGAGACAGGGACACCCCTTGCGCCTGGCCTACCATGTGTATGGAGTCCACCCTCTGCGGGGCGGGCGGCGGGTTCTCCACTCGATTAAAACTGTGGTTTCTGGACAGGTGTGAGGAGTTGGAGGAGTTGGTGTTGTGCTTTTTGAGAGCCGACCCTTTCTGCTGGGAGCTGAGCGGGTAGCCCCTCTTGTACTCGTGGCCGTACATGGAGGAGTGCACCTCCAGGCGTTTGCCCATCTGGGGCACGGCGGCGGGCACCGACAGCGAGGCCTCCCTTTGGGGAACCCGGGGCGGGACGTTGTCATTCTCCACCAGGTTGAGGCCGTGGCAGGGGCTCTTCAGGGCCTTGTACTCCAGCGTGGCACCCTGGTCCTCCAGGCCCATCTGGCTGAGTTCGCCGCGGTGCGGCTGCTCCACGTACTCGTGCTGGTAGGCCTGCTGGTGCTGGGGGAGCGGGAGCACCACCACGCTGGGGATGTGGCCCGGCGAGGCCCGCAGCGGTAGGTCGGTGGGGATCACAGTCGAGCCGATGGGCGGCAGGTCCTTGGTGCAGGCGTTGATCAGGTTCTGGTTCCTCTCCCACTCTCGGCTCCCACGGCTGGGCTTGCGCCGGGGCTGCATGGGTGTGGACTCGGGTGTGGGCAGCGCTGCGAGGTCCAGGTGGTGCTGGTCGGCTTTGATCAGCATCTTTCCATTGGCCGAGCCCATTCGGCTGCTGTGCATCAGCGGCGTGAGGATGGCCTCGGGGCGCCCGTCCTTGGCCTGCGTCTCGAACAGCCCAGTCAGCTTGGTGACACTGTTCATCGAGCCCCTCCTGGAGTGGGCCGTTTCCTTGTCCTTGCGGGTGGAGAGCTCCAGGTCGCGGCGACGGTGGTCGCACACGCAGTACACAATGATGCCCGAGAAGATGGCGCCCATGGCGAAGGCCAGGATGACGGCGATGGCCAGCAGGGTAACCGGAACCAGCTGGTCGCGTCCCTTCTGGTAGCTCTCACGAATTACGCCTGCAACACAGTTACACAGCCACTCATCAGTATCACGTTTATCAGCAACGAATGCTGCAGAGAAAGAGACATTCTTGCATTATCAATCAATCGCTTTATACACCTTCAGCATATTGGATATGCTTTACATTGGATTTAATGTATATCATTAAAATTCCAAAACTGTATCCATGTTGAAATGAGCGCATGTTTCATGTAATGCCTTCCAGAGCCACATATATTCAAAACCTAATAAAAGTAATACTGTGAAGAACTACTAGACACATAGTCCATTACTTATTTCATAGCTGTTCAAGGAAGACATTAGAAGCACTATGTGAGAAAAGAAGCATAATGCAAACAGTCAAAGAATCAGAACACAATAATGAGTTAAGGGAGCAGGAAGTGGAACTAAATAATAAAACAAACTAAAAAAAGAATGAAGATATCAAACTGTGGGGGGAAAAAACACTGCTGTATTCATGGCTTGTGTTTCCTTAGCATGAAAGTGGGTGGAACTCCAATGGGACCGAATGGTATCTGAGGCAGAAATAGAAGCACCTGGTCTATGGTTCAACATTGCACTGCCGGAGGGCAGTTATTCATACAGAAATGTGCTCACAATGTACGCTTCAGATGTATTTTAGAAGACGCTATAGGTGCTTCTATGCGAAATGGAAACCCTGGAAAGGAGTTTGGTTTGACGTACAAAGCACTTGTAAACCATCCCTTTAAATAAAATCAAAAAGGACATGTTCCAAAATGCATAATTGCATGCACCGAAGCATGCATATGTGAAAGCTGGTAGCCGTCATCTTCTGTGCTGTTCCATGGCTCATGTGAGTATGTATTATACTTGAGTGCAACCAGTATGCACACACTCAAATGTAAAACAAATGGTAAAAAAACATATTTACCATCTAAATACAGAATGCTGCCCTCGTGTGATCTAAATCAGCCAATCAGGCTAATGACACAGGGACAAGTAATCCCCTAAAATCAATAGTGAGTAGTTATCTTAATAGAAAACTGGTTATTCCTATGTTATTATTCTGAGATATATATTTTTGTATAGTGTCATTATAATGAAAGTGCCAAAATGATATTATGTACACTGAAACCAAATAATTGTATATGCACATTCTGCATATACTAGAAGAGATGGAAATCGGGTCTGACTCATGTCAGGTTAATGGTGCTGAATGATGAGGTTGAAGTGCTCTTTCATGCACCAGTTAGGCTTATTCACCTGGTAATACATATATGGAAGTATACTCAGGAGTGCACCCAACAGAATACATGCATGGAGAGTACATGAATGTATATGGGAAAACAGCCTTAGCATATTTTGAGCTTGGCATGTCCAACTACAATTGTTCTCTGGGATTCATTGTGAAAATTTAAAATTAATCTCAAGCTATAATTTGATATATGATTAAATGCACAGTACTGCAATGCACAGTACTGACTGCTGTCAATATTAGTGTAGGGCACACCCTTCCCCTAATATACTGTAAACAGCACTGATTCAAAAATAAATCTTTCCCACCACTGAACAAAAGTTACTTCTGTTAAAATTATGGATTAAAAACAAACATAGCAAAAACATAGGGAGAATTATTTTTCAATCAACAAGAAATATGCAGAAAGTGCAGAAATATGTGCACGTATAGTTACCAGACCTTGTGAGTGTTTGTTTTGGGCCGTCTACGTACACACAGAGAACCCGACCCACGCAAGTGGAGAGATGTGTCCAGGCATTCCGCCCGGTCGGTGTCACCGAGACGACGGTCTCTGTGGGATGGGGTGCAGATGCGGCATGAGTCTTTAATGGAACCGAACATGAGGCCTGCGAAGTGTCTGTGTCCAAATTCCAGTCCATTATCTCTCCACCCTCCTACGCTCGGGCTTACTCTGACTTAAAAAAAACACTGCTCTTTTCCGTCACCGTTTCTGGTTAAATACATCGGCTTATCGTCGGCAGCAGCGTCTACCTTTTAGCGGCAGTGTTTTAAAAAAGAGCAAAGAAACACAGTTAAGACTTAGCCTGAGTGGTATTAGTTGATGGCGCATGTGTTATATCTGCATCTCGGATGACTAAATGACCTGCCTTTACATGGGACATCTGCTCCTCGTCTGCTCATGGGAAGATCTGAGGACAAGCACATTTTTTCTTCTCTCTCTCTGTCTCGCTACCCCTCCCCTCTTCTTTGATTCTACTTTTACTCGAGGTGAGCTTTCTCTCTGATGGCTCTGCTGTTATTTGATACCTTAACACTTCTTATATGGGCAGCTTGTTAATTAAGACTGGCTGTCTGCTTTTTTTTTTTTTTTTTTTTGCCAACAGCCCTTTTCTGATTTTCCTGAAATGACACCCAAGGCTAGATTGATTGTGATTAGAGAGCGAGTCAAAGTTTTCGCTTTGATTTAAGCTTCCAATGATAAAGAGGTGGGGTGTAGTTACACACCTGAGGGAGTGGCCAGAAATCTCTTACAAGGCATACAAAAACAGACAATATACTGGTGTTAAAAATCTGCTATTTAACAGAATTATTTTAAATTGTAAGTTCAACTGTTTACTTTTACTCTTTTTTTCTAAAAACATGCATCTAAAATGGTCTCGGCCACTCATCTGAAGGTTAGGGATGGAAAAGTTTGAAGGAAAAATAAACCCTTGTGACTTGGAATTTATAGAAATTAATGGCCAGTGGTGCGGTTAGAGTATAGGGTTTCACGTTTTAACAATATACTCCTGAAAGTGAAGCCAGAGTTTTAAACATGTCAAGAGCCAAACAGCCCCGGCAAAGAAACTAGAGGGCTGTGGAGCAATGATCACACAATGATCCCCAACAGAGGAGGGAGGGCAGAGGCCAGCGGCCTAAGGCTTGCACCTGCCTCGGCCCTCTGCCATGACTGGAGAAGGGGTGGGCCCCCAAGGCCTTGTCAGATCTTTGAAGATTTCCATCTCCTATCTACAGTCGATTGTTTCCCATCTCAACTTCAAACAAGGGCAGGGGCGTATAGGAGGCCTCAGACTTCAGGCAGAGACAAAAGCTGGGTGCTTAATGGGTGTTCACGGTTCACCGGGGCTTCTCTTGTGTAAAGAACTTGAGCTCTGTTTTAAGGAATTTAAACACAGGGTTTCAACCACTCACCCTCTCCACGAACCCTGACTGACCTTAGATACGGATGTAGGTGCTGGGAAATACATTTAGCCATGACCTACCTTCTTAAAGGCCTGCCAAGATTATGATAAAAAATAAAAAATAAAAATAAATTTGTTGTTTATTGTCAGGAAGTCAGCACACAGCCAAGCGTAGAGAAATAACTACTTGAACAGAGGAGAGTATAACCTTGTGAAAAACCTTTCATGACCTATAGATGATCCCTTTATGCAAAATGGAGAAAGAGAGAAAAGCTACAGAAACTGCATTAATCACTATACATTAGGGGAATGCATTTCATTTTAATTATACTTTTCTCGATCTGTAAATCACACCATATTTAATTAGCTTTGCTCACTGAGATGTTCAAATATTGCACCATTTTACGACCCATTTCAATACATACGCTTTTTTTGTGATTGCTAGCTAAATGTCTTCCATTCATAAAACGAAGATTGCTGTTTCTGTGACATGTGCCTTAGCTATGTTCACTCTTATCAGTTTAAAATGATGGAAATTACACATTAAACATTCACACCCTCATACATACACTCAGTGGCAACTTTATTAGGTACACCTGCTCATTAATGCAATTATCTAATCAGCAAATCATGTGGTCAAGAGGTTCAGTTGTTGTTCAGACCAAAAATCTGAATGGGGAAGAAATGTGATCTAAGTGACTTTAACCGTGGAATGATTGTTGGTGCCAGACAGTGTGGTATGAGTATCTCAGAAACGGCTGATTTAATGGGATTTTCACGCACAACAGTCTCTAGAGTTTACAGAGATGGTGCAAAAAACAAAAAATATCCAGTGAGCAGCAGTCTTGTCGGCAAAAACGCCTAATAATAGAGGTCAGAGGAGAATGGCTAGACTGGTTCAAGCTGACAGGAAGGCAACAGTAACTCAAATAACCACGCGTTACAACAGTGGTATGCAGAAGAGCATCTCTGAATGCTCAACACATCGAACCTTGAAGTGGATGGGCTACAGCAGCAGAAGACCATACCAGGTTCCACTTCTGTCTGCTAAGAACAGGAAAGTGAGGCTACAGTGGGCACAGGCTCACCAAAACTGGACAGTTGAAGATTTAAAAAACGTTGCCTGGTCTAACGAATCTCGATTTCTGCTGCGACATGCAGATGGTAGGGTCAGAATTTGGCATAAACAACATAAATCCATGCATCCATCCTGCCTTGTGTCAATGGTTCAGGCAGGTGGTGTAATGATGTAATGGTGTGGGGAATGTTTTCTTGGCACACATTAGGCCCCTTAATACCAACTGAGCATTGTTTAAATGCCACAGCCTACCTGAGTCTTGTTGCTGACCATGTGCATCCCTTTATGGCCACAGTCTACCCATCTTCTAGGGCTACTTCCAGCAGGATAATGCGTCATGTCACAAAGCACACGTCATCTCAAGCTGGTTCCATGAACATGACAATGAGTTCAGTGCACTCCAATGGCCTCCACAGTCACCAGATCTCAGTCCAAAAGAGCACCTTTGGGATGTGGTGGAACGGGAGATTCGCAACATGAATGTGCAGCCGACAAATGTGCAGCAACTGCGTGATGCTATCATGTCAACATGGACCATAATCTCTGAGGAATGTTTCCAGCACCTTGTTGAATCCATGCCATGAAGAATTCAGGTTGTTCTGGGAGCAAAGGGGGGTCCTACCCAGTACTAGAAAGGTGTACCTAATAAAGTGGCCACTGAGTGTATGTATCATTTTTATAATTTACATTACATGAGCAGTTACATCAGTGTTAATAATATTGGTACACAATCCTTTAACTTGTTCTTTGAGAAACAGCTGTTCATTTAAACATTTTAAATAATGGTATATCCAGTGGTGGCTTGTGAGCTACAAATAGGGGGAGGTAGAGAACCCTTACCTTTATTGGATAATTATCCTGAACATGTTTTGGATTGCATTACATGATTAACAAGTGCCTCCAATTAGATCATTCCTTTTTACTTGTAATATGCCAACATTTGTATATTTAACCTGTTATTTTACTGCATGCCAAAACAAACAAGAGTGGAACATCATCAAGTGTTAACAATATTTTCCCAGCTGCCAATGTAGGTATATACATTGATACTGTACATATGTACATAAATTTGACGTGAATTTGTATTGATGTGGCATTTACAAAAACAAATCCTGTCAAGCCCATTGATGATTTAATACAACATAATTGTGCATGTATGAAAACTGTAGCCCTTATAAATTATGACCATTCAGTGCTGTTGACTTTGTCATTTTGTCACTTGATTTAGCAAGTTTTCAGAAATAGGTTCTGAAAGCACTTCTATTCAGAAAGTGCCTTCATTGTCAAAGAACACTTTGATGACTTCACAAAGAGAGTGAATTAAAATGGTATGGATATTTTCCCCCCACGCTGCATCTGTGCCATTCATTGTGTTCTGTGTTACATTCAAAACCAAAATGACACTACATGCTGGTTACAGCACTGCCCCCCCCCCACAATAACTGCAGTAGATGATTCATACCTCCAAATCATAGCTTAAAATGCATAAAGGCAGGATGTGTGTAGCGAGATTACAAATATGTACCGTGATGTAAGTTTAAAACCGGGGTCCCTCAAGCAAGATCTGGGGAGAAAAGGACCAATGGCTTTTTTTGATAACATTTAATGAAAGAAAGCCGATACAGTAATTCTCAGTGAAACTGAGAGCACATGCACCCCCATGTTCAGGAAAACAAGATATCCTGCTACCAGTAAATTAATCGCATTGCCAATCTTTCGTGAAGGCGCTTTGTGAGGCGTGAATGCTGTCACACACTTCTTACCTTATATACTGACCCAGGTTAACCAATACAGGCCACTTTGTCTGTGGTGACATCAAGGCGAACATTACATTACCACAAGGCTTTCAAGCACTGTAACCTTTGACTAAAACCACTGTATTTGAAGCCATTGTCTGAAGCAATGAAAAGGATAATGATAAAATCTTGCAATCAGACAGAAATGTGTTCCACGATGTATCACTCTGGCTTAGTGGGAAAAAAGTGACTGGAGCATAGTGACATGACTGATTGCTTGAGAGGACGAGTAAAAGACATTTTGGGGTTTCGTGTATGCCCTTTTGGCCAACTTTGGCCATTTATAAGTTCAAAGCCCCATTCACATGACAAATGGGAGACTGACCCCTGTAGCCCTGTCATAAGTAGCACTATTGTTCACTTACAGAGACAAACAAAAAAGAAACAGTGTTCACTCTGGTTAGTGGAGATGTACAGCAATTCATGCATCAGACACCTACAGCTTTGATGTAAATATGAATCAAAATGTTCACCAAACGTCTTTTGAAATCTCCTTTCTTAACTCCCCTGTGAATTTTCTTTAAAGTCACAACAGTTTAAAGTATGTTTTTTTGCTAGATGTTTTCTTACTGTCTTACTATACATTTTTATGGTAGCTTTCAAACGTTTTTAGGCCACAAGCCTGGAATAAATGCTGAAATTCCTAATAAAACTTACCTTGCATATAACGGTACTGAAGTCTGCACAAATTGTGCTGAACTCCCTGATAGATACAAAAGTGATGAAGTGATTTTAAGAATTTTAAGACTCAGTATTTCCTAATCTTCTCAGAAAACTCAGTGGAGCTTTAAAATGAAAAATATCAACCATATGGCATGATTAGGACTACACCAATGCACGATACAAGCTGCTTTTAAAAATCTTAGTGAGTTTGCAGAATAGTTGTAAATCTGCCATCAATGCAGACTAGTGAATTAATATCACTGTGTCAGCCCTACATATTTAAAACTTATACTTTAAAATCAAAACTCATGAAAAGCACAGGATTTGATTTAATTTTCATATTTAAATATCTCTGATGTTTCAATAGATATGATGCAGCCTATTTGTTATTTTTTCCTACATGTAAATATATAAAGTGGGGTCCAAAAGTCTGATTCCACTACCAAGATCAGTTTGTTCATCAAAAACTAACACTACATTTTTACTCATGTGGTATTTGTTAGTCAAGAATGTCATAAAACACTAACACTAATACAAATAAAAAAATATTTGTTTGGGAAAGAATGCTATGAAATTGAAATATCTATAAATATTTTTTTGCACACCATTGCCTTTCATGTCCTCAAAATGTTGTGACACTGTATTTTTTATTTAAGCTTTAATACATGGACACTCCTAATAGACAGAGTTGTTTTGGTCTTGTAATAATTAATACCGGATATTGACATAATTAATATGGTCCTCTATGTGTTCTCGTTGCTACTGTAGGCGCTTTAATCTTGAAAAAGGACATTTCCTTTGCAAAAGTTTTTGCAGCTGTTTGTAATTATGTCAGCAGAGCTTTGTGAAGTAGTTAGAGGTCAAATTGTTCTCCTGAGAAGATTCTTAGGAATTGGTCCCTAGTTGATTTTGCTCCTTTTAAATATGTACATACATTTTAAGAATTATCCTTTGGATATGTTGTACGATTCTTGTTTACAAAGTTCCACTCCCTTACGGTTCCCTAATGTCTATTGCTATTCAGGTAACAGCTCTCTAATAGGTTGTATATTATCCATGTTGATAATAATAATGTGTACAATAGGTTTTTGTTACAATTTGAAATACATGTCTCTTGTGGTGTTTCACAGATTAGAATTTTAAGCAGCTTGTGAAAAAGCGCACAGTCTCTAAAAGGCTCATACTGTTCAATGGATTTCTGACCATATACAACCTACTGTTACAGTATGAGTGTACATTGCTACACTACTTACTTACATAAAATTAGAATCATAATAAATGAAATGTATGTACCCTTACATGTTTTGTTGATTGATTTCAAGACATACTGACAAATCAAGTAGAACAAGTGCCAGGCAAATAACTTCAACAAATTAAATTGTGAACTGTTTAACAAAACAATGTGCATACAACACACATTTATACTTGAACTTCAATTCACCTTCCACAAAGGAAAATTGAGAAAGGAAATAATGCATACTTTCCAGAAACATTTTTCATTATCCTATACTCTGACATCACAGCAAGTGAAAAATAATTACATTAATATAGCAGAATCAATCTGAGTAAAATAACTCAGACTGTCTAATAAAATAGTTACAAATTTCACACTTGACCAAGATCACTATATATATATTTTTACATATTTTGAACCTCTTTGAAACCCAAGTGCGGTCTATACAGTATATATAATGGAATATTAAGTATATGTCATTGTATATACACAGTATATATACACATACATATACACTCTGTATTATGCACCCTACTCTAGTCTTAATATAACATTTGTATAATATGTGCACAAATAAACAATTGCATATTTTGAAGCCTTTTTGAAAAACCATTTTGAACTACAATCTCAAGCTAAAGCTCCTCTGATCCTCCTGTACACTTCCACCCTAAATCACACAAAAATGTGTACAGAGTGAGGGGAGGAGGCAGCCTCGGCCTGGCACCGCTATAACCCCTTGCCCCGAAACAGGCACAGATCGCAAAGCTAACCGAAGAGGAGTGAGTTACGGAGAGCACTAGTGGTTAACAACATGCTGTGATTAAATTGGCGAATGCGTGCGGGTTCAAGACAACTGTCTCCCGCGGAGTGACGGGGGAGGGGAGGGGAGCAGAGAGGATCTGCTGTTGCTTTTTGTAATGAACCCATAAATTAGAGAGACACACAGAGATGGCCACAGGTCATCAGAGGGAAAGAGGGGGGGACTGAAATGCATTCCCTTGGAATAGGGAGAAGATATGACTTTGATTGGTTCGAATGGCCCATAAATATGGTTAGTAATACATTTGCACTACATAAGGTACAGCCTTGGAACGTTCCATATTGACAGATGAAGGATCCTGTGGAAGGGAAACTACGCACAATGGCAGCAGATGGCGGGAAGGGGGGGATTGTATCACACAGATTGATGTGCCCAGACACAACAGTGCTAAAATGTACTGCGAAAACATCACTATGACGCTACGCAGCGGAGAAAATACTCCAGCCATAAATATGCATCACTAACACCACTTAAATGACTAAAATTAACTGCCCATAAGGGTTTAAATGTTACGTTTGACCAACTTCATATCACTTGCCAAAACGTTGGGTATGTTAAAATGTTAAAATATACAGCATATATTAAAAAATACACAAATGGCTGACCAATGTATGTCATTTTATGCAAATGCTTATTATGGTACAGTATACCTTACAATTAAATATAAAATGTATAAACATGCATTTAACTGCCCAAACGTTTTAGCTAATAATTTACATTATATAAAATGTGGAATGTACTGCTTCATATATTAAAACATATTTCAATAAACTGTCTTTCATATTGTAATGTATTATTTTTAATCAATATCAGATCAACAAAACAAATTATTCAATTTTAAAAATCTAACAAATTAATTGGCCAGGAGGTACAGTTGTTTTGTTCAGGTGTTTACATATGAAGTAAAAACGCTGCGGTGTAATTTGATGTTTTTGGAGTACATGAGACACCCGAGGCGTTCGATGAAAGGCCACATGCAGCTGCCTGGGACCGGAACACAACAGGAGACAGGGGAGAACCAACAGGTAGTGCCAGAGATGGACATGAGTGTTGACAAGACAGTGACATTCAATCCCAAAGCAGCAATACACAATATTGCAGAAAAGGAGGCTGAACGTATCGGCACAGCAATAATGCTAATCAAATACATCAAAAAGCCAATACAGGAAATAAAAAGCATTAGTGTGTAGGAAAACAAGCCATGCAACACATTTACAGTACAACGCAAAAAGATCTCCGCAGACTTTCACTTCAACACACTGCAACAACAGAAATCAAAACTGAGAACAAGCGGTACAAGTGTCTTTGAAAGAATAAAAAAACCAAGAAGAAGCTATATTTAGATGTAAAGCTTTCCCTTCCCTTGCCAGCACCCGAGCGACACTGAACTTGCGCTGTCGGCGCAGCTGATGGCAAAGGGACGGCAACACCACAGCAATGTCATAACGAGCATGCAGTTTGGCTCTGCCACCATTGTGCCTGTCCTGCCTACACGTGTCCTGCTTCCAGCTTTCCCAGCCTCCGGAGAGAGAGAAGAGACAGCTCCATGCCTGCTCCCCCGGCCCGTTCCATTGCCAGCGCCGCTTTCCCACTCACCTCCACATGCACAAACCTCATCACTGTTGTGCTTAGGAACTCCGGGACGATGTGGGCCAGGGGAACCAACGTGGTTTGTCCACCATCCCTTCCCCCCCAGACCAACAATTACGAATCATTGTAAGTAGCTGAGCATTAATATCCATCCATCATCATACTGTGTTTATTAAGTTTCACTGATGAGCTCCTCAGAGGATACATTAGATTTAGTCTAATGGAATTTATGAGGGTTCATACAGTCTATTACGTGACATCGATCCACCAATCCAATCGCAGCCCCTTGGCCTTATGGGGCGTGGCCCTTTTTGTTGTTGTTTAAGCTGGTACGTCTGGAATCGTCCTTGAGGCTGCGAGAGGCTCGCGTCTCGAAAGGGCGTTCAATGTCACGCCCCAGGAAGGGATAAAGACGACACGGCTGTCCTGGGAAAATAAATACACTGCAATCTTCCTCGTCGGGGCCATAATAGTCTGGATATTACATCTCCCCAGGGATGTTACGGCCCCTTTGTTTAATAAATCTCTGCGGGCCGGGCAATTTGTTCTTGTGACACCGTTACAGCTTTGTGCTGGTCAGCTGGAAGAGGACACGCAGTAAATCTCGGGTCCCTGCCACAGGAAAATGACTCCTCTATTCCAAGGCTTACCATTGGCATCTTGCTGGGTCTGAGATGGCACAGCGATATAAGGGTCCTTCTTATCGGAGGGCACAGGGGGCTCCTTCTGCTCCACCATGCGACCGTGGCCCAGGGCTCCCCGCTCTGAAGGGTGGGCAGTGGTGTGTAAGGGGGAGGTAGGGTGGCCTGTCAGATACAACACACGTTAACACTTCCTCAGAGCCACTGGTGTCAGGTTACGGGAGAGGTGTTGGAGGGAGGGGAGGGCTACAGTAGGAAAGCGATGAAAAGCCTATTTGGTGACCCCAGGGTCGTTCATTATTGTATCGTTTCCCCAGAGGTTCACGACCTCGATGTCTGAGCTGGGAGGGGCCCTGGCTCGGCAGGGATAGCAGCCTTGCCTTCCTCGGGCAGGTCTAAATTCCACTCCGTGTTGTTGCTGGCTGTCCTCTCCCATGCTTTTGTTTAATTCGATCCGCAATCAATAAGCTGCATTTTGGTGAGGTGAATCTGTTAATCTGTTAGACCAACTTATTTCTTGATTATTGTTAATGAATGCATATTATGACTAGTAAAAAATCTGTTCGATTGATGCTGAGAGGTTTTTATTGACTAATCTGCTCAACAGAACTTTTTTGGGGTCAAAAATATATTTTGTCCATTTCATTATTAAAATGACCATCAATATTATAGTTTTATGAAAGAAATGAAAAAAAAGTTTAACTTACATCCAACTCATTACTCAGAACAAAGCACATTGTGCAGTAGGTTGAATGGCGGCCCATATCAATTGACTGTCTCCAGCTAGAGTAATTATACCCCATTGTGAAGGTTAATTATGAGTCATTAATTGCTTTGGGGTCTTTGGTCAAAATTACCTGTGTAATGAAAGATGCTCATTAACAGAATTCTCTTATATGAGCTAGGGCTTTAAAACTAATTAATTACATTCCATTTAAAAAAAAAATAGACAATAGAAACCTTTCAGAAATTGAATACTGTATACAACTATACTCTATTGATTTATTTATATACTCTATTGAGTCCAAAAGATCTTGTGGCCATGAAATAGATGCATGAAGCATTTAGTGTGCTTTAGATTAGATGGCTTGGAATAATTCCTTCTGACATTATAGGGCCTTTTATCATCTAGTGGCAATGGTATAAAGACGATCATGGTATAACTGGATCATGGTATATCTAGAACAGGTCTGCAGCTGAGTTATGTATTGTTATTCATTTAGAGGGCAAATTAAGCCCCCAGTTGTCAGGGCATGTCAGAATTTCGGTATCAGCGATGCCGGGGTCCTTCATGGACACACAGCAGCCGTAATTAATTTCCCTTAATTTTTAGTCACGCGGTCTCACAAGAAGCCATTTGAATGCTCTCATAGGGGAGCAGTGGTGGGGACTTGTTCGAAGCCGGGAATTGTTGCCAATGGTCTACCATGCACAACAGCCTCCAGCCACCAAGTCACAATCATTAAAATGATTTATTTAACAGTGCGCCTTGGGCCGAGAGATTAGTGTGACAGGGCTATTTTATAATTCATTCTCCTCAGCCAGGGGAAATGCAGTTCAGGCAGATGTGGGGGGGAAAATGCGCCTCGGCGGAGAAGGAAAAATCTGAACCGTCGGCACACGAGTGCCCGCGCTTCCCTCTTGGAAATTAAATAAAGGCGGAGCAGGCCTTCTGGGGAGGGGGCGGGGGATGTTTCATTTTAAACACAAAATCAACACTGATCCAACAGAGTGTGTGCCAAGGCCTCTTTTATCTGTGTGGACCCCAGTGTGCACCCAGTGAAGGCCTACCAGGGACAGGGATACCTACCTGTCATAAAAGCACAGACAAAAGACATACGGTTCATTTGTAGTTTCTGTTTTCATTTCCTTTAAGACCAACTGTTTCTTCTACTGCTATTGTCATTTGAATTATACTGTACCCACACTAAAGGCCACAGGTATGCAGATAAACAAGACACCGAGAAATGCATGGGTGAGCGGAAGGTTAAGAACTGAACGTTTAATTGAATAATCCTGTTTTAAAGCCCCAAGAGTTTTAATAAACAACAGATATTCTTCTGCATAATGCATTTTTATAATGTTTATAGACATGCTTAGCCATGCACACATTTTTTTAAATATATATTGGCCACTTACTAATATGTTTTAAATACTTTACTGTATAGGCAAATATTTAGAAATAGACAATCGGGCATGGGGCTATATATCCCAAAATGCAATCTTTATTCAAATGCCTGCTTTAAATTATTTGCTTTCAAATATAAATTGTCTGATAACCCAAAATAATGGGTCTTCCCCCAAAAATGTACAGATAACTGCCAAAATGAAGGAAACACCAACATAGTATCCCTCTCTGTGAAGTTCTCGATTGACTGTTCTTTATGAAACTGCCTACTCACACCCTAGATTGCAGTCAACTGATTCACAGTTCCTCGTCTGTTTTGCCTTGCATCTCAAACCAATTCCCAGTCATGATAGTCAAGGAGTATGCTGTAGTAGGAGTTGATGATGTCTTTCCCTCAGACTTCCATGCCAAAATCACCTTCGTTACTGTTCCTCATGAAACATCAGCAAGTTGAGCACTTGTCACTGAAGCACCTGCTGAAGCCACTGAAATCTCTATAGTAGCCAAAGAAATGGTCAAGTGGGCCTGGACAGTATTTTTATACATGACCCTAAGCATGATGGGATGTCAAATGCTTAACTAACTCAGGAACCACACCTGTGTGGAAACAATATAATTTGTATCCCTCATTTACTCAAGTGTTTCCTTTATTTTGGCAGATACCTGTATATACTGTATGTATAAGATTGTTTTTTACATAATGACAATGTCAATGTCAGAGCAATATAATTACAATATCTGCAGAAAATAAGGAAGGTTGAGGGCAATTGCAAATTAACATGCCTATAGCCAATTGAAATGCAAATACATTTTGGTCAGAAGGTGTCAATGATCATATAACATATTTTTTCCCCACAGTAAAGGCACACCTGCATTTAATTGTGTCTGAACACAAATGCATTGCTTTTGACATAACAACCTTTTCATAATGGTAAGATGTTTTTTTCTCCCCATATCACATTTTTGAGAGGAAATAAGAGCATGAATACATTTGGGAAATTATTTTACTTCTTTGTTTGATCATCATTGTTGTCACGTGTGAGGCTGAACGTTGGTGATACTGCGATAACTAAGGCGATATGTAAGGTGACGGGGTCGACCGTTACTCCATGCAGTTTCACACTAATCAAGAATGTTTATTATTCCATCATGTCTCTCAGATGGAAAATGACATCAGTCCACCAGCACAAGTAAGCAGAATAAACACTCTTGATGAGTGTGAAAGGCAGGCGATGTGTTTTTTTCAGTGAGGGACATTTTATTTTGCGATCTTGACATGTTGTGGTTTATGTATTATTTCTGAGCTGCTGGAAAAACAAGCTTTTGTTTAACCTCTGTTAGCATCCTCTGGCATTCTTGTCTTTCACAATGAGGCCCAAAACAGGGAGCAATCAAAGGTCAGAACAAATCAATGCTATTGCTCGACAGGCTGATGAGAATACGAAACAGTGTGAGGATTGAGCTGGGGGTGGGTGGATGGGGTACTAAGGTTAGGATAATTCCTGTTAGGATGAGGTGGGTTAAGGTTCTACGACCTATGCTGGCAAAGCAATACTGAGGAAAATGAAAACTGACCATGGTGAGAATTTTGAGATCTGTCATGCCCATGAGGATTGGACAGAATGTCTACAAAGGGAAAAAAATAGGAATTTAATTTTACTTCAGAATTTGTTTCTGCTGATAAAATGAACGGGCTAATTGAAAGCTAAGAGGATTTACTTTAAAAACAGAAAGAAAATAGTGTAGCAACCGGACAGGAAAAGAAAAGTAGAACGTAAGTTCAGCATGAGTTGCCACTCACCGTTTAGTGCCACAAAGGAATCTGAAATTGAGACAAAACAAGGCAATTACTTCAATATTTCTTACAGTTATGCAGTTACAACTATACAGTTATGCAATAATTATGTGCTATACTTGAATATCTCTATAGTAACAATGAATGCATGCAATGCACTACTACTGTGACATGTTCTGTACATTCAACAAGTGCAGTAAGATTGAGTACTTATCAAATGCTCATCAGCTATACAGCAACATTCTCTAGCTAAATATGTTTTGAGCTAGCTTAATTTGAACCGATGGCGGTTAAATGAACAATGAACAGAAATGGAAGTGAACAGCTTTCGTGCCCTTAGTGCCACGGGCAACCTGCCGCTTGGCTTGCACTTTTGCCTAGGCTTCCTCTATTTTTAGACCCTCCCCTCGCCCGCCACGAAAGTGTTCGAGAAAGAACACTGTTCCTGCACTGTAGAATAGAGACACTTTGAGCACTGATAAACAGAGGGAAGAAGCCTGCTTACTTTGGCAGTCTCCCAGTCCATCTGTGTTGCCATGCTCCACGTCCTGCTCAAACGCCAATCTGCTTAATGAACAAAGACATCACGGTAAATGTCTGAACCCTCCACAGAAAAGAAGTATCAAATAGGATGAGGCAAGCAGGACCAAGAGGAGCATCCCACGTCTTCACAATGCACCATGGTTTCACTCCCAATAGGCCAAAATGATCATGGGGGGGGGGTGGACAAAAACAGGGTGAGAGAGGGTACGGACGGCCAGTCGGCTCTCGTTTGACAGAGGATTCATTCTCAGAGCCAGGCTTGGCCTGATTTTCCTATAGGACCGAAAACCCTGCTATGAAATGGATCTGTCAAACGTTAAAGAGATTACAGTCTGCAAAGTCCATTGTGACGGGTTCTCCTCCCAGCAGTAAATTTCACATTCACAAGGTGGAGTGAGGTGGAGAAGGGCTTTAAAAAAAACACAGTGAGACACAAACTGGCTTTAAGTAACATCTTTTGTACGCTTTAACATGATTTCTCATTAAACTTGCCAAAACATTCATCTGTTAATCTGGGTTTCCACGTTATGGGTGGGGATGAAATGTAATGCAAACCAAAGATCCTAAACTGCTGTTTTAATCAGAGGCATATTTAGATGCATGTCATTTTACATTGGAGGCCAGATACCTGTGGAAGTGGCTCACTGATGCCCAGATGATGTGATAGTTATTTGTGATGACTTGCAGTCAACGGGTCGAATCGGTGTGTACACAGGTGACAAGGGACCTACCCAGACTCCGTTCAAACAGATTTTCTAGAGGGGAGCTGGCTGAATTCACCTCGCCTCGCCTCCTCCAGAGGCGAGAGGAGAGAGAAGAAAGAGAGAGAGGAAAAGGGAAAACTGTTCCTGCATCTCTGAGGCCTGTTTATATTAGTGGTTTTTATTAAATGCTGCCATGCGCAGGGGCTAAAATGCTTTCAATCGTTTGCCGCAAACCAAGAGATCATAGCCGTTTAATCCCCACTCAGTCACTTAAAAATACTGTACAGTGAACGTGAGGTCATATAACCTTTTAATGCCTCTGTCTACTCAATTTCCAAAGTGGAAACTGAATCAGAGCAGTCAGAGCTTGGCCTAAGAAATAATAACAGGATATAAAATGGCATGCAAGACCAATCATTTTGCTGGGAGGAAATTCGTTTGACATCAAAAAGCCATCCCCATGTTATGATTTCATCTGTGCTGTAGTTTTTTCCCTCCTTTCTTTATTTCTTTTTTTTCCTGAACGGCTCATGCCAATTGTTCGGAAACCTGCCTCGTTCTTTGTAGTAAATATAGCAGGGAATTATGGTCATTTCCGCCCAGAGGTAAATATCACGTTTCTCGTATCGGGCCTTCCTGTCGCTTTTCCCGTTTGAAGAAAATAACAGTGCGGCGCTTCAATTAGCTGTGACGGCAGCTAACGTACACAGCCTTGGACCTCGGAGAGACCTGTCGCTTGGCACATGCTGGTGGTAATTACGGCAGTAATGAAAGGGCGAGCAGCAGCGTACTTTGTGTCTGGGCCGACCTCCCTGCACGCACCCTCTGCCACCCAGCCGCAGTAGGGGTCCCGTGATGCGATGCAGGACCTGAAACAGAGAGAGGGTGATCGTAGCATCACAACGGACTTCCCTTCATCCTCCGCAATGTACATTCGTAGAAAAGAAGCAAGCATCAGTTTCAGCATCAGTATCAGAAGTAATATACTGCTTAACCACATAGCAGAAGCAATCTACTGCTTCTTCTGTTAACAGGTACCTGCAATAAAAAAACACTTGAGGTTATCGGATAAGTAATAAAAAGCTAAGAGATGCTGTGTGAAAATGAACATTATCAAATATATCAAGTATAATAATTATTATTCTTGCATGAAAACCCACGTAAAATCTAACTATGTGGGGTAAATGCACTTCAAGCAACTAACAATTTTGCAGCAATAAATTGGATCCCATAGTATCTCTTAATGCCTTTCAGCATGATTTCATCGCGTAGGAAAAAGGATCTCCGTTTACAGCATCGGTTTTATTAATTTGGTTTGTTTCCGTATAAACGAAAAGGCACTGTCAAACTGAATCAATTTAAGTATGCCTTCTGTTTATGTGTTTGATTTTACTTTAATTTCAAACTCGACTCAATATTAGCATACTTGGTACAGCAGAAGAAAGTTCACATCAAGTGCAAGATGAGAATGAACTACTTTAAAAAGGTTTTAAAATGGTTTTTTTGTGTTTTGTGCACATTTGCATCTGACTATTATAAACACATTGAATGTTTATAATAGCGCAAATGTGTTTTATAAACAGACATCCAGACCTGTCTATAGTATACTGATGTTTGGATTTTAACTCAATCCTTACTTATCTAATCCAATCTCAAAAGTAAAGCAGAGACTTGCATTACAAGTACTCCCGAATGACACTAAGCAAATAAAAAATATATATAAATATCCAAATACAAACATTGGAATGCAAATGATAATGCATTAAACCCCAATTAGGGGTTGTACTTGTAACAGGAAACACCTAGTGCATGACATAGATAAAGTGTGGAAGCCACACTGTTTGGTGGCTAAGGCTTATTTTGAGTTTGCCTAAGGTGACTATTGCCTCTGCATGTATAGCATTACATTTACATTACATTTTAAGCATTTAGCAGACGCTCTTATCCAGAGCACATGATAGCACATATAGCACATGATTTAGGTAAGAATAAATAAACAGCAAAACCAAAACATACTTTTTGCATCTCCCGTGGCGTTCACATCGGGATAGCGGCACTCTGACGACACAGGAGGTGAAGGCCACAAACAGGGCGTGGCCCTTGCTGTCAATCTGCATGCTGATGATGCGCTTGTCCTCCACGCCGTCAATGCTGCACCTGGGGGGATGGAGGGGTGGCGGGGGGAGGGGAAGGAGTGGGGCATGGAGGAAGTAGTTATTAGGCAGCACTAATGTCTGAGCTGTTGATTCAGTTCTAGAGACCCATAGGAAAGATAAAGTGGCTTTGGCCAGAGGGCACAGTCCAGCGCTAATCCTCCATACACCACTCCCCCCCTCTCCACCTGGGTTTATCTTGCCAGGAGGGATTTATTCCCCCTCATTGAGCATCCATCCTGCGTAAGAGCACTCAATTAGGGCTTACAGTCCATCTACACTATGTAATGCGCGGTAGGCATCTCTTCCCTGATCTCTCCCAGAAAAGTCACTTACGCTGACCGCTAAGCCATGTGGCCCATAGCCAGAGAATGCTTGGCCTGTGCCATGAAAGGGAGGTCGGGTGGGGTTTGGATTGTCCTTCATCCTGCAACATCACATGACACTCTGCATTGGATGACAACATTCATCTCTCCCCGAAGATGCCATAACACTCACTCACAAAGCTTTCATCTAAATATCAAAGTTAGCAATTTTCTGGCAGCTCCCCACCCCCCTGCCTTTTTTTCATTTCTATGCGTAATATTTCCAGGCCCCCTTAACATACGAGCAAGCTTTCTCGAGTTGGCTTGAAAGACTAACACAGATCCTCTCTGTTTGCTTTAATCATGCAACATCTGTAAGTGGAGGCACTGCGGTCTGAGCACAGCACAGAAGTTCCAGGCTCGGTCTTTAATTTGCTAACCACAGTTCTGCTCTGAAACCTGATGGAAACCCTTTAAATGACAGAGCAGCCATCTGCTGGACCCAGGGTGAAACGGGGGGCTTAATGGAATACACACTTCTCTGGGTTGAAGATGTTGAGTTCTTCCAGGAAGAGGCTATCGTTCAGGAAACCGCTGCTCATCTTGGCCAAGAACTTGAGGATGATCCCCTTCTCCGACCCCAGGAAGACGACGGTGTGATTCAGGTGGGGCCCTGCGGCGTCATCCACAGCGATGCGTGTCAGGCGGTACCTGGCGGGAATCAAAACATCTGTGATCATTACGAGTGGCAATATCACACGTGGGAGGACTGCCGCATCTGCCAGAATTCTGCCTGTCTACCAAACCAATTGCTCACTGTGATCTTAAGAGCTCTCTCTTTCCGAAATTTTTTTGGCGATAATCCGGATGATGGAATTCAAATGAAATCTGCACAACCAATGTTAGAGTGCTAATCAATTTTATCCACTATTATGAAACAAGAGACAAATGCTTTTCTCATAAATACTTTCAAAAGGTGAATTAGGAGTACTGCACACACACACACACACACACACACACACACACACACACACACACACACACACACACACACACACACACACACACACACACATACACACATATATACATATTATATATATGTATATATATATATAGTATATATGTGTGTAGTGTATGTGTGTGTGTACTGATGTTATGACTTCCCAAAGAAGCCGTGGGTTACTTTTTTACTAATCTGTAACAGATTATTATTGAGATAATTATACGTTTAATTAAAGTCAATCGACAGTCAATTAAAATGATGTTATAATAGATATTAAATATATTTTTTAAAGGCCATATGAGGGTATTGATAGAGTTTAAAAAAGGCCATCTGAGGGCATTGACAGAGCAAAAACAAAGTCATTTGGGGTATTTACAACATTTTTCACCTCTGCCTATGAACATACCTCATTCAATCCAGGGATGGTGTTGAAATAACGTTATCTTGATAAGCAGGTCAGTCCTGATATGTATGTACTGTATGTTTATGTATGTTAGGCATGTCTAGATATGTCCGCAATGTTGTTCTTTTTGTATTATCCAAGGAGGCGCGATAACCTTGAGTACACACATCCCCCTCACAGAGACTGCATGACTGGAGCATATTCCGATGTTGTTTGAGAACAGACTCCATTGTTCCAATTTGTAACAAATGGTACAATTCGTGCTTCTTGCTCTAGGGTACTGGCTGAGATACAAACTGAGTTTCCAGCTGACTTCTTGCATCAGAATAATAGGGCATACAGTAGCTATGAAACAGATATTCAAAACCCATTCTTTTTCCCTCAAGCCTCAGAAGTGCAAGAGTGAATTATGCCTGATAATATTAGCCAATTTTAGGAATGAGAGTGGATAGGGGATAATGACACCAAAGAAGCCATAAAAACATGTTTCCTATTGAGGAAATAGATGGGAATGGGGAACAATCACAAAAACAGCTTGAATGTATTTAACACTTATCAATATTGCATAAAGCTGTAACCTTCAATAGCAATGCAGGGAGCTTGGCTGAGAACATTCAAACCTAAGATATTTCCCTTTCAGTGGAGCTCAAT
Source organism: Aldrovandia affinis (assembly GCA_029706075.1). Lineage (NCBI taxonomy): Eukaryota > Metazoa > Chordata > Actinopteri > Notacanthiformes > Halosauridae > Aldrovandia > Aldrovandia affinis. The sequence continues at coordinate 4,156,013 of JAINUG010000069.1, forward strand.
AGACATGAATTGCTGCATATTAATCAACCATCAAGGATTTCCCCCATGCAGAAAGCCCCATCAACATCATAATGGCAGTGTTAAATCTGGCTTAGCTGAATGTAGTTGTGGACTGTACCATCTATAGAATTGGGGGGTTCTTGTCCGGGAGGGCCTCGGTTGTACTCACCTCACCATGGTCTTCAGGAACCATGGCCGGTTGGTGATGGAGGGCACCGCCTCATCCATCAGTGGGTGCATCTTGATGAAGTTCAAGGTGTCGTCCGGGAATTCGTTAGATAGTTTGTACTTCTCCAAGGACGCTGTGCCAGCGCAACAGCCGGGCCTGGTGAGAGGAAGGGGGAGGATAAGGGAGAATGCCATTTAATAATTATAAACACCGCCTTGTGAATCAATTAATTTTTATCAGATTCAGTTCACTTTTCCTGGAACCAGAGAGAGGTGTCCCTTTGTGTGGGCACAGGAAAATATTTCTGCTAACTGGAATACAAATCGAAATCAAAAACGTTTGCATTACACTTTTGGTGGCCACTTCTGCTTAACTTGTGCAACAAAGGCATTACTGTTGAAAGCAGAGGGCAAATGCGAGGCACGCTCGACGCGAGGGAAACCTTGTTTCGAGGCACGGTCAAACCTCCCTTTTGTTCCAGTGCTGATGGCTTTTACAGTAATGAAACAAAGGAGGGAAAAACAGGGCTGTATTTTACATCTCATTAACACTTGACCTTGTTTCACACAAACACATAATTTTATGTTAATCTTCGGGTGGCGGTTCCTGCTGCTCTCGCCTTCGCTATGAGCCATATGGAATGAGACTCTGCTTCGCAGTTATCTCCAGCAAATCATCTTTGCTTTGAATCCTGTTTTAATTTCACATTTTCCCGGGTAAGAAGAAATGCCAAAAGTGAATTAATTAGGCATGCTGCGTCAAGGTACGGTATGCCTGTTAAGTGCATTAACAGAATTAGAAAACCATGCGGGATATGATCTCATGCATTGTGTGCTGACATCCGTTTCACTCCTGGTACTTTGAGGGGGGGGGGTAGTTGGGTGGGGTGTATACCTTGGTTTTGGCACCTTCTCCTCAGGAAAAGGAGTCCAGGTGGAGTCAGGCGACTTCTGCTCCTTGAACCGCCCAGTGAAAGCGACAGCAATCTCGGCCATGTCGTAGGCACAGACTGCCGAGCCAGGAATGCTGCAATAGACAAACATTCCCCAAACATTGCATTTGTCCCTCAGACACACATCTACAGCATGCATAGCTTTGCCCTGATTCATTAATCTCATTCTAGGCCTTTTCTTAAAGGAGGTATTTCAGCTGCATTGGCTCCGCAACACTGAGGGGCAGGCTGTACAAGGCCATAATTGTGACCACCACAGAGACGTTATTCTATCAACCTCGTGGCCCGAGCTGTAAATCTCGTAAATCAGAGAGCAGTGGATATATACAGAACAAGAGGCATTCCACGTTGTCCAGACAGTCTGTAAAATTAATGACTAATCTTTCCCCCATTTTACAGAGGGGATCCCAGTCCAAATGTGTTCATTCTAATTTTGTTCACTTACTGGAAAATATGGCTTGACCAAAAAATCGGAAAGAATTTGGTCACTTGCTCCATAAATTTACTGTAACATCTCAATATTTCAGAATATAAAAAGAGAATAATTGCTTGCCATTTAGTAAAAGGCCTTGTGCTCAATCATTTCCAATAAGTATTGCCCCTATAGCATCTCTACAGTCCCTCTTTCTACCAATGCACAAAATGATATATCCTTGTCTGTGTCATATGCCAAAACAAAAGGTAATAAACTAATGCACAGGGTGACATTAAGGTTAACCACTAGCTGCTTGTAAACAGTCTGTTTCTGATTACTGTAGTCAATCATTTTCAGTGTATCATATGAAAGAATAAATAAATAAATAAAGGATCTCCTCTGGGTCACAAAAGAAACAGTGAAATATCTGCCCCCGCCCCTGACACCACCCTTTCACACCTGTTATAAGGCGTAGAGAAGGTGGCCATGACGACGTCGTGCCCATTGATGTGGATCACATTGGTGACAGCCTGGAGGATGTTGAAGTAGAAATGGGAGTCGCCAGGAATGGAGCAGTTGAGGCGGGTCTTGAGGAAGGAGGTCCACTGTTTCTCCAGAACTCTCTGAGAGCCCCCCCTATCGTTTTTGCACACCCTCGCCACCCGCGGGAACACCACCTGTGGACCACACCAACAGGTCAGACCGCACACCGCCTACTGCCCTGCACCTACGCCTTGTCCCCTGCAGAGGTTCTCGTCTCATGGTAACAATAATTTTTTCTCCCTTTAATTGGAAGCTAAAGAAAATATGCATCACAATCCATGACTTGCAGCATCCTCAATGGGTCATTGATTAGCAACCCCAACTAAACATTGAACTAAGTTCCAAAATTTCAGAGCATTGGAAGTGTAACCTCAGATAAATCCCCAAACCAAAGAAACCAAATCTCCCCACGAGGATATGTTTTCTCTGAGTGACACTTAAAAAAACAATTAGATACTACTGCAGTTCTTTTGCATGATACCAAAGAACAATGTCTGATCAATTTGTTTTAGGTTACATTTACAGCTTGTCCCCTTGCTAACCCTTTGTAATGGTTGGTAACACAGTAGCTGCATTGTGTAACAAAGAATGGTGCCCTTTTTATATACGAAAGCACAAATGAATGTCTTCCCATTTTAATCATAGTATCAAAATCTTTTAACTGTGCCCTCAACCTCAAAGTGATGTTTCATTAAATATAATGCCAAAGTGTGAAAAATCTAATGTTAAACTGCACTTTGTGGACAAGAATTGCATTTTAATGTGATAACACCCTTCCCGTCCACACTGTATCGCCAAGAGCCAAATTAGCATGCCGATGTATTCAATTTCAAAGGGTAATAGTTCCCTTCTTTTGATATATTGTTTCAACTTAATCCTTTTCTTGAGGGCATGTAAAAAAGTTATGTAATCTACATATTAAATCTAAATGAAAAGATAAATCAAAATGAAGCAAATACATTTGTCACTCTCTGTCAGCATCTACGTATTTGGCCACCACATTGGAAACAGAGTTTCCCTGGTAAAGCCCTGGTGTACAGTAGCACAAATGTACACCTAAAGACAATATTTTTAGACAAATTGAAATTCAAGACATGCCTTTTCAACTAATTTTAGAGTGGACATCCTGTAAGTGTTTTTCTTTACAGAAAGTGGTTGACAATTCGCTTCTTCCTGGCTGGCCGACCCAACACTTGATACACCCACTTCCTGTTTACTTCCAGGAGCACATCCTGTTTCGGCCTTGAATAGGAAATGGTTTTCAAGAACTGTTTAGGGAGACTGCTCGATGGTGTGCCCCCCCCCATCTCCTCACCTTCCCCATTGTGTTGTACTCCATGGCAATTTCTCGAAAGAAGAAGTAGATAAAATCCCCATAGTCCACGGCTTGAACAAAGTACGGCTCTAAAAATACAAACCAGGTATTAGCTACAGAAAGAGAGACAGGCTAAAGAGAAGGAGAATGGCTAATCACATACAAACATTGACATACATATATTAATAGCATACAAACATACATACATTACATACATATATATTAATATCAATAAATCACTTCAATGTCAATAATTCATGAATTGTTAATTAATCGCTCAATTAATCATACAATTCAGTAGCACATAGTTGTAGTTGTAGCTTGTTGTATTTCATGGCAAGCTTGGGTATGAAGACTAACTAATTGATGTCGCTTTCACATCTATAGTTTGATAGATTTGGTCCGATTCAAGAGCAAGTTGCTACTTTGTTGCATTTTTCATTAGGTCCAGTTAGTGTTCACACGGTCCTGTGTTAAGCGAACCAAATGACATGCGGTCATACAGGTCGTTCATCTATTGGACAGAAAATGTCCGTGGGAGAATCACTTTCTGGTCACGGACAACATGGAGCAACAGCAGCGTATTGCGATTGCAATCATCGCTTTCATAATTATGATTTGGTGTTCCAACCAAATAAGAACAGCGGAAATGTGTGAGCACATCTCGAGATGCGTGAACAATGTAGGCTTATTACTTCACACAATTCTGAGGAGATGTACAAGAGGGTACCACGTTTGTCCTCGACTCATTTTGCTACTAGCTAGTTACCAGTAGTTAGTTTACTAGTAATTTCATCCCTTGCGCAGCTGTCTCTGACAAGTGTCAACATCCGCTTTCAACCCACAATGCCCTGTATTTTGGTTTGCTTCCTATATTAGGTCCTATATTAAGTCCAATTACATTCACACATGTAACGAACCAAACCATGGTTCACTTGGAACCGGACCGAGTCCCGACTTTTCAGGAGGACCATGTTTCGATTGTTTGGTCCGCACCAGAGTTCGAATGCGTGTTCTCACCTCTCCAAACGAACCAGACTAACACACCATAAACACACCATGGTTCGATTAAAACGGACCAAACAGGGTAGGTGTGAAAGGGACATAAGAGTAATTCAGCTTTAATTCATCGTGAAAATAAGGAAAACAACTACTCCTCTTGGCCTCTTCATTTTTATTGCTAGTAAGTGGAGCCACATCCCAAAGGGAAGCAGGCTGTGTTGACCTTTCAAAGAGCACATGGGGTCAAAGATCAACCAGTTCCCCCTCTTTATGTGGTCTGCCCTATAAATCTGCCAGAGATTTTCCTGCTTACTTCCAATCAGCTTTCCAATTCTCCATGCTTTGTTCAGCATGTTTTCAGACAGCTGAATTCAGCACATGGGAGAACACAGACTCTGAGATGCCCTGCTGGAGCAACCATTGAAAGTGTACTGCATGTCAAGTGTACTTCTGGTGCTGACACTGCAGAACCATCGCTATAGCTCCAGTTCAGCATTCAGGCACTGTGATACTAATCAGGAATTCAGGGCCCAAAAGGATCTTCATACCGTGCGTGTAATTATTCTTTCTTTACCTTAATGATATTTTTAGATATGTTCGGAATCCCGAGGGGAGGACATTTCCAGTTAAAACTGGCATTTTGGCTCAATTAAAGACAACTCCAAGAAACCTCTTGTATAATTCATAAACAACTGGAATGCGCTGTGTCACATGCCAAATGTTGAACTGGTTTCCAGCTGAATTCTGCAGTCGAGCTTTCAAAGGCTCTTAATTTGGATCGCAGTTGCTCTTTCCAGCCTACTCAGTACTAGTGGGGGTCGACCCAAGCGCTGATTCAAAGTCAGGGGACAGGAGTCAAAATTTCACACATATGACAGCCCGTAGGGGCTCTAAGAATGGCATCATCACACCCCCACCTCCTTGGGCCACTGTGCGCCGGGGAAACCGGACCCCATTGGCAGGCGGGGGATGTCCACTCACCTTTGAGCCATTTGGAGTCATGTTTGACCGTACGCAAGGTTGGACTGTCTCCCAGGCTGCGATAAATGACAGCATCGATCGCAAGGAAGTCTGTTACTGTGGCGGAGTAAAGCTTTCCATCTGGAGGGAGGAGAAAGAGGGCAAGGATAACTCAGTGGCATCAATCACAATGCAAGCACACTAGATACTGATGATTACATACACAAACATACACAGAGGACCCAAGTCCTGAGGCCTTGGACACTCACACAGAAGCCAGGCTCATTGACTGAATATACAAACACACACACACACACACACACACACACACACACACACACACACACACACACACACACACACACACACATAAATACTGTGCAAATACACACTCACACACACACACACACACACACACACACACACACACACACACACACACACAACAAGGCTTATTGGCTGAATGTACAAACACACAACCATATACTGTACCCACACACACAAAAACAGGTTTATTGGCTGGACACACACACACATGTGCCTATAAACACACACATATGTGCACTAGGCTCCCTAACTGGAATTACTTCATAGTGTGCTGGATTGCTGCACTGGAAACTTTTAAATACATAATTGAAAGGGCAGCAGAAGAATAAATGGTCTTGATTATACAGAGATTTGTAAGGGGTCATCCCTGAGTGTTTACTCTGCCTTGGCAAACCAGAAAAACAAGATCATAACTAAGTTAGCTGCGAATATCAATGGAAATGAATGACTTTAACAGCTCCTGACACCAGAGTAGCCCAAAACCCTCGGTCGGAAAGCTGACTCATTCTGGTCTCTTTTTTAAAATTTAATTTGAATCCCCACATCCCTGTGAAGATGTGCTTTTATTTGCTTTCAAACCACAATAGCTTCATGTGTTTCCAACCCCCAAAAAACAGCCGTGGTTCCAGGCTGCCAAATAATGAGGCTCATCACAAAACACCAGGCACAAACAGAGCAGACCAGAACTTCTGCCCCCATCTCTGGGTTACAGAAGGCTTCTGTCTCTATTCCTTGTTCCAAATACAAAGATTCACCATTTCTTCAAAAACATGGCAATGAAATAAGCAAATCTAACACCTCTCAAATGATATGTGTGGAGTACATCTTCTGTAGTAACAAACTAACTAACACACACAAATGAAGACATGTATATTTTCCCCTAAAAATACAAGTTGGTTCTCACATAAATCAATGACACTGGTTCAATTCTGTGAGATAAGGGGCTGGCAAGGTTTTTAAAGATGTGCTGTGATGTTTTGTTCTGCACTTTGTCAGCGGGCAGCAGCTGTTACTCTGACACATGTCTGAGAGTGGAACGGGCACGGAGCAGAGGGGGATCGAGAATGCTGTTGCCCCTGCAGCTAGATCTCGCCTCCCTGCCACCAAACATCAAACGCTCGCACCCTGGCACTCAACTCCGTGCCAGCCGCAAGGTTTCTACATGGCACTATCTCTGGTTACTTCTTAAAAAATAATATTTTCATTTAAGCGATTAGTCTTTGCTTGTATTACTGGTCAGACCATCTTGGATGACTTGCAATACTATAAATACAGCTGGATAGCTTTCTTTTCAGTGGGAGCAATTTAGGTAAAGTGCCTTACTGAAGGGTAAAAGACCAGGGATCTTCTGAAGCCACAACCTTTAAGTCAACAGTGCACTGATGTAACCACTACATCATAGATACTCAACTCAAACTGTAATCAAACCTCCAAATAGTTAACTGACCCTCTCTATTTAATAAAGGTAACTACCAAAATATAGGAAACACTTGAGTACTTGAAGGGTTGTGTTGGCTGTTACGGTGTGAAGTGCATTTTCCTGGTATGCTTAGGTCCACTCAACCCCTTGGAGGGCAAGGCAAACACTAATAAATACAAAGCCATTTGTATTTCAGCCATTCAGTGATCGCCTTCATCCTATGGTGAAGCATTTCTATCCAGATGAGAGGGGTCTATTCCAGTGAGGGGTCACTGAATGGTTTGATGAGCATGAAAACGATGTATGCCATATTCCAAGGCCATCTTAGTCACCAGATCTCAACCCAATTGAACACTTATGGGAGATTCTGGAATGATGCCTGAGACAGCATTTTCCACCACTATCAAAAAACACCAAATGACTGAATTTATCATGGAAGAATGACGTTGCATCCCTCCAATAGAGTTCCAGACACTTGTAAAATGTATGCCAAGGCACGTGCACTGTTCCAGTCTTAGAAAAAACTTAGCAATTTGCCTATACAAGACATTTAGGCTACATTGTCCCATTTCAATGTTACAGTCTTAGAAAAAACTTTGCCATGCCAAGGCACTTTGAAGCTGATCTGGCTACTCATGGTGGCCCAATGCCCTATTAAGACACTTTATGTTACCAGTTACCTGCAGATCAGTCGTGTTACCCATACGAGTCACTCATCCAATGTATCCATTCCGAGTAGCATTTCTGAATAAATTCAGCTGGACCCATTTTGAGTGTGATCTAGAAACTTGTGATCTATGTGTTGGGGGGATGGGGCTCACCAGCGAACAGGGCGACGTTGGCATGCTTGGCATCGTAAGGGCAGCGGGCCATCCCACTGATCTCTTCTCCAGGGGTATCCAAGGAGTCCAACTGCAGAGGGAGAGGAACATGAAGTCAGGCCAGGCGAGAGCACGCCCACACAGAGCTGGAGCGTCACACTGCACCACTGCACATCCACTCCATGGGACGCAATTGCAATTGCTCACAGTGGTAAAATCCAAATCACTGTTATTTAGCTGGACAGCAGATGCCCATATCCTTTCCTGTCAGATCTGATAGTCTTGATTCCCTGCCCCATTCTTCAACCCTACACACCTGGGGGGCGGCGGGGAGGGGGTTGATCATTGCTCCCCAAATGGGGTTACATTTTAAGAGTTATTTCTGAGATTACATATATTTAAATTTTGTACTTTACAAAAGCTGATAGTTTGCCAGGAATTGTAAGTGCTTACGCTGCCCTTTTAGGTTTCTAAAAAAGGCTCCTTTTTGTTTCTATGCTTGTCCCGGTGGAAACGGCGATCATCTGCCCACCAAAAAGGTCAAATTGAAATTGAAGTCTGAAATACGTTTCAGGCCAGGAAGACAGTGGCTTGCAAGCTCAAATTATAGCGACCGGCAAAAGCAGCACATTTGGCCTCCGACTTTGCAGGTGAGAAAAATGAGAAAACCTTGAGAAAAGTTGTGTGCTGACTATTTAAGAGCAAGGCATGGGGAGCACTCAAAGTGCAGGGGCTCCTGTCTTTCTTTTCCCCACAAAGTTCCCCCCTGCATCCGTGAGAGGCCCCCCATTTCTCCTGGCTTCACCGTGGCGATGAACTCTGTGTTTGGTGGGATTGGCTCACTGTCAGTGATCTATTCCTGCACTCTGAATAGGAGGAAGAGACTCTCCCAGACAATCAGGAGATATACGAGGTCAACTCAGTATCAAACAGCAAGACCAGAAAGGAACACTACTCCCATTGTGCTAACTTTTGCCCACAACAAACTATGCTGTTTTTTTTTTACTGTATGCGCCTTCATAATTATGCCATCTTGAATAAATACTACGGCATGAACATAAACACAAAAATCTTTTTTTAATGCACTGATTGTTTGTAAGATCAAGGCCAATGACCTATAGTCAAAGAAGTAGTGTAAATAATCTGCTGTCACCCACACCGCTCAGATTTTTTGGGAAAACTTTTAACGTTTCTTAGCTGCTGGCATTACACCGAATCAGCCACACTTCACCTTCTGCACTTCTGTCAATGGCAAATCAGCAGTAATTAAGAAGAGATATACTGCCAATCCGTATCACCTGCGCCGCTCGGCGGCGGGTCCCCGCCTCTCCGCCTGGCAACAGGTGATGTAATCCACACTGGTCGTACATCAGGCAGCTGAGGGGGGCCTTATTACATGGGGCCCACTCCGCTCAGGGACTGGGCCAGGGCTGGCAAGGTGTCTGTCTGAGCGAGTTGGGAGCACTAGAATCGGCGCCGACAGAGGAGCCGGCTGCAGAAGAGCCCGTGGGAGGGGAGTGGGGTGACGGGTGGGGTGTGTGTGTGTGTGTGTGTATGGGTGGTGGGGGGGGTTAGACATCGGCGACAGGAACATTTGTACAGGCTGCCTCCCCCTCCCCTCCCCACCCCAAACGGCTCTGATTAATGTGGGATGAGTTTGGCCCTGAAACAGAAGCTCCTTTCAAGCCTGTCACACTAGGGAGATGGAAAGTCAGAAGGCGGCCAAGGTGGCCATGCTCATGCGCGGTCTCCTCCCATGAACGCCAGTGCAGAGCCGGTGCCCCCCGGGGCCTTTCAAAGGCCTGCGGAGGGGGGGAGCGGAGAGCGGCTGCCAAAGGCGCCGCCAATGCACTTCACCTCCTCGCCATTGGGCAGCATTTACAGGTTTTACAACGGCAGCAATTACGCTGCACTTCTGTTTGAATGCACAAACTCCAGCTACTCACAGACAATGCGAACGCAATAATGATGATGACAGTCTAACAATATCATCAGAGGTGTCTCATTGTGAAACAAGCTGTGCCTTTCCCCTGAGTCCTGCCGAATATTCCCCTGTCTGACACTGGCGTGCAAGAGGGAGAGATCCATCTGCTTCCTCCAGCCTTTTATCAGTTCAGGAGCTTTTGTACGAGAGTCTTGTTTGATCATCACGTGTATAGTTTTAACAACGGCCATAAATATCTATCCGCGTTAAATCACACAACTGCATATTCTGCAGACTGCCATATGGAATGTGTGTCTTCAAACACATCGATGCCTTCAAGGCTCATATCCTCTTAATGAAGGTCGTTTTTATTTCCCTGGTTGCCACCTATGAGTACATCCACCCCATGTTTATCGCCCTACTTAAAAAGTGTGCATTAAACACACTTTTAAAGTAAGATAATAAACATTTCTTGCAAGCTGTAGGAACTGTACCCAACCCAGAGGTATTATGTGTGTCAAAAAAATTGGAGTGATAACAGAACTGGAATTCTTATTGAATTATGAATTCATTTCTCATGGGTTTGTGCTCTACCTTCTTGCCTGTTTGAATTACCCGGCTTTTAAATCAACAGCTTCTAACCACATCTGCAAATGAAAACACATAGAGAAATCCATCAATAGCACACTCATGAGGAACATTTTAGCTGTGCATCCCCTTTCCTCCTCAGCCGCTTCATCCTGGCATCAGATGTAACCCTAATCATTTGTTTGGGTTACAAATACCTTGCAAATTCCAAGCATGTGAGGTCAGTTCAGTATTAGTGAGAAAAATTTGAGGCATACCTTGTACGTTCGACACGATGGGTTGAATGCATTTGTTCCGCACACAAACAAGGTGTCGTTGTTTTGCTGGAGGACGACCTTGATGAAATTGTGACATTCATCCTTTGGAGACAAAAGCAATGCATATTGTGACTGTCAGAGTCCTTGTGGATATAACCATTTCATTTCAAATGGCCTGTCCATTACTGAGCAAATTCAAAATGAAACAATCTTGCAGGTATACATGTCACACTATACACTTAAAGTTGGCATGGAAAGAAATGTTCCATAACCCTATGAAATATTGTTTTGCATAATTATAGCTATAAAAGTTGTGTTAATGGCAAGTTAAAACTAGGAAACACAAATCCCTAGAAACACATTCTTCTTTATGAGCATGCTTTGATGATGGAATATGAGGTATAACATCTGCCATCACTACGGCAAGGCTCACTGGAAACATTTCTGAAAATAAAGTGACCCTAATGACATTATCTTCAAAATAATGCTTATATTTTATATTACCCTTATTACACTCAGTTTTACACTGAAATATTTTCATTAAAAATATATACAAATATGGATGTGGGTACATGCATAAAACAATTTAGCTGTCTAAACTGTTATTTCCTGTAATTGTATAAATGAGTGTAACCTTCCCATCTTGCATATTCTTGACTGGTTAACCCCTTAACTGTCACTACCATTTTTTTGCATTCACACCTATTTGGACATACATAGCTCAAGAACTGTGATGGCCACATGCCTGCCTTTGGTATAATTTGAAAGGAAATGCATTGTAGTTTATAGAGGTGTGCATGTGAACACAACACATCCCAAAGGACCGAAGATGAAACATCCAATAAAGTAGGCTTTTATAGATTTCTTGTGTAGAATCTCATGTTTGAAAAGCAATAAATGAGTCACATTTTCATGATATACCTGTGGATTATGTCAACTAGACTTCTAGACCCAAGGACTCATGAACTCGAGGCCTTTTAATCTGTATTTGGCATGGATCATATAAATACATTTTAAAGAACCTTTATACAATTTTGCATGTGCAAAATGCTAGCACCATAGCATGGTGCTCTGAGCCACTGTGCCAAGTTTCAAAGCTCTTCTGCAGTATTACTCTATTGCAGTCCCTGCCTAGTGTTTGCAGCAATGTCCAACAAAATGAACCAAAACTGTGGAGCTGTTTTTTTGCCGGCTGTCTCATGTTTCAGTGCTCACATTTTCCTAAAGGTTTCTTGGTCATCATTTTAACAATAAAAAAGCAATCAGAAAAAGCACAGAAGTCTTGGAAAGCTTAGCCTGTGTTCTATAACACACACACACACACACACACACACACACACACACACACACACACACACACACACACACACACACACACACACACACACACACACACACACACACAAACACACACACACATACACAAATAGAACTTGACTATGTATATTTCAGGATGATCACTGGCTGCTATATCGTATGTATCCAATTGTGCTTAAGGTAGGTATATATAGAAATTATTATATATATATTTATACCACGGCTTGGATGAATACTCGATTCTGATGGGCTGACAGCCATGACATATACACAATATATACGCACGATAAATCTCACTTCTAAATCCAAATTCAAATGGACACAGCAGCCCAACTGACGGTCTGTACATATATATTTTGAAATTTGTATGTCTTGTAATAATAATAATTGATTGCATTTATATTGCGCCTATCAAGAACCAAACGCGTTTTACAGTAAATGGGGAAACTCGCCTCAACCACCACCAATATGTAGCACCCACCTGGGAGATACAAGACAGCTATTTTCCACCAGAACGCTCACCACACATCAGCTTGAGGTCGAGAGGTAGGTAATTATTCAGCCAATTAAATTGGGTGATGATTAGGTGGCAGATTTAAAGAGCCATGTTGGGAATTTGACCAGAACCCACAATGTTAAGTGAGATGCGATCTTTAATGACCAATGTGAGTGAGGATATTTAATGTCTAAGGTTTAGACGTGAGGCTTAACGTCTAATCCAAAAGATGGCGTTTCCAACGGCACAGCGTCATTGTTTAAAAAAAAATAATTTGGTTCAAAAGGAAGACCACTCCCTACTGGCTTACTAACACCACTTCCAGATGCATCTTACTTTTCCCAGGAGGTCTCCCATTTAAGTACTAAGTCTACACCTGCTTAGCTTCAGCCATTCAGCAGGAGTATGGTACATTATGGTATGGCTATTGGCAATAAATGTTAACCCTGTATAATATAACCCTATATAATTATATAATACTGTATATGTCACGGTATTAGGCCTGAAGATGAGGTGAACACTATTCTATGGCCAAAAGAGTGGTTGTCTCAGTGAATCAGAACAATATAGCATGCTACACCGAACACAAATGGAGTGCTGAATTGTATAAGGCCAAGACCAGAAATATAAACAGAAGCCATCTGAATACCTTGTGTTTCCCCTTCATTCTGCAGGTGTCCACATCTGCCTGCCTGGACTTCCATGTTAGTTTCTGCAGGGAAGAACAGAAATTGATTGTGATCCGCTTGACTTTCACACTGGGATTTCTCCAGGGATACCATGGGAAAAAAACAACAACAACAATTTCACAAGATTACAACACTGTGCCCATTGCTCTGTCAATCTGTGAGCTCGCTCCGAGCTGCCACTGCAGCAGGCAGGCAGGCAGGCCATGTCCGTGAACGAGCTTTAAAGTGCGCTCGGAAAGAATGTCCCCTGATTAAAGCGATGGGCTAAGCGGTGTCTCAGTGATCAATCTCTCTCTTATCATACAAATCAGTCTTGCTTTCCTGATTTTGGCGCAAGGTGAAAGACGACACTCGGGGCTGCTCCACAGGTACATAAATCTCTAGTTTCTCCTGGCCCTCTGCTAAAGGGAGATGACGCATGACGTTTGATTCTCGGTTGGATAACGTGCTTAGCAGGGTCAGGGCATTTCAGATTCCTGGACCCAATCCCTCTCAGGTTCCATGGCGGCCAGGTAATTGGGGCGGGTGTGTGGGGGCCAGGGGAAGGAGCATCCCAGTGCCACGCTCACCTTACTGAAAAAGATCTCCTCCGTGTTTTCCGTGTCCATGTCGACTGCGTATATGTGATCTCTGAAACACATCACAAAAAGAGAGAGAGAGAAAGAAAAAAGAGTCACATTAAAACTGTTTTGCGGTTTGTATGGTTTTATTTGTGAAATGGTGCTTGTCCCATATCATCTTTTTTTATTTCTGACTCAAAACACACAGCGTAAAACAATATAGAATGGGACTATCTGCTCCCTCAGACAGAAACCGCCAACAAAGATTTTGACTGCTGCTGTAGAGACAAAGGTCCCTTTGTTCCCAGGAAAGGTTTGCAGGAGGGGGAGAGAGCCAAGTCACTCTGTGCTGTTCAGGTCAATTAAGCATAGTGTTCACCCACAGGAAATTTATACTAACAGTCATTAAATCTAGACAGAACTTCTGTGTTTCGCTGGAAATACAGGTTCCCTACCACTGCATAAAGCAACATGTGGAAAACATAACCCTAAGGGTTAAATGTCTTTGCTGAAGTCCTCTGACAATTGAGAAATGCTTTCTGAAAAAGGTGGCACGTGCAGAAAGCATTTGAGCCAGGGGAACAAGTAGAGTTTAGGCAGAATTCAGTAAAATGTATAATTTGTTTAAGATTACTTGCAAATGTGTTTTTAATCACAGAGCGCGCTACTAGCCTCGTGCAGACTTTAGTTTAATTATGTCTCGCAACCTGCAGCGAGACTTGCGCTCTCATTAACTGAATTTAATAAAGTCTGGTGGAGCAGCAATTTTAGAATGAACTCACTTTGTGTAGGTTTCCGGAGGCCCTCATATCTTTTACAGAGTAAAACATTTCTAGATTGTGTTATCAAGGCTGTCGGCTGACCAGAATAATTCGTTTTGAAGCATTTAAAATGACAGAAAGTCAGTTCTCTGGCCTGGTTAAAACCATTGTCTTTCACATGACTGCCTTTCATGATATGTGCACCTGGACAGGAAATTGTATCTGTAAAACAGGCATGGCTTTGTTCAATCTAACAGCCAAACGCAATGTATTTTGCCATAAACCTTCAGAAAGGATTTTTTTCTCCCCAATTGGGCAACTGCAGGTTTATTCTGTCACTGCAACATCTTCTTCCATCAATTCAGGAGGGGAGGTCTAACAATACATGGGAAGTAAGCCAACCTCTTCTTTTTCACTTTTTCACTGCCAGTTAAATCATCACAGGCCCTTCAATGGAGGACGTAATTTGACACAGGCAGATTGCGGGCGCCTGAATGAACAGAGGAGTCGCTATTGAGTACGAGGTAGGGAGGGGACTATTGAAACCTTCCCTCACTGGACACGACTATAGCCAATTATGCACCAGCCCATGGGACTCCTGCCACTATCAGCAATGGCAAGTTCTGGAATCAATCTAGACCATAGGGCACATCACTGTACCATGGAACTGAGTGCCTTAATCAAGTGAGGAATTTAATTTGTGTTACTTTATTTGATACATATAAGACATCCTGAATTTGAGCTGATTTGGCTGTAAATGTTGGGTAAAAGCTTTAAAAACTGTAGCACTTGCTGAAATTCAGCACACTTATGCCCACTGTGGTTAGAGAGTGTAAAGAGCTGTCCTATGGCGATGTTATGTTCCCTGTGTTTCAAAGTGTGTCAAACTTTTGAACGATTTCAATCCTTCAATCTGAAACGTATCCTGCCAGAATGCCACATTCCTTATCGCCTGCCACAGGGAACGTTGAATGCACCACTACAGAGATTGCGGGCTCCATTTTATCTGCATCAAACCAGCGCGAGCGTCAATCGCGCTGAAGTGTTCAGCAGAGGCTTGGCCTAGATTGCTTTTAAAGCAAACATGCAAAAAAACTAGAGCCCCCAATCTATCCTCATTTTCACCCCCATGTTCATGTCCCTTTTCAAACATTGCAGATTTGTCTGATGTGTAAGCCAGGCCTCCGAGACAAAGTTGAGGGGGGGCGGCGGTGCGGATAAGATGCGGCCTAGTGGCGCGTCGTCCAAACATCCTGGCGGCACAATGCTGGAGCTGTCGCTGTGTAAACAGCAAGTCAAACACAGTCTGCACCTGCAGCGACGTCCGTGCAAGCCTCTGCTTGTTTCCCTCATTGGTCTTGGCGCCCTGATTGCCTCAAAGGAAAAAAAGACCCACTCAAGCCATTGTCATGCCGTTTCACTCCACAAAACAATTCTCTTTCTCCGCTGACTGTTCAGCAATATCCTAGAAGATGGAAGCTATTTGACCGAGGCTCACTTATCTGCAGGGATGAAGCAAACACAAAACCAGTGGCACAAAGAGTGAAAACAGAGGTGCCTGTCCTTCTGTCCGGCTAATGAGTCCTCCATGTGTGGTTCCTGAGGTAATAGGTTATGGACAATTGGGAGTACAAAAAACCCATCAATTTTCATTACTTTTATGAGAATGATTTAAAGATTTACAATTTTAGCTTTGCATCATGCCCGTTCTGTTTGTTTTTGAGACTGTCTAACGCTTTCTCTGGTGCACTTGATATGAATCCCTGCTAAACAAACAAATGACAAGAATGCAGTCAACTTAAATACAATGTTTCCTGAAGATTGTTGCATTACAAAAAAAGAGAAGTAAATGAATGCATATTCCTATAATAACAAGATAAAAAAAACGACACAACTCATAAAGACCATGTAAATATCTGTGCAGCTTTCAAGATGTGGGCTTGGTGTGGGCCTCAGTGGGCAGGACCGAAAGAAGGCTTGGACATCAACCATCCAAACAGAAAGCCTTTGTGCTGAAGAATGTCGTTTTCATAACACCCCATTTCTTCTAGGGGTGACCACAGGCCAGCGCGGTCCATCTGCTGGCCTTTTGTAAAACAATCTCTCACTCGGACGGCAGAAAGCGCGGCGTCATTAGTATGCATCCCACACCTACCGCCTCTTAATGGGGTGTCCCCACCCCCCCACTTCTATGTTTCACCCTCTTCATAACTGAATCATGTGTGGCCAGGGAACATTGTACATTGTTTGCTACTACAACATACACTTCTAGACACGCATAGCCCACCCCCCCTCCCACACACACACACACTCACACAAGTGATTGAGACACGAATGGATACCATTACTATTGGGCCTGCTTTAAATTATGATGCCATCCAGAGGATAGATTGATTTGGGTGTTGTTTGTTGTTCACAGTGGGGTTTTTTCCCTTTCTTTCTGGGCCAGTCACAAAGTCCAATTTACATTTTGCACAGGCATGACAGTGTAGTGGGCAATATTAGCGACGGGTGCAAAGAGGCAGAGGAAGTGTAATCCATGTCATTAGTGAGCTTTAGCAGGATTTGATTCCGGCACAATAACCGCGTCGGATCCGGTGCCCGCACAGTCCGAGGCAGCCCAGGTTTTTGGGACAGCTATGAGCCGCAGGGGTGCCTCTCCTAATCTCCCTCCACTTTTCTGATTCCCACCCTCAATCAAGGGGTGGGAATGAGGGGTGGGTGCTGTTGCCATGGCGAGCCCGAGCTGGGGCAGGGAATGCCGACAATGCCCCGCATGTGGGGTGACCTGGCAGTACCCGCTGGCCGCTGACGACTGGCAAGCTGGCAGCCAAGGGCTGAACTCCTAGTGGGCAGACACCAGGAAGAGGCTTAGTGGCGCTAAGCTGCGGTGTCTGCAAAGCAACTGGTCACGGGCTCTACCCTCGTCAGCCACCGTGAACACAAGGAGCCGTGCCCAGGGACGCCACTATCGCAGCAGCACAGTCAACACAGGTCTGAGACTCTGGCCCAGACCAAGCACAGTTATCACAGCGACAGTGACCCCAGGGTTGCCATTCACCAATCCCAAAGCAGTTGCCATGCAAAAGAAAGGTCAGGACTGGTACCCTGAGGTGCGGACCAAGCACCTGTATGAAGTCACAAGTCGAAAAATCACACGGGGGATTAAATCATGCACTCACTGCAAACATAACACTTTAACACACATTTCACTTTGCATCACTTATTTTTTTGCCAAGGTTTTGTGTAAACAGGTGTGGAGAATGTGCTAATAGCTTTAAAATGCCTGCTTTAGAAGTACTACAAAATAAATCTGTCAAAAAAAAAGATTTGCACTTTGTTTGTTGAGCATAAAAACCTTGAGAAAATAAGTGGCTGGAAGATTGAAGCAAGAGCAAGCTCTGGGAACTTGAGTCAATGAGTAACAGAAGGAAACAAGGCTTGCTATAAAAGCCTGTTTCCTCATTACTGTAGCAATGAGTACACATTTAAAACTAATAATTCAGAGCAAAAGGATAAAACTACAGAAGACATACAAATACCAAATGTTTTATCAAAGTACAACAGTACTAGCTCTGTGTATTTTTAGACTCAATAAAACAGAAGCTGCAAGTGACGAAAGATTATGACCTCATTAATATTTCAATATTTATTATATTTGTTTGTAATTACTGTCTCACACAAAGACTCATTTATTGCATCTGTTGAGGTTTCACTGTTGCCAATAACTGATTTTTTTTTTTTTCTAAATACAGCCAAATTGGTCTATTTACAGTGTTATCTGTGTTATGTGTGTGTCCTACTGTTAATAGAGCTTGTGGAATAATCTTCAGGGCAAAATAAATGAGCCAAAGGGATTTCTGCCATTCTGAAAATCATCTCCAACAGTATTTGCAGTTGGAATTTGCAACCAGTTACCATCTGCAGGTCCAAGCTCTCAGCTGATGCTCCACCAGTGGATATTTGTCCTCGCACATGGTGCCACATCACTGACCCAATCACAAATAATGGCCATCTGGGTTCCTGCCTGTTCACAAGGTGTCCACCAGTCATTGACCAGGTCCTCATTGGGTCAACATTCCAGCCAACCACTACTCCCCTTCCCTAGCTGTGACAACAGTCCCTTTATGAGTCGCAGAAATTACCATTTGCTCTTTTACGATTTTCTATGGCAAAGGGTTTTCACAGTGCTTTTCCGTTTACCAGACACCTCCCACTCCCAATGCAAAGAACAGATGTATGCTCAAATCAAACTGCAGTGTGGTAACCTGTAGGGTCAAACCACTTGTCCTATTGAATGACCATTGGGCAAAGAGCTATGGGCAGGCAGTTTGACAGTCAGTTGTTTTGGATTTTACATGCAAAGCACTTTTCTGCAGTTTGAAGCAAATTTGAAAAAATCAGTAGCTTAGTACAGTTGGTATGTAAGCATGGAAGTACAGTTCCAGCTGCATCAAACTAATACACAGTAAGCTAAGACACTTACTGATTGTACCCCCCACAATCCCGTGGCCTGCAGCTATGGGACCAGCCACTACACTGGAAATGGCAGTAGCAGGGACGGCAAACCACCTCCTTCAAGACGCAACTCGTCCTAGCGGCAATTGTGATTCCGATATATCCAGAGAATCTTTCTGTGCGTGTGGCGAGCTCATGCCAGCTTCCCTCCCCCCTACCCCTGGGGCGGACAGCCGATCGCCAATCCCAAACAGGACTTCTGGCCAGAGCCAGGTTGGCGCAGGTGGGGAATTGAACACCGGCCACAGTGGAAACCCAGCACTCCAGGTGCGTGCTTTTACCGGTTGTGCCACCCAGGTGGCCGGATATAGGACTTATTTTCATCAATACCTTTGTACATCCATGTACACCAATATATCTATTTGTTGAATGGATGATGAATGCATTATATAGGCCTTTCAATTAAATATGTAGGCCTATGTTACTGTGGTAACATCCTTTATGTTTGTTTATTGGGAAGTCATAACAGGCTTGTTGGATATTTGCAAATAAAACCGATAGAATTGAATTAGCCCAATGACCAGGTGTTGAAGATGGCTCTCGAAATCCCTACCGCCGTGTTACATTTTAATAAAACACTGATTAAATTAGCAGCCCCCCTACAGTCATGATTATGCAGACAGCAATCCATTCCACTGAACCGTCAATTCCAGGCAGAACGACCGCCTGTTACAGACCTCGCTCAATAGCACACAGTCGCTACAACAAAGCATTTCTGTTGTTCTTTGCTCTATCGAACTGGGTTTTCTGCTATTGGGGATCGGATGTTTCATGAAGCTAGCCACATTTGGGCTGGTTAAATCACTGATAAGAAGAGGCAAACAAGAGAAACAAGCAGTGTGCTCATAGTTCTACACTCTCCGGCTTTTGTCTGCAGGCCAAAAAACAAGGTCTCAACCTATAAATCAGTCTGTTGCCCACAAAGTGTGATTGTGCTTCTGCTTACATAGGGAAAAGGACCTATGCACAAAGCATTAATCAGGCACCTACTTCACTAACAGGGGGAGAAGAAGCGCTCTGTCCTAATCTTGTGGCCATGTTATCACTGCACAATGCTTTTAAGATAAAAGCACTGATGTAACAGTGTTTTACTGGACAAGAAAAGCCCCCAAACAAATCACAAACTCCCTATTTATTTGCAACCTCATCGAATAAATATTGTAAGAGAGCTGGCCAAACCCACTTTGTAAAGTGTATAAAAATAGCAAGAAGCAGTTTATAAAAAAAATACTTTTTATCTAAAATTCTGTCTTGTACAGACTCCTTTAAGAGCTACTGGCAGGTTCCAATATTACAGAGGCTGCCTAAAGGAGCTAAAGTTTACTGTTATCCACATCATGCTGAGAATTGCCTTCCTATCCTAACTCCCTCAAATAGTCACAAGTCCATCACCACAGGTTAGGAGAATTTGCCAACCAATTGAAGCCTTTCTCAATCCCACAGAACACCTTAGCAGCAGTCGATTCACAAACGCCAACCTTTTAACTCAGAAGAACGAGGAAACACACATACAGCACAAACATTTTCATTTAGTTGTAGGTGTTAGATCATTGCGGCTCCTCTTTGTGAACATTTTTGTTTTGGCATCTGCATTTCGCGGCAGTGAGGATTATGTGGAGATGGGAGAAGGGAGGGTGCAGGAAATCAAGGAAGGGGTGGGGGAGACAGGAAGCGGGCTAACCTGGCGGCGATGTACAGAGTCCGGTTCATGATCATGATCAGCTGGATGTCCAGTTTGTGCCTCTGGGTGTTGTTCCTTCCGGGCTTGTGGCCAACAAAAGCCGGGTACTGCTTCGTATCTGCAGGGAAGAAGCCAGGTCTCATGTAGGGCTATGCCGCCTTTCCTTCCCTCCCCAACCACGGAGAAGGTTTGACTTAATTGCTGCTCTTTTTTGTAGCATGTGTACTACATAGGAATAAACTGCAGATTCCTGTATGATTTAGGGGTCAAATTCATTCTAAACCCTATGGTGCCTGTTCTCATCATTGAATAATACATTTAAGCACATATAATACATATTCTATTTGTATATATATATATATATATATAAACTGTATATATATACAATTATTTACTCTTCCGCATAATCACAAGTTTGAGAGGAGTGACAGATGAAATTAGCAATTATATTCAGTGAGAATAAGAGAATTTAGGTTTGTAGCATAAATGCGTTCCTTAAATGTTTAATGGGAAGGCCCATCCATTCTGGATAGGCTAAACATAAACTTTCCCCTGAGTACATCTAGTGTCAAAATTGGTATGACCCTATTTATAGTCATGTGTAATGTGTGCTGTGAAGCCTCATAAGAACACAGGTCAGGACAACGTGACTGTGCTCCAAACTACCAACATGGGTCATGGTAAAAGTGTAAAAAACCAGCGTCTTCATTTGTTATGGAGAGTAAACTACCTCACAAAGCACTTAAGCACCAAAAGGAAAACAAACATCAAATCCTTTGATGTGGCAAAAAAAACCTAACTTCAGGTTTCTAAGAGTTATAAGTTCACAGTTTTTTTGGGGGTTTTTTTCTCTCACTCTCTCCCTCCCTCTCTCTTTCTTTCCCTGGGCAGCAAATCATATTTTGGATTCCAGCAGCACAGGGGGAGAGAGACATGCAATGAGCTTGGGAGGCAGTCAGCAGCAGCTCTGAGTACTCACAGTTGCCATGTGAAATACTGATTGGCTCCGAGTCTTCTGGGAAGCCTGCCCCGGTGAACTGCAGTAGTGTGAAATACAGCAGCAAGGCCTCAGACCTCATTGTAGCACTGCCGTTTTCGGACCTTGATTACTTCTTTATTTCACCCTGTGGGATGGGGATAAA
This sequence comes from Aldrovandia affinis, assembly GCA_029706075.1. Classification (NCBI taxonomy): domain Eukaryota; kingdom Metazoa; phylum Chordata; class Actinopteri; order Notacanthiformes; family Halosauridae; genus Aldrovandia; species Aldrovandia affinis. Next base: position 4,177,870 of record JAINUG010000069.1, read on the forward strand.
ACAGAAACATTTCAGTTTGTAAATGCGACCATTTTCTTTATTTCATAGCCCTGTGCAAAGGGGGTCAGAGATATATGCCGCAATGACAACAAAGCCCTGCGTCGCATGCACACAAATTAATTGTATTAGGGCGGCAATATGCGTCATAGATCGATGGTGGGGCTTGAGACGGAACCAGTCATGATAACCTGCCATTGCAGAGAGAGCACTGAGTTCTTCTTCTTTTTTTACAGAGGCTGAATCATTGGCAACAGGCTAAACTGCTTGTAACAGCTTACACGACTGGGACCGGCGTTAGAGGCCGAATTAAAAAGGAAGCACTTTTCTTTACATAATCATCAGGAGCTAAAAGCTGCCACCAGATTTATGGCAGGCCGTGACCATGCTGCTGTTTTCATTCTTGGGAATGTTTCTTGTGCGTTGTGGCAACAAATTACCTCCATAAATCACAGCCGGGCCATTGTTATAGCTGTAATTTAATCAAGTATGATCGTTTAATTCAAAGTCTCGTTTTTTTTGTTTCTTTTTTGTTTTTGCCAGGCCAGACAGTAGATGGTAGAGAGTTTGGAAGAATTTAATTTAAATCTCTTTCAGTTCTTCATGAGTTGTTTTCTCCCCCCGTTACACTTGTGAGCCACCTCCATATTGTGTGCCAGAATGGACAGAGTGGGAAAAAAGAGAAGAGCGTTCCCTCCATACACCCGTGAATCTCATTCAGGGACAGAATGAAAACACTATTCACTGCAAGATTCACTTAACAGCATGGAGCATACAAATAAAAACCCAGGAAACGACCTTGATCGGAGGTCTGACAATTCCAACACTCTCCACACGCTGATCCACTTTGGGCTAAAATAATAAGGAGCAGAATGGAGACAGACATTTATTTAAGCTTGACTTAAAGGCTTCATCATTTTCGCACCAACCTATTATCTTTTAAAATGTATTTCTACGTCATTCTTTTTGTTGTTTTTTGTTGTTGTTTGCAAGGCAAAGACAAAACCCACAAGTACTCTGCTTTATATGATCTTTGGCCTGGAATTCGTTCAGAAATTGACTGAAAATCTGGCCATGGTACAAGGCATGTCAGACCGCCCCACAGAACAAAAGATAACAGGAGGAAAATGTATGATGGCTGGAGGGGGAACAGCAAGCAGAGAGAAACATTCAATAGTCATGAAACAAGGCTCCAATAGGTGGAAAGCTTAATATGGGTTGGAAACATGTGATTGCTCAATAAGAGTAGTAAGAGTTGTCTTTCCTACCAAATGATAGTTGTTAATATTTAATTGAAGTTGCACACAAACTTGATACCTAGCATCCCACGCATAAGTACAAGACAGGATCAAAAGTGATAGTCTACATTCCTGTCTGTGGGGACTGAGATAGATGCAAAGGAAAATATGTAAATTAATGAACAAATACAGTATTGCATGAAAAATCATAAATATCTAAATCCATAAATCATTAGGATGGGATGAAGTGTGCTGCAACATATATTTAATAGTCTCCCAGATTAAATATGAATCAAATTATGCAAAGGGAGATTGGGTGTAGTTAAAGCATGCTTGTCAAAACTAAAACACAGTCTCAAAAGAATTGTTTGCAGGGGCCTCCCGGGTCAAAGTCAAAGTCAAAGTCAGGTTTATTATGATTACATCTGTGGTACAAGTACACCAGAGTAAGATTCTTTGTGCCTGGCCCCTCAGCATCGGAACAACAGAAAACTGAGGAGCTGCAGGGTGGTCTGGACACTGCGACCGGAGTCCGACTCCACCAGCCGCGCCAGAGTCGGCTCTGGCCGGGAGTGCCACCAGGGGCAGCGTATTTAGCTGTCCGCCCCAGGGAGGGGGGAGGGAAGCTGACAGGAAGTTTGCTGCGTACAGGAGTGGCTCTGTAGTACCAGAGTCATGGTCGACAGCCTGGCGAGTGCCATTTTGGAGGAGACGATACTTCGCCTTTGTCGCTGCCGGTCATAGGGCTACGGCAGCGAACTCACAAAACGAGGGGGTAATTGACATGAAAAATAGAGGATGTAATTGGCTACTAAATTGGGAGAAAATGGGAGAAAATCAGAAACAAACAACAACAAAAAAGTCATTGTTTGCTGACTTTGCCTTGAGGCAATGGTAAATAAACCCTTTCATAATGCCATCTTTAAAAGAACAATAAAACATTGAGCATTTATTTTATGTTGCCCACAAGAAAGACTTACCAAGGCAATTCTCGTGAACTGAGAATATTTTCTCGCAAATTATTAATGTTTTATGGAAAATAACTGCTTCACAACAACAGCCTTGAACACAGTGTTTTCACAAATTCTCCAAATGCATTCCTATGCACTGTCAGAGGAAAAGCGTTGCTTATTTGATACTGAGTTAATCATTTTCATTTTGAGTTTGTTGACTGACCTGGTAGTTCTGGGGTCGATAATGTGTATGCAGACAGCAGTGAGGACCTGTCTTTACTTAGGTAGACATTTTTCAGATGCCATATGCAGACATAAATGAAACCCATGATTCATATAAAAACTGGTTTTACACAGAGAAACTTTAGCCCAACTTTATAAATGACTGCAAGTGCTACTTTTGTTAATACAAATAAAAGTTTACTTGTTAATTCGTTTTTGTAATCACTGAACTAGCCAAACTGTGATTGCTGTTAAATACACTTGCATTTAATAGTGAGTCAGTTACCGACAAATGTGATTGAATCCAGGCAATGTCACAAATATAAATTGCTTTGTGACTGAGCCTAGTGAAACGTGGCGAAAACTGATTTACAGTAGCTTTGACTCTTAACTGTTTCAGTCTGTCGGGTCCAAACACAATATTCATTACAGATGATGTCAAGAGTGTGTGCATTTGTTGGGAAAAGATTCATAACTCACCAAATGTAAACATTCAGTTTATATCACCACAAAGCAAGTTTATAAAAATGTGTTTTAAAAAAGCTTTACAAATTGAGATCGGAAGCCTGTTTAATTTGCAATTTGAACACACAGGTTTTAAATGATGAACAAGGAGCAATTGTGTAAATACAGGCCAGGAGCCCACAGCGGGTCCTAAAAATAAAAGGAAACTGCCACAACCGAGGAAACTCTCAGCCTGGTAGTTAGAATAACTGTGCTTCCTCTGTAAAACCACAGGGCTATTATGGGTTTATGCTGTGATAGAGAGCCACTGAAGGAGCAGAGTGGCATTGGCCTTATCGATAAACACATTACCATTGTAATTACATAATTTGCTCTGTTGCATCAACATGTTATCTAAAAGCATTTAGAGAAATGGAATGCAAAAATAGAACAGTATATTTCACCAACATGGTTAACAGTAAGCAGAGGGCTTTGGGGGAGGAGGGGGCTCTGGTATTGGCTCCTGAGCACAGCGAGTTTGTGAATCCCAGGGTGTTGTATATCATTACACAGGGAATAATTTATCTGTGTACCCGACCGATCCATCTACTTGTGCAATGAGGGAGAAGGCAGACGTTTAATTAAATAACTACGGACTCAGGGTGCCGCTGTCATAGGAGCATTTAACCGTTTGTTGTCCGGTGGCGAGGATTCAGCAGGCCAAAATCATGCTCGGTGACTGGCAGCCTGGTAATTTGCACCATCTCCTGTGGATTGGGCAGTGTGGGAATAACCTTGCATTGCAGTGTCAGGGCTGAACATGCCCCTCTCACAGAGGTGTGAATGCAGGCACATATGAACGGCCGTGGGAGCAGATGTGAAGCAATAGACACTTAAGACCAGGGGCTCAGGCGGTCCATATAAGAGAGACATTGATGAGATACTCCGGGTACCTCTACTGCTTTCCAATAAATAAACTGGTCTAGTGGCCTGAAGGCTCCAATCATCGAGGCTCACCATAAGGTTGAGGGTTCAATCACAGGCCACAATTAATGAGTTGAAAATAATTAGCAACCTAATGACCGCCTAAGTATCATGTGATCTTCCCTTCATTGGATCATGACATGAATTCAACTAGTTTCTATTCTCTAGAACCGCCTCTTGATGTAATGATTTGTATATACTATAAACAATTTGTTCAAATTATTTTTAAATAATTTCCCTGTGAATGTATTACATTACATGCTATCACAATGTCTTTCCATCAATGGAGGTCAACACAGAAACCTCACTCTGAAGCCTTATTCGTGGATTTAAAAATTCTACCTACCCATTTTAATCAATTTCATGGTGGTTATTTCCGGTCAGAAACCCAACCAGTTTGTATAATTCTGTGAACTTTTTGATTTTATAATAGGCCCTCTAAGTTACGTTGGACCTCTACACTCTTTACAGAGAAAAAGTTCATGTTAAACAACTTTTGATATCAAACTTCACAACAATTAAGTCTATTATGTGTATAACATACTCTCTCATAAAGCTATTGTTGTTATACTCCTGCTTACATATCATGTGTTATTTGTAAACAAAACAAATCTAGGGAGTGAACATTTCAACAAAAGTTAATGCTAGACTAAACAATGCTTTAAAAAAAATTGTTATTTGGCCCAATCCTCTAATCCTGTACCAAGTAATATTGACGAATCTCAACAAGTCTTTAACATTTTCACAATTAATTGCTGACTTTTTAGAATGTTTTTATTATTTGACACTAAGTTCTCTCTGGGTTATGCAGGGAAATCAAAATGTAAGGCATCAGTTTGTTTACTGGGAAACTGAATTAAAAAGAGGCAATAAAACTCAAGCGACATCTTAAAATGGGCAACTAAATTTACTTTTCGCAAGACTTCGGTAATGTATTAACCAACAGGATAAAGATGTGTCAAACGTCCAAATGCATCGTGAAAAATCTGCACCTTAAATTAGGCTATCGTTTATTCTGTGCAACATGTTTCCTGAGACAACTGTCGGGAACATAACCGGGAAACGTCGGGGCGTATTCCACAAGAACATCGCCAAGATAAACAGAACCAAGACAAACGCAAGACAATGCAAAGCCAATTACTGTCGGCATAGCTCCCGCGCTGCACGACGTCTTCGCGAGAATAACCGCGCGCAATAACCCAGCCTTATTACTCAGGCGCTCGCTCCCTCATTGCTGAATAGCAAAATTCATTCTGTGGTGCTATGGCACTGATTCTTAATGGCTTTGACTGGAAAATTATATGAGAACCCCCCAGTGGGAGCTTAAAAGACTGTGACCCCCAAAGAGAATGAGGTTACAGATTTAAATAACAGAACCTTTTCCACACTTGTCAGTCAGGGATGATGCAAACAATCTCAAGCCAGGAAACGATGCAAACGGAGATGGCAGGTGCAACAGAAGATTTGTCAGAGATTTGGCAGGACTGAATTATTTACCATTTCTCAATGCCTTTAATGTACAGTATTTACTTGATAATGACACTTATGTTTTTAATTTCTGTACTTCTTTAATAACATACTGCACAGACTACTTATGTTAGAAAATATTGCACACTGACCTCTATGTACTTGTACCAGACTACAGTACTTGAAAAGGTTGGCCTTTAGTAAGGATTTGGAGGCAGAGACACTAATACAGCAAAAACAGGTAAACTAGTGGCTGCCTTGAAGCCAACTGTGGTGAGCCTCATGCTAAATCTGTCTGCTTTACTGGGCTCAAGAGTTAGCTGTTAGTTTTCTCCACACCCCCTACACATACGTCAACAAAACAGCTATAACTCTAAATGAGGCAACAACATAAAATGCAAAGTGACCGAGCACTTTCCGCAGACAATAAAGAGTTAGAGCCGTTTGGCTTTTGGTAGCTCTTTGTCTTTGTTAGCCTCTACATCTAACCTCAGAGCTGAGCCAAACCTCAAGATGTACCGCATCAAACAGAAACGCTCTTAGCAGCATTGAAGAAAAAAACATATCTTAGCGGATGATTCAATCAAAGCTGTCTGAGCTTAATCTCTCTGACAAAAAAGCAGCCACTTTTTGTCATAACTCACACTGCACTTACATTTTGTTTGTAGCTCAAAGAAATTTGGGGAAAGTACCAGGAAAAAAGAAACAGACTTAAGCTTGTTGACGAGAAGTGAAGGCCAGACCTTAAAGCTTTTTATTGAATCACTGCCTTAAAGATAAATGCCTATGTCACAGCAGAGTTGAGGCAAACATGCAACGAATAAAGGCATATATTTAGCCAACCTTCTGATTGTTATATAAAGTGTACAATGTTTTCAAAAAGCCCCATTTTGAAACAGAAGAGCTTCAACAAGACTGGTGGTCTCTAAGGATACAATACATGAGTAAATTCTAAATATAATAAAGTATAATGCATATAATATCACACATACTGATGAAGTCGTCTTCCAGTTCACCAGAGATTTGAATTGAAGAGTTCTTTCTGTAAAATAGTATAAATCTGAAATATCAAGCTATCATGGCACAGATTTTTATAAAAATGTATAATAATTTATAAAGATTTGTATAAAGTTACTTTGCTAAGTAATTCCAGGTATTACACCTGTCGTACAGCAAAAGGACAAAACTTATGCTAACACAATATTTTGATTAAACGAAAACAAACAAATAGAACTCATTTCCAGTTCTAAATAACTTTTACACTTAACAGTAATAAACATCCTGCCATCATCATCATACCATGGGCCATTCTGTCAAAGGCCTTGGCAGTGACATTACTAAGTCACATTTCTGACCCTCCTCTTCATCACTGATACCTCAAGGATTGAACACTTGACAAAAATAGTGGTGTGTTCCCACCTTGAATCATTTCTAAACATAATCCATAACTGTAGGAAGGAGCGGGAGTCCTTCAAAGTGAGTAATCTATGATTCCACAACGTGTTTTCAACCCCATCTGTCACAAGCATAAATTTGTAAGATGCTTGGAAAAGTTAACTTGGAAAAGTACAATGAAACCATTGCAAAGTATTGACTTTATCCCATATCCGCCCAATGCATTATTCTGTATTAACACTTTGTGTGCCTAGCCACATAACACACTCATTCACACTCAGCCAACCTTCAGTTTAACACTTCCCTCTTGGAAATGGAAAGAGAAACAAAATTATGTATCATTGGAAAGAGCATGAAATTATCTTTACTTTGATGTATAAATTGATGTGTTATGCCCAATCACAGAAAAGTTGCAATTGAAAAACATCATATACAAATTATGAAGATATGAAATAAATTTGAATTTGAATTTGTACTTTATAATAATACATAATTTGTGGAGATATATGGTATGTCAATTAAATGTTTTAACATATTACTGTTACTATATACAAAATATCTGTGTAAATTATGTACAGGTCAATTCTTACAATCTTACATTTATTTGTCACATCTACATTTACATTTAGAAATTTGACGTGAAGAGTTAAATTTCAATGAATTGAGTTCGTATCATTCTCTGTAATGCCACAAGTTCATCTCATTCTTCATTTTGTTATTAGTTAAAAAATGTTGTGTTCCCTTTTTTTGTTGTGTCTGTTGGGTCATCATAAGTGAACTTCTGGTAATGGAAACGGCCAGAACATGTATCAGGATGCATATGCACTTCACATACCAAAGTCGCGCAATTTCATCTTTGTATTATGGGCTTTATTGTAAACAATGTAAGCATTTAGCATTTAGATAGTGATGTCAATCATGTACCAAATAATTTTGTACTTACCACTTTAGTGACTTTGTTTGTCTCTTGTAACAGGCTTTTTTTGTCAGCGAAGTCTACACCACGCATGTGTTTGTTATATAATGATATAATAGTTGGACGTTGCACCTCAACACGCATTTCAATTTAATTGAATTTCTGCTACATGATTTTCCGTAGATCGGCGGCTGTCGTGTTTGCGCAGTCTACAGGAAATCCCGTAGACCTGTGAATGTACTGTTTGTGAGGTCTACGGAAAATCCTGTCGTTTGGCGTATATTGGTTGAACTGCCCCAGAAGAAGAGCCAATGTCTTGTTACAATGGACCTATTTGCAGAACAGTGTTCATGCTGTACATAGTAGGCCTACATTAAGTTTGATGATATGTGCTGTGGTCAAATATATAAATGGTACTCATGTACAGTACAATAGTAGAAAAAAATACAGTTTAAAGTGGGCATATTATGTCTCTTCAAAATGTCAAACCTTGTATTGTTATTCTTTTATAATATATAATGTTATATCACACTCAAGCTTTATAATGTAATGGATTTTAAACTTAATTACAGCTGAGTAGATATTAACTTGCTTAATGAATATTTATATGGACATGAGTCATTATCAATCATGAATAAAGCCGAATGCATCTTGCAGTTACACGCAATGGACATGGCATTATTCTGCATGACACCCTTACACACAATACAAAGAAATGCAAAATACAAAAAATAGGTCACTTGAAAATACCTGGATACTAGAACTGTGTATTAGCCCAGCCCAGTTCCTCTGGATTGTAGGTGGGGGAGTGGGTGAGGCTGATCTGGCTTTGTGTCTGACTCCCAGGTCCCCGTCCCTCTACACATGAGTACCTACACCTGATACATGACACAGCAGCCAAGTCAGGGCATGAGCAGGATGCTAATCTGTTAATGGGCTGAGCAGGGTAAACAAGACAAGATGGCTCTGACAGCAGGCATTACCTTTTTCCTGGATGCAGAATAGCCCTCATAAATCAAACATAGGGAGTCTTTGATAATAACGCCTTCTCGTTTTAGGGCAACCGCTCGGCGTGGCAGTTAGAACAGGGGAAGGGGACCGGAATGCGGCATGGTTTTTCTTTTTCAAATCCAGGGTGAAACACAGGTGCTCACAGCGACAGAGTTGGACTGGTTCCGTAAACATCCACCTTTCTAAACAGACGATGTGTAATATGTAATCTGTCTCAGCAGTCGCCTTGGCTAAGGGCGCCTAATAACCAAACAAAGAATGAACTGCACTGTAACGCAGGAAAACCTGTACCAAGGCACTTCCCATTTGACCCTCTGGAGCGGGCAAGAAATATCAAATCAAAAGCAATGTCATATAAACACGAGATCTGACCATGCAACTCTGGTCTTATCTCGCACTCAACGGCACATATGGTTCAGACTGTGGAGAGGAGGCCAAGAATAAATGTTTGCCGCCAAGAATAAAGGAGACCTCCCCTCACCTGCAACATGTACAGGACTGTGCTCGCCCTAATTGGATATTGTGCTTTACAGTCCAGTGGCTCCACCGCTGAACTAACCCTCTGCGGATAATCGCCTACATTGCCAGCCAATCAGCAGCTCGCCTGTAGTGCCCACATCAGCAATAAAACACTGCATTTTTATTATTGACATACATCACTTGCCCTGCCATAAAGGTTTCTCAGTGCCTCTAGAACCTTCTGAGGAGCAAAGTGTCCAAGTATGATCGTTGACTGATCGAAACACAGTGATGGTCTGATTTTGCAGAGCATAACAGCCGAACGGGGGAAAGGACTGGAAGTTGTGGAGCTGAAGGGAATGGATGAGTATACAATATAGATTGCTGCAGTTTCTCCCAAGCATTTAGCTGATATTGTCAACAATGGCACTGGTACAGCCCTTTTGCCTTTCGAAGTGACAGCCCTATTTGTTTTAATTTAGCCTGCAGCTCTTTTTTCCACTTTTAACTGCTCAGGTATAATTCTGTTTTTCCAAGCAATTTGTATCGCCCCATTTATGATGAAATGACACAACCGACGACAACGCAATACGTGCTGCACCCTGTTTTCCACGCAGCACACCAAAAACACGAATTAATCTTTTTTGTGGGAGTTCACTGATTCACTGATTTGCGCTGCATGTCACATCGCTCAGAGAAGCAACTGGTTGTCTGCACTGCCTCATTCTTTAGCTGCAGACAGAACCGTTGTGTTGACAAATCTCGCCTGCTGAATTTACTGGAAAATAAACAGATGCCTGATTGCCGTGGATACATTTAATTCCACAAGATAATTGTGAAATAATTAGTTGGTGACACTAATTAAGTACTATATCGACAAAGACTAGATTCAATACCATGCTATATACACCAAGGATGCTTCAGAATCTGAGGTAGCAAAACTGACAGTATTATCGTATGAAATAAATAATATCAACTGGGAAGAGCCGATGGAATTTGTAGCCCAATGCATCATCGCATCGTTGCCAACACAAAGTCTCAGTGGCATAGACTGCTTTCTCAGGAGAGAAGACTAATTTCTCTATGAAGCGTTTAACCTTAAAACGCATGGCGGCTGTTCAATAGGTAATTTCCCACCCTGTGTCACTGGAGGTCTTTGATGACCTACTCCTTATATTAGCTGTGTCATGCAATTTTTCTAATGGAAATGTTTCATTAATCTTGTTACTAGGGGCAATAGATCATGGACATCAATACCCCCCAGTAGTACACATGGGAGTGACTCATTGAATCTCGCCACTAGTTTCACTGAAATACAAATAAAATACCCTGAGGTTGAGAACATAAAATGGAAATCAACTGATAATAAGTGCTATTTGAATTCGGAAACTGAAACTGAAAAAGCTACACTAAATAGGACTGAACTCCCTAGTGGATTTTTGCTTTTGTGAGGATGGATGATGTCAGTTTGTTGATAATAGCCCATCCCTATATCTCCTAGATCGGAGACCTTTTCGCTACATGACATCCAGTACTCGGGTCCACAGGTGGAAACAACAAACTATTTGAAATATCCGCAATATATACTAATTACAAATGAGTATTTACATGCCAAATTTAAAAGGCTGGATGTACAATTCACCATTTAAAGCACTGAATGTTTTTTTTTTTATAATACAAATTGTTGATGGAAAGCTATAAAACACAAAATATAGCATCCTTGTTCAGTTTTCTCTCATTTCACAGACCTATGTAACTCCACTTCCTGTGGCCTTTATGTTGACCTTTCCACCCCCCATTTTCCTATTTTCAATACACAGCTCTCCACGGGCATGCTTAAATTTAGCAAGCCAAACAGAGGCGAATGCTCTGCCAATCCGACGCCAACTCTTCCTGGCTGGAGGAGGGAAAATGGAGGTGAGGACAGGAGGGATAAAGGGAATACTCCTGTGAGGGGTGCGGAGCGGGGCGGCATTATACCTGCAGCTTCCACCTGTCACTCCGGAGAAGCGCAGTATCTTGAACTCGTCAAACTGGGCTCTATGATGTTTGCCTAACCCTGGGATTATGATTCCTTTCAGCTAAAACTCTGCCTGCCGGCGAATAAATATCAGCCATAAAGAAGCTTAAGCGGTGCCTCGTAAGGCTTGGTGTACCCTGATACCCCGATACGGAGAGGGGGTTGAAGTCTTGAAGTTTAGCAAGAGGAACGCTTCGCGGAAATCGTAAACATACCTCAGAAGTGTTTACGCTGTAGCCGAAACCCATTAAGTGGATTTAAGAAGAAGAAAAAAAATCCCTGGGCTACGTTCGGGCTCTTTTGAAGAACTCCTCTTGAGTGTTTGGCAAATTATTCATTGACAGATTATTCATAACGCTTTCCAGATGTCATACTCAAGGCTGCAGGCTGTTACCCTTTTTGGAACAAATGAGAGGCAGGAACATCTTGACAGGATCTATAAAGTTTGTGGAGGATGCAATAATTCATATATTGATTATCATTAATAAATACAACACATCTGTTAATTGGTGCAGTTTATTAACTTTGCTTCTTTGCTTTTCATCTTCTAAGAGCTTCTGTGAAGACCTTTTTGACAATATGAACAAAACCTCATGTTTTCATGTAAACACTGCAATTACTTGTTCTAACAGTGACCCGAGCTTGAGTTAAACAAAAAGACAAAAACATACACACATGCACAGACAAACACACACCCACACACATCATTGCCACTATGGAACCACAACAGTGCAGCCGTTTGCGCGAATACAGACATGCATCACAAATTTCACACTCCACTTGTATATGTCACAATCCAATATGCCAATGTAAATTACCTTCCCTGTGGAAAACCTACCATCCCTTCCCCACAGGAGCCATGTCCAGTCGTAGACTTCCATTAACAATTCATTTCAATTCATCTTGTCAATGTAATTTATCATCGTTGGCTGAATGCTGGATCCTGTAACACGGTCTGGAGATATGCACACTGGGCCCAAGTTTGTTCATGTGGAAACTATCTCCAAAAAGATGCGCACCATCTCTATGAACCTCCCTGGCTTCTGTCATTTGGTCTACGACTCTTTGACAGAATGGTTTCCATCGGTTTCCTCCATGTTTCGGGATGTCACAGTTTAAACCCATAGGAAAACTTGATTAATGAGTAAGCTGAATAATGTAAATCAACTTAATGGAATTGAAGACTCTGTGACTATCTCTTTGAGACTGATTAGGCTCAAATATCCACTCAACTAATGACTAAAGAGAGGTTGTACAAACTGCTGTCCGCTGCCATGCTGGCCTTGGAAAGATGACATTCTCTCTCTTTCTTCAATGAGTCTCTGGGGTGAGGTCCCCTCCCGTGCAACCGCACCATCCCCCTCAGCCATGCTTAATCCAAGGACAACTCCAACATCCAGGAATGCATTCAGCAATTACTGTCTGCGAGCAATAACAATGAAATCTGCGTCTACTTTACCGTCAGTGTTGGGTCTACGAGACTGAAGAAGATGAGCCTGCTCATCCCCTGCCTAAAAAGATTGAACCATTTGTGCATTTAATGGCAAAGACTCATGCTTAGACAAATGCATTTTTTTAAAGCAAAGATGCACAGAAGGTCAGAGACGGTGTTTAAACAAAAGGGCAGTTCTTACAATTGAGCCAACTCACCTGGAAACATCCAACTGAAGGTCCTGCTAACTGCTACAACCTACATACCATATAATAGATTAAATGACCAATTCAATAAATAAAACAATGGGAACATGACTACTTCTATTGCTACCCACTGATACTGTAGGTCATTGAGCAAACAGTCTGTTTTAAGGCTATGTATTGCACAGTATTATGTTCATAAAAACCAAAAACATGTATTATCATCCAGAGCCAGAAGTCATGAAAACTAGTGTCGACACATATTTAAAATAATATTTAAAATATTTCTAAATGTATTCTACTATTAAATCAATCTATTTGGTTCATTACAAAAGGTATCATTTTTTTTAAATATATAAAACGGAGATGGGGGTGTGGTGGGGGGGTGCTCACATACACATAAAAATTGCCCAGCAAGGACACTGGCAGCAATTTATATGATGTGATAGCTGTGCTCATTTAAGATGGTTTCTTTCCCTGTGATGCTGTGCAGCACATTAAAATGTAAAGCAGTCAGGGTTACAGTATTCAGCATTTCAGGTAAATCCGCCTTGGAGTGGCTCATTGAAGGGATTAGTGAAAGCTTCGCTCCAGAGGCCTACAGATATGACTGTATCTGGTGGGAACAGAGCCCCCCTCCAGCCAGCACTACAAATCAAAGTAGCTGCTCTTTATTCAACTCAACAAGATTAGGCCACCTCCATAACAGCAGAATTAATTAACATTTTCAATTTAGAACTGCTACTCTGGTTAGTGAGAGAACATCCCATTTTTACACATTAACTAATTCAACTGGTCCCTAAACAAGCAGAAAAAAGCATGCTGAATTTTGACGTGCTGAAAATGTATTGTGCCAATTAAAAGCTAAAGCTTGCAACTATGGTACAAGGCATGAAAACCATACTGTGAAGCGGATCTGCACTATGGGTACTTCCAGGAAAAAAAGCATAAAGAAACAACAAACTTCAGTGGCAGAGGCTGACAGGAGCCAGGAGCCAGCCGAGAGCATGTGAGAGAAACGCTGGAGGAGCTGTGGGTGGGGGGTGGGGAGGATTGGGGGGGAGTTAAAGGAAGCATTGTCCTCAGGAACAGATTAACTATTTTAAAAAAAGGTGACGTCGGTTGCTGCTTGCGAGCGCTCCATCTAATCAAGGCCTGACATAAGCTCATTGAGTGCAGTTCCGCGCCGCAATCAAACCGCCTGCAGACCAGGCCAAACTGTAATGAAACACCGTGACCAGACCTGCCGCTGATTAAAACTCATTATACCGCTCCAACGTAATGAAAGAGCGGGTCGGGAATGCGGTTCCTGCCCATAGGGGCCACCGGGAGAGAGCTGATGTTTACTTTAAGAGAAACGAGAGAATAAAAGATTGAGGAATGAGCAAGCAAAGAAAATTAGAGCAAGCATTGACCAAATTTGAGGTTTATTCTTCTTCTTCATCTTCTTCTTCTTCTTCTTCTTCTTCTTGAAGGAAAGCAGGATATTAAATATCCGAAAAAAATCTAATTCAAGCAGACTATATTAGGAATTATAGATTTTTTCAAAGTTAATATATGCTTGCACTGAACTATAGGGATACCAGAAACTCCCAAGTGGAATTCCAGAAAGTAATGAAACAAAGTCCAATAAACACAAACATCAGTTGTAGTCATGGAGCTCCAACTTTTCCCAAACGTTTCCATATTTTCCTTGCCCCATTGTTCATAAAAATATCCCCAGAATTCAAACCCCACAATCATCCATTGACTGGATAATGTCCTCACATCCCGCCACACTCCTCCGCAACACACGAACCCTTTCAGTCATCATCTGGTCTCCCTTCCCTTACCATAATGAAGTCTTCCAACACTTCCCACCCAGTATGACTTATCAAGCTACACTAGTTCATATAGCAAATCTTTGGGCTCTCCAAGGCCAGTTTGGCATTCTCTTCAGTGCTGGCAGTGGATTGAGGGAGGGTAGGCCTGCTAAGGAACATACCCAGTGTCACAATCTCACTCAGAAAACTCCATTCATCACTCCAGTCTGTGCTGCCAGGAACAGGCTCTTATAATATGCCTTTAATGTGCGTGCTAAATTTCCATTTGTATTACTACTGTGACATTGTGATATAGCTCCCGATGGCTCCACCACAAAACATTTTCCATCAGACATAGATCATAATCTCCATCAGTGGTGGACAACATTATCCATTAGAGGAAGAGAACTCTCCCCATTATAGTTGGAGAACCTATCATCTTTGGAGGAAAACAACTCTCCCCATTAAAGGAGAAGTCCTCTCTTAGACATTAAGAACAAGAATACTGAGAGGTTTTGAACACTGGAGGTGGAAATCAGAGGTAGAGTACATTCCTCATTGGCGAGAAAGGATATTCTTCATTAGCGGTTAACAACCATGTTTCTTCCTGAAACCTTTTACTATTTTTTGTGGCTCTTACATTTTGCCTGGTCTTAGACTGAGTGGCATATGAGAGAGGTAATGTGCATGTTTTTCTTAAGTGTTATGAACACCTAGTATTTGCCCTAGGGGTACAGAGAGGCCACACAATAAATCAAACAATATTGCCACACAATAAATCACATGTACAACAAATCTTAAAGACAGTCTTTTCCACACCGAGGAATATCAGACTTCCCTGTTGCTGTACCAAAAAAGCATTACAATTATACATTAATTGCACACAAAATACTAGGGCTGTCCCCGACTAAAACAAATCTTGGTCGACCAACAGTCGTCCATTTTTTCGATTGGTCGATTGGTCAAAACATTTGTTTTCTTCTATATGACACACCCTATTTGTTTTAATAAATACAACTATATGCACACTGCGTTTGTCTCATGTTTTATAACTTTCTTAAGTGAATGACACAAATGAGTAACAATAGGCTAATGACTTTATGGAGTTCAAGATTACCTGAAAGAAAAAAAAACTTTCCGAGCCTCTTCATGCTGCCCTTGCAGATTCTGCCGATGCGCATGTGAAGTTGCGTTATGGCCACATAATAGGCTGATGCTTTTATTTGACCATAACCATAACACATTCTAATGCGTAGGCTATGTTTTATTTAATTAACCAGGTTGGTCTCATTGGGATTGAAAATCTCTTTTGCAAAAAAATAGGCTAACTAACGAATGATCACACATAGCTTAATGTCTTAAATTGCAGCCTAAAGCTGAACATAAAGTGGCTATAACCAATCAAAAATAACTTACTCAAGTCGGAGACCATCCAATGGCCTACTTCCTCAGTCATTTCATGTTATGGCACAGGAACACTAGCTTGTCCACATTTTTTGGGAAAAGGCTGCTCCTCGTTTTATTAACGATAAACCCTGCCTTGGAAAACGCGCTTGCAAAGTTTACATTCCACTTTTTCTGGATCGTCCGCAACTAAAACAAAATGCTGCCATACTACAGATTTTTTATTTGACATTATGTTCTTAGGTTATATCGAAATGAGTAATTCAAGTATGCCTATATCACTAATCTTAACTGTAGGCAAATCCTAGGCTACAATTAAAATGCACATTCGCGTGCCTAAAACAAGAAGGATACAATATAGGCTACATGAAAGGGGGTGTTACGCATGTTAGTTATAAATGTATAAAACATACAATTAGCAAAACACATTTATTATAAAATGTTACTTTTATTAGTTTTGCAGAATTATTCACAACATTACTATTACCTTAACTGCCTAATATAATTTAAAGAGAATATATATAGGCCTAGCTATGTTAAGAGTGAAGGACTGTCACTGCCATACCCGCATCATCCAGAATGGATTATTCTACTGACAAGCGCGCCGAACTGTGGCGCGAATCTAGGTGTCTAATGCTGCGTGGAGAATTATTTTTATTTATTTATTATTTTTTTCCAGTGACTACTCGACCAAAACAAATCTCGGTCGACCAACAGCCCATCGACCAAACAATCGACCAGTCGACTAAATGGGGTCAGCCCTACAAAATACAAAGGAATGGTAAATATATAAACAATAAAAAATGATACACCTTAAGATCATGAACACGCTGGCATGAGACTTTTGTATGAGGAAGCCAGCATTATTTTCTTCCCTTTTCCTGAAAGACACAAGGACAGCATATGAACAATTTGCTGTAAACCTTTAACAGCACTTCTGTGCTGCTTCTTTAAGGACTTATTTAAGTGCCATCTTAAGTGCTCAAAGGCAAATATTTATCAGCCTTTAAAACATTCATTCAAAGGTGATTATAGAGAAAAATAAACTTAAAGGATGAAATGTATCGACAGCTCAATGTGATAGATTTGTATGGTTTGACAAATACATAGAATTCTCTGCATTCCTGGCTTGTAAAGTATTCATACCAGAGTAAATTCCTCTGTACTTAGAGGCATGCTCCACATAAATCTGAAACAATTATAACAAATATTGAAAGACATCTTTGTAAGAAACTATAGCTCTCTCATGGGGTTTCATAAATAATGCACCGTTTGAATTTGAACTAAGTTTCTGAATTGGAGCGATTTAAAAAGTGTTGCCCAGCCAGTCTTGATCACACGGACAGTAATTTGAAATGTGCACTTCGGTTTCAGTTGGGTTGCAGCACACGCCCTACACATGGCCAGGGAATGAATTTTCAGAATGTCTTTTCTTTGATATTCCATCCATGTTTGGGACCACTGGCCATAAAATTATTCCTTTTCTCAACCCAACTTGGAATCATTGACTGTGCCTCTTGAGTCATCGCTGTGCTACCCGCACCTGTACTGCCGCTGAAGCGTGAGCAATCCTCTCACATACCTTTGCCCACAAGCCTGTGACTATTTTCCACACAATTGCCCAAACAGCGCTGGTGGTCAAAGGAGTGGCATAACTCTTACTAACAAAGACTGGTAGTCTGTGGGGGTCTGGCACCTCATTTTAAGGGGCTAATATAGCTCAAATTCAGGGGAAGTCTGGCTAACTTTAACCACCCAGTGAGAAGATTTCAGTCCTATCAAATGACTCAAGGCATAATCAATTTAGCAAAAAACCTTCAATCTCACACAGAAACTCATATGAAAGATCATGAACTCAGGTGTGACTTGAGGAAAAAGGGGAATGACTTTATGATGATACTGTAGGGTATCAGCATTTTATTAATATTCAATATTTTGTGAAAAAAAGGTGGAATACAACTAATAGTTCTACTTTTAAAAGATTACCCAATTGACTTGGGGTAAGGTATTTGAAACAAATATGGCCACACAATACACTGTAATTACTGCCATGTCAAGTGGGAATTCACTTTTGACACAAAGATTTGTGTGGCTTTTACAGCTATAACGCTGTCAGTGTCCTCCTTTTTGGTTTGACACCAGGACACTTAGCCAGATTCTTTAGGCACACTCGTGGCTCTGCATCGACAGTATAGAATAATATCTCAACACTGCTTTGTGTTTCAACATTGTTGTCAGCATATTGCACATGTCATCGAAAAAGGCAAGCAGATCTACACCCAAACAATACTGAAAGCCACAAGGGATTATGTGTATTCACAGCTAAAGATACTTACACAGAACAAATAGAACATCTGGGATTTCAATATACCATGCTTCTGCCAGGAAGGTCGCTCCGAACCTCTTGACTCCAGCAAGAAAAAAGTAATAAAACAATTGTCTGTCGATACTAAATTCATATCCACGTAGGCCTATATGAAATGACACATTTAAACATGGCACAAAAGCATGTATACTGTAAAAACGAATACAAACGTCAAATTAAATGAGCTCCAGTTTCAAAAGCAAAATATAATATCTTAAATTAGCTCAACCATCTGTGCTGTAGCACTGGTGGCTCCGGCTTTTCTCATGGTTCGGGATCAACTGCATCCCTATCTTTTATATCTTTTGTAGAAAACTGGAAAATATGAAAGATGAAAATCCTCTATACAAGCCTCCCCCAGCCTGTGCAATCAATAGGGCCTATGTTTTTGATTGGCTTTTGTGTTTTATTCATTGAAGGCAAAAAATGGACTCTCTCAGTGCTGTAATAGTTGCAAAATATCAGGGCACTGAGAGCTGAGAAAACCTATACAATTGGATTTGAATGTGATTTCTTTAAACAGGTACTGTAATGTGCTCTCTGACACCCACATAAGTTCAAAGGCCACTAATCAATCAAATGGTAACAGCATTCAGTGGGACCTTAGCTTCTTCTAGGGCAATCAAATATGGGGAGACATGCAGTTTCCTCAATCGTAAAAAGCAATCACCTAAGAGCTCAAGTCAATTAATGTTCACAGAACAATGCCCTTCTTAAAAGGGAACACCAACCACTACTGTGTGTCAGAAATGTCAAAACTACATATGACTCCTATTTAACTGTATTCATGTAATACATATTCCCTTTAATAAAATGTAACATAAGATAATCTTTAAAATCACACATAAAACTCTAGTAAAATTGACTACACTAAAGTGTAGTAATAAAACCATTTATTTTCAGTGTGAAAAGTATATTGCAACCAGCATCAATAATCGTATAATTACTTGATGCATGTGGTTATACTTCAAAAAGGCAGGTGGTAATTCCATAAAAATGGTACCTTCAGAAAACATATAATTCTCACCAAAGTGCAATCAATATTGAGTATGTTAAGGACCACTGATGCTCATGACTCAAGAGCAATAATGACCTTTAGCTGTAGCTGAGGACATCCAGAGAAGAATAATCAATACTTTGTTCCCAGCATATTAGAGTGCTTTCTGCACAGGAAGGCCGACAGCTTCATAGTCCTTGGGACAATGTCACTGCATAGTGGCCTTTTCAACTGGTTCGTTGCTCCAAAATGAAAAAAAGTTTTCAGAAAATGTTGTTGAGTCGTTGTTGCAATCGAGAGTAACTGAGTAAAAGAATGGCTCACACATGGGTGGGTATGTGGGTCACTTATAACTTGGAGAGGCCCAAGACTGATTTTCTCCTGCTGCCAGCAAAGAGCGCTCCCTCATTCCCTTCCCAGCCCAGCTTTGTTTTGCAAACCTAGTGGCCTGCACCCCCCGCCTCCCCACCATGTTCCCCTTCTTTAACTCCCAGGCCACGTGATCCAAACCGATGCCTTTGTGAAGAAGCTTAACCAAAAGGGGCCAGCCAGTGCGACCAATTAGCCGAGCCCCATGGGGTGACATGGTCTGTCAATAGAAGGACCCCCAGAAAGTCCACGCACATCGAACTAACTTATAGTCTTTAGAGGGAATATTCCAAATACCGGTCACACACCATAGCAGTGCAGAAGTAAAAGAGTGACCCCCACATACTGAGAAAGTGGCTTGTCTCTTCCCTGAACAAGGCTGTTACACACAACATCACCCTCCCTACAGGAATCACAACAAGAAAACAGCTGCATCCACAGCATGAGGCTTCCCATCACCCACTTCCCTCTGCCATTCTGTCTCAAGGCTTTCCATGAGATTTGAAAGTGGAGTCTATCATAAGTTAACAATTGCATTCCATCACAAAAGAAAATTAGTGTCTTAAAGATGAACCATTTCCATAGTATTCCTTTCAAGATATGATTTCTTTCAATCGTGACATTCATATTAATATTGACCCTTGCTGAAAAAAATAGATGAAAGTTCTGTACATTCCCTCCATTAACTACAATGCTAGTTTTTTTATTTGTATTTTTTAAGCAACTTTGACAGATAATGATCTACTGCACAACATCACTGATTCAAGCAGAATTTAGCACCATTTAGTAATCTGTAATTCCTCACCCAAGAGGTGTAAATACCTGTCTGTTCACTAACACAAGGACACCTGAAGTTCATGTGAAAAGTAATGTCCCTGAAGAACCCCTCCTATTAGATTACAGCCAATTTGTTTTTCAACACTGCATAGCTTTAGTTGCGGGATTTGATTGTGAAACAGTTTCATTAACAAAATAAATGTTGTTTGTGACATCACAGGTTGTCTCCAACTTGGAAGATAAGACATGCTAAGATCGTTGAGCGTGCTAAGACTAGCTCAATGATCTACTGCCTTTCAGCTGTTGGTGGGAGGAATAATTCTGTCATCTTGCTGGATCCATTCTTGCTGGCTACCACTGCCACTTTAGCAGCAGAATTATAGCCAGAGAAGCAATAGACTGTGTCTAGGCTTGTCCGTTGCCCGCTTCATTAATTTGTTATGTGTTGCCTTTGCATTGGCGAAATCAATGACATCATCGCCACTGTCAGGTTCTCTGCTACCTTCACTGTAATTGTGATCTGAAGCATTTCCCCTGCTGCTAAATCTTATAATAGCTTGATTCTACATGACTCATAATTTTCAATTAACTCAAAAATGACGGAACCGTTTGAGGGGGTAAGATTACGATGAAGCCCACTTGCACCTGTTCGACTTCAATAAACCACCACTGAGCTCTCTCAGGAGCTGCACGTTCAGACACGGCCCATTTGCTACAATTCAAATTCACACATTTAGGTCTAATTAATGGGAAGAATCTCTACTGACGACGGTACATTAATACAGAACCAGGGGGTCCTTCCTTTACTGACAGGATCATTTTAGCTCTAATTAATCAGTCTTTTAGTAATTAATAACTAATCATTGGAGATAAACAAATAAAGGGCATTGGTGCATAGGCTGTCCCGGTGCAGTATGTCAGCACAAACATCAGCACAACACACCAACCACTTCTACATTTAAGGCACAAACAAAATGTGTCAAAAGTATTTTCTTGAAAAGATTTGCATTAAAAAATGTCCTGCTTTCATTCCTGAGATTGCATCTTTCCTTCACTACATTTGAGTCAAGCAGAACATCCAGTCATGGTAGATCCTCCTTTCAGATATTGTTCACCTCTCTCTCTGTCATAATGCAGAGGGTGCGTGTATGTGTGTGTGTGTGTGTGTGTGTGTGTGTGTGTGTGTGTGTGTGTGTGTGTGTGTGTGTGTGTGTGTGTGTGTGTGTGCAAACGTGTGTACACATGATCGTGCACAGGTGTGTGTGCATGTGAGCACACAAATGGACAGATAAATGGACCTTTTGCTCATTTATACTCAATCAGCATGGTTAAGATTCTCTGTTGGCTGAGAGCGGCGTGTTTGGAATGTGGGACAGATCTGAACATGAGGTCTCTCCACCAGAACCAGCTCCCACTGTTGATCAGCTGCCATGATGTGGCTAAGCTCATTCAGTGGAGGGATGACAAAACATGCCACTTTTATAATAATATTCCTAATAAAGCTATTTCTGCACTGGGCACCCAGTGACTGCACAAAAGAGAAAGGATAATATGTTTCACTGAATTCTTCTTTGAGAGAAATCTGCCTAGAATTAAATCTATCACAATAAAAGCAGAAAGCAATTCTACTGTCGCCAGCCTGTTGAAAAAGCTCCAAACCTGGACTGTCTTAACTGTAACACAAAATGCATTTTAATTTGTTTTTGGCAGTTATAATACACAATGGTGGATAAAGCTGTTAAATACATTAATGGTCTCACTCTAACCCGTAATCTGTTCCTGTTAATTGACTATTTTAAGTGAATTAACAAGAACACATTTGGACAGCAGAGTGATGGATTGGGAATCAGACATACTTTTAAGTTTTATGTTGTCTTTAGCAATACTGGTACAGTAAAACTCCACTTTCTAAGTGACTCCAAGTATGTATACATTATAAGCTGTGTAAAATAACAAAATCACAAAAAATAGTTAGCCTAGGAACAGATAATAAGGACAACATTTAAAATCCCTTATATTTTTTGAATGCTTGCAAGATATGTTTTTACATGATCTTGGGGCCAACCATGCATGAATCCAGAGAATAATGCAAGCAAATCAGGAAGTGTCACAAATGTCAAATAATGACATTGGCAAGACTGGGCAACATGCCAAAAAAACATTCTTAATAAATTGGATGACAACCCGATACGGTCCATCTAACCTTCTGATTGAGAAACATTTCTTGAAACCAAAAAAAGGCTACAGCATTTATTTCACATTGATTTTGTCCGTGTTTTCATAAAGGGAAAGGTTACGTGATGCAGCATGTATGCGTTATTAAAGCCACTGTCCTCGCACAGTAAGCACATTGTGCTATCACGTCATATTATTCAGGATATAATCCAAGAAAAAAAAAAAAAAATTCAGCCTCGATCTCTGACTTGCAGATAGGGTCTTTTGTTTCTCAAGGTGTCAGGTGGCGATTATCAGCTCAGTCTTCCATGGCAGAGGAAGTTCACAGCGCTCCAAAATAGGAATTATCGGGTGAAGATTGTGCATTAACCCAAATAATAGGGAACCATTCTATTCCGCCGGGACTGTGAAGGTCCCGCTATCTCCAATTTCCGGGGGCATCTCCTCCCCGTTGCATGGGCACAAGGCAATGTGGGGAGGGGTGGAGTGTCTGTGTTCCTGTGGCCTTGGAGCATGACCTTTCATTTAGCTGCCACGCTGATAGCGATACCTCTTCCAAGACACACGTAAACAGGTAGACATTCTCGTAGACATATGCAAAATGCTTCTGCATCTTGATAACATTCAGGGACACATAAATACATTCACAAACTATGGGACCACAGAATCTTGTTCTGAGCTTCTAGAAGAATTAATAAAATCAGGGAGAAATATGGTTATATTATCAAGCCATGCCTCTCTTTAAAGTGAACCTTTTAGGCCTATCCATTTGAAGCCAAATTCTAAATTCAAATCAATAACACATGCAATGGAGAAATGGAGAAAGATCCATTTGCCACAGCAGACCACCTTCGCTGTATCCTAATTGAAGAAAAATGACAATTCTTTCCAAATGAATTGCCTATATTTACATCTTCAATATACTTCTGTTAACAGGGGAACTTGTTACCCTACCATGAACCGTTCATCTAAAAGCACTATACATAGCATTTCTGGAAGATTATTTTTGATAGGTTATTCATTAAAAAAGGGAAATTCATTTTCTCTCTGTCTCTTGTTGTCTGTTTACCAACAGCACAATGGCCTTCCCGTTAACAAGAGATGTCTGTGGAGCATGCTGTGCCTGCTATAATGAAGCCTGATCTCCCTCTCTCGTCCCTTCCTCGTTCCGAAGAGGGTCAATTAAGCTACCTAAATACTAAATGCTGTCACATTCCATACAGGAGAGCACAATCAATGACTACTTTCATTAAACCAACTGAGTTTGAAAAACAAGTTCAGAAACGATTACCATATGAAAACTACAGAATAATTTATAACCTTGACAGATCTCCACTGGGCTCAAACTGTCTGCGCTCGAGCGGTGTTATTTGAAGTGTACAATGAGCGCTTGTGTCCCTCTCTGCTTCGTTCTCAGGGTTCGAGCACATTAACTTCACAGGGGCTCACAGCCCCGGTGCTGCCAATTGGCCTATTGTATGGGGCCTGCATTGGACAGAACTTGCATTTTTAACATTGTCTTCCACCTCCTGACATAGAGGACAGAGGGGTTGAGCATTGCTCCTATCAAGTAGGATTTTTAATATTGTAAATACGGGAGACCTGATACTTTGATGCACCTCGTTCAGAACCGTTGGTATTGACTGAAACCCTATACAGGAAATATCACTTTGTTTGTACAATACGTAACATAGGCCTATTTTTCCCATCTATTCATATAATCCGTCTGAGTTGGACGAGTGGAGGATAAGTCACTGTGATCAACGTCCTACTCACATCCCCCAGCCTTCAGGACAGGTGGAAACATAATCTACAAAATCCCAGATGAGTGCTATAGCATTACCCCATTATTCTACATATTGCTCTATATATACACAGACATTTATAGATAAAATACAAAAATACAAATTATATATATACACATATATATATACACAGGCAACTGTCAAAATAAAGGAAACACTAGTAAATGAGGGATACAAAGTGTATTGAAAGCAGGTGCTTCCATTTTCCTGGCATGGTTTATGTCCACTCAACCCTTTAGAGAGCAAAGTAAACACCAATAAATACAACACCATTCTGAGCAACAGTATCCTGATGGGAGTGGTCTCTTCCAGGATTACAAGGTTTGATTACAGGTTTGATAAGCATAAAATTATATGCCATATGCCATATGCCATGGCCATCTCAGTCACCAGATCTCAAACCAATTGAACACTTATGGGAGGTTCGGGATTCCACCACCATCAACAAAACATCAAATGGGGGAATTTCTTGTGGAAGAATGGTGGTGCATCCCTCCAATAGAGTTCTGACACTTGCCAAGGGGCATCAAAGCTGTTCTGGTGTCTCGTGGTGGCCCACCACCCTATTAAGACAGTTTATGTTGGTGTTTCCTTTATTTTGGCAGTTACCTATATTGTGGCAGCCCAAGGGGCTGCCCAAGGAAATGGCTGCCTGGCCCTTCAACACTCCCGCACCTGAAAGATATTACTGCTTCCTCTGGGTTATTTAACCTGCCTATGCCCTCTGCAAGGCCCGTGCATGTCGCCCAACCCCCAGGGACACCACAATATATTTATATATATATACACACACACACACACACACATACACCTTTTTATGTATATGGCAGTCCAATCCAGTAGATACCCAAGCAATCTGACAGCTGACCACTTAGACCCACGGCCTATCAGACATCTGATCCAACGCACAGTCACCCTATTGAACACGTGACCCAACGGACACCAAACATGAGATACCCCCCCAATCTGACACCCAGCTCAGACACTCGACTCATCACTCATCTCACCACTGGGACATCTGACCCGAACCACATGTCCATTGGACATCTGATATGGCCAGACACCCAACCCACTCCGATACCAGGCCTATCAAACATCCGACTCGTTCAGCACCACGCCCAGCCCAGTGCCCAAACACCACAGCTGGGCCATTTTGCCATTTTCTTGTTCTCTGGTTTCAAATACGGAACAGCATTCTTAAAGCAAGTCACATTCAATATCCCATAAATCAACCAGTGTACTTAATATACATGCACCATATCGTGGCAATAACTGAAAAGTACAGATTTCCAACTGTTTCTTTGATTAGGTATACAATATTCAAGCCTAAACCACTGTGCACAAGGGATGCAATTCATTCTTATTCCTTTTTTCCAGATTCAGACACATAGGCTTTCAGGCCTGTGTGATTAGCAGGTGGGTCAAAAAATCAGTCTGGTTCTTTGTCAAGACTGGCTCTTGAATCAAATTAAATAATTGCAAAACATAATAACTTGAGTCTCCATTCACATTCACAAGCACTTTTCATTCAGACACAAAGGTAACATGGGGCATCACTAATGATACCCATACCAGCTAACAATGGTGGGTGTTATATTAAAATTCAACTCACCTGCTAATCACAAGTAATTATCTGACGCAGGTTCAGCGTGTCTGTGCCTTTCAGTTACTGAGGCTTTGGGGCATGCTGGGAAAAAAGGCAAACAATGGACTGTGAATCTAGGACGGACAAAATACTGGCTGCGGTTTCAGTGCCCGTTCAATAACCTGAAAAGATGTAATCCAATGCAACTACATCTGTGTGAATAAATGCCAATGGCTATAAATGGTTCTAAAGTGCTTCAAATATTTTACCTCCAGAAATCAATATTTTGTTAACGTTTTGTTTTATTCCAATTCATTGTGTCTAACCTGGGACTTGTAGTCATATTGACAGTGCACACTCCTGAAGGGCCTGGAATTTGGTCATGGAGCAAAATCAAGAGTGCATGGCAGATTGTTTTATTAATACTAAATATTAATGTCTTGTCGAGTCTTCATTTTAACTTTTATTCACTGTGAAAATAACAGCAATCACATTAGGCCAGAATTGCAATGCGGTCTTTTCGATCCGATACTCATGGGCCAAAAAGGGAGGCACAGCACAGCTATGTGTGTTTCACACTTACATTAGATCAGCGTTGCAGACAATGCAAAGGCTCGAGCCCTGATACCAGTCACTTTGCGGATGCAGCGGTGAAAATTACATGGATACAGTAATTACCATCTCCGCCGCCTCAGGGGGAAAAGCAATAAGCAGTCAAACGCTAAGTCATTGCTCATAATAATCTGGGCGGAGATCAAAAAATTGTGATACTCAGGTAATTGACCTCATCCTGACTGCTACTCTCAGCCAATCACAGATATCTCTTAACATGCCTAATAACAAGGATATGAAGAGCCTTAAAGGATAGATGGAAATAAATCCTAAATTTTAAAATGGCAGAGGATCACTCTGTCAAACAAAGCAGATAGATCTTCTACTGAGACAGCATTTATTGCAATGGTTATAATCACAATACATCGAATAGATTCATTATTTAAGAAAGGATTTGACTGGATGCAATGTTTTTCCTTCCTTGTCTTCATTGAATGATTTATTTAGAATTTGTAATGGACTTTGTCAGCTGTCACTATAATAGTTATGTTTAGCAGAACAGCTAATGAAACACAATTAAGCAGGTTGTTTAACTTAAATAAATGTCAGAGATGATCCATTTACAAATCAAGACTGCTTTGATACCTAAAACCTGACAAGCTTCTTTAAACATGGAATAATAGCAACATATAATAATCTTTTGCAATTAATTTGTAAATGTCTAGCTATTGTCTCAGAATTCTGACCTGAATAACAAAGGGATGTATTCAGTCTTCTACCTGTTAACTAATTAATTGAATGACTGCACTTTGGCGCCACTGCTATAAAGGCTACCAGTCTTATCGGCTGCACTGTATGCAGTGATGTTTATTTAAGATAGCGTCTCTCCACATTAGACATGCAGGGGTATTTCGCCGGCCCCTGATAACTACACCTCAACTGGGATAGTGGAGAACATAAATCCACAGCACCCTCAGGGAAGTGAAGATCAAAGTCAGGTAGAGAAATGTTTCAGAAACAATACCAGAGGATCCTGCTCTTATGTAGGTCAGATGTTGAACAGAAGCTGCACGTCTGGATATTGTTTCCCCTCTTCCTATCTGGTTACCGTGCATTAGCTCACACAAACTAACGGGCCGCCGAGTAAACCACAAAAAGGAAACCTAAGATGGCTTACTAATTAATTGCTGATGGTCATTTTTCCAAATCAACAAAATGCTTAGATGGACAGTCACAGAAAAAAGGTTTGTTCTTTTGTGTCTGCTATGCCGCAAATGCCAGGAATGGGGAAATACATAATTCGAATACATATATAAATAAGACCCAGAAATCACTGTTTTATTGGTCTAGCTAGTATGACGCAAATCACTTTTTCATGGGTCGAGCTAGTTATGGCGATAAAGTAGAAATAGCAAGGGGCCCCATGTGGCGCATCTGGTAAAGGCACTTGCCCGGAATGCAGGTTGCCCACTGTGGCCAGGTCGGCACCTGGGCGAGTTCTGTCTCCAAGGAGGCGGTTCACCGTCCCTACCACTGCCAGTCCTGGGTAGTGGCTGGACCTGTGGCTGCAGACGGCGGGCTTGTCGGGGCGCCGATAGTTGGATCAATAGAGGGTATAATTGGTCACCAAATTGGGAGAAAAACAGGACAAAATCTGAAACTAAATTAAAAAAACAAAAAGCAAAAATACACTTCATGATATATGAATGGATAAGACTGTCTACCAAATAAATAAATGCATACATAAATAATGGACATTATCTGGACCGATATAGTGTGTGGTTATATAACAGTTTCTGGTGGTTCTACGCAGGAATAGAATGCACTTGCAGAATCCATAAAAGTCTTTAGCAGACCTCTCTGAACAGAATCCAAGCAACTTTTCAGACAGATTCACAAATGGGCCCAGCTGCTGGCGCAAAACGAGACCATCAATAGCAGAGGCTTTGCCTCCTTCAGCAGAGGCTGCCTTCTGTAAAGAGAATTTTACATTTAACGAAGACGGAGGCATCCTGAATTGGGACTTAGTTAGAACTGTTCGCTTCTCTGTAGATTTGCCAGGTTTCCACTTACTCTAGTTCTGCAAAAACATGCTTCCATCTCATCTTGTATTTAGAACATTTCAAGGTTATTTACAATGTTGTCAAACCTGTCAAAGGGGACATTCAATCTAACCTCGATAGTGTTTTGTCCATAACTGAATATTATTTTTTTTTTTTGTTGAGGATACAACAAAATACATTACACCACAGTGTTTATATTTCAATTCCCTTACTTTTAAGTCCTTCAATTTATATAATTAGATATTTTCCCTTACAAACTTCATGTCCAACCAAGATCAAGACAATGCAATGCATTTTAGGCAGAAATGAGAAAGAGGTAGCAAGTACATCACACTATGCACAATGTCTTCAGACATCAAAGTTTCAAACTCATCTTCTCAGATTATGCATTTGTATTTGGTCAAAATGTCGGTTTCTCTTGTATAAAGCTGATGTGTAATACATAGTTCTGCTGAAGTATTTTTAACATAAGCACTAGGCTGCTGAAACTGTTGGCCACACTGTAGCGTACTCTCCAACCCACAGCTCAAACTTACATTTTCGGCTGTCATCAGATACACTCACAGAGAGACTCGGTCCTTTCGTACACGTGGGAGAGGAAGATTTTTTTAAATATATATATACACATTCAAGGGAGAAAATAGTGAACCTATTGTTTCGAGAACCTCACACCAGATTACGGAGAAAGGCAGCATCTGCTACAATTTACACATAGGTCTCTGGTGGAGCGCCGTCTCTGGGTTCTGAAATATGACCAGCGCATTGTGATGTTCCTGTGAGAGCCATGCTAAGTGTTACCATCCCACTCATGCATGGAGGGCCAGAGCTGAACACTGGGGGCCTTGTGGCCGTGATGGTGTTACATGGCACACGACACCACATGGCTGCAATTTGGCTCATTAGCAGCATAATAAATGTACACAAAGTGGTAGTATTGCTAGACCTTCTTACTGACAAAAACATTTAAAATAAAATCCCAACAGCTTCTCACGCATTTCCTCATTAACAGTGATGTAAAACACCAGCCCCTGGGGTTAGTGACACAGTAACTCTCAAATAATTGTATCATTGTTCGACTATTCATCTTAAAACATCTTGCAATGTTTCCCTTGCCTAAGAAAAACTAAGTGACTCAGTTTCACAAAAACAATATTGCTGTCTTATTTTAAGCAAATTACAAATTGCATTGTAAACATAATGGGATCCAAACACTTAAAAAAAGGATAGCAGGGTTATATTAACCTTGCATTGGTACAGTGAGTAGCTATTACAGGGCTGTAAGAAACCCACTAAAGTGACTTCAGTAAATCTTATATATGCAAAGGTTAGACGGAGCAGATGTCTGAGAGAACAAATAAAGAACAAACAGCCTTTTATATATTTTTAGCTTCATGGCTTTTTTTTTCAATCAAACGGCTTGAATAGGAGCAGCAACCCCATTCCCCCAAGTGTATTTAAACTTGAATGGAACTAAAAAAGGAAGCACCTTGGATATCCCTCTCCGTCCCTCCATCTCCCCGTATCGCTTTTCACATGGCATCTGCCTGGACAAATGAAAGGCTGACGATAGCTCCCCCAGCCTCACTCGTCCAACCCACTCACCTGCATCTGGGAACGCCAGCGCAAGTGATGTCACCGAACCAGCAATCATATCACTTCAAAGACTTTTTAAAAATCCCTAAATCAGTCCAAACAGCCCACTTTTGCCTTTGTGACTCCACGGCAAGATTTGCTGCAGAAAAGGTCACACCAACGAGAGAAGGCAGGGTCTGGATCATCCAGGCTTGCATTTCAGCCCAACGGCGTAAACAATGACAAGGTTCTTTATACTTAATACATCTATGCTGTATGAAAGGCTGAAAAGAAGAAAGTCCCATGATTAGAGCACTGTTCTGTACCACTGATGTCACTCATCACTATACCCACCACATCACTAAGTTTAAATGCAATGAGGCACAGCAGTGCACAGTAACAATGCAGCCATATTGAGCTGCTGTACAACAATATTAAAGCCCACAGGATTACATAGGAAGTAAGGAAGTCATAGACCAAGGGGCATCTTGGAAGTATTTAAAAAAACACATACTGCACCTCCTCCACATGAAAATATGAATATGAAAAAACTGTAGTAAACTGAAAAATTAACTACAACCCCGAAGAAGGCTGTTTAGCTACAATATGTCAGCCGCCAGCAGTTTTGTAATGTTCTAGCCTGAGGAATAAAGGCTTTTTATTCACATGAGTGACTTGGAGCTTTTTTCTTTTTATGAACTACATTTTTTGTTTTTGATGCTGTTTTGAGTGAGAACAACACGAGCAGTTGAAAAAATGTAACTATGAATGCTAATAATAGCTGAAGCCTCAAACCTTACAGTGAATAAATGTCAATGCCTTTCCTTCAAGACAAAACCTTCACGTGAACTGGGAAAACAGGAAACCCAAGGAAGATCACAGCGACACTAAACATCAGCTGCTCAGCAGACTCCGTACTGTGTGAAAAATACCTTTATCTATAGACCAAATAACAACCTTCAATGAAATGCCAACAAGCTTCTAGAATATACATGCGTGATTCCCTAGATTGATTTTTTCTTGTGAGACAGGGCCTTTGATTTGCGCTGCATGACTGCGTGACTACATTGGATTGGATGCAATTGGAGTGATGATCCATGCATTCTACGTATTTGTCCCATCGTTTTTCTTCTCTCCGTGTTTAAAAATCCTTTTAGTGGGGGCTGTGTGTCCTCCTGAAGCACACGCCCTGTGGAAGAGGCTGCTCTGAGCTGGCCTCGCAGTCTCTCCAGCCCTCCACCACGCACCCCAACACTGTCTCGGCCCTGAAACTATGGCAACGGAATAAGAAAGCAGGCTCCATGATTAATAGATGAGAATCGCAGCGCCATCCTCTGCAGGCCTGGGGATGGGGGACAGATGCAGCCCGCTCCATCCGTAAGCCGCTGCCACACGGAAACCGGGGAGCCTCCGACACGCGCGTCACGCAGCCCCTCGCCACGAGATCTCGCATCGCTCTCGCAGGATGCCGGAAAAAAACCCACAGCCTTCAGTCCTCGGCAAACAGCCGATAAGCTTGCACCACCACACACTGGGAGACAACCATCCAAACCACCACCCTTGTGGGATCCTGTACGCACCCCAACCCAAATATTGATTCTTGTTGAACCATTCTTGTTTCGCCACCGATTTCCCAAAGTAGGAATTCTATGGATGGAATCAACACATTGAAACAGACTTTAACACATTGAAATTTGAACCGCACTTGTAAAATGCTGGACTTCTAAGGGGCATCGGTTGTTAAATCATCGGTTGGTGAACCGTAAACGGCAGCCTTGGTTCTGCAATTGCACATGCTGAACTTCCATGCAACAATGCAATTTAATAAACACAGAAACACAATTCAGAAACACAGTCCAGATAGTGAGTATCTGTGGATGTGTATGCAAACTGAGGCGACGTGCGTTAAAAGGCCTGCTTAAAGTCAGCAGCCCCTTCATGCAGGATGAGCTTTAGATAAAAGCCTACTGAATGGAAAAGGGGTCTGGTTACAGCCATACCTACACGTTCCAAAACCTGACCAACACCCCCCCTCCCTGCCCCCCTCTTCTAGCTGCTTCAGTCAGAGTGAGGAGAACTCTGCGTTTTAATACCTATGTGTTCTGTACACTGCAATGAGCTGTTTTTAAGGATCTGACTCCCCCTACTCCCCTCATTCAACACTAAGAGCACAAGGAGCAACACAGTATGCATCGGTAGGATTTCACACACTGTTAATGCCATTGAACCAACACGTTAGCTTCCAGTCAGAAGTTGTTTGAGTATTTTGCTGCTCAAAATGTCAATATCACATTTGCCTAACGAACTCTTTATCAGAGATTGCAGAGAGAAACATCACCAACCATCAGTCTTGAAATAACACCATTGAGAAGCTGCTTGAATAGAGTCTGTCTGAACAGAAAATATGGGCATATAATGCATATTTGTTTATTACAATGTATACTTACAATCTACTTGTTTATATATAACTGTTTATTTATAATAGTTTCATTCATAATCAATACTCCACCCAAAAGCACAAATGTGACCACCTACCAATAATGATACGAGTATAACAACATGATTTATATCAGCAATTCTTCACTCATCCCTGGACATATATATATACAGTATATAATAGCCTATATGTATGCCTGTATATATCCATTAACCTTATCTTTAGCAACCAGAAGCTTCCAAAAATGTAAAAATGCTTTTTTTCTCTTTTATCCAGTGTCTGGCAACACAATCAAGAAATTATTCAAATCAAGACTTAGTGGGTGCCAATCAGTGAGGTTCCACATTTCCATAGCCTAATCTGTCAACGCCTTCGCCCTGGAAATCCCAGAGCCCCTACGTACTCTCCGATGTGTGCTAGGGAGGAGATCTTTTACTTAAAACACCACAGAGGACAGAGGTAACTTCTTATTTATTATGCCTTTTTAATCATACAATTTAGGCAGCATTGTGCACCACACCAGATACACCACAGCAGCAAAAACAGTACTACTGACTCATCTCACATGTGTTGTTTCAATAGCAGTCAATGAAAACCATCTAATGGTGATACTTTACCGGTGAAGGTGTACCATTTGATGTGTGACGTATTTCACTCTTTGTTATATATGGGCTAGATATTTGCACAAAAAATGGAAAACATATTAGATATAGTTAGATATAAACTATATTAGATATTAGGTTTAGTATTGCACTTATTTGAGCAAACATTTCCCTAATGAAATCTCATACCACTTCTGTGAGGAAGACCATTCTTCATTTTAGACCCCTTAGAGACCTGCTGGCCTAGGTACTACCCTGATAAAATATTAATAAATCTGCTTATGGTTTCTCTGGGGTTTTTTTTACCATAGCATTGGTCAAACATGAAAAACCATTGACTGTATCAGTTTATCCATGACATATATTTGTAAATATGTTAGCGCATTGACGTACATGTACATAAGTGAAAGCTGTAGATGCGGCTGAGTAGTCAGAATGCACATATGAACATACACACATACACATACATGCATAGACATGGGCTAAACATTCTGTTTCTCGTGATAAGCATATTGTTTTATTATAAATACACATTCAAGCACAAAATCTTTATTATTAATTGTTTAATTTGCAGACTCCTCTGGTTGAAAATTCCCAGCCAGAGAGAGGGCGATCATCTCAAACTTCATTAGTGCATGTGGTCCATTGCACATGCCAAGATACAGATGGGAGAAACATTGTGCAATTGACTCAATAGCTTTTGTCCCCCTCAGTCTCTGGCTGATATGTCACTCGAAATGTGCAAATGTATGTTATTTTACAGGTTTGTATGTCTTTCTGATGAGACGATGCACTGAGGTTATGACTCAATGTGTTCACAAAAGAGCCCGAGGTGCTTCTTAGAAAGAGTAAGGGTGTCAACCCTGGTGTCCTGGCCAAATTCCAAACCTAGCTCCCTCAATCTGGCCACCTAATCCTCCCTTAATGTTGATTGGCAATATAAACCCTTGTACCCCACCCCCAGCTTGATTCCCCTGGCCACCACTACAAAGGAGAAATGAGTTCTCAGTTGACCTACTTGGTTAAATAAGAGTAAACAAAAGTAATTAACAACCACCTGGCCGTCTTGGCACAAATAAATTAATATCATAAAATAAAAATAGATAAATGCATAATAACATCAAAATAATCATTGCAAAATAACAGTTCCAAAAATCTGGCATATTGAGAAAGTATACGGTATTCTATGGGCTTTTAGTTACATAGCAGCAGCTACCACTGTACAACATTTGGACAAATGGTTTTTCATCTGACAAAACAAGTATCTCTGTGCCTGGCTCAATACTTCAAATATTTTACATTCAATTAAATTACATTTCTGTGACCCACAGTATCAAAAATGAATGACATAACAAATGTGTATTCTGGTTGTTCCCCTCTCTTTAACATAGTGTACTTGAATTTTTCTCCCTTCCTTTGAAGAACTCATAATCTCCATTAATTTACACCTTTACTTTATTATTAACTGCAGACAGTATCTCAGCATGAACACACCTGCTCAGCCTCAGCTGGTGATATTAGCTAGCCAAGGAACATATCATTATTAACATTCCTTGTTTATGCATTATAGCTAGCTGGTTTCTCGTGTCTCTATATTGCTTGTCCACTCTCAAAATCATGTATGGATGAAAAAGACATTTGCTTGTTCATTCTGAAAAACTGAAAAGAAATAACTGATTCCAGAGGCAGTTTATCCAATGAGTGTCATTCCAGTAGACATTCCAGACAAACAAAGCTCCATGGCATGTCCTGAACTGCTTTGTGAAGGAAAACAGGCTGAACCTTTTTCCTCAATCTGCACCCCTCCCTATTTCATATTTTCAAATCGGATAGATAGGATAGATAGGCATGTTGTGGGGATCAGCTGGTATTGCACCAGTATGGGTAATCATAGATTTGTAATGTAATGCCAACACCAAGCTCTCCTGAATAATTGTCGCAATGCACTTGGCAGCAACCTGATGTTAATACTGTCTTATTTTGATGGTTTATTTTGATAGATACTGTATTTGCCCCATTCGTTTGCACCATATACTACATTTATATGAAGGAACTGTAAGAGCTGCTCACATTTCACTATATTTTAGCACATTCTAATTTGACAAATTACTCTGGTGCCAATGGTTGACAGATAATAGTTCAATTTTAAATCTAGTAAGGTTTGTGTAGCGACAGTACAGGGTACAATGTACCACATATATTTTAAAGTTGATGAAGACAAATATGGTGATCAACAACTATAAAGAATAGTAAATATGTAACTTTAGTATACTCATATTTATGTATTGGCCATAATCAGATGTAATTATAAGGATTATCAGTAAGATGATTTTATGGAAAAACATCAGTTTTGCTGTACCCCGATCAGAATCAATGGCACTATTTGGTCTGTATTGTTCCGCAAACTAAATACAATAGAAAAATAACCATTTTAGGAATGGTTGAAGTTCTTAAAATGTGTTTTGTCTTTCAGGAAACTCAACAAACTGTCCAACAATGTCTTATGTAACAATGGTTATTGTTATAAAGACAAGAGTAAGGTATAAGGATCCAAAATGGAAGTGGAACATAGTTAGGGATTACCTAGGGATAACTCATTATACAATGATCCGTTTAGCACTTTTGTGGTTAGAGTAGCTAATACATGGTATGGTATTATATTATATAGGATCTTTTTTTAAATAGATAATGATGTCCAATGGTTACCCCATCCACAAGAATTAGGTTGTCAATGGAAACTTTTAGGCTGAATTATACAGAAATTAAATCAAATTTCAAAAAAGTAGAATAGACATGTTTTATAAAAATTTCTATACTTAAAAAATCATATCGTTTGTATTTGTATTTGTATTTATATTAAACCACCTCAGATTCATCCAGTTATCTGTATGGACAGAAATTTGTAAAACTAATAATGTATAATGATAAATTGTGTGCATATATGCTAATCTCTCTGGTATATTGGCACTCTGTATTAAAACAATGATTAAAACTGACTCACTTAGCTTAATTGAACACAATTCATTTGAGCATAGGCTACCTATTTATCAATTATTCAGACTGAGCAAATCTGAGCGACCTTGACAGTGAAGTGTAAACACACCAGAGAACAACTACCCCCCACACACCAGTGTGTCAAATCCACATCAGTCACACACAATGGCAGCCTTATTGCCATTGTTGCAAACTGCAGATCAAATGCTCCACAGTTGCTCCAAATAGAAATACCACAATGCATACTGATGTTCTGTATTTTCTGCTCTTTATACCAAGATAAAGAAGGTGCTTTTTCAAAGGGCAGTCACAGAGAGTAAGAGGAGTCCACTTTCTATGCAGGAATCAATAGCAGAATCACCGGTAGGTATTTTTGTGTGTGCCTTTTATAGGTTGTTAATCATTTGACATTATTCAGAGCATATACCAAATCTCTAAAAGCCAACAATGTTCCATTGTTGTGAGATTTTTGTTTTCTGTGCTGTTAAGGAATCTGTCACACATCTTGTCTGACCACCCAGAAATGTTTGTACTTGATTGTTATTCGTATCTTTTTGCGGACTACAAAATATACTTACAGGATATTCTATACGAATATTTCTCATGATAATATTGTTCATTAAAAAACATTATGCATAGAATTTCTTTTAAGATTAAAAAACCATTCATGTAAATGTATTTATATAAATACATTGTTATAAAGATTTTTTTATTTTTTATTAAAAAGGTGCAAATAAATCCATATTGCAAGAATGCAATCGCATGTGGCTACCATCGACCAAGTTTTTTTAATGAAGACATTTCTCATCTTAATAAGCCAAATGTGTAAAATGGGCAATGTGTATATTATGTATTATTATGGTAGGGCTGTCTTCTAATTGGAAAATAAATCTGTTTAATGTATTTTGCATGGTATTTTATAATAAATGTTTACAATGGAAACTGGAAGGAAAGGGGAATTCATCACTAGTTGGAATTCAGTTTGGTGGGAGCCGAGCTGCCAGTTTGGCACAAGGATAGGCCTGCTGGCCATTAACTGCTGTGGGGCACTGAAATATGGTGTCAAAGATCACTGCCATATGGCAATGTAACAATGTGCTGTTTTTTAACCGTTCAATATAGAGACACAGAAATATGCCGCCTGAATAGAACAGTTGCCCTGAGAGATCACGCTGTCGGTCCAAACCCTACATTTTCTTATCAAGCGACATCCTATTAGGTCTACCCTTGGGGCCCAGTGGAGAGTACAGGGGAAGGCACCACCACTAAGGCAGCCCCTCACCCCACAATCCCTCTGTTCTAAATGATGCCTGTGTGGACGTAAGCTTCCAGAGATGGACTTACTCCACTGTGCAGTATATTGACATCAATTTCTATTGGCTCATATCTATGTAAAGAAAGAACACAGGTGTGCACACTGAAACTGTTTTATTCCATATATGAGTGAAAGTATAATGGAAATGCCTGCCTTCACAATTTCCCTTTCATATTTGTATAAATTTGACCTTATCTCCACCCTGCATTTTCAGCCACACCCACAGAAAAGTCATGTGGCTCATCTTGACAGGAAGAAATTTCAGTTTTTTTATTTAAACATATTTTTAGGTTTAAATATTGCCTACAAGTCAATTTTATCACGTCTCTCCTCTTTCTCATGACTGAAAGAAAGCCACAATTTTAGGGACAGATTTTCTCCTTAAAACAATTTGCCCTAAGCTGTCTTAATTGCCCTTTTGTGGCCATTTTGTTTGGTGTGTGTATGTGTGTGTGTGTACATGCGTGCGTCCATGTGCATGACATGAGGTATTATTGTTAAAAATACAACCAGCGATAGCAGTCATCAGCGTTCATTCACATTACTAAACTTGTGGGTCCTGAATTCTTCTTTAATAGGCATACAAATGATAGAAAATGATGAATTGCCTAATGTCAATGTAACAAAATAATAAACTGGTTTCAAGAATGTGTCTTGATAACATCAATGTACTTGTTGAATCATTTTATATTTTGAAATTAGAGGGTTTTGTACTGCAAAATAGTACTACTCTTCTGTAAAATATTACTATCATATCCAACAGAGTAAATGTTAGTATGTATCTGCTCTAAAGATAGCCTATGTTCAATATCTTCACGCATTTCGACAT
This sequence comes from Aldrovandia affinis, assembly GCA_029706075.1. Classification (NCBI taxonomy): domain Eukaryota; kingdom Metazoa; phylum Chordata; class Actinopteri; order Notacanthiformes; family Halosauridae; genus Aldrovandia; species Aldrovandia affinis. The sequence goes on from JAINUG010000069.1 coordinate 4,216,254, forward strand.
TTCGCGGTTAGTTTTCATAAATATTTCCTTAATCTGCTCTTTTTAAATTAGTTTCAAAACGTATGTTATGGAGACACATGGACACAAGCAGCAATATCGATGGACTGTATCACAAATGCTGTTTTAGAGTAGGACCGCTGTCTGAAAGCTTACGCTCCGCCGGCTGTTTGTCTTCGCAGACGTGAGAATGTTATCTTTTCAATTGTGTTACCAACCAGGGGCCCAGGAATCGGGCAAGCGTAGGTTCTGAGCTATGCAAAAGTGTTCATTGGAATTCCCAAACTATTCTTGTAGACAGAAAATGAATAGTTTAATTGCAGCGACAATGTTTCTCTAATATATCTATATATATATATATATATAGAGAGAGAGAGAGAAAGAGAGAGAGTTAGAGGGAGAGAGAAATATAAATTAATTTATCTGCTGTTCCATTATGTAATTGTAAGCTACGATCTCAACGCAATATTTAATATTTGAAAGGGTCTCCAACCACAATGTATTATGCACGTTGAGTGGAGTGACAATGTGAAAAGTATTTCACGGTAAATGGATCGAGACGTTTAGCAAAATCACATCACCCAAACACAACACAACTTCATTCTTACTAACAGCATACGGAATGTGTGCATTTTAGATTTCAAACAAAGACATTCAATGAGACCCGTTTAAAAGACGAATCTGAACCCATGAGTGATATTTTCCACAGAAGACAAAGCCTAAGCAATCGTAAAACTTCTTGTTTAAGAAAAGGTTCAGCCCCGTTATAAAGCATAAGTTAGTTTTGCACTTGTTATTAAGTCAATCAGAGGTACAGCACATGTGCATTAAGCCAGAGTCTCACGAGCGCATGCAAAGTAACTTCAGAAAAATCCATAAATTCTGTACCTTCAGATCATGAATGGACAGCGCTCGGAAATACGAGGAACATCAGCAGGTCTTCCTTTTAGTAATCCATTTAAGATGCTGTCTTGTGGCACTAACTATGAGTAGCTATTTCAATAAATGTTCTGCAAAAATTCGTAGCCTGGGTACTTTTGGAGATCACCGAAGAATATGCGCGTTTCCCTTACTGATTGTGCCTGCACACACTTTTTCTCTTCAGATAGGAAAAATCCATGGGAAATCCACTTTAAACCCAATTCTTAATACATCCTTTAAGAAAAACGAACAGAACCGAGCAGGCATCCAAGAACTAACAATGGAGTGTCCCGAACCATTCGCAGCTACCGAGCACAGTTCTCCCACAAAAGCTGCTAGTCATCCTATTTGGAGATGAAGCCTTCTTACTAAAGCACAGCGATCCCAGCTGTCACTCGCTACATACAGGGAGGAGCTAAGCTCATGACTGGAGCGTGATGGTGTGGAATTGGATCTTTTGTTTCATAGGGAGCATATGAACTAGCTAGCCTACTGTATTTTAACATTTCGACAGACGACCAAATGCCTAGTTGACCGGAATAAAAAGAAGAAGAAAACACTCAATGGAGTGTGAGACTGAGGTAAATTATTGTGCTGCGATTTTGTTTGGTTTAATAAATTTCATATTCTACCGGTTTTTCCTCATTTGTATTCTTCAGAGAAAGTACAGAAGCATACATCGAGTTAGGCTGCCATGTCCGTGGAGTGATTTAAAACTACCTATACAGTGTAATGCTTAAGGACGCGTTGCTGTTGCTGATGAAGGCAACAGCAATAGCCTTTTAATTCTCTTCACGAAGAACAAAAACAAACGAAACGAAGGCAGTTCAAAGCTTTTCTTTCTTTGTCAAATAAAAAACCCTGTTCCGGTGGTCCCGTCTTCTCTCCAGGCACAAGGTTTATAATATCCCTTCATTCTGATCCTTATACTAGCCAATCAGTTCAAATAATAAATATACCAGCAAATCCTTTCAAAGTTGTTGTTACTCATTCGGTAAGTTAGATTGTACTGATATAAAACCCACTTACGTTGCATATACAGTTCTTAGCGTATTCGCTTACGCAGTATGGCGAGCTACGCGATTATCTCGTAGGGCGAGGTTTTCAGGTGCATGATATGTTGTGTTTGTGTTGATGTGCACTTAGGGACCGTTTAATTGCCACACAAGTTTTCCCGCTTGGTTACGTTACAGATGGGCGAATTAATGTTTATGGTCATCAAATACGCACCGCGTGGTTTCCTCTGCAGGCGGATAGCTGTATTCTGAGCCGCTTCACCACGTTGTTCTTTATTTGCGTCCCATTCTGACACTCTCCCCCTACCATTACAGTAATGTCATTGCACTTGTTCTGCGTGAGCGTAAATCGCAAAGTATCTTTGTGAGCTACCTTTCCCCATAAGACGTCCCCAAAATGTATTTAGAAAATGTAATTATTTAAACGGTAAATTGATACCACTGCGGATTTAACTTCAGCGGCTCAAAATGAAAGCTTATTACGTAGAATAAGCTCATTCTTTCAATCAAATTTAAGATAAATTAAACCCAGAAGTGCAGCATGCTCATTTCAACGGCTGAATCAGACATTGTATAAGCTAAACCCATAAGGACCTAGTTACTTAAAAATCAATAGCGCATAGCCAACACATTCTTACCTTTCTCTGTAGGGTTATCATTTACACTCATAACGTTTAAATGAAACTTAAGTATCCATATTCATCTATAAGACAATTATGTAGGCCTACCAGAGTTAGCAAATAGAGATTAAATATTTTCAAATATCTTTAAAAAAAAGAAATATTTCTGTGCACAGAAAACCCCTAGGAAATTAATGATGGTATAAGACAAGACTGAATTTTGGGGTGAATACAGAAACAAATACAGCTCCTAACATAAATGTGAAGCAGAAAGATGAATGTGGCTATAATTAGAATAGCCTATAATAAAAAAAAAAAAACTAGTAATATAATGCAGTCTGTTTTTTCATTTCAATTTGGAATGACCAGTTGCAACTGTAGGCCTTTCTCCTCGTTTCAACATTGTCAATCTGAAAGGGTCACATAGTATGCAATATTTAAGCTGTTTCTTTTCACCCTGCTATGTTCCACCTCAGCTGCAAAAGCTACATTCCTAGAGGACTTCACAGCTAATGCAGCTGACCCAGCTGACACAGGCACAGACACCCAATTGACTGTGGTTGGAGTTACCTCAGCACTCCAACTCTAAGATACTTTATTCATACCAGCCCCTGACTTTGAATAAGTGCCTCGGATGCATCTGAGACTGGGTAGCTCTGGTTTGAAATAGCCAACACAGAACAATAAACAGTATTAGAAGTAAAGTGCAATTGTCTAGAAATGACAATAAAAAAACTGGACTTTCACAAAATTATATCCTCTTTGTTTTGGCAAGTCAGGTAACTCAACTTTTCCACTGGTAATAGAGTCTAGACATAAGCAAGTGGCAGTTTAAATCTCCCTTGTAGCCTTTCATCACAAGCGCATGTGACAAAGAAAAATAGGTCAATGATACCTTTAATAGTGCAATGATTGTTCGAGTTGCTACTAGCCAAATTGAAATAGTCCATACTATTGTCAGTATGAACTACTGTTTTAAATCAATTAAAATCTGAGTTTAAATATGTTTGTTGTTGAAGTGTCTGGTTAGTTTATATTTAATTCATGCAATTTACATGCACCTTGTGAGCAAATCTGTACTGAAATAGAATTCTGGAGCTGTTCAGTCTGCAGGAACAGAGCTGGGTGGTGCAGCTAAACTGTTGGTTTATCAATCATTCTCAAAATTCCTCACCTCATTGTTGATTGGCTCTCATAAAACAAGGAACTGTTCATGTTGTTCAGTTTATAAGCCACCATATGGCTGATCAAAGTCCAAAAGTTTCTCATCATTGCTTACTGACTGACATGGCTCTGCCTATAGGGGAATTTCAGAGTAGTTGATGCCTTCTTGTAACCTGGTGATGAGGGCCCACCTTTCTTTAACATTAGATTCCACAGACCTGTGTCATCAACTATAAAGTCTGCTGATGCCTTCCCAAACTGATCCTAAGTGGGGTTGGTTGCAGGGGTGCAGTTAGTTTATCAGATGATTTGTCTAATGTAATCAGATCATTGTATAGTGAAGCCCCCTGATGGTAAACAGACCGTTACATCCACTTGTGAGTGAGTGAGTTTTGGTCAGATGTGACCAAATTCCTATGTGACTAACATAGAATAGTGCCTACCTACTTCCCTGCAACCCTAGAATGTCCTGCTATTGATATTGTTTTTATTTTTGTCTCATGTTGTTTTAATAAATGTACCCAGGACTCCCTGGAAAACAGTATTATTTTGGACTATCCTGGTGAAATAAGGTTGAACTGATCTGAACTGTTCATTTTGCATCTGTGTAGAAAAAAAATCCCATCACTTAAGTCTCAGGGGGAAAAGGAAAGAGAAACTTAATGTTGAGTTTGGATTTCATATTCCAGCCTGGAATTTTATCAAGGTTAATAATTAATCAGGGCTATTTAGATTTGCTCTTGGTACACCACGATCAGCCCCAAGACACCCATCAGTATTGATCAATTCCACCAGAGGAAACTGGTTTTGGCACGTTCAGACAAAATAAATCTGCTTTTCTCATTTTGATGACCACAGGAAGGGTAAAAATCAGTCTTTTAACATCTTATAAATGTACTGCTGACCCTATTTTAGCAGATGAAAAGTTACAGAGGAAACAAAGACTATGGCACACACATTTTTAATAGTACCATTTCAAAGACCAAACAAAACCACTTCCTACCTTTTTTTAAATGATCAAATAGATCAAAAATCCCTGTGGGCTCATGAGACACGTGAAATTCTCAGAACAGCCAAGTTGGATTACTGTTATTGAGCTACAGTGTTAAGCTAGGCGTTCCCCACAACAAGTACTCAGTTCCTTTACCTTTGAACAATAGGTGGAAAGAGAATACCATTGTTGAGATCATCATACATGGTGGGACCATATACAATATAGATCAGGGTTCCTCAAATCATGGTTCTTGTGGGCTAAGCACTGCTGTTTTTTCACCCTTCCTTTACCTGGGAGTCAGGTGTGAAGCCACTTTGGCCAATCAATTGCATGAATTGTTCAAATAACTACCTGAGAGAAAGGAAAACCAGGACTGATTTTGGATTCCTGGGACATATTTGAGGGACCCTGAAATAGAGTATGGGTTAAGGCTCTTAATCAGCTCACTTCCCTCATCAACTGCACACACCACACCCAGAATGGTCGCATTCCCACTCTAGAATATATGCATATAGCGGGTTTATGCATAGATAGTCATTTAAACATTGATTAAATTAACTCACTATCCAATTGCTCAATTAACCTAGCTGGCCATCAACAGGGAAAGCATCAGTATTAGCAGGCTGCACGCAAATGGTACACACACATCTGACTGGCCATGCTTATTTATTTTTGTCTTCATGATACTTCCTACACTTTTTACGTATGACTTGATTCCTCTCCATTATCCAAAGAGTCACCGGAGTAGAAGACACTTCTTGATAGACTACTCAGGTCATATACTGACTGTGGGGATAATAGCTACACCTGAAACAGGAAGCCAGTATTTAACAACCTTTCACTTGCTTTGTAAAGCATGTTTCACACTGCTTAATTGGTCTCATGGAGGGTTGCAGCAAAACCTGTTTTAACAGGATATCAAGACAATACACCTTTGACTCATTTCAGACACATCCATAACACATTGATGTTACAACAGCTAATTGTATCAAAGAAAATCTGTTGGAGACAAAAAGAACAAGTCATGTGTTTCCCATCAAGAAACATTGGTGTGTTTACAAAAAGCTGGAATGATTTATTTTACTCCTTTCAAAGATTCTAAAGGGGCAAGTAGAAAACATCACCATTCAAGCAGGGGCACAGGGAACACATGAGCCAATTACAAAAATACATATATTTAGTTGTTGCTAAAACTTGAGTAAAGTTTATCTCAATGGGCAAAAATCCAGATGAAATAAATTCAACAAACCAAAGTTCTCCTGGTAAAAAAAATAAAAATAAATTTACTGAACATTTTTAGTAAAATTTATACATTTATGTATTTACTGGAAACATGCCACCCCTTTGCAACCCTACTCTCTGGGCAATGCGATGACCCTTTGAACTCCACAGTGGTTAATGGCATGGTCAGGATCTGGGCTGGTATGTATAAAGCATCGGAGGAGGAGGAGTAAGAGTGCTAATCTAGGATCAGGTTTCCCCTTTCTATATCCTAACCTTATCCATTATGAGCTAAAATCCTAAACTGATCCTAGATCAGCACTCCTACTCTAAGATGCTTTGTACCCTGATTTTGACTTTGAATAAGTGCCTCAGACGCATCTGAGACTGAGTAGCTCTGGTTTGAAAAAGCTAACACAGATCAACAACAATCCTTCCTTCACTCAATCTACTTTTGAAATCCACAAAAGACAACGACAAAACTTTTCATCTTGTAATAAAGACCTCTGCTTTCATATTCAGAAATATTGTTAATTGGTGAATGAATTGCAGACTTCAGAGCAAAAATGAGTTATTCCTCTCTAGCTGCAGAATACTGTAATTAATAGTAAGACAATGTGCATCAACAGCATTTGCATATTTTAGATAGCCATTAAAATATCTTTCACCATGATTATTTTTATCTTCAATTTTTCATTTTTATATTTTCTTATTGTCTACAAAATATCACATTTCCTTTTTTATTTTGAAAGCTTTTTTAATTGCAAGCAAACCAAGCAAGTAATCAAAAGTCAAAAGTGAAATTCTGGGCCTCCCGGGTGGTCTAGTGGTTACAACGTTTGACGCTGGCCACTGCGACTGGGGTTTGATTCCACAGGCCGCGCCAGAGTCGGCTCTGGCCGGGAGTGCCACCAGGGGGTGCTGATTGGCTGCCCGGCCCAGGGAGGGGTGAGGGAAGCCAACATGAAGTTTGCTGCGTACAGCAGTGGTTCTGGAGTACTAGAGTTACGCTCGACAGCTTGGCGAGTGCTGACTCAGAGGAGACAATACTTTGCCCATGTCACTGATGGTCACAGGGCTATGGCAGCAAACTCACAATACGAGGGGGGATTGATACGAAAGTGAAATTCTATGGGGATGCCGAGTGGCTCATCCTGGCACTGTTCTAGTGTGTGGATGGGTCCCACCATCTGGTATCAAATTCGAACCATGCCAGTGCCGACTGTGGTTGGCAACCCTCCAGGACGGTCTTATGAATGGTCTTATGATGTTATCTCCACTAGCTTTGCCAGTTGCTTCTCTCAGTCACCTGCACAGGCATATCAGTGACTAGGCTAGGAATCCCAGTGGGTGACTAGCCTACAAGTGTCAGTGAGGTGTATCATTTGCTGACCTCCATCGACACACCAGTCACCTCCTTTGACCAATTATTTGTCCCATTTTTGTCCCAACCCCCCCCCCCCATTTTTGACATACTGGCAACAAAGGTTTTGCAGGTAGCTAGTGATCTCTCTAAGCTAGCTAGCTAGGTTTAATCACATGGTGATCATCGACAACTGGAATCAACTGATCCAGACTTAATGGATTGTCTCATCTCTATTATTATTTCCCATTTCACACTACAGACTAAATTATATTTTATATTAATTAATTAATTATATAAACAAATAATGAAATGTGGAAATAAATAATGACACCGAAATAAATAATTCAATATTTTACATTTAATTATTTATGTTGACATTTCATTCAGACATTTTATTTCATTCTTTAATTAATTAATGAATATTGGCATATTATTTACTCCATAGTGGTGCACATTTGTTTAGTTTAGTTTGTATGTTTTCATCAAACATATATTAAAATGTGATTATTAACAATATGATCTAAGTTTCTTTGTTTTATTGTTTAAGTAATATCCATTACCCCGCTCAATAATACCAGCTATCATCCTCCCCAAACTAGAGCGTTATATTTGTGTGAGTTTAACTGGTGAACTGTGAAGTGAAGCATGCCTACTTGTCTGTACCCAAATTGACAGAGGAGTTTGCAGCAATGACCTTGGCTTACAAATACAATTTAGTATTCCAAATTGGGAGAAAATAGGGGTAAATTGAAAATTCTGTGTGGTGCATCCAGGTAAAGGACTCATCCTTGGTGCAGTGGCACACCCCACGGAATCGAATCCTAACCATGCCACATGACTGGGAGATTGTATCTGGATGGCCGATGAATATGATTGGGAATTCAAAATTGGGAGAAAAGTACTGCTAAATCACAGAGTTTCAGTGTAGTGACATGTCCCATTGTTTGTTATCGAATCCTGACCACTACCATGCTGACTGTGGCTGGAAGCCATGCAAGTCGACACATCTTTGGCAGTAGCATTGCCCTAAGGGGGGTAGGACTGCAGTTGATAGGATTGTCCCATAGAAAAAGAGTAACTCCTCTGGTCAATCAGGTCTGCAGTCTGCCTGTGCCAGCTGTGCATGGAAGTATACTTCTCCAATATATTCACTGTGCTGCTCAGCAGGTGCACTAGAGAGTGAAAACTAAGCAGAAGCTGGCTGGGAGGAAAGAAAAACTTGGGATAGAAGTTGTTTAAAAAAGAATGAAAATAAGTAGTTAAAAATTACAATACTAGTACATTCCAGGAAAATACTAAGAATGCACAAACCGTTGCATATATCACTTACATAGCCTCTCAAAATGTTAAATAATTCTCTCTCACTCAACTACTTTTCAAACAGCGGCTTCACCTCTGAGGCACTTCAGCCGTGCCCGATCAGTACTTGACCATATCACCCCTTCTCCAAACTACAGCCAAAGTCCATTCAACCCTAATTGAAGCAGAGACATTATTTAATCCACAGTCAAAACTACTGATGCCATTCTAATTGCATGTAGACTTGCCACTGATCTTTATAATCCACTTGTTATGGTAAATCACTGCATACATTCCCCAGTATCCCGATTCTGCAAGCCGTGCAAGATGGCTGCAATGTCAAAACTGCACTTTCAAGATGAGTTAATTGCTCTTCAAAGCCAGATTTGCTTAGATCAGCCCTTTGAACGGGCTGACCTTCTCCGCAGGTACTTGACCTGGGATGGCAGGACATTGCTGGCACCTGCAGGTATGAGAGATCCACTCTGTATGGTATTCATGCCTGGTGATTTGAGTGATCACCTTGAGCCAGGCCCACAGCTTGAATGGAGGACTGTGTTAGGCCATGAATAAGTCAGTGTCAGTGCAGCCCATCCCTATGATAAGGAGTGGCATTTTAAGAGCTGGCAGCATGAGCCTTTAGATGGGACCTGCCATGATGCTACTGTCACAAATGGGCCTCTCGCAAAAATAAAAGAAAAATGAAAAAGCAGCATCTGTCTCAGACGTCAGGCGGCCGGGGCCACGCCCTTCCACGGCAAACCCAGTCACCCGTCTGCCCCCCACCCCTTTCCTGGCCTGGCGCAGGATACTCACTGTGTGTGTAGACCAGCTGATTTAATAACAACTGTGCACAGCCCCTGCTGAATAAATAATCCCACTGCGATAGATCTCATTTGTTTTTCAGCCAGTGCATTTCACTTATGGCCATATGCATGTGGAGGGAGTGTTTTTCACCAATTGGACTCATGCTCTGAATTTCCTATTCGGGTGATTCATCTTTGGCTGAGTGATGCAGAGTGCTTCTTTTGGGCTGCAACTTCATACTAGAGCTTGTTCCTGTTTTGCAGTGTGCGGGTTAACTGGCATAGACATCAGTGAGCACACGACACTGCATACATCATAGATCACCCAGGAGTGAAGAGACACCAAATGTTCAAGTACTGATCAGGAAACCGCGATCAAGACAGCCAAATATAGAACTGCAGCACACAACAAGGATGCATTACAGTGGTCCAGCATACACAATATAATAGAGCAATATTATCAATGCATACAACATGCTAATGCTTATAATACATGCAGTATTCAGACAGGAAACACAGGCCAGAGGGTGAGAGGTGGAATAGCAATTATGGCTCATGGCAGGAGAGGAAGGAAAATAATCTCAGTTTTGACAATGCTGTTGTACCCTTGAACAAGACAGTTGTGATTTTCACAATTGTTAAAAAACATAGGCCTCACAGTATGGTGAGTTAATTGTGGTGATTTTTGAACTTGCCAAAATGTGTTAAGGTAAAGCTAAACCTTGCATTTAATTTGATTTAAAAGTTAAGGAAAATTGTTAATTGAATACACACCATAGTTGTGAAACTATTAACACATCCTTTAAAACATTGGGGCATGTACATATCATCATCACATGAATGCAATCATTCAAAAATATTCTGATTGGTTTTGTCTCTTGTTTCCAGATCAGAGGCATTTTCCATTACATTTCATCTCCGAGCTGCAATTTTCCACCCCAGTTTCATGTATTTCAGGCATAAATTAACTCTGTGCCAGTCAGAAGAAAAAAAAAGTTGCTTCTAACTGGTCCAATGCATTATGCACATACGTACACACACACACGCACATATATACATATATATATATATATATATATATATATATATATATATATATATATATATATATATATGTATATATATATATACTGTATATATATATATATATACTGTCTATACAGTATATTCACACCTCATAAAGTGAGAGGAAATATGTTCTATTGTTTTTATTTTATTTTGTACCAAATACAGTTCAGAAATTCAAGATTCTTTATTGGCAGGGTATACATAAATGTTGCCAAAGAGTGAAGTATCGCTCTCTCTCTCTCTCTCTCCCTTTTCCAATGAGTGAATATCTAATTATAAATATTTCATTTTAATAATACTCCCCTTGGATGAGGGTTGCAAGCAAAGAAAATAAATAATGTCAAACAATCTGTTGTGACAATGGGAAAATGTTCAATGATTGTAATTCAATTATTCATCACAGGCCTGTGTTTGTCAGATCTGGATAACCCGCAAACTTCTGTAACACGTTTATAACCTTTTTGTGTCAACCCAAAGAGCAGATGATAATGAATTAATATGATGATCAGCTAATATGAACTGAAAATGTCATGACATTTTCTGCAGGCAAGATTTCAAAAGCTATTTCTACTATTCATTTTTGAAGCCATGGCGATGGGATTATAAAGTCAGGTTATCATTTTATGTTTTTCAACAGTTAAATGCTATTTTTAAAAGCTAAAATGCTATTTTTAAAAGCTAAAATGCTATTTTTAAAAGCTAAAATGCTATTTTTAAAAGCTAAAATGCTATTTTTAAAGAGTGGCATGTTTTTTCAAAACATTTGACAAAGTAAAACAAAATATTAGTCTAGGACATGCAAATCTTTAGTTTTGTTTCAAATTGAATTAATCTTGTTTAAATGTAAACTATAATGCTTTAGATGTTAAATTATTTGATGTTTGAGGTCAAATAATACATTTCATATTTTAACTGCATCTTTGTTGAATTAGGTGCATTACAATAATTTCCATTAGTAAACATTTATCCAAGCTATAGTGGAGACTGTACTTCTTCAAAATATTTGTATGCGGTATACGATCAGAGAAAATATTTTCTGAGAAAAAAAAAAAAAATATTATAATAGTATGAGAATTCATGGCATAAAGACTACATAACTGTAAAATATAAGTTTCTATGAGAATGTAAATGTGCTCATTCAATCCCCTTTAGTCCATTTTGACTGCCCTTCATTCTTCTCAATATATTGGAAATAGATATGTTTTGCAGCTTTGCCCCAGCCCTATTATTCAGCTCAAAGCATGAGAAAATCAATGCATGAATGAATATGAACAGTCATTATTTCCAGTTATGCTTTGAGACAATACAGGTTCAATTAAGTGAATCAGGTCGTCAAGCACTCAGGAAGCATAGAAACCTGCTGGAATGCTGCGTTCATGATCAGCAGTAAGCATCTCTGTTCTGTGTAACACTGACATACTGTACAATAAAGTATGAGTCTGATGATTAATTAATTTAGTTATTGGTGTAGGATGCATTACCTGGGAGAAGGACTTCCTGTCATACACTTTTTGCACTCTTGGATGAGCAGAAAATTGTAGGAGTTTAGAGAAGGTTCAGGAAGTCATGCCTTTCTACCTGCTTGCTCTATCATCCTATATGACCTTATGGCTTGCACAGCACATACACATATTTATAGTGTTGAATTGTTGTAAACCTATCTAGGTGCCCTTGAAGTCAGGTATAAATTGTGCTGATGCACACAAAGGGGAAATCACATTGGATAATAGCATCAATGCTAAAAGCTCTGCAGTGGGTTTGAATAACGCACTTACAACGGTTGCAATTTCAACCTTACACACATTCTTTTACTGATTAATACTGCATGATTGCTTTTACTGGTGCAATTTAGGTAAAGTACCTTTCTCACAACAGCATTGTCTAGCTAGGGACACAAACACATGACCCTGAAGTCCAAAATCTAGTCTAGTGCTCTAACCATTGTCCAACATGTTGATTAATTAATGTGCAATCCATCAAATCTGCTTGGATGCAAGTTTCATTAATTATAGTCTGTGATACATTTTTAATTGCCTTTTTCATAAACATGCTTATTGTCAGATTAGTAAACAAGAGCAAGCAATTCATCTGATATTAATTTTATAGTTTTTTCTGTAATAGTTTTTTTTAAATGAAACTAAATTTATGGCAAATCAGTCCAGAGATGTGTTTCCACACTATCCTGTGTTGTAGGTATTTTTATATAAATACTGCAGCAGTAATATGAAGAACAATGGAAGCAAGATAAATCCATTTCGTATTGACAGGGAAAATACTGGAGTTTCAAGTCATTTTAAGGTGAGATTATCAGATATACAACAACTTCTTATCTGAGGCCAAGTTGGCTGTTAGTTGAATACAAGACTAGTTAGTTAGTCAGAAGACCACACAGTAAAACAAAGTGAAAAGTCCCCCCACCACCTAATTATTTACACATCTAGTTCAGTTAAACAAGAACATTTTGAGAATTGTGATTAGAGTCAACCTTTGTTCTAAAATAATATTTGTAATAAAATGTTCGTTGATGTAATAAACCACCTAGGGTCTAATAATTTTACTCTGAGAAGCTTTATGAATGTGCCTAGATCTCAGACATGCAAGTTTCCTTCGATTAGGGTGGTAACTAAAAAATCACTAAATATGCAGTGTTATTTTAAGTGTTCTTTTTTTTATTGAACCCAAAATCCAACTCACTGTTTATAGTAGAAGAGTAGCTTGTTAATTAAAAGTACAAAAGTTAAATCAAGTTATATTCATTTTGTATTTACCGTGACCTTGTTGCAATGGAATGTGGTTATTGAGAATGTTACAGAAATAATTAAATTATAAACAATAGTTGTGTGGTCTTAAAAAGTTCTTCTAGCTCAATAAAGTATTTTATGGTCATATGGGTAATCAAACAAAAACACAGCTGTGGTCCATGGCAGAAAAGAGAAGTTGTTAGGAGAAACAAATTGCAGGAAAGATAAGGATGATAACAAAAATGTCACATCGTCAACGCTGTCAAAATCCATTCTGGAAAGACAACAATGAAATATTAAAGGTCAAAGCTCACGAAGCTGATCTGTACAGCAATGCCATGCTAGACAGCTACAATTTTATGTTTTGACAAGGCCGTCAAGCTGGCACAGTCCAACCAAGTGAAAAGCATGCCTCAAACCCCTATCCGTTGTAATACTACAGAAATAAAGGGTTATGCCATCTGTTGCTGTACTGTAATGTTTTTATTTGATTGTCTTTGGCATCCTCCATTCTCACTTGTCACTTTTCATTAATCTATTGGCTAGATATTCTGTATTTTGATTGGAAATATTTTTGACGCTGTAGTTGTGTGCCTTACCAAATAAAGCCAACAACACAAAAGGCAATCTGTGCAAAGAAGACAGGTAAACAAAACTCCCTCTTATTCATTCTAAACCAACTCCCAGATATTTTATGCAAGCACTACGGCTCCTTAGTGAGTGTGGTCGAGTGACTGCTGATTTAAATGGTTACAAAATGTAGAAATATTCTGCTTTCCTCATTAAGCCTGCTTCCCCTTAAGGTTTTGCATTTATCAGGGCCAAGACAGGCAGCCAGATAAGGACCAGTGCAAAGCATTTGACTCTCCTAAAGGGAGAGTCGATACATATCCACATAAATAAATCAATACAAGCATAAACAACATTGCATATACTTTAAGAAAATAAAACTCCTGTGTCAGGGCCACATAATCATGTTTTCAATCAATCAATGTGTTCAGTGGTAGTTGCCAGTGGTTTAAAACAATGGAATAAAGAATGAGCTCATCAAAAAGCTTGTCTTTGTACTGCTTCTGGAGAAAGAACCACTGTCAGCGGGGCAATTATTTCTGGTATACAGAGTGCAATCTTGGGTAGCTGCCACTGTCAAGATTACTGACTGAATCAGGTCATTGACTGGCATTTCATTCATATATCAATATTTTAGAAAATACAGCCTAGACCTAGAGGCAGTGAGGCAGCACAGGCACGGGTGACTTTGGTCTTCACAGGCACCTGACAGCCCAGTTCACTTAACTGAATCATTTTCGTCTTCAATTTTGTAATGGTTTCCCCGTAACTGGAAAAATTCAGCAAAGATTATTCATTATCAGGCTTGCACGGATTGTCGCACTCCTCAAAAATAGCCATTACGCCATTATTAAATGGTACCGTCTTAAGAAAATGTCTTCAGTTTTCATTCCCCGCACGTGTAACAGGTATAATGTCCCCGATGGTGGTCTATAATAAGCCTCTGACTGCACAGTGAGCTGGAGCAAGCCCTGGGTCCCTGAGCTCCTGTGAGAGGGAGAAAGTTCTGATGTCAGCAGAACACCAGCAGGTGATGGAAGAGAAATGGGGCCGGGCGGGGGCCCGACCGACCTCTCCCGACCTCTTCCTGGAGGACTCTGGGAAGCACTCCGGGAAGTGGACGCAGTTAATGTGCAGGGATATCCTGCCGCTCCCCGATCTCCCGCGATCGTTCCCACAGCCCCTGTCACCCCTGCAGGATGCTGCATGATGCACCCGCGCGTTGGACAGGTCCGGTGGGAAGGGGGCTGGGGGGGGTTAACAACGGAGGTGGACGCGGACACTCTCGCCGAGGACGGCCGGTGATGAGATGAGAGAGGAACGCAAATGACATTAGGGCCAGGGACCAGAAGAAACACTATCACCACCTGACGGCAAAACAACAGCTGGACCAATAATTAGGGCTGCCCAGAGCTGTCCCTGAGCTGTGCCCTTTAAGCTGTTACGAATGCACAGCTTAGAACATTGCAGAGTAGGCTACACGCTAACACATTTGTGCCCGAAAGCTGTGAAAATGTACATCAACGCTGCATAATGGTGATAAAGTGGCCTTTTTTCAGATTGTCAATAAATCTGACCATTTTAGAGCATCTTGCAACAACAGCAGGCATGCTTACGTCGCCTTTACAGATGGAAACGGTTTTTGCGTCAGTATGTGTTACATAATCCTTTCATAGATGTTCTACTGATAACCACTCATGACAGTGTTAAAGCATTTGCCAACAACCGTGGATGGCAACAAGGCAACTTCCGATGCACTCCGGAACTACCCATTTCGCCTCTGATCCTATAATTACAGCTTGAAAGGATAATGCCAAGGGATATCACGATTACTCCTTTTTTCAGGACAGGATATAATAATGTTGTAGAAAGATCACATTTCAAAGGAAGGAAATAATTACAAACATATGTATCGCGTCGAAATTTTTACATATATAGAAAAGGAACCCATTCAAGCAGTCGCCTATGCGAGGCCTGGTAGATCTTGACTAGATCTGGTAATCCTAACTAAAACACTCCCTCCAGATTCTTCCCCAAACCCTTTTCCTGCTGAAAAGGGAGGAGTCAGTGGAATGTCAGTGTTGCAGACAAAGCCAGGTAACACCTGTAGAAGCTTCGAAATGAGCCAGCCACTGTGCTGTTCAGTTTAATGTTTCAACACTGCCCCCTTGTGTTGCTGCAATACACTCCATATTTGCTTGACAGACACCCTTGACCAGTTGCTCACAATTTGACATACAATATAACCAATTTATATTGCTTTTTAATGGAACAAATTAGGTTTTACAACTTACTGTTAGATCACTTAGCAGATGCCCATTTATAAAAATATAGATAGAAACATCAATATCAAAAACATGATTTTATTAAACTAGCCCTTGCAGACAAAATAATTATCATACACAATTATACATTATAGCAATCTTAAACATAAACACAGTATAATCATTAACAGATAAATCCTATTCTGTCCTACAATGGACTCTAATGGCGTCTGTGTCCTTCTGGCCCACATACTCTACTTTAAAGTGCCTTGCTTGAGGGTATATGTCACACTTGGAAATAAAATCCAATGCCCTCAAGTCCACAATACAGTGCTCTAACTACTACACCATCTTATACCCAGGCACAACAAAGGCTGACTAAATAATTCATACATTTCAGAAGGGCCTTAAACATTGGGCAGGGGATATGACATAAAGACAAGCCAGTAAATAGATTGAGGCTAATTTCAGCAATGTACTGTTCAGATGACTGTAGTGTCTTTTGTTTTCAATGTGATGTGTTATTTTAATCTTCTTAGTGTAGGTGTGTGTGTCTCTGTGTGTCTTTGTGTGTGTGTGTTGGGAAGGGTTACAGATTTGTTAGGTAGCTTTTATCATACGATCCAGTCCATGCTTTGTTTTTCTGACAGATAATGTATGCACAAAGAGATTGCTCTGCGTTCCCAATGCGAAAGCCTGGTTCAATCAATGTTGAGGTGATATTGCATGGGTGCACATTAGATTTCTTACTTGAATGGAATTGTGAATATATATGGGAATTAACAAATGAAATGATTTTCAACTTGCTTATTGCCAAGTTTATCTGTAGCAGATTGTATAAAACACACATGTGATATGATATGTGTAATTTAAAAACATGAATCAAATTTTAAAAAAATGGATGCTTGGGTGATAAGGGAGGTGGCAAATCAATTAATCAAATCAAATAAATGTCTGCCACATAAAGGCAATAGAAATTAGGAAAAATAAATGTTTTGACACAATCTGTTATGCATACGCAGAGGCAAACACACAGCAAATTCCATGGTTTACAGTATCCTGAAAGATTAATCGCTGACCTCCGATGTGACACACCATGCAGGCACACAGCTTCCAGAAATTTCCTTTTAAAGATTTCTGGCGCATATTCAGGGGATGTTTCAAACACAAATAAATAACAAAGCTGCTATGAGGCTGCTGTCATGAGGCAATGGGACATATTTTCAGGAGGGGAGGAGGAAGCAACTGTGTGCTTTTTAGAGCAATGCAATATTTAGTGTGTGGCATAAACTGCATCTTTAATAGCTCTGTGACCTAGTTCTGCGGAACACTGTAAACTGTTTCCACCAACTGCCGTCGCAAAAAATGTCCTTTAACCATCTTAATGTCAATGACATGTAAGCCTTTTAATTATTCACAGGGAGCCTGTCTGTCTTATTTATCTCTGCACCACTTAATTGAGCTTGAAGTGCCTTTCTTGCACTTTCCCTATGTCAAGCTTGGCGACTGAGGGCCAGTGTGATGGCAGACAATATAGGATAATTAACAAAGGGGCTGTTGACCGAAAACCCCTGCCAATCTGCAAGCTGCAATCACGCGAGCCACACCGATTACAAACCCACAGCCCAGAGGGCTCACATCAAACACAATTAAGGGAACGTCTTTGACCCTGAACAGGTGACCTGCACACATTTGTCAGTTCCAGCTCCACACAAACTAACTTTTGAGACAGCCGGTGCTTCTGACTCCCCCGCAAAACCAAACCAGTTGGGTATGCCAGGTGAGGTCATACACTTTACGGCCTAGTTGAAGTTGTTGTTTTCTTCAGAAAATAAGGATTTAATATTTAATGATAAACCAGTAAAAGTCTTAACCTCCAAGATGACAATTTGGACTGTCATAGATTGTTATTCCAAAGCACAGCACTCAGTTCCCCATCATTCAATTCCCATTTAAAGCCTGTTATATTATTTCTACTTTACCAAATGGATATTCAACAATTAAAATTAATTGAATTAATGAACAATGATGGACAATAATGGATTCATTCAGCACAAAAATACAAAAATAAATATGTTGTAAAACACACACGTATGTTTAGATTGAGGAAACTTGATTTGCCTTTATGAACTGCCCTTCCTCAAAAATCCTCCCTTTTGTGCCAGTGCCAGTTTCAGTGTCAGTGTCAGAGTTAGTGTCAGTGTCAGTGTCAGTGTCAGTGTCAGTGCCAGTGCCATTGTTAGTGTTAGTGCCAGTGTTAGTGATAGTGCCAGTGCCAATAGCAGTGTCAGTGCCAATGCTGACTGGCCGGCAGCCCTATAGGGCAGGAAATAATTGGCCATAGCATCACAGACAAAGAGATGGTTTTAGTCAGTTGGGCTGTCCACCCTTCAGCCCTACGCACTGCTGCTGTCAGGACCCAGAGTATAGTCCCAGTCCATGATTGGAGGAGAGTCATATCGTACAGGGGTAACTGGAGGAACCCTTGCAAACTGCAACCCACCAGAACTCACCTGAATTTGTGTAGCTCTGTAGGTAGAACATGGTGCTAACAACGCTTGGGTTACCCCTGGCAGAACAAGACAAATTGTGGCCAATAGCAGTGGACTCCTGGTCATAGTGAGCTGATGACATAGCTGAGGTCAAAACTCAAACCTACAACTATGGGGAACAGCCTACACTTGTGGTGAGTACCTCTACTAGCTGAACCACTCAGGAGCCTCTGTTTGCCACATCGATTACCTGCATTATCAGATCCCACTGGTTCAGATTCTTGGACACAGCAGTAGCAGCAGGTTGAACTGGCCCAGCCATCTTCTTAAGACATTGGTGCTAGCAGTTCTTGGCCCTGCCATTTGGATTACCCAATTCTGCTGCGGCATTGAAACTGAGCAGCCACTTAAGTTCACCCGGACCTGCTGATTCTCCCTCCATAACATCCGGAGGGTCTGACTGTTCCTCACCCAAGAGGCCAAACAACTCCTGGTCCAGGCCCCAGTGATCTCATGTCTGAACTACTGCAATTCCTTGCTGGGAGGCCTACTGGCCTGCGCCATCAAGCCACTGCAACTAGTCCAGAATGCTGCTGCACATCTGGTGTTCAATCAACCAAAGTTCACCCATGTCACCCCTCTACTCTCCACTCCACCTCCTCTGGCAAACTGACTGTCCCATCCCTCTGGGCGCCCGGCAGCCATTCCTCGCTGTCTCGCCTCTTCTCTGTCCTAACCCCTCGGTGGTGGAATAATCTTCTGCACTCGGTCAGGACCGATCTTCCGCAAGATCAAAACCCACCTTTTTAGACTCCATTACCACTGAATTCTGTACATCTAGCCAATTGTCATCACCACTACCTACTTGTTTAATACTTTTTGTATATGTATACTGAAAAAAATAAAATAAAAATTACAATCCTTTTCCTTCCCTGTGTTACAGGTATGATATGCAGCTGCTAACAATGATGTCTATCCCTATATCACTTGTGGCAGCCGGGAGGGAGTAGTGAGGGGAATGGTTATAGAGGGCAGGTATGTGGCAGCATGCTGGCTCCACCCCATGCCCATATTAGGGATTCCTGCTCAACGAGCTGCACCGGGGGAGAATCTCAGCGCACCTGAAAGGAATCACGGGGCTGAGTGACCATGCTACAAAAAGAGGCGCGGCACTCAGCCAGCGAGAGTACCGCAAGGGAAATCAAAGAGAGTGAGTAGAGAAAGAAGAAAGGAATACAGTGCTGTGTAAATTAAGTGTTTGATCATTTGTTTGGATAGGAGAACCCGCTTTGTGCAACAAACTGGGAACGTCTGACTACCCTACTGGAAAACCCGCCCTGGACCGTGTGAGAATCTGCGCCTGTGTACCGACCCCAGCTATCAGCCCTGACGATTCTCACGGATTACGGATTTCCCAGAAAACCCCAAGTGACTCTCTCTCCCCTTTTCCCTTTCCCTGGAAATATAATAAAATACCAGTGATTATTTCATTCCTTTGGTTGTGAATCTCGTTAATTATCTGGCTTGGTTTCGTGACAACTCCACACTCCCCGGGGTTTGCCACATATGGTGGAGAATCCGGGCAAGTATTCAAACTAAAGCCAGATAATAAACGCACAACCAAAGTAATGGAATCTCGCGGCAATTTTGAGGGCCTCATCGCGCAGCTCATAGCGACCAACCAAGCACAACAGGTGAGGCATGAACAACAAATGGAGGCAGCGGGTGAGGCATGACCAGCTAATGGCTGAACAGTAGCAGCACACAGCCGTCATGCGTGCCGAACTCCAACAACTCATTACCGCCCAGGAAGCACAAGCGGCAGCCAACCTGGTGCAACGGGCTGACCCCGGTAGATATTTAGTGAAGCAAACCGAAGCTGATGACGTGGAAACCTACCTTCTCACCTTTGAGCGCACCACGCAGTGGGAGAAATGGCCGGAGGGCCAGTGGGTCAGCTTGATTGCGCCGTTCCTATCCGGTGTGGCCCAGAACACCTACCAGGACACCTGCGGCCAGACAACCACATATAACGAACTGAGGGAGGAAATCCTGAAAGGTGTGGCTACACCTTGATCACCAGGGCCCAGAGGTTCCAGGACTGGCTCTATGACCCCGCCGCATCCCCCAGAGCTCAGATGCATGACCTCATTCGGCTGACGAAGGGCTGGCTGATCTCAGAGCCGAAGACACTGGGACCCCTCGAGCGGGTGGTCATCGACAAGTTCATGCGCTCCCTCCCCTTTGACGCCAAGAAGCAGGCATGCCAGGCCAACCCCCAGAGTGCGGACCAGCTCGTGGAGCTGGTAGAGGGACATCAAGCGGCCCAAGGAGTGCTCCACAGCAGACGACCGATGAAGGTAGAAACCTATGCGTGTCCAAAAGAACGTCCCGGGACCGAGGACCCCACCCCGGCCAGAGAAACCCTGAAGCTCACTGGCGGCTCGCCGAGAAGACGCCCGGTTGTGATGCCGGACCGTCGGCAGTGTTACATATGTGGTGAGACAGGGCACATAGCGTGGAACTGCCCACAGCGTGAAGACGTCCCGATGCCCACGGCCTCGGCCAGTGAGGTGGCCACAGGATGACCGTGCGGCCTGCTGATGACCTGCTGGGTGGAGGAGAGCGGCACTTCCCCAGTCACCCCTGAGCGGGCCAACGGGAGGGACACCACGGCGCTTTTGGATTCAGGAAGTGCGGTGACACTGGTTCGACCGGAATTCGCACAGCTCCCACACCTGATGAGCACAGTGGGGGTCACCTGCATCCACGGGGAAACCCGGAAGTACCCAACCACCCTTCTCCACCTACAGACCACAAAAGGGCAGTACACTGGACCCGCGGGAATTGTGCCAGACCTACCGGTGCCGGTAATCATAGGCAGGGACATCCCGGTCTTTCGCCCCCTCTGGTTCAGCTTGGCTGGTGGCCACACCGGAGGAGGCGGAGGAGGAGGAAGAGGGCCTGGGCGACCTCTTCCCGATGGACCAGGAAGCGACACCAGGGCCCGCCCCGCTGGCAGGGCGCTTCGGGACGGCCCAGCTGGAGGACCCCAACCTGACCAGCGCGCTCCAGCAGGTGTCAGTGGTGGACGGCCGGCTGATGGACGGGGTAAGTCAGCTAACATATCCCCATTTTGCAATCAAAGACAGACTGTTGTATCAAATAGTAATGAAGGCGGGAGCACGCATGGAGTTGCTGTTAGTGCCCAGCCCGTTTGTTCCCTCTGTGTTACATCTAGCCCACTCACACCTGCTGGGAGCACACCTCGGAGTGGAGAAGACACTGGAGCGCATTAAAGCACGATTTTATTAGCCAGGAGTGAAAAGAGCGGTTGAGGACTACTGCCGCAGCTGTCCGGACTGCCAGCAGGTGGCGCCATAGCCGCACCTGCGGAGCCCGTTGATTCCCCTTCCCATAATTTCGGTCCCATTCAGTAGGATCGCAATGGACTTAGTGGGACCCCTTCCCAGAAGCAATAGCTAACCCCAAGAAGTGTCGCCTAGGCCTGCAGGAAGGGGATTACCTGGGGTACACCATCGGGAGAGGATGCGTGAGGCCCCAGGTAAGGAAGGTGGACGCGATACGGGAATGGCCCCGCCCCCGCACCAAGAAGCAGGTACGCACCTTCATAGGGCTTGCAAGCTATTACCGGTGCTTCATTCCCCACTTCTCCTCCCTAGCCAGCCCCCTGACAGACATGACCCGAAGCCGGCTGCCAGACAAGGTGGCATGGACCGCAGAGATGGAGAAGGCCTTCCAGGCGCTAAAGGGAGCCCTGTGCTCGGGACCCGTGTTGGTGTTGTATCAAATAGTAATGAAGGCGGGAGCACGCATGGAGTTGCTGTTAGTGCCCAGCCCGTTTGTTCCCTCTGTGTTACATCTAGCCCACTCACACCTGCTGGGAGCACACCTCGGAGTGGAGAAGACACTGGAGCGCATTAAAGCATGATTTTATTAGCCAGGAGTGAAAAGAGCGGTTGAGGACTACTGCCGCAGCTGTCCGGACTGCCAGCAGGTGGCGCCATAGCCGCACCTGCGGAGCCCGTTGATTCCCCTTCCCATAATTTCGGTCCCATTCAGTAGGATCGCAATGGACTTAGTGGGACCCCTTCCCAGAAGCAATAGAGGGCACCAATACATTCTGGTGATACTTGATTACGCCACCAGGTACCCAGAGGCTATTCCCCTGCGCACCATGGCAACGAAAGGCATTGCACGTGAGTTGTTGCTGCTGTTTTCACGCTTTGGGCTTCCCGGCGAGATCCTAACCGATCAAGGTACTCCCTTTATGTCCCGCATAATGAAGGACCTGTGCAAACTGATGAAAATCACCCAACTGCGGACATCAGTGTACCATCCCCAGACAGACGGGCTGGTAGAAAGATTTAACCAGACCTTAAAACGCATGCTTAAAAAGGTGATCGAGGCCGACGGTAAAAACTGGGATCAATTGCTGCCTTTCTTAATGTTTTCCATTTGAGAAGTTCCACAGGCATCCACAGGTTTCTCCCCCTTCGAGTTGTTGTATGGGAGACGGCCCCGTGGACTACTGGACATCGCCAAGGAGGCCTGGGAGCACCAGCCGTCTCCCCATCGGACTATGGTGGAGCATGTGGAGGAGGTGAGAGAACGGATGGCGACCCTGTAGCCCCTGGTGAGGGAACACATGGCAGAGGCCCAGACCGCACAGGCACGCGTCTACAACAGGGGGGCGCAACGGAGGGAGTTTGCGCCCGGGGACAAAGTGCTGGTGCTAGTCCCCACTTCCGAATGCAAATTCCTGGCCCGATGGGCCCTACGAGGTGATTGAAAAGGTTGGTGAAGTTAATTACAGAGTGAGACAGCCGGGACGAAGACCCCCGACAAAAGTATACCACATTAACCTGCTAAAGAAATGGATTGCGCGGGAGGCTCTCTTTTCACTCTCCAACACAGGTAGCAGAAAAAATAGAGCCGACGGGGGTACCAATGGGGGAGCAGCTGGACCCGACCCAGAGACAGGACATGCTCGAGCTGGTCAGCACTCGATAGTAACGGAGCCCGGGAAAAAGGTGAAACAGCGGCCCTACCGCATTCCCGAGGCGAGGAGGGAGGCTGTCCGAATGGAGGTAAGGGTCATGCTGAAGGCGGGGATCATCGAAGAGTCGCGCAGCGAATGGTGTAGCCCCATTGTGCTAGTCCCCAAACTAGACGGAACCATCCGGTTCTGTAATGACTTCCGCCAGCTCAATGCCATTTCTAAATTCGATGCTTACCCCATGCCCAGAATTGATGAACTTATAGAGCGGCTGGGGAGGGCCAGATTCATCAGCACCCTGGACCTCACTAAGGGTTATTGGCAGGTACCCCTGGCACCCGAAGCCCGAGAGAAGACAGCCTTCGCCACCCCGGACGGCCTATTTCATTACCGAATGTTGCCATTCGGGTTGCACGGGGCCCTGCCTACTTTTCAGAGGGTGATGGACCGGGTCCTCCGACCCCACCGAGACTACGCCGCCGCGTACCTGGATGACATCATCATTCACGGGGAGGAGTGGGGAAAACACCTTGAACAAGTGAGTGCAGTGCTGCGAGCCCTGCGGGAGGCGGGGCTGACTGCTAACCCCAAGAAGTGTCGCCTAGGCCTGCAGGAAGGGGATTACCTGGGGTACACCATCGGGAGAGGATGCGTGAGGCCCCAGGTAAGGAAGGTGGACGCGATACGGGAATGGCCCCGCCCCGCACCAAGAAGCAGGTACGCACCTTCATAGGGCTTGCAAGCTATTACCGGTGCTTCATTCCCCACTTCTCCTCCCTAGCCAGCCCCCTGACAGACATGACCCGAAGCCGGCTGCCAGACAAGGTGGCATGGACCGCAGAGATGGAGAAGGCCTTCCAGGCGCTAAAGGGAGCCCTGTGCTCGGGACCCGTGTTGGTGGCCCACTCACACCTGCTGGGAGCACACCTCGAGTGGAGAAGACACTGGAGCGCATTAAAGCATGATTTTATTAGCCAGGAGTGAAAAGAGCGGTTGAGGACTACTGCCGCAGCTGTCCGGACTGCCAGCAGGTGGCGCCATAGCCGCACCTGCGGAGCCCGTTGATTCCCCTTCCCATAATTTCGGTCCCATTCAGTAGGATCGCAATGGACTTAGTGGGACCCCTTCCCAGAAGCAATAGAGGGCACCAATACATTCTGGTGATACTTGATTACGCCACCAGGTACCCAGAGGCTATTCCCCTGCGCACCATGGCAACGAAAGGCATTGCGCGTGAGTTGTTGCTGCTGTTTTCACGCTTTGGGCTTCCCGGCGAGATCCTAACCGATCAAGGTACTCCCTTTATGTCCGCATAATGAAGGACCTGTGCAAACTGATGAAAATCCCAACTGCGGACATCAGTGTACCATCCCCAGACAGGCGGGCTGGTAGAAAGATTTAACCAGACCTTAAAACGCATGCTTAAAAAGGTGATCGAGGCCGGCGGTAAAAACTGGGATCAATTGCTGCCTTTCTTAATGTTTTCCATTTGAGAAGTTCAGGCATCCACAGGTTTCTCCCCCTTCGAGTTGTTGTATGGGAGACGGCCCCGTGGACTACTGGACATCGCCAAGGAGGCCTGGGAGCACCAGCCGTCTCCCCATCGGACTATGGTGGAGCATGTGGAGGAGGTGAGAGAACGGATGGCGACCCTGTAGCCCCTGGTGAGGGAACACATGGCAGAGGCCCAGACCGCACAGGCACGCGTCTACAACAGGGGGGCGCAACGGAGGGAGTTTGCGCCCGGGGACAAAGTGCTGGTGCTAGTCCCCACTTCGAATGCAAATTCCTGGCCCGATGGGCCCTACGAGGTGATTGAAAAGGTTGGTGAAGTTAATTACAGAGTGAGACAGCCGGGACGAAGACCCCCGACAAAAGTATACCACATTAACCTGCTAAAGAAATGGATTGCGCGGGAGGCTCTCTTTTCACTCTCCAACACAGGTAGCAGAAAAAATAGAGCCGACGGGGGTACCAATGGGGGAGCAGCTGGACCCGACCCAGAGACAGGACATGCTCGAGCTGGTCAGCACTCGATAGTAACGGAGCCCGGGAAAAAGGTGAAACAGCGGCCCTACCGCATTCCCGAGGCGAGGAGGGAGGCTGTCCGAATGGAGGTAAGGGTCATGCTGAAGGCGGGGATCATCGAAGAGTCGCGCAGCGAATGGTGTAGCCCCATTGTGCTAGTCCCCAAACTAGACGGAACCATCCGGTTCTGTAATGACTTCCGCCAGCTCAATGCCATTTCTAAATTCGATGCTTACCCCATGCCCAGAATTGATGAACTTATAGAGCGGCTGGGGAGGGCCAGATTCATCAGCACCCTGGACCTCACTAAGGGTTATTGGCAGGTACCCTGGCACCCGAAGCCCGAGAGAAGACAGCCTTCGCCACCCCGGACGGCCTATTTCATTACCGAATGTTGCCATTCGGGTTGCACGGGCCCTGCCTACTTTTCAGAGGGTGATGGACCGGGTCCTCCGACCCCACCGAGACTACGCCGCCGCGTGCCCTGGATGACATCATCATTCACGGGAGGAGTGGGGAAAACACCTTGAACAAGTGAGTGCAGTGCTGCGAGCCCTGCGGGAGGGGGCTGACTGCTAACCCCAAGAAGTGTCGCCTAGGCCTGCAGGAAGGGGATTACCTGGGGTACACCATCGGGAGAGGATGCGTGAGGCCCCAGGTAAGGAAGGTGGACGCGATACGGGAATGGCCCCGCCCCCGCACCAAGAAGCAGGTACGCACCTTCATAGGGCTTGCAAGCTATTACCGGTGCTTCATTCCCCACTCTCCTCCCCTAGCCAGCCCCTGACAGACATGACCCGAAGCCGGCTGCCAGACAAGGTGGCATGGACCGCAGAGATGGAGAAGGCCTTCCAGGCGCTAAAGGGAGCCCTGTGCTCGGGACCCGTGTTGGTGACCCCGGACTTCACCAAACCACTAGTGGTACAGTCAGATGCATCTGAGACAGGGGTGGGTGCCGTCCTTTCCCAACTACGAGGAGGTGAGGAACATCCTGTTACTTATATCAGCCGTAAACTGCTGCCCAGAGAACAGAAATACTCCACGGTGGAAAAGGAGCGCTTGGCGATCAAGTGGGCTCTGGAAACGCTCAAATATTATTTGTTGGGACGACACTTCACCCTTGTCACTGACCATGCACCACTAGTGTGGATGTCCCGGAACAAGGACAACAACACACGGGTCACCCGCTGGTTCCTATCCCTGCAACCATTTGCCTTCTCTGTCATCCACAGGTCGGGAGCGGCCCACGGGAATGCAGATGCACTGTCCCGGAGGGACGCGCTGGGAATCTGGATCGCACCTCCCTCCCGGTCGGAGCTGAGGGGGTGGGTGTGTGGCAGCCGGGAGGGAGTAGTGAGGGGAATGGTTATAGAGGGCAGGTATGTGGCAGCACGCTGGCTCCACCCCATGCCCATATTAGGGCTTCCTGCTCAACGAGCTGCACCGGGGGAGAATCTCAGCGCACCTGAAAGGAATCACGGGGCTGAGTGACAATGCTACAAAAAGAGGCGCGGCACTCAGCCAGCGAGAGTACCGCAAGGGAAATCAAAGAGAGTGAGTAGAGAAAGAAGAAAGGAATACAGTGCTGTGTAAATTAAGTGTTTGATCATTTGTTTGGATAGGAGAACCCGCTTTGTGCAACGAACTTGAAACGTCTGACTACCCTACTGGAAAACCCGCCCTGGACCGTGTGAGAATCTGCGCCTGTGTACCGACCCCAGCTATCAACCCCAACGATTCTCACGGATTACGGATTTCCCGGAAAACCCCAAGTGACTCTCTCTCCCCTTTTCCCTTCCCCTGGAAATATAATAAAATACCAGTGATTATTTCATTCCTTTGGTTGTGAATCTCGTTAATTATCTGGCTTGGTTTTGTGACAACTCCACACTCCCCAGGGTTTGTCACACACTGCACTGATCTCTTGCACAAACTATAATTGTTCTTATCATGTATTAATGCACATCTTGTAAGTCGCACTGGATAAGAGCGTCTGCTAAATGCTTAAAATATAAATGTAAAATGTAAGTGAAGTAAGGTCTCTTTTAAGCCAGAAGACCCACCCATAGAGGGCTGCACTGAAGTTGAATACTGACTGTCTTCACGACGCAGTAGTTTTGCCCATTCTTATTAGGAGCATGGTTAAGTAGGTGACAAGCTACTCACTCCCTGACCTATCTTGGGATATTACTGTCCCCAGCCCATTTTTCCCTCACTTTCTCACAATGACTTTATGAAGAAAAGGCAGGCATTTAGAGGAGAGAAACAGACAGTGCTGACAGAGCAGGTGAACGCTGTTATCACCAATAATGAGGAGCTAGCTGGGTTGCCCAAGTAGTTCCAACAGACTGACCTAGTTTGGGGTGGAACTACCTTGGTTGCAAGCAGGGTTGCTACCAACATGGGGTGAAGTCTCAACATTTTTCTAGCCAGTGAAGACCCTCTACACCCAGTAGAATGTACAGGAGCTCTTTGAGGGAGTTCTCTACTGTGCCTAGTATGATCCAGAATGGAATATTGCATGCTGCTAGCTGATGGTGCCCAGAAACATGCAGCCTATGATTTACTGAGCTGTAGATAGTATGGCACCTGGTACTTTGAAAGGATGAGGACTCGTCACCACCTACAGGCCCGACTGCTGCCATAATGTTGCCAAAGCCACAGGTGCCACACCTACACTGCCAGGAAAAGGCCTTCCAACAGATCCTGAGCACATGGGAACCAGTATACCCGAATGTGTATGGACCACCACAGCATGTCCACCATTCCTAACCAGTTAATTTGGAGCCTCATCAGGAGTTGTAATGGTGCAATGGAGGAGCTGCCAGTGATTGGGAACAGAATTCTGAGACCCAGGTGTACCACCAACATGCTTGAATGTATGTGTAATTCTAATGTGTTCATACCCACAGACCCACTTTACTTCCAACAGACACAGTTTTTGTGCTTGAGCTGACAACCCTAGAATGGTGTAAGAGGCTAAAAGTGAGAGCTCATGCTAGCTGCAGCAAAACTATGTAAAAAATAGATTGATTTAAATGGCCAATATGTGAGGCTCCATGACTAGATATCATTATTTGTTACCTTTTTAGTTGCTTTGCTCTGTTTTAGTCTCTTGTTTTGAGTTAATTGTTTTATTGAGTTTATTGTCCCGTGATTTGTCAATTGTTAATTGATTCATTGTTTTAGTGTATCTGTGCCTCGTTTTCCCTGATTGTTTTTGGTTATTAGTTTCAGTAATGTCACCTGTGTCTGGTTTAGTTTCCCCCTACTTAAGCAGTGTGTTTCCTTGTATCTGTGCTCAGTCTTGAGATTGTTCTCACCTAGTCTTCACTGTGCTACTATTGTATTTTCCTGAGTCTCCTTGTTCCCAGTTTTGTTTGTGCTACATTTTCTAGTTAGTTTTTCTATTTTTTTCTGTATAGTTAGTTTCTTTAGTTAGCTTTTGGAGCCTCGTCTCCCAGTTATTTTCTCTGTGTCTTTTGTACTTCAGTGTTTTTGTTATTGTCTTTTGTTCTCATTCATCCAGTAAATAGCTACCTTTGTTTACCAAAACTATCTTGGCTCCTGTCTCGTTCTCTGCACTTGGGTTCACTCAGTCCACCACCTAACAGCAAGACTGAGACAAACTATGAACCCAGCAGAGAACGTCAATCCAGAGATGGATCATTTGCGATCCACACTGGCGAACCAGGGAGCTACGGTCGGATGCCATGAGCAGATGCTGAACCA
Source organism: Aldrovandia affinis (assembly GCA_029706075.1). NCBI lineage: Eukaryota > Metazoa > Chordata > Actinopteri > Notacanthiformes > Halosauridae > Aldrovandia > Aldrovandia affinis. The sequence goes on from JAINUG010000069.1 coordinate 4,245,573, forward strand.
AATTTTGAACAATCTGCAGATGCTCAACCAGGCATCGTTTCCACCAGGAGTTCCCACGCCACCAAACTCAAGTCTTCTTCAAAACCAAGAACCCCGACTACCACCGCCGGAGCGATACAACGGCAACCCGGGTGGATGCCGGGGTTTTCTCACCCAGTGTTCCTTGGCTTTTGAGCTCCAGCCATCCCAGTTCCCTACCGAGTGCTCCCGAGTGCTTGACCTCCTGCCTGGTTCCTGCCCCTCTCAAGGTTGTCTTTTCTCTCTCTCCACTCCCGAGACTAAGGCCATGAGGGAATATATTCAGGACGCGCCCATCAGGCTACATCAGGCCTTCTACATCTTCGGCTGGAGCGGGGTTCTTTGTTGGGAAAAAAGATGGTCTTCGGCCCTGCATTGATTACAGAAACCTTAACAATATAAATAAATAGCACCATAATGTTAAAGCTTGAATTATATACTTTCATTTAAAAAATGTATTTGTATGTTATGCCACTCTGCTCTATTTTAATATTAGCAGAAGATATTTTTTTATTAGCATATGTTTAAAGTACGCTATTCAATTCCAAGCCTCGCAGGTATTTGCTCCAACCACACACTACACCGCCTGATTTCACGAATTAGTTTACATCCTTGGTCCATTAGGTGAGATAATAAGTTAATAAGTGAAATCAGGGGGCATGGTTGGAGCAAATAGTTTACATCCTTGGTCCATTAGGTGAGATAATAAGTTAATAAGTGAAATCAGGGGGCATGGTTGGAGCAAATACCTGCAGACACTGTAGCCCTCAAGGCATGAAATTGAATATCCCTGGTTTAAAGCAATACATGTTTAATGCTGAACTTTGATTGGTAAACTAAATCATCTTTTATGGCTCTAAATGTTGGGAAGGTGTGTCACCTGCACTTTAAAATCACAGGCATCCATTGTAAGCCACCTGGTTCACAAAGATGGTATTTATTTTAATTTTAAACCATTTACTTGCCATGCTTGTGTGGATCAGATCCTGAATAAGACACCATTTTGCTAAGTTTCACAGTAATTTGGAAAGGACAATAAAGATATTCTGTGCTATGTTCATTTGTCATTTACATATCAGCCTACGTACATGCATTTCTATAGCAGGGCTGGACATTCAGAGAAAAGCCTAAACTTTATTTAAGTACAATTTATGAAGTCTCAAACCCCTTTAAAGAGAAAAAGAGAATAATAATAAAAATAATAATGAAAAAATAGTCAAAGCATAACAGAGATTATTTTTAAAAGAGAGGAGGGGGGCTGGGTGATCGGGGATGGGCTAGAGCAGGTCAGGGTACAGGGGGACAAAAACATGGGATATTGGACAAAAGATGGGGGACTACTATTGGATTAACTTTAAAAAAATACATGTGGGTGTGGTGGGGGTTTGGTTTCATAATGGCCAATCAGAACACCTATTTTCTATCCCTTTAAATGCCAGTGCGCTAACGCTATAGCAAATTGACAATTTCCTGACATGGATGACAGTTTTGCGCGCCTGCGCCAGGAGCGCTTCTCAAAAGAGGAGAGCGAGGAGGTGCAGAAAAGTTGGCACGCGAATCAGAGGGGGAAAACAAGGCGCACATTAATTTGTTATTTTCATGATTTGAGTTTATATTTTGAGAAAGTGTTTTATTCTACCATATTTTTCCTTATTTATTGTCTTTCCAACTTAAAAAACAATGTTTCTTTTCTTCTAACTTAATGTAATTGTTAAATGCAAAGCAATAAATAAAGAAACTCACAACTGCAACTAGGCCTGTTTCATTTACGGAGGCCCATAGTCTTCTTTTTAAACAAATCCTTTTGGTGAAAGAAAGGAACTGACTCACCTCCGTGTCGGATTCGTTTCTTTGGTTAACCATTTCCACCACTGGGCTCTAGTCTGTAGTAGCCATTAGCCAATGACAGTACTGAATCGCTTCAGCGGGGCGTGCTCTCTGAGCCCCTCCCGTCGGGGTGACCGAAAGCAACAGTAACGTCAGTTCCTGAACTGGAACTGACTGAGGACCGAATTTGTGAAGGAACTGGAACTGGACATGCTGTTGCTCTCATTCCACGTTCCATGAGGCAGATCCGGATCTGGAACGAGACACTAGCCTATGTAGTCGCTGCAGCTCTACGTCTCTCCCTCCCCATAATGTCTTCATATTGCAATGACGAAATTGCCTAGGACTGAGTATACAATTAAAAGCAACTGGTTTACACTAGTTGCTTAGCCCAGCAGTTACATATGAGAAACACTTAGAATATAATCTACTCCCAATTAGTAAATAAACAAACCATGAACGAAAGAGGCTATTTCCCAACGGAGACGTCACAATATTTTATAGTCGCAAACTTGGTCTAGTCACAACTCGAGAAATGAAACCACATCATTATATTCCTTTATTCAAACATAATATGATAGGCTATATGAATGTATCACAACTTTGTTGATAATTCTAGAGGTCAACATTGTTTTAACATTGATGCAGATAACTTGGTGAACAATGTAGGCTATGATGCAGGAAACAGACACCATGCAAGTCACACCTTAATCAATCAATCAATCAATCTTTATTTTTGTATAGCGCCATTTACAAACAGGTTGTCACACAGCGCTTCACAATTGACATTTTCCAGAGGGAATCAAAAAACCAGAAAACCATTGGAGCCAATGTGGGAGATTGGAAAATTATTCCCTGACCCCTTAAAAGGCGGTCGAGATGAACTCCAGGAAAATGGTGGGATACAGAGAAAAACAAAACAAATTGTCCTTGGGGCTCATGAGGCTTAACAGACCACCGGAAGGGCATTCTAAGTGTAAGGGTGGGGTGGACCTCATCCCTCCAGATACCAGGGCAGGGCGGGGGATGGAACCAGCAGCTAGGGCCCAAGCCAGCGGCATCCGGCTAACACATGGCAGGGGTGGGGGGTTGACTCTGGGGCAGGTGAGCTCCGGGCAGGTGCCATGAAGCCGGGGAGAAAAGAGGAAAGGTGCAATTATGACTATGATAAATATCACACCGGATCAGGGGATCCTGTTAGCCAAAATAAATACCTAGGTGGCACATAGGCTAAATGTTAATGATCACTTGGTAATATGTAGCCTACTTACAAAGGTTGTCCTTTCAAGTATTAGTTTTTTTTAATTTGGAGATTTTTCTTCTGATCTGAGAAATTAACCATGAAAGGCTTTTATCTTTAGGCTGTTTGTTCCATGTTACCAATTAAATATTATCATTGTGGTTGATATTATGCTTTTATTGTTATTGTTATCGCGGGAGTCTGACCGATTGCAGCAAAGGAACTGCTGAACGAATCCGTGAACGAATCCTTTTAGGGAACTGAGTCAAAGGATCCGTGTACCTGAAAGGAACCGTAACGCCCACCACTAGTCTCAACGAATGAATGCGATCCGTGTTTGATAAAACCGGAAGTAGATCTTGAAAAACTTGAAACATCAACAGGAAGTAATTTTACTGCTAATGTATGTGTTTACGTGGTAATATGTTCTATAATTGTACATGTAAACGTTTAATATATTACATAAAAAGTGTTTTAAGTTATACATTAAAAATAAGAGCTAATGATAAAGTCATGACATAAAGTAAAGTACTGGCATACATGACGTTATTATAGCGGCGCCTTTTTTTTTTGAATGGACTACAGCAACCACAGTGCATTGCCTTACACAACCCAGCCAAACATGTACCCCCTCGTCTGTAATTATTTAACTGATCGATTCTTCGTGCAATTTGTGTTAAATGGCTCTTGACACGTATCGACTTGAATGGTAGTTTATTATAAGCAGTGTTTTCTGTGCCGGACATATAGCAGCTCGCTGACGTTTAGCTTGCTTAGCTAACTACCTAGCTGGCTAACGTTAACTGGCTGGTGGTTCGTGTAGAAATGTGATGACATTAGCTAGCTAAATCTCACTAGCTAGCTAGCTTGCTATATTAGCAATAGCTGGCTAGCTAGCGAAGTACGTCGTATTTTTGTAAGAGAAGTCGGCATGGTCACACGGCGGAAGGTAAGTAAAGTTAGCAAACGTACTATCTCATACAAGCTAGTTATATAGCTGTGGGTTGTGTAGCTAGTATTAACCTAGATACCTAGCATAGCAAGATGGCACTACCCACAAAGCAAGGCCAGGTACATTAAGTAAGCTAGCAAGCCTGAACGTCAGTATTATTACCTCGATCAATTAGCACTACGTAACGTTAGATAGCTAGATACACAGAGCATCAGTGACTACTGTTTTGTGTACATTATAACGTTACTGGCTAATTCAGATCTCACTATCTCGGCCTGCACGATGATGTGATGATTAGCTTATACGTGTCAAAATAGTTTGGGATTTTTACTTCTTTCCGACAAAGTGCATCACGTGAGAGTCGGTACAAGGAACTAGTTCAAGTAGCTAGATAATTAGCTAGCTAGATTGCTAATGTTTTATCGCAGAAAGTAGAAGGTCAATAATCAAGCAATAAATCAGAGGGTAACCATACAAAACATGTTATGTGGGGTGGAAGCCCAAACAAGTTAGCTAGCTAGTTAGCTAACGCTACCAGATTCGTTGACATTTGGAGGAGGGTAGCTCATGTTGGCTTGCCATTTCACGTAGCCTGAATAACAGGCTTTGGTTCAGGACAATATAACACATTTGCTGTAACTAGCAAGCAAACTAGAAAGATGGCTAGACTAGGAAAAATATGTTGTGAATCTAGCTAATATTACGTGAAGTAACTGTCATATGGTTCACAGTCAGTATTTTGCTAGCTGCAGCGAACTATATAACTAGCTAGCAATATATCAGTGAATTATTGATGATATTTCGTAATTTTGCCCCTTACATGTGCAGGTAGGGTACTTATTATATATTCGTTTATTGTGTGTGAGTGACACGTCTTGAAGTTACACATGTTTATTGAAGTTAAAAAGCTAAGGACATTTTCCTCGTGTGAGGTTTATTGTATCGATTCATTTATTTGATAAATCCTTGTAGCTAACTAACGTTAGTTTGTGATGTAACATTAGCTAATTAAATCATATAGCTAGATCATTGATCTCATGTTTACAAATTATTAAGAAATTGTGATACATGTAACGTTATGCCTGTCTGATTAGTAGGTAACATTTATTGGCTGTGCTAGCAATAGATACTGTTTGTTTTTTAGCTAACTGGTGTTATATTGGTTTTTAATTATTAGAGGGTGAAGTCGGGAACATATTTCAGCACCGCCGGGACATATCTTCTGGATGCACAGATTCGAAATCAAAATGTCATTAGCTGCAACGTGCTGTCCTGTCCTGGCTGCAACTCCTAGTTTGAGGCCACGCTAAGAAAGGGAGGAGGAAGAGAGACCTACAGTATTTAGCGCCATGAATCTACACCAAGTCCTTACAGGGGCTGTCAACCCGGGAGATAACTGTTTTGCTGTAGGAAATATCAACGATGAGCCTGTCACGGTAAGGACGTTCATGTGATCATTCATTTTTCCACGTAAGGTTTTATTTCTTATAGGATCACCCAGTATAAAGCACTTTGAATTCTCAAGTCTGTGATTGACAACCAGTTAATTAACTCGCCAAATCAAATTGTGGAACAAACATGAAAACTGAAAATGACCCACTTTTATGTAATGTGTACCCTGCTAACATGCAGCATCCCTCAGCAATCCAACAGTAATTTACAGAACAGAGAATTCAATACTCTGCCCAGAGCCTCCCTCAGTACAGATCAATGGCAGACTATTTTTGTGTATGCCCTCCCTTCTGTTGGCAAGGTAAAACATTGCAGTTTAAGGCAGACATGACCTTTAGTTAACTCAAGTATTTTGTCAATTGCCATTCTTGCTATGCTGTCAGACTGTATAATGCATGAGGTCATTACAGATTAATTTGCCTTGGGCTTGCTGAACATATGTAAAGTTGTAGTGGAAGTCATTTTCATCTATTGTGTAGCTGTGCTCACATAGCCTAGTTATTTTGTATGTAGGTTTAGACCCTTTGTAGAGGAAAACCTTTTGTTTATGCATGCCCAGTGTATCATGTAACTTGTACTTACTACTATAATTTATTTGTTCAATGCCTTTATCAAGGGTGGGTTATACCCATTTTCTAGTTCCAAAATTGTTGAACCAAGTCATGCTGAACCTGGCTGGGCTGGGCTAATCTACAGATTTTCTATTTGAATATATTCTGACTGCATAGGGAGAGATATACGATGTCAGATTTTTAAGCAGGTGGGAAAGAAATGCATGTATGGAGTTTGGAAAAACAATGTCAGCTGTATTAATGTCATCTTTGTTGAGTGGTGCAATTTATAAGTAGTCTACTGCAGTGGTTCTCAACCTCGGTCCTGGGGACCCAATGCCTATGCTGGTTTTTGTTCCAACCATAATTACAACCTCTGAATTGTAACTTGTTGTTAATTGTTCTTTATACACTTTTAGTTTCTAATAAAGTATTGATTTACTCTCTTAAGGCCATGTTATGTCAGAAATATCTATGCATTCCATGAACAATAAATGTCCAATATAGACATCTCAGGATTTGTAATCAGTCAGATCAATATGCGCTCATTTTCTGTAATGTGCTATATGACACATGATTCCCTTAGAAAGAGGTTCCCTTTTTAATTGATTCAATTATAGACCAGCAGGTGAAATCAACAGGGGCCTAATTGTTGAAAGTGTGGACACCTGGTCACTGAACCTAAACCATTTGTCGAAATTGAAGCGTTCATTGAAAGCAAATTGCAATGAACCAAACATTAATTGTGCTAAAATAAATGTAATTAAAAAAATATGATAGAACTTACACATGTTTATACATGTTTTCAACAGCCTTAATTGATCAAGAGATTGGCTGTAACAAGAACCAGCATGCACAGTGGGTCCCCAGGACCGAGGATGAGAACCACTGGTCTACTGTATACAGCTACTCGTGCGTCCTGTGATCAATGTTAGCATTGCTGTTGATAGCTACAGCTATTGTATTAATTTTGTTAGAAAGGACGAGAATGAACATTTGACACAAGCGAACATGGATGGATTTGGGGGCGTGCACAGTCTTTGGGTAGTTACACTTTATGGAATGTAGCCAAAAACCTCTTCACGGAGCTGAGTTGACACATTGAGTACAGTTGTTCATGGTTGTGTGGTTACAGATAGTAAGGACAAGGATAATGAGTATTACATATTACATAGCTATATAAGATTCAGCTGCAAACATACAAATTAGCAAGTAGCCAAATTAGCCAGTTAGAAAGCCCAAGTGCAGCCAACAGAATAACTTGTACCTTGAAGTGACAGAGCACAATTTGATGCACTACTTTACCCTCTCTCCTGTCATAGGCATATGCTTCTGGCTGTGACATTGTTATCTTGGGCAGTGACTTTGAGAGGCTGCAGATCATTCCAGGGGCAAAACATGGAAACATCCAAGTGGGTTGTGTGGACTGCTCTCTACAAGGGGTCAGGTAAGAGATAGTGTGTCACTGCTGCCGGTTTCATACCCTCTTAGCAGCATATGGTTTTTCTTTATCTCCACAATAATCCATAACAATCCTCTCATTACAGTGTTGATTTGAAGGCAGGAAGTGAGAGATGAAAGGATATATTAGTCAGCGTTAATAAGACCGATCTCTTTCAAGAGCATGATTTGATTAATTATTCTCCTTTGGGGCTTCAATTTATGTTCTTGAACTTGAGCAGTTTTGGTAGCCATGTGAAGTCTTGCTTAAGTTTTGGAAAATAATCAAATGTTAGGCTACTTGAATTCGGAATGAAGATGATGTAGTAGCATGTGTTTTTTAGATTTTTTTTTGTAATTTAACACATTGAATGAGGAGTGATTCTAAACAGCTTATTGACCTTAAGCTTTTCAGCTACCCGTGTGAAATCTAGCATACTAGCTTCAGGGAATTGTTTAAGTTGCCTGGGATCTACAGAGACATAATATGTTCTATGAAAAGAAAAAAAGTCTTACACCTCCTGCTTTTATTTCAACTAACTTTGGCAAATGGTTATTAATTCTGCATGGCATTGCAATTTACTTTATTTTTAGACTTCACTATTAGCTACAATTCCAGTGAAATTTGATAACGTCTCTAAAAATCAATGTCAGGTTTACGAAGACATCTGATCAGTTTCTCCATTGAAATATTTTGGTACTTAAAACCAAGTGCAATCCAGTAACTTCTCCAAGTTTTAATTCAAAGGAACTTGCATAGCCATGCAAGAAACGCATAACACAGGTTTGTGTTATGTGAGCCTCAGGATTGTGTTACATTTCAGTGATGATATTTTGAAATATTCTTACAGTCCTGGTGTAGGTTGAAGCCTGATGCCTGGTGCCAAGAAAAAAATGTTTTCATCATTACTGTTTTTGTGAAACTCTAAAGCTTCAGAATAGTAGTACATACAGAACTTGAATTGGGATTCTCAGTGTGTTCAGTTTTCTCAAGGGCAACCGTCTTCTATGTCTGTTCATGTGCAAGCCACATGTATTTAAATTAGTGTATTTAATTAATGCGGAATAAAATCTGTTGATCTAATCTTATGCATGCTTTTCTTTTACTTTAATCCTCAATCTGTGGAGATGTATTTCGTTTTTCCTGTAGCTTTTACCTGTTCTCAAATCTATTTAAGAAATTGTTTTGGGTTTTGTAGGGCCTTTTAAAAGTCATTTACAGGGTGTTGCTGCCCTTTACTGTGTCCTGGATGTCGCATGCTTTGCAGGTGTTCAGGTGATCATGTATGGAGCCAAGATAAAAATTCAGGCTGACCAATGCTAAATAAGCATGTCATGTGATGGTCCATTGTTTCCATGAGCCTTGGAAACTTAGTCATTGTGCTATACAGTGATTTGGGTAGATTCAGTAGAGCAAATTCAGTGTGACCTGTTCTGCGTTTAACCCAACACTACCTGGAACTGGAATGTATTCATTATAACTGAAATTATATAGGTATTTCTGAATGAGGTGTACACACGTATATGTCCATATAAAGTGTAGCCTGCATTATTGTTTCAAGACTTCAGAATGTATTTGGGATGGTTTTGTGCATTTATTACAACAAAAAAAATGTGCTGAAAATTGCATGCAATTCCATGGTCTTTGAGAAAGCTGCACATTATAACCACTGAAAAGGGGGGCAAGTGGTGTCTCATTGTTTCGATAAGTCTGTCATCGAGGATGGTCAGGCCAGAACTGATGCCGACGTGTGATAGGATTTGTCTGTGTTTAATTCAGCAAACGAAATGCAGCAAACTGACTTAACTGATAAAATAGGCACCACTGCAAATAAGCTTAACTGGGTGCAAGTAGGATAGAGGCAAACAAAGGAGCAGCCTGTTGAAAGTGTCCTGAGGATAAAGAACAAGTTATTTTGGTTGCTCTCTTGCTTTTGTGGTCTTTGCTGTTAATAGTTGTCAATTTGTGAGAGGCAGTTTATTTGATCACCCAGCCAGAAAAATTGACTTCCTCTTAAATCTGCTTTGAAGCCCAGACTGTAGCATACAGCTCAATTCACAAACAAACAAAGTTTTTGAGGCAGTTTACTACAGGGATTTACACAGCCCAAGTTGGGCCTATTCTGGACTCTTTTTGGCCTACATCGTCTTCAACTAACTGAGATGTCTCGGCCCATCCACTCCACCGATTTCCCAATAATTTGTTTCAGAAGACTAGTCTTTGCTTACCCCTTAGATGACCTTTCTGCTCCCCTTTGTCCTCTGGCTATCATTTCTTTATGCCCTCACTTTTGTGCTCAGAAATCATCAACAGTTTGTTGCTTATCTCTTAATTCTTCCAATGCTTGTTCTTCTGTTGCTGAGGCTGCTTGCCCTGACTGGCATCTCGGCTGTTTGTCTTGCTCATGTTTGGTGTAGAAAGTCCCTGCAGTGGGCTGTTAGGGGAGAAGGTCAACAACAATGCCAGAAATGTCAGTAAAACCATCAAGTCGAGAACATTTGAACCATTATTAACTATATTCCCAGCATTGCTGTAAATATTCACCTAATATAGAAGTCACTCAATCCATTAAGCCAATCAAGGCAACATTCTGCGTGATGGTTGTGCATTTAATTTTCAGTTTCCTGATTTATTGTGGAGTGGAAGTGGCCTTTTTAAGGGAACTTATCGGTGTTGTCTTTCACTGTTGTTGCAGGTGGCAGCCTCCTATGGGAATGTTGTATGTGTGTTTGAACCCGTTCGTCTCTTGAATCAGAAGGAAAAGGCATCAACAGTAAGTTCTCATAAATCTGCAGCTGCAATATATTTACATTCTTCACATTAGAGATGATTGGTGTGTTTATGGTCCTATTTTATATATATATATATATATATATATATATATATTAGGAATATATATATTCCTAAAAATGCTTTAGAATATTGTTTTCTTATTTTAAATTAAGTTATATTTGTTTGCAGAAACTGAACTACCAATGGCAGAAAAGTGGACAGTTTGTTTTGCAGTCAGTAGCATACAACCTAGTGTGGGACCCTACAGGTAGGACACGATTCTCTCTATTCTATAAAAATGATGTAAAGACCAACTCTTGACACATTCTACAAACAATCAAATATTTTCAATATTTCTTCCATTGAAAGGAATTTAATTAATTCGTTTCACCATAATATGTAGTTGACACATGCCATGTCACAGAAGTTTATGCCACATGACAGGCTGCGCTGTCTTTAACCAGGAGCCCGTCTCTTAACTGGGTCCACAAGCCTGCAGTTATGGTCCAACATCAGCTCCAGCTTGGATCCTGAGGAAGAGCAGGTGGAAATGACCATCGCAGCCAACCCGTCTTCATGGAGATGTATCTGGGAATGCAAGTAAGAAACTGGTAGAACTGCAAGGAAGTAGCTGAAAATAGCCTGAACAAGTACGATTGACCAGGGACCACATTGAGTGTTTTTACTACATCTTTGGAAAAAAATGCACTAGAATCGAGATAAAAGCAGGTATTAATTTCTAAAACTTTTTAAATATATGTGGTAAAACAAGTATATAATTAGCAATAGTAATTATATATAGTAATGATACTTAGAGTGGGTATAGAAAGTATTGCCATTTTTCACTTTTTATTTTCTTACTTTGATTTAATTGGGATTTTCTTGCCACTGATCAACACAAAATACTCTAATATCCAAGAAATTTTTTTAAACTTGAAAGCTTTTTCTGAATTACAATTTCATACTTGGTAGAAGCACCTTTAGCTGCAATTACTTAGAGTCTATTTGGGTAAGTCTCTACCAGCTTTGCACATTTGGACACTGCAATTTTTGCCCATTCTTTTCAAAATTTCACAAACTACATCAGGTTGGATGTGTACCATTCCACAGAAATGTTCAAATCTTTCCACAGATTCTCAATGGGATTGAGGTCTGGGCTTTGACTGGACCACTCCAGGACATAGATTGTTTTGTTTTTAAACCACTCCAATGTGGCTTTTGCTGTATGCTTTGGGTCATTGTCCTGTTCCAATATAAATCTTCTCCCAAGCCCTAGGTCTCTTGCAGACTGCAGCAGGTTTTCCTCCCAATATTTGTCTATATCTTGCTCCATCACATTTTGCCCTCTATTTTGCCAATTTTTCCAGTCCCTAAAGCAGAGACACATCCCCATAGCATTAAGCTCCCGCCACCATGTTTTACGGTAGGGATAGTTTTCTAGGGATGATACGCACTGTTAGGCTTGTGCCAAACATAGCGCCTAACGTTGAGGCCAAAAAGTTAAATCTTGGTCTCATCTTACCATAGAATCTTTATCCACTTGATTTGAGTGTCTCCCACATGCATTCTGGTAAACTCTAGGCAAGATTTCATGTGAGTTTTTTTTTTTCAATAATGGTTTCCCCCCTCCCATAAAGTGCAGATTTGTGAAGCGCCCGGGCTGTTGTTGTCCCATGGACAGTATCTCTCAACTCTGCCATGTAAGAGAGTAACTCTGTCAGAGTTGCCATAGTCCTCTTGGTGGCCTCCCTAACAGGTTCCCTTCTCACATGGATGCTCAGTTTTAGAGGACTGCCTGTTCTAGGCAAATTCATAGTGGCCACATTCTCTTTATTTCTTTATGATGGACTTAACGGTGCTCCAGGGGATATTCAAAGTCTTTGAAATCTTCTTATATCCTTCCCCTGATTGGTGCTTTTGAAGAACCTTTTCTCTGAATTGGTTCGACTGTTCTTTGTTGTTCATGATTAAGCTCTTGTTTGGAAATGCACCAACCAACTGTGGGACCTCTCACAGACGGGTGTATTTATTTTGAAATCTTTTGAAACACCTTAATTGTACACAGGTGGACTCCAATCAAATAATGATGTGACCCCCAGAAGACAATTGATTTCAGAAGTTTATTTAGGTGTCTTAGCAAAAGGGGTAAATACTTATGGAATCAATTATTGTCTGTGTTTATTGGTAAAGAATTTAGAAAAAGCTTTAAAGTATCCCCCCCCTCCCACACACACACACACACACACTATTTAGCATTTTGTTTTGATCAGTAGCAGGAAATCCAAATTAAATAAATGTTGATTCCATGTTGTAACAAAATAAAAAATAAAATGTGGAAAAAGTACAAGGGGGTGAATACTGCTGATATGCAATATCTTCACATCATATAAGCCATCTAAGCTCGAACAGCAGCTCAGATTTGTCCTAACCCTTTTCTACGTTTTCAGAACCGCGTCCTCCATTCACCTGATGAAGTTTTCTCCAGGAGGGGAGTTCTTCGCAACAGCTGGACAGGTGAGTGGGCTTTTCTGTCTGCTAACTCAATAATCTCCTTCAACCCCATTGTATATGTGAAAAACACACCAGCACTAGATTATACATTTGAAAACATGCAAACTTGAAAAACCATCTTCAATCTACAGGCATTTGCTTTTTTAAATCAAATAAATTATGGAGAGCCATACAGCTATACATATATACATGCATACATTACTTGTTTTATTACATGACCTATTACATTACATCTACCTGTAGGTTTCATACAGTTCCTTTAGTACATACAGTTTAGGCAAGGCTTTTGTTACTCTGTGGTAAGCAGATGCCCTGATGTGCCTGATGTCAATGAAACTGTAAAAATGTAAAATCAACAATAAAATGTGGGACTTTGCTCAGAGTGAGAAATAGTCACATCCTATATGTCACCTGATAAATGTACAAGACAAGTAACAGGTTTAGTGTGATTGTGGAAATATTATTTAAAAAAGATATATTCATTGTTTTTGTGAAATTGAATTTTACTGGCAGTGAAGTTACATTTCTGCACTTGACCTAGAGCTGTACAGCAGCTGAAAAATATATGATCAGTTCAAAGACATGTAAGGTTGAAGAACTGTTATATTAGCCATGTAATGAGAAGCTTTCCCTTTCACACTTCAGTGGGTTCATTGGCTTATGTGAAACATCTTCTAAACAGCTCTCTTCTAAAGGATTAGACTCAAAGGGATAGTGTTATGGCGTTTCATCTTCTTTCATTTGCAGATATGTAAATTCCCAAAGTTTAGTTTGGCTTAAACAGTGGGATATAAGCATAGAAAAATGTGTTTCACGCATGGTTTCTTCATGGTTGAATTTGAGGTCAATGACAGTGAAATTGATGTGGCTCGTGGTTAATTTAAAATGTATCTAAGCCGTTTTAATGCCTACAGAACCAAGGCTTTCCTTTAGACTTGACTTTGACTTTTCATCTGCATAGCATGGTCTTAGTTTTATCCAGAACTAAATATTTGTCTTCACATGACGGACCTTGGATGTGCGTTGAGAATTTATTCTTGTAAAATTGTAAATTTTTTATTTTATTTTTATATTTCACTTTATATTACGCCAAATTATCACACCAAATACACCATATGATGTTATTAAACTTGTCATGAAACAAAACAAATTCCAGTCTACTCACATAACGTAACATGCAAAAAACTTCAATATGACACCAAGACTGTGCCTGCATCAAGGGCAGATCAAAAGTCGCAAAGCTGTAAAGGGAGCTGAATGAAAGACTCCTTCCATTGGTCTGAAAAACAATTTACGATGGACAAGCAAAGATTTTCTTGAGTTGTCATCACTTGTGTGTGTGACAACATTCAGGACAATCTGCAAGGGCCATTCCAAAGTTGAGTGGATGTCACCCGAAATGGCCTTTGGGAGACTGCCAATTTGGCTGTCATCGTTATTAAATCTAAGTCTTGTGACAAGGCTCAGGCTCTCAGGGTGTACATGCATGGTGCAATGGTGCATAATGAAGCAGGAAGAGCAGGAGTTATTGTTGTCACAGTGTTGGGAGTAGGACTCCTGCTCAAACAATGGTGCACTGTAACTTTATTGAGTCAATGATGGTGCTAGTGTTAGACTAAGGAGGCTGGTTCGCGTTCCAAGTTGGAAGAAGATATGGGCATTCAATGTCTGCTTACGTTTTTAAATTGAGGGCATGTGTCTGGATCTGTACTGGGATTTGTACTTCTTTTGTTCTGTCATAACTGAGGAATGTACAGGTAACTGCCAAAATAAAGGACACACTTGAGTAAATGAAGCGTTCTGGTGGCTCTGTTATGGTGTGGGGTGCATTTTCCTGCTATGGTTTAAGTCCAGTCAACCCCTTAGTGGGCAAGGTAAATACCAATAAATACACCTTGGTCCTATGGTGAAGCATTTATTTCCTGATTGGAGTGGTCTCTTTCAGGATGACAATTCCCCCATATACAGTGCACAAATGGCCACTGAATGGTTTGATGAGCATGAAAACAATGTAATCCATATGCCATGCTGCTTACTCACCATATTTCAACTCAATTGAAGACTTATTAGGTCGATTCTGGAGCAGCACCCGAGACCGCGTTTCCACCATCTACAAAACACCAAATTCTGGAATGTCTCATGAAGAAATGGTGTTGCATCCCTCCAGTAGAGTTCCAGACACTTGTAGAGTCTATTCAAGGTGCATTGAAGCTGTTCTGGCCCTATCAAGACGCTATGTTTTGGTGTTTCCTTTATTTTTGCAGTTGCGAGTTATGCGAGTGCCCTCCTGTCATTTATTTGTTTTGGAAAATCAAGATAAAGTATTCTAAAAGTACATATTTTTTATAGCAAAGGGGTGGGGTTGGGGGGTCAGATGATGCCCCTGGTCACAGTGGTGATGTTGCCCCCACAGGAGGACTGCCTAGTGAAGGTGTGGTACAGCACCAGCCGGTGGCAGTCAGAGGCGAACACGCTCTTCAGCCCTTTGGAGCAGTCGTCCCAGGGGGAGCTGGACTTCTCCTTCATCTACCTGGCCCACCCGCGCTCCGTCACCGGGTTCTCCTGGAGGAAGACGAGCAATTACATGCCAAGGTAGGGAGGATGCAACCCAGAGGAACATCGAAGCCACAGCCGCCACTTTGTTTTTTGCTTCATGCTAATTAGCGGGTGGTTTCCCCGGAGGTTCGGTAATTGTCATCTCAAAAGCATATCCCGCTCCTGTGTAAACACCTGGATAATGGTGTGTGCAAAGCTAGTCAATCAGTGATGAATACACGAATTTCTGCTTTTCCCGGATAAGAAAGGATTTCTTTCCGAATCATCAACCTCGAGATTCTTGTCGATCTGATGCTTTTTTTGTTTTTTTGGGGGCCTCATAAGCCTCATTGGTTTTTATTTGTTGTCAATCGCCAACATGTGGTCTAACAACAGCATGGTAAACAATAGACTGCTAACATGGCTTGGCATGGCTAAATCCAGATAGAAAAGTTATTGTGTCGTCTTTGCCAACGCTTGCAAGTTGTCCAAAGATGAATTTAAAGTTTGGCTTGAATGATGGTAGGAAGAGGCAAACAGCGATTTAACATTATGTTGTCCTACCTTATTGACATTTTTCTAGTACACCTTAGTACAACATATCCTTACCAAGCAGTGTTACCACAGCTTTAAGCCACACTACCTGCCACTGTTTCATTGTCAGCTGATAGATTCAGTGTCATACTTCCTGCCGGCACTCCATTTAAGCGATTTTCACCGCCTTTGATGCTACGCAACATGGGGCATGCCAGCATAATTAAATAAGCAGTGAAATGGCACACAAAATAGGCCTATTTATTAAAGTAAGCTCAATTAATAAAGTAAGACTTTGTTTTGATATAACCTCATTTTTTATACTTCCAGGGCCTGCTTCTTGGATTTATTAATTCATAAAACATTTTGTAACATTTTACATTTACATTTTAAGCATTTAGCAGACGCTCTTATCCAGAGCGACTTACAAGATGTGCATTAATACATGGTAGGAACCATCATAGTTTGTGCAAGTGATCAGTGCAGTAATACAGCGATAGACATTGTTGTAGGCAGCTGCATACCATACCTGTAACACTGGGAAGGAAAAGGTTAGTAATTGTAAAAAAAAATGTTTACATGTTTTTTTTACTTTATAAAAAAAAAAAGAGGAGTAAGCAGGGATACATATACAAGAAGTATTGAGCAAGTAGGCAATGGTGATGACAATTAGGTAGATGTACAGAATTCAGTGGTAGTGGAGTCTGAAAAGGTTTTGAGTCTCAAGATTGCAAGTGAAAACCCCACTGTAAACACCGCCAATACGTCATTAAAATTTTCAGCTTTTTTTTTTTTTTTTTTCAGCCTGACCACTTTCATCACTGGTCAGTTGGATGCTGGATCTCACCCAACCTTGAAATATGAGTGCATGCGTGACTACTGATAATATAGGCGTTTGTTTTTAAGTAGGCTTTGCCCTTTATAGTTTATGACATGGGAGTTTCTCATAGTATTAATTATGAAAAACTCCCAAGTCAAGTTCCTCTGTTTTACGGCTTTAATTACTACACTCTCTTAATGCCTTACAGTGCTTGCTTTTAGCCTAATTATTACAATATTCAAACTGCTGTTCACCCGCAGAGGCATCATGCAGTGTTCCAGTAAATATGGAAAACTTATTTCCATTTACACCCCTGCTTGATTCATTGGCCCATGACAGCCCGTTGAGTGTAATTTGCTGTGCGCCATTTCCTGTTACTTATCTATCACAAATTTTATGCAAATGGAGTGAGCCCTTTACAAGTTACAACAATTAGGTTGCATGCATTTCTATGGCACATAATCTCACAGTGAGAACTCGATTTTTCAACATACACCTGACTACATACAGTACCAGTCAAAAGTTTGAGTACACCTTCCATCTGGATTACAGATAATTGGGCACTCCTTCATTCTTTAGCAAGATAACGACCCGAAACACACCTTGATGTTGTGCAAGAACTATCTGGTGAGGGAGGAACATGAAGGACAACTGAAACTAATGGCCTGGCCGGCACAGTGTCCAGACCTCAGTCCCGTAGAACTTGTATGGGATGAACTGGACAGAAGAGACAAAGCAAAGCAACCCACAAGGGTCTCTGGGAATTGCTGCAGGAAAGCTAGGAAGACATGTTGCTGATTCTGCTGCTGAAACGTATTAAACGAATGGCCCGTGTTTGTGAGGCTGTTATCACGGCAAAGGGTGGCTATTTTGAGGAATCCGAGATTCAATTCTCAATTCAATTTTCTTGAATATTGCTTTGATGTTCCTTTTGTTCATTGTTACATGTGTTTTTTTGTCATTTTCAAGTATTTACAGAAACTTATACGGTGTAAAACATTGTCAATTATGAAATAAACGTAGTTTCCAGCAGGTGTACTCAAACTATTGACTGGTACTGTATATTAATGTACATATGGAGACCAACAATAGGTTTTCATGCAACTCAAGCTAAACTGTCAATGTGTTCTTATAATCTTACTATGAAAGCTTGTAGTGATCTCCAAATGTCTCATCATCAGTCGATTGTGGTATCCACCCTTGTCTTTCTCCCCTCTACGCTCAGGGGCTCGGTATGCAACGTACTGCTGACCTGCTGCAAGGACAGCGTGTGTCGACTGTGGGCGGAAACCCTTCTCCCTAGCGACAGCCTGCTATCCGGGTACAGCCGCAGCCACAGCAACGGCCAGGCTGGCGAAACGCTCTGGGCTGCGAGCGACACCAAGAGGCCCTCCTCTAACCTCAAAATGCAGGGCAGGGCCCCTATGGAGGTGAGTGCTATACCTGGAAATGTGAGACGGCAACCCTTCTGTAGCTGAGCGGTACCCGGGGACCTATTTAAAAAGCAAACCTTTAGCATGGAAAAAAAGGACAGTAACACAGATTGTACTCCCACGTGCTTGAAAAGACTCTCCTACCGATGTCTCTTGGCTCATTTCATTTGACTTGATTGCTTCAGTGCCGTCGGTAAGCAGCAAAGTAAAACACACATCAGCAGATCAGCCTCTAAGACAATCTATTGCTTTTGAGCAAAAAGGAAAAAGAATGCGGTTATGACTGGATAGAGAGCAGAAGTATTTCCAATCATCCCACGATAATGTTTCACCGAGCCAGCTTCAATATGACACCTACACGAAACGCCTGCGAGTAAAAGGCCATGCTTTTGTTGCCGTGCCCTCCCGAGAGTGTGAAGTAGGCTCGCGAGCTGAGTGAGAGTTTTGTTTATTGATGAAAGAGCCTGGAGGAATGCGAATGCCACAGTCATATGATTGACTTTGTTCAAACACAAAGAACAAGCCCCGGCTGAAGCGCGGTTTGGCCGCGTGGCACATTTCGGCGATACCATCCACCGCATGGTCGGGGTCACGACAGGGCTAGGGACTGGGGCCTGGGGGCTGGCGGCAGCGGTGGTGGGGGGCGAGGACGCTGCTGGTAATCACGGGGTAGTGCATGAGAGGTCAGGGGTCGTGTATGTCAATGGTGATCACATGATCCTGAGCAATGAGGGGTTGGCTGGCGGGTGTTGGTGCTGACCGTCACATGCTCAGTTTCGAGAGGGATTAAGTATGTGGAATGGTGATCACATGACCCGGTGTGAGAAAGGGTTGAAGGTGTCTGTGTGTGTGGGATTGTCTTCACTGATGTTTTTGGGAGACATATAAAGCAACCAGTGAATTGATTTATCAACCTTGGGGCTGCTGGGTGGCTCAATCTATTAAGGCACGGTTCCTGCTGTCTGATGTTGAATCCGGACCGGGCCAGTGGTGGCCAGCAGCCCCGCAGAGCGACACATAATTGGCTGTAGTGTCGCCCAGGAAGGCAGGCTTTCAGTTGACAGGATGTTTGAGCCTTATCATGCAGCAGCAATCCCCCTCTGGTCAGTCGCCCAAGCGGCACATGAAGTGTCCTCCACTAACTCGACTAACTCAATGTCTGTGGAGTAAAAAGAAGCGGCCTGCTTTTCGGAGGGAAGAGCAGGCTTGTCTGCGCTCTCCTGATGTGACAGAAGATGTTGCAGCAAATTAACACACACAAATGAGGATACAATGAAACAAGATATATTATTTTTCTTTAAATTAAGTTCATTTTTGTTGTCATAAAAACATTTAGGCAAAATGTGCCCAAAAATATAACCCTTGCATTTATTTGTTAGTCAAAGTTAAGGTTAAGTCAAATGTTGATTGATTCTAGGCCATTGTCTGTTCGACTTGAGAATTTTCACATTGATAACACCAAGACTGTGTTGGCTCTGATTGGTTAGCTGAACCTGAAGGACTCCTGGAAAGGACCGGCGCGGCATTTGGGCCAGCCTTCGCACACAGGCTTCCTCCCACACCAGCAGGACCGGCACCACGCCCACCGGGCCAACGCTGTCCCGCACGCTAACGCACTTTGCCACTTCCATATTGCTGCTAGTATCAACCCTGCCACAGGTATGCATTGGTTACACCCAGCATAGAGCCTGGTTTTCCCAAGGCGTAAATAAAGAGTTCATGAAAATGATTGATATGGGCCCCTTTCTAACATGGGGCTTGTGGTGTGGGATTATGCTATCGATTTGGGAATTTGCTAAGTTTTGGAAAGTTTTGTTTGGTGTCTTATCGTAGTCGTGTCCACCAGATTACAGAATTATGAAATTAAATAATTATTTCAGACATTTAAAAAAATTATTATAATGAATGCCCATAGGGTGTTTTTTGTTTAGCTTATTATTTGTTATTTGCTTTCTTCTCAAACACCAGCAAGCACAGCATTGCAGTCATTGCAGAGCATTATTGCATTACAGGCATTTAGCAGTTTACATTTCTTTACATACAATCCATTTATACAGCTGGATATTACCTGAAGCAATTCAGGTTAAGTACCTTGCTCAAGGGTACAACGGCAGTGTCCCACCTGGGGATTGAACCTGCAACGTTAACGTTACAAACCCAGTTCCTAACCATTATACCACACTGCAAACGCATACCTCTCATACCCAGTGATATAGGCTGTGTCTTTTGATGGCGTATGCTCAAGCTGTCTTGAGCGTACTGGGCGGATCCAATCCGGCGCCAACAGAGCGCACAGGCACCAGATACCAGAAGCCTGTTGTGCGCGCGATTAAGCGCCATGAGCCTGTTTTGCGTTGCAGACATTCCCCTCCTCCCCTCCATCTCCTCGCTGAGCGCGGCTGATGATGAGGAGGCTGGCGGCCCCTTCACCGTCCACTGGCTCAACAACAAGGAGCTGCAGCTGACGCTGGCCATGGAGGTGTTCCTGCAGCAGCTGAGGAGCAGCCTGGAGCAGCAGACCCCCGAGCAGGCCGGCCAGTCAGACGAGGGTAGGGCGAGGTTCGCTTCCCTTCCACTACGAAAACACTGTTGGCTGGCTGTTGAAGGAGCACTCCGACAAACATCAATAATTTCATGGTGTACTACTTACTATGTCTTGTCGATCCAGCCACATGGCGCTGTTGATGCTTTTGACTGGCGCTGTTGATGACAATTGACCCCCATTATATTTGCGCTCACGGCTCACAGGGAAACAGACATAATTGGAAAAGTATCAACGGCGCAATGTGCATGGATCAACAACACGTGTAGTAAGTAGTACATCATGAAATTATGGATCTTGGTCGGAGTGCTCCTTTAAGGTTAAAGGCCTTATTTCTTCATCTGACCATAATTGGCTAGTTATCCAAAAATGTACACTAGGGAAAGTGTTTATTTGGATGCACTAAGTGCTTACTCCCTAGCACTCAGAAGGCTGATTTGTAAATGCCTGTCACTGTACGTCCAACTGAATTGCTCCCTGTAGGTTTTATGTTCTAGTAGTACAAACCTAAGTGCTTTGAAACCGCGTCCCTTTTCACTGGCTGTCTGGCAGAAACCGGATGTGAAGAGGACGATTCCGCATCTTCTCCTGGGAAGCGACTGGGAGGAGGAGGAGGGACAGAAGGAGGTGGGGTCCAGCTGCCCGCCGCTACGGTGGACCACCAGGTGGAGGTCCTGCTGGAGGACTGGAACAAGGGCGCCGACATGCTCTTCAGCATCCACCCCATGGACGGGTCTCTACTGGTGTGGCACGTGGACTGGCTGGACGAGTACCAGCCCGGAATGTTCCGCCAGGTGCAGGTAGGCCCTTGACAGTTTTATACATTAAACATTGAACAGATTGTGTTTGTTTTGATGCTGTGTTCAGTGCTGTCTCTAAGGTTAAAGGGCTGGTTAATATTGGAACTGTATAATGCAGAAGATGTGCAGCTGGTAAAACGTACCTACAGAAGGGCTTCATTTTTGTGTTGAATGGCTTGAGGTATATGCGAGATAAACGCTATGCTGTTGTATGAAAGTATGTCACTAGTTATCAGCTTTTTCAACTTATATACAGGTAACTGCCAAAATAAAAGAAACACTTGAGTAAATGAAGCATTCTGGCAGCTTTGTTATGATGTGCGGTGCATTTCCTGTCATGGTTTAGAAACACTTGAGTAAATCCACTTAACCCCTTGAAGGGAAAGGTAAACACCAATAAATACTTGTGATGGCCCGAAGCCCTATTAGGACACTTTATGTTGGTGTTTACTTTGTTTGATCAACAACCCGTACATTCGAGTGTATCCGCGTTGTGCTAATCGCCGGCCTCTGCAACAGGTGTCCTTCGTGTCCAGGATCCCCGTTGCCTTCCCGACGGGCGACGCGAACTCGCTGAGCCGCAGCGTGGTGATGTACGCCTGCAACAAGAACGTGGACCTGGCCATCCAGCAGGGCCGTCAGCGTCCGGCGAGCCTGGCGCACTCCTCCTCGGCGCTGATCACCTTCGGCCACAGCAAGGCCTCCAGCAGCCTGCGGCTGAGCATCTTCACGCCCAACGTGCTGATGATCTCCAAGCACGCGGACGGCTCGCTCAACCAGTGGGCGGTCAGCTTCGCCGAGGAGTCGGCCTTCTCCACCGTCCTCAGCGTCTCGCACAAGTCGCGCTACTGCGGCCACCGCTTCCACCTCAACGACCTGGCCTGCCACTCGCTGCTGCCGCTGCTGCTCACGACCTCGCACCACAACGCGCTCCGCACGCCCGACGCCGACGGCGTCCACCCGCGCGCCGCGACCGCCCCTCGGCCAGGCAGGGTGTCGCTGGGCGCCATATCCCAGGACCCCAACGCCATCTACAGCGAGCTCATCCTGTGGAGGGTGGACCCTGTGGGGCCGTTGTCCTTTTCCGGGGGCGTGTCCGAGTTGGCCAGGATCAATTCGCTGCACGCTTCGGCCTTCTCCAACGTGGCCTGGCTTCCCACACTAATCCCCAGTAATTGCTTGGGTAAGAGTTCACTATGTTTTTGCCTGAGGTGCTCACAGTTTCTATAGACTTAATCAGATGGTCAGCTCCTGCCATACTTCCATACTTCTATTTACTAATGAAAGGATTTACTAATAGGAGGATCCGGTTTGTTACAGGGGTTTCTGTCACTATATCACAGTTTATGAATATTCATGAAAAGGTGTGCCCCAAGGACATTCATTGTCCTTGGACATGCCCTTCATGAATATTCATAAGATGCATCAAATTGGAATGTTTCAGCTTCAGTATTAGAGAGGCAGAATACAGAGCTGAATATCTGGTGGGTTTATAGCAGGGGTGGGCAGGGAGGCCTGTATCTGTTTGTGGATTTCATGCAAACTTCTGCTCTTAATTATTTAATTAGTCCAGTCATTTACGTGATCTGACATTTTAGCCTAATTTCTTGTTAAGCTTGTGAATTACAGCTGAAGACTGTTCTTGTATCCTTATGTTAAACTTTAACTGTGATCTAATGTACAAGAACACAGAATTTGTGCCCACAGCTAATTGGCTAATTGAAGCAGGGTAATTTGTGGAGACGAAAACCAGCATACACACCAGCCTTCCAGGAATAGAATTGCCCACCCCGGGTTTATATATTCTGTGGTTATACCAGAGACTGTTAAACAGGAGATTTATCAGACCCGGGTTCCTTCCGTCCTCCATGTGTTATTGTAAGACGATCTGGCTGGTTATGGTACGGATCTTCTATATATAAACAAGATGCTCAGCCCTTGTGTTCCTTCCATCCCCTGTATTTCCATATTCTGGTGGGTAGCAGGGTGTTCCAGTACCTTCTGTAATCCAGTACAATAGCAATAGAAATAGCAGACGCCACATTTTCAATGTCATTTTTCAATGTTAAAAATATTGAGCCGAACAGCATTGATATTAGACAGTCTGTGGTAAAACAAGCTTCTGTGGCTGCCCTTGTAGTGTGCTGGCCATAGATGTTTTGTCTTTAGCCACACCCCTTAATGAGTTGTCATGGTGAGACAGCTGTTCAGAACACTTTGAGCTCCTACGGTGTAATTTTGAGTGCTAAACACGTTGAGCCGCATGTCTGTTCAGTGCATAGGACATGCACAATTGTGCTTTTAAGATGGACCGTCAGCAGACTGCCACAGATGTATGTATTAATGCACATCGTGTAAGTCGCTCTGGATAAGAGCATCTGCTAAATGCTTAAAATGTAATTTTTTTTGTCCTCCCAAGGTTTCTACGGCAACTCGCCAAGTGCTTGCTTCGTGGCAAGTGACGGTCACTCACTGAGGTTGTACCAGGCTGTCATCGAGGCCAAGAAACTCCTGAGCGAGCTCTCCAACCCTGAGATATCAGTAAGGAACTACTGCGTACAAGGATTTGTAGGGAACGCTGTCTTGAAAGAAGCCTTTTGCAGAAAGACTGTTGGGAAGAATTAGTATTTAACTTTGGGTTTGCTCAAAGCATTTTAAATCTTGTTGAATGTGGGAAAATATTAATACTTCTGAATTTGTTTTGACTTGCATCTCAGAAATATGTCGGAGAGGTCTTTAATATTATCAGTCAGCAATCAACTGCAAAACCGGGTTGCATTATCGAGCTGGATGCCATCACTGATTTTGTACGTATACGTTTTTGAATGACTTTCATATGATTCAAATGATTTAATGGAAAGCCCATTAAACATATTATCTAAACTGTATATAAATGGTTTTATAATGTAATAAAATGGATGGTTAGCCTAAATTATTTTCTAATTGTAATCATTGATAATATGATTGTCTATATAAAATGGACCTGCACTGCATTCCACATAAAGGTTTACTACACCTTTAAACAGACACTGTTAACTGTTCTATATTATCAATTCTCTACAACTAAAACAAAAAAGTAAAATGAATGAATAAATAATAAAGAGAGAGCTTAGTGGGACATATAAAACACCATGTTAATTGACCATATTATACAAATTTATGCCTAGATGCTGAGTCTGTCCAAATAAATCCTTTCCCTTTGTTTAATTTTCTCGTTGAACCACCCCAGGATCATTTTAATATACAGTTTATATGAAATCAGCACACGCTGTTTAAAGATTTTAACTGTGTTTTAACATCAGTATTTACTCAGAAATGACGTGCCATGTGACTTCAACCTCTTCAGCAGGGAAAGGAGACCCAGCTGCTCCATGTTTTTGAGGAGGACCTCATCTTGGGGAGTGAGAAGGATCCCACACAGGAAGTACCGCCCACAGAGACGGGTACGCTACAGTTGAGCGCTCAGCCAATGAGGTCCAGCACCTCTGTTTTCAACACTCCTACTGTATTGGCATAATATAGTAACACTTGTCTCCGTATGTTTCTGCCTCTTCAAGCCAACAGCCAGCAAGGCTTCTCTGCTCGCTTCTTCCTGGTGGTGCTGGAGTATGCTCCGAGTGGGAGGTCCCTTCTGCATATGTGGCACCTCCAGCTGGCTGCCCTCCAGATCACTGTGGGTGGGTACCCAAAGCCACACAAACACAACAGGAATCAATCCTCCATTATGTATTTTGGTAAAGGTACATCAGAATTCTTAAGGTGGACCACAAAGCTGAAGAGATAGACCACTATGTGGCTAGAGTTCAATAGCTCTGCCTTTTTATTTCTTTATTGAACCTTTATTTAGCCAGGTAGGGTCAATTGAGAACCAATTATTATTTACAACGGCAACCTGGCCAAGTGGCTTCCTTGGTTGTAACATTGCCTTGAGCGTGCAGCTGTTGGCACACAGGTTTTCATTGCCGGTTGCTCACCGCGAAGATGGCACATTCATCAATCAATCATCATCATGTGCAGAGGGTGGCATGTAGTATAATGGTTAGGGAACTGGACTTGTAACTCTGGTTCATTTCCCAGGTGGGACACATCTGCCGTTGTACCCTTGAGCAAGGTACTTAACCTGAATTGCTTCAGTAAAATATCCAACTGTATAAATGGATTGTATGTTAAGAAATGTAATCTGTGTAAGTTGCTCTGGATAAGAGCATCTGCTAAATGCCTAAAATGTAATGTAAATGTAATAAAATGTAATGTAAATGTAATGCATTTTGTTTAATTGTCAAACAGATGAAACTCAGCCTCCGATGGACACTCAGAACGGTTCCCAGTTCAGCTTCTCCGCGGAGTCCCACACCATCCCCAGCCCGCTGAGGGCCAGACCCAGCACCTCCAACCTGCAAAGTGCCTGCCGCCTCACGCTGGCCACCCACAGGGTGTACAGCCAAGAGCTGGGACTCCCTGAGGGTGTGGAGGTTATCCGGGTCACCCCATCAGCAGGTCAGAGCAGACTCCCTCACGTTAGTGTATTTGCGTGTTTACGCGATTTCACACTTTCGCACTTTAATGTTCCCGCCTTCCCATATGACTGTGTGATATTCACATATTCACACCCCTCTTTATCAGTAAGGTCTCCTCATGTGGATTCTGTTACATATTTATTTTATTTCATATTTATAGAATCTCTCTCCTGTACGTGTGTGCGTGCGCGCGTGTGTGCACATATATATACAGTACTGTGCAAAAGTCTTAGGCCACCTGAGAAAAGTATGTTTAAAGCTATTTATCTGGGCAGTAAGTGTTTATTTGCTTATAAAACACTATATAACATTAGAATAAATACAAATAAACACCATTAATACAATAAAAAGTAACAAGAATTTCTTGTGTTTTCTGAAACGTTATTGATATCTTGTGAGATGGCTAGAAAGAACACCGGTTTGGTTCCCAAACCTCTCTTTGAGGCACTCCAGCCTTTCCATGTATTTTGTTTAGTTGAACAGACATAAAATCATAGTTTTGCATCAACAAGGCAATTCTCAGTGAGCAATAGCCCGCCTAACCAGATTTTCAAGATGTGGTGTTCAAGCTGTCATAAAGAAATTTGAAGAAACTGGGCAAGTTGAAGACAGAACACTGTGGAAGACCCAAAAAGTTGTCTGCATCTGAGGAACATCACTTCAGGTCACTTCCTTGAGGGACAGAATGAAATGCAGTGAAGTGCTTGCTCAACATCTGGCACCCTATGGCCCTTCGACCATGAGAAGTCTTACAAGAAATGGTCTTGTAGGACTTGTTGCAGCGAAGAAACCATTCTTACGGAAAGGCAACAAGCAGAAGAGATTGCAGTACACGAACGACCATAAAGCATGGAGCGACAACCAGTGGCAATGAGTCCAAATTAATTAGACATTTTAGGTTCATAAAGACACCAGTATGTCAGAGTTGGCGAGAAGTACACTACCGGTCAAAAGTTTTAGAACAGCCCCATTTTCCAGTTTTTACTGAAATGTAAGCAGTTCAAGTCCAGTGAATAACCTGAAATGGTACAAAGGTAAGCAGTAAACTGCCAGAGTTTAAAAAGAAAATAAAAAAATTTGATGCCTTCTGTGATGAACGGTGGCTCTGTCATGGTCTGGGGGTGCATTTCATCCTATGGTGTAGGGGATCTGGTCTTGGGAAAATAAATTAAAGTCAATTGAAGTGTATTTTATTTGGAATTATGAATGCTGAGAAATATAAACAAACATCTGATTGGCAAAAATGGAATTATGAATGCTGAGAAATATAAACACATCTGATTGGCAAAAACGTATCTTTCAACACGATAACGACCCCAAACACACTGCAAACATGATTAAGACCTATTGGAGCGGAAGTGTGCAGATGGAACACACAGTATTAGATTGGTTACCTCAGAGCCCCAACCTCAACATAATTGAAGCTGTGTGGGATCACTTGGACAGGGAAAAGAACAAAAAGCAGCCAAAGGCAAAAGAAGAGTTATAGCAAATCCTGCAAGAAGCTTGGAAGAATTTACCACAGGACTATTTGTAAAAAAATACATGACTACTAAAATACACAAAACTGAAGCAAATTGCTTCAGTTTTGCATTCTAAGGGAGGCCACACAAAATACTGACTTGTTTTTGTTACTTCTTATTGTATTAATGTTTCTTTGTGTTTACTTTAATGTTATTGTGTTTTTTTGACCAAATAAACACTTACTGCTCAGATAAATTGCTTTTTATTTAATTTGTTCAGAGTGGCCTAAGACCTTTGCACAGTATTGTGTGCATATATATATATGCACATATACACATTTTAAATTCATTTTTTTAATACAAGGTTGAAGGGGCCGCAGGGACAGCAGCATAGTATAATGGTTAGGGAGCTGGGCTTGTAACGCAAAGGCTGCAGGTTCAATTCGCAGGTGGGGCACTGCCGTTGTGCCCTTGAGCAAGGTAGTTAACCTGTATTGCTTCAGTAAATGTCCAGCTGTATAAATGGATTGTACGTAAACTGTTTTGTCTGATTGTCATTGTAAACTCTGTAAGTCGCTTTGGATAAGAGCGTCTGTTAAATGCCTGTAATTTAATATAACGTCATTGAATTGAATTGAACATTGGATTTATATAGTGCTTTTCAAGGAACCCAAAGCGCTTTACAATGATAGGGGCAACTCGCCTCAAACCACCACCAATGTGCAGCACCCACCTGGGTGAACGCGATGGCAGCCAAACTCGCTACACATCAGTTACATGTACATATATGCAAAAATATATATATATATTGTCCTACTCTTTTTTTAAAAGCACCATGGGATTTTTTATGACCACAGAGAGTCAGGACCTTGGTTTTTACCGTCCCATCCGAACGACGGACATGTAGTCTCGTGGGATCGAACCCACAATTGCCAGTGCCGTGCTCTACCATATTTGATGATGTATATATGTTATGTTGCTGTCATTGGGCTTAATTTGCACTTTTCAAACAAAATACCCACACAATGGAAGTGGCACCTTCTCAAAACAATTTTGTTATAGTAAATGTGCAACATAGTTTGTTCTCATACTTTATGAAGGACATAGACTCTGCATGCCCATGCAATCCATCCCACAAAGTGAAGTTGAAGTATTTACAAATAAGATTTATTTGAGGTCTCTTCTCTTCTCTTTTTGTTGTGACAGGGCATCTAAGCTCCTCTTCCTTGCAGCCGGCGGGCCGGGCTCCCTACCTCATGGCTGCTTCCTGTTCGGATGGGAAGGTGCGGTTCTGGCGGTGCCGGACCACGGTGGGACCAGACTCCCCGGGCGACACCGCGTACACGTGGGAGGAGTGGCCGCTGCTGGTGGAGTCGGGGCGGCCCAACAGCAGTGCGGTGAGCGTCCCTGGGCGGCCGGTGGAGGTCAGCTGCTGCCACACCAGCCGCGTGGCGGTGGCCTACAGACAGGAGCGCCCCCTTCAGGGTGCCAGGGACTCCTCCACGCGCGTGGGCATATTCCAGTGCGAGTCGACGGGCGGGGCTCAGTGGATGCTGGAGCAGACGCTCAGCCTGGACGAGGCCAGTTCCGCCTCGAACCCCGCGGCCGGCCTCGACAGAACCCCAGCTGCTGTCCTGCACAATGGTCGGGACGTGCGTGTGTCCAACGCGGACTGCTTGGAATCCGGTGCCAAGTCTCTGGTCCACCTGGACTGGGTCTCCAGAGAGGACGGGTCCCACATCCTGACGGTGGGCGTGGGGTCAAAGCTCCAGATGTACGGGCTCCTCTCGGGGAAACCGGCGGAGCTGGGCCTCAACGAGGGGACGAGGGACGGGCCGCGGGAGCAGAACTCGTCCCGGTTGGTCCTCCTCCGCTCGGTGGACCTGGTGTCGTCGGTAGAGGGCGGCCTCCCCGTGCCCGTGTCTCTGTCCTGGGTGCGGGACGGTATACTCGTGGTGGGTATGGACTGCGAGATGCACGTTTACTCCCAGTGGCAGCCTCCGGTCCCGGCTAAGCCGGCGGCGTCCGACACGGACGTGGGCAGTGTGAGCTCGCTGATCGCAGCGGTGAAGCAGTCGCAGGAGGAGGGGCTGAGCCCCCCGCAGTCCAAGAAGACGCTGACACGCTCCATGACCAGCCTGGCACAGAAGCTGAGCGGGAAGCGGACGATGTACGACCTGCCGGCAGAGATGGAGGACTACGGGCTGTTTGAGGCGGCGCACCACCTCTTCCCCACCCTGCCGCAGTACCACCCCATCCAGCTGATGGAGCTGATGGATCTGGGCAAAGTGCGGCGGGCCAAGGCCATCCTCTCCCACCTGGTCAAGTGCATCGCTGGTGAAATTGTGGCGCTCAAGGACGATGCAGCCAATCAGGAGCGCCGCCTACGCTCCCTCACCATCAGTGCCAGTGGGAGCATGGCCCGGGACCCCAAGATCTTCAATAAGAGCGAGAACTCTGACTACACGGAAATCGACTCCATCCCGCCCCTGCCCCTGTACGCGCTGCTGGCGGCCGACGAGGACTCCGCTCCCAAGGCCAAAGACAAGACCGCCAGTGTCAGCGGGGACAGTGGACACGGGTCCAGCCAGGTGGACAACTACGATGAACTGTTCCAGACCTCCGGCCTGGGCCCCAGTGAGGTGGATCCACTGGACAGCGACCAGGAGGATGACGCCCCCAAGGTCATCGACCTCTCCCAGTACAGTCCCACGTTCTTCGGTCCGGAGCACGCCCAGGTCCTTTCCAGCCACCTCCTCCACTCCAGCTTGCCCGGCCTGACCAGAATGGAGCAGATGTCCCTCATGGCCCTGGCCGACACCATTGCTACCACCAGCACGGACATTGGGGAAAGTCAAGGCAAAAGTCAAGGTAAATGAGTGAACCTCGAGTGATGTAGTCAATAAGCATCGGGGATGAAAAGCACCTCACACCTCTTGGTGCTTTTTCTCCATTGAACAGGTGGCGAGACTCTGGACGAGTGCGGTCTGAAGTTCCTGCTCACTGTGCGTCTCCACACCTTCCTGTCGACCTCCCTGCCCCCGGCCCACCGGGCCCAGCTGCTCCGCCAAGGTAGGTGACTAGAAAGGGTGAGCGCAGCATGTTGCTGTGAACCAGCCACACACCCTAACTGCGCTGTAAGCTGTCAAAGCTCCAGTGTGCAGCAGTCTCCCAGGCAAACATTTGGTTCTTTTGGTTGAACAGTTCTATGAGTTTGCTTAATGTTCTATGAAATGTTACAAAATTGTCTTGGAACATTGTTTTCATTTTCCTGAGATGAAAGAAAAAATACTTTTCTTGGGAAGAAATACTTATTTTATAACAAAAGTATATACTTTATTGTCCCTTTAGAGGGACATTTGCTGTACACATACGAGAACAGCTGCACACACTGACACTGAAACAAAGAGGATAGCAACATGAATAGTAACAACAAACAAAGGAAGCATACTAAAATGTATCATACACAAAGTAGGGCAATATAAACATTTGCCTGAGTACACACCCAGAGATAGAATAACTATTTACTGGGATAGCCAGAGTGCATACCTAAAGACCTTTACTATTACAATTGAGAAATTGAATTGACTTAGGTAAATATGGCAAACATGCATATAACCCTCTGCCCCAGAGGCTCCCAGTTCTGCCCCTGGAAGGCAGCCAACAGGTTTATTTCCTCCTGACCACTACTGCTTCATTTCACAATTTACTTCCGTAACTACAGTGACACCTGTTTAACCACTCCTCCTTGCTTTGAGGTTGGTAGTCTTTTTAGGAAAAAAACTTGAAAAACTGTTGGATTCCAGATATAGAATTGGGCACCTCAAAGATTGATTTCTCATGACTTAAACTTGCTTAAATTAATGGAGTGGGGGCATCCATGTACCACTTTGCAAAGATTTTTTTAGGAGGCCAAAGAAAGCTTTCTCTGTAGTGGTTCTAAAAAGTTAAAATGGGAAATGTATTAATACTTTGTGGGTGTATAGTACAAGTGTTACTGACAGTTGAAGTAGTATGCAAATTAATTTAACTGCATTAAGAAAATTGCTATGTTTTCCAAGAATCGCCTTTCAGATGGTGATTTGTAGGGCAATACTGCTATCCATTGCAATCCACGGGGTTTCCACAGGACTTTTGAAACTGAAAATGAAATGTATTTTCAGACAGTCAAAGTGGTTGACTTTTACAAAGGGTCCTCCAAGGTTGCTTCCGTACCCACAGGGCTGTCCACGTGCCACTTCGCCTGGGCCTTCCACTCGGAGGCAGAGGAGGAGCTGCTTAACATGCTGCCGGCCCTGCAGAAGGGGGACCCCACCTGGGCCGAGCTCCGTGCCATGGGGCTGGGCTGGTGGCTGCGCAGCACCAACAAACTGCGCAGGTGCATGGAGAAGGTGCGTCCGCCGCAACACAGACACCCATTACATTACATTATAGGCATTTGGCAGACGCTCTTATCCAGAGCGACGTACAACAAAGTGTTAACCGTAGTCAAGAACAGTTTAGCTGAAAGCCACCCTAGTGGGAAGTACAATTCCTGGGTGCTAGGAGCAACCACATAGTTAAACTAGGACCCTGTAGGTAAATCTGTAGCCACAATTCAGAGGTAGCAGTAAAGCACTCAATGCAGGAAATAATGCCTAAGCCTAATACACCCGCCTGTGTAGCATTCGGAGGTGCGCTTTGAAAATGCTAAATTGATCGAAAAGATCAGATTTCATTTTACATTCATGCTCTTTATTGTATGTTATGTACATGACCTTGTTTGCACTGGTCTCTCAGGATATCAAGGGGTCAACAGTTGAATTTGCAGATGGCAGTGAAGCCATTCCACATTAGAGGCTGGTTTATAGTCGTTAACGTGTACTGCCGTGAGCAGAAATACAATATCCACAATGTTTCACGTGTTTATAGTGTAACATAAAAATCACATCTATGCACGTCTTTTAAGTTGCTCTGGATAAGAGCATCTGCTAAATTCCGTAATGTAATGTAATAAAAATGATCACAAATTCATCTTTTTACATTTTTACTTATTTGTCCTGATGTAAAAGCAACTGAAGCATGGTTACTGCATTATAGTGGCGCTGCACTATAGAATTTTGCATTGTAGTGAAGAGAGCATCGTTGTCATTTTACAAATGGTCCAATTGCATTATAATGCAGGTAGGGTATATACTGTATTGCAGTAGCTTTGTGGATACATCACATTCAAAATCCCTTGACTTGGATTGTTCTTTTGTTTTAACAGGTGGCGAAAGCAGCCTTTCAAAGGAACAACGATCCCCTGGATGCAGCCATTTTTTATCTAGCCATGAAAAAGAAAGCAGTGGTTTGGGGATTATACAGGTACGTCTTTCAGAATGTCACGCCTTAAGTTAGCCTCATCCGCACACCCCCAGAGAACAACAAATGCGGGCGAGATGAACGGCTCGAAACTAACTCGAATCTGCAAACCACACTCTCACTTTAAGGGCACAGAAGAACACGAAGATGACGGCGTTCTTCAACAACAATTTCAGCGAGGACAGGTGGAGGAGGGCGGCGCTGAAGAACGCTTTTTCCCTGCTGGGGAAGCAGCGCTTCCAGCACTCGGCGGCCTTCTTCCTGCTGGCGGGCTCTCTGAAGGACGCCGTTGAGGTCAGAGCATCACCGCCGCCCAAGCGGCTGCCAGCACCACAGTCACAGTAACTGAAGTCAAGCTGTAGAAACTGGACCTCAGGGAATAGTTATTTTTGCCAAAAACTAGAGTTTGTCCTGACATTTGTTCAAAATGTTACATAACTTGCTTAAATGTATTTTGCTAAATTTACACTGTAAAACATTTTTTTTTAAATACTGTATATTTTCCACTTGTTTAGAGTTGTTTTTGAATAGAGCTACAGGAAACTGCAAAAATAAACTGAACACTTGAGTAAATGAGGGATACTGGCTTTGTTATGATGTGGGGTGCATTTTCCTGGCATTTAGGTCCACTCAACCCCTTAGATGGCAAGATAAATGCCAATAAATACAAAGCCGTTGTGAAGTGGTCTCTTCCAGGATGACAATGCCCCTCATACAGTGGTTACTGAATGGTTTGATGAGCATGAAAACAATGTGCCATATTAAAAATATGCCATGGCCATCTCAGTCACCAGATCTCAACCCAGTTGAACACTTATGGGAGATTCTGGAGCGGTGCCTGAGACTGCATTTTCCACGACCATCAACACCAAATTATGCAATTTCTTCTGGAAGAATGGTGTTGTATCCTGCCAGTAGTGTTCCAGACACTTGTAGAATCTATGCCAAGGCTCAATGAAGCTGTTCTGGTGGCCCATGGTGGTCCAGCGCCCTATTCAAATACTTTATGTTGGTGTTTACTTTATTTGGGCAGTTACCTGCATTTTATCTATTGAAGCATCATGCCGATAATGTTTTTTTTTTTTTTTTCATTTGAGGGCTGTTTTAATCAGGACATGTAGATCAAATTATGATTTTGCATAACAATGATTTTGTTTGTGTATTTTTCAGAGTACTGGTTGTAAGAATATGTTCATTTTAATGAAACATTCCCATTGAAATGATTATTTTCATATTCTTTAATGGCTTCAGGTTTGCCTTGAGAAGATGCAGGACCTCCAGCTGGCCCTGGTGATCTCCAGGCTGTACGAGTCGGAGTTTGAGACCTCCTCCACCTACAAGCACATTCTGCAGAGGCAGGTGCTTGGGCATGACACCCAGGCCCACCTAGACCCCTTCCAGCGGAGCATGGCCCACTGGATCCTGGAGGACTACAGTCAGGCCCTGGATACCCTGCTGGAACAGCCTAG
The DNA here is from genome assembly GCA_029706075.1 of Aldrovandia affinis. Lineage (NCBI taxonomy): Eukaryota > Metazoa > Chordata > Actinopteri > Notacanthiformes > Halosauridae > Aldrovandia > Aldrovandia affinis. The sequence continues at coordinate 4,279,793 of JAINUG010000069.1, forward strand.
TCCCAACCCAGACACGGGTGCACAAGCCTATATTCTACACATTTTTTATTGTATTAGTTTTATATATTGTGTTTTCCTTGTGTGTATATTGTGTATAGTCCAATGTGTACTATTATTCTCTGTACTGCTGTAAAGCCAAATTATCAAGAATGTTACAATAAAAATGTATTATTGATTGATTATTTGATTGATTGTGAGGAGATGGCGTCTCCCGCGATGTTCCTCATGTTCGTCAAAGGCACAAAGTCATTCTCATCTGCTCTGTTCTGACAGGTGCCACTGCCACATCCCCTGGTCACCCTGAGGTTTTTAACTTCTACACCTACCTCCGGACCCATCCCCTGCTGCTGCGCCGCCACTTCGGCTCCTCTGAGAAGTCGTCCAATAAAGTGGGCCTGACCGCTGAGAGCCGCCGCCTGGCCAACTCCATCAGCCTGGTGGAGAGGAGGCTGTTCTTCACAGCCGCGTACGCCCACTTCCAGGCCGGCTGCCCCATGCTGGCCCTCGAGGTCCTCTCCAAAATGCCGAAGGTGGTCAAGAGGTCCAGACTGCAGACGGGTCAGGATAATGGAGCTGATTCCGCCACCCCCACCGAGACCAAGCCGGAAAGGGATTCTGATCTGGACTGGTCCCGGCCGGTGATCAACGGGTACGAGTCGGCCTGCGACAGCCTGTCCAACAGCCAGTCAGACTCTGTGCTCAGCTTTGACTGGAGCCAGCCTTCCCTGGCCATCCCGGACGAGCCCCTGGAGCTGAAGTGGGACAGCGACAAGGGGGACTCCGAGGACGAGGAGTCCGGCCTGGCCATGAAGAACCTCAGCGTGGAGAACAACTCCGTCTTCAAGGACACACCCGACACCGGCTCCTCCCTGACGGAGAGCCTCTGCCCCGCGCCAGAGGACGACGCCATCACTCCCTCCGAGGACATCCTGACGGCCCAGCTCAAGTTCAGCGCCTGCCTCAAGATCCTCACCACCGAACTGCGGACGCTGTCGACAGGCTACGAGCTGGACGGCGGGAAGCTGCGGCACCAGCTCTGCCAGTGGCTGGAGAGGGAGGTGGCGGCGCTGCAGAAGAGCTGCAGTTACAACCCCGGCCTCCAGGAGGTGGTGGAGGGCATCGCTGGCGAGGCGGGCCAGGCCGACCCGGAGAGGCAAACTGGCACGGCGCCCCTCAGCGAGTGGCAGCGCCGACGCAGGCAGTGGCTGCGCAGGAACCAGCCCCTGCTGCGCATGTTCCTCAGCTACTGCAGCCTGCACGGCTCGCATGGGGGCGGCCTGGCCTCTGTCCGCATGGAGCTCATCCTGCTGTTGCAGGAGTCGCAGCAGGTAATGCACCGAACGTGCCCCATTAATGTAATATAATATATGCCATTGCATGCCAGAACAGGAAGACAAAAACACATATTTGAGTCATGTCCCTGACCCTAACCCTGATCCTAAACTAAGTCCAAGCTAGTGGATTAGGTGTAATGCAGTCATATCCATAGATTGGGTTACTTGTTAAAGAGTGTATTTTCCATATAGATTAGCTTTTATTGTCTTCTTTTTTATTTGATTCAGCTTTTTTTTCACTCCAATTGTATAATTATTAACTTATCATTTTCAAAACCTATCAAATTCTTAACAAATTCTCCTACTGCATGCACAAATGAAACTCATATTAAAAAGTATAATAATATGTCCATCAATAACATATCAATCACTTTAAAGGGTTTTTTTTGCTAGTGAGCTGTAGGAATGTATTTATACATCTTTGGGGGGGTTTTGAAAGATGGTAAGGTTGGTTTGATTCATGGCAAATGTAAGTATTCCATCAGTAGAGACTTCAAATGTTGTTTAGGACATCTCAATTTAATCCTAAATAGTCCTCAATAGTAAGTTTAGTCTTCGCTGCTTTCACTATGAAGATGAATTGCACAATAATCTGTCATGATACTTAACCTTGCTGTAATAATCTTAATTTTTTGTATTTGACTAAATTACAAAAAAGTAGCTACTTGTAGCTGTTTACATTAGATTACATTCCAGGCATTTAGCAGACGCTCTTATCCAGAGCGACTTACACAGTTTCACATTTCTTTACATACAATCCATTTATACAGCTGGATATTTTACTGAAGCAATCCAGGTTAAGTACCTTGCTCAAGGGTACAACGGCAGATGTGCCCCACCTGGGATCAAACCTGCAACCTTTGCGTTACAAGCCCAGTTCCTTAACCATTATGCTAACACTGCCGCCACTGTTTGTAACAATACAGCACATACGAAAGTGCATGGCAGTGTGTGACTAACTGTGTGCGTGCTCTGTCAGGATGACACGGCCCAGGCCACCGTCAGCCCCTCTCAGCAGCTGCAGCAGGCCTCCGTCCCGCTCCTGCTAGCCTGCACAGCCAGTGCCAAAACCGTGGTGGCCAATCCCATCGTGCACCTGACCAACCTCACGCATGACATCTTGCACACCATCAATGCCTTGGACTCGCCCCCGCACCCAGATGTCATCAACAACAAGGTCTGCCATTACATTGCTTCATTTTACGCAACCAATGTGGTCAGGCCCAATTTATGATTCACATACTCCACAAGCACACAACAAAGTTTCCCACGAGACAGAATTTGCTCAATGTGCAAAGGACCACTGTCTCTTGTACAGTACTCATATTGCTAGACTTGTATAACTGTCTAATAACTATGTTTGACGTTTTTGGATTTGCTGCCATGCACACTAGTCCATTGAGCTGTGTCAGTAAACATTGTACAAATAATGGCAGTTTTTGGTAACCTAAACTTTTTTTTTTTTTTGACCTGGCAGTTTACCGCTTACCTTTGTACCATTTCCGGTTATTCACTGGACTTGAACTGCTTAAATTTCAGTAAAAACTGGAAAATGGGGGTGTTTTAAACTTTTGACCGGTAGTGTAAGTGTATCAATTTTAAATAAAAAAAAAAAAAAAAGATATATTTTCAATTTAAGGTACAAAGGTGTTCTAATATTGGGCTAGAACGAAGTGCTTTTCTTTTTACTGTCACTGATTGTGATGTGCTGTTCCAGATCTACGTGATGCACACATTGGCAGCATCCCTGTCAGCCTGCATTTACCAGTGTCTCTGTGACGGCCACAGCTACAGGTGGGTGGCACTCTTCATTCTGCTTTTCATGCAAAGATCTCTGCCTCACCAATTCCCCATTTATTAAAAAGGCACTAGAGACGTAAAAGTGTTTTCTCCGCTAATAAAATATTTCTAATGTCTAGACCGTTTTTTTTGTGCATTACTGACCAGGCATTTCCTTATTGGTATTCATATCCCTATCCCTATTCCTTTCCCAGAATGTGCATAAATGTACTGTTTTACAATATAATTCAGTGTTTTAACATTGACCGATGATGAGGGTTTTCATTATAAAACCCGTCCACGTAACACGCATAGGAAACGGCAACAGGGGCTTGTGCAGATTTTCTCAGATATTTGAAATTTGAAGTAACGCCTATCCTGGAAATAATCAGGTTGAACCACATTCAATGAAAGAATTGAACTGATGAGGTCGCAATGCCAGTCTTCAGACAGGAAGGCTAATCCACTGTAGAAAGGCTCCATTCTCTTCTTCAGAGTAGGCCTGTGACCCTGGGCATTAATGATATAACGGTCCTGAAAATACCTATTATTACTGAGTGTTCATTTTCAGCATAGTTATTGATTTCTGTATTGCATAAACAGAGATTTCATCAACTTATTCAACAGTCTTAATAATGCTGTGTTTTACAGTATAATGTATACCAGATATTATGTGAGATTTTCAGTCTTTTGGTAAATTATGATTATAGCCACAAGTTATCAGGTCAATCACTTTGCTGGTACCTAGATGATACCACAGCGATGACTTCATAATTACCAGCAATTTCAATTTGTAAGTGTAACTGTCCTATGATTAAGTGTGGTATTTTCATAGAAATTTGAAAGTAATAGCTATAGAATGATATGGTTAATTTGTACTGTAAAATTACATTGCTACAAAGATATTAATGGGCCCTAGTAGGCCTCTCAACCTTCCTCACCCAAAGCCATTTTGCATGCTGCTCTGCGCAGTTGGTTAAAGTGCTTTTGTTCATTCCGGCTTTATTCCTGTTTTGGAGATTATTTTGTTCTGTATTATGTATGAATTCTTTACAGTAATCAAAGGGTGTACTATGCTGCCTGGGCATTTAATGGGTTGATGGTTTTATCAGCCTGAGCTGGCTGCCTGATACAATTTGTGAACATTTGCCATGGCAACACAAATGGAGGCATTGTGCGAAACACTGCATCCAAATTCCGCAGTGGGAAAATGAACGGACTTTTTTGCTCCTCGGCGCATTTAGCTGTTGTCCAATTTCTGCTGTTCCATTTTTGATTCTGACACTGTTTTTTTTTGATGGTGGTTGCTGTGTTTCTCAGTCATGTGAACCAGTTCACTGGCATTGTGTACCAGAGCTCCCTGCTGTCACACCAGCATCCAGGGCGAACCATCAGCATGGAGGAGACTGTCCTACCCAACACCTCCCCAGCACAGTGGCCAGGTAACCACACACACTGAACAAACCCAATGGTGTTACCNACTTTGCAGCACAGTGGCCAGGTAACCGCACACACTGAACACACCACACAAACTGAACAAACCCAATGACCCAGCACAGTTACATTTAACCACACACACCGAACACTCCAAGACGCAAGTGGCACACCCAATATTACCCAGCGCAGGGGCCAGGTAACCAGACGCACTGAATCATTCCCAGTATTTGATGCCTCAAGCATTTATTTGAATGCATAAATACCAGCAGATTTTTATTTGAGGTGTCACACGCTCATGAGGCAGGTAGGAAGTGATCTCACTCCTCTGGCTCCGGCAGGTATTGGAGCGCTGGTCCGTCTCCTGAACTCGGCCGGTGAAGAGAACCAGCCAGGCCTGACGGTCCTCCTGTGCGAGATCCTGACCGCAGTACTGCTTAGCCTGTTCGTGCACGGCCTGGCCACCCACTCCAGCAACGAGCTCTTCCGAATCGTGGCCCACCCGCTCAACAGCAAGCTCTGGGTGGCTGTGTTCGGCGGGGGCGCACGAATACCCATCATGGAGAGGCCTAGTCTGGCTAAGCAAGCCTCAGGTTGGTCTTTTACTCTGTTAAACTCAGCCTGACCCAGGATCGTTACAATCATGCATTTACACATGAGATCAGGATGTCTGCCCAACACTAATTACCGAGAAATATTTTATTTTACATGAGAAAGAATATTTCTTATATATTTTTATAATTTTATATAAGAAGGAATTATATTATATTTAATCAGAAAGCAGAAGTAAAAAATGTGAACCCGCTTTTTTTTTGTTCGATAATGTTTCTGTCCATTAAGATCTCGATAGACATCAGTTGACCTCTTTGTCTGTGACTTCTGAAATGACTTCTGTGTCATGAGATTCTGTTCATTATCTTATTAGCTTATTGTCCGAGGCAGGCAATGTTCTGTTAGAAAAACACTCCTTCAACATTTCCCACTCAGCAGCAGAGGTGATGATCTACTACAGCAGTTCATTTTGTCTGTTCAGGGTCATCGGTTAGCGAAGAGTCAGACAGAAGGCCCAAGCGATTTAAGCTGCTATCGTCATCGAGAAGCAGCTCCAGGGAAGGTCGCCAGACACCCCCAGCCCCGTTGTGGAGCAAGAGACGTCAATCTTCAAGGAGGAGTTTGTTCCCCCAGAGCTCAGTATCTGGGACTACTTCATCGCAAAGGTAGTGGCTGGTGTCCCACTTTCAGAGGCTTTTTTAAAGAGTTTCTGTGGACATCGGGTTTAATTGTGGACAGTATATTCATGTTGTGAAGAAAATTATGCTAATTGAACCAGTACCCATGGATGGTAAACGTCATCATTGAAGCTGCATTCATGTTATTTTTGGAGTTGACTGTGTGTATATTTGTATGCATGTGTATATATAGACATATGCAAAGATGCTGAGCCTTGCAGATTTGTAGTATGTTGATACATTCCATATGGCTTGTTCACCAAAATTTCACATTTACTATCCTGTTTTCATTTATACCCAGCTGTTTAGTATATTGCCTCGTATATCAGTGGATTAATTTGCCATTCATTTTAATGGCCCCCCATTTCCCTTCACTAACTTTTATTAACATTGTCTGTGTTTTTTCCCCCAGTAATCTTTATTGCTCTTGTATTTTCAGCCTTTCCTGCCACCCTCAGAAAGCAGGGTGGAGTACGACTCTGAGGAAAGCCAGGGCAGCCAGGACGAGGACGAGGACGAGTACGACGTCTTCGACTCAGACACGCCGCTCCGAGAACACGTCAACCCCAGCTCTTACAGGTGCGGCGCTCCGTGGTGCTGAGCAGCAGTTTGATCAGTGACATCGATCAGCCGCACTACTGAACGTCGCCCACGTCAATGACCACCCTCTGCTGTTTCCCCAGCTGGTGTTTGATGCGCTTGGCCATGGTCCAGATGGTGTTGGTCAACCTGAAATCTTTCTATCCCATGGCAGGTCATGACCTCTTAGGTAATATCCAATGAGCCCTTCGTCATGCTGGTTACATACATTATTGCCGTGACTGTTTGCGTTGGCTTGTGTTAACACTAAATGTGCTTATCGACTCGTGTTGAATGGATTCTCTGTGGGTGATACGGATAGGGTTTTGGCCCCCGCTTAGATGAGCCTTTTTTTCCCGATTTCAATTTTGTTCACCCTGGGAGATTCTCAGTTAGAAATTGGAAATGTAAGTTCTTGAGTGAGCTCTTCCTACGTCACAACTTTGACAGGAAAGTCATACGAGGTGTAAATGTGACATTGTCACAATACAACTATGAGACAAAAGAGCTATGACTAATCGGGAAGAAAATGGCTCAAGATCACTTGTGTTCCGAAGCAAATATCAGTTATTGTGTCTATGTGCATGTGTGAATTGAACTCTTTTCATTGGGCGTAATTCAGACCTGTTGGCAGGACTAACCTGTGTTTGTTGCTTATATGTATTGTATAAAATATATATATATAATGTGTATATGTGTATATTATATGTGTCTGCATGTGTGTTGTGAGTCTGTGCATATGTATGTGTTGTGCATGTGTACAGTAGACTGAATTTTTATTCACACCCTTGATAAAGATGAACAAAAGAGATTGTATAAAATAAACAATATAGTTTGTAATAAGTAAGAAATTTGCTTTATTTTATGCTCACATGCAGAAAATGATATTCTTTAATAGGCCCTTATTAAAATACAAAACAATACAAATTAAGTTGTATATTTATGATGATTTGTTTTTGTTCGATTCAATTTAAAAGAATAGTTAGGGGTGTGAATAATTGTGATTATTAATAAAACCAAATATGTTTTTCTGAACAATTGTATTAGTATTGAGCATTTTTTTAGCATAAAATATACCTCATTACTTGTATTGTTTATTTTCTACGATCTCTTATGTTCAGAGTGTACTGTACATATGCACATGGGCATATTGTATATGTGCATGTGTGTAATTATGTGTGTGCGTGCGTGCGTGCATTGCATTAACACTGTGCATGTCACACAGACTTGCCAGTGGGCTCCCCACTCTGCCACTCTGTGCTGAAGACACTCCAGCGCTGGGAGCAGGTGCTGCTGAAGAGGCTGGAGATTTTTGGGGGTCCGCCGGCCAAGTACATCTCCACCCACCCTCTGGACGACAGCCTCGCGTCGGGCCCGGCCCTCCTTCGACACAAGGCCCTGTTCGAGCCGTCCAACACACCCTTCAGGTCCGCCCTCAGTTCTGTCACACTGCTGGGGCTCTGATCAGCCTGTGTCTGACGCTATCGGTTCTGGGAGGGAATACCTTTAATCCTGTTGATGATGCTGCTGCTGCTGCTGCTGTTGTTTGTATATTGACTCAGCCTATAAGGGTTGTATGACACAACACATTAAAAACAATTAAACAAGAGCAACCAGAACAACTGTTAACAGCCAGAAGTACAATAAATTGGCTCCAAGCTGAAAAAACACGCTTAACTGAAGTGTACCGCAGCAAAAATAAAGCCTAACAATTATAACGTTAGTAAAAATGAATGTACTTTATGAATCTAATGAACTATAAAAGCAACATTATCTTAAATGGTGGTCTCTTCCAGGATGACAATGCCCCCATTCACAGGGCAGGAGTGGTCATTTAATAGTTTGATGAGCATGGAAATTAAAACCGCTATGACTGTCTCAGTCACCAGATCTCAACCCAATTGAACACTTCAATTCTGGAGAGGTGCCTGAGACAGCATTTTTTACCACCATAAACAAAACAAACAGCAGCAAAAATAAAGCCTAACAATTATAACGTTAGTAAAAATGAATGTACTTTATGAATGTAATGAACTATAAAAGCAACATTATCTTAAATTATGTTTGTATGGTATCAAGCAATGATCTGTAAGAGCAGTACTATATTACATCATATTGTTGTGCTCATAATGATTAACAATGATCTGAGAGAGCTACACTGTGTCAGAATCCACTGGAGGGAATGAGTGGATAATGGGTGCTGTGCGAAACATGTAAAAATGACTGGTAACCAAAGAAGGAAGGCTGTCGTACACACACATGCCAACAGCAACTTCTGCGCAACTGACACCATGTAGATTAAATCCCTTGGTTTTGATTGGTGACCTCCAATGTTGTGAGCAAATGAGTAGCTACAGAAGTAATCCAGATGTGCGGTTTAACCCCGCGGAGGTGTGCCCGCAGGTCGAGTCACCACTCAGCCATGCCCGTGAAACGGCTGTGGCAGTACCTGGTCAAGCAGGAAGAGGTCCAGGAGACTTTCATCCGAAACATCTTCACCAAGAAGCGGGATCAGAATGAGGTATGGCTTACACGTTCCTCCGCACGCATGCCGAACAAGAGCACTGACACATTCACAATAGTACACAACAGGCTCCTGGTGTTTGCACTGCTTTGTGGTGTCAATTCCCTCATTACCGGCAATCTCTTAATGCTATTTGGGCTCTAAGGTATTGCCGAATTCTGATTCACATAGAATTGAGAATTGATACACCTTGGAACATACCAAAGTTCCCTGGGGAAACAAAAGCCAAGTGTTTTGGGTTCTTATTCAGTACAGGTAGCTGTAAAATGAAAAAAAAAAAACATGTTATGATATTGTGCAACGTGAATAAAATAAATGAAATAAGACAAAACTCAAACCAGAAGCGATGTATACATTTTTAAAAATATAGCCATACATGCACTGTACAGATACTTAATCTTCTTCCATTAAATATCTACTGTTTGGCCTGTTGAATCTATTCATGTTGTCTGTAAGTTCTAAAGTAAAGAATTTAAGCAAGTGTTAGGATGTTTGTTGGGTGCAGAAACGAATGAGAAATGGAAGAAATGGGGGAAAAATTACTTTATGCTTAAACTCATTACTGAAAGTTAAGGACAATTGATCTGCCCTTTAAATTAAATGGAGGACTAAGTATTTTTCAGTGGACAAAGAAAGTAATGCATTCAGTTTCCTCTTTTGAAAGTGTCACTGCTTTTGTCTGTACCTGTTGTATCATCGTCTATTCTTGCATGACCTTTTTTGTAATCTGATTGCAATGTAATGATGTCTTTGAGCTTTGATTAATCCTGGTAATTCAGATGACTTTTTAAAGGTCATATATGGCACATTAAAACGTTGCATTGAATGTTCCCTTGTGTTGTTATGAAGGACTTGTGTTTTCTTTCATTAAAATGGATGTTTTGAGGATCATATGTTGGAAAGCATGAAAAAGCTGAACCACACATTTAGTTGTAAACGTGTTAATGTCATACTGTGGTGATTGTTACCGAGCAAATGAAATACTAATTTACTTGATGTAAATTATATATATTATTAAATAGAATATTGCAATTGTTCAAATGTTTCTTGTAATAATAAGAAAAACTGCAATGAGTATATATTGACCCAGTTTTTGCCAAATGTTATGGCTTAACTCGCAGTTAATGTACTGCAAGGTCTTTATATCATCCACTGAGGATCACAAAATGTGTGGCAAGTGTTGCTGTCATAAATGACTGACTTAAAAATTGAAATAATGATTTTGGAGAACAGATTTATGGAATGACAGGCTATTTATGAAAACCCACACATGGAGCTCTCTGAATTACAGCTATTAGAGTTAAGGTGTTGGCGAAGCAGGCTAGATAAACTTCTAGTTTTGGTAAACTTCTATATTTGAGATTTCTCTTCTATTTTCAGTTTTAACGGTGAGGCATGATATTTTAGCTGCAAGAGCAAGGAGTATTTACTGCAACGTTTTTCTCTTTAGTGCCCTTATGTGACCCTTACCAGTCTCATTTGGTTCTTTGTTAAATGCAATGAAAGGCCTTTCTTTAACATTTTTACTTAGATTTTTGGGCATGACCCTCTGGGTTTATTTATTCAAAATCAAGGTAAAAACATTTTGACAAACATCCAAATGTGCTGGTGACAAATTTACTATTACTTACTGACTGTTTGACTGTTAACAATCTAATTCTAGATTTCACTGTGTCCTGTTGACTTTGCATGATTCATCTCATTCTTTTGTCTGATGTCTTGTGGCTACTCTAATGATTTAGTCGGTTGAGGACCGCAATGAAAATGTCAAATATTCTGTGACGGAGGAACCTAGCTTCAACCAGGTACTGCTTGCTATAAACCCAATGGAGAAAAAAATGCTATTTGTTATACAGTTGTATGATTAAAAACATGCAGCTTTTGTCTTCAGTGTTATTTTATTATAATTTAATGTTCTTGTAATATACACTGCCGATTAAGTGGAAAAGCATGTCAGTAATTTTGCTATTCAAATATCAAACCAATTTCTGAACTAATATTTGATAGAAATTGTCACACATGGCTGCATGTTTTTAATGGAAAAGTAACTTGGTTGTGGCATAAAATCATGTTTTGTTATAGAATGTTTTGCCATGGAAGGTTTTGGTATTTAAGGTGAATTTGGTTCATGTAGATATGCAGGTAAAATAAAGGAAATGCCAAAATAAAAGTAACATTTGAGTAAATGAAGTGTTCTGGTGGCTTCATGATGTGCGGTGCATTTCCTGGCATGGTTTGGATCCACTCAACCCCTTGGAGGGCAAGGTAAATACCAATAAGTACAAAGCCATTCTGAGTGATCACCTCCATCCCATGGTGAAGCATTTCTATTCTGATGGGAGTGGTCTCTTCCAGGATGACAATGCCCCCATTCACAGGGCAGGAGTGGTCATTTAATAGTTTGATGAGCATGGAAATTATGTAAACCATATGGCATGACTGTCTCAGTCACCAGATCTCAACCCAATTGAACACTTCAATTCTGGAGAGGTGCCTGAGACAGCATTTTTTACCACCATAAACAAAACCCCAAATTATGGAATTTATCATGGAAGAATGGTGTTGCATCCTTCCCTCCCATGCAGAATCTATGCTAAGGTGCATTGAAGCTGTTCTGGTGGCTTGTGATGGCCCAACAGCCTATTAAGACATTTTATTGATGTTTCATTTATTTTGGCAGTTACTTGTATTTTGTTCTAGAAGCAGCCATTTGTAAAATACAAAGGGGTTGATATATGACCAGGAAATTACCATTCTTTTAAATACATCAGCTTGGATGATTTGTTGATTTGTTATTAAAAAAATCAAATGAATGAATGACAATATATTCCATATCAATTGTATTTATGGAGGCTAGTTTATTGATTGCCTTATTGCAGTCCAGGTGTTAAAGAGTGGTGAAAGATTGGATTGACCTTGAGTGAAGTCGTCTTTGTATGCAAATGAGGCCACAGTAGGTAATTTCCTTGTCAATGATTGTGGCATTTTTAATTGCTCAATTGATCTTCAAAGGCCACAAACCAGTCCTGAAACAGGATTTGAAAATGTCACATTGAATTTGAGTAAAGATTGCCTTTGTCACAAAAATCCCAAATTGCTATATTAAAGCCTCATCCTTTGATTTGAATATTCATGTTCTGTGCCAGATTTACCATGAATGGTTGTTTCCTCTCGATCAACCCCCATTGCTTTATCTCTTGTGTTACAACTTGTGATTTCACATTCAAGCAGCAGTGTTCCAATATGCTTAATGTTCACAGTTGCAGTCTCTTAATTTATGATCACAAGCATGTTGGTGTTTGTTACGTTTTCTGTTATGCAGTATCACATACTAACACCTGTACTAATTCAAAAAATAGTTACAGCTCCAGGTTGTATTTTTGCTGTACTTTGTTTTTTTTACCATTTACACCTCAAGGTAGATTATATAATTAAGGTTTAAGTCCAGAACTAATCAGCCCTGGTCCTGGGGGTCCACAATTTCAATTGGCTTTGGTTCCCGCCAGTCACATAGCCGCCCAATTTAGCTAATCATTGTCTTGACTGAACCAATTTAATTTCCCCTCTCAGCGAGAGAGTGTTACTCGTTTAAAAAACTGGAAAAGCTAGAAAAGCTGCTTGAAATGACCTGCAGGTCCTGATTTGTAGGGTCATGAAGTCACAAGCATAAGGGTACTCAATGAGTGTTCCTTAAAAGGCCCCAAGGGTGCTACAGTGAGAAACTTAAAAAACCCAGGGAAAGTGCTTGGTTGGATCTACCATTGATGTGTTTTATTGCATCAATGAATTACCATTTTACCATTTCTAAATTAGCCACGTAAGAAATATTGACTTTGTGTGCGCTCGGTATGTCTGACCGAACACTTTTCTTGGGTACGCTTTTCAAATACTTTTCCTGGATAACTATTTTCAAGTAACAATTCAAGGGCCATGTAAATGGCTGTTTCTCAGAGAATAGCCCTTGGGTGTCCTTTAGTTTCCAGTGGAATGTGTTAAAGCAGCATTTTGAGGTTATTATCTCTGGCCTTTATAGATAGAGGCCGATCTGGGCTACCCGGGAGGAAAGGCACGAATCATCCACAAGGAGTCTGACATCATCACAGCCTTTGCCATCAACAAGGTACAGTAAGTGTGGAGAATGGGAGGAGGGCCATATCCACAAGTTAGATGCATCATTTTTTTTTATTTCCTTGAAAGAAGCGACAGCGTTAAAATGTTCTCTTTTTACAGGCTAATCGAAATTGCTTAGTTGTTGCTTCGACCCACGACATCCAGGAGCTGGATGTGTCTTCCATCCTTGCAACTCAGATACTGACGTGGATCGACGATGACACGGACGCCGAAGCCAAAGGGTGAGCGAGCCATTGCCACGGCAACCTGGAAAAGCAAATTTCCCTGTGCGCACACAAGAATGTCCTGCCTGTCTACAAATTTGCACAGAGACAGGCAGACATTTGCTTTGCCTGATGAGTGACATTCATTTTGCTTAATCAAGGTATTCCTGTTTAAATGCAGAGGCACATACCTTGGTAGAGATGTATAGATGTGTTCGGAACTATCAAAACACAGTTTATTAGCTGACAATCTGACCATGTTAATAAATTAGGTTATAGTGCATGCTTTTGCAACAAATATGAGCTTTTTGGTGAGAAATTATAAGAGAACTAAACCCTTTAGATCACTCCAAATTGCATACATAACTAAATGTATATATTCTGTCATTGCGCAGTGCACAGCGTAATTGCGAGTTCTTACACGTAGATGTGCATCACGTTCGGTGACGAAGCAAAGGGTAAATGTCACCTTTGCTGCATTTCAGGGGCGATGACTTTCTGGTTGTCCACTCGCGAGATGATTTCACCACCTTGCATGGCACCACCCCCTACACCCACAGCAGCCCCGGTACCCCCATAAACATGCCCTGGCTCGGGAGTCTCCAGACAGGACGGGGTGCATCTGTGGTGAGGGGCACTGTCTATCACAGAATAGCTGTTTATTCATTTTGTTTCATAACTGTGCCAGAAGCACTCATCTTGATGCTATGGTAACAAACCCTCATTCACTTTTGCAGTTTACCGTTAGCCTTTGTAAAGGTAAATTAATATGTGTCATTTGCTGGTTTGTCTACTTGGTTCTCTTTACTAATAAAGTGACAGATTCATATTGATAGTTCAGTTCAGGACTTGACAGCCCCAATTGCAATGTAGTTTTGTTTTTGACCAGGCCGGTTTTGACTGTTTGAGTAAATGGTTGTGTTTGCGGTGAAATGCTGACAGTGTTGGCTCTGTTCCCGCCTTCCACAGCTAATCAAACGGAACATAAACAATGTGAGACGGATGACCTCCCATCCAACATTACCATACTGTGAGTAACTTTATCCTGCTCCCTGGACAAGCAAGGTGACTGAACCCTTGGCTCAGGTCTTTATCCGCTGCATAAATGTACATAGTGTTTTTCTCATTGTTTTCTTCTTTTCTCATTGTTCTTTGCACAATACCAGAATGTATTTCAAGATTTCAGGAAATCATTCATACATTTTTAAGGTTAAAAGGCACTTATGAGAAAATAATATCCTGGAAGGAGTGTCTGGTTGGGCACCAGAATTTATAAAACCATGAGTCGGCGATTGTCTCGGTTTACTCACCAGAGCACTTTCATTGGCGTTGAATTCGATTTTTTTTGTAGTTCCTAATAGTTACAAATAATTTCAAGTAGATTAACATTTTGAATGGTAAGTGTGAGGTAAAGTACTGTTACTGAAATTAGACGAGGTGTTTGAATCAATCATAATCATTGGAGTTTTATTCCCTCAGACCTGACGGGGGCTCAGGATGGTAGTGTGCGGATGTTTGAGTGGGGCCACTCTCAGCAGATCATCTGCTACAGGAGTCCCGGCAACTCCAGAGTCACCCGAATCCGCTTCAACTACCAGGGAAACAAAGTAGGTATCGGTTTCAGAATTAGGTGCATGTTTCCTCACAGCATTGATCTGTGAAGTAGGTGTCAGTATAGGTTTCACTATAAAGTAGGTGCGGGTTAACCCACATGTAGGTATAGGCTTACGCACAGATTAGGTCCAGGTTTACTTCCCAGGTTTACACCCTAGGCTTGACCTTTGGGCCTTGGTCACCAAGATGTGTAGTGTTTTTTGTCCATGCTATTTCCTGTATCTATGATAACACATTACATTTTTCCTGCCTGTTAGTTTGGAATCGTCGACGCCGATGGAGCGCTGAGCCTGTGGCAGACCAACACAACAGGAAACACACCCAAGCCCTACCTGGTGAGCAACACGTCTCACAGCTCCATATCTACCTGCAGCATTTGCTCTCTCTCCTCCTCCTCCAAGCCCCCACCCCCATCTCTAATGCAGTATCACTTCCTGACAGACTTTGCAGTGCCACAATAAGACGGCGCATGACTTTGTGTTCGTGGGTTCGTCCTCCCTCATTGCCACAGCGGGACTGTCAACTGACAACAGGTATGCTGGCAGAATACAAATTACATGCTCCTTAAATAGCAGACAGAATGACAATGTTATGCAGTAAAAAAATATATCTACAATAGGATTGGAAATTCCAATATTAAGATGGAGGTCATTAAGCTGAACTGCATTAAATCCCTTGCATACTAAATGTATTGTTATTTTAAATTATTCAATTTTTTTCTGCTGTAAGTATCCATTGAAAGTTTGCATGGGAAAGGTCATCTGGACAATGATGTAAATGGAATAGGGATGACAATGACAACTGGCAGTAATATTCAGGATGATAATAATGGTCTTTAGTGTTCTTAATCCGTTGTCTTAATCATCTATAACAATAACAGGCAGTAATATCTACAGTTTTAATGAGTTTTCTTAATCAGTAAATCAGTGGGTAGTCTGTCATAATTTCTGTGTCCCTGTGAGCTGGGATGATGAGTCTATTGTATTTCCGTAGGAATGTGTGTCTGTGGGATACACTGGTGACTCCAGTTAACAGTCTAGTTCACGGTGAGTCAACCTTTTGCGTCTGGGAGATCGAGAAGTTCTGCCATTGCAGCAGTACATTTAGTACTTGTTGATGGCACCTAAAATGGCACACATACTCTTCTTCGTGTGGCCTTTGAGAGATATAATTACTGTGTGGGGGCAAAAGCCTTGACCTGTCAGTCTAATGGTTGTGAGATACTTGCTGTTGCTGGATCAGCGCTGTCACTTACGATTGGTAAGAGGCAATAAAATGTTTGGATTGGAAAGAGGAGATACAGACTATGTGCAATTACAGAGACGCTGAGAGAAGTCACATTTTACTTCCCCGTAATTACAGCATTTAACTGCCATGAGTCAGGCGCTACGGTGCTGTCGCTCGCCCCGAAGCAGCAGCTGCTGATTTCGGGGGGGCGAAAGGGCTGGATCAGTGTGCTGGACCTGACTCAGCGGCACCAGCGGCAGAGCTTCCAGGCCCATGATTCGCCCGTCAAGGCCCTAGCTGTCGACCCCACGGAAGGGTGCTTCATTAGCGGATCTGCTGAAGGCAACATCAAGGTAAGCTGCCTTGGGCAGGCCCAGGGCCTCTGTGCAAACAGAGACTTGTTTCATCTAGCCACGGTGTGACAATGGCTTTCTTTTCTACAATGCTTTAAATATACAATCACTTTTGTCTAGAAAAGTAAAAATGATGATCGATCCAGACAGTTTGATCGTTTCACTTCTTATGCATGCATCACTCATCGATATCACATTATTCAATTACAAAGAAAGCTACAATAGAATATCACATGAAAAGACACATCCTATTCGTACCCTAGCAAAGTCTTGCATTATGGGAATCTTACATCTGTATTGTTAATTTGAACCAGTCTTGAATTTAAGATAACGTAAAAGTGTTCTGAACCGCCTGCTCTGACCGGTGGTCAGCTGCCGTATGTGTCAGCGCAGTGTGTATTTAGTTTCCGTCTGTGCCCTAATAACGCCATCGCCTCACGACGCAGATCTGGAGCCTCTCCACGCAAAGCCTGCTCCACACATTCCCCAGCGAGCACACGCGCCAGTCCCTCTTCAGGAACCTGGGCACGGGCGTCATGCAGATCGAGGCGGGCCCCGCCAACCACATCTTCTCCTGCGGCGCCGACGGCACCATGAAGATGCGGGTGCTGCCCGGCCGCTTCAACGCGAGCAGCTGGAGGAGCGACGTGAGGTTCATCCTATAGCGCGCGGCCCGTCAGACGAGGCTCCGCCATCGCACAACCCCGACAGCGACACGAAAGGGCAGAGACTGCTTCAGCACAACTGGCGGGAAAGTCGGACGAGAAAAGCAGACTTCTGTACGTGCACGTGCGATTTAGACATTTATAAACAAGGCAATTCCCCCGGCCCTGGAATCTACTACCATAGGTTCATGCTTGCCTTTGAAAACTAGAAAAAGATGTATCCAGCATATGATTTTTATTTGAGGAGAACCACGGCACTCTCGTTGTTTTAATTTTTTTTTTACTATATTGAAATTAAAGTACCCCTGCTGGCTAAACAGAGATGAAGCAATAATGGCACTTTTCTAACGACACGCTGAAGCACACCCTCGGACCACAAGGACAAGGAAGTCTATAAGACTGTCATTGTAGAAACCATATAAAGTACACCATAAATACAGATAGAAAGCCATTATTCAGCATTCAGAACAATATTGATATATTAGGCCTTTGTGTACAGTATTATTGTGGTGATGTGCATTATTGTGATTTAATACCTTCCTGTGGTAAGGAAGTGGTGGAGGTGAGGCTATAAGTTATAGTCTATCACAGTTAGAAAGTTTTAGAATTGATAAATGCCTACCCAGTCCTAGCACAAGAATAATCTTGCACTGTTGTGGCAAAAATGTATATTTGCTGTGTTTCAGGGGTAAAACTGGAGGATTTGATGCCCACTGTAAATGGTACCATACAGAGAGGAATTAAAGTTGATTAACTGCTTTATTAGGCATTAATAACCTGCTTTATTATGTAATGTATTAGCAAGGTATAATTCATGAAGAACATTTTGTGAAATACAGGTAATATTTATGAATAGTTACTCATAAAAAAATACTGGGTGAAATGGGTAGTTTGGGACTTGGCATGCTTAAACCTCCTGTGTTAAATAACTCAGGAGTCAGTTTTCCCTCATACATCAGTTCTGTCATGGTGACATAAATCTATCAAACAAACATTACTTTTCTGTCACAGTGGATTCCATAAGGTAAGTTTATTCGGATGTACAGATTCTGTAAGACAGCATTTAAGGAAAATTCCTTTAAGCAAATGTGTAGGTGGCTATAAACGGAAATCTTACAATAATTTTTTTTTTGTTTCTTTATGATTTAATGAATATATATATTATAATATTTCATCGCCGACTGCAAAGCTATTTTGACATCTTTAGCCAAGACATATAACTGACTTAAGCAAGGGTGGGTGGGGGGGCTGGGGGTGTTAAAATACAGAATCAAACTGAACGATCGCACTTAGTTGCTTCCCTTTAATCTTCGAGATGTGAATATGCGCAGATAAATCTAATTTTTATAATACATGGATAAACTGTAAATCAAACTGTATTATATAAAATGTAATGATATAATAAATTACTTTGATGTAACAGACTTAATCATGTGGCTATAATTACACTAATATTTATTCAGAGGGCAAACAAGCAGATCAGTCTTTGTTTGAAGCGTTGTGCCCTGACTGAAATATTTTCTCTTTTAAATTAGATTTTTTTCCCCTTTTTCTCCCAATTTAGTGGCCAATTATACCCTCTATTTTATTTTGCCCCGTTCCCCTGGGGCGGACAGCCAAATGTCGCCCCTGATCGGGGCTTATGGCCAGGGCCGGTCTGGCAGAGAAGGGTTTCGAACTGCATCCCTGATAGCCAGTGCACACTCGTATCGGACCAGCCAAGATACGGGTGCGTTAGACCACTATGCTATCCGCCGCCCCCTGACTGAAATCTTTGTGGTGGACTGTGAGGCTCCAGTAAACCGTCCCTTTGACTTTGTCTGCCTCTCTCATACACACTGTACTCACACCCACACATACACAAGAGCAGAGTGTGAGCTTAAATCTGGTTAAACCGGTGTTTTGTGACACAGGACCTTTACTGCATGGTTATTTTATAGTGGGAGTAACAGACTTTCTTTCCCCAGGAAAAAAAAAATCCTCAAATTCTCTTCTATCTGAATGAATAAACTAAACTTTTCCCCCCTATTCAGGAAGTTATTTTGCATATTGTGTCTCACTCACATGTAATTCACGTACGAACACATTCAAACACAACAACACATTAAAGAAAGCATGACAAAAACATCACATTATCTACTCAAGCATACAACCTGTTTGGGCTGAATAATTAAAATAAATAAATACATTGGATTTCACTTTTGACAATATCTGTTATTACCTTTGCGTTAGTCGTGTGTAATAATGTAATGCTCTTGAGCAGAAAGGAATTGAGTGTTTGAGCTATTTATTTGTCTGGTCATTTAGCTTCATTTGAACTACTCTCTTTTTCCTTGGAAATGTTATTAAATGTGACCATGATATAATGGCTATTTATACTTGCTCTGCTCTGCTATGCTTTTATGGTCTTTGTGGAGTTTATAAGCAAGGTTTCAACTACACAGCAATTTATTTTAAAAAAATCATTAGTCAAGATGCTGATCAAACTGCACTTAACATAGCTTGGAAGAGTCAGAAAACTGACCTGAGAAATAGCACTTTATGCCTCAAAATTACCACCTGCCCATGTCTGCATTAATCCAGTGAAAAGAAACATCTGAATTGTGTAATTATTGTTTATAAAAACAAAACCAGAAGTATTACTTATCATAATAGTGTGGTATCAAGAGTGCCACAAACTCCCAATTGTATTGCCTCTGAAATACACACTGCCTCAATATCAGCTGTTCTTGTTAACCACGGTGGAGGTTCCAGCCAGTGGCAACAACAAAAGGAACAAGGAATCAACCAAACCGTCCTCTGGAATCAAACCCGATAAGACCCATGCAAGTGGACCTTGAATCTCAAACGCAAGAACATGGCGAACTGTGCAGAGAGAACACACAAGCCTTCAGTGAATTTCCAATCAAAACTAACACATTAAATACTTATGGGACCCCAGAATTCATTTTTCCCCTCCTGCTGGATATATTAATCTTAACAGAAAAAAATGTTTCTCACATCTACAATGCATCTATCCGTACATAACATTTCTAAATTTGGTCTGTGTACCAAATTATTTATCAAAATGATGCCAAGTTACAATTTACAATTTCACAGTAACTAACCAAGCCCTTCCAAAGCAAATACTTTTTTT
The DNA here is from genome assembly GCA_029706075.1 of Aldrovandia affinis. Classification (NCBI taxonomy): domain Eukaryota; kingdom Metazoa; phylum Chordata; class Actinopteri; order Notacanthiformes; family Halosauridae; genus Aldrovandia; species Aldrovandia affinis. The sequence goes on from JAINUG010000069.1 coordinate 4,300,001, forward strand.
CTATATTTTCCTACATTTGTTCAAGTAACTTGGTGTTTCTTCTTGTGATCTAGTAGTCCATCTCAAAAGAATGTATGATGCAGGGTATAAATTATCATGTGGAATGATGAGAAATACATGATAGAAATGTATTTTTGTTGGCCTTAGAAATTCTACATCTCTAAAAGCATTACTATAAGCTACTTCCCACAGGAAAGCAATATCTTGTCTTTCAAGTTTTTTTTAGCATGTTCTATTGGCTGTGTCGGAACAGTGAAGTTTGAATAAAAATGCTATTCCCTGAATCCAGTAGCCTTAACAGTCAAATGCCCTTTTTTTTTTCTATTTTCTTTTTCTGTTTCCCCCCCCCCATTTTTCTCCCAATTTAGTAGCCAATTATACCCTCTTTTTCATGTCAATTATCCCTCTCCCTCATATTGAGAGGGGGATAATTGATACCGGCAGTGACGTGGCGGAGCACCGCCTCTTCCGAGCCAGAACCGCCTCCGGTGTGCACACAGAGCCACTCCTATCTGCAGCAAACTCGTATCGGCTTCCCTCCCCCCACCCTGGGGTAGACGGACAATTGACGCCCCCTAGTGGCACTCCCGGCCAGAGCCGAAACTGGCCCGGCCGGTGGAATCAAATCCCGGCCGCAGTGGGTAGCATCGGACATTCTACCGCTACACCACCCGGGAGGCCCACCAAATGCCCTTGTTTGAATTTCAGCACTGAATACTAAACACAAGTGGTATAATGTATTAAAACCCTTCACTTATCCTACATGTAAAATATATTTATTTGATTTAATATAATAATTACTACACAGGATACAAATAATTAATTAAATCACTGAATTTGTTGATAGGCAGAGCAATCTGGTGGATCAACCTTCATCAAAATATACAACTCAATTCAATTAAAATGATCAGCTGGTTTATTAAGTGACAAGTTAGAGAGAGACAAAATATTCAACGTTCAATCTACAGATGTAGGTTCAACTACCTTAATGAATACTAAGTCCGAGACATAAAATTGACCTGTAACAATCAAGAGAGATGAAATGGAAGAAAATGATACCAAACCAAGTTTGTCTCTCCAAAATGCAAACACATGCAGCTGAGGTGTGAGCTGGGACCAGTTCTCCCAAGAAAGCAGAAATGTGTAGAATCACTAGGCTTGAATTGCTAGGCTCCTCTAAAACTTCCCAAAACCTGAGTTCAAGCTATCAATAGGTCACACTTTAAATGTTTGGGGGGGGGTTGGTTGGCTCCCTCCCTGCCCTCACCTATTACCATTCATGGAGCAACTAAGGCTGAAGTTCAAACTGAGTTCAGACTGATTCATAAGAACATAGAGTACATAATGACATGAAGACTGTTCAGCCCATCTAGGCTCATCATTTCCTAGTCTAAAGAATATCCATGACCACATCAAGCCTGGACTTACCCCAAGTTTTTTTGCCTCCACTACATGACCTGGAAAGCTGTTCTAAGAAATTACTCTCTGTGGGGGAAAAAAACCCCAAAACTTCTGTGCAGAATTTACCTTGAACTAATTTCCATATTTGCTCTCTTGTTCTGCTAATTGAATTCAACCTAAACAATCTTTGGCACTTTTTTAAAAACCTCAATCAAACCCTCTAGTCTCCTTTGCTAGGCCTAAACAGGTTTAGTGTCTGAAGTCTTTCCTTGTAATGTTTACCTTTCATACCTTCATTGCCCTTCAGGCAATTAAATTGGCTGTCCGCCCTAGGGGAACGGGAGGGTGAGCCGGCTCAAGTTCGCCGTGAAGCACGTAAGGGTGTCTCCAGAACATGGACAGGCGAATTCCGTCTCGAAGGAAGTGGAGTTCGCTGGCCTCTGAGAATTAGCTTGCCTCGTAGAGACGAGTGGCGAACCCATGTGGGAAGGGCAAGAACTATCAAAGCAGTGCAAACTTGCCACCCTTCTGCCACCATGTTTCACGTTGTAATGACGTACTTAAGCAGCGGGGTTCATTCATGCTAATTTTCCTATTGAGTTCATTGGAAGAATTCGCTCGGAGGAACCCCACCACTAAAGTACCCCATTACATTGTGACGCAGAATGGTGGCAATTTAGCACTGTTCAGGACAGTTCAGTCAATCAATGAGTCAACCATGTATTCCATCCTGTACCAGAGTACTCTAGAGCAGAATACGTTGCACAGCTGAAACCCCATTGAGATGCATTGAAAGGAACTGCACCAAAAACACTCATTCATCTAAAAAAAATCCTCTTCACTTTTACCCTGTCCTGATGCTAATAGAGAGCCGCAGCCAGGTCCAAGGAGTTGGGCTTCGAGATCAAGAAATTTGCTTTTGAGATACTCTACAAGCCGCCAGCGGTCGGAGATGTATGCCCCCCTGGAAGTCTCCCTCCAGAAACGCAATCATTCTGCAACACTCACACTGCATTGGCCTAATTTTATCCCCTAACTACATAAACCTAACTCTCCCTGCACCTGATTCAATTACTGCAGAGACACAGACACCAGGTCAATACAATTACAAATTGCACAGAGGTGGTTCTGAACAGTCAGGCCGAGAAACCCATTACCATTTAATATATTGGTGAGTGCTAAACATATTTTCATCATGCTTGTTATCTACCAAGTTAAGTTAGCGGTTTTTGATCTTGTGCATACTGAAGAATGCATCACACCACCCTAGTGTTCATAACCATCACTGTCCCACCCCACATCTCTCCAGTGTTCATCTTAAGTGTACTATATCTCTTTCAAAGGAAACAACCTGACAATCCACAAAAAATTATTCTACTCCATCTGTAATCTTCACCAAGAGAACAGCCTTTTTATTCATGTGTTAATTCATTACAAAAGTATTTCCATAACATATTTTCCATCTTTATTCAGATTTCTGTAACTGAGTATTTATGAGGATAGGGTTATTAGACAAATCAGTGCAAATGATTACCATTATTAATTCCAGGAAAAAGGGGCAACCCGAAAACTTTGGACAGACTCACAATTACATTTACAGAGGTTTCTCACACAGCAATGTGTAAATTAATTGATACAGTGGTTTGGAAGGTTAATCCATCCAGGTTAATGCAAATTATGTTTCCTCAAGGGGAGGGATGACTAACAGTTGAAGTTGTGGTTGATTCAGTCACTGCAACCCTCACAGCTTGGCATAGTCTTTGAGGATCATTTCCAGCTTCTGGCTCAACATGATATTGCCTTTCACCTTCAGCTTACCAGAAAAGAATGCCTGTAGAAACAGAAAATGAAATCAATAGACTGATAATAGCGCATTTCAGTATGTAAATGCTAGGAATAAAATGTAAAATGCCTGCATGTTTACTCATCAGGAATGCACAGTGCCATGTGCACTTTCTTAATAAATACAGCTACAGTGAATGTCAATCTCAAGTTTAGTCCAGTGGTATTTTAATTCTTGCCCTTGGAGCCGCAGGGTGTGCGTTAACTGTCCAATCTGCTTTAATTGACCGATTAAATGATGAATAGTAATGGAAACCTTAATTCCACTGGTTTAGTCCATTACAACTGTCAGACAGCCCATCTCTCGGAACATCTGGAAGTCTCCGTATCTGTACTTCACATGCAGTGACGACATGGCTAATTGTATGTCATAAATGTATATGTCGTGATCATCCTGGTATTGGAGTGAACGTACAACCTGACATATATCCTACACCTGCAGTGGCCACATAACCACATTTTATTTGTAATAGTTGTAGAACATGCTAGAAAGCTTTTACCTTCTGTGGGTTGAGTTTCCCAAGCACCACGTCCATGAAGTCCTCATCAGAGAGAGTCAACGTCACGTCTGGCCTTCCATCGAACAGGCCCTTGTGCAGGGAGCCTACCCCTGTCTTCAAATCAATGGCTTAACAAACATAAGAAACAAGGTAACTTAAGAAGGCACCACCAGATTAACACACTTCACTGAAATTAAACAAATGCTAGGTTACAACATTGGGAGCAACTAGTTTGGAATTTATGTCAGTGAATAATGCTTTTATCTGCATGTGTTGATAACCTGAGCACAAGGGAATTCATTCCAGTTTCGTGTGCACATGTGGTGTCTGCGTACAGTGGCCTCTGGTTCAGTGGTTCAGTGGTGTGTCTGTGTGTCTGTGTGCACGCATGGCGTCTCATGCACACTCACTCCACTGAGCAGTGACCTCGCCCCCTCTGGTGATCTCCCATCCGAAGATGGCGTTGACCTTCTTCACCAGCTCGGCCCCCGTAGTTTTAATGCGCCGTCCGATCTCCTCAAACACCAGGTCGCTCTGGAGACCGCCTGCCTGAACGGGTCAGAAAACAAGGTGTAAAAAGGCATGTTTACTCCGAACTGAAAAGCCATCCTTTTCACCCCCTCGTGTTTGTATCATGGCTGCTGGTTTAAATGCGGTATGACGATTTACTTCGGGGAGCTTCTCTGTGTCCTCAGTGCCATGAAGGTCTACGTAGGCTCCCGACAACACCACAGCTCCAGTCTCCTTGACCTAAACCAAATATGATCAGCGTGAGCAAACACAACATATCATTAAGGGGTTAGAGCATCGACCATATTCTTCACTACGGTGGTGGGTTGTTCGTATGAGCCATATTCATTCAAGGGGAATTTAAACCTATGATAAGGGAAAGTGAGAGCATTTCAGTAGCAAGAAGTTTCTCTTTCCAATGCTTGGTCTCATATTACTAATGCTAGTACATGGCTACATGCACATTTCTAAATGGTCCTTTATCACATTTCAGCATAGGTGCACCATACAAGGAAATACAAGGAAATCATGAAATATCAAGAGCCCAATAAATAATGAAATATACAACAATAACAATCATGTAAGGATCATATAATAAGAATAGGAAGAAGAATCATTGTTGTCATCGTCATCACCTTGCACTGGATGTGAATCCTGTTTCCTTCTTTCCACATCGCAGTCTGTAGGGACTGCCCTGGTAGCACTGGCTTCACAAAGCGCACCTGAAGGAGAGAAGGGATCAGTAGGTACTGACAAATGAGGAGAGACAGCGATGCCATGCAGCAGCATTACCTCTATCACTTTAAGTGCATTACCGAAGGAGAGGGGGTGGTATGTGTCCATTTATCTCATACCGGAACTTGCCTACTCCACACAAACCGGATTCAAATTTATGAATGCATCTTTGTGTGCCTTTGTGCGTGCGCCTTTCACCTTAATGGACTTGAACTTGGAGACGTCATTGTTGGCGTACTGCTTCAGAACGTGTCGAGTAGCGAACCCGAAGGAGCACAGCCCATGCAGGATGGGGGATTTGAATCCTAAAACCAGTATTCAATGTTTTTAGTATATGCATAATATTATATGTAATATATATATCCATATTTTTAAAATAATAATAAAATAAAATATATACATATATATATATATATCATTATAAAATGAAAATATAAAAAAGTACACCCTGCAGTGAAATGCTTCATGTTCATTACCAGTGCCTACCTCCCATAGCTGCGAAGCTGGGGTCTATGTGCAACGGGTTCCAGTCCCCACTCAGTCGATACAAAGCAGCCTACAACACACACCAGCACGTGGGCTTCATCTCATCCCAACACAACAGCCAACATACCCTGACATATTTGATGGCCATCTTGGCGCAATTGCATTACGACATGCTCTGGCTGTTTACAAAGTTTGCAATTGCTCAAGAAAAATACGACGAGTTTACACAATCAGAGCATTAAAAAAACCTTTAAAAACAAATGACAACAAAGAACTATGACAGATTAGGGTCTTTTACTGGTAGTCCTATCATCCCTAGTCTGCTTAAAGATTTTTAATCCCAGGGAGCCCTACGGCTCTAAGGTACACATGCAGAAAAACATGCAAAAAATTATTCAATCATCCTCCCCTTCCTATGCAGCCTTTTTAGACTGAGTTTTTAATGCATGGTCCCGGGTTTAAAGGGTCTCCTTTAATGGCCTCCAGAACCAAATAAGGCTTAAAGATCTAAATACGGCAGCACTGTTGAATCTTTCAGAGTACCTGATCCCTGGTGGTTTCATCTGTCATGACAACATCTGGAGCTCGCTCTGGTGGCGCCACTGTGCTCTGTGGGAAGGCAAGGCGTCAGCGTTCTCTCACTCCAGGGGAAAAAAGATCTCCTCGGATGGAAAATAACAGTTTTGGGGTGCTAGTCATTTGCACTGACTTAGGAACGCTTTCGAGTATGATTGTGTCTATGAACATGTCCGTATACAAAAGCTGTAGCACTATCCTTTTCACTATGTATGTTAAATGTAAAATATTTTTTTAAATGTAACACTGTACAAAATGAAAAAGCATAGCATGCAAGGAAATCTACAACAAAAGCATAAACATAAATAAAAAGGATGCTTTTTGGGAGGATTAAAGAGGTTACCTTTGCCTTATCAGAGGTTCTCTTTCCTCCAAATCCACCAGCTCCCACGACGAACAGGGAGAATTGATTGTAGCACACCGGCTCCTTTCCATTGTATGTGTGAACTGGGAGTAGGTCATCCCCATTAAAATTTGAAAGATTAATACTTTTCTTATTAAATTAAATACATTTAAAAAAATGTTAGTTAATTCTGAAATAGTGGGGGGTGGTACCCAGTCCTTAAAACATTTTTATTCCTTTAATAAAATGATGAAATACTTGGTTTCTTATTTTGCTGTAAATATCTTACAATAGTATCTATGTGCTGTTAGTAAAATTTCTCCTGTGACTTAGATAAAATATGACACAAGTCTGATAGACTATGCATTACCAAATGATCAAACTACACAATGCATGTGACTGGGTTTGCTGATAGCAGCATCTGCTGCGTTAGCAAAAAGAGCCTTTCAGAAAATTAGAAAGATTACCGTCCAAGAGAATGATCGCTCCAGATCCTTTGTCCAAGACATCTGCGATTGTTGCCTGTGAGGTCAGTGTCCCTACAAAGGCAGGAGAATGCCATTTATAGAAAAATAAATAAAACAAATTTACAATTCATCCTCAGGAATGTTTTGTAAAATAAAATAAATTGTTTTATAATTGGTACCTGAGGTGGGTAATGGTTTGTACAGCTCCAGATACTGCTCCCCATGCAAGAGCTGTGATAGAAAGCAATAAAAGAAACCTATGAGAACATAAACATATGGACCTCTGAAAAAATACAAACCCAAATTAACAAACATGCACCCATTGTACAAGCATAACCACGCACACATGCCTTCCTGACTCTGATAGACTCTGGTGTGTGTTTTTTTAATTTATTTTTTTATACATTTATTTCTGATTTTTCCCCCGTTTTTCTCCCAATTTAGTAGCCAATTATACCCTCTATTTTATTTTCAATTCCCCACCCTCACGAGTCCGCCGCCCGTCCTCCGGGAACGAGATTCGTATTCCTGGACCTATTTCCCCGCCTTCTTTCGAGACGGAGATCTTCCACGGACTCCATTAACCTTCTCCTCGGCGGACTCGTGCCGGCTCTCCCTCCCCCCTCCCCCGGAGGCGGACAGCCAAATGCAGCCTCCGATCGGGCTGACGACCAGGGCCGGTCTGGTAGAAACGCGGGTTTCGATCCGCGTCTCTGACGGGCAGCGCTCCAAAGCGCGGTGCACTAGACCGCTGGGCCATCCGCCAGCCCGGCTGGTGTGTGTTTTGTGTGTTGGGACTGCAGTGATTATATTCAAACTGACAGACTGCAGAGCTGCAGTGTGTTCTTATCGTCAGAGGGGGCGGTAGAGGCGGGCTCCCCAGGGACCTGAACTGGTGCCCACCCGGGAGAAGTCGAAGTTGAGCCCCGGGATGGATCCCAGGCTCCCATCCATCATGGAGGCTTGGGCGGGGATGACGCCAAAGGTGGGCAGGCAGCTGAACTCCTGGTGGCCCTCGTACAGGAACTTGAGGTGGTCAGCCTCGCGGGTGGACATGCCCACTCCCAGCGCGTACAGGATGCACTGGGTGTGGGAGTAGCTGAAGACCATCTCTGGAAGTTTCTGCCCCACTGCCTCCAGCTGCTCAGAAACACCATGACAACAGGCAACATCGAAGTCAATGCGGGCGGAAAGCAAACCTTTCGTTCAGGTCTTTTTGAAAAGCATGCGTGCAGTTCCCAACAAGTATCATCTGGGTTGTCCTCACGCTTACTGCACTGCGTAGATGGGTGCACCGGGGACTGAGAGGCGGTATGCCGGATGTGATTTTAAATTAAATTAAATTCTCCACAGACCGGGAAAAAACACATTTCCCCACTCATATGGATTTTACATTGTGCAACAGACTGTGGTGAGCTTATCCAGCTCAAAATTAAATGTCGGGAGTGACCTAATTCTCCTGGTGAAAATGTATGTACATGCGTGTCTTATAAATATAGAATCTGTGCATTGAGTGTCGACTCAAAGAGTTCGGCGGGTGTCAAAACAATGGGCTCTGGACAGCGCGGGTTTCCTTCAGCTTCAGTAACGACACCAGGCTGAGAGGAGGGGGGAGAAGGTGCTGGCAGCCTTCATCGGGGCTGGTCTGACTAGCAGGGGAGTTAGGGCTCTGCTGCAATTGTGGGCCTTGTCTGGAAAATCATGTCACGAAAAATCTGCGTTCATATTTTTTGAAGCGCTAGTCTCTTTGTCTGAAGCCAGGTTGCCTTAGCCTCGTCGGCCGTGACTGTTCATTGCATTATATAACAAAATATTCCCAGAGACGGTTTCATTGCTGTGCAGACACCCTCGCTCTGGTGTCTGATGTCTTGTGGGTATGCCCCATTGACACCTGACCCCTGACCCCTGACCCCTGTACTCACTGGATCGATTCCGTCGGATGTGACAGAGGCCATGGCGCTGGTAGGATTGGGAGCTATTCCCTTGTCCTCCGTGTCCACTTGCGACAGCACCTCCACTAAGGTGCCAAGTGACTCTTGGGGGGGTGAAGACACAACAAACATTACCTCCCAAACTATTGAGACAGCGTCAGTGCTGTGTTCATTTTAATTCAGTTATTTTGTGAGGATGAAAACCTTCCACATATCATTCATAGTTAACACAGATGTATCATCCTCACAACTGAACTGAATTAAAACCAACAGTTAATCAAGAAAAGTAACTCTCTATCTGGTTTTCCGGTATGTGTACAGGTGTGGTGATGCAGTATATGCACTGGTTCAATATGATGGGAACTGCACTGGCTGGACAGGATATACACTGATATACATACTGATTAGATGTATTGAATGACCAGTGTATGTCCTGGTATGATATTTTGGAATTATTTAATTCTGTTCACCCCCCTGTGTATCACCCTCATTCTAAACACTACTATTCTTCTACAAAGCATCCTGAGGGACCTGCAAGGTGACTGGAGGTCATACATTGCAGAAGTTGTTCAGCACACACCGTGATGTACAGGCTAGGTATGGCTGGGTGCTGTAGAGTTGTTTGTTAACGTATTTTACAGATCCTGCTTTGATAATGTGGTCAGCTGTTACCTCCGATGGTAGCAGGCTTATTGGCGTTAGTGAAGTCACAGATCTGGTCCCACTTCTCCTGCACACCCTCGGGGGTCATGGCCTGGTTTTTGTGCCTCACGATGCTGCCCTGAGTGCGCTCCCAGCGTACTGCACACAGAGATGTGGACTGAGTCTGACACGCACACACAAGCGCAAACATGGGCACACACACACACACACACACACACACACGCAGGAATGCACGCACACACACAAGCGCACATGCATGCATGCACACACACACAGATGCGCGTGTGCGCACACACACACACACACACACACAGGCATGCAAACACATGCAGGCACAAGTGCAAACACATGCACACACAAGCGCACGCATATGCACACATGCATGCACACACACGCACACATACGTTTGCACACACACGCACGCACAGGCATGGATACAGTAAACACTCATATGCAAGTAGGCTTCTATATATGCTGCCTTGATTCAGCTCCTGCATAATGCAGACAGAGAGCACACAAGGGCCCACACACAAAAACACCAACAAATACATCACAGCAGGCTCCTGCCTTTCAGCATTAACCCTACAGTTACAGTACAACCCAACATCAATATGATTTAAAAAATGCTTTGGCTAAAACTACATCAATGACACAAGACTTTGTATTATGTTTGGCTGCTGCTGAGACATCAGGCATTTATTTGCTAGCTCGTTCACAAAAGGCCATTGGAAAAGCAAAATAATAACCTTTTTTTGGACGGTGACCCTCTTTCCTCTTAATTTGCACAACAAACATTTCAAAAATTAAAATGACATTTCACTTACATTTCCCAATCCAGCCAGCTCCAGCCTGTCAGTGGTCAAGAAATAATCAGAGATGTGCACTGCATGATTCGTCATTCATTTGATCTTTAAGAGATTATTATTCAGAGCTGTAAGTGTTGAACTGGCTTCCGTAAAACAACATGAAAGTCAAGGTTGCAGGTTAAAGATGGAATTTTCCAATAATTTTTCAAAAATAGTGTCACGCCAAAGATTCCCCCTAAAAGATGAGACCCGGTTTTGTTAAATCTCATTTTAAGTTATTTTAGTTGAATGTAGTAGTGTTACATATATGTTAGTTTAGCTAACACTTGCTTCAAATATCTTAAAACAAAATTACGATGGAACAATTTCATATTTGATCGAGCAAAATTAGCATGGAATGTTTCCAAAAGCTCCATGGAAACGGTAAGTCATTCAGGAGGTGTGGTGTTTTCAATGCTCTTCTCTCACTCACCTCAAACAGGCCACCGGTTTCCTGGCACTGATCATGACACAACCACAGAACTAGGGGGGCCACATACTCCGCTTTCAAGGATTCCAAAAGATCTATGGGGGGGGGGGGAAACAATCATTTATTTTATTACTTTCACTGATGAAAAATTGGACAAATAGACAGGGCATGTCACCCCGCTGTGTTTCATAATAATAATGAGGGTCTTTCCCCCCATTATGTGCAGTCTGGTATTTAAGCTGCGCTGCAGGAAACAACGTATGACACATATGGGAGTGTGTCATGAGCAACTCGACTCCAGACAAGCGAACATCGCATGACAGCTGCCACCGTGGGGAATCCCACATGCCAGTGTCCCCAGCTTTTCAACAAAGGAACTACAATAAAATACAATACTGCAATACAACCCTGAATTATACTGTAAAATATACATCAATGAGAATTTTTCAGCATGCTTCAAGGCAATTTGTGGGGGTGCGGGGTGGGGAGGCATACGAAGCAATGAATAAGCATACACTAATATATTCCCTTAGGTTTGTCTTAATATAATAATAATAATTCAGACATTTCCAATGCTGGCCAAAATAAGCCGTTATGTTCCAACCGGTATGTTATAAAATAACAAGAATGTGTCTGCGATGGGTTTTAAAGGCAGGAAAAGCAGGTTGAGGTTTTCACGCTATGTAAAAATAACTAAACCTTGGAATAAATGATATTCTTTCAAGCACTGACCTTTAAAATGCATTATTATGCATATGCACTCCTACAATACATGTGGCACTAACGCGTTATGTAATGACTCAACATTTCTTAAATGACTCTGGAAAAAAAAACCTTGAATCAAAAAGGAAAGTTCTGGCACTTGTCTGAGGCCTGACCTGGAGGCATGACGGTCTGCGTGAGGCGGGATCCTGCCGTGGGGGCAATGGTGTTGCAGTGGATGTGGTACTTCCGGCCCTCGAGTGCCAGCGTGTTAGACAGTCCCACCAGCCCCATCTTCGCAGCGCTGTAGTTCCCTTGGCCGAAGTTCCCGTAAATGCCGGCGGCTGACGAGGTCATGATGATCCTGGATACAGACGTGGTTGTGAGGCACCCTTTTTTTTCCACATAGCACGCTGGCACCGGGCACCCACATCAGAACACACAGCTTGAATACCCATTGTAAAAGAATATCCCATTTATCTTTTAAGTGTTGTGTTTTGGGAGACCCCATGTTCAGCTATGGCTTCTCTTTTTTCTTTTTTTCATTCTTTTTGGCTATTTAGGGAAGAAAAAGTAGTAGTGATCCTAAATGAGCTATGCCTTTCATTTTCCTCATTTAAAGTGATAGTTGGTAGTTTAGTAATTTCCTTGGCTCTACTTTATTTTTTTTGTGAACACATTTTTATTTATACATACAACATACAGATAGGAAACTGCACAACAACAAAAAATGATTAAAAATTATATTGCATTTTTATTTATTTATTAATAAATTAAATTGGGGGTAGCAAGCAACAAGAAAGATTATCACACAACTACACTTGTGGAATGAGGTCGACTATGAAGTCCACGGCATCAGTCAAACTATTCAAAGTAGCAGCTCGTGCCCTGTGCAGCCTCACCGTCGACCTTTATAAAACTAAAACATCCATTAAAAAAGGATATCCAAACTGAACTCAAAACAATGGTGGGCTCCACCCAGCCTTTCAGAATTGAACTTCTTGGCAGCGGTCAAGCCTGCCAAAAAAAAAAGTATTTTGTGCAAATGTAGCCGAATCTGGGATCACCCCCAAGAAGGAGCAGCCCTGTGCACGTGGGCACATCCACACACAGTAACCGGGAAGTAACATCAGCAACAAACCTCCATAAAAGGGATCCCCAGTGTTAACTACAAGAAAGAGCGACATCTCCACCTGCACCCTGAGAACACCTACCACATGTTTTATCATCAGAAATCATTTTAAAGTGACAATGAGGGGTCAAATATATCCTATGTACAAATTGAAACTGTATTCATTGTCTCGTCTTTATTTAATACACTGTTAACATTTGTTTTGTATTACATTATGTCTTGTCTGGAGAAAACAAAATCGAAATCTTAAATGCAAAAAAAGCTGTGCATTTCCACCTACGCAAATTATTCAGGGTTAAAACAGACACTGGTCTGGTTAACCCTTGGGTATAGCCACAGCTGAAATGTCTTTATAGTCCCTAGAAGTTTTTCATTGTATTTTTTCTGGATTTTCAAACTAAATTAAAATGTATTTATTTTGCAGTTTATTCCTTTGAGTAGGAGGGTGTATTTATTTTGCTTGTTTAGAAATGCAGCACCACACATACCATAATAACTTATATAAACATAAATGCATACTTAACCTAAACCTTTGTCTTGTTACCTTGTTAAGCAGACTTATGTGTTCTAAAACCTTCTAAGATTAGTAACTTTCTAAGATCATTAACCATTTTAAATGTATTTTACATAATGACTGCTCACAATGGTTGCCATTTTCACTATAAAAAAATAATAATTTTGAGTTCAAATATCACAAGAGGTACCGTTATTGTGAAAGCTGATAATATGCGAATCATAAAGCCTTTTCATGTTTTGATACAAAAAGATTGTAGACTATTATAAACTGTAATGGAGCTGAATTTAATTGAAAGTGACACCGATTCTTAATACATCTCGCTACTTCTGATTATTGAATGCCCCCCCCCAGAACGCCCACCAATACAGGAGTAAACATATCTCAAAGATTGTAAATGTAAATGTCAATGTAAATGTAAATGTCAATGTAGCATTCAAAGTGAAATGTAGCAAGACTGTTTGCATCTTGAACGCACCCGATTCTATTTCTGTAGGGTTGGAAGAAGATCACCCAGGCTTGGTGAGCCAGAGGAATGATGGCGAAAAATAATCTTAATAAAATCATTGGGAATCAGTTCAAAGTGTAATCAAAGCACCTGCTTATATTTGGCAGTAAATTCAGGTTGCCTCAAATTTGGACATGGACATGCAAGAGAAGAGTGCCACCTGTTCTAAATGGAAGCCAGGTGTATACACTATTAGATCATAATTTCCAGAAGTAAGGAATCTAAGAAAGCATGTGAAATTCTGTCAAAACCTTTCCAACTGTAATATTGCAATTTGTTCAGATGTTACTACGGTTGTAATTCTGCCCATTAAACATGATTCATTTCACAACTCCTGAAATGTACATATTTATGGCCTCGGAACATGGGCAGGGGAAAATGGGGCATTGGCCTATGTATTAAAGCAGGGAAATATATATAGTCAGACAAAGGCTCTTAGAAAAATACTTCAGTGGACACTGACATCGAAGTAAAGACTAAAGACAGAGTTGATCTCAGTATGGATATGGACAGAGCCACAGTTCCCTCAACCTGACCCCAATATCTAAGATAAATGAAAAGTCCCAGCAACATTGAAGCTGCTTCATTTTTGCATCTGAATTTGGCAGCTGCAGTGGCCAATAAGAAGACATGAGTATTTTTCCTGTACCACTGGACTGAGTTTAAATGCAACAGTACCTGCCATACTTCTGGTTCTTCATGTGGTTCCATGCAGCTCGGGTAACCAGGAAGGAACCCTTCAGATGCACTCTGTGGATTAGGTCTGACAGGCGAGGGGATAAAACGACAGTCAGACCAATCACTATAAATCATGTTTTGACTTGTTTTGTAAGTAAGTAGTAAGTAGACCAATGTTGATATGACAGGGTTAGTCATGTCTGCATGCCAAATCCATTCTTGTCAGAGAAAAGAAATGTATTGCCTGTGACACACTTTCAGCACAGATGGAACTCAATTTTAATTAATAATGTAATCCCTACAGGATGTCAGAGACACATACCCCAGTCTAAGTCACTGGTCCTGCCAAAGGTGCGGTCTCGTAGAATCCTAACAATAATGAAAAGGTTTACTTTATTTTGGCAAAGATTAAATATTCACTACTTTTTGATTAAGATAATAAGGACTGTGCACAAAGGCACTGGGGCAACACGATTGTGAAAATCTGTCCTTAATTTGATAGTTCATAAATTTCACATCACATCATTGTATTTAACAGCTGAGAAGTGGGTGTAGTGACTCATCTTTAACATCATAAACTCACAACTATAGCATGCATTGGTATATGTCAAGACAGCCTGTTCTTCTATAGACATATAGTGCTGTGATAATTTATGGGCAAATCTTGAATAAAAAGGATATTGGACCAACACATAAGTTCTAATATCGATAAAAGGTGATGTGATGTAACAAATAACACAAAAAGTTACAACATTTCCACTCAATAAAACAGTCATCAAACATTGGATGCCCCTGTGGGAAAAGTAAGTGCGCCCCTAGCTTCGGTAGGTGGTAAAAGCTATTTTATTAGCAATTACTTTAACCAAAAATGTCCTTTAAGTATTTATAAGGAATGCTGGAGCACTCTTCCGTACAGATTGTTTTTCAAATCGGACTTTCTTGCATGTAGAGCTCACATCAGGTTCTGTCAATGCATCTCAATGGGCGTTCAGCTGTGCCACCACCTTTCTGCCACCATGTGTCACAATGTAATGGGGTACTTTGGCGGTGGGGTTCCTCCAAGTGAATTTTGCCATTGAACTCAATAGGAAAATTTGCATGAATGAACCCCACTGCTTAAGTACGTCATTACAACGTTAAACATGGTGGCAGGAGGGTGACCATTTTGCGCTCCTTTGATAGTTCAGGACCTGGACATTGAGTCAATCAATGAGTCAACCATGTATTCCATCCTGTACGAGAATACTCCAGAGCAGAATATGTTGCACAGCAGCTGAAAGCCCATTGAGATGCATTGAAAGAACAGACCAGTGTTACTTTTTCCCAACACTGATACCTCTCTCATTGTACTACCATTGCATACAAAACATTTGACATCCACCTAAAACCATGTATTTTCCTGGAATGTATATTTCATAAATGATTTTAAAAATCTATGATGTTACTTACCCAGCATTATTTATGACAATATCTGAAAAAGAACATGTATGGTATTACTAATATTGGAATTAATGTAATGAGCCATATGAATGGAAGTAATATCTGTTACACTGACCAATATAGAACAAGGAATATGTTTTAAAAAAAAGTTCTGTATACACATATGAAAGCATATGTACATGAATTTACCAGAAATTACCCAGTAAAGTTGGGGGGAAAATATTAAATATTAATATGAAACAGTATATAATATGAAAATATATTATGATATAATATTAAATATAGTATTGCACAGTATCTGCACAAGTAACTACAGTTAAACCAGGAGATTAATACAAATGACTAAGAGGTCAAATATAAGATCGAAGAGCCCCAACATGACGCAATTTAAAATGAAACACGTTAGTACTATTATTAGGTTCTGCACCCAGTGGGAGTGAGTTTGAGTCTTAATCTGGACAATTATTAAAATACCAATTCTTCCAAAAGCATCCAGGGCTGTCTGGACCAGCTTATCTCCATTTTCCACAGAATCTGCAAAATAAATAAAAAGTCCATCAAGCAATGGTGAAGCAGAGCCATGCAGATCAAGATATTTTGCCATTTTAACCCTATGTCGCTTAGCTACCACACTAACGGCTTCCTAGCCCCAATTGCCAGCTTTGTATCTGAACAGTAGCTTGGAATCATAGTCAAAGGACTATGGATCTAAAGGATATAAGTTTTAATTCCTAGAGCTAGCTCTGTCGCACCCTTGTTTCAGACAGGACACAGAAACAAAATGCAAGCATTCCAAGCAGCTATGGATATGGAGTAAGGGAAGTAATCATATAAGGCAATATTTTTGCCATTTGCTAGGGTGACCTCATCTCATCTCATCTCATCTCATCTCATCTCCAGCCGCTTATTCCTAGTTAGGGTCGCGGGGGGGCTGGAGCCTATCCCAGCATGCATTGGGGCGAGAGGCAGGAATACACCCTGGACAGGTCGCCAATCCATCGCAGGGCACTACATACACCATTCACTCACACACTCATACCTACGGGCAATTTAGACTCTCCAATTAGCCTAACGTGCATGTCTTTGGACTGTGGGAAGAAACCAGAGTACCCGGAGGAAACCCACGCGGACACGGGGAGAACATGCAAACTCCACACAGAAAAGCCCCCGGCCTGGATTCGAACCCGAGACCTTCTTGCTGTGAGGCGACAGTGCTATCCACTGCACCACCGTGCCGCCGTAGGGTGACCTCAACTACACCTAATCTCATTACATTTAACCGTCAAGGATGAGGTCCTTTCACTATCTCTTTATGATACATGCTCAACAAAACAACAACAATATACAAGGAACATATTTTCTGCTCATTCTTCTTTCCATAATATATTAGCTTTAGTTGACAGTAAGTGTCAGTAAGAGAAATGCACAAGCTAGATGGTGGAGAATGATAAACAGATTATGAAAAATACAACAGATTCACTAAGGACTCTGTTTATAAACTACCACCACTGTAGATAACAAATTATAATAACAAAGTGCTTCTAGTAACTCAGTTAACAGAAAGAATGCACTGCAAGAAGGGTACATATATATAAGTTATATATATCACATGGCTGCCTTACTCCAGTTTAATATGTGTATCTTAAACATTTTCCAACAAGTTTTCATGAACACAATTTTTGGGAAAATGATTTAAAACTGTCTATTAGCATGCTTTCTTAAACAAAAGAGCGCAAAGTTTGAAAGACCACATTAAATCCAGATGGTAAACAGAAAATATACAGGGCAAAGTTAAATTAAATAAAGAAAGAAAGACTGAGTAGTGGGCATTTGTAATGCTACCTCTTTACAGTACTCTGTATGAGGTAATGTGGCCTATATTTGTATTTAGTGGCATATTTATTGATATCAAAACTTTCAATGACAGACATTATTTTGCCTATGTACTGACCTATGAAGAATGTATGCTTAGTACACGTAAGCAAATTGCATTGTTTTTATTTATTATTGAGATCAAATTACAAACAGTGAATCTGGAGCATCTAAATCAGGGGTGTCAAACTCATTCCATCGTGGGCCGAGTGTATGCAGGTTTTTGTTGCAACCAGTGCACTACACCAGGTGATTTCACTAATTATCACACTTCTTCAACCAAGGAGGGGAACTAATTGAAATCACCTGGTGTTGTGCACTGGTTGCAACAAAAACCTGCATACACTCGGCCCACGATGGAATGAGTTTGACACCCCTGATCTAAATGAACAATATGCTTGTCGCTCTTGATTTGCGCTGTCAAGACAAAAATGAGTTCAAACTGCTTCCTCAGTGAGCTCCTAGAACATTTAGAATAAATATGAATAAACTACATACCATAATTTGCCACCGCATTCCCTCCCTTGGCCTTGATTTCTTCCACCACTTTATCTGCAGCTGAGGAACTGTTCCCATCTCCTTTAATGTCTCCACCGAGGTCATTCACTGGAGAGGGAACATAACTGGCGTGTGTACAGTCTTGTTCTCAAGTGGGAAGACGTCAGACACAAACCATTTGGGAGGCATGGATGATAAAAAAATTTAAACAAGCCAAGGGTTTGATTTTTTTTCACCCTCGCCTACAGATAAGGCTACATGTAACACAACAAGTCTGTCTCGACTACAAATGGCAGGAGGAAAAATCTAAACAAACTTGAGCACTCCAGAATGTCCATCTTAACCCTTTCTTCACATTTTATTACAATTAGAAAGAAAAAATGGATAGCAGTGAATGCTAATGAGGGGCAGGAGAACTGGTACCCGGGATTCAAATCACATGTATCACAGCTGTTGCATAAATCATTAATCATAGCATGTTACATGCAAATTCCAACACACTACAGGGCTTTCAGTAGGCCATTAATGCTAATTGTGAGATATGAAAACACTTGGCCACCAAATGAGTCTAAAACCTTTTAAAAGGCAGTCAGGTTCAGTGTGGTTTTTCAAGAACCAGTGGGTGGTTATTTTTGTATGGACTTTGGAATGTTTAAAATAGTATAGCAGAACACTGAAGTAATGCATTGTGACAGTACTTGTGACACAGCACATGCTCAGACCAATAATCTCACATATTTTTGTATTTGTCCTAATTTATGTTTACTTCCATGTAAAAGTACAATTCACAAAGCTGGTATTGGTTACCAGAATGCAATTTAAACTAAAGTGAATTTTCAGGATGGTAGACCCAACCATGCTTACACCCAACCTTCTGCCCCACAGAGTCCTGGATGCCAAATCCCACCCCCAGCCCCCACCAAGGACAAATCTCCTGGCAATAGCCATAACTGCCTGAAACACATTTTGGGGCCCTAATAGTTATCATGATTTTCAACCAGCCATCAGGTGTGGAATTTATTTTGATGCCTATATGCCTATGCCCATCCACAGTTCAGACTCACCTACAACAGAGGCTCCTCTCTCACCAAAGGCCAATGCATACTCTCTCCCAAGTCCTGTGGACAAACATAGCTACGTGTAAATCTTGTCAGGCCATGGGTTAGTCTACCTACAATTTAACTAAGTGTACAGTATTGACAGTTCAATTTATACAATTGTTCAATTTCACTTAGGCTAGCTATCCATAACATTCAATTAAAATGTAAGATACATTTGGTAGCTACGTTTGAGGCAAACAGGTGTTTTGATCAACAACATAGCTTCTGATGGTAATAATTATGCTCTGCTTACTGATGTCCACCTCAGTTATTTGTAACACGAAAGGAAGGATTGTTCTGGAACCATCACTTCGTGTCCCAACCCAGTTTTAACCAATTATCCAGCTCATCCGAAATCACAGTAGTAATAATTAATTTGTTACTTGTGCTGCATCTTTTATTTTGTTAACAGTCATAACAGTTCTCATTATTTTCTAAACATACTTTACTTTTGTGCTGTATCATAACACATGTGGAAAAGTTTAAAACTAATCTAAAAACCCCACGGTTTGCCCTCAATTTTGCGTGAAGAATTTAAGAAATCGTTCTTTTTTATATAATCTGGGTCTGGGATTGCCTAACCAGTGAGCTCACGTCACCTTTCACACAGTGCCAGTTGACACTGCGCACTTTGTTCTGTTGGTGCAGTTGTTGCAAGTGGTAGCAAATGTTATGCATTGACAATGTAGAGTAGACAGTTATCACGAGCTAATTTAACTACTGTGCTGTGAATATTTTATTGGCGAGTTAGCTGCTAACTGCTAGCACTATGCCGCTTATTTAATACCAATGAACGTATAACGTAATGTAACTTTATAACAGTGTTTCACAAGAAACTAGGTAAACTACAAGCTAGATCACAAGCCAGGCTGTTTATATTGCGAATATTTAGCAATTGCTAGCTATGTCGTGAAGAGTTGATAACATTTTTGTCTTACTAGCTTGCAGTAACTACTCACGCTAAGCATTTCTCTGTTATTTGTGCTAATGCTACGTTTACATTATTAACTAGTGTGCGAACTACCAATACTAGCGAACATTAGCTGGCTTAGCTAGTAAGCTACCTTATTCATTGCATACTTGTGTATCTATGCAGAAAATTGGCTTGTGCGTTAGCGAAACAGTACCATTATCAGATGCAGTTCCCAGTCATAGGTTAGCTATCTAGCTAAAATTAGCACTAGTTAACTAACGTTCATAGTGTTGGTGCCGGTGGTGGCTGCTCGCTCGCTATCAACCTTGTGTGGTAAAAACAAATGCTACACACCTCCACCAGCTCCAGTAATCAGCACGACTTTCCCATCAAATCTCAAAGGCACGGACATGATGATCACAGCTCTCCCAAAGCTCAGAAGTCAAACGCATGCAGCGTTGTGAAGAAGAACAATTTGGTTAAACTCGCTTTTCAATGTCAATGGATAATAAAAGTTGCGTTAACATTGGCTAGCTTGCTACATAGCGAACTCCCCTCACTTCCACTTCCGACTTCAGCTCCGTCTGGGGTTGGTGCATAGATTGCAGACAAGCAAATCCTGAACTGCACGGGAGTTAAAGTACCTCGACAGAATATCTGTTAATATAATTCAAATACTGTTCTCACATAACGTTCTCTTAATTTGGCACGAAAATTATGGGGCGTTTTACTACAGATAAGTAAGTGCAAAGTACTCTTCGCATGCGCACAGTAGATTACCGATGGGATTTAATATAGGACGTAGATCTAGCCATTTGGGTAAAGTGCGCATGTGCTCACGTGAACATGGATTTAACACAAATAAAGGATATTTGTATTTTTTAAATTATTTGTTTTGTAGACGTCGCTGTAGGACTCACCTCACCTCACCATAAAATTGAGTAAAAACTAATAAATTAAATCAAAACAATTGTTTTGATATTTTGTTTAACAAGTAATTATTTCCCCAAAAAGATGCGTATGTCACAATTATTGACATTGACACAAGGAAAACATTTTTGAGACAGCTTCTGTAATGTTTTATGGGATTGGTGAATATATTGGGGGAGGTCTTTGATTTTTTTCCAGATCCTTCAGTCTGCACTTGTGGGCTGCCCTGGTCAAATCATGTTCAAATCAGAAGACTGAGATGGTTCAAATCATTTTTGTGTTAAGTTAATCATTTCTTGGTTGATCCCTAGCCAAAGCTATTTTGAAACCTGCAATAGAGCCTACAATCTATAGCCATCTCCCCCATTTGGATCCACCCTCTTTACTGTATTTATAATTACAATATCCTTTTGTTTGCAACACTCTCCCAAGACACATCATATGCAAATATGATATCAAGTTAAATAAAATAAACATTACTGTCACAATAGGCTGATGATTCAGGACCATTTGTTAATTGGATCCATAAGGATGCTTTCACTATTGATGTAACAGGTATAGGTCTGCTGTGTGTTTGAAACCTTGGCCCTCGCTGTCCACACTGCAAAAGCCATTCAGTTGGCATGCTGACCTTGCTGGTGGCTATTTGGGCTCCTATTCAGGCTCTAGGCTCACCTTTTGTAGTGGATGTTCACATGCTCACTCATATATCTGAACTCTGGAACACTGGGGACTACCACTGCTTCTACATCCTTGGCCTCCACATTGGTAAGTCGAGGTAGATTTTCATGTACAGGGCCTTGCCAGTGGGTAGGATTACGCCCATGGTGGCTCCAATATGACTTCTCTCTTGATGTATTGTGAAGATGTGTGATTTACCAACACATTGGAGGCTGTACATTTATTTCATTGCAAAATCAAGCCTTTACTGGGCTATTAATTGGATCATTTTGACAAGCATGCCTAGAGGCATGATCAGAAGGACCAACATAGTATGATCCTTTGAGGAAAAGTGGTGAAACAATGTTGAGAATATAACTGTGTGACGGTGTTCCCTCATACTTTATCGTGATCATGTAGGCCCATGGTGCCTACACAGTGACCCCAAAGCCACATAGAACAATATGGGGTCCTTGTAGAGGCAAATTAAATTCCCTTAAAGTTATTAGCCAAAACAAATGTATACTGCACATTTACCTATGCAATTCAGATTAAGCACTTTGCTAAATGGTAAAGCTGGATAGCCGCATCCTGGACTTTAACCTGCCACCTTTTGGGTATAATTCAATTTCTCTGACATATAGCATCATGCGCCAGCTATTTCTGTGCACAAATTTGTCAGAAACAATCAACAAGATACCCATGCACACAGAGATTATTCCACATAGCTCATTTATCAGTTTAACCCACATCTATTGAGATGTTTTTGACTATTGATGCTCAATTAAGTGGCAACACAATGCATAATTTGTTGTGCTATCTGATGCTTATGGTGATTAGATTATGGGGTTTAGATTTTGTACCATAATAGTTTTTTGATTTTCAGGAATACCAAAGCTCTTGGTCTTAAACACCAACCAAATTTAAACATACATGATGTCAAATGATTTTTAATTTATTCATTAATTCATATATCCCCTTATTTGGCAAGCATCCAATTAAAGTGTTGAGTGTCACTATACCAAAGCCAAAGGCCTAGGTTATCATTTATGTCTGTTAGTTTATTAAATGATATCACATTTGACCACCACCACCTCTGGGTTGCCAATGCTGTCCTCATTGGGCCAATCAATGGCATAAAACCAAGGCCAGAAGCCAAAGTTGCCTTTAATAGCCAGGTTAGTTTATTGAATTTCATCACACTCTAGGGTCTCAGCATACTTCTGCTCAGCCTCATCGGCATCAGCTGAAACCCTAGAGGAGGAACAGTATTCCCATTCTGTGTCTTCTGACTTGTGCTTTACTACCCTCCAAACTTCCATGGCTCAATAACCATCGGCTTTAACCAAGCTCTGCAACCTATCTCAGTGGTGGAATAATGGTACGTCACCTCAAAAATAATATTTTGTACGTTATTGTGTTTTAATTGCAATTTGCATCCACATATTCTGCTGTTTTCAGATTCAGAAATACAGTAGGGTATACATGCAGTACTGGCTTGGCTCTGATGTTAACTGTCTTTGATTTAACTGTTACAGTAGACTCTGAGTCCTACCACATGGATTATTCTACAAGTCAAGCCCCACTCCCCGCCTCCTTGGTGCGTATTTAATTTTTCTCAAGTAGTCGTAATTAGACTACGAACTAATGTTGAATTGTATGTAATCTTTTATAATCCCACCAGCCTGCCATACTTGTCGGTAAACTATACCACTGCAGGCCTACCCATCACTTTTGAATTCATACACCGGAACGGAATAGTGATGCAGCCCATTTTCATTAGATATCAGCCCTGCAGTTGTTACGAATGCCATCAGATGAAGGATATGCCATTACCGCAGCAGGGGTTCCCGTTGGACTGGTACATGAATACACGATGATACTCATTAATCGTCTGGAGATGATGCTAACCAATTATGCATTTGGAAGGAACACTTCAACATCTTCGTTGGTATGATATTTTGCGAAGATTGTCGAATATAGAAGCGGATAGTATCTTCGTATGAGACGAGCAAATCAAGACAGATAATGTCCGGCACTGATGTTTACGGATTGTTAAAACTGCTTAAATAAAAATATTTTTTCAAAGGACTAAAATAGAGACCATCGCCCCTCTCGTTTATTTGTCATTTAAATGTTTTATTTCAGTATTTTCTGACACTGTTGAGGTGATACATGGAGAAACATGCGGGGCTTGAGCTTGGGAAACGACACGGATACATTCTCCAACAAGAACGTAAGGGAGAACAGTGGAAAGAGCTACTGTGGTGTAACACAACTTCACCGACATTTTTTGGTTTCAATCTTTTGAAATAATATTAATTTCGATATGTTCTCTTGCGCACGCGTGCTGACCGCGGCTCTGCCGATGTGCTCTGCTACATTATTAAGCAATGTATAAATGAAAGTGAGGAAACCCTCAAAATGCGTGGACGTACTGTTCTTATTGCTGCGAGAGGATTTATTCGTGATCCTTGAATATTTATTGTGCTTTACCGAAGAATGTCAGGGAAAACAAATGCGGAGTCAGAGGGAGTAGTCTCCAAAGTTAAAGTAAAACGACAGATCAAGACAATCGTGAAGGATCTAGAGAACATCCTGGGAGACTTAAAGGATGTAGCGAAAGAACTCAAAGAGGTTAGTGTTGTGTATGTTGGTTTACGTGTGACTTGTGCTTGTTTTGCTCTGTAAAATAATGAGCTTGTGGACTGTTTTTTCATACTTGGGCAGATAGTTGGGCGTTTTATCAAGAGACAGATATGAGACGGACCACCCCCTGGAAATTAAACGGTGTAGGCTATATTAGAATGAACTGGTCAAAGGCCTACGTATATGGCATGCTTGCACCCACCGCACTTGGACCTATATGATCATGCTTTGTTATTTATTTATTTACTCATTTAGATTTTAGTTTTATGTTTGGTATTATATGGTATGGGACACGACAACTGTTTCATTCATTGATATGGTTCATTTATTATTAACATTTAATTCCGTGGGCTATTGAATCCCATTAGCCTACGTGTTATATTAAATTGTCTTAAATTAGGACATGACAAATGGAAAGCTTTGAATTAAAATTATTCGTCATCAGTCACATGCTTTCTGTCCGGTCATTTTGCTCGCTGTATAGGCTAGTCAATGCATGTGTTTCCCACATTGTTAAGGACATTGTTCAAAAGACCGTTTTTGTTATGTAGCCTATGCACTGCGATTTGTTTGGTTATATTAATATCCAATTTAAAGGTTGAGAAATCATTCTTATAGCTACCCAAATCATTTTTAATCAATGAAAACATTGGGCCTGCTTTTACAGCAGCATGTTTCTCAAATAACATTCAAGAGTTATAAGTAAATAAGTAAGTTATTTTGACATTTCTCGCTGAAGGCAATTAGCCTATTTAATTAAGTCAAAGCGCGAATTGTTTACTGTAGGTTAATTATGAACTGCGACCCATGAAAATGTTCTGTTTGGTCCCGAAACAGCTATTTAGAGGGTTAAATATATGACACAGTAAAGTACATTAAATATGCTTTATTGGAAAAACATATATAGTATTAAGCTAGGAACTGCCCGTGAAAGCCCGCAGACTGTGCTATTGTTTAACTTGTGCCCCTGTGGAGTTAATCCAGACACTTGGCAAACGGGATCTGCATATGGGGGACCTCTTTTGGTCTCTCAATAAAAACTGTGTTTAAATAATAATAAATGTTAGTCCAATCTTGTTAGTCCAATCTTGTACTTATATAACTGCATCTTAATTAACTGTCATCAACAGCATATATTCATGGCATTGTATAGTGTTATTCAGATGTCAAAAATATCTTTGAGGATGAGGAGAAAAAATCCCAAATTATATTTTGTCATCACGGCTTGTGACATCCTTGGTCATTCTTGTAATCTTGGACAGGACACAGATATATTTTTAAATTACATTTGTCACACACGTTGAACATTGAACATTGATTGCACATGGTCAAAATAAATCACCAGTTAGTATGTCCTTTAGATATTCTTGAATGAAATCACATGGGTGTACTGTAAATGTAGGATTTTATTTAGCTGCAAAATATAAGTAATTAACTAATTAAATTCAATCAAATATGTGTCAATAGGTGTTTAGAAGGAGCTAAAAGACTAACACTACCAACTAGACAGAATAAGCTGCAGTGCTGAGCTGATCCTGTTTACTACCTCATCAAAACAGAACAATACATGGTTGAAATAATTCCCATTGAAAACCATTTTCTATGCAACTCATCATCTATTTTTGTCACTGGTTGTGTATGCTGCCTTACAAAATCCTTCTCTTTTTTCTAATGTCAGTGGATATGCTATATATGACTGCTACAGATCTTGCTTATCTGGTTTTACTGATCTGCCTTGTTGCAAGTGTGCTGTTCTAAAGTGTCCCAGTGTGGTGGCTTGCATTTCAACTTATGAAGTCTTATCTGCTGCTTGTATGTTCTCTGACATACCGGTAAGGTGGGTGTGAGGAAAAGTGTCTTGTATGTATGTTTGAAAGCTGTTACTAGTGTAAACCAAAACCAGGAACACTTCAAACAAAACAGTGAACTACCAGCTGTATGAAAATATGAGAAGCAGCAGTACATCATTAGCACATAGGAAAGCTGATAATGATGTAAAACCACTGAACCACAGAAAAACTATGAACACTTTATGATAACAAAGTAAAACCAAAAAAAATACTAAGATGTCAGCTGTATGTAAATATGACAAACAGCAGTGCATCATCAGAACATAAATAGTTGGAAAGAAGATATTGAATGAGAATAGGGAGAAAAGTAGTGGGCCTAAAGCATAGCTATGGACCACTCCAAATTAGATAACATAGGGATACAAACTGTCCTCAATGGGCTTATTTAGTGGCATCAAGAAGGTAAGGGGAGAAGCATGAATGAACAGCAATGAAGATGCCTGCTCAGTCAGGGACCCCAGACCAGTAAAGACATGAGCTGAGAGATCTACCTTACCGTATTCAAAGCTACTGTACAGAGATTATTGAGGCTTAAGATAAAGTATAAACTTCACAGATAGTTCACATAAGTTTTTACTCCACTTTTTTCTTCCATTCCGGAATTCCTGGTTGTATTTGTAGGCCTTTCCCATCGCGTAACCCCCTTTGGCAATTTGAAACAGTGCCCTGAAGTGAACGCAGCCAACGGCTACTTCTTTTTTATTTTTGCGCAGGAAAGCTGCAGGCAGACAGCAGCCACCCAGTCGACCAGAGGTGTCACTATTACACAATTACAGAGGGAATATCCTCCCGATTGATACCCTCCCTCCCTTGGTAGTGCTATGACCAATTGTGCATTGCGTCACGGTACTCTTTTCAACAGTCGGCACAGAATTAGATTCTGGACTGTAGGGTGCATCACTACAGGAATAATGCTTTAGCTGAAGTACTACTAGCTTTTAGGCAGGAGTACCAGCTTCACAGATGATAGTTTCACTTGCCTTGCTTTTATCAAACACTTTCACCTGACTAACAAGCAGCATTGAAAGCCCCCTCTTTTGCCTTTTATTTTTCTCTTCTCTTTTCCTCTCTTTCAGATGTTGTGAAAGATATAGTAAAGAAAGGTGAATTTAATAATATGTCTTTAAATAGTCACCAACAAAATTACAAATAATCTTTTAAAAATGAGTCATTACATTTCCTGTTATGTTTGTAATTAATAAAAAAAAATGATTTCAAGCAATCACATGGCATTCAGGAGACTCTCCTGAGTTAGTTATAACTAAGGAGAGTGTAACTATATAATGTCATTTTTAAAAATCCTTTAAGAGTTTTAGAATGGTATCATGTCCCCATTCCAATAAAAACTAAAATCTCAAGAACTCCTTGACAAAACGTATAGCTGGCTTTCATAAATAATGCCTCAGTATTTTTTAATCCTCAGCAATTTATTCACTCTGATACATGGTATGAATTAAACCCACTTACAATACTACATTATATGCAGTATATACACCACATTATATAACAGTTATATGGTGTTGTGGCCTATGTGTCATAAGATGTCATAAGATGGTGTAGTGTTGGCCATAACATTTTCTGTTTCAGTTCTTTATAAGAGTCAGCTTTTGAATGCTCTTAGTACTATCTTCAAATCATTTTTCCTTCCAAAAATGTCCTTTGCGAGAGTCATTCATCAGTGTGTTATCACTGTTGTGCAAATGTTTTCCTTGTGTAGTTTCAGAAGAAAAAATATTTTCAATAACTTCTTCAAACGTCTTCAAACAAAGACTGACTTTGATCACTAAGTCACAGCGGGGGGAACCTCTTTTGTATACTGACTCCAAAATCATTTGAACAACAAGTGGTGATTAAAGCTCTTAACATTGTGAATATGATCACAGAAATACACCTGACCAGATAGTACCCCTATGAATGAGGGCATTTAATTTATTTGATTGCGTAATTAGTCGGTATCACACTAGGTATCACAATAGGGTTATACTATAACGCAACATAGCGACTGTTGTTGCATTGCATATATGAATGATAGAAAATGTGCCTTTTACAGATTTGTGTAATAGTGTATTAAGTGCAGTAAGTACTCTAGAAATAAGTGGCACTGTCACAGAGTAGGTTTAAGTGTCATGGCATCTAGAAGTCCTGCTTTAGAGTAGCTGTAACATAATCTATATAGAAAGTTAGTTAAAAAAACGTAAATAATACCCTGCCCCTGCTGAATGGCTGAAGCCATTGTGTGGGCTTGGTTAACACTTGGATTGGAGACCTGGGAAAAATAAGATGCTGCTGGTTTTGGTGGGCCAGTAGGGGGCAGTCTTCCCATTGGACTAAATTAAAAACCCAATGCCCCAGTGCAGACAGACACTGTGCTGTAGGCTGTGTGCTGTTGTCTTTTGGATGAGACGTTAACTGAGGTCCTGACTCACTGTGGTTGAAGATTCCATGACACTTATCACAAAGAGTAGGGGGTTCTCTTGTGTACTGGTTAAATTCCCAACTTTGACATTGAAATTCCCTGCATGGCTCAATTTGACCTATGAATGGGTATAATTATTATATCCAAGTGTAATAAAATAGATACCCAATGTTTAATATTGAAGTAAGTAGTTTTGTACTGTGGGAACTTTAATTTGCGTTAAAATAAAAAGAGTGCAATGGAATTGAAATAATAATTTGAATCAAGATGTTGATGATGATCAGGACACTATAATGAATGTATCTTAGCATTTATTGGAAGCCACACACATATTTTCAAGTCACTTTAGCATCTGTTTTAGTGGAATGCCAAGGTATATTAGTCTATTTTTCACACTGTACACTTTTTTATGATAACCAAGGACATTTTATATTATCATGAAATACAAATCATTTGATGTAGAAGTGTGCATCTGTTTAGATTACGTTAAATGCACCTACAGGTCTATTTGCTATGCTGCTTCCTATATTTCTGCTGGTCCATGTCAGACTATCCAGAACTGTGTATGAATTATGCAAAGTTGCATATAAATAAAGCTGAAACTGCAATGAGCCAATGTGCCATCTTCTCTTAGTTAATGCACGCAAACTACATTTCATGGGGAAAGAAAAAATATTCTGACATTTTGGTTGCGCTCAGCTGTAGATTCAACTATTCAACACCTGCCAACATTTGATAAATCTGTCCCTATACATTCAAGCTAGGGGCATGCATACCATAATTCTAATACATATTTTCAATATTTACATTTGCATTGCTATTCCAGTCGTCCAAAAGGAAACCCTGTAAGACTTCAGTGGTGTCCTAAGGTCATAGACTTTTCTTTAATTAAGGTACAAATTAAGGGACAAATAAGCCAAGAACTGAGAATATATAGATTCAGTCAAGGTAATAATTATTTGAATCATGTGGTGAGGTGCTCATATGGAAAAGAACCCTGGACAGTAGTAACTCAGGAATATCCTGTCAATAATTTTTTAATTGATTTGTTTCCGTTTTTTTCCTGTTTTCCTCACAATTTAGTGGCTAATTATACCCTCTATTTATTTTGATTTGGCCACCCCACACAAATTTGCGGCTCATCTCTGCAAGGCAAGCTAATTCTTAGAGGGCAGCGAACTCTTCCTTCAAGACGGAATTTGCCAACCCACCTTCTGGAGTGACCCTTACGTGCTTCTCAGCAAACTGGTGTCAGCTCACACTCCTCCTGGGGTGGACAGCCAAATGCCACCCTCGATTCGGGCTCCCCGCCAGGGCCAGTCTGGTACAGTTGGGTTTTGAACCATGATCGAGATAGGGAACTCACACTCACACAACGGAAAAGTCCTAAGACTGGCCCCTGGGGAATAGCTGTTCAGTGCTGTTCAATGAACCACAGAAAACAAGGCATGCTAGAGAAACAAGACGCTAGAAATGACTGATCACTTGGGAGTATCAGAGCCATTAGGGGAATTCATACAGAAAGAATATAAAAGTTGAAGTAAGCTGTTTCACTTGAGTGAAAAGGATACTGAAGGAAATATTTATTTCACAAACAGGGATCGGTTGCGTATGACCCTTCTCAAGGAGAAAGACACAGGCTGGTAGCAATCATAAAGGTCAATACTATGTTTTTGGAATAGGACTGGAATCAAATTGACCATAAGGAACAAATGAATTGTAAAAGGACCAAGGGAATCCAGATTGTATTTACAATAAGAGAGCCTTGCTGTCTGAAGACTAAAACAGATGGATTGAAGTTGGAAAGAAATCAGAAGTTATGATTGCCAGTTGCAAATTACTTGAGGCTGTGGATAAATGTTATAATGTGGATTTATATTTTTAAATGCTTAATTTTTTTATTTTTCACCATTATTGAAGCCTTTTCATCTTGCGTAAGTGTAGGTTGTAACTATTTTTTCCAGTTACAGTTACATCAATTTTTTGATCACTTTCCTGGTGAAAACATGGGGATGTAATGTTATATTTCTATATGTCTTATTGCCAGTTAGAGGGTAAAAAGGTGTTTATTGTGTTTACTCAAACTTTCTAGTTTGTATTCATGTTTCTCCTCTGATAATACAGTATTTAGCCTGTAGCTCATTGTGCATGTCCACCTGGTGTGCTAGCAAGCAAATGTTAGGAGGCTTTGTTTTTAGCCTTTTCCCCCAAGCTAAAATACAATTGTTGTCGATCTGCAAGGATCCTGAGAATCAGTTACCCTGAAAAAAGAGAAAATCATCAGCATTCATCAACTGTTAACTCAATATTTACTTGATGGTGAACAAACAGCCTACATCTATGGTGAAAATGATACAACTGTGTCCGATAGACAAACTATATTGTTTGCTGCACAGTTGACAGTCAATACTATGAGGTACATCACATGATAAAACAGTGCCTGTATACATACTGTATTACAGTAATCTGGATTAGATGGGCTTTGCCCTTTTGTGCATGGATAGTAATATGTTTTTGCTGGTTTTCAGCATAATCTAAGACTAAGTCTTAGACTCAACCTTTTGTCAAAAACGGCTCATTTGCTCATTTTAGTCAAACACAAGTATTCCATCTTTCACCAATAATGGGATTATCATTTATGTCATTGCCTTTGGTACAATATTCCAAGGGTATATTATATGTACAATTCAGTATACATTTTGAAGTGAGCATATCCTAATAAGTTTATGAAAATAAAAGTTTCAACTAAACTTAATATTCCAACAAAAATCCCTCCAAATAGCCAGGAGCATGTTTACTCTGTTACTGGCTCTTAATTGTTAACTACCCTTTTCTTTGGTTATTGTTGCCCTTATAAACCTATTAAATGCGATTATATACTTCAGTTTGTAAGTCACTCTAGATAAGAGTATCTGCTGAATGGAAGGAATGCAATGTAATGACACTGTTGTGATCCCTTCTCCCTTGTAACTTGCAGGTAGTCCATGA
The DNA here is from genome assembly GCA_029706075.1 of Aldrovandia affinis. Taxonomy (NCBI): domain Eukaryota; kingdom Metazoa; phylum Chordata; class Actinopteri; order Notacanthiformes; family Halosauridae; genus Aldrovandia; species Aldrovandia affinis. Next base: position 4,331,580 of record JAINUG010000069.1, read on the forward strand.
TATAGACTCACTGACCTCTGACCTGCGGTTGGAGGAGGAGATGACTGACAGCTCAAAGACAGACACGTTAAACAGCAGCTCCAGCAGCACCACCACCACCACCACCGCCTCCAGCATAGAGAAGAAACACCACCCTGAAGATACCCTTTGGCCATCCTCGGTCAGCCCAGCCATCCTTACCGTGATGAGGAGGCCGCACCCCCCTACCCCCTCCTCGCCTAACCCCTCTGAGGACTGGGGACCGCGGGCTGAGCATACTGTCAGGGAACCCTGTAAATGGGACACTTTTCCGGAATGGAGTCTTCTCGGGGAAACCAAAAATTGTGCCAAGCAGGGACTTGTGTTGCATTCCCAAAAGCATTCCGGAGCAGGGAGCCACGCCCCCTCCCCTATTGCGGCATGAGAAGAGCAGGTGCCCCCAAGCCACGCGAGAGCGGGTTCGGTTTAGTGAAAAAGTCCAGTATCATGGATACTGCCCTGACTGTGATCTACAATATGACGTGAATAACACAGACGTGCACCTACACTCGGAACTGATTGACACAAAACTTAGCCCCACCCACTACTGCTCCTCCCCGCCTCTGGGCATGCCCCTGGTGGAAAACGGCGGTATAAGTGTCAGTCATAGTTTCCCCCCTGCAAACCGACCTTGTGTGCCTCATCCCCTAGCCCCCAAACCACAGAAAACTATCAAACCACAGAAAACTATTCTCCGAAAGTCCACCACCACGACCGTTTGATGTAAATCACCCATTCACTGAAACATTTAGAAATGATTCATTTTCATTTTTATTTTTATGAGCACTTTCTACTCAAGAAAAAAATATTTATCGATTATCTAATGGATGAAAAGAAACGCCATCATGAAAACAGACGCAAACAAGGAAAAAGGAAATGGTGAGTTCTCTCCCCTCAAATGACAGATGTGCCAAGAATGTGCTTTTTGTGTGTGTGTGGGGATTATGTCCTTTAACCATACAAGGAGACTGGAATATGAAAATTGCATTTGGATTTGAATCTGAATATTATTATTATGCAGGATAATTCATTTAACTAGAAATACAGATTAGCATTCTGTCATTCCTGTGTCACAGTACAGTATATAAATGTAATGTGTAAGAATGCTGTATACAGAAAGATGCTAACCTGTACCTGTCACAGGTATGCTTGGACAGATTAATCAACTGCGTCATTTCTCATGAATGAAGGTTCATACCAGGTGCACACACCATGAGTGAGGAGTCAGAATGTACTCAAACAAGTTCAAAAAACAATAACATTAGTCAACAAAAATTAAGAATGCCCTGGCCCATCACAAGTTTTCTCCCTTAGGCTCGTGTGGCTGTTCTTTTTGAGATGAAATCTGAAAAATGTGATAATAGTGCATGAATAACTTGAAGCTAAACTTCTCATCTAAATCCAGTTTTTTCAAAGGAAGGGTGCATTGAATGCTGAGGATTTTTTTTAGGAATCTTGCCTGCTTGCTTCCAAAAAATACAAATACGAAATTAGTATTTTTACAAAAAATAATTGTACATGCACCTATGTAAAGTTTTCAAGCACAGTTTTGGTTGAATGCTCTTGACCAAGATGAGTTTTACACTTCAAGGTCACACATATATAAACACATAGTGAACCATGCCACCCATCCCATGAGTAACATGTAAACCTTGGGTCTGTGGTGACTCCAGCTTGCTTCATCAGTGACTACAGCTGGGATTAAATCCTGCTGGACATGGGGGTTCTGTCCCCACCCTGCCTGCCTGCCAACAGTGCAGGATTTGCCAGTTTCAGGTTTATCTCTTAAATATTCTAAATGTAAATGAGGAAAAAGCATATCATTTGCAAAGGTGCATGTCAAATCCTTGTGTTTTTCAGAGAAAATAACGATGCTGGCAGAAAGACAAAACTGTGTATGTGTGTATCATTACATAATTAAAATGGGACAGTAATGAACCATATGGTCACTTTATGAATTTCATTAGCAATATATATTATATATATATATTTTATTTTTGAATTTTTGAATTTTGTATTTTTTTGTTTGTTTATTTGTCAGGCACATTGTGAAAGCATAGTGACAATGTTTTTCCCCCAATTTGGTGGCCAGTTATACCCTCTATCGATTCAATTTTACTCCCCCCATGAGCCCACCGCTTACAACTATGAGACCAGCCACTACCCTGGGACCGGAAATGATGATGGCGAAGAACCGCCTCCTTCGAGACGGAACTCGCCTAGCTGTTGCCTGTGATTCCGATTCACACCCACAGGGAAGCTTTCTGTGCATATGGCGAGCACGTTCCTCCCCCCTCCCACTGGGGCAGATAGCCAATTGCCGCCCCCGAGCAGGACTCCCAGCCAGAGCTATGCTGGTACAGCTATGGGGATCAAACCCCGGCCGCAGCAGGCAGCCTGCACTCCAGGCAAGTGCCTTTACTGGTTGAGCCATCCAGGGGCCCTGTCGTATAGCTACAATGTTAAAAAACAAGCATCAGATGCATTGCATTAAGTGTTTATAGCCAAAGGCTCATTTCTGACACCTGTCCCCAATAGATATTTAGTAAGCACTTCATAAGCACAGAATGTTTTTCATTTTAATTATTGCTCAGTAGTACTTAATATACAGTCATTTATTTAAATTAATCACACTTTTTCAGCCAGGGATAAAGCAATAGATATGGTCATACTAAATTATATTATAATGTGACTTCTCAAATGTGTGCTATAATAACTGCAGTTAAGATTAGACTGTATAATGGTGATGGCAGTATGAACACCACGGGCCTAGATGGTATCAAAGACCACATTAATATTAGTAAATCTGAATCAGATCCAGTAAGGCATGGATAATGCATTTCTCTCTTCTTCCTAACAGTAGTATATCTTTTTATTGGCACTTGAGGATTTTCAAACCGGAGGGAATAGCTTATTAGTATTATATATCTGAATTTAATTTTAAAGCTTTAGCCAAGGGTGAACAGCGGCCTTAATTGAGTGGCGGTGTCATTGCCATTCAGGTGTACGAAAGTACAGTAGATTAAGTGTGTGCATGGCTGTGTGTGTGTGTGTGTGTGTGTGTGTGTGTGTGTGTGTGTGTGTGTGTGTGTGGCTAGTTAGATGGTAATTAGGAGAAGTTTATTTTTAGGGTAAAAATAGTCAGAATATTCTCTCTCTGCAGCCTTTTAATATAAAAACATCAGCTTGTCTTTAACAAGTGCAAAAATTTGTTGGGAACCTGGTTGTAGCCATGTAGCCATGTAACACAAATCTACATGTATTCTGAATGTCTAGGTAAGAGTATACGACACAAATATATTTGGAATAAGAACAAATTAATATTTGTTATTATTATATCCCATGCATTTCTCATCCTGACCAAGCATTCAAAGGCACTTAGTAATAGGTGTGTTAATTGACGGGTTTCAAGTTGTATGTTTATAATCATGGAGTACAGATTGGATTAATATAAAGTTAATAAATTAACTTTGTGCAATAGATATAGTGGGTAAATGCTTGTGTTAAAATAGCTAATAACCCCAAAAACAAAACACTCCAAAAAATTGCAACCAGTACAGGCCCCAATTTTTTTTTCTCTGTAAATTCTCAAGTGGTTGTCATATATCTTTGGGTAGCTTTGATTGATCTTTTTACACATATTCAACATTTTTCAAAGAGTTTTTTCCTCATGAGAAACAAAACCCTGTTCTAATGTGACTATCAAACAGATAGGCATTAAGGAGGCTTTCTTATGAGAATCTGTCAGAATATGTTGAAGTACAGCACGTGAAGCTCTATAGCAAGTGTAATACTGCATAGTAGGTAGGTGTGGCACTGTGACAGGTGTGGCCACTGGGCTGGGTGAGTGGACAAAGGCAAAAAAGAACTGAAATGTGAATAAGCAGATGGCTGTTTTATTTCCCGTGGCAATGGACAAGAAAATAAAACCACCTATGGGTAAAAAAAAAAAAAAAGAAGAAGAAAAAAAAAACAAACCGTGCAGTGTGGTGCAATGGATAGCACTGTCGCCGCACAACAAGAAGAAGGTCCCGGGTTCGAATCCTGGCCGGGGCCTTTCTGTGTGGAGTTTGCATGTTCTCCCGTGTCCCATGGGTTTCCTCTGGGTACTCCGGTTTCCCCCACAGTCCAAAGACATGCACGTTAGGCTAATTGGAGAGTCTAAATTGCCCGTAGGTATGAGTGTGTGAGTGAATGGTGTATGTGCCCTGCGATGGATTGGCGACCTGTCCAGGATGCATTCCTGCCTCTCGCCCAATGCATGCTGGGATAGGCTCCAGCCCCCCTGCCACCCTAATCAGGAATAAGCGGGTTAGTTAATGAATGAAGGATGAATGAACAACAAACCACAATTAGGGTTACAAACAAAACACAGGTGGTACAAAATTGAAGGCCTGTGAATCAGTAGTAGTTGATAATTAATAGTTAATCCACTGGCATTGCCTGTACATACAGGCTTGATGAATTCAACAAGGTACAGCTGTGCTGATTGCCAATCAACCACAGCTGTGCATGCCTGTAGGTGAGGCTGCCGCTGTCCATGGTCCTAAAGGCATCCCAGGCTCTTGGGGACAGCAGGGACCTCAGACAGCAGCCCTCTACACTCCACTAAATTTTGGACAATGAGGCTTGTCGTCACTGGTCCCATACACATCCAGTAGCTTTGGGTAATTTTCCATGGGACAGGTTGGCTGAAGTCATTTGAAGCATTTTGGAAGACTTTATGCTTTTCACCTACCAAAATAACTAGCACATATAGAGTTTCTATTCATTTAAACATGGGTGACCTTTTTAGATCTTCAGTAGCTCAGGTACTACACAAACCCTTGCTACAAGCCTAGACATTGCCATTCCCTCATTTTGTCATTAGCTGACTAAGACTGGGAGTACAAGCGTCAGCACACATTTAGCTTTGTCCCACTGGGGATGGGGTGGGTTTAAGCTGGCCTGAGTTCCATATATTAAAACTGCATTATCTCCTACCAACAATACAGCAGGCACCCACTGGTTTCCAGTGTCATTGAAAGATACGTCGCTTCTCTGATTTACTCTATATCTACTCCGAATTACCTATTGCACTTTATGACTGGTAGCTCATAACTACCATATGAGGAGAAATTAAGTGATATTCATGTCGATCATTTGTTTTATTAATGTATGATTTATCGCTTTTGATGCATGAAGAATATGCATCAAACAGGATTTTCGGCAGGAGGGTTCTGTTACCACCACCTACCTTTGGCTCACAGCTCTTATCTGTCTCCTTAGTTTATTGCTGGTACCAGCCACCACTGATTTCCACCATAATTCTCCCTTATCATGTCCCATGGTGTTTATGTTATGCCTTAATGATTGTCAAAGTTCAGCAGCCTCTTGATTATCCCCTCCATACCTTGAACCTTGTTCATGTCCACCAACTGAAACTCATGGTGTAATTCTACTTTTTTTTAATGAAAAGGAAATTGAATTATCTTTATTTTATAAGTTATTATTGTGCTTTTATTTAGCTTGAATGGGTTATTGCTACCTCTTTCTGTGCTCATAATCCTGTCTAACTAATTATCTTAATTATTTTATGATATTTATTTTAAAGTATTCTTTCCTTGATGTATATTGCTGTAGTTTAGTTGAGATATAACTGGCTTTCATGTGATTTTATTGAATACATGTCAAGGGAGTAGACTGTCTCTGTGCACTTTGAGGATTGGAAATCATAATCCAAAATCGGAGGGAAAACGTTTCTAAAATTTAAAATGTAACTTTCCTTCAGCCGGATGTATCAGTCATGAATATGCATAACATATTTCATGAAAATATGAAACCTCACTTTCAGCTGAGGTGTACCAGAAGGCTGTTGATGATGCCAAGGCTTAGCAAGTGTTGGTGTAATAGAAACAAGGTATTAGCTAACTGCAGCTGTTAAAGCTGTAAGTCCAATACTACCTCTGATAGCAGAACAGTAGTATGACCACTTTAATCACAAGCTTTCCCAAACCTTATGCCTATAGCTTTATGTCCATATATACTTATTTATTCAATTATTTTAAACTTTTGTTCAAAGTACACATGCCAAGTCCTTTATCTCCAAACAAGTGGAGAAAAAAGTTATTACATTAAATAAAACAAAGGTCTCACCTGAAAACTATTCAAAATACTAAATTACGTATATTAATATATTTCCATGAGATATTTCTGTTAGTGTTGGTGCTTAATAACTATCATGATTACATTAAATATGTCTGGTAATAAATAATATGCAATTCTCTTCTGTGGTCTAATTATAATTGGTTGCATAATTGTGGGGCATTGATTAATTGAGAAGTACTGCATATCTGGTGATATTTAACTAAAAATAATTAATCTCTGAGGTGAAATGCTGCTCAGAGATGAAATGCCATCTGTTCACTATGGTGACTTGTTTGAGCTCAATCATTGAGAGGTACTTTTTCACTGTGACTGAAATGCTGTGAACCAATGGTAATATATTCTTTGCCATGATATATTATCCTTCTTTAGACTTCCCAGAGCTGACATAATTTAATTTGTCAGCATACACAATGCTTGATATAGGCATATTGTCAGTAGTAGTCCATTCAGCACAAATATCATTCATTAAACACAACATGTAGCCTTCAATTATGATATCGTATGCATGGCTGAATGAACATGTTTTAATGCACACATTTTTTAAGGAGCCACAGATTATTATGTCTTTTAGATGGCATAAGTGAAAGATGGTCTAAGAAGGCCACATCAACATATGTAATCTGAAAGACTTCTCCAAGCAATTTCAGTTACTCTACTTTATTTTTTACAAAACTAGTGTGTAATGGCTGTAGCTATTATGCAAGTTTGGCCTGATTCCTTTCTGTCAGAATGTGGACATTAATGTGTTTTCTTTGCTCCCCCCGCAGGTCTTTCTGGATAACAGTGGAAACAGCATTCACAGACAGTAAACTCTGATCAACTTTATGTTCCATCACGTACCAATGTAAACCCAAGGAGCTCTCCGTTTAATAGAAATCCCTCTGAGCCACCGCCACCAAATAATTTATGACCACAGACAAAGAGGCTTCGGACCAGAGGACAGGGTTTTTGTCTATGGTAAATGACAAAAGGGAAAATGCGAAGCTAAATTAAAGGAAACCCACATCCAGTTTTTCTAATTCCATTTTTTTATTGTAAGTGAAACTTTGAGCTTTGAGCTAGACGGGCATCAAAAAAGAAGAGAAGAAGAGAATCTTGACTGAGACAAATGGACCACGATCAGTCGTTTTAAATGATAATTTGCACATGCACTGACCTGCAGTGTTCTCTTTCCTTTGTGGCTTTCATTTCTTGGTTTCTGATTCAGTCTAACCAAAATGAGCTTCATCCTTAACTTCATCAACAAGGTTTGCCTCATATAAAAACTTTAGACAGATGTTACTTTTTCATTTCTAAAATAATGTGATCGTTTCAGCGATCAATTTTTTAATAGATTATATCAATTACATAAATTATGAATTACTCAAATTTATGAATGCATAGTGCTTAGATTGAATCTCGGCCTTTAGCCCTTTATTTTTGTTCTGTTCAGCAAGGAAACAGATTAAACAAAAGCAACCCTAAAAGATTGCAGTTGCAATTTGAGTAATTGTCCACTGTCTTTGCTGTGAAGGGAGATATTTAGTGCAGTCACGTACAGACAGAGGGCCCAGAGAAAGACATGCAGAGGATTGCAGTATAACAGGACTGCACTTCCTGTTTGCCACACAGAGGAGTGGATGAGGGCTCACTCCTGGACACTAGCAGACAAAAAACATTTTTATGATAAGGACAAGCCAACAAAAACCATGAAGACAGAGTACAAGGATACCCCTTAAACTACGGGGAATGTTAACAAGCCGTTATTCCTCAATACATTTTCTTGACCGTCAAACTTTTAACTTTTAAATAACGTGCAAATGTCCAAATTATGTAACATTTCCTTAAATGCATTACTCAAAGTTAAGGCCAAATCACCATAACAGTTTGATGGAATCCCCCCCGGATATTTTATAACTAGGTAGGATTACTGTGATGCGATCTGTGTTTAATGATATCTTGCATATGTGTGGCATACGGCTTTAAACACCTCTTAAACTACAATAATTTGCATCAAATTTTATTTGTATATCTATATATATATTTAGAGCCTTTTTCTAAAGAGATTTTTAGGAAGTAATTTAAAAAGAGGATATTTTTGATATTCCTTAGAGAGATGGATATTTTAAAGATGGCTTTCAGCATTTTGCAGTGCATTTATTTCTGTAGGGCACGTCAGGCTAATTTATTTCTATACTGTACAGAGAAAGAGTAAGTGATTATTTCTATAAATATTATACAACTTATTACAAATCGAAAGGACGTGCTGAGAAGAAGCAGTCATGTGACAAAGCAAAATAAATCATACCAAATACATCACTGTGTGTTCCTGGCAGCATTGGCAAAACAGAGAAAACGCAATGCATCAATCCAGCGGTTCCTCCAAATCATCCTTGTTGCCATCATGACTGTTGTCCCCAGGGCAATGAATTGGAAAAACAGTTGTCTTTACCCTGTGAGAACATCCTGTCTCCGTAGATGGATTTTTCTCGCCCAACTTTGGTCCACAAAGGCCCTGTGTATGTTTCCATTTCCATAATGTTCCTTACCCGGGAAGGATAGCCCTAACAAAATGGAAAACAGTTGAAGATGATGAACTTGCCTATTTAGAATTGAAACAGTATGCAATGTTTATGTTAACCTTCATGAATTGTGTACAATCCCTATTAATATGTGACTCAAATACATATTAACTTTCAGCCTGAGTGTGTGTGTTGATTCTAAACCACATGTTCAATTTAAATGCTTTTGTTATTTTGCTACGAATACATTTTTCTGTTTGTAAGGATATTCAGGATTAACTCAAATGAGCCTGTGTTAAAGCAGCTGTGTCTAAAGTCACCATTGGCTTAGGTAATGAGGTTCAAGTGCAACAAGGGTCGATGAAACACCCACGGAACATGTCTGGTTGGCTTTACCAAGGACTAATGAATCATCCTTGTGAGGTTCGTTTGTTTTGGTATTTTCAGCTACACCTGGGTAAAATAGTTATGTGAAATACTTTAACCCTTTAGACACCAGTAAAATACTGATTACCCTGCTGATTACTGAAAATGTTGATGAAAACATTGATCAAAAACATTGATGTTCACCAAAATGTTCACCTTCTTTCATATAATTGTATGCTTTGGTTAGTAACATGTTTCATTGAAATTTTTCAGGATCTGCAGATGAGTTAAAAATGAGCTTACAAAATTCTTACAATTGACCTGTTCAATTATATAAAGTATATATATATATCTCAGATAAAGGCATTAGTTCAACCTAACTGGAATGTGCTTTGCCTTTAACTTTGAGTTTTAAATTCAAGTTGTGCAATTTTAGAGTCTGACACATTTTTCTTCAATTCCAGTGACCACAGAACTCACAATGTTGTGTACAGAATAAGTATTAGTATGACTGCAGAAAAGTATGGGAAAAAGAACACTCAATTAAATTTGTGGCTCAAAGTTAATTACAAAGTGCACTGGAGTGATATCGAATGTGGACCCAAGCACAGATTATCTTTCAGAGAGCAGCCTCAGGGGTCTGTGAACATGATCACCAATAGCATAATAATTCAGTTTCACAGAATCATATGGTTTTGTGTATTCACAAAACCATATGTGTATTCCATCGTCATCGTTTTATTTTTCTGAGATTTCATAACACAGAAAAAGTGAGTTTTAATCAGACCAGCATTCTTGTTTTGAGATACTTGTTCCATATAGTGATTAAATTATTGCTAAAAAGGATCTACTTATGTTTGTGTCAAGGATTATTAAGTACAGTAATATTTTGATAGTTTAATTTTCTTTTTGCATTGCATTGCGTTTTGCATTTTTTTAATTATTTTTTAATTTTGTTTTGAATTTTTCCTGTTTTAACCCTCCCCCACGAACATGCTGTCCGGCTCTACGGGGCAAGCTACTGTCCGAGGCCGGCGATGATCCACCTCCTTCGAGACGGAATTCACCGCCCCCCTTTCTGGAGACACCCTTACATTCTTCACAGCGAGTTCGTGCTGACCACCCTCCCCCCTCCCTCAGGAGCGTACAGCCAAATGTCGCTCCTGATCAGGGCTAACGGCCAGGGCTGGTCTGGCAGAGGCGGGTTTCAAACCACATCCCTGATAGGCAGCTTGCACTCATGCTGGACCAGCCAAATACGGGTGTGTTAGACCGCTATGCTATCCACCAGCCCCGCGTTTTACATTTTAGTTGGCTGCTGTGTTAAAGTTTTGAGGTAAAGGGAGATTCGCATCACTATAGAGATTGAAAGGCATCATCATTTTAGCATATCTCAACATTGAACATAAAACAGATGAACCTGAAGCATTTAAATATGTGGTCTTTTAGTTTTTAATTTGTTTAAGGCTATTGTCCAATTGTGTGATGTTCAAATAAAAAGTCCTAATAGAAAATAATTAGCTTCGATTCCCCGTCACACCAGAGTCGGCTCTGGCTGGGAGTGCCATCCCGGCCAGCAATTGGCTGTCCGCCCCAGGGAGGGGGGAGGGAAGCCAACACACACAGTTTGCTGCACACAGGAGTGGTTCTGGGGTACCGGAATTACAGTCAACGGCACGACGAGTGCTGTCTCGGAGGAGGCAGTGCTTTGCCTTTGTCACTGCCGGTCACAGGACTACAGCAGTGAACTATGAGGGAAGGGGATTGAACTAAGCACAGCAGGTAATTGGCTACCAAATTGGGAGAAAAAACAGGGTAAAATCAGAATTATTATTTTCAAAAGACAAAATACTTTTTTGAAGACTTCTCAAAAATAATTTTTTTTGCCATAGATTTAAACAAAATATATGGTGCTGTAGATTATATTTGGAAAAACAACCATTTACATACATATTGGTATTAATGTTCTCTACTATATTCTATATTCAAGATTTTACAGAAATAAGAGTTGCTCAGAAAATGCGTTCCTAATCACAACATCCCTTCAGACCGAGACAACCTTACAGGCCTTCTTAACAAGCTTTGCTTTATTTAACCGATCAATATTTACTCAGCATTCAGGAAGTATTCACAAGTGACATTTTGAGTGTGGGGTGATAGGCAGCACAAGGGGAATGGAAGCAATGAGACGCACTCATGTGGTAAATTAAAACTTTTCATTTGCTCCAGCTTAGCAGAACACCCTATTTCATTTATAGGAAAGAGTAGCTGAGTGTGTGTGTTGGGGGGGCAAAACTTCACCACAGATTTCACATAGCTATATCAAATGTGTTCACAATGTTAAAGGAATAAAAGATGAAAAGTCAATAGGGAAGCTAGAGGCATTTGGTGCACAAACCAAAAGATGGTTTATGGGGTCAGTTTGCAAGCAACAGAGGGCACCTGGTGAGTTTTCATTTATTATGTATATTTGACTGGAGCTTGAAATCGGCTTTCTGAATAAAGATCTGAAAATCAACCCTGAAGAAAATGTGTAGTTGGAGGTACAAAAAGCCAGTAGTCATTAAATAAACAGATTTATACTTCCTGGGTACATGCAACAAATACTTCAAATTTAAATTTGTGTGATTTTTTTTCTTCATAGAACCACCCAAAGGGTATTTAAGGTGTTATGCGATGTAAAAGGTGAACACATTGTGGTTGAGGTTTTATAAAAGTGAGATTTTCTGACTCCGTGTCCATGGTGTGTTGATTTTTGTTTAGTACTTCTGGGAATCCGTTATTTTTATGATTTATAACCTTTAAGATGACCTCAACTTTGTTATTAGTTTTTAGCTGTTAAAGGTTTCATGATTCAGAGGTAGTAGACCAGCATCTGACCACCCTTTTAAAATGTTAGGTGTGAGTGCGCATACAGAATGAGTGTGTCAAGTGCTCCGGCTTTTAGTTTTACAGGTGAAGGTGCAGCTTACTGCATTTACCCTACTGATTTAGGGGCATGGCCCAAACCAACACTGAATTTCAGATGTCCACTGTCTTCATGAAAATGGTCAAAATGCAACATACATTAAGATTTAAGACTGGGCTGCTTTGTATGTTTGTTATTTACTTTCCATTTACATTGTTGTCTACACACAGGGTAGTTAATTTGGTTATGCCAGATGGTCCAAGAGGTGAAATCCAGACCACATATGGTATATGTGGAATGGTATACAATTCCCTTTGTTGCCGTTACATCATATATATATATATGTATATGTATATACTGTATATATAAACCACTGAACCACATTTACTCTCAGTGCATATTATCCTTATCAATGAATTTGAGTATCTTCTTCCAAACACTTTGAGAACTTGAGAAACACGGAGGTAAAGGAAGGAGAAAACTCTTCACTCAAAGGGTGCCAATCAGTGTAACCAAAAAGCTGTTTGTCCTTAACATTGATTCACTTAATTCAGCCAGTGGTACTTTTGTGTTACAAAGAGACTCTTGATCAAACGTGTAATTCAATGTCAAGGGTTAACTTCTTTGAGGTTAGTTTTTTAATTAGGCCATCCTTGAGCATAATCCTAATTAATTTTCTTCAACCAAACTCAAATATGCCATGCCGCTTTGCCCTTAATACTCTGAGGGCCCTAATTTGGTGAATAAGGACGGTGTCGGTATCAAAAAGAGGAGAGCGATTTGCTTGTGCGGAAGGTGCGGAAAAGTTGGCGCGCGAATCAGAGGAGGAAAACAATTAATTTGTTATTTTCATGATTTGAGTTTATATTTTGAGACCTACATTGTTAAAATAAAGTGTTTTATTTTACCATCTCTTTTTTTCCTTATTTGTAGGCTTTCCAACTTAAAAAACAATGTTTCTTTTCTTCTAATTTAATGTAATTGTTCAATGGAAAGCAATAAATAAAAAAACTCACAACTGCAACTAGGCCTGTTTCATTTATGTTCGTCATGCAGTAGGCCTACATGTGTCACCCTGGAGTGTGCATCACAAACCACCTGGATATTAATGGAGTGGACCCCCTTCTGATTCACATAAATGATACCGTGAGCAGATGGTGCGTGCAACTGCACATGTGTGCAGACGATGGCACCCAAGACCCCAAGGAATCCATATTGCGTATAAAAATCCTGTTTAGTTCTCTGCTGGCTGTCGGGTGTAGGAAAAGTAATAAACTAATTTGCATGTTGGACAAGACTGGAATAAACTGCATGTACAGCCGAACTGATAGCCGTCTGGCCAACACCAGCTAACAAACCGAGGGTATCGCTCAAGGTATCCCCTTCGGCGTCCAATTATGTACTCCATTTTCTGTAGTGCAAATGGAAAGAATAAAACCCTTTCACATAAGAAACACAATGTGCATACAAACATATATTTATTTAACAGGTGTATCTTACTGAACGGTAGCGATGGATGGCCTGCTGGCTTCAGTCTTTCATGTCCGTGCATAGAATAACCACAAGCTTTTAGCTTATAGTTATTCGTTTTTAGCTTAATTGATTACAGCTTGCAAGTTACCCATGAATTGGACGATTTGCCTCAATGTGGGGGGAAATTCACAATATTCACAAAACATTCTCATGTGATTTCAGATAACCCTATGTTCATATGTGTGCATCAATAAAATCACCAAATTTCACAGAGCGCTAGTGTTTGCGTTAAGAGGTTGTCTAGTTGGACGTTAGCGCAAACTCATTATTTGACACCAAACTTGCATAGCGCCGACTGTTTTCATTGTCACACCCCCTATTGTGCTGCCCAACCCATAGTCGCACAAACACCTCCATTGCGCACCAGGAAATTGGCAAACTCGGCAGAGACGGGAAATATTCTGTTTGCGGCAGACGAAACTGGCAATTTGCCAGCGCTAGGGCATAACGCTGAAACAGTGTTAGAAGGCTGAAACAGGAGTGTCTCCAGTGTCTGACCAGCTCCTGGGTATAAATTTGTATTGATATTACCATTGATTATTAAATAAAATTGATTAGGTTGTTTGGATTTGTAAATTGTCAATCCTTTGACCCAATCATTCTTTATCATGGAAAATAGACAAATGATAATAATAATAAAATGGGGCTATTCAATTCCAGGCCTTGAGGGCCGCAGTGTCTGCAGGTATTTGCTTCAACCCCATGCTACATCACTTATTTGACGAATTGGCTCACCTCCTGGACTAAACTAATTATTGAAACCAGGTGGTGTAGTGAATGGTTGGAGCAAATGCCTGCAGACACTGCGGCCCTCAAGGGGTGTTAATCCTGGTACAATAACAATGGATTTTTGTTCCACTCCCCTGACACCATTCTTGAATGGCTATTCTATTTCTGAGAATGTGTAACGCCATCGAAACAATATAAGGAGACTCACCATACAATTCACCATATTTTGACAGCAAAAGAATGCTACTCCCCAAATGACTGAATACTTCATGGCTCATAAACCAAACAGGTGAGAACCATGTAATGTGCTACATACACTTGAGAATTGATTACAGCTATCTTGTAAAAATTGATTGCATTCAATTCTAGTTATACACTCAGTGGCCACTTTATTAGGCACACATTTCTAGTACTGGGTAAGACCCCCTTTGCCTCCAGAACAGCCTGACTTCTTTGTGGCATGGATTCAACAAGGTGCTGGAAACATTCCTCAGAGATTCTGGTCTATGTTGACATGATAGCACCATGCTGTTGCTGCAGATACTGTATGTCGGCTGCACATTCATGTTGCGAATCTCCCGTTCCACTACATCCCAAAGGTGCTCTATTGGACTGAGATCTGGTGACTGTGGAGGCCATTGGAGTACATTGAACTCATTGTCATGTCCGTGGAACCAGCTTGAGATGATGTGTGCTTTGTGACATGGCACATTATCCTGCTGGAAGTAGCTATTAGAAGATGGGTAGACTGGCCATAAAGGGATGCACATGGTCAGCAACAAGACTCAGGTAGGTTGTGGCATTTAAACGATGCTCAATTGGTATTAAGGGGCCTAATGTGTGCCTAGAAAACATTCACCACACCATTACACTGCCACCACCAGCCTGAACCATTGACACAAGGCAGGGTGGATGCATGGATTCATGTTGTTTACGTCACATTCTGACCCTGCCATCTGCATGTTGCAGCAGCAATCGAGATTCGTCAGACCAGGCAATGTTTTTCCAATCTTCAACTGTCCAGTTTTGGTGAGCCTGTGCCCACTGTAGCCTCACTTTCCTGTTCTTAGCTGACAGGAGTAGAACCCGGTGTGGTCTTCTGCTGCTGTAGCCCATCCACTTCAAGGTTCGACGTGTTGTGCATTCAGAGATGCTCTTCTGCATACCACTGTTGTAACACGTCATTATTTAAGTTACTGTCGCCTTCCTGTCAGCTTGAACTAGTCTGGCCATTCTCCTCTGACCTATCTCATTAACAAGACGTTTTCTCCCACAGAACTGCCGCTCACAGGATGTTTTTTGTTTTTCGCACCATTCTCTGTAAACTCTAGAGAGTGTTGTGTGTGAAAATCCCATGGGATCAGCAGTTTCTCAGATACTCACACCACCCCGTCTGGCACCAACAATCATTCCACAGTCAAAGTCACTTAGACCACATTTCTTCCCCATTCTGATTATTGGTCTGAACAACAACTGAACCTCTTGACCATGTCTGCATGCTTTTATGCATTCAGTGGCTGCCACATGATTGGCTGATTAGATAATTGCATTAACAAGTAGGTGGACAGGTGTACCTAATAAAGTGGCCACTGAGTGTACATAAAACAGGAAATATTTTGCCTCAGATATTAATTGCTATTTTTCTTTGGAGGGTAATTTAACATTTGAGGAATAATTGTTTATTCTGGTATTTGATAGTGTTATATGGCTGAGAATACTAAATTAAATTGAACTCATTTGTAACACTGGGTGCCGAGTAGCTTCTGGGTGCCGTCTCTTATTCCTCGGAAGCTTGTTGTGTTTTGTCTTGAATCGAAGATGGGAAATTTAAGACATAACATAGCCTGTGAGATAATAGTAAAAAAATACTGAATGACTATGAAATCTAAATATTGACATGCCTCAGAAACACTTTTCCTTGATCTCTTTTGTCTTTGAGTCAGACATAAGAATGATCTCTTTTTAAATACTGTATGTCGGAACAACATTGCTGCCGTCTGTTGCCCAGAGACAACATCTGGGAAAAAACCTTCACTAAAAAACTGCTGACACAGACATTTATAGTTTACAGTGGTATTACGATATTGTATGGTTTATGGTATAAAATTGTATAATATTTTATCATGTGGTATTGTCTTGGGTTTTACAAGGCTTGTGGCTTAGGAATGAAATATAAAAAAAATAAGGCCTGAAACTTTTAAAATATGATATTTGTAAATAGATCTACAAACACACAAGTTAAAAATAGTAAATTTTTCTGCTGTCACAAAAGTTGTGAAAGCACACACTAAACTATAGTGACGAATTGTTTTGCCAATGTGCGTTTGTTCATCAAGGTCTTGGTTATGTAAGGGTGTGAAAACAGTTTAGCACATCTGAGATCTAAATAGCTAAAAACCTGTTTTTATCAGAACTGGTCACATTTATTTCAGGCTGTGGGAGGGCTAAATGCTAAATACCTGAATATTCATTATTCATTGTCCACACCTCTAAGATCTGTCAGATGGGCCATCTCTTTCCCTCATTGTGTGCCTATTGCAATTTGTTACGTTGCAACACGCGGAATATGTTTGGCGTCACAAGACGCGGAATTCATATATTTTTTCGAGTATTTGAAAACAAGCGAAATAAATAACATTTTAGGCTGTTTGAAAAGTATTCTTCCATAGATCTTGTGTGCATATTGCAATTTGTTACGTTGCAACACGCGGAATATGTTTGGCGTCACAAGACGCGGAATTCATATATTTTCACGAGTATTTGAAAACAAGCGAAATAAATAACATTTTAGGCTGTTTGAAAAGTATTCTTCCATAGATCTTGTGTGCATATTGCAATTTGTTACGTTGCAACACGCGGAATATGTTTAGCGTCACAAGACGCGAATTCATATATTTTCACGAGTATTTGGAAAACAAGCTAAATAAATAACATTTTAGGCTGTTTGAAAAGTATTCTTCCATAGATCTTGTGTGCATATTGCAATTTGTTACGTTGCAACACGCGGCATATGTAGTCACAAGACAGAATTCATATATTGAATATACGAGTATTTGATAACATGGCAAATCAAATATAGTTACTTACTCTTGGTCAGTTATTGTCTTAAATCGCTTTCCATCGATGCTCTCAAACACTGCAGCGCAGACAATCTTTCCATCTTGAATAAAATTGTATGTCTGTATAAAATCTTGCTTCAAATTGTCACAGTTTGTGTTGATTAAAAAGGTTTCAGATAAAAAATTCAATAAGGATGTTTAAATATTTATAAAGGTGATATACATTTTGTAAGAATGTTCAAATGATAATAAACAAGGCTGTGAATATTCAATTAAAAAAATAATTTAATTCATGTTCAAAAGTTCATAATACCAACACTTCCTTGTACATTAATAGACCCACAATTAGAACAAGATCTTTGGTCTCTTGATGCTCTGCTTACTGTCAACACAGGAGCACCCAAGTAGAGAAGAGGCAAAAAGACATAGATGCAGCACAGCAAACATGGGCCTTGCCTGTTTGCAAGAAATGTTGCATCATGAAGAATATGAAGTACCACATATAAGCCCCATCTGTTCTGTGACCAGCAGTTTTGATCATGAGAAGGGAATGTCATCTTTTGTCTTTAAAATGAGGATGTGAATGATTGGCATCACTGGGGCTCAGCTGTCTAATTTCCCGCAAAATGAAATTGATTTGCCTATCAAGGCAATGACAAAACCTTTACAAGCAGCTGTTAAAAAAGGCCATAATTATTGCCTTTTTTGTTTGAATTAAAATAGCATTTGTGATTAGTTTTTACAGAGGTACTCTAAGGGGATGTGATGTCCCTCACTGCCTGACCAGTAATTCCAGCCAGATTCAAGCAAAGATATTATTTTGGCCATTTGAAGTCAGTTCAGCCTTTTTGCTAATTGTTTTCATTAGATGTCTGTGGGAGGACTGCATATCACAATGCCCAGATTTGGAGATAAAATGTATCAAGGAAATGTTGTGATTTGTTGTGGGAGTGAAAGGTTTCATGGAAGATACCGGCACAAGAGGATCAGGCTGAGCATCTCCCACTTAAAATAAGTTTAACTGTTTGTAAGCTTGCAACATATTTAACCTCCTGTGGCTGAAATTACACTGACGGGATTCATTTGGTGCTTTGTATTTCTCCATTGTCTTAATATCTTACATGCACACTGAATTAATATGTTTGTAAAAGCACACATACCCATAACTCCTTATGTGTTGTGACCATATTAAACATATCCCTGGGATATAATGATACTCATACTATTTCTATTTCAACTAGAATTGAAATGATTTAAATCATTAAATAATGAATGAATAATGAAACAATGAATGATGAAACCATTGCAGTTCTTGTTGATACAATCTATTTACTGCAATAGTTTGCTGTATGAAGCAAAATGATACAATGCAGAATAATTTTATATTGATTAGAAAGTTATGTGAAGTAGTTACTGTAGGCTACTGTAAAGTTTGCATTCAAACAAATGGTCTGATAACACATATTGATCAATTCTTTGAAAAATATAGATTTCTTTACCAGTGACAGTGGTTCATTAGTAATGACAAAGTACATTTTGAAAGTATATCCCTACCTATAAACAGAGTGCAGAAAATTAAAAATGCATATGCTGCCACTTTAATTTTGCATTTCTTTCCCAGGTAAAAATATGTGTCATGTGTGGAACGTTTAACATATTCTATTTTTCTTTCTGCATTTTATTCCTTTCAAATGAGAATAAATGGAATTCTAGTCTACATGAAAGGAACTTAGACAAAGTTTTCATTGACACTATGGAGCTTTTTAGACTGAATGTATGGGTGTCACCAATCAGTGCACAGCAACTTCAATAAAGGCGAAATATTTGAATTTTCTCAAAAAGATTATAATAACCAAAGAGGTCAAAATAAACACCCACTCATATTAAAAACAAAACCCTGGTTACTCCATGTGACATACCTGGGTCAATCAGAGTTAAATATGCTTGAAGAAAAACACTATTTTATCTAGATTGCCACTGGACTGAATTTTGAAACTTATTTTAACAAACATAAACTACTGTATGTGTGCCTTTGTCTTTACCATAAATATCAATTTCAAGCATTAACTTGAAGCTGAAATAACATGAAAAAATGTATAGAGGGGAACAAAGGTGTTCTCAGTTTTTTAAACTTGTTAATTTGGTCCCTCAATGTTTTTAGACTACTTTATTTTTATGGCATGCTTTGGAAATGTATGTATGTAGACTAACTAACTATATTTAACAGATTAAGTCTATGCTTGCTGTATTTGAATGTTGAATCCAAATGAATCACCCAAATGTGAAATAAAACCTGGCAATCAGGCTCTTGAAGACCAATTTGAAATCACCAATAGTACCCCTCAGATTATCACTGTGCCAGCCCCATCCTGCACAGAGAGCACTGCAGCTGAAAAGTGTGCTATCTCTTGTAGAGTGACTATTTTGCACTCTACAGGCCGCAGAGCTAGCAGCTAGCAAGGATTGGAGGAGAGACTTTGCTCTCTCTGATGACAGCTTGTAGTTTATGGGAACCTGCCACATTATTGGGAGGACCTCATTCAGTGGGAACCCATGGATCCTTGGCTGACATGAACTCACGCTACCCCTAGTGGGAGTTAGCCTATTAGTTAGCCTGTGCCCTGCCACAGCAGACTCCGTTATAGTTGGCTAATTACTTAACTTGAGCCTGTGATGTCTCAGGTATACAGTACCATTCAAAAGTTGGAGTACACCTTCCATCTGGATTATGGCTAATCGGGCACTCCTTCATTTTTCAGCAGGATAATGACCCGAAACACACCTTGAAGTTGCGCAAGAACTATCTGGTGGATGAGGAACATGAAGGACAACTCATGTCGGGTGATTTCCTGCTGAAACCTAATAACCGAATGGCCCATGTTTGTGAGGCTGTTATCATAGCAAAGGGTGGGAATTTTTAGGAATCCAAGATTCAATTTTCAATTCAATTTTCTTGAACATTGCGTTGATGTTACTTTTGTTGTTTGTTTGTTTGTTTGTTTATTTATGTGTTTTTTGTCATTTTGAAGTATTTTCAGAAACTTATGCATTGTAAAACATAGTCAATTATGAGATAAACCTAGTTTCCAGCAGGTGTACTCAAACTGGTACTGTATGTATCACACCACTCCTACAAATGTAATTTATTTCTGCCTTCTCAATCTGAAGATGGTACAGCCATAGCCCCCAAAAAATTGCAGCCAAACACACACAAAATCTGAACAGGAAATTATAGTCACTCTGAGGGATTGGATTTGAAACAGGTTTCCAGTTGAAGCTCAGGTCATATGTAAGCAAAAATTGGCTTCTAGATTGAGGACCTCTATCTTTTTATAACCATTAAAATATCTTAAACTGGACCTCCACAGAGATAACCAGCTCACACAAAACAATATGGAAATCA
The DNA here is from genome assembly GCA_029706075.1 of Aldrovandia affinis. NCBI lineage: Eukaryota > Metazoa > Chordata > Actinopteri > Notacanthiformes > Halosauridae > Aldrovandia > Aldrovandia affinis. Next base: position 4,352,244 of record JAINUG010000069.1, read on the forward strand.
TTGAGTGACATACCCTGCTCACTTTCAGATATGTAAAAAATCATACACACCACAATTACATGGTTCAGTACCCTGAAAAGTGCTGTGATATGCATTTTTTCTACAGTATATTGCCAAGAATTTGAATAAAACCAGAGGTAATTTATGAAATATGATTATGTATGGTTATGACTAAACCAAACTAACAGTCATCTAGATGGGCTTGGCAGCTACTGTACATGGATTTCTATATGGACCATGTTACAGTAAACCAACAGGGGGCAGTATAATCTCAATGAAGCCATAAGAATTAAATTAACTCTGAAGTAAAGTTTTTGACTATTACAGAACTGCACATGAACTGCACCAAAATAGCAATGTTCAGTTTTGTGTTACTTCTCACACACCATCTTTTTGTACCAGTATTTGTTCCATGAATATTGTTTTGTGCTTAATTTTTGGAGAGCAAAGCTGTAAATAAAATTAACCAAAAAGAAAAAACCCTTTCCAAAGAGCACCTCTCTTATGCTGTGGCACTCACACCAACAGTGCCCCTTTCTACCTCATATTAAGATATAAGCTATATATGAAATACATTTTTACTTATTTTTACAAATATATGTTTATCATAACGTATAAAATAAACAAACAAAGAAACAAAAATAAGAAAAGCTTCAAATGGGGGATGTAACAAATGGATGTAACCCCTTTCAAATTACAGATGGAGATGCATTTTTGCTACCTTACCAATCTATACAGTCAGCTTTCTTTATCTTCCTCTATTGCTGGAACCAGGACACCTTTAATACTACTTCAGAGGTGTTTCTTCTGCCACTGAGCTGGGGATTATGCAGATTGAGTTGATCTGGGTGAATATCCAGCATTTATGTCATGTGTGCACTGATTTTAAAATGACAATCATCACAAGTACCAGATGGCTTTGTCAATCACAATATCCCAACACATTTTTGTATTGCTTTAGCCTCCAATACTTCCCATCTGTGTGAACCTGAGCAACCACAGTGCGGATATTCTATTTTTCTCCTGTTCAATGGTCTCTGGCATCTCCCTACTTCTTCAAGCTACAGGTAACTTCCAAAATAAAGGAAACACCAACATAAATTGTCTTAGTAGGCTGTTGGGCCACCACAATCTGACAGAACAGCTTCAATGCACCTTGGCATAGATAGCAACACTAATTTTTCATGAGAAATTCCATCATTTGGTCTTTTGTTGATGGTGGTGGAAAATGCTGTATCAGGTGCTGCTCCAGGATCTCCCATAAGTGTTCAATTGGGTTGAGATCTGGTGACTGCGACGGCCATGGCATATGGTTTACATTATTTTCATGCTCATCAAATCTGTCACGTCTCGTGTTCGTGTTCCCCGTAATTAGGTGTTTGTAGTTTATTCCATGTTTTCCTGGTTGTCCGGTCCGTGTTTTTACTTTCACTTACCTGTTCCCAGTCTTGTCATTGTATTATCGTTTTCACCTGTTCCTCATGTGTCTGATTGCAGTTAGCTGCATTCGTGTTAATTCCTGATTGTTTCTTGTTATGTCTGATGTAGTTAACTGTCCGTTTCCCATATTCATTTCCTGATTGTCTCGTTATTGTATTATCCTTTTCACTTAATTCCTCATGTGTCTGATTGCAGTCAGCTGCATTCATGTTTATTCCTGATTGTTTCTTGTTATGTCTAAATGTATTTAAGCTGTGTGTTTTCCCATGTTCGTTGCCAGATTGTCTTGTGCTTTGCCTATGCCTACACAACTTTCCAGCGTTCTGTTCGTGCGTCCTGTCTCAGTCTTGTTCCCGATCCTCCTGTTCGTGCTCCTCGTGGTTCCTGCCCTGCTCCTCTCTGTGTCCCCTGGACTGATTTCCCATTATCGACCTCCGCCTGCCCATTGACTACGCCTTGCCTGCCTCTGATACAACTGAAGCCTGGAATGAACTTTGCCTGTCCCCGACCACTCTTTGGATCCCTGTATTGCCCTGATTGCCCCTGTGTGACCATTGCCTGTGTATGCAATAAAAGCCATTATTGCATTTCTGGGTCCGCGCCTGGTTTTCCAACACCGTTCCTGACAAAATCATGCAGTGACCACTGTGGTTTCCTGGAATAAACACACTCCCATCAGAATAAAAAGGATGAAAGTGATCGCTCAGAATGGCTTTTTTATTGGCCCTTACCTTGCCCTCTATGGGGTTGAGTGGACTTAAACCATGCCAGGGAAATGCACCCCACACCATAACAGAGACACCAGAAAAAATTATTTACTCAAGTTTCCTTTACTTTGGCAGTGACCTGTATCTCAGCATTTCCTGCGCTTGTAGGATTTACTGTTCTTGTTGTAGTACACAACAAGAACAGTAAAAAAAGTAAAAAGGTGCAAATGATATGCATCCTGTCTATCCACAGTATTGCAAAATTATATCAAAAATGAAATATCCAGCTAGTTGTAAATCTCTTGTTGTTTTTACTCCCCCAGGGTCAAAACAATGTCCTAGACCAGATTTTCATTTTTCCTTGTGTGCTGAAGTTAATTAAGTTAATTAATCTGTCAGTTTTGTTCCATTCTGTTTTATGTTGGTCAAACCTGCCTCTGAAGGACGCTGTAGGGCAAGGCTCATTTTAGCATAATAAATAATATGTCAGGATAACTGACAGAGACTCTTTGAAAGCAATATAAAATCTAAAGGTTTTAATACCCAAATGTTTACACTGAGACCAAAAGGGTAAAAGGCAGCCTTGCCTTTAATAATGCTATTTAAAATATTGTCTAAACTGAATAAATGCATTGAAAGCATGGCAATTGCAAAGATGAAGGAAGTCTGAACAAAGATGAGCAAAGAAAGCTGTATAAATAAACAATACAGGTAATGAGCTATATTGTATGCAAATAAATAGGAAATTATATTATTTTATACTAATACAATTGCAAAAAAAATATTTAGCAATTGTGATAGTGATATTTTCTTCCCCAAATATGTGCCACAATTATTCACACCCCTGTACTTTGTGCACCCTCCCCTCACAAGGAACATTACTGAGTCATTTTCTATAGTGTTTTATGGGATTGGTGAACATACTGATGTTTGACCATTCGTCCATAAAGAATCTTTCAGAATCTTGTAAACTGCCCTCTTCGATTCAAACCATACATTTCTGATTGGGTTCAAGCCTGAAGACTGAGATGGCCATTGCAAAACAATAATTTGTGGTCAGTTGAACGTTTCTTGGTTGATTTTGAGGAATGTTTGGGATCATTGTCTTACTGAAAGATCCATATTTGACCAAGCTTCAGCTTCCTGGCAGAGGGAACCAGGTTTTTGGCCAAATGTCTTGGTACTTGCTGGACTTCATGATTCCATTGACCTTACCAACAGCCCCAGGACCAGGAGATGCAAAACAACCCTGTAACTTAATACATCTACCTCCATATTTCACTGTGGGTATGATGTTTTTATGTTCTAATATAAGCATCCATACCCACTGCTGATGCAGTGACCATGACAACTGGTTCGAATCTGAGCTCTAATGCCGTTTACGAAAACCCCAGATGCTTATGTTTCTTGATTGGCCTTAATAGAGGCTTTTTAACAACCCTTTGCCTTGTTTCTTCTGAGAGTTCTTTGCCTTTGAATTTTACATGCATATTACCAAATCTTTATACCGCAGTGAAACAGGAAGCCATGGGAGGCCTCAATACAGTTCACTATGATTTAGTTAATGCAGATGTATTTTTCTTGGATTTTATCTGTCATAATTATTACGGGTCTGAATAATTCTGACATCTTTTTGGGGAAAAAATATAACAAAATATAAACAAAATCTTTTTCTTAGAGCAATTCCCTATCGCAGCATGCATCACATTTTAATCACCAGTGCTGGCTTATCAAGCTGCTAAAGGAACCACTCCCTCCTACCTCATCACTCATCACACCCTACACCCCAGCCAGACCCCTCCGCTCTGCCTCCTCTGCCAAACTTATTGTCCCATCCCTCCAGGCGCTGCTCCTCGCGGTCTCGCCTCTTCTCTGTCCTGAATCACTGGCCATCTTCCGCAAGAGAGTCAAAAGCTACTTCTTCAGGCTTTGTAATATGTATCTATGTTGAAGACTGTCCAAACAAAACTAAAACCTCTACTAACCTTTTCCTTCCCTGTGTTACCGTATGGGTAATGTTCCCTGTATGCTATACAGATTCCAACAATTATGTCTATTACTGTATCACTACACTGATCTCTTGCACGGACTTTGATTGATCTTACCATGTATTAATGCACATCTTGTAAGTCGCTCTGCTAAATGCCAAATTGTAAATGTAGTGTAAAATGTAATGTATAAAATAGTATAATTCCCATTTTTTGAGCCTACAATATAGCTTGTTATCTGTGTATACATGTTCATACAGTCTTCTTTTCTCATGTTTATCAAGGGTGTGAATAATTTTGGATGGTACTGTATATTTAGTTAAAATCAAGTATAAGTCCACATGTTGTTTTACACACTGGAATTTAAAGATTTGTAGCAAAAATAACCTTGCATAGACCTTGTAAAAGATTAATAGAAACACAGCAAAGGGGTTATTTTTATTCTTTAAATGTGAGATTTAACTATTATACTTTTAAGAGAAAATTCAAATGAGAAATACTCCACATAACGAACTAACCTTTTGTACTTTTCAAACTGAAATATGCTATGCGTTTTTGTTTTTTAAGGATTTAAGGGATCCTTTTAAAACTAGTAAAAGTATTTATTGATAAGTATTAAGGTTTTGTAGTTTTTCTTTTGCCAGACTTTGCCAGGTGATGATCGATAAGGCCAGACAAATGTTGGATGGCATGCTACCGAATGATTTCTACCATCTGAAGGGACTCTGCATGCTCTCTTATAAGGGCTAATTTAGGCTCATTGTAGAAAATGACCACCTCCCCGCTCCACAGAGCATGAGGTCTTTTCTATAGTGGTCTCAGAGTAGCCTTTCTTCAAACAAAACAACTATTAGCATGTCTCGCTTGATTTATATATCATCATGCCAGAACCTTTCAGTGGAATTTTCTTCCAACATTCCACCGCACTTATGCAAACTTCCCTCCCCCGCCATCGTCCAAAGCAGCCAGCGATGCTTTCATAAGAGCAGCTTTTCAGCTTGGCCACTGACATGTTCACTGTGCCACTGTCAACCTATAATTGACATGGAAACCTCAATCCCTCTTGCGGTCAGTGTGCTTTTTGGAGCAAGATGTTTAGAAACCTAGAACTTATTTTTCTCAGAGGTCCTTACGAGCCCTTTAAGGGTTTTTTCTCCTGGTTGGAATTTTTTTAATTTTATCTTTTATCCAGATGGGAGGAAGCAGGGCGGCACCTCTTTGAGCATATCTTCATTGTGGAAATCATTCCTATTATTCTGCAAATATTTCATCAGTGAGTTCTTTTCATCTTGTGTCTTGTCCAACATTTCCCTGCCATAGATGCTATCAATTTAATTGATTACACTGTTCCCATATCATTGTGATGTCACTAATTCATGCATGGGACAGATTTCCATGTGATAGTCTTGCTAATGTAAAGAGGGCAACTGCAAGGGGCCCCTGTGTGGCACAAAAGTAAAGGCATTCACCTGGAGTGCAGGATACCCACTCCACTCTGGTTGGAGTCCCGTTCAGGGGCAGCGATTGGCTGTCTGCCCCAGGGGAGGGAGGAGGGAAGCCGGCATAACTTTGTCTCGTATAAGAGTGGCTCTGTGTATAACGAAGTTATGGTCAATAGCTTGGCGGGTTCCGTCTCATAGGAGGCGGTTCATCGCCTTTGTCACTGCCGGTCCCAGAGCTGTGGCGGTGAGCTCATACTATGAGGGGGGGATAGTTGAAGCAAAAACAGGGTATAATTGGCTACTAAATTGGGAGAAAGGGGACAAAAAATCTGAAACAAATAAAAACATTAAAAAAACAGTGCAACTGGTTCACAAACACAGTAAGGCACTATGCCTCACAGGGGTCAACTACAACAATGTTCCAGGATTAGCAGCAATTGAGCAGTAATTGAGACTCCCCATCCTCATAAGTAATCATAGTGGGGGACTAAATTATTAGAGGTGTAGACAGTATAGTCTGTGTGCAGGAAGAGGAGTCTCAAATTGCATGTTGCCTGCCTGGTAGCCAGGCCGGAGACCTCCATGAACACATGGACAAGCTCCTGGCCAAAGCAGGGGGTGTGGTCATGGTCCATGTTGGAGCCAATGACATAGGTTATTCTGCAGGACAAATTGATAGAATTAGGATCAAAGATCAGGAGGCAGAACCTCTACAGTGGTCTTCTCCGGAATTCTGCCAGTACCACGTGTTGGTAAAGGGAAACAGAATTTCATATGGAGGTTTACAAACATGTGGCTACAAACCTGGTGTAGGAAAAAGGGGAACAGGTTTATGCGGCACTGGGACTCCTTTTGTAACAGGGGTGACTTGTACAAGCGAGACGGGCTACACTTGAACCAGAGGGGTACAGCTGCATTGGGCCAGCGTATGCTTAGGGACTGGGGGGTACAGAGAGGGAAATTAGTAGTAGTATTAAGGATAGAAAGGTACAGACTGCCCAGATGGAAGATACCAGGGTGGAGTATAATAATAACAGTTATGTGTGGAGGGGAAGGACAATATAAGTGTGAGTAATGCTCTGAAGTTCCCGTGTTTGAATGCTAGAAGCATGAAAAAATAATTTTTGGGAAGTGGAGGCTGTCATGTTTAATGGGGGTCATGACATTGTTGGGATTACAGAAACATGACTTGGTGCAGTTGATGGGGATGAATATAATGGGGATTGTTTAGGAAGGATATAACTAATAAAAGAGGAGGGGGAGTGAAAGACGATCTTAATGTGCAGGAAATTCCAGGAATTAACTCCTTGTGAGGCCATCTGGATTAGACTACTGGGAGATCATGAAAAGAGCCTTAATATAAGAGTATGCTATAGACCACCAGCTTCTGACAACAACATAAATACTATGCTCTGGTAACGTACCATAGAGCCTGTGTGGAAAGAGAGGCGTTAATAATGGGTGACTTCAATTGCCCCTCTATTAATTGGGAAGTAGTGTCAGGTCAGTGTAAATATGAAGAGGAGTTTTTAGATGTGGTTAATGACTGCTTTTCAGTACGGTCTGTTACTCAGCCTACGAGAGGGAAATCAATACTGGATCTGGTTTTGTGTAATAATCCTGACAGAATTTGCAATACAGAGGTAGTAGAACCACTAAGGACAAGTGATCATAGTGCAGTTGATATTTTCTGGCAAGTTTAAGACAACCTCCTCTAACTCCTAATTAGAGGATGCCTCTTCCTCGCCTCGCCTCGCCTCTTCTAGAATGCCTCTTCTCTCTCCTGACCCCTCGGTGGTGGAACGATCTTCTGCACTCGATCAGGACCTCGGAATCACTGGCCATCTTCTGCAAGAGACTCAAAACCCACCTCTTCAGACTCCACTACCACTGACTCTATACATTTCTACTAATTGGCATCACCACTGCTTTCGTGTTTAATACTGCATTTTGTAATATATATCTATGTTGATGACTGTCCAAAAACAAATATATATATATACCAACAATTCCTTCCCTGTGTTACAGGTATGGTATGCAGCTGCCAATGATTATGTCTATTACTGTATCACTATACTGATCCCTTGCGTGGATTGATATGATTGCGCTATGATTGATCTTACCATGTATTACTGCACATCTTGTAAGTCGCTCTGGATAAGAGCTCTGGATTTTCCAAGATGCAAAAAGTAATCCTAAACAGTTTTTTCAATATTGTAGTAGAAAAAGAAAAGCTAATGATGAGGTTAAGTGTATTAAGAATAAGGAAGGAAGTACTAAAAGAACTTGGGGAAATTATATATAAACCATTGACAGATATTTTATGCAATCCATAAAGACTGGAGAAATACCAGATGATTGTAAGCAGGGTAGTATAATTCCAATATATAAGAAGAGGGGCCATACTGACCCAGGGAACTATAGGCCTGTCAGTTTAACTTACATTTCATGTTATTCTGAAAGGGACGTCATACCTAACAAATCTCCTGGACTTCTTTGAGGAGGCTACAAAGTGTTTTGACTTGAACCAGGCTTATGATATTATATATTTGGACAAAAAGCATTTGACAAGGTACCACATGAGAGGTTCATTGGTAAAACTGAATTCAGTAGGAATTACAGCTAATACAAAGAGTCACTGGGTTGTGTCTGACCTAGGTTCTATGGGCAGTGGAGCCCCACAGGGATTGGTGCTGGGACCTCTGCTCTTCCTTATTTTAAAAAATTATCTTGATAAGGATGTTTGTAGCAGAATAGTTAAATTAGCAGATGATTGGGGGTTTAGCAAACAATTTGGAATTGACTAAGGTAATCCAAGATGATTTAAATAAAATCCAAGAATGGGCAGATGACAAACATGGCAGATGACATCCAATATTTTTAAATGTAAAGTTTTTGTGGAAGGAGAAAAATGTGTAGGTGATCAATTTGAAAAAGACTTGTACTGTAATTGATCAAAGTCCATCTACATCTAAGCAGTGTGCTACAGCAGTGAAAAGGCTAACAGGATGCTGGGATACATAGTAAAAAGTATTGAGTATAAATCAAAGGAGGTTATTTTAATATTATTAACGGGACGGCTGGTGATTTAGTGAACCCAAGTGCAGAGATGAGGTGGAGACAGAGATGCGATGAGAAATGAAAATCTTTACTGAAATATTAAAGCTCTGGGCAGTACAAACATCACAGAAGGTAACACAAAAACTAAACGGCTAACAAACAAAAGTGGAACAAACACGGTTCCCAAAACATATCGCTCGAAAACAGTTAACCAAAATAGCACAAAAGAGTCCTTGTAAGCATACAAACACTGGCAGTAACTCTGGTTAAGAGAAACTCAAGACTGAGCACAGATCTACAAAAGCAGACAACTTAAATAGTAAACGTAAACGAGACACAGGTGAAAACACTGAAACAATAATCCACTTAAACAATCAAGACAATGAAAACTTTAAACAATAATACAATAAGGCAATTAGGAAAAAATCAAGTGTCCAATGCCGCCCCCTGGCAGCGAACAGCGGGACATGCCGTCACATATAATGCCTCACTACAAGAAAAATATAGCAGCTGAAAAAGTTAATAGAAGGGCAACTAAATTGGTACATGGTATGAAAGGTAAAAGTTATGAGGATAGACTTAAGGCACTCAATCTATTCAAGCTTAGCAAACTGGGACTTAAGGGGATTTGATTGAGTTTTTGAAATTCCAAAAGGGATTATCAAAGTGAAAGCTAAGGTGGGCAGTGGAGTCCGGGCTTTATGTAATACATTGTATTTACAAGCCTACTACACTTATAGTTGACTCAACAGCATGCACATTTCCCTGCAACACCCCTGTATTCTTAATTTTCCATCCAGATTAGCTGGACATCAGCTCAAAATATTTCACAAGTCAGTCTAAACTCATATTTTAGATTTTATCTGGGATCAGTGGAAACACTTTTCTGGGTAGGGTTCCATCAGCGGCCGGACGAGGGACAACATGTTATCTATCAGCAGTAACGTGACCTTAAATAAAGCGAACCTTTTAGGCTCCTTCACACCTAGCTATTCCCCCTTCAGTGCCATTTCCTCTAGGCCAAACTTGCCTCCTCTTACGATGACTTTACTGTGTTATAAAGCTCTTTCTCCTCTTTCTGGAGGTTTTCGGACTGCCAGGTCATTGGCTGTAGCATATAGCCATAGCCAAAATATTTTTATATCACATCCATTTTGTTTCGCCTCAGTCCCCAACATACTTTACCAGATTTTTCTTTCCCTCCTGCTTGTTTTCTGATGAGTGGTCCTCAAGGTTGCTTCAGTATATGAATCTTACCAGGAAGCTTTTTCTAAGAAACCAGTGGATTTCCTTTCCCTCATTGAACCAATGTTCAATATTCCTTCTTGACCGGCCAAATTAGTTCTGTCATCTGTCATCAATCTCCGTTTACATGTTTAAAACATTTTTAAGCCTTTCAAATTTTCCTTTATTCAGGATAGGATTCGACTCAGATGAGCTGGATTCAACCACTCCCAGTATTTCTATTCCTGGCCAAGGATGTCTTTGAATCTCAGCCAACCATCACATCTTCAGCATCACAGCACCAGCCAGATGTATGCCTGACTTACTACATACTCACTCCATCTGACTTATATGACTGTGCCAAGACAACATATAAAAGGGTCATAAAGGTTGGTTGCATATTTGTTCATGCAATTTATGACCTGCTTCACACTCAGTGCATTTATGTACAAAAGGCTCCATAATATGTAGCCAAGACTGATGCAACAATTTACAATACTGAAATGAATCAACCGATTCCAACAATTTCACAACATTTAAATGAGCAGAATTATTAATAAATGTCCCATGCTTTCATTTTATCAGCGAAGTGGCAAGAAAAAAAGGCTTATTAGAAATGTGTGTTTTTTATGGGTTAATATACATTCTTTGCCAGTTCACAACCTCATAGTGTTGCAAGATTCTGTTCATCAAGTCTAGAATATATGGTGGAATGATTTGATTCTTTTCAGTATTCCAGTGTTTAAGCTCACAAACTTGCATTACATAGGCTAGACTTAAACCTTGTATGTTTGATGAACATAAACCTGAGCCTATTGTAGGATGGTGCAGTAGGTGTAAAGTCAGAACAGACGCATGAATGCATGACTTGCTATGTACAATTTTTTCACGCTCTTTTTCACAGCTGATGAAATGTCCCCCGAATTAGTTCACTGAGGTTTTCTCTAAAGGCCTCCAATGAAAATTCAGGCATCGTAGTCTGACAATCTGAATTGTTAGAGTTATGATTCATGGAGCATTTTATGGTTCATGGGGACTGATGTCATGTCTGCTCCATTGTGAAATCTGTTCAGAGAGTGCGGTTTTAGATTTACAAGGCAAAACTGTACAATTTAGTTTTATTATATTATAGTTAAAACATTTGGAGATTATTTGCAATTTATCATAAAGCGGTAATAAGATTTCAGCTCTATAAAATAGTATCCGTAAAATGTTTGAAATGCCTTCAGGCTGTAGATCTGTGAAGTATGGGATGTGAACGGCACACCTTATTTTGGGAGGTTCATTGTGTTCTGCTGGAGTGCGGGGCACCTCCTGCTCCTTCCCTTAAGATAATGCCTTTACGTGATGTAACAAAAACAGCTGGCCAGCCAGCCAGGCAGCATGTGCTCAGTGCCACGTAGGCCTCTGAGCTGCAGTTACAGGGGGAGCCAACTGTGGCTCTCCTCCCAGACGGTGAGTAATCAAAGGCTGCTGTTTGTTCTGGGGAATCACTGTTCCACGCACAAGGGACATTTAAAAGTTCATACTGTCATTTGGCTTTGACTGAAATAATTCTGAAATATCCACAAACTAAAGATTTTTCCACTCTTTTCACAAGAAAGGTCGAATTTCATTCAGCTTCCGCATACTGGTATTATAAAGCTGGATACATTTTTTTTAAATGAGTAGAATATCAGGTATCAATTCCTCTTAAAGGGGACATTTTAAATCTTGTAATGTTTGTAAAACTCCCCTCTGAATGTCACATAAACCCTTTCATCTCAAGTTTAGTTTTGTACTTTAAACAACAGTACGGAAATATCAACAGGAACCAGATTGAACAAACTAAATGTTAGAATAACACTTGAATACATTAATAAAATGTTTTCATCCCAACTTGAAATTAACCTCACATACAGTACTTGTGTGAGATAAATAGGAAATACCTAATTTGAAAGTACTTTGCCTTGAATTCTTGTGAACGAATCTGGAAGGTCAATAAGTAAGAACCTCATGAATATTGTATTTTGTGCTGAATGCTTAAAGGTTGAAAAGATAGTTAACTCCTTTCAAAGTACACACCTCTGGTCAGGGCTGGACTGGCTATATAGTCTACCGGGCCGATTCCCGGTGGGCCGGTCTAGTTTTGGGCCGGTAGGGCCGGTATAATTATTATTTTTAATTTAAAAAATATATAAATATATTATTTTTTTGTCATCTAACGGCCAACAAAAAATGGACAGCGGCCCATTGGTTCATTTTCTATACTGACACTGGGCCGGCCCAATCACATGCTTTTTTTGCCATCGAACGGCCGCCCCAAAATGGTAGATATGCATCATATGCATATTGAACAGACTGCAAGGATGTCGTAGTGATGGGCGGTGTCCGACCGATTGTGATGGGCCGGTCTGAGCCAAATGGCAGGGCCTATTTTTTGTCCCAGTCCAGCCCTGCCTCTGGTAAATGTAACCCATCAGTGCTAAAGCAGTATGCACCTTGAATGATCCAGTGATACTATGCCAGTCAGACAAACATAGTGACCTGAGATTGCTTCTTCGATTGTTGTTTTAGTATTATTTAGTGTACGGTATTGATTTGTTATGAACTGAATAAAGAGCATTTATCCCTTTTAAAATGTAAATGTAAAATGTTTTCTCATTATTTCCCTGCTTCTTTACCTCCCATCTCATTTAATTAATGGAAGCCGACAGCAGACAAATCTACAAGGTTCCCCCTTTTCTAATAATTCTTTCATAATTCTATGATCTTTGATGCCATCATTGAATTATGATAAGAATGACTACACCTGGGTGTTGTCGTTATAATGGAAGAACTGGCAAAAGCTAACTTTTAATTCTGAATTATTCTGAAATATTAGCATTTTTGCAACGTGGTAATAAATAGGGAATGTTTCAAGATACAAATTGTGTGGCAATTGTCCTAATTTATATCATAAAATTTGTATTCTCAAAAATGTAGAAATTGTTATGCAGTTCATGAATACACTGGTTACTTTACAGCTTTTTTAAACAATTTAATTTAAAAAGTGTTAGTGATCGGTGGAAACAATGTGGGCAGCACAAAATACAATTTATTACTGCAAACAGCCACAGAGCTTGTTTCATTAATATTGAGATTGCAATCTGCAAAATATTTGAAAAAAAGAAATAAGCAAGTAGGAATGTTTATGTGCATTTCATGAACACTCCATAAATTGCTTTATACATCTTCCTATTCCTGCAACATGGGAGAAATTAAGATTCTATCATAGTCAAAAAGGCTTGTTCGAAATGTCTTTAATGTTCTCAATGCGATACTTTCTATCTTAAAATATTTTAGTATTGCACCACCTTACCCAAATCCACCACTACACCTTCAGATGTTTTAATGTTTTCAAAAACAGTCTTCAAACTGAATGGCTATCAACCCACACTCTTGTGTGGGTTGATGGCATTTTTCTCTTTTTTAAATATCCTTTGCTTAAGCTTGTCACCTATGCCCATCCAACTGTCTGCACCTTAATTAGTTGTGCATGCAAACAGATATCAGATTCTTGTCTATATATAGAAACTAGTTTTGATATTTATATGACACTGCAGCATGTGCTGTATCCATGGCAAATGTATTGTACCATGTTCTGCATGTTCCACTTATGACTTAGGTAATGTCATTCTAAACCCCTGCAGTAAAAACACTTCCATTAAGTTTAATTTATGATTTTCATTTTTTGAGGATGGAAATTAATTAGCCCTACTTTAGAATTACAAGAATATCCAGTGCAGTGGTCATATGAAGAAATTAATCATTTGAATTCTTTCCCACCTGAACGAAAGGCATTTTTTTTCTTAAGTTTTCATGACTGATTATCTACTATGATGTATAATAATATTGAACAAGATTGCACATACTATTGCTTTATGTGTTGTAGCCATATTGCTCAATCACATTCCTGAGCACTTGTTGTTTAACAAGATAACCTTCTCCCATGTTTACCCAATTAGAATCCAGTACTTTGTACACCCACAAAATGGCAGTCTGATAGTTTCCAAAATGTGTTTCCTGTTTTCTGATGTAGCTCACGATTCACAACACGTGAAGGATTGTAAACATCCTTCAGGTAAATACTAGGATTCTAAGGTCTGGTCTCTGTCTCCATGAAAAAATGGAGCAAGGTGTCTATTTGTGAGGGTAAGAAAGTGAGGATGCATTTAAAACATTAACTCACATTAAATATATGTTAATATGTACACAATACATCAATAAAGATTATATGGGTCCATAAGCGAGTCTTCCATTGCGTAACCATAGGAATTAGACTGACTATACACACTATAATTTGTTGCTATAAATAAACATAATTGAGGAGCACATTATCCATATAAATACTAAGCAATTTTTCAAAATGTACTTGAAGAGCACAGGATTAAATTGTGGTGTAGAGTCCCATCGACCGGATTAGTGGTGGGGCAACAGTGTTTTAGAATAGGCATTTGCATGTAATGGTGATAATGATAACGGACAGCACTTATACGGTCTATTTCATCCCTTTCAATGATCTCAAAGTACTTTACAGTCAGAAAGGTAACTCATCTCATCTCTTACTTGTTAGTAGCACCCACCTTGATTATGCATGGTTGCTATTTTGCAAAAAAACACCCACAAAATGGAGAGGCAAGTATTTTGTCAATTATATTCAAGTTGCGAATGAATACTGTATAAGGCGAGATTTGGAATCGAAATACAAAAACTGTAAATGTGTCTCCCACTTTGGTAATTGTTTAATAGCATGCATGTAGACTGTAATTACACTGTAATGCAATTGCTGAGGTAAATTTCCTGCTTAGAACTGGGCGTTACTTCTATTCATGTGTTTCCATATTATGCAGGCTCACTATATATGCTTACAATGTTTTAACTGTATGCAGTGATATAGAGGGGGTAGACAAAATAATGGATACACCAAACAATATATGAATATTCATTAACTAATAAGGAGTTAATCAGAAGCTGACCTTTGCCTTCAGAACAGCTTCAGTCCTTCTTAGATTGTTGTTACACAAGTTTTGAACTGTTTCTAGTAGGATATTGAACCATTCTTCAAGAAGGAAAGGCGGTGGAAATCTATTCCACACTCTACGTTCCATAACTTCCCATAACAGTTCAATGATGTTTAGATCTGATGATTGGGGATGCCATGAAAGATGTTTGACTGCATCCTGGTGTTCATTAAACCACTCTTGAATCAATTTAGCAGTATGTATGGGGATGTTATCATCTCAGAATACTGGAACATCATAAGGAAACAATGTGTGGTTCTGTGTAGCTCAGTAGGTAGAGCATGGCATTGGCAATGCTTGGGTTGTGGGTTTGATTCCCACTGGGACCACATATACTGAAAAATGTATGCATTCACTACTGTAAGTTGCTTTGGATATAAGCATCTGCTAAATGGCATATACAGTACCAGTCAAAAGTTTGAGCACACCTGCTGGAAACTAGGTTTATCTCATAATTGACAATGGGAGAACCTATAGTTTCTGTAAAGGACAAAAATGACTGCAGCATGTAACAATAAACAAAAGGAACATGTTCAAGAAGATTGAGGCCAAAAATTGAATCTAAAGATTCCTCAATATAGCAAACCCTTTGCCATGATATGCCAGCCTCATAAAACATGGGCCATTTGGTTAATAAGTTTCAGGAGGAAATCACCCGACATGTCTTCCCAGCTCTCCTGCAGCAATTCCCAGAGACACTTGTGGTGGTACTTTTCCATTTGCCTCTTCTGCCCAGTTCTCCGTCTTTCAATGCAAGTTCTATGGGATTGAGGTCTGGACAATGGGCATGGCCAGGTTATTAGTTTGAGTTGTCCTTCATAGACAGGTTCCTCCTTCAGTCCAGATAGTTATTGCACAACATCAAGGTGTGTTTCAAGGGTCATTATCTTACTGAAGAATGAAGGATATTTCAGTGTTTATTTTGTAATAAATCTGCAAAAATTTCCAAGTCTGTGTTTTTTGACAATATTGGGTGCCAGATGTACGAGGAAAAAATGAAATTAATTGATTTTCAAACCTTTGACAAAGAGTGAAAATGGTACTGAATACTTTATATGTATATAATGTTTGCACCATAGGATGCACCTGGTTGGCTAAAATGACTTTGTATTCCTTGGCTGTAATTATCATCTGTCATGAGATGGATGGCCATACGATAACAGATCCACCACCATGTTTAACAGTTGGGAACAGTCAATGTGGGTTAAAGGCTTCCTTTGGTTTTCACAAAACATATACCCATCTAGAGGTAGGAAAAAGATTAAAAGATCAGACTATATTGCTTTCTTCCACTCCTCAGAAGTCCAGGTTTTGTGCTCACTACACCAAGTTATGCATTGTTGCCTTGGTTGCAACTCATCCAGAAGTGGTTTCTACAAATGGCTCACTACCCTCCACTGGCCCAACCATAAATATCAGCTTTGATCTTCAAACCCTACACACCTGAAGATCATGAAGTACAGTTTTTGTTAAGACTGAGTCACAGAGGTGTATATTCAGTTCTGAGGTAAGTTTTGAGGCCTTTGATTTGTGGTTGTGTCCATATTTCCATATATTGCTGTTAGTGATTGTACTTCCCACTAGGGTGGCTTTCAGCTAATCCACTGTTCTTATTTCCAGATACAGTTTTCCTTTTTTCCAGGGTGTATTCTGCCTTGGTTACAACTGTTCATGAAGTACAGTTTTTGTTAAGACCCAGAGGTGTATATTCAGTTCATTAAATCATTTTGCTGTTTCTGTTCTTATTTGACTGTATTCTATCGACACACCTGCATTAAAATTCGGCACCTGCAATTCGGGTATTCGGGTAGCTATTTGACCTCTTTCTGTTAGATCTCTCATGTTGCATTATAAACTCACATATTAAAGTGATTTAAAAATGTATTTTATAGCAGAGACATATTGGTAAGGAGTATTGACTCCTTATTAATTGCAATTTAGTTACTTCAAAATAACTTTTTTGGTTGGTGTTTCCATTATTTTGTATACCTCTTGTATGTTGTGGATTACATAGCCTGGCGTCCCTTCAGTGAAGTATTGTCATTAGATCTGATATGTCATTCTTTGATATGTGCTACTGCAATTTTAGTCTCATGGAGATATGCCAGCTCAGTGATGCCATCAGTGTCCCAAGTGTTTACAGCCCCCCAAAAATACTGTGGAGCCTCTCAACCCATTGAAGCATTTGCATTTAGTGCAATGATGCGCCCTAAGGACTGGATAAAATCCAGATTGGGCCTGCAGAGCAATGCATAATATAATCAAATAATCAGCCGGGACGATAACATCACCCAGGAAAGGAAGGTTTCAGTTGGCAGTGTAAGGCCTTGCCTTATTGCTCAATATTGGCTCAACAGTTCTCCAGCACAGAAATGGCAGCAGTGAAAATAAACAGATGCTGACGGGATGTGTTTAGGAAGACGCGTGTGCTAGTTTGCCCAATTGACAGAGGATGTTGCAGCTATGGGATGGGCCTACAGTTACATCTTGGCATTCCGAATTGGGTAGAAAATTGGAAAAACATACTCTGTGCTGTCAGTTTTGACATCCTTATTGTACAGTGTGAGGTGACATGTTGGTGAATTGCACAGATTCACAGCAACATTTCCAGGAATAATTTGTATTCAAATTGCAGCAGTATGTTTTTAAATTGATAATTATCATCTAAAATGGAAAAGTGTAATATAATTCAAGTACTAATGATACACTGCATATGGATATTCTCAATGGAAATGCATATGAAATGCCCATGCATCTTCTTAATGCACATGCAATGCAGTGTAATATGATTGAAGAGAGACTTGGGCATGGATTCAATCAATATTTGTCTTTAACATTTGTCCTCAATGAAATGCAAGTGTTTCAAGGGCAAATGCAAACATTATCTTCACCAGCATAGTTTGGTGCATTCAGCAATCACCAAAATGAATTCGCCAAATTGCTTGTGAAGAAAACTGCCTATATTTTTCAGGCAAGGTTAAGGATTGAATCTAGGCCTTACATCATTGTGGGAAGGAGAGTAAAATATGTAGCACATAAAAGAACAATATAGGCATAGGAACATATCATTTTTACACTTCCCTGGTTTTCCCAGAAGTGTAAAATCACAAATTCTTTGTATGCTTTTGCTGTTTTCAAACCCCTTAATTTATTTCCTGCTTCCTACTGATTCTGCCTACAAACAGGTCTCCATTAGTCAATAATACAGAGTTCACTCCTTTGGTTCAATGGTTTGGAGGCTATTGTATTGTCCAAAGGGGTCCAACACCAAACCCAGCTTTTCCTGGCTTCTGATTCATCAAACAACCACATGTGGTTTGACCCATGGTCATTTGTGGATCAACCCAAGGTCACGTACACATCTGTCAAGGACCCAAAGTAAAGGATTACATTAAATGTATAGCCTTATCCTTATCTAAATATAATTTAGGTATTACAGGTATAGAGGTATTTCTTTCTAAATGTAGTTTGGTAAATAATTGTATTTTTTCTAATTGTCCCATTCAATGCAAACATTTATTTCCAAATGTATTTGGCCATCTTAGACCCAAGATCTCAATTCTTATGGTCTTTCTGGAGCAATGCCTGAGACAGAGTTTTACATCACCATCAATAGAACACCAATTTTTCATGGAAGAATGGTGTTGCATCCCTCCAATAGAGTTACAGAAACTTGTAGAATCTATGCCAAGCCATATTGAAGCTGTTCTCGTGACTCATGGTGGCCCAACATCCTATTAAGACACTTTTTGTAGGTGTTTGCTCTATTTGGGCGGTTACCTGTATTTAGATAACATTTATGTACAAACAAGACTGTCTAAGAGCTGACAGACCAAGACCATAGGTCTGTGGATCTAAAGCTAGTCTAAGACCATGGCCATAAAGTCATTGAAAAACACCAAGCCCATGGTTTTATTTCAAGAGACTGTGACCATATTTCAGGGTTTGTCAACCTTCTGTTGTTTAAATGTTTTTCTTCAGAGCCTAATGACTATTACAAGTGGATAGTCTACATGTTAATATTACACACACTCAGGCAACACTCTCTGTATGTTTCTTCTTTTTTCTTGGCAAACATATTTGACAAGCTTCGTAGAGACTGATAATGGCAAAAACAGTTCCATTGTGTCTCAGTTTTCCATTTAGTTTATATGTCCTGTTGCTTACAGCCAGTCTGTATTCCTGTGGTGAACAGTCTCATTATAATGGTGATTAAAGTGTAAAGATCAATTCAGCACACCTGCATGTAATTGTCATGAAACTTGCCTACCTTGTATATAGGGAAATGCCTTCCTAACGATACACTGCCTTAGCTTTGATGTTTACACATAAGTTATAAAAAGTGTCTTGTTCGGTATATTGTCATTTTTTCCTCAGTATAACGGCATGCTAAATCACATAAACATGTGACAGCAGACTTTGATTTGTGAAGTTCTCTCTATAGTGTACAAGGGTCCATTGTGTGGTGCCGAACAAATATAGAATTAGGATGTGAGAACTCTGTCTGTTTGAAGCTCCTATAAAATAAAGGGCTCATTATGAATTTTCTGTGTTTATTAGATAAATCCGACAGGGCTTGTCTAACAAAAACAATTAAAACTGTGTTTAGGCAACAAACTAAAAACATGCATTCGTAAAATAGTGTTTACTACTGGCGGTGATGTTATACTATGGAAAGCCATTTTAACATTTCAATTACTTTCCTAATATCTACTTCTTATTTCATTATTAACAGTTTATATCCATAATTCAATTGTAGATATAGACACTTACAGTAGGGGAGAATTTAGAAATATATACAATTTAGTTGATGATATACACACATAACCAACAACTTACTTCAATGTCCATTCAATGTAATTTAAACAGAAGCCTGCAGGTGGGTTCAGTTGGTAAAAGTGTTTGTCAGGAGTACTGGCTGGGCCCTCGGCCATGTCATCAAAACAACTATGCCCGCAAGTCCATGAGGGAGGGTGGCTACATTGTTGAAAAAGGAGACTTCCAGATATCTCAACTGACACTTGATATATACAACTTCATTATATATAATAATATAGTGAATATGAATGTATAATATAATAATATATATATAATAATAACTGCCCGGGCATCATGGGAGGCTTAGGCAGGCAGAATAGACAGCTCGCCCTGGATGATTTAAAAAAAGGTGACCTTCCAGTCTGCAGATGAAAACGGGATGCCCCACTGAGTGACTACCACTCGCAACTCACCCATGGTCCAATCGTCCATTACCCTCAGCCCTCCTCCCAAAATTACCAATAACGTCATCAAACTAGCACATAACGGATGCTTTATCTAGAAATATTCTGTTTGTGACTGAGAAAACTAGCAATTACAGTACTGTCCAGGCCTGCTTCTGCTACCATCCTCACCAAACTAGAGCCCAAAATATTCAAACATTACATTTACATTTACATTTTAAGCATTTAGCAGATGCTCTTATCCAGAGCGACTTACAAGATGTGCATAAATACATGGTAGGAACAATCATAGTACGCTCACGAGATCAGTGCAGTAATATAATTTTTATTTTATTTTTTATATTAAGTGGAGTAAGCAGGGGTATACAGTGTTGAGCAAGTAGGCAGTGGTGATGACAGTTAGCTAGATGTACAGAGTTCAGTGGTAGTGGAGTCTGAAAAGGTGGGTTTTGAGTCTCTTGCGGAAGATCGCAAGTGATTCCATGGTCCTGACTGATTGCGGAAGGTCGTTCCACCAGCGAGGGGTCAGGACAGAGAAGAGACGAGACCACGAGGAGTGGCTGCCAAGCGTCCGGAGGGATGGGGCAGTCAGTTTGCCAGAGGAGGCGGAGCGGAGGGGTCTGGCTGGGGTGTAGGGAGTGATGAGTGACCAGAGGTATGGGGGGGGAGCAGTACCTCTAGCCGCTTGAAAAGCAAGCACCAGTGATTTGAATCTGATGCGTGCTGCAATGGGGAGCCAGTGCAGAGAGGAGAGTAGAGGGGTGACGTGGGTGAACTTTGACTGGTTGAACACCAGACATGCGGCAGCATTCTGGACTAGTTGCAGTGGCTTGATGGCACAGGCCGGTAGGCCTGCCAGTAAGGAATTGCAGTAGTCCAGACGTGAGATCACCAGGGCCTGGACCAGGAGCTGCGTGGCCTCTTGGGTGAGGAACGGTCAGATCCTCCGGATGTTGTGGAGGGAGAATTGGCAGGTCCGAGTGATCGCTGCAATGTGGCCCGAGAAGCACAGCTGGTTGTTCAGGGTCACTCCAAAACTCCTGGCAGACTGGGACAGAGACACTATAGAGCCTTCCATGGTGATTGAAGCATCAATCAACGGGATGCCCTTCGCTGGGAGGAAGAGCAGCTCTGTCTTCCCCAGGTTCAGCTTCAGGTGGTGGGTGGACATCCAGGCAGAGATGTCGACCAGGCATGCAGAGATCCGTGCCGGGACCTGGGTCTCAGATAGAGAGAAGGAGAGAAAGAGTTGAGTGTCATTGGCATAACAGTGATAGAAAAAAACGTGAGCAGAGATAACAGAACCAAGTGACTTGGTGTACAGGGAGAATAGGACGGGGCCTAGCACCGAGCCCTGCAGGACTCCGGTAGAGAGGGTGTGGGGAGAGGAGAGGGATCCTCTCCAGGCCACCTGGTAAGACCGGTCAGCCAGGTAGGACTTGAACCATGTCAGTGCAGATCCAGAGATTCCCATCTCGACGAGAGATGAGAGCAGGATCTGGTGGTCCACAGTGTTGAATGCAGCTGACAGGTCGAGGAGGAGGAGGACTGAGGGATTGGGACTTAGCCACATAAAGAGCCTCAGTGACCACAAGAAGAGCAGTCTCTGTGGAGTGGCCTGCCTTGAACCCAGATTGGTTAGGATCAAGCAGGTCATTCTGTAGGAGATGAGCAGACAGTTGGTTATAGACAGCCCGCTCTAGTGTTTTGGAGAGGAATGGGAGGAGAGAGACAGGTCGGTAGTCAGACCACCACCATGACTCACCAGAATATTAACAACCAGTTGTTGTTTTTTATGCAAAACAGTCAATCAAAGAAACTGGGGTGCAACTTTTCTTTTCACCAAAAAAAAGGTTTGTGGTACAAACTGACTGCTCCAGAGCATCTCTTTTTAAAAGGCTAGGTGATAAGCACATCGGCTCTCTGGCACTTTGGCTTTGGGCACTTTGGTAATCTCTCGGTCTGTGCTACGGCACGGCTAGACAGCTATCTCCCACAATGCCACCAGACCAGTGAAACAGAACATAATCTGAAAACAACTGGGGAGCCTGTTGATGTGATATGTGAGGACAGGAGGCTTCCCAGCTCATGTTTATTTCAATGTCAATGAATAACTGCACAAAGCTTCCAGGAAGTTGAAGTTGGGTTCAGACTAATCCAGCCAAAAACTTCCACTTACTGTACTGTATGTAAGTGGTGATGAAGTTCATATGATCAAGAATACTTGCCAGTGTTCTGAGGAAGGACCACCTCCCTGCCTTCTCCATGAGAGAGTCATCTGCAGGGCACTGTCACAGAAAGATAATGTGTTTCTTTGCAGCCTTTTACATTAACCCTCCAGCAGCAACATGATTGGTTCCGATTGTGTGTGTTACTGTTGCTATGTGGGAATGGACCCAGGGGCCACGCTGGCCAGACGGGAAACAGGGGCTGGCGTCTTTGGAAAGGAGGTCACAACAATGATAGGTTAGGACACCACCATGAAGAGAGGGGTGGAAGGGGAGGATGAGAAGACAAACACAGAAAAGCCTGTGACTGTGGTGGCTGTGGGTTGGATGCCTGAAGCTAGCCTGTGGAAGGAGCCAACAGAAAATAAGGTTCTCGCACAGCTTTAAAATAGCACGTATTGAAGAAGTATTCAAGAGACTGAAATGCAGAAACTGAAATTACACATAATCTCAATACAGCCACCAATGGAAAAGGTCATATAAATTGTGGCAAAATGACTGTTTTGTCTGATCAACTCTGTCCCCCTCCCCATGCTTAGCAGCATTTTTGCAGTCCCTGAATTTCATCCTCTTAAGGGCGTTATTATGCTGTGGTATTCCATTGAAGTGATCGACTAAATCTGCATGAATCGCTAGGACTTGTGATACTTCCCAGCACCCCAGCCTATTTGCAGATATGTTGGCTATTTGTGCTCAGTGCCAGCGGTTGAGAATTCCAGCGACGTGGATGGAGGAACTAGGTTAATTGTTTGCAGATGTGGCTTCCTGGAGGAACGTTGTGCACTCCTTTCCAGTGAATGAGAAGGCTGCCTAAAGCTTACTTAGTGAAAATAGGAGAAACAAAACAATAGGCTGCACTGGCTGTGCAAACAGCTGGGTTTTGTTTGGTCCATATGAATAAAAACACTTGTTTGTAAATTTAAATGAATACATAAAGATTGGGACGCATATATGTAAGATATTTTTGCTCTTTCAAAACATCATTTTTGTTCAAAGCGGTTAAATCACAGTTATCTCTCAGAGCCCCGCAGTCGGCTTACATGAAATTACTGCAATTTAAGTTATTGGGGGGGAAAAGCTGTACTTAGACTTCTTGAACTCTCTCTTGAACTGTTGGTTGTTCTTATTTTAGGTACGCTGTGAGAGCGCCTTGTGATATAGCTGTTAAGAGGGCCAGTGAAAGTTTGGTAACATTTTTGAGTTATTGAACAATGATTTATATTTCTGGCATGGGTCCTCTTTTGGAGGATTTACACAACCATAGAAGAATGTGACACAGCCTGTAGTTTGTAAAGCAGTCTGGTCCATGGCAGTGGCTGTTTTGCATTACTTTACATTTGCTATTTTGTAAGAAAGGCAAGAAAACATTTTCCCTACCATTTTCAAGAGCTGTTACTACATTGCGAAAACGTACCCTGGTTCTGTTTAATGTGAAATTGCACAAACTACAGCACAGACTTGTAAGAATTTTTATATATTTTTAATTACTTTGAAGTTAAGTGGCATGATTATTATATATTTACTCTTAATCCTCACTCATTTTTTATTATTCATAATCAAAAATGACGAAAGCAATAATGAAGATTCAATATGGACATTTTGGTTTTGCCTAGGGTAAGTATTTTGACTTGTTTACAAATATGGATAAAAACATGTTTCAGTATGTGGAAGCTAGGAATGGCCAATGGTTTTTTTTCAGCAGACATGGATGCCTCAAGCCATTAAAGCATTTCCTGTGGAAAACTCTGCTATCGTTGGACTACACAAGAAAAAGCCCATGCACAGAGGAAAACTAAAATAGCAGATAAAGCTGTAAAAATTAATAACAGTTTGTGGTCATTCAGACAAAATGTAGTAACACATTGCTAAAGGACACATTTTGCTAAATGAAAGCACCCTGTATCTTGGTACCAAGTCCCTGAAAGAAAATATACAGTTAGGTATATAACTGTTTGTGTATTAGTAGTTGGACTGTACCCGTTCAACTTGTGGGTATTCCTATGCCACTGGCAGAGATTCAAGGCATAAATAACAAAGTAGTCCCGGTTATGACCTGGGACACCATATATGTCGGTCCAATCACTATTCTTCCTCTGTCTAATGTTGTGATGTGAAGTCTAATTTTATATTGTTGTAACAGTCTGACTGGTGCTTAACCTATATCAAAGTACATTGTCATACATCATACACAACACAGCATCGGGGCTTGTGGAGTGTCACAACCATTGCGATGGGGACAAGCAGACGGCAAGCACAGCCTCACTGACATTGGTGGAGGAGAAGAAGAGGTAGTAGAACCTGGTGATGTCCAGCAGGCTACAGCGTTTATGTCAGTTAAACACTCCTCATAGATTTGCCCCAGATGTTGCCCAGAACTCCAGATGGCAAGCAAAGACTATTCCTTTCAGAGCCCACTGTTCTCTCATGAAAATGTGTGTTAAATGTACAGCTTCATAGATTGTAGAGGACAGAACATGCGTCGTCCTCTGCCCTGTTCCACAGATCATAGTGATGGGAGGAAAACATGACCTGTTCATATTATCTTGTGGATGGGCTTTGCCATAAAGGTGGGATCAGGCAGAAGGGTAACACTAGAATCATCAAGGAAAAGCAACCCACTGTGATTGCAGCTCTTGGTGGATTCCTTAGGTTACCACTGCACAAATCAAAACTAGCTTCTTACGAGGCACCTGCACATTAACAGTTGTCATCAGTGAGAGATGTGCCTCTCCTGTGATTGGTACGAGCTCCCTTGGTATGCTATGTAGTATGGAAAATAGTCACTGGCTCACGGGCAAGTGCACACATTTTAATAATGTAGGCACTGGTGGCAAAGTGGTAATTAGTGATTCAGGATTTGAGAAAAAGTGAAGAAAAAATCTACAGAGGAGTGGGTGGAGACACCAAAATGTCTCCCTCTACCTCATCATGGCAAATAAATATGGTAACAGTGAGCACCATTGGCATGTTATACACGTGATCTTTCTCTATCTGTGACAAGAAGAAATCAAGAACTTCTATAATTTCGTATAATTATTATTATAATTTTGTAATAATGTACCTTGTAATTACCTTGCATTTGGTGGACAAAGAGCAGAACACAAGCTATCTACACTCACACATAAAAAAAGCAGTGTCATCTCTGCTGTTCAATAGCCAGGCCCACAGATTCAGTAGACTGGGCCTTGTATG
Source organism: Aldrovandia affinis (assembly GCA_029706075.1). Taxonomy (NCBI): domain Eukaryota; kingdom Metazoa; phylum Chordata; class Actinopteri; order Notacanthiformes; family Halosauridae; genus Aldrovandia; species Aldrovandia affinis. The sequence goes on from JAINUG010000069.1 coordinate 4,377,789, forward strand.
TGACAGAGCTTCAAGATTTGAGTGAGAAGATCATGGCAGCTGGACAGCTCCCACAGCAGGTCTGACAAGAGTGAAAGTATGATGAGGAACCACACTGATGATGAGGTAAACTTTGGGGCTATCGGAGTTAGCCTCTTCCAGCTCCAGCAGGAGAAGTGCTAGCACATCTGGTCCCTCATCCAAACTAAGGGGTCTGGGTGGGGGATGCTGTTATTTACAAACCAGAGTGGGGAGGTAGCATTCCCTTCTGATACAGAAATATCCACTGTTGGCATATTGTCCTAATGGGGTTTGCTTCAGATACAACATCTGACACTGCATTCAGAAGTCTGGGTATGCAAGCTGCTTTCAATGATGCCAAGTGGGTCTGAGTTCACAGCACAAGATCTCTCAGATCTTTTATGATCACTTGATGTTGGGGGACTGCAGGCTGCCTTGTTGGTGATTAGAGTGATCACCATCATAGTGTCTACATTTCAACAGCATATGCTACTGAACAAGTGGCAGAAGGAACACAGTGATATATTGTATCAACCAAGGAGGTATCAAGGAGCCACAACCCCTCTGGCACCATGTCCCACACTTCTGGAATGTGTTTATGCACCAATTCCCTGTGCAGAGGGCTTCCAAGACTCTCAGTTTTAGATAAAAAGCCCTTATAATGCCATATTACCAAGTCTGATACACACTGCTTGGAAACCAGCTCAGGTACCTGCCAGCCATGCTTGGTGTCCAGGTCAAGTGCACTGAACCATCTCTGAATCAATCTGAGAACACAAAGAAGAGATAAGCAACTGAGTTGGGTTCAACTGATTTTTACCCTCATTCACGGGGAGGCCCAACCCAACCGATGCATGTGAGAGAGGGGCGTTTTTGTATGTTGTGGTGCTGTTGTCAAGACAGGCACTCACTCTGTAACTCTTGTGGAGCTGAAAAAGAATACTAAAAATGCACAACAAACCTCAAATTCAAGGTCACTGCAAACAAAGCAAGTGTGGTGACACAGGGTTGCAACTTAGAATACGTTCAAACCCCAGTCGGGAAAACATTTGGCCCCCAGAAAGTTATACAACCCATACACAACAGAAATCTTACCCATCCAAAGAATGGAAAGAGGAACAGTGGTGAAAGTGTCTAGTATTTATTGGGACATGAATGGTGTCCCATCCCATGCCAGGAATTTGAATGCCTCACGTGACTCACCAATCTCCTCAAGTTCCATAGGAAATCCCATAAGTAGCACTGGTGCTAGACTAGTGCTGTAGTGAATTCTGTAATGAGCAAGTCTGTGAGCACTGAAGCCACACATTCTGTTTGTAGGCAAAGGAAAAACAAACTGTCTTGTGATGAAGCTGTCATATTTAATATTGTAAACCCATGTACAATATGCACTGTATCACACAGCAATGCAGTGGGAAGCTGGAATGACTATTTGGAAGAACATAATACAGTCCTATTTCTGCTCTGAGGGGACTCAGAAACAGCTGAATCTAATGAAGCTAATTCTCACTATATCCTATTTCTCAAAATATCCTATAAGTATTTCATGTTAACAGGCATATATGCAATTTCAGCCTTGTTGCACCCTATGGAACAGATTCTACCACTGTGTTTTGCAAACTGTTTATTTTGAAAAGTTGCAGAGTTTGAAAGTGCAAATGTGTGGAGCAGAGTGGTGGCTGGTGATAGACACAGAACGCCTATAAATGCTTGAGTTTCACTGCCTTGTCAACGTTTCAAGGCTTGCCTGGAAATTATGGGCAAGAAACACTTGGAAACTTAAAATTACAGGAAAACAACTGTGGCATCAACAGAGCAGAAGCAAGGGCAGCAGTTTGTGGCTGAGCATGGTTTCTCACATACTGGGGTCTCTCTTGGTGGGCTTGGTGCTTATTGAATAATTGAACAAATTAAAATAATTTGAAACCCCTGTAAGAACACAGCAGGTGGCTTGCTATCAGAGTGGAACAGAGAAGGGGTGCTAAAAAGTAACATTGTTTTTGATATTTATATGAACAAAATGCATTTAAGATCAAATTAGGTGTGTCTGTCACAGAAACTGCAAAATTATTGAATGTGCCAAGGGGAACAGTATCGAAAATCATGATGGCATACGTCAAATAAGGAAAAGCTGCATCAAGAAAGAAGAACAGTGGTCACCAGTGGAAGCTCACCTGAAGGGATAGGTGGACACTTAACAGGATAGTTGTAAAAACCACAAAACAATTGCCTCAAAAATTACAACAGAACTGAATCTACACCTCCATGACCCATATCTCAAAAAATTGTACATTGTGAGCTTCACAAAGCTGATATTTGTAGTAGGTATTTATGGTGCCATTCAGAAACCACTTGCAACCAAGGCCAAAGTGCAAGAATACATAACCTGGTGTAATGAGCACAAAACCTGTGCAGTGGAAGAAAGTAATATTGTATGATAAGTCATCTTTTACTCTTTTCCCTAAGCTTTCAACCCTGATCACCTGTTTGCAACTGCTAAACATGGTGGTGGATCTCTAATGGTATGGGCAGCCATTTTGTGTGAGTCATTGGGTCCAATTATTACACTGCATGGTACAATTACAGCCAAGAAATACAAAGCCATTTTAGGCAACCAGATGCATCCCATAGTGCAAACATTGTTTCCACAAGATGTTCCATGTCCCATATTCCCAGATGATAATGCCCCCATACACACTGCTAAATGGATTTAAGAGTAGTGTGAACACCAGAATGAAGTCAAAGACCTTCCATGGCCTCCCCAATCACCAGATCTAAACATCAATTAATCTTTATGGGAAGTTTTGGAAAATCAAATCAGTGGGATTCCCCAGGGAATTTGTAGATTTCCTGTCAAATTGGAAAATCTGTATTCCCCAGGGAATCTGTAGATTCACTAATGTGATGGGGAATTTTAATTGGTAACATGTTCCCTTGAAAATTCTCAGGGATCTGCAGGAGTATTTTACATTTTTACCAGCATCTAAAGAATTAAAGTGTTTCAAATATGTACTTCACCCAGGTCTGGTAAAAAGGTGTACTGGGATCTGACATGGAAAATCTCATGACTCTTACTCGGCATTGGAGCAACAACACAGACAGCAGACTTTACTTCACATAAAGAACACCCTTGAGCAGTACACCACATTATAGGGTGAGAACCTTGTTTCCATGACAACACAATTAGGACTTGTGTAGCAGAACAAATAGTGCCCTGGAACAATGAAGGTAACTAATTTTTAAAACAAGGTGAAAACATGGTGACCCAGATTCAGGCCCCAAGGGGTCCATTTTGGCTCCACAGTCACCATGATTCATACAATGGTGTTCAGCAGGCAGAATGCAGCCCTTGCCATTCAGGAGATAAAACATGCAGAGGGGAATGACAAGCAGATTGATAAGTTTCTCAAATCGGGATTGTATCAATGCAGATGATGTAATAGATATGTACGTACATACAAAATACACACAAATATATATGTTAGTATAGCCAGAAAAGAAGCATAGTTGGTGAAAAATATAATTTCCTAAGGGTATTGTGCTATTTTTGCTTAGTTTTTAAGCCTATACTCAATATCTATGCCACACAAAAACAAAACAAAACAAAAATTCTACAAAACCCCGTAATAACTCTTCCAGCCACTGGTTCATGATATAAATTCCAGCTGCACCCATGCCTTCACAAGGTAGCTTTTAATATGGCAAAAATAATACAGACCCTGAAAAAAAGAGAAACAGGGATCTTGCCAAGTATAATGGGGACAACTAGTACTGCCACAACTTTTCAGGCCTCTAGGACAATGTCTTACATAAAAGGCTGTAAATGAAGGAAAAACAGAAGCAGAAGCAGACAGAAGTGTGAAATTTGTTTCATGAGATTTCTCTGGTCAACAGACATAACACTGTATGAACAGAGTGAAAAAGCATTATAAATCAATAAATGTAAAATGTAAAAACAGGAAGATGGAGCTAGGACAGTAGTGTGGCATAATAATTAAGGATTAAATAAATAATCCTGTAATGCACAATGCAGAATGTCAGTTACAGTATGACAGTTGCCCTGTATAATGACATTTACTAAGCAACTAAATACTTTAATGCAAATAAAATGTTTAACCAATTTCAAGTATCAAAAATGAGCAAAGACAATGCAGTGTCTCTTCCTTAATAAGAAACTCAATGGCTTGTAGGTAAAGGTACAATTTAATATTGCATGCCTTATTTGACAGGAAACCAATGCAATTTTAAAAAGTATAATAGGATGTGCTCTCAAGATCAAAGTGATCTGAACCCAGTCTGTGGAATTCTCAGTTTCCTATATTTAAATTCTGTTTGTTTACAGTTTTTCAAGTAGAGTGTTACAGCAGTTACATTAATCAGTGTTAATGACAAACAGGGCTTTAGTTGTGCAATGTAGGATCTTGGACACATCCTAAACACAAGCTCTAGTTTGACAAGGGCAGTAGTGAAAATCCACCAGTGAAATTGCTAGTTTCATCATAGTGAAATTGATAGTTTCATCTTTCACAAACAAAATATTTCATGCCTCTATCCAGTTTGGTAGTTTTGTGGTTGACAGTAAAGGCATTTGTGTCAGTGTGGGTTGGGCGAAGCAATGGGGGGGTGTCAAGAAGAACATTCGGCACTATGAAAGTTTCGTGTCTGGTAATTGTGTGCGTTTGCATCTACCCAGACCTCTTATCTCAAATGCAGGCATCATCTGCTAGTTTTGTAATGTTATTAATGCGCAAATAATGTACAGATAGTATAGATAAGCGATAAATCTACATCACACAATGTTTTGTTGTTGTTCTGAATTTCACCTCACTCTGAAGCAAATTGTTCAATAAACGGCTATTTGAAATGCTATCTGTATTCAACAAAGTAATTCAAAGTGTATGAGCTTTGCACTTGTAAGTAGTAGTTCAATGCACTTGAATGAGAGAGAGATCTCTACACCCATCAAATTTTGTTAGATAAAAAAAAGTATATATATACAGTATATATATACGTATATCAAATCAAATCAAATCAAATCAAGTTTATTTGTATAGCGCTTTTCACAATAGAATTGCAACTATGTATATATGCACACTGGTTTTTGATGTTAAATATTGAACGCATTCTAGTGGTTTCAACGTCTGACGCTAGCCATGGCGACCGGGGTTCAATTCCCCATCGGGCCAGAGTTGGCTCTGGCCGGGAGGGCCACCGGGGCGGCAATTGGCTGTCTGCCCCAGGGAGCGGGGAGGGAACCCGACACAGTTCGCTGCGCACAGGAGTGGTTCTGGGGTGCCGGAATTACAGTTGACAGCACGACGAGTACTGCCTCAGAGGAGGTAGTGCTTCACCATTGTCACTGCCGGTCACAGGGCTACGGCAGTGAACTACGAGGGAAGGGATTGAACTAAGACTAGCGGGAGTAATTGGCTACCAAATTGAGAGAAAAACGGGATAAAATCGGAAAAATAAATTTATTTAAAAATATTATATATTTAACGCATTAAAATGGAATACATAATTTGATTCTGTATCACATGTCAATGCCCTAAGCAATTACAGAGGGTGAATATGAGTACCTGGGAGAGAAGGGAACTTTTGGTTATGGATAATCACAAGTTTATCAATGAAATGGAGTTAGTACTGTTAATAAGCACATTGTAATATATGAGGTTTTGATGAAAATGCATAAACAAAACTAAAGTGCACTGCACGTCTTCCTCTTCCTCCTCCCAGAAAACAATATCAGTTACCTATTGAGAAAACCACTTTTCTCAGAAGGAAACTAATGCACATTCATGTTAATTTAATGTACTTTAGTATTGCCGTGTGATACACCATCCAATTATGTCATCTATTTTATTGCAGTTGAAGCAAGTCTCATAACTTTCTCTTCACAAGCTATGGTGCTTGCTCTTCATCAGACATGACAAACTTGCCAGTGCCATCGCTATGACACTGGTATTAAAAGGAAACCAAACCCTCACCAGACCCACATATAATTTATTATTCTTCAACCAACCTCTTTCACAACTGTGCCATAGGTGAGCTACCGTCTCTTGTTATGAAACTACCAGAATGGAGTTGTTCACCCCTTAATGTGCCACCATCCTGGATTAATGCTAGTGTCTGTGTATTGTGCTTTGACAATGAAAGTAGAGCCCTAAGGGTTCTGACTGGAATTACATTAAAACCCATCAATGCCAATACTACAATGGCCAACATTTTGTAAATGAGGAGGAGAACAGAATCTTGATTTGTCACTGAATTCAACATTGTACCAGTCTGTGTTTGGTGTGTTTTTTTATGTTGGAATATATTTGTGCCATATATTGAGCCATATTCCCCAATGCCAGACATTCAGCACCATGTGTAAAGTAGTCGCTGGTGGTTGTTTCCTGCAGCTACTATCCTACTCTATAGGAGACATCTTGGTGTCTGAAGTTTGGGATTCAGGAATATGTGGATCCTAGATTTGACTGAATTTAGTATACCAACCTTGTGCAGGGGTAGTGACGCATAGCTGTTCTCGACGTAGTTATGACATCCTGCATCAATGTATCACCAATGCAGGTGTGCTATTGTTGACTGGTGCACACCAAAGAATCTGCCAAGTCTGTTTGACAACCCTCCCTTCAGCATTCCAATTTCTATGCCTCAATTTTTTTGCTTGCTATATTTTAGCAGTAAAAGCATTTTTGTTAAACCGTTATTAATGCATGTTTTCCCGGCAGTTTTGTACCCCTGGTTAGAGGTGCATAAACACATGAAAAATTCCATAATTGCACATTTCCATGTGTACAAACCATTCTACCATACAATGTACAGGTAACTGTCATAAATAAAGGGTTCTGGTCGCTAGGTTATAGTGTGGTATGCATTTTCTTGCCATGGTTTTGGTCCACTAATGGACCACCAGAGGGTAAGGTAAACATTCATAAATACAAAAACATTCTGAGTAATCACCTTCATCCTATGGTGAAGCATTTCTATCCTGATGGGACAAGTTTCTTCCAGGATGGCAATGCCCCTAACCACAGGGTACGAGTGGTCACTGAATGGTTTGATGAGCATGTAATGTAAACCATATACCATGGCCATCTCAGTCACCAGATCTCAACCCAATTGAAGACTTATGGGAGATTCTGGAGCAATGCCTGAGACAGCGTTTCTACCACCATCAACAAAACACCAAATGATGGAATTTCTCATGGAGGAATGATGTTGCATCCCTCTAACAAGTTCCAGATACTTGCAGAATCTATACCAATGTGCACTGAAGCTGTTCTGGTGGCTCATGGTGGCTCAATGCCTATTAAGACACTTTATGTTGGTGTTTCCTTTATTTGGGCAGTTTTGTTATATTACAAAAATGCATGCAATCAAGATCAAGTTTGAGGAAAGAATTGTTAGGGAAATATTAAGCTATTTATCCAAATGTATCCTAGCCTCCTAACAAATTAACCAAACTTTAATCTTAATAAATCTTAGTTGATGGTGTATTTGTAACCTGCCAAACATATTAAAATGGTTTACAAATGTAAATGTAGTCATAGTGACTGTCACATTTTATTCCACACCTCTGACCATACCATAGGTCCAAAAAGTAGGGGAAAACATTAATAACTAATTATTTCTAAAGAAAACATTCTATGCTTGCTACAAAGAAGCAGGGAGGAGGCCATTTGGATACTGAGGACGGGAATGCTAGCCAGGGTTAACAAGCACTTTGGTGTACACTGGTCAAAAATATCACATCTGCAGTTGCAATATATTTAGATGGGTTAGAGATTTGACTGATGACAGCTAGGTAACCCAAAGAGCTGTCACAATTAGACAGCAACTCAAGGGTGAAGGCCTCAGAGTCTATAATGCGCATTTTGAATTGGGAATGAATAGCCATCAAAGGGCAACATGTTGGGCCGAGGCAAACAGGTGGTTCATGTGCCCCATGAACCACCTGTTTGCCAGTTCAAACATGACAGCAGGTATAGAGGGTACCACAGGTTGGGGGAGAAGAATGATTCATTTTGCATTTGCCAATTGCACCAGTTGGAGGTATTATAATATGGTATGAGAGTATGGAGGTAGATCACATTTATTGTTGATGGCTCCATGGCTGCACAATGCAAAGGTGGTGATGTTCTTGCTAAATACATTCCACTTATGTGAAAAATAATGATCTCACAATCTGTATGACATCACACGTCTACATGTGGCCAACGTTTGGCATTTATTTTACGGAATCATCATCGTTTGTATCATTGTGACTATGCTATGAGGGTGATTATAAACACGTAGGCTTGTTCATGTTCAAGCTAGTTCATGTACAGAACTGAAATAAATACTGTTTTAATGCCGATGCCATATCAGACGTGAGCACTGCGAGCGGTAAATGGAGAAAATGAGAGATATTTTAAAAATGAACCCCCTTGGTTTACTGCAGTATGTTCAATAAATATTGTGCGATGTTTATGCAATCAACATGTATACAAAAGCTTTATAGCTAACAATATAGCTGCAGCTTCCTAAAATTATTATACTTTTTTTAATATACATTTGTTTCAGATTTTTTCTTGTTTTTCTCCCAATTTAGTGGCCAATTATACCCTCTATTTATTTAGATTGACCATCCCCACACAAGTCTGCCGCTCGTCTCTACAAGGCAAGCTAATTCTCCAAGGGCAGCAAATTCTGCTTACTTTGAGACGGAATTCGCCCACCCATGTTCTGGAGACACCCTTAAGTGCTTCACGGACAACTCGAGCTAGGGGCGGTCTGGCAGAGACAGGTATCGAACCACATCCCTGATAGGCAGCCACACTCATATGGGACCAGCCAACATACGGCACGTTAGACCGCTACGCTATGCTGCCCCAGCTTCCTAACATTCTAATGTTGTCTCCTTGGTTATCAAACAATAAAAAATAATCTATTTCCTACTAAAGTCTGTCTTACTGACACATTTTCTAGCACAGATGATGGCTTCCATTTTAAACTGCTCTGCTCCTTACCTCATCCAATTAGGATACTACTCATGGTACATCCACAATACGTAACATTCTGATTGAAGGGAAGCATGTAACATTTTGTGTCTAAAAAGACAACACTAAACAAAAAAACAGCTCCAAAATTTCCATAGCATTATATATTCACAGGGTGTGTATTATTTAATTCCCCTAACTGCCTAGCAAAGAGATAGCAAGAAAATACAATAGTTTTTCTCAAACAGAAGTATTTTTGGCCCAATGTAAGTATGCAATATTTTTCCTCTTCATTTTCATTTGGTGCATTGTCTGTCCCTACTGTTATATAGAAAAGTAAATGAAAAAGTCAATCCACATTCTTAGCTTCACTTGTGGTATTTATATGATTAATTTAGATGATTAATGTATGCAATGGGATGAATGTTTAACATGAGTCATCAGAGACTCATACAAGAGACAATAGCAACATTGTACTGCTGGGAGGTGGTAACTACTAGTTTCAAAAGAAGTCAGGAAATGTTATGGGCCCTATACATGACATGTGTATATGAAAATAATTGTCAATTAAATTGAAAAACAAACAATGGCTTACACCCAAAATGATATATCATTTAAATTCAATAAGATATCCAGTGTAATTTTATTTTAATACATAATAATAATATATCTGATACATATAGTATACTACTCAATGCTCATTTACTTTTAGAAGAAGGGAAATTAGAAAAACTAACAGCTTTGAAGAAAACCATTTTTGGTTGAGAATTGTTTTTCCTCCCCACATCAAACACATGGTTTTGTTGAACAGTGGTTGGTTGCCTATGTACAACTGCTCTTTCCACATTAAGTTGTTACATTGTACTGGTGTATCACCTGATTGCCTCATGCTACCTGAAATCCAAGCAAGTCTTTCTCAAAAAGAGCACACTGTCAAAAGCTGTTGCTTAGATAATGTCACCATTTGCTAAAATATTACACGAGGGAGCAATAAACCATAATACATGAATGTCAGCCATAATCACATTGAGGTGCCAGATATTTATTATTCTTTAGTTTCATGTGAAAATGCATTTACTGCATTTGAAAGAAGTGTATGGGATATTTCAGTTTATTCTGCTCTTTGTTTGCAATATTTAGTTTATAGCTGATTCACTGTAGTGTTAAAAACAGCTAATTTGCCATTTCTAACTTTGTTGAATGTCTTTAGTTGGATGATTGTGTGTGAGTGAAATAATGTAACTGGTATAATCTATGTATAATTGTAACTCTTTAAATGCAGTAGGCTAGTGTTGGGATTAGTGGGAGGGAGGGGTGCAACTGTGCAGTTTCACTGTTGCTCTGCAGTAAATGTTGGCAGTGAACATTTTTGCCTGCATTTTGAAATGATCTACATTTGTAACTTTGCCTTAGAGCTTTGTATTTTAAACATCCTCTGTGATGATCAACAGCTGGCCATTTCAAATTCCATTTGGTATAGCACTAGATATTTCTTTATTATGATATTACAAGATACAATCACATACTCACTATCCATTACATTAATTATTTGTTTAGCAGTTCTAATCCAGAGTGATTTTTTAAAGATATGCATTCAGCTGCCCACTTACACATCTGGCTAATATTGCAGCTTCAGTTTCTTGGTAAATTACCTTGCACAAGAGGGTAACAACATTCACCCCTCTGTGATACAGACCCACAAAGAGGTTTAGAATTCAATTATCCAACCAGTTGAGGTATGTGATCTGAAAAAAATCTGAATAAAAAAACCCCAAAATGAATTTACAAGGGAAAAGTAAATCAAGGCAGCAATAATTGTTCTAGCAGGTAAATAAAGATTATTCTTGTTTATGTATAGAGTTGTTGGCTCAATGTAAGGTACTCAGCATTTTCTTTGGCACAGACAAATACATAGGGGACGCTTCAACCTAATCTTCATTTTCCCTGTCCTAATTCAATAATCTCAACATCAGATTTCTTTTTAACGTGTTTTTTAACAGCAGAACATATTACATTTACATTTTAGGCATTTAGCAGACGCTCTTATCCACAGCGACTTACAAGATGTACATTAATACATGGTAGGAACAATCATAGTTTGCGCACGAGATCAGTGCAGTAATACAGCGATAGACGTAGTTGTAGGCAGCTGCATACCATACCTGTAACACTGGGAAGGAAAAGGTTAGTGTTTTTATTTTTTTATTTTATTAAATGAGAAGGCAGGGAGATATATATTCTGGCGCATTACAGATAAGACCCTTTGCCTTTCATAGGTGACTGTAAAATTCAAAGGTAGTTAAGAGGTTATTGGAAAATATATCGTTTATAATTCTGTCGTTAATTGTCTGCGGCAAGATCATTTGTAAAGACCAAGTATATTCGCAATGCCCATCATAAGTAATTTTAGGTGTAAAATTATACTACACCTATACTATACTAAGGTGTAGGGAGGAAGCGTTATTTCAAATATAATTCTACCAGATACGAAAGACGCTCGACAACCCCCTTCACAGACCCCCCAAAAAACTAAAACATAGAATATCCGATAAGTGTACCACATGACATGAATCACGAAGGCCGAGAACTGTGTCAGACCTCACGTTTCCGTGCATTACGTGAACTAGAGAATCAGACTGCCAAAACAGCTTGTGTAACTTTGTAACGGTTCCAGAAAGTTTAAAATTCAACCCCTCCTCTTGCTCGCACTCCACACACCAGCAAGCAAGAGAAAGATGTGAGATTGTCTGGGCAACCCTATCTCACTTAATGTAAGATTTTCACTTTTATTCAATGCAATTACTTGAAGACATTTGGTTAAGATATTTTTCTTTTGTGGTGCCTCGTCCTCAAAATAATGAAATACTTTTTCTGCTTTTAATTCATCACTGAGCTATACAATTCATCCATCAGTAATCACACAGGAAATTCTGTTTGCTTAAAAATAAGGATGAGGGCACATGTTTTTGACGCTATAATATATTTATGCACACACTTGTGTTTCTTGAGTTGCGTTTTGCAAACAGTTTACAGCCAGCAGCACCAGGCAACAAGACCTGGGAATCCTCAACAACCAGGTGCTTTAAGGCAGAGAATTCAATGGCAGCACAATGGGCAGGTATTTAGTCTGCTAAGTCACGGATCGGAATTCCAGCCACCGAAGCAAAGGGGTACAAATTCAGCTCGGTCGAGACCCATCGTCATCACCAGTAGTAACAATGAAACGGCGGAGGAATCAAGTGCAAACCCCAGTGGCGCGCAAAGACCACCTCAAACTTCAAGAGATTCCCCAAGGCGACCAGGTGCAAGAACGCACGCTGGGAGCTTGCGCTGGGCTGGGGGTAACAGACCCCAGGGGCGACGAAATCCTGGAGCAAGAACAGAAATAGCCTCTAACAGTGCAGACGATAAACCTTCCGCGACGAATTCTCCGCCACTCAGCAATTTGAGAAGAGAGGATGCTATGGTCGGCGACGATCCTTACAATCCATACAAGTCCATAGACGACAACAATCCCTATTATAATTATTATGACACATACGAGAGACCTAGACAGCGGGGCAGGCAAAGACCAGGTTATGGAACGAGATACTACCAACACGGTAAGATCTTGTTTTATCAATGTTTTGTTATCTTGTAGAGTATTTAGATAACTATTAGTATTTAAATCTTGCAAGAAAACTACTGATGTAAATTATATATCTACTTGTTTGAGTCAAACTACAGTAGATAATTACAACGTGAATGATCCGCAGGTCTACCCGATTTGGTGCCTGATCCATACTATATACAAGCCTCAACGTATGTCCAGAGGGTACCTATGTATAATCTAAGATGTGCTGGCGAGGAAAACTGCTTGGCAAGGTATGGTTTCATAGGACACAGTTAAAGGCAGATCCCCTGATTCATTAAGGTTCAATAAAGTGCATCTTAAGGGAGGAACCACACAGCAACCCATTGACAAGATCCCTGACTAAGGTTTTTTTTTACTAAGAACTTCTGCCTTTGTATAAAGGATTCTGGGAGTTTGGCTTTTTGTCATGCATGCACAGAGGAAATAATGCAGCACTGAACTGCATAATGGGTGGTTTGCAACCTGATGTCACCTCCTCTCTGGCCATGCTTTTGCATCAATGGAACTCACATAAATACTCATCAAAAATTTTGTCACAATTTGGAATTCAGCTTATGGTATTAGGGACTCCTTTGGTACTAGTAATTATGACTCATGATATTATTATTATTATCCCCTTGACCAATATTTACATATAGGACATACACCTCTGATACAAACTTTAAGTTTTAGGCTATGTTCCCTGTAATTGCAGTTTCAGAACCATCTGACAGCTGAGGTTATACAGACAAATAATGAGAAATTCTGGTGGCTTAATCTGGCTTTTAGGCTTATTCCTGCAAAGATACCAAAGTTAAAAGTTGACAGCCTTTACTAGCATAAAGTTCACATTGTGACACATGTAGCCTTAGTGAATCTGGGGATAGTTTTTCACTTTCTGTGATCGCATCATAAAGACATGTTTAGGCTGTCCGCAAACCTTTTTAGTGCATCAGTCATAACCCGTCTAAAATGTAAATATAACACCCCTGGTTTTCTTAATGTTCCAGGAGGTGTCTGAATGGAGAATATTGTCATTTTAGCCATGGAAATGTGGAAATTCCAAACTTGTATAGGATTTGGCTCTGCAGACACTTTAGTGAGCGCACGGCTTACAGGAAATGCCACTATTCACTTGGCAGTGCTTTTACAAATTAGAGTAAAACATTATACCTGAACAAAGTTGTAGATCAAGTTTATACAGAGCATGGATCATCTCATTTCAACACTAATTTATTTGGGTTAATTTACATTATGACACATTATGAAGCTTTCCCTTGGCCAACAACAACAAAGGGATATACCCTATGGATAAGACATGAAAATATCTGTAATGATAGAAAGAATAATTGATTTTATCATAACAAAATACTTTGGGTGCTTCATACATCCACAGTTCAGCCTACAGATCTGATGTAAGGGACTATGACACACGTATGCTGCTGAGGTTTCCACAGCGTGTGAAGAACCAGGGCACAGCGGACTTCCTCCCAAGCAGACCACGCTATTCCTGGGAATGGCACAGTTGCCACCAGTGAGTCACACTTCGTCTGGACTGACACTGCACAACAGTTTTAACAGATTGACTGTATCTTACTGTTTTTTGTTTTTGTTTGCTTTGGCAGAGTGTGCCTCTAGATTGAATGCACTTCTTAAATTGAATTCAAGAAGTTTAAGCATGGCACATTTTAAAAGAATATGTAGTTTGCATACTGCTTCTTGCATTAATCCCCAGCATGTTTTATGAGCAAGCTAGCTATTTGATAATGTTTGGTCAAACTGGCCTTTGCCAGTGAATGTAACACCATTAGCACCATTTTTGTGGAAATGCATGACTCTATGGATCACATGCCAAAGTAAGGTATAGCAATACCCATTATACTTTAGTCATGCATGAAATCCATGGACATTCCACCATGCATTAGTGATGGGATTGTGAGGCTTCATGAATGAATCCAATGATGGGTTTAATGGAGTTACCACGTGCTGTCAACCACTGGCTTGTTTGAACCAACCAAAAGACTTTGCTCTCTTTAACGAAACACTATGATTGGTTAAACTAAGTGAGTCACTGATAATGTGTGCTAGCCCCACCCATTTTGGGGTTCATGAAGCCTCACTCTACCACCTTTACTAAGCACCACACTGTTATCACTTGAAGATAGGGGGTGATTTTTTATACAATTTACTTTTCTACAATGCACCTGCCATGACCCACATCACATTAAGTATCCTTAATGTACTTTTAATTAAATCTATCCATGAACAATTCAAACTAGATCAATATTTTTAGTTCAGTAATTCACTTGTCTTAGAAATGTACAAGAAGTGGGCTGGTGCATGATACATTTTTGACAAAGACAAACAATGTACCATCTGGCCAATGTTTTTCTCAACAGACAGCTTTATTTTGAACTAAAGCAATGGATTTGTATACCACAAATAAACATCTGAACATTGTTATGCATACAAACACAATGTGCAGTGTTCATTTGGCCTCAAGTGAGTGAACAGTGTGAAGTACACCGCATTGTATATTCCTCAAGTCACAATATTTACTGCATTTTTAAATGATATATATAATCTTCAGATGTTTGTAAAAACAACATGTGTATGTGATTTGAGTGATTCAGTTACCTTGTGAATTCCTTATGTTGAGGAAAATTGTAAATCAGTTAATTATGTAGTCAGACCAATGTCAGATCTATAGATTGATAGATGTTTTAATTGACAGTGGAAATTGGTAACAATGATAGTGATTGCTATTATACTAATTTAATTGCAGGACTGATTGCTATTTGTTGCATTTGTTTGATGAGAAATTCTTATTTGGAACAAGTGCTTGTCAGGCAAAAACAAATCTTTAGTTTAAATGATGGCAATAGTATATGTATACTGCCATTGTATACTTCAGTCCAAATGATTAAGCAAAAACAAAGCTGCTTTAAGGGGCTCCTACAGTGATATGAAACTGAAGTTGTTGTGACCCCTGCATTAGAGATTTGCTTTCAAATAAGTTTGCTCTGTTTGTTTAGCACAGATTAGCTCTGTTTGTTTTCATGACAATATTTGTGCTTAAAAATACATTGTGAAACATGACTGTTATATGATAACACAGTCTCTTACTTATCATTTTGATGAAAAATCAGTTAATGCCCATGAATGTTTTTATATAGTGGATGGTAAGGGTGCGAAGTAAACATACGTCTTGACAAAAAAATACATATCAGTGACTTCTGAGTTCCTTAAGATTGAATATAAAAAAATGTGTAAACACTATGTAACAAAGAATTTACACAAAGGTCTATGCAATCTTTTTTACTTTTTTGCCATTTAGATAGTATGTATTGTTAATCTTTGTTAATCTGCAACCACAAAGTTTAGAAACACCTCAAAGGTAGCTTTCAATTAGCCAAGCTGCTAAGTTACAAAAAACATGGCTCTTGTTTAAAGAGTCACCAAACTTAAGGACAAATTGCAAAGCAGGAGGATTGAATAGGCTGCTCTTAAAATTGACTGCCATCCCTTTTTTTCCATTTCACCTGCTCTGACCTCATTTTAAAGTTTATTACTTTATCATAAAAAATATTTGGAAAGAATGCAGTGCCAATCCCACATGCTTTTATTAAACGTACATGAATTTTTATAGATGTGTTGAAAACTACTTGCCTCAGACACAGCTACTGTTTGTCATTTCCCAGGCACTACCACAGCATGGATGAGTTCAGCCACTATGACCTGCTGGAGTCCAGCTCACAGAGGAGAGTGGCCGAGGGCCACAAGGCAAGCTTCTGTCTGGAGGACACCTCTTGTGACTATGGGCACTACAGACGCTTTGCCTGCACATCGCACACTCAGGTGGGTAATTGCCAACACTGTCATTATCTTACATTCCTCCGTGATACCAGCCCATTACAGTAAGTCTTGCCATGATTGTTTTCATCAAACACTATTATCCAGGATGACTTATTCAGTTAATTGCATGTGTTGAAAATAGATGCGGGACTGGAAACCGTTTTCCCTGAATAGATGTGCCATGGCGTATACATCACTGTAACAATGTTAAGGAAATTACAAACACAATATGAAAGCAAAAAACAATGGTGTAATAAAACCACTGGGATGTGCGATGACAGTGGTACAATGGTCCAATTCGTCCAAGTGCCTTTCTAGCTTTTTTGTGAAAGTTGAATAACTATTGAACTGTCAAAAAATGGTGGGTGCTTGTCTTCTGTGTTGTGTCTTAAAGGGACTGAGCCCAGGATGTTATGACACCTATAATGCCGACATCGATTGCCAGTGGATTGATATTACTGATGTGAAGCCTGGAAACTATGTCCTCAAGGTCTGTCACCTGTCCATGCACATGTTCTTTTTTGGCACATTTCAGGCCGCCAATCCTTGTCTGACAATATGCAAATGATGGAATCAAATGCTATGGAATCAAACTAACTTTTTTTTGGTGGTTTTTGGCACTGCTGCAAATATACTTTCACTTAAAATACAAGATATTGAAATTGACTTAATTGATGCATTCCTAATACAGTGTTAACCTTATCAGTTTGGAATCCAGTTTGAATCCAGTTTGAATCGTATTGAGGTAATGTAGGGCGTCCTGTATGAGGTATCCATTAGAGGCCCTTGTGCTTAGTGTAGTGACATGCCCTGGAATCCCATGGGGTCGGGAATAATTGGCCATTGCATTGCCCAGGGTGGGAGGGGTGCATTCAGCAGGTTACTCCCCTGCCTCAACCACATAGTGGTTGACTGGGCACCTGTGATGTGCCTGCGCCAGCTACAGGAGTTGTGCAGACTTCTGATGCAGTATTGTCGAGTGGACACTACACAATTTTGCAGCTGATTCAGTTGTCCCAGACAAGTTTTCAAAATTGGAGTGAAATCGCCCCGTCGCAGGTCTATCGGGGCATATAGCGTGAGAGGGTCAACGAGCCCCGATAATTGCTGTTATGTTTTCCTGATCCAGTCTCAGGGCTGTTTTGAGAAGTCCCGATTTTCTAAAATGTTAGACATTTTTGTCGTAGCTCTTGTAGTGTGAAAGGTTCTACGAGGGAATTTGTCAATGTACTAAGCACAAGTACCAACAGCCTATGTATGAGCTTCTGGCAGCAGTAGAGAAAATACACATATTTATTGTACATGTGAAATATATGTCTGAATTTGATTTGACATTGTGCTAAACTCATGAACATGCATTATTATGTTATCTAACGTTAACTGCATTTGGCTTATGAAGCTAGTGACCTGAGTTAATTAAAGCTTCTGATTTTGGGGGGGTTTTGTTTCCACTCCTTTGTTGACGTTTTCCAGGACACTTGCACTATGCAAAAACGAGGCTTCAGTCAAAAAATACAGTGTGGTCCAAAAGTCTGAGTCCACTTCCAAGATCTGTTTTTTTTTCATCATTCATCAAAAACTAACACAACATATTTACTCAGGAGAACAATTTGACCTGTAACTACTTCACTAAGCTCTGCTGACATAATTACAAACAGCTGTAAAAACCTTTGCAAAGGAAGTGTCCTTTTTCAAGATTAAAGGACCTGCAGAGGACCATAGAGGACCATATTAATTACGCCAATATCTGGTATTCATTGTTACAAGACCATAACAACTCACCTTGTGTATTAGGAGTGTCCATGTATTAAACCCTTTTTTGAGGAAATGAAAGGCAATGGTGTGCAAACAAAATATTTATAGATATTTCAATTTCATACCATCCTTTCTCAAACATTTGTTTTAATTTGTACAAGTGTTTTATGACATTCTTGAATAACAAATACCACATGAGTAAATATTTTGTGTTTGTTTTAGATTAAATGAGATTTAGATTAAATGAGATGTTCTGTGATGTCACGACTTTGAAAGTCTTGTAGTGTATCCGCGGCATAACTGTGACTGAGTGTAAAGAAGAAGTGGCCGGCTCTACATTTTTTGGAGGATGCATGTGCTAGCGTGTGCCCTTCTGAATTGATGGGTTATATTGCAGTGGTAGGACGGTTATGATTGGGCTTCAAAATTATAGAGAAAATGTAATTTTATATAACTAATTTAACTATGATTAAGTTGAACATCTTAATAATTTAACACAAAATAATTGACCATTTTGAGGGCTTTCCAACACCCTCAAGTGCTGACTGGTATCTTAATTGGGAAATAGTAAGCGTCTTAGTTACCAGTTTGTACCAGTCCCGTTAAATGGCTGAAGAAGTGAAACTGAAGTGAAACCAAAATGGACAGACTTCAATGTGTACTGTTTTCATTGCACATTAATGTGTGTGTTTTAGGTAAGTGTGAACCCCAGCTACCAAGTTCCAGAGTCAGACTACAACAACAACATTGTACGCTGTGAGATTCGCTACACTGGCCAGTACGCCTATACATCAGGGTGTCGTCTTTCAGCGTGAGTATATTGTCTTTTAATATGTTCTTCCTGTATCCTGTATTTGTAGATTCATCAGCTGTAATAATCATTTTACTTCTGAATATCAAACACCTCTATCTAGAGTTAATGTTTTGTTCACATATTTTGTGACAGCAGGGATTATTGTGTGGCACATCCTACTCAAGGAATTGTTTTCAGTGTAGGTACAGCTCCCCATGGTCAGGTATTGAATCCTGAGCCAAAGGGTAGTGCACAAGTAGCCGTAGCATCGCACAGGGAGGCAGGGTTCCAGTTAGCAGACCTGTCCTTGTCTCATTGTGCAAGAGCAACTCCTCTGGTCTTCTGGGCACCTACATCCTGCCTGGACCAGCTGCGTATGAAGTTCACTCCTCCAACACAATGACTGCAGATCAGATTATGGAACACAGAGTGAAAAGATCCAGTGGCTGGCAACATGCATTTTGGAAGACATTGATTGATTGGGCGTTCCAAATTTGGATAAAATATAAATATCAGGGATATATATTTTTGTGGCAGCAGCGTGGACTTTAGAGAACAGGGCTTATTATCAGAAGGTTGCAAGGGTTGAATTGTGGAATTCTGTTGCAGTAACTGCTTTTCAGTAAACATCTAAAGTAAAAGCTATGCAATTTGAATGTTTTAAGGGACTGAGTCATGTATCTCAGTGTCGGTGCAACTGTGTCACTGCTAGCATTTAAACCCACAAAACCCTAAACACTTTCTCGTATGAAACTATTGCTTCCCACAGATTGGCCAATTTACATGCAATCTGTAAGTGTTGAACAGAAACTGACTGTAATCAACTGTTAACCTCAAGGGCAGTTGGCATTTTGTTGCTGTTTTTAGTATACCTTGGGTTTTAAACACATCTCTTTTTCATTATTTCTTTCATTTTGACAATGATAATATGTTGATGAAGACTGTGTTGTCATGCTATTCTAGTACTTTCCTCTGACAGAGACTGTTCCACCTCTAGATGTGAAGCTTGTTGATGAAGAAGATTTTTGTTGTTTTTATGTTACTATCAGATCTAAATTGATATTGCAGAAAATGTCGATTCTGGCTGTGTTAATGTGTTGATCCTGCTAGACTTAAGTGCCACATTTGACACAGTGGATCATGTAAATTTATTGCACTGGCTTCAGAACAGAGTAGGTGTAGACAGTTTTAACATGATTTAAATCCTACCTGACATAGTTTTTCGTTGTCTTGGGAGAATCCAAATCTGGACATTAGTTATGGCATTCCTCAAAAGTCAATTTTAGGGCCTGTACTATTTTCTCTATTAGGGGTGTAACAGTACACAAAAGTCAAGGTTTGGTATGTTTTCGGAACAGCAGGGGAAAAAAGATATGCAAAACATAAAATTGCTTTTAATTTATTATTAACTTTGTAAACAGTGGCTAATTGGCCATAATTTACTGAACAAAGTGAGGTACATATCTTTCTTTCTTAAATAAATAAAAAATGTCTGTCAATACTGCTGCAACCCCACACAAAAAAGGTTCTACACGTGTATCAGTGGTTAAAGCAAGATTGCATTAGTTCAGTTCACAGCACACCAAACTGAAAGTCCTGTACCAAACGGTTCGGTACGAATACATGTAACGTGACACCCCTATTCTCTATACATGCTCCCCCTGGACAGCATTATTGTTAGACATGGTATTTAGTTCCAGAATTACATGGATGACAATCAGCTGTATATTTCAGTATCACCCAATGACATCACTGCTATATGGAATGTTTCAAACATGGATGTCTAGAAATGTACTACAACTTAACGAGGAAAAGACAGAGGTCCTGCTCATTGGATCAAAAGAACCAAGGGAAAATTGTGCACTAGCCTAGGCCCCTTGGCTTTAAATGTTAAAACTGTTAAAACTATCCTAGGAGTGATTTTGGACTCAGATCTAAGCTCTCTGCCACATGTACAAAACATCAACAGTGTCTTACATCCACCTTCTTAAAATTGCATAGGTCAGACCATTCTTCTGCCAATGTGATGCAGAAGAAAAAAACATGCATTTGTCTCAAGCAGACTAGACTATTGTATACACTACTACAGGTTTTAGAACACCCCCATTTTCCAGTTTTTACTGAAATTTAAGCAGCTTGCAAAGGTAAAAAGCAGCTGCCAGAGGTTAAAAAGAAGTTTAGGTTACCAAAAACTGAAAAATAATGTACATTTCAGAGTTATAAAAAAAGGCCCCTTTCAGGGAACAAGTAATGGGTTAACGTGGGCTAACAGTCACTCTGTGCAAGTTGCCAACTCTGGATCCAGCAAAAGAGCCCCAGACCATCACTCTTCCTCCTCCATGTTTGACAGTTGGTGTCACACACTGAGGAACCATCCTTTTGCCTACTTGACGGCCTACAAAAACCTTTCAAAATTTCAAGATTTCATCTGTCCATAAGACCTTCTTCCAGTCTTCAGTAGTCCACTGGCAGTGCTTCATGGCTCAGACAATCCTCTTTTTCTTATTTTGCCATCTTAGCAATGGCTTTCTTACTGCCACTCGACCTGTCAAACCTGCAGCTCGAAGTCTTCTCTTCACAGTTGAAACTGAGACTTCCTTACTTCGGCCAGTGTTAAGCTGTGCTTGAAGCTGTTGTCCTGTGAGCCGCCTATCACGCAAATTGTTGACTCTCAGAAACTTGTCTTCTGATTTTGTTGTGGCTTTGGGTCTGCCAGACCTCTTCCTGTCAGTTTCCTCCAGTTTCCAAGTGCCTTTTGATGGTGTAGGAAACTATTCACTGCCAAAAAATGTACATTATTTTTCAGTTTTTGGTAACCTAAACTTTTTTTTTTTTTTTACCTCTGGCAGTTTACCACTTACCTTTGTACCATTTCAGGTTATTCACTGGACTTGAACTGCTTAAATTTCAGTAAGAACTGGAAAATGGGGGTGTTCTAAAACTTTTGACCGGTAATGTATTTTGTATGTCTTTTGTCAGGACTTCCTAAGCACTGTATTGAGAAACTACAAATGACAATGCTGCTGCAAAATTACTTACCAAAACAAAGAAGAGAGCGCATATTACCCCAGTATTTCAATCTCTCCACTTGTTGCCCATAAATGTTATAATCGACTTTAAAGTCATTTTGCTTGTTTTTAACTAAATGAGCAAGCACCAGAATACATTAGTGATGTTGTAACAGAATGTAGGTCGAGTCGGTCCCTCATATCCTCAGAAGCTGGCCTGCTCCTAATCCCCAAAGTTGATTTTAAAAGAGGTGGGGAAGCTGTCTATAGTTTATATGCCCCCAGACTCTGGAACTCTTCCACAAGACATCAGAGAGTCATCAATTCCAGTTTTTATGAAACATCTTAAAATGTACTTTTTAAAATTAGCATATTATTGAGTATTATTAGAAATTTGTTTCAGAGTTTTTCCCGTTTTTTCTCCCAATTTGATGGCCAATTATACACTCCATTTCCTTCGATTTACCCTCCCCCATGAACTCGCCGCCCGCCTCCACGGGACAAGCTAATACCTCGAGGCAATGATCTTCCTCCTCCGAGATGGAACTCGCCCAACTATGTTTACAAGGTCGCCCTACTGCTCCTCGACAAGCTCGTGCCGGCTTTCCCTCCTCCCTCTCCCTGGGGCGGACAGCCAAACGCTGCCCCCATCCGGGGCTCCTGGCCAGATCCGGACTGGTGCAGCCGGGTTTCAAACCACGGCTGCAGTGGGCAACTTGCATTCCGGGTGAATACTTTGACCGATACACCACCCGAGGCCCTTATTGAGTCCTTTTAATGGTAGAGGTCAATGTAGTTTGGTTTATTTTATATATTTTTTAATTGTATCTCTTTTTACTATTATGATCTCGTATTTCATATTATTACACACTTCTGTAAATCTGTCAAGGAAGGAAAACACACTTCTACTAAACAGGGTACATTCCTATAACAACAGGATTCATAGCAGGATGTTTTTACTCTACATTTGTTTTTACTTGTTCTTTATCCATTACAATCGCTTCGTTATTTTCCTTAAATAAAACTTAAAAACACACAAAACAAAGGGCGGGGTATTCGAGGGAATACAAACACATAAAGTCCACAATCCTTAGCTTTGTCTTTGTCCAAAATCCAATTCCGTAATCCAGGTCAATTCCTCAATTCAATTCAGGTCAATACACAGTCCAAAAGTCGGTACACAAAGGGGGTCCTCAAAACAACAAAAATCCATAACAATCCTTAACAATTCAAAAACACTTTTCCAAACTCTCTCCAAATCCTGGCTAGTCAATAGACTTCATGGTTCTCTCTCTCTCTCTCTCTCTCTCTCTCTCTCTCTCTCTCTCTCTCTTCTCTCTCTCTCTCTCTCTCTCTCCTCTCTCTCTCTCTCTCTCTCTCTCTATTTTCTGTTCATTCTGCATAGCACTTTGGGCTACAATCCACTCTATCAACTGTTCTATATAAAAAAATAAGTTAATTAATTAATTAAACTATGTTTATTGTTGACTACCTCCCAATTCGACTTTTATACATTTCTAGAGGTACGATTGTTTAACAAAGTTATTTTTGTCTTTTCAGTTACTAAGAAATGGCTGGTGCCTTGGCTAAAATATGGAAAACCCATGGATTATCAAAGCCGAAGACAAGATTCAACACAAGGACTGCTTTGTACCACGCAACCATAAAATATTGAAAAAAATTATCATGTTTTAGCTTTAAGGAAAATGGGGCTTAAAATCCCAGTTAAAATGTCACCGACTGTATTTATTACTTTTATAATCTTACTTTACACATACTATTTTCTTTTATTTCTAATAAGTAGAAAGGATATTAAAATAGGTATATAGAAATTGAAAAATTACATCACAGCAAATGTTCCTTTAAGTTGTGTGCAGTTGAATAAAAAAATCCATCAAATCATTCAAAATGAAAGCTGGTGCATGGTTGATAAAGATACAACATTAAGATATATCTGACATTTATTTTTGTCATAAGACAAACTGGGTCATATGGCAAACACAATGCAATGTCAATTTTTTTCTATGAGAATGACAATGAGAATATCTGTGATGGTGTCTATAGACATCACTGACTGATTCAAACTAAGATCTCTTGTTGAACAGTTTCTCTTCAGAGTGATCCACAGGATATTGGTGCTATATTAAGACATAAGTGATGAATTTTCAGCACTACTTATGTTGGGGCTATAAAGGGACTCATGCAATTTTACTTTGTTGTATAATATTATAATAAGGTATTGTAAAGAATTTGTATCTTCAACACATATTTTTGCTGAAATCTTAAAAACAGTATGTGTCATGCATTGTATGTAGCAGCTCATATTATTACAGTAAATCCCAGTCTCGTGTATGACAAAGGATCTTTAATAAACTGTTGAAACTGATTGTTGATTCTTGCACTATTTGTTTAAGGATACATATCCATTGGTGCAAGTTCATATCTAACACATTATTGCTGTAGGTAAATGTACTTGATAGAGAGTCAATAGAGCAGATATAGATTCCTGAGACCTTGGAGTTGAAGCTGTGAACATGCTAGACTGCAATGGCTAACAGCTTATGCATTACTGGAATTTCAAGTTTGGGTTCCATTGATCTCAAGTTTTAATTCAGTTGGAGCATCAAACATATCACAGTGCCATTACACTGTGCATCAAAAACTTCTAATTCAAATGCCATCACAAATGTGTTATTCAGCAGAAATAATTTACAGACAAATATGTTTAAATCAGTTTTATTGAGAACTACATTATTATTGCATTACATACAAATATTGCATTTCGTACATTTGAACTAGGGGTTGGATAGAAACTTGTCTTTCTATACCTGTAGAGAAACCAGTTTCCAACATTGAAGTCATAACATAAGGGGTTGTCTGTAAATTTCTCCTAAATATTTGTTTAAAAATCCATTAATATTCACCGGCCGCACCAGTGTCGGCTCTGGCCGGGAGTGCCACTAAGGGGCGGCAATTGGCTGTCCACCCTAGGGAGGGAGGAGGGAAGTCAACATGAGTTTGCTGTGTATAGGAGTGGCTCTGGAGTTACAGGCGGCGGCTTGGCAAATTCCGGCTCGGAGGAGACAGTACTTCGCCTTTGTCACTGCTGGTCTCAGGGCTACGGCAGTGAACTCACAATACAAGGGGGGGGACTGACATGAAAAAGAGAGGGTGTAATTGAAAAAATGTATAACATCAGGAACGAAATCTGAAAAGAAATCCATTGATATTAACATGAGTTATATCAGATATATCGTCTACCAGTCTGCACTAGATGTTCCAGTGACTCTTTGCTGAAGGAACTGCTTTCTGCACAAGTGTTTAAATAAACTAATGTCACTTGTAAACAAGACAATAGTCAATGGGATAACTTATTACTGTAGGTAAAGCAATTCAAATATATTTAACATATCTACAGTATATACACTATATGGCCAAAGGTCAGTGGACACCTGACCATCACACCTATATGAGCTTGTTGGGCATCCCATTCTAAAACCATGGGCATTAATATGGAGTTGGACCCCCCTTTGCGGCCATGACAGCTGCCACTCTTCTGGGAAGGCTTTCTACAAGATTTTGGAGTGTGTCTGTGGGAATTTGTGCCCATTCAGCCAAAAGAGCATCTGTGAGGTCAGGCACTGATGTTGGAAGAGAAGGCCTGGCTTGCAATCGGTGTTCTAATTCCTCCCAAAGGTGTTCAATGGGGCTGAGGTCAGGGCTCTGTGCAGGCCAACCGAGTTCCTCCACACCAAACTCGTCTAACCATGTGTTTATGGCCCAATTGGTTAAGATGTCTTCGTATCCTGTAGCATTAAGAATACCCTTCACTGGAACTAAAGGGCCTATCCCAAACCCTGAGAAACAGCCCCAGACCATTATCCCTCCTCCACCAAACTTTACAGTAGGCACTATGCATTCTGGAAGGTAGTGTTCTCTTGGCATCCACCAAACCCAGATTCGCCTATCAGACTGCCAGATAGTGAAGCGTGATTCATCACTCCAAAGAACACGTTTCCACTGCTCCAGAGTCCAGTTGTGGTGTGCTTTACACCACTCCAGCCGACGCTTGGCATTGCGCATGGTGATGTGAGGCTTGTGTGCAGCTGCTCGGCCATGGAAACCTATTCCATGAAGCTCCCAATGCACAGTTCTTGTGCTGGTGCTTCCAGAGGCAGTTTGGTACTCTGTAGTGAGTGATGCAGCAGATGATAGGCGATTTTTATGCGCTATGCACTTCAGCACTCGTCGGCCCCGCTCTGTGAGTTTGCGTGGTCTACTTCTTCGTGGCCAAGCTGTTGTTGCTTCTAGGCGCTTCCACTTCACAATAATAGCACTTACAGTTGACCAGGGCACATCTAGGGCAGAAATTTCACGAACTGACTTGTGGCAAAGGTGGCATCCTATGACAGTGCCACGTTTAAAGTCACTGAGCTCTTTACGAACCATTCTGAATTCTAAATGTTTGTCTGTTGGCAATGGGTGTGGCTGAAACACCTGAACTCAATAATTAGTAGGGGTGTCCACTGACTTTTGGCCATGTAGTGTAAGTAAAAACTAAAAGCAATCCAAATAAACAAGGTAAAAACAATTATATTACAAAAAGTACATCATGTGTACACTTACTGTCCAGGACCAGTGTTGAGATCCACTGCCATAGCTTATTTTATTATTCACGTCAATATCATTCCAAATATCTGGGTAAATGTATTATTAAAAATATGTATTTTTATGTATGAATGTCTCACAAATTACATATTAAAAGTACTTCACTGAGGGCCAGGTAGCATGCTAGATACTTCACTGCACCGAATGATGAGATATCCTCTATTACTGTACCCCTTCTGCTAACTGACTTCATACTCTCTTCAATGGACTTGCTGTAACTATAAGGCTTCTAAATGTCATGCTAAGCCAACTATTTTAACTGTCGCTATCTTTGTTGTGTGCAAAATATGTTTTATTTTCAGTACAACATGGGTGCCAGTGTCAATAGGCTCCAGACTGACAATAGCCAGTCACAATTGTATCCTCTTATGCATTAGAGGTCTCATTTGACCGTGCATTGGCTCGAGATCCAAGAAAAAAACAGACAAGCAACTCAGAATAAGATGACTGCAAATATCAATATAGGGTGTGAGCAGGCAGTTTCATGTCCAGAACTTCACAGAGAGGGATACTATGGTCGGGTTGCAGTGCATAAGACCCTGTGTGGCGCACGCCAAAAGACAACCTACAGGCTCGAGTGCTTGTTTACCATGGTGAAGGGTTCTGGTGGCTCAGTTATGGTGTGGGGTGCATTTTCCTGGCATGCTTCAGGTCCACTCAACCCCTTAGAGGGCAAGATAAATGCCAATAAATACAAAGCCTTTCTGAGGGATCACCTTCATCCTATGGTGAAGCATTTCCATCCTGATGAGACTGGTCTCTTCCAGGATGATAATGCCCCTATCCACAGGGCACGAGTGGTCACTGATTGGTTTGATGAGCATGAAAATGCTATAGCCGTTTTCCACCACAGGAATTTTCCACCACGATTAACAAAACCCCAAATGATGGAATTTCTCATGGAAGAATGGTGTTGCATCCCCCCAATAGAGTTCCAGACACTTGTAGATATGTGCAGATGTCAGGGGCAGATTTACTAATATAGTCGCAATGCAAAGACAGACACTATTTTGTTGCCGCTCTTTTGCAGTCACAAATAACGACACATTAACGACCAATTTACTAAGAGAGGTTACAAGTAGTTACAGCCACAAAAAGTGACATCACAGAAACACATAATTCATTAGGCATAACAAAATGAACAGTAGGTGATGTAAAGAAAACAAACAACCCATGATGTAAATGTGGCCACCCGGAGGCACTTGCGAGCCCCACTGTTAATTTAGTTGACTGCGCCACTCCCACTATCAGAGGTGGGAGAACCCTGTTAAGGCCCTGCACAGGAAGTTTTCAATTGAATGAAAAAGATGGAAACTGATGTATAGGAAAATATGAAAGACTTTTATTCTGAATTATCTTTTTTAGATTGAGTCAAAAATAATTTAAATGGCTCACATGCCAAATAGACAAGTATATGAGACAATATAATGGGTAAAATACTGTAGATACACTAACTAATATAGGGCGAGCATTCACTACCACCAGGGCTAACTTCCTTTAACAATAGCAGCATCAGAATACAGACGAAAATGTTCAGGCACTAACGTGAATCTTGGAGAGAGGTTGGTTGCTATAGTACACTTATTGGATTTCACCGCAACACAATATTGCACTACACCCAGGAGTAAGAATAAATACATGCGTTAAGAATAGATAGGGAAGCCATACACCATTATGTCACACTGCAGTGAAGTAGTGGAAGGCCACACATCAGGATACACAAAAGCCAAATCTCCCCCAATGATATTGCATGCTGCCCAAAGACTAGCTGAGTAGGAATAACTTTATTTAGTTACCATGGTGGTAGTGACTGAAGGTGTATCAGGTAGTACACATATATAGAATAAGTAAAATCCAGTAAGATAAAAGTAGGATGTATTTGCAGTCAGGGTGTCCCTCTCTCGCTGGAGCACTCATTCCCCTATTGCACTTCCCCCAATTTATTACATAGTTAAAACACATCTTTAACACACACCAGCAAGGTAAATGGTAGAAGGCCACAGAGCGTCTTAAAGTAAAACTGTATTCACGATTCATTCTATACCCTCCTGACCGCATACTCACAATAAGATAATTGTATGATATTCCAGCCCTTCTTATTTGTTTGATATTATTGGCTCTTATGCAAAGCTACACTGTTTGAAATAGAAATATCTAATGATGCACAGCCTGTTGTCAATAGATTATTGATTAGCGATCAGATTTTCCTTATTAATAACTTTAACTCAATATATGTTTTTAATAGCCTAAATAACATAATATAAATATCCTACCTTTTTCACATTCGATTGACATGTGGGGTCGAAGTCTTGATTGATATGGCTGACAAAATCCAGTTTGGATTGGTGATAGCTGATAAGGTAAGAAGTCCATCATATGAAGGCAAATACTGTTGAACCTGCGATTCATTTTCACTGACATGAGATATTACCAAACCAAATGTAATCAATAGCTGTATTGAAAGTTGTATTTGGCTAATATAACAGTGAATTGTATCAAATTAATTTAGTTTGCATCGATTTTTAAACCATCCCAGGCAGTGTTACATCTAGCCCCACACGTGTTACTTTTCACCCCATGTATGGGGTACAATGTAACATTTCACTTCTGTTACTTTCGGTTGAATTGTTAATGACTGGAATGTTCCAGAAATGTAGTTATGGTATGTAATCATAGCAAAGACTTGTATGATCCTTGTATAAAAACATGATAGTCTAACTAAAATATTTTCAGAAATTAGCCAAAAACTAAATTAGGTTGATCCCCGCTCTCCCCTACTCTGCATGATGTGGTAGTGACCAGGGTGTACCCTGTGGTGCAGACATTGTTTCCTCAAGATGTCCCCATACTCCAAGATGATAATGCCCCCATACACACTGCTAAATGGATGGATTCCAGAGTGGCTTCATGAACACCAAGATTTTGTCAAACACCTTCCATGGCCTCCACAATCACCAGATCTAAACACCATTCAACATTTATGGGAGGTAGAATTCCACTGCCTTTGTCGCTCAAATTACTGGAGGATTTCCTTCTTGAACAATTGTCCAATATCCTACTAAAAACAGTTGTTATATAACAGTATTCCAAGAAGGATATAAACTGTTTAGAAGGTAAAGGGCAGCCCAATTATAATAATAATATACACCATTTAGCAGATGCTTTTATCCAAAGTGACTTACAGTGGTGAATGCATACATTTTCAGTATATGTGGCCCCAGTGGGGATTGAACCCACAACCTAAACGTTGCCAACGCTGTGCTCTACCAACTGAGCCACAGAACTTCTTATTAGTTAATAAATATTAAGATTTTCTATTATTTTGTCTACCCCCTGCATATAGTATAGTACAGTATGCCTCATGTTCATGAACATTTTACTCGTGTATGTATAAAGAACATAGCAAAAAACATTATTAAAATGTTAAGAAAACAAGCATCAGATGCATTGCATTTTCTTTGCCAAAGGCTAATTTTCAATGACTGTCCCCAATAAATATATTCACTTCATTTATCTGCAATGTGAAAATAACTTATTGAGGTGCATACCAATAGGTCCACCTTAAACAGCTGTAATTGTTTCCATTGTGCATGTGATTTAGAAAACGCAGCTCTTGTTGGTGCTGATAAATGTTCCACATTTCATTTAAATTTAATTTCCTGTTGTTTAAATGTTGGTAGAATGTTGGAAGCATCCTCGCTCCTTTGAATAAAGCTGAAGCACAGAGCTGAGGTGTAGCTAAACATTTGCTTGATAGTTTTTATTACATTAATATACATTTCTATAATGAATATGTCAATCCTTTTTTCTTGTTAAATTGTACTACTGTAGGTATTTTTAAAGCCTTCTAATTTGAGGATAAGTGTGTATAAAATGTGTGCGTGCGTTTGAAACAAAACAACTGGGTCAACTGGTACACTAATTCTCTTCGCAAAGAGTATTTGGACCTGAGACCTTGGTATTATTTTTTATCTAAGATATGGTCCACAGTGGTTGATGTCATAAAATTATAAATATATGAAAGGCACTGTTTTTTCACTGGAGGTTTATTCTAATTCTAGAGACTATGTTCCCCTTTCATAAAGAAAATTTGTCAATGATATTCAGGAATGGGTTTACATAGAAGGATACTTATCCTGTGACACAGAGGATCATTTTACAAGCTTGGCTGGAGTTGGATCTAACAAGCATGTAGGAATTTTTGGTGTCAGGATTACTTCAGTGAGTACTACCTCACTGTTTTATGAGGGAGACCATTTCCCAGATCTGTGTCTGTCTTCTAAACTATTGTGGGCCTCGGTGTGGGAATATGTCCAGAGATCTTTGTGCTACATTTAGAATTTGATTAATAATTTCCTCTATCTTTTCTAGCCCTGAGTCACCTTGGACTGACCATGATACGGTCTTTTTTGGACACACCCTGTGCTGGCCAGAAGAGGATGGGCTCCCCCATTATTATTATTATTATTAGAATCAATGCCAAGCCACATTGAAGCTGTTCTGGAGGCTCATGGTAGCCCAACACCAACATAACATTCCTGTATGTTGGTGTTTCCTTTATTTTGGTTACCTTTATATCGAGAATAGTCTTTTTCTCCTTTGATTTGATTTGAAACATAAGATTAGGATTAGTTCTATATACAGAGCAGTGCAAAAATTCTGTTTTTCCAGAACAAAAGTAAGCATTAAGTTATATCAGTGTGTGGTATTATGATAAAAATATATACTACTTCGATTTCGCATCAGTCATTGGACATCCTGTTTGAAACCTTGTCTTGAGCACTGTATACCATAGTATAGCCAGAGTAAGTGATGGAGACTGTAAAGCATTTTTTTTTGAACATCTTATTAATTCATAAATTAGGAGATATGGAAGGGACTAAATAATGTTATTTTCTGCAATATTATCCTATAATCTTTGTTAATCACTTTGTTAAATGTTAATCACAGGAAAGCAGTAGTTTAAATGGGTTTTCTTGTCAGTTTCATGCACTTCATCTTTTTAGTCAATTTGATAACATTTAGGTCCTTACATATTCAGTGAATATTTGCTAGACAGATAGTTTTGACATATAGCTGGTGAAATTACTTACAAAATTAAACTGACAAATTCATATTCATTGCACGTATCTTGAACTTGACAAAACTCATTGGCGCACTCTAGTGGACTGGATTGAGGACAAAGGAGTGAGGGTTTAAATCAGGGTTTCTCAGCTCTGGCCCATCAATCTAAATTCGGTCCTGGTTTTCCTTTCTCTCAGGTAGTTAATTAAACAATTAGTGCAAATGATTGGCCAGAGTGTGTTCACACCTGACTCCCAGGTAAAGGAAGAGTGGAAAAACAGCAGTGGCCTACGAGGACCCTGATTTGAGTAACCCTGGTTTAAGTCATGGCTGTATTGTCATTTCAGACAGTTTGTCTAATAAATCTGATCAAATCTAACCTGGGAAAAGTGCAATAACATAACATTTTAAGAGAAAATAGAATGCATATGTCTATGCAGTTCATCAGGTTCAATAGTGTCTGACATCTTTAACTGGATCAAAGATGATTCACAAATGTTACATAGGCAGATACGATGTGCCAAATACAGATGTCCAGCCCTGTTTTTTTCCTCACTGTTACACATTTGTATTTTGTTGGTAGGTTTATAACCTATTATAGATGATTATGGATGATTATCTGTCAGTTTTATGAAGGGTCAAGTAGAAATAAGGCATTTATGACCAATTTATGTGACAGAAAACTGAATAACCTTGGACCACCTCCAGTCTTGAAATAAGACAGGGTAAGGACTGATAGCCAACATCTAAGAACTAAAGAACTTTACCCCGTCATTTAAACTTTAAACAGTGGTCAATAAAGATCCCATTTCATATATTTCAAATAGTATGAGGTTCCCCCTGGTGTCCTGCCAATATTTGCAAAACCACCACCACCAGTTTAATATTGGCAAGACAAATCCCTCCTTCTCCACCTCAGATGTGTAAAGAGTGTACTTGTGTTAAATGGCGGCATTGCAGTAGTCAGTATGGTGCAACACATTCATGACGATTGAATCAACCCCTCCACCCTAATGGAAAGCACTTTGAGATGCAAATAAACCCACCATATTATTATTATTATTATATACAAAACTCTCAGACACACACAGGCACCCTCCCCTTTCCGTCACTTTCTTACAGCTTCTCTGCTGTCTCTGCTTCGCTTTGTCTCACCCACATTCCCAAAAGCTAATTCCGTCTCCCTATCATTGATTCTGCAACATCCAGGTGCTTCCTGTACAGAACTGCCTTCAGGAAGTCAGCCTGGATTTCTAAACCTTATGCTACTCTACAGCAATAAGAGGAAAAATAACTTTGAACACTTTTTGGTGTCATACAGTCATACAATCCAAGCCATTCGCAATAAGACACTATAATGCCACATTACATATGGCCCTGTCACCTCAGTGTAGTTACAGTAGGATGTAATCAGTGGCGGCTGGTGAGCTGGGAATAGAGGAGGATGAAATCTTACCTTTACACTGACAATTGGCCTCAATCTGTCTTAATTTATAATCAAGGAATTTAAACAAAAACAGGTTGAGAGTAATCAAGCTTTAAAGATACGGGTTTCAGCCTCCTTTATGTCAAACCGATGAATCGCTACTGGATGTAATGTATCTGTGTAATTTAAACTGCTTTCTGTAACAGATGAAGAAACAGCATATCAGCCACCATTTTGTTTCATATTTCAGCTGAGCACATCAAAATGTATGCAGGCTTCTGGTTCAAAGAATATAGAAACAGGGACATCTGATTCTGCACCCGATCATGAAGCCAAGCATGGTACGAATCAAACGCCACTGATGGCCAGGGCCATTGGCACATCTCATTTTATGTTCTACTAACGGTATGATACGGTGCTCTATGGAATCTAGGTTTTCAAAAGAGTTCGGAGTAGTGCTGAACATCCTTTGATCCTTCTTCCAGACATCCATCACTACAGGGATCCTGACTCAGCAAAATGGAGGTTTTGCACTCTGACCTCCAGTCATGAGACATGGGATCACCAATGACTGAGTGATCCTTTTGCAATGCAACCACTAGAGGGCAGCACTACATTAAACTGTATTGAATGTATACATCTTTTTGACATTTTACCCTTTGTCCTCAAGATAAATACTACCAGTAATTTCATAATCAAATGCCTGAAGGACACGATGCAGATAGGAAAGGACAGAGCAGGACCCAGATCTATACCACGGTTTAGGTCTGGTCTAGATCTGTGAAGGGTTATTAAAATAGGATTAGTGTGACATTGATGCCAAACTGGAACTAAGTAGCTGGGTTTGGCACCAATCAGTCGATATGTTACAGTCTGTCAAAACCCAATATTAATAATCACTGGGGAGCAGTGGCAGTTAGTGAAAGGCTGGAAGCAGGACTTGATTTCGTGTTGTATACCTTGGTCGATCATTGCGGGTAAATAATTGTTGTGAGCATTAAGAAGAGGATAAATTGAACTATATATGGGTGTGAATATTGTTAATACATTCAAGAAATGAATTTGACTGATGATTTATAAAACTCCTTTTTTCACCATTCTGGGATAACAAAGAATAAGAATTCTCATTTGCAATAATAAACCATTCAAAGATCAAATGTAAGCATATTCACAAAGGAGTGAATATGAAGTCTGACTATTGCGTGACTCAGAGCGCTCTCACAGGTCCTAACCTATATTTTCCCACAATATTTCAAGGAGACAAATTTAGAAGGTGATTTATGCCACTTTATATGCATGCAGACTTTCCATGACAGACTACCCAAAGTTCATGAATAATGCACAGCCCCAATTGCTCAGATAATAATACTCATGGATAATACTATACTCATTATAACGGTAATCTCTATGGATTAACAAAGCCACCTGCAACATATACACATGGAACTTGATTTGCATTAAATCCACTTCTTTGTATAAATGATCCTATTAAAACTCCTATACTTAAAGCTATTTTAAACACATTCAAACAACTTTCTTTTGTTGCAAATATGGAAAGCTCAAAGTTCATATTTGTGTAACCATGGTACTACATTTTTAATTTACAGCATTTAGCAGACGCTCTTATCCAGAGTGATTGACAAAAAGTGCATTTAAACATGGTAAGATTACATTTATGAACTTATGTACTACTGCAATGGATTGGTGACCTGTCCAGGATGTATTCCTGCCTCTCACCCAATGCATGCTGGGATAGGCTCCAGCCCCCCCGATCATGAACAAGTGGGTTAGATAATGATGATAATGATGATGACTTATGTACTATGAACCAAATACAACCAACCAATAAGTGGAGAGGGCCCTTCAGGTAGTGTTGTCCATACCATGGTAGCAAAAGTTCCTTACTATTGCCCTTTTGTTAAGGTAAAGGAGGAAGCTACACTCAACACCACACAGACCCTGTCAACAATAGGGAGGCTGGTAATGTTGGCACTACAGTTGACATGAAGGAGATGTTCAGCACAGCTATAGACCATCACTGTTCATGTTGACTATCCAATCAGAGTGATTCTGCTTAGTTAATATATTAGACCTTTCACCACAACAGACCCATACCATGTCTTGGTACCTCACAGTCCTCATTAATTCAACATAAAAACGAAATGCCCAGAGCGGACAGAATAGGTTCTGCTTACCGATAAATGCTAAAAGGTATCGAAGCCTTTGGCAGGCCTGGAGTTGACCTTCAAGGCCTGACTTAAAAGAAAGAACATGGTTAGTGTCTGTAGTATGAGCCTGCATCCAATCATAGTCTTAAAGTTAAGGGCCTGTTCCCAGCATTCCTCCTGTTGGGTCAGGGAGAGATGCCACTGTAGGACAGTATACAGATTACTGTGGTATAGCGATATCCAGCAATTTCATCTGCTGCTTCCATCAGTTAAACTGGATATCTCAGAGCTGAGGGTTGCCTAATGAGTGCCGTCAGAGTGAAGAGAGTTTATATAAATTGCAAATTAGATTACTTAACAGCAAGTCAAATGATTCGTAAATGTTTGCTAAACAACTGTCAATAGCTACTGTACAGGGGTTCAACTACTCAAAAACTGTGAGGATAAGTGGGTGAAACCACTAATAAAACTACTATGAGGATGAATGGGTGAAACCACTAATGTGGAGGCCTTATTGTAGGAAAGGGCAACAGCTGGACACTAGCCTATGCACATTCTCTCAAGCTGGTTCACCAGCATGTCTTGTATTTCCATTCTTTTCATATATGACTCCTGTTGAATGAAAAGGCATGATATACACAGTGGAGTACAAAAGAAACAAGACCGTGTTGAAATTGCATACTATGTAAGTCAGTCTAAATATGGGCAAAGAGGTGAGAAGGAGACGTGTTCTTTTCCATTGCATTAAAAACTGATCTCACCATAGGCAGGAGAAAATCTAACATTGCTGATATCAATAATCCGTTCACTGACACTAAGTATGTAACTGACTAAGTAGACAATAAATGGCTGGCTAAGGATGAAGGGGTGCAGTGTTTGGTGAGGAAGCCCACGGATCATGTTATGCTGCAGCAGCAATGCCAGCCATTAGCCTGAGCGTGCACAGCAACATGATCATTATTTACTTTATGTATAATCATTTTCATGCAGTGTTATTTAACACGATCTTGAAACCTCATCATCAGTTACATGAGTCATATTCACAGGTGCCAGATAATCAATATTTATTCACTCACCTGCTTAAAACCAGACATAATGGTAACATGAAGATGTATTTTTATGTATTACTTCAAAGACATGCAAATCGGGAATTGGAGCATTTAACCAGTTTGAAATACCAATGCAACCAAAGAGAAAGCCACCCAGTATACAATTGTATGTAGGCACTCCAGGAAATGAAATAAATGTTCCTCGCAACAAAACAAAAACTAGGACAAAATTAATTTCAAAGTACCAGAACAAAAATGTTCTTTAAAACTGCTTACCAGTTAATAGCATTTTACTTCCTAAGAAAGTTTTCGATTTTTAAGGGTGAACAAAGAATTTTCTTTCCACTTGCAATATCAATGGAAATTTCTCCTTAATTTTCACAGACAAACCTTCTCCACTACTTTGAACTAGCAACATATTAGCTTCTCTGCCTCATGCTCTTCAGGTCTCCTGGCAAATTGATACCACCAATACATCCTCATAGAGCAGTTGGAGTAGTTGCATAAAGTAGCTGCAGCATATACATAATAATCTTTCAACAGTCTGCATTAAAATCTGGATTCAGGACATAGTCCAATCCATAGTGTTTATTTGATATTAATGCTTATGAAGTCATTATCAGTCTATGCAGTCTGTAATCTGACATGCTTTCAAGTGAGAGTACTTTCTAGGTATAGAAATGTACATTTTATTAATGTGGAAGATTTTTTAGCAGGGCCTTCTTATAAAACTAGCTTGTTAGCAGTTAATCACCAACCAACAAATGTCTACAGGGGCAGTATTCAAAAGAAAGCTTCTGCAGACAGGAATAATATCAGTAGGCAGTTCCAAACTCTGGAGCATGGAGTATGGAGTGGGTTTAAAGGTGAGAGAAGGCTGGAGCTGAGAGAAGCACATCCATGGCAGCTACATTGGCATGTGGTTCGGAAAACAAATGACTTTGCACTGTCTGAAGTATATCTATATTTTAACAATCCCCATTCTAGGTTAGATCAGTTACATGGCTTGCTGAAATCCACTCTGGTCTCACATGGACCAGGGCAGGGTAAGAATGCATGCTTGCTAGCTATGTTTTCTTGCTATGACAAACCATGTGAGGGGATTTAGTAAGTAGCGGTGCACCAAAAGGATGTCAAAGTGGAGACGCTAATACTTCTACATAACCAGTGATCCATGAACTCAAGAGATGTAGTTCAAAGTCGAGGCATGAGTGTTATTCTTCAATTCACAATACAATTTTATTAATTGGTTTATCTTTACCTGTTTTGGGGATAATTTGGAATTGTAAAAACATTTTAGATTCATCTAAAATGAGCAACATAAGGTAACTTTATAGTCATATTTATCCTGCACAAGATGCACGTGTCTATCAAACTGTAAAATGCATGCAGATAGCTAGCTGTGATGCATCAATTTCCTGCATCACAGCCATCTGAAGACTGTTTTTTGCCATGCGCCCTCCCTTCACAGCTGATATATGCCAGATTTATTTTGTTCAGACATCAGTTAGGACCATTAGTAGGTGCCCGAAACACAAGGAACAAGAGCAAAGAAGTAGTAGTACTGTTAAGACCAAACTTGTAGGACACATGTTTTCCATGCTTTTATAAATGGCTAGGCAAGGGTATCTATGTTTAAATCAGGTATAGTATCATGGAAATTATAAATAAAGGTTTATGCAAACACCCTATTACCTCTGACTCAACATTCCAACAATTTTGCTTCAGTGTCCCTCACGCATGTGGACATATTTCAGCAGGACATTCCATGAACATGACAAAAGTGGCCACCTAATATACTGCACTAGTGGTATCTCAAAACTGAAAATCATTATCATTGCTGCAACACATAGTAACATCCTAATCA
This sequence comes from Aldrovandia affinis, assembly GCA_029706075.1. Taxonomy (NCBI): domain Eukaryota; kingdom Metazoa; phylum Chordata; class Actinopteri; order Notacanthiformes; family Halosauridae; genus Aldrovandia; species Aldrovandia affinis. The sequence continues at coordinate 4,416,039 of JAINUG010000069.1, forward strand.
CATATTCTACACTTGCAAACGTTTGATCGTGGCACACTAGATTCCATAATCCAAAAACATGGTTCATGGCTCTAAATGTGCATTAATTTACTCAAATGTGTATAATAAAGTAGTGTGCATTTAATATAGCCTACTAAATTACTACTATTAAATTACAATTTAATTGGTAAAAAAAAGTATACCCGCCAATATAATAATGCATTTTTCACAAATACATTGTTTCTTTTAAAGGTCTACTCCAAATTGCCTTGTTTTTCAAAAACAAATTGTCCCCACACGAACACCCTTTACCTTCGGATCTTGAGCTGGTGACTAAAACAATGCATTAAGAATGAAACGGACTTTCCATTATTATTGAAGATAACGGTACCCGGTACCTCTGTTTCCGGTTTGATGGTGAAACAGTGCAAGGAGACGCCGTTTCACATCCCTTAGCCTTTGTGCACAGCGTCTCAGAAGAAACAAGGAGAGAACGGATACAAATACAACCCGAACTGAAACATTTGAAATCTGAGAATCAACGTCTTACAGAAGGTAAGAAAAATATGTTTTTCTTTGGCGCGGTCTGTGGGCAATACTTTCTTTCAAGTCGTTACCATTGTTGACATGGTTAGTTAAGACAAAGCACTTCGAAGGCGCACATAAATATTTAGTTAGCTAGCTAACCTTTGCTAGTAACGTAGCCTACTGTATCGAGCTAATTTGCTAACTGGCGCTAGCTTGAATAGCGCTTCACAAAATACATAACGGTAGTCTAATTATCTTAGATATGTATAGGAAGCAACCTAGGTATATTTTACGCTTAAATATATTAAGGCCGGTGATGGATTTCAAGTAGGCAATCCCTATTTTCAGTGTTAGATTAAAGTGTTGATTTCATGTATATATTTATAGCTGGCTAGGCCTATAGCCAGCTGTTTGTTTTTATGTGCCAAGAAAATGACATTTTCTCGGACTTGCTTTGTGAGTAGCTAACTTGCTCTGTATCAAAGCTAACTGTTAGCTATAACAACAATGTGGTTGAATAATGAGTACGACGCCCAAGCTAACCCATTTACGTTAGCTAGTCCGCTATGATGAGAAAGAAAAGAAGCGTTCAACTGTTACCGAATGCTACATTTACAGTCATTTCTTATGATGTTAGTTATGCTACAATTCATTTTTAGCTTATTTATTTGCTTGAAACATTGTTAGCAAGGTCTACTGTATGTGACCAGCAAATTGGTTACTTTGGGAACAAAGCTGCAAAATTACATGCTTACCATTGCAATTATGTCAAAGACCACAGAGAATGGAAATGCCATTAACTACACAGCTGGCTATCAAGTTAAACAGTACAGTTGTCATCTAAAACATGACCTGAGTTTTGTAGTCATGGAAAACCATGTCTCAAAAGTACATAGGTTGCTTATAACGACAATTTAATTATTGCTATTTAATTAATGTATCGGGAAAACAGTTGTAGTGGTAAAATAGTGAATATTTGCTACCCTTTAATCTCTTTCAAATGGCTACTGGATACTCAAAACAAAGTGTGACAGCCAGTGAAGTAGTTATCTAAAGTAAGGGATACACTGGTTGGTGAAGGTCTGAAAACAGATCCCAGTGGGATCGGTATTTTGCTTTTCTGAAAGTGAAATTTAAAGTAATAAAGTGATAGATTTAATTTTTCTACGTTTCTTAATCAATAAGTAGCAAACACTCCTGTTTCAATACCTTTCTCCATCATTCACATCAGGCATTCAGGAGTTACTAAGGTCAAAATGCTAGCTCCCTCTGTAAACCAAACATTGAGCCACCAAGATTGAAAACAGCTAGGCCTAAATACAGGGTATACTTAGCCAGCTATCACTATTTTTATGTCCACATAAGAAAAACACGTTAAACACAGCAAACAGCAGACAGTTGTTTTTCCATTATAACCCGTAAAGTTGGTATTCGTTTTTTCAACCATTGGATTTATTTTTGTTTTAATAAGCAGTACTTTAATAGGTGTAGCGCACAGGGTTGGTCTTCTTTTTCAGGGATAGCTGTTGTAATGAAGTCCATTGGTGAGACTAGACTGGTAAGACAAGGTAAGATAATGCTGCAAACATGTACTTGTCATATTATACAAGTTGGACACACTTTAACACGCAAGGTGTGAAGTCATTGAATTCAAGTTGGCCATATGAGTTACCACCTGAGAATGCAGCTGTATTTTCCAAGCCATAGGGTGCCACCGAATAAATACTGGATCAAATAAATAGTTTTGTTCTGTTTTTTTTTTTCTTTTTGCCTTTGTCCTGTTACCATTGTGTCTTTCTTCCAAGATGGTCGGAGTGTTTTTTTTCTGTTGTTGTGGCTGCAAAGGAAATTACTTGCCAGTAACAGCTGCTGGAAGGTTATATTGATAAATAGACGTTTTTTTCAGGTTTTTTTCATTGGTTGTTGGCAGCCCTTCCCGTAATCTCGGTTTGTGAAACCAGAAACACAATGCAATTCTGGCAAAAATGTTCTGGATTGCCAGAGATTGCCTTGCAGCACGTAGGCTAGGTGCTCAAATGTGCAATTATCAGGGCCTCCCGTGTGGTCTGGTGGTTTCAACGTCTGACGCTGGCCATGGCGACCAGGGTTTGATTCCCCGTCGCGCCAGAGTCGGCTCTGGCTGGGAGTGCCATCGGGGCGGCAATTGGCTGTCCGCTCCAGGGAGGGGGGGAGGGAAGCCGACACACAGTTTGCTGCGCACAGGAGTGGTTCTGGGGTACCGGAATTACAGTCGATGGCACGACGAGTGCTGTCTCGGAGGAGGCAGCGCTTCGCCTTTGTCACTGCCAGTCACAGGACTACGGCAGCGATCTACAAGGGAGGGGATTGAACTAAGCACAGTGGGAGTAATTGGCTACCAAATTGGGAGAAAAACCGGGGTTAAAAAATCTGAAAAATAAATGTGCAATTATCATAGAGAAATTATTTATAGTCTGACATCATTTTAAGTAATGTAAACAAACACGTTTCTGTATTATCTGTAAGTGTGACATAATTCTGTAAACTTGAAGAGATCATGAAGAGGGCATGACGTGTGCTCCCAGATTATAGATGCTGAACCAGATAATTGCATTCTATTCTACATCATTTTAAAATCAGGGTAGATTATTCTTAATCAAAAATATTTAATGATTACTATAGCTCAGTGCAAGGAAATAAATGATTAAATGCAATAAAATGTGATCCAGTCCTCTAATTTCAATAATTGCATTTTTATAGATAACAGAGAAAGACTGGGTTTGATATTCTAAAACAGTGGTTCCTAAACTTGTCCTCAGTGACCCCCAGCCGATCTGTTAAATTCTACCACCAGCACACCTGATTCAAATAATCAATGCTCGTTAGGTAGTTAACTACTTGAATCAGGTGTGCTGGTGGTGGGATTTAACAAATACGTGGACCGGTTGAGGGTCCCCGAAGAGAGGTTTGGGAACCACTGTTCTAAACTATGAGCTTCTTTAGGCTTAGCTAACATATGCACACATTTGGTCTGTGTATTTGTGTGTCTTGTTTGCTGGAATTAAGTGAAACATTTCATATTTCTAAATGTGATACTTCATACAAATCCTTATCCATTACATCCAGGTGCAGGTGATGAATCAGATTTATTTTTCTTTTGAAATGCCATGTTTTACAGTTGCTCACACAATGTTGGCAATCATACAGTTTCCACAGGAAATGCTTGTTTTTTTTGCAGTGTTATGGTTCTATTCTGAATGTACATGTGAGGTAGTGTGATTTGAATGGGTGGGAAAAAACGCCTTTGTTTATGGGGTTGAAGGCTAGTGTTTTTGGAACAGTACTCTCAGTTTCATGGCAAATGGCTCTATTTTTAGCCTGCATCATTGAAATCTTATAAACAGTAGGCCTACTTGTTGAGTGTCTAACATACAATACGTGGAAATTGTAGAATGTTTAGGAATTGCAGACCTTGAGAAGACAAGTATTGTATCAATTTACATTGCATCAATATATTTAAAAAATACATGTGCAATGAAATTAAACATAGTCTTTAGTAATCATTTGTACTGTATAATGTTTTAATTTTATCCAACATATGTTTTTGTTTACTGTACAAGTTAAATAACTTGTATACATTGAGACAGTCACAGCATTTACCTCAAAAACGTACAAAGTAACAGTACAACGAAGAGGTCAGTGGGTCATCTGTAAAAATGTGGGCTAATTTTCCCAGCATGAGATTATGGAGCATAGGCTTTAAAGAGAAGCATGCACATTTAGTCTACAGATTAAGGTCATACAACTCTTTGAAGAACTTTTATTTTGAACCAGTGAAAATCATTTTCTACACTTTGAAATGTACATCATGTTAAAAAACATATTTTGGCTTAAATGGCACGCATTCTTTTTGTTGGAAATATTCGTGTTTAAAGTAAAATATCTGTTCAAGTTGCAGGGAATGACATTCCTCTCCGATTACAAATTTATGGAGCAAACGTTGCTGAGAAAGTTTATTTGCTATAAAATCTGGTGTTTTTTACAAATTGAGAAAGCATATCAAGAATAACCAGCAAGGTTTGTTGTAGCACTTGGAAAAGCAGCATTGATTCATGTTTTTAAGGTTAATAGTAAATATTACTGCCTTCCAGTTAATAAAATCTTTTTATAAGCATTTTATTCAAGGAAATGTCTCACATTTTGAATTGTCTTATTTGTTCTTGTTATTTTGTGTTTTTGTGTCTGCTCCTGTCAGTTTGATTGAGTGTCTTATTTATTTGACATGGAAAGGCCTATAAAATCTAAATAAAAGCAAAATAAATAAATTCCCCACAGTTTGGGTGGAGTCACCATACATCACAGACCACTGCCATCTTGATCAGTGTCAGGCATGACCCAAGACAGTCACCACCTCACCCTTACGATAGCATAGCCAACCTCTCCAACGGGGAATGTATGCATCTCATTTGTCTGTAAGTTTGACGGTTTTCAGGCTACCAATTATTAATGAAGAAAATAAAACATTTCCACTTGCGGGCATGGATCATACCAGATGGGAGTAAGACTTATTCTCCCGGTTTTATAATGCCATTGTGTAATGACAAGCTAAACTTAGTGACTGTTTGAACATTGGGCCAACTCCTCTTTGCAAGGGGGGGTGGGTGTGGGGTGCGTTTATGGCTCAGCTCATCAGAAGCGTAGGACTCTTGAATGAAAACCTCCTCACACATTACCCCCATTAGCAGAACTGGTATTCATTTAGGCTTATGCAACCACACCCAATCTTTTAGGGCGCTAGGATTGCATGCTAACCACAGGTCTCCATCTGCAGGTCTGCTTCTTGCCAGGGTGTCAGCGTTCATAATGCTGACTGAGAATGGATGCCCCTGAGTACCTGGACCTTGACGAGATTGACTTCACCGACGATTTAGTTGTGAGTAAACAAGCCTTAAACCTGCCTAGAGAACTGTACTGAAAACATACCCAGGGACTACAGATGGAAATTTTGCTTCTGAGCTAACCATGGAATACTATGTTATCCATGTTGAAAATACATGTCAATCAATAGATGAAAAGCTTTGATGTAGATATCCTAATTCTCTGAGGTTTATACTGGGAAAGGTTTGCTGTGTTTGGAATTGTAAATGGTGTGGTTAAATACTAACAGTGGCTACAAGGAGGCTTTGTTTTCTTATAGGGCCAGTGCTTGTCTGACTGTTGGCCATCCATCTTGAAGACCAACTGTCTGACCTGCATCTCTTCCATGGCTGGCTTGGTTTAGCTGATTAGTGTAGATTCCCCCCTCCCATTAAGAAAGCTCAGTTACAGTAATTGCATGATGTAGTAAGTGCAGCCGCAAAAGCAATAAATATGCTCTTGGAGAACAATCCTCTTTTTAGTGGTTGCATTAACCCAGACAGCATTGCAAACATCAGTTAAAACACAGTGTTTGCCATGTGCCAAAAAGTAACAGTTTTGCTTTATAGTAGTCTGTGGTTGAAGTAATATGTCCGATACAGTATTTAACCATTATATGTCCTTTGGTTTTCAGCACTTTTTGTTTAGTGGAACATATCTGCAAATCATGCAAACCTTGAATAGGCTTACATTTCAAAGGGCTGAGTATGTTCTGAATATATTTTTGTTAATGCCCTTGTTTTTAAACCAGCTCATTGTAAGCATGCAGTTTTCCCCACACTATGCACTGTAAAGAATGTTAGTAAATGCATGGCTTTGATCAAACTTGTTTCTCCTCTGTTACAGTATTCTGTGACATCTCTGAAGAGCATCCCTGAGCTTTGTCGGAGAAATGAATCTCAAGGCGAAGAAAGACAGGGTAAATACAAATACAGACCCTGCATAATACAGTCTCTCAGTGAACTGAATAATAAACTTCTGTTTTTTAATTAGTCAGTCAGCTATTATGTTGAGAGATTGCTGAATTGCCAGTCTGCTCACACATGGCAACAGCCTGAGCCTCAAACAACCCTTATTTGTAGCCTAGCTTATGGCTGGAATGGTTATAGCTTATTATCCTGGATAATCGTGTTGGACACTTTCCTGTATTCCTTCAGATACAGGAAAGCATTTACAATGCTTGTACAATTTACAATACACATGTTACATTCTCAAAAAATTACAATCATTCTACTGCTAAGTGACAGGTACTCTTTTAAAAAGTATTAATGACATGTATGTTTGTGGAACAGTTTTGGATTTTGTACCTACCAGCTACCAAAATGCACTATTTGGGGTATTGTATTGTAATATCTTCAAATGAATCACCTTTGCCTGCAGACATTTTTTACCACCTGCCTATTTTTGAAGGAATGATCTCAGATAAGCTGACACTTTCCTCACAGAATGAAATTACATGGAAATGTAAATGTTTGGTGTTCTTGACTGAGGAAATACACAGTCTTTGAAGTCGTTGTTATACAAGTCTTAACAGGTTACCCCCCTCAAAAAAAACTGGTTACTAGGTATCAGGAAATGGAGGAGGAGTTTGATTTTCATATCCGGCAAAAATGTACATAGTAGTATTTCCAGTGCCATGTTAATAGCCTGAATATTATAAGGGGAAAGTGTAGACTTTGCATGATTTTGTACGTCATGGGATTGTTTGACACTTCCTATTTGTTCCCCCCAGTCCCAGCTATAAACTGGAGCCGTGGCGTGTCGTCACATGGCGGTAATGGAATTAAACCCACCGGCATCGCCGAAGTACACAGCAAATTCCGCCCGGTCAAAAGGGTCTCGCCTTTGAAACACCAGCCTGAGGTCCCCGACAGCGGGACGGACGGCAAGAACCCACCCCAAAATGGCGATGGGAACAAAGAAGAGGCCTCGGACAAGCTGGCCCGAGCAAACCTGTTGTCCAGCGATGGGCAGGGTTTCAAGGGCAAGAGCGCGAGCGGGGGAGCGCTTTTGGGGGAGCTGGAGCACTACGACCTGGACATGGACGAGATCCTGGACGTGCCTTACATTAAGTCCAGCCAGCAGATGGCCACCCTGCCCAGAGTGGCCCCAGAGAAAAGGAACATGGGTAGCGGCCCCGGAGAGCGGGGCCTTGGCGGTAAGACCTCCACGCTACCCCACACGGAGAGCCTGGGTGGCGTGATGCCCTACTGCGCGTTGTCGCCTGTGAAATGGCCCGACATAAGGAAGTCCAAGTCCATGGACTCTGACTTTCTCCGCCAACCAGCCATGGGGCATGACCACTCCCAGAGCTCGCTCAGCTGCTCGCTGGCCACCGATGCAGAGAAACCCGGCAGGGCGTACCCAGAGCCCCGGGCCCATAAGGCAGGAGGGGAGTCTCCCGGGGGCCAGTCCATGAAGTTCCCCCTGCAGGGCTGCTCCGGGGCCCAGGCAGACAGCAGCCGGGTTTGGGGCAGCCCCAGGGTGTATGGGAGGGCGACGAGGAGATCAAGAAGGCCCAGAACATCATGAACATCATCCGGGAAGGGCAGATCTCGCTTCTGGTGAGATTCAACTCGGGGAGGGAGGGGGCCTTCCAGGTGGCGTGCCCAGTTAAAGCCATAGTTCAGGGGTAGTCCAGGAGAACCGCAGTGTGTGTTGTTTTTCATTATTTCTCAGCACTTAACAGATCACTTAAAGCAGTCGATTACATATTTCACTCACCTCACCTGGTTTATTGGATCAAGGAAACAAATCCTGAATGTGCAAATGCCGACTGTGGCTAATACATCTACAGTGCAATGCACAATTGGCCTTAGCATTAGCCAGGAAGGGAGCATTTTAGTCTGCAGGGTATTACCCTGCTTCATCATGCATTAGCAACTCTTCTGGTCAGTTGGGCACAAGCTGTCTGCCTGCGTCAGCTGCACTGGAAATGCAGTTCTCTGACGGAATGGTGGCGGACTGCAGAATGAAAAGAAGTGCGACTGGTTACATGTGCTTCGGAGAACACAGGCGCTAGTCTGTGCTCTAAATTGACAGTGGATGTTGCAGCGGTGAGAAAGGCCTACAGTTATTATTGGACATACTAAATTTGGAGTTCAATTAGAAAATAGTGAATAAGAAGATTAAAAGAAATAAACTCACAGAGGGAACATTTATTCTTTATTTATGAGACTCAGTTCCCATACTTCTCTACAAACATTCATTAAAAGCCCCGCACTCATTATTTTTCAGTTAAGATGAGGCTAAAGAGACAAACTTTTGTTTTAACAGCCTCACCTGGCAGCGGACAACCTGGAGCTCATCAGGGATGATGACGGGAACAACCTGCTGCACATCTCAGCGTCGCAGGGGCACGCAGACTGCCTACAGCACCTCACCTCACTCATGGGAGAGGACTGCCTGAACGAGCGCAACAGCGAGCAGCTCACTCCCGCTGGCCTGGGCATTAAGGTGAGTCACCATGTTTTTGTGATGGCTTTCAGGAGGTACCAAAGGATAAATAGGGGTGCCACTCCATGGGGCAAAGTAAGATGCCTCGGTCTAGTAAATGGAGCCAGATGCCTTAAGGGTTTTACTGTGTAGAGGCAGTAGTAGCCACAGCCATTCCCCACAGAAATGCTGTGCAAGGGAAGCAGGCTTTATAATTTATAAAACCCCTACCACTTCATGTGGTCTTACATTTATACGTGTATGTAAATGTTATGTGTGCATGACTATGTGGGAATGTACAGTATTTCTGCACAAGGGGGCGGCCACGCAAGGAATTCATACACTCTTACATTGACGGACGATGGAGAGAGCAGAGGGACATGTCAAAAGCGACACGGCTCCTCTATGCATTCTAGAAGGCTACGAAACGGACAGTGGGGAATGTGTGTGCAACTGTCATATGTTTCATCCGTCTCTGTCGCCGAGCGATGAAAGAGTCACTTGAGGAAAGTTGGATTTTCCCTACAGAATGGGCACCTGGAGTGCGTGCGCTGGATGGTGAGCGAGACAGAGGCCATCGCTGAGCTCAGCTGCTCCCGGGAACACCCCAGCCTGATCCACTACGCCGCGCGCTACGGCCAGGTAAGGGACAGGGCATAGGAAGCTCTCAGCACAGGTTTGCAGTGGGATATTGGACCATTCTCCAAGAAGTCTCCAGTTCTTTGAGAGATGAAGGCAGTGGTAATCTACTCCGCACTCTACGTTCCAGAACTTTCCATAAAGGTTCAATGATATTTAGATCTGGGGACTGGGGAGGCCATGGAAGGTGTTTGACTTCATCCTGGTGTTCCAAGAAACCACTTCAGTCCATTTAGCAGTGTGTATGGGGACACTCTCATATTGAAATATGGGATCATCTTGTTTAACATAACAATGTTCTACCATGCAGAGTAATAATCAGACCCAGTGACTCCCATGGGATGGCTGCCCATACTGTAACAGATCCACCACATTTGGGAACAGGTAATGTGGGTTGAAGGCTTCTTTTGGCTTTCTCCAAACATAAACCCGTCCAGATGTAGTAAAGAGTAAAAGATGACGCATCAGACCATATTACTTTCTTCCACTGCTCAGAAGTCCAGGTTTTATGGTCATTACACCAGGTTTTGCATTGTGGCGCATTGGCTTTGGTTACAAGCAGTTTCCAAATGGCAGCATTCCTTGAATATCAACTTTGTGAAGCTCACAAAGTACAGTTTTTGTTGAGACTGGGTCGCAGAGGTGTTAATTCAGTTTTGTGGTCATTTTTGAGGTCGTTGTCTTTTGTTTTATAGCAACTGTGCTGTTAAGTGTCTGTCTATCCCAGTTGGTGAGGTTCGACTTGCTACCACTCTTTTCTCTTTTCTCATGCACTTTTTTCTTATTTGGCATATGACATCATGATTTTGGACGCTGTTCCCCTTGACACATTCAATAATTTTGCAGTTTCTGTGGCTGATGCATGTGCAATATGTGCACCAACTATTTCCCATCTTTCAAAATTAGTCAGATCTCTCATGTTGCTTTTGTAACTCATTTATTAGTGTTGATTTAAAAATGTATTTTATTGCAGAAACATATTGGTAATTAGTATTGACATGAATATGAAAAGCATGTGTAGACTATTTACTTTGGAGTCCTTTTTCATTAGTATCCATTTTATTTTGTCTACCCCCTGTATATATAAATAATACAAATGGAAATAAACTTCTATAACACCTTTTATACAATGAAATTTCAGCCCTTTACCGTCAGGCATAACATTTAAAATAAAACAGTTAAATGAATTATGAGTAGCAGTAGGAGAAAAATCGAAGTAAAGGAACTTACTGAAGGGTACCATGTGTGAAACCACACTGGTTTCAAACCCTCAGATTAGAATATACATTTTTACTTGCATATCAAAAACAAAGTAAGAAAAATACCATGTGGATTTATAAATTTAAAAAATACAAGTCAGCAAAAGCATTGTTCTCAATATCAGCCAACTCTTTACTTATTATATAATAAATATTAGTGATGTGTTTTTCACAGGTCTGTAGTTTTACAGGAAGTGAATCGGCAGGAAGCCATTGTTCGCTGCCTTGTTTTTATTTCTGGCCCTTTTTTCCCCTTTGCAGGAAAAGATCCTGCTGTGGCTTCTGCAGTTCATGCAAGAGCAGGCCATTTCCCTCGACGAGGTGGACCAGCATGGAAACAGCGCGGTGCACATCGCAGCCCAGCACGGACATCTGGGCTGCATTCAGGTACTGGCGCGCGTCCTCACCTGCTCTAAGCGCCTGTTATTCTATCCTAACCGTACGCATTGACATAGCTCGGGACTGAAATGCATACCACATTCGAGAGGGTGTCATTGAATTATTGATATACTTAGTGTATATCCTGATCCCACGTAGCTTACATTTGACGTCCCTGTCCATTTATACAGCGGCACATTACCGAAGCGCATCAGATCATGTGCCTTCCTCAAGGGCACCACAGTCATATTACACACGACGATTTAAACCTGTTCTGTGTGCCTGAGCGCCAAGCCTCAGTGCTGCCTTTTTGACATTCCACGTGCACCATGCTGCTCTCACGTTGCTCGGAGATCATCCCCAAACAAAATAATGCCGCTGCACAATTCCAGCTGACACATCTATCAATTTTCAGTTTGTAGAAAAATCGACAACCTTTCTCAACATTGACAGAGAGTAAATAGACATCATCCGCCCTTTTATGTCCACGGATGTCAATTCATAAGTAACAAGCGACAATTGGCATAATGCAAATGTCAATTCATTGAGCACTCTAAGTAAAATTCATTTAAGATATGCACATTATTATATGGAGCAATGTATTGTCATAAAGACAAATATATATATTCAACTCATATGTGCATATACATTAAAATGTGTGTGTGTGAGAGAGAGAGTTTGTATATGTGTGCATGCAAATGTTAAAGTCTTAATAGTACAAAAAAGGGTTATTATTATTTCTGGGGTAAGAAACTTTGTTTTAGCTCCACATCCTCTTTTGTTTCTCTGTCTCTCTTGCTAAGTGGAGGTAGTGATTAATCAGTGGCTATTGTGATTAAGCATTTCAGGGTAGATGTCAATAGACATTGCTGTGTTTATACTTCATTAGTTACAGGGTTTGGTATATTGAGGAGAAAATTCAACAACAATTTAACAAGTATTAATTACTTCAGTATTTTTACATAGTTCGGTGTAGTACTCAAGGACAAAAAACCCTTTAGGAAATGCTATAAGTCCACTTGAGTTGTTTCAAGAACAAGTGCTTACACATTCACAATGAAATCCTTTCACTTGTGTATGCGGTGTGTGTGCTGCAATATTTGATAGTTTAATTTAATCACTATCACAACTATAGTAATTCAGGTGAAAAACATTTTGGCTAGCTTATAGCAAATGGTCTGCAGGACCTTACTTAGATGGTCCTCAGTCCTTGTCCTGGAAAGCCACAGGATCTGCCTATTTTTGTTTTCACCTTAAAATCCACAGGCAGTTCAGACTCAAGAAACCAGGTGCGTTAATCAATTTAGTGCTGGGTAAAATGAAAAAACTAGCAGACCTTGCTGCTCTCCAGAACCAGGATTAAGGACCACCGATTTAGAGCATTGTATGTTTTATATTACTGAACTACAGGTAACTGCAAAATTAAAGGGAACACCAACATAAACTGTCTTAATAGGGCATTGGGCCACCACAAGCCGGCAGAACAGCTTCAATGTGACATAGATTCTACATGTTTCTGGAACTCTATTGGAGGGATGCAATGCCATTTTTCCACGAGAAGTTCCATGATTTGGTGTCTTGTTGATGGTGGTGGAAAACGCTGTCTCAGGCGCTGCTCCAAAATCTCCCATAAATAGATGGCCATGGCTGGGATGGGGGCATTGTCATCCTGGAAGAAACCACTTCCATCAGGATAGAAATGCTTCACCATAGGATGAAGGTGATCACTCAGAATGGCTTTGAATTGAGTGGGGGTTGAGTGGACCTAAACCATGCCAGGAAAACACATCATAACACAGCCACCAGAACCCTTTATTTACTCGTGTTTCCTTTAATTTGGCAACATATATACAGTCAAGCCGGAAAGTCTGCACACCCCTTTCACCCTCTCCGCATTTCATTGCATTACAGACTTATTCTACAGTAGATTAAGTATTCTACACAAAATAGCCCATAATGACAAAGTGAAAACAGGTTTTTAGACATTTGTGCTAATTTATTAAAACTGTAAACTATCATATGTACACAAGTGTGCACACCCTTTGATATGACACCCAAAAGTGAACTGAGGTGCATTTTGTTTCCACTGACACTGCTTGAGATGTTTCTACAACTTGATTCTAGTCCCCCTGTGATAAATTCAATTGATTGGACATGATTTGGAAAGGCACACACCTGTCTATATAAGGTCCCACAGTTGACAGTGCATGTCAGAGTAAAAACCAAGCCATGAAGTCCTAGGAACTCTCTACATATGATATTTTATATTTTGATTTTTAATAATTTAGCACAAATGTCTAACAAATGTCTAAAAACCTGTTTTCACTTTGTCATTATGGACTATTTTGTGTAGAATTTTGAGACAAAAAATGAACTTAATCTATTGTAGAATAAGTCTGTAACGCAATGAAACGTTGAGAGGGTGAAAGGGGTGTGCAGACTTTCTGGCTTGACTGTATATATATAGCTCTGGAAAAAATTAAGAGACCACTCCAAATTTGTCTTAAATCACCATGAAAATGTATGGCCGCCATTCCATTCCAGTGTTTGTTGAATTACAACACAAACACACCTCATTCTACTATAATGAAGTACTGATTAGGTGATCGCCTGAACCAAATCTTATTTAATGAGGAAAAGTATAAAAACCACTGCTGTGGTCATCACTATCCTCTTGCAATAGGACCAGCTGGATGGCAAAAAACAGTGCTAGTAGTACCTCAAAAGTAATTTGAATAAAAAAATAACTATTGACCATGCCAAAAGAGTTGAAAAGAAAAGTTTTGAGTGAGGAAAAGAAGGGTTCAATTCTGGCTTTACTGGCAGAGGGATACAGTGAGCATAAGGTTGCTACTATCCTTCAAATTTCAAAGACGGCGGTTCATAAGAACAAGGTCAAGCAGCAGACATTGGGGACAACAAAGCTACAGACCGGCAGAGGGCGAAAACGACTCTCTATTGACCGGGATGACCGCCAACTCATTCGAATGTCACTCAACAACCGTAGGATGACATCAAGTGACCTGCAAAAAGAATGGCAAACGGCAGCTGGGGTGAAGTGTACGGCGATGACGGTTCGAAACAGGCTCCTAGGGGCAGGGCTGAAGTCCTGCAAAGCTAGAAAAAAGCCCTTCATCAATGAGAAGCAAAGAAGAGGCAGGCTGAGGTTTGCAAAAGGCCACAAGGATTGGACTGTAGAGGACTGGAGTAAGGTCATCTTCTCTGATGAGTCCAATTTTCAGCTTTGCCCAACACCTGGTCATCTAATGGTTAGACGGAGACCTGGAGAGGCCTACAAGCCACAGTGTCTCGCACCCACTGTGAAATTTGGTGGAGGATCGGTGATGATCTGGGGTGCTTCACCAAGGCTGGAATCGGGCAGATTTGTCTTTGTGAAGGACGCATGAATCAAGCCACGTACAAGGTTATCCTGGAAGAAAACTTGCATCCTTCTGCTCTGACAATGTTCCCCAACTCTGAGGATTGGTTTTTCCAGCAGGACAATGCTCCATGCCACACAGCCAGGTCAATCAAGGTGTGGATGGATGACCACCAGATCAAGACCCTGTCATGGCCAGCCCAATCTCCAGACCTGAACCCCATTGAAAACCTCTGGAATGTGATCAAGAGGGAGATGGGTGGTCACAAGCCATCAAACAAAGTCACCCAACAGCAATGTGAAAGACTGGTGGAGAGCATGCCAAGACGCATGAAAGCTGTGATTGCAAATCAGGGTTATTCCACTAAATATTGATTTCTGAACTCTTCCTAAGTTAAAACATTATTATTGTGTTTAAAAATGAATATGAACTTGTTTTCTTTGCATTATTAAACTGCATCTTTTTTGTTATTTTGACCAGTTGTCAGAATAAAACAAAAATGAAAATTTTTACTCAAACACATACCTGTAAATAGTAAAACCTGAAAAACGGATCATTTTGCAGTGGTCTCTTCATTTTTTTCCAGAGCTGTATATACACTACCAATCAAAAGTTTTTAACACCCCCATTTTCCAGTTTTTACTGAAATTTAAGCAGTTCAAGTCCAGTGAATAACCTGAAATGGTAAACTGCCAGAGGTTAAAGAAAAAGTTTAGGTTACCAAAAACTGAAGAATAATGTAATTTTTTTGCCAGTGAATAGTTTCCTACACCATCAAAAGGCACTAGGAAACTGGAGGAAACTCTGACAGGAAGAGGTCTGGCAGAGCCACAACAAAATCAGGACCTTTTTTTATAATTCTGAAATGTACATTATTTTTCAGTTTTTGGTAACCTAAACTTAATTTTTTTTTATTTTTATTTTTTTACCTCTGGCAGTTGTTCCATTTAAGGTTATTCACTGGACTTGAACTGCTTAAATTTAAGTCAAAACTAGAAAATGGGGGTGTTCTAAAACGTTTGACCGGTAGTGTATATGTATGTGTGTGTCTGTGTGCATAGCCTATATTATACTGTATGTGTGTGTTTAAGATCATCAATGTTGTTCTTCCAGACCCTTGTGGAATACGGCTCAAACGTCACCATCCATAACCAGCACGGGGAGAGGCCTTCCCAGAGTGCCGAGCGGCAAGGCCACACCACCTGCTCCCGCTACCTGGTGGTGGTGGAGACGTGCATGTCACTGGCGTCTCAGGTGGTCAAGCTCACAAAGCAGCTCAACGAGTATGTATGGGAGCATGCCTGCATATGAGGCTTGTCTTACAGGACAGTGTCATTCTTAAGTTATTATGGCATTTACATTTAATCACAGGGCTCCCATTAATTCAAGTTAGCAACAAATATTTCTGCTGTTTAATATGAAAATGTTTCCATTCCATTTTGATTTAAAGACTTAACTAGTGTTATGTCATATCATGAGGAGTCCCTTTGTTTGACACCTACAAAACACCAATACAGAAGGTCATACAACAAAGCCACAGTCTGTTCCTGTTTAAATTTTATCTTTAAAACATTACTTTTAGTCTGGCCATCATTTTCCGAAGTTAGGTGTGTAACCCATAGAATAAATAAATATGCATTCTTCAAAATATGAATGAATAATAAATATTATTTATGCAGATTTAAGATGATGTAACTGTACATGAACTAACCCTTAGTAATAAATAAATAAACTAATCCCCCAAATTTAGGCCACAAACACAAAACTAGGCTGTGAACAAAACTGTCAAAGAAGGGTGACCTGCCCAAGTCATGTGCTGTGTCCATGGCAAACAAGGAAGCCAAATTTCTAATCTTCTGTGTTAACAGCCAGCGCTGGTCTGCCTTTGTTATTCCAGGCAAACTACTGCAAAGATGACCCTGCAGAACCAAGTCCAGCAGCTCCTCCTAGAATCGCCACACATGGAGTGCTCACCATCACGATCTCCCAGGTATGCCCTGATCTACCTGTGCCCTACCGCTGCCTCTGTTCATCATCTCTGATTCACCATCAACCTGCACTGCTTACTGCTAATAATGTAGCACCACTATACTGGAAGCGTGCTGCAGTTATTGTTCCCGTGGTTTTATTCTGTACCGTCAGCTTAGATATTTTTATAGATTCACGTGTGATGTTTTATTTGACCATAAATGTTACATTAGCCATCCTCGCTGAAGCCACATTGATGTAAATATTGAAATATAACACATTCATAATAATATTTACATGTCCCTGAGATTATTAAAAAGGTTTTATTTACTTAATATAAAAGATCACATTTATTGTTTGATAATTGTGAGTCTCCATTTAGAATCTCACAATGAAAAGAATGTCCATTTATAATAATCTGTACAATAATATTTACATTTGTTTAACTGCTCACCACAGACTGACTGGTTTGATTGAAATATTTGACTGATTCTTTCTTTAAGTGAGCGCATCCATCAAAATGTAACATTTATAGTTTGGTCATTGCTATAAAATAATCTTTATTTATTATAATCTGTATGAAATAAAAAATAAATGTATATCAATGTTATTTTTAACTGCTGGCCATAGACATAAAGACTGGCTATTTACAGACATGAACTCATTGAAGTATTTGACTGGTTGTTTCTCTGCGCTAGCGGCCTCATGTCCCACACAGACGCCTGGCCTGAAATGACCCTGACGGCCGAGGCGGCCCCGGGGGACGGTCACTGGGTGCTGAGGCAGCGGGACGTGGACTCGGACACAGTGCTGAGGCAGCTGCTGGGCAAGGAGATCGCCGAGAATGTGTGCACTAAGGAGAAGCTGTCGCTGGAGTTCCGTGAGGGGGGCCCCTGGGCCGACCCGGGGGCCCTGCGGCGGATGGGGGTGGTGGAGCGGCGCGAGCTGAAGCTGGCCCGCCTGAAGCAGATCATGCAGCGCTCGCTCAGCGAGTCGGACACGGACGCCTACCCCCAGGAGGAGCCCAGGCACGGACCCCCCGTGGCCCGCCCCGAACGCCCCCGGCAACTGCCCATCGCCGAGGGGGAGGAGTCCGTCGCCGATCTGCATCTGGTGATGAAGACGCACGCCTCGGCCACCGAGCGCAAGTTCGCCTTCGCCCATGGCGCCTCCAAATCTGCCGACGGGTACAACCCCTCGCCTACCTCGGACAGCAGCGATCCGGACCATGAGGGCAAGGCTGACATTGCCGGGGATGGCCCTGATGGCACCCAGAAGACCACCACCAGCCCCAAAAGTGCCCTCAAGTCACCCTCTTCCAGGAGGAAGACCTCCCAGACCCTGAAACTTAGGGTGACGTTCGACGAGCCCGTCGTCCACAAGGAGGCCCTGGAGGGCGAGGTCAAGGGCGCCCAGGCCAAGGAAGGTGAGAAGGGTGCGCCGAGGACTTCGGCAGGGGCCGAACCCGGAGAGGCATGGAAGCGTCCGTTCGGGACGTTCCGCTCCATCATGGAGTCGCTGAGCGGAAACCAGAACAGCAACAATAACAATCCCCAAGGCTCTCCCGTCGTGAAGCACCCCAACTCTGGCTCGTTGCACGGTTCACCCATCAGAAAAACATCCGAAACGAAAGCAAATCAGACTAGCGTCACCAAGTCCAAGAGCAAGACCAGCGCAGTATAGAAAGTACCTTTTAATGGAAACACAGGGTGGGAGGCATGGACAAAGCATTCCCTGAAGATTAGCACTGCATTTCCACCCTGTCCTCTGACTGTTCTACTAGTGTGGGACTTTTCATATTGAAGGATGTGTGGATGATTTCCCTCATCCATGTGTTTGCTTAAAAAACTTTTTAATTTTTCCAATTATTAATTCAGAATATTTTGTGTAATTGTAAAAGGTGAGAAGGAAAGCAGTGGAATGCACAGGGGATGTAATTTTGTTTTGTGTAAAATTGTTTAAATAGGAAGGAGCACTTGATGTACACTTGCACAAATGTATTGGAGCCACTGTATATAGTACTCTTTTACACTTAATCCACCTGGCATTTTCTACTGTTAGTATATGATTAAAAATGTTGATTATTATGTTATCAGTTACTGTATCCGTGAAATATGCGTACTAATATGATTTCATTTGGATTGTTATTTTATACTGTATTAACTTGTGACTTTTTCAAACCCTATCGATATCATGTTACCTTGTGGTATGCAGAATGGAGAATTGAGTCATGGAAATAAGTCTTTCCAGTTTGGCATTTTAGCAATGTTATTGACACTGAATTCCTGAAAGGTGGGACATAAGAAAAGTGAACAGCTATATGATCATAACATATTTTTTAAATTATTGCAGTGATTAAATCTAAAGACAGCTGTCAGCAGCCTACAATGGCCTCACACTATAGAGAAGTGGGCAGAGAACTGCACAGATATGCAAAATACTGCAATACGATTGGTTCACTGTGGTAGTTTTGTTAAACTGTTTTTACACAACGGATTGACACTGCTATTGCTTATATGTTTCATGATTTCATATCCAGTACATAAATCAGCAGAATAAATATATGCAATAGGGTGTTTATGGATCTATGGTGTTTCTCCGCCATAATTGTTGAAGCCTTTGTCATTAAACTCAATGGATTGAAAGGGCATGCATTTATGTTCAGGTGCCACTGGTTTTTAAATCATTTTTTGGGGATTGATGTTCTCAATTACATATGAGCATGTAGACATCAAAAACAACACAAAACACTTCATTCAATTCATGGTGCATGTCTCTTCATGCATATATTATGTATATTAGCCATTAGATTAATCTGGGAAATCAAATCAAGTACAAACATCGTCCACTCAAATGGCATTGCTGTCGATTTCAATAAAGGTATACAGAGCCATCTATGAGGTTAATCATAACAGTGCATATTGGCATAGTATGGGGAATAAATTATATTTTATTGTAATATTGTTTGCAGGTGGTATGGCTAACCATTTCATTTCAAAAATCTTGTTAAAGGAAAATCAAGAATCTGAAGATACCTGAACCGCACATTTTACAAGTATGTGATGCTTTGTAACGATATCAGAAACTGAAAACAGCAGAACGAAATAAAAATTATTTATCCATTTTTTGTGTATTTTTTTCAGGTTCAGTTTGTATTACTGAAAATCTGACTGGACACATACACATTTGTCATTGCTTAAAAAAGCTATAGAGCCATCAGTTTTGTTAGATAAATGGATAAGCAGTCACAGCCAATGCTATTAATGTGAAAGTAGGAAGGTTACTTTAAACTCATCATTCACGAATATACTTTGCCACGTGGAAATATATATGGTATGTTATTTATGTTATGCTGTTTACCATTTGTGCAGAACATTATCACTGTTATAAACTTTGTTAGATTTTTATTCCCCTGCATATGTAATTACATGTATATAAAAATATATGCAGTAAATGCTGCAGGTTGCTTTGTTTAATGAGGCCTACTAAATGTTCACAATGGTAGTAATGCAAAGTAATATGACAGATTTTTTAGTATTATTAAATCAGTAATGTTTTTATAGAAAAATATTTTCATTCGTTGATGGGTGGTCAAGAGTTTTATATTATATTTAAAGAGTCCTCTTAAAAATCTAGCTGTCAATAAATCTTTGTGGATTACAGCAGGGTTCCTTGTGGTATAAAGAGGGTGACCTATTTGTTTCATTCCAGAACATTCCTCTGAAGGTATTTGCATTATATTACACACTGATATGAATCTAAACTTGAAGTAACTCAAGTTCAGCGGTATATGATTTGGCTGCTGTACTGTAGTAAGTACTGTACTGCCATCTCAGCACTGTTCTAATACTGAGTGTGTACTTACATACTCTTAGCTTCTGAAATATACTTTCATAAGGCTTCTTAGTTTGAAATTGCACATTGTTTGTTGATATATACTGTATATATATATATAGTGGGGTCCAAAAGTCTGAGTCCACTACCAAGATGTGTTTGTTTTCACCATTAATAAAAAAACTAACAAAGTTTTTACCTCTAACTACTTCACAGCTCTGCTGACATAATTACAAACAGCTGAAAAAACCTTTGCAAAGGAAGTGTTCTTTTTCGAGAATAAAGCCCCTGCTGTAGCAACGAGAACAGAGGACCATATGAATTATGTCAATATCCTGTATTAATTGTTACAAGACCAAAATAACTCACACTGTGTATTAGGAGTGTACATGTATTAAAACTTAAATGAAAAATAAGGTATCACATATAGCATTTTGAGGAAATGAAAAGCAATGGTGTGCAAACAAAATATAGATATTTCAATTCCATACCATTCTTTCTCTTTATTTGTATGTGTTTTATGACATTCTTGAATAACAAATACCACATGAGTAAAGATTTTGTGCTAGTTTTCGATGAACGATGAAAACAACCAGATCTTTGTAGTGGACTCAGACTTTTGGACCCCACTGTATATATGTTATCTATATGGCCACACTTGAGCAACTGAGCTATCCTTTAAACAGGTGCAGTACCGCGAGTGTCTGTCGGGGGGTGCCATGGCTGTTACTGGCAGATAGGCCTGGGCCTCCACTTTCAAACAAGCCCTTTCCTTAAATGAGCCAGGACCATTTGAGTGTCCCCGCCAGGCTACCAAAGTGTTGCCTTTATTTTGGCAGTTACCTGCATATACATATATATATATCTGCATATATATATAACATCTTTCTCAAAATATTAACTACATAAGCTTTTAATTATTTGAAGACTTTGCAGCCACACGAAGTAAATATGAAATAATGAACAGCTAAATGTCATCGACCCAGTGGAGCCACTAAACCTAAACACTGAAGCTCATTTTCAAAGTGTCTTAGACCTCTTTCTACAGAACCACAAGAAATCAACATGCTTTTGCTAAGCACTGCTCATACAGCATGCCTTTTAATATTGATACATAAAGAGACCTCACTTTCAAATCAGATTTTTGTGCAAATGAAATAAATCGGAACCAACTTCATATGTAAATACAATTTGCAGTTCTATAGCCCTCTGTCAGAAACAAAACAGGCTGCTGTTAAACTTTCCATGTGTGCATATCTGCAGATAGGGTTGGCTTGATCTCAAAGCAGACATGGACAAAATACCATTGGTCATCGGGCCTGCGATGAAGCCTCAGTGTGGAGAAACCGTGTGTGCTGCTTTCTTTCAACAGTCATTTCCCATAGCACTGCCGGATGCCCAAAAGCCATAACGAAGGCTAGCAGCGTTTTTTCTTGCTGTGCTGTGCAAACCTCGTATTACACCAGAAGAGACGTGTGTTGAAGGGCAGGAGTGGACAAACCTTTGTCGTAGTGTGGGACATATAACGGATTACAGCTCTCTGTGAGTGGCTTGAGGAACATGCAAAGTTCCCATCAGAAAGCCTCCCTCACCATACTCCACAGAGGAGTTTTCCTTGCCCAGCGCAGTACGGTCTACGACCATCATCCTTGTGAGCAGGAGACTCACATCTAGGCCCAGGAAGAGGCATTGAGAGGTCGCAGCTGATTCACGTCAGGGGTGTATGAGCCACAAAGAAGGTTCTGGCCCACATACCTGGCCAGAGAGACTATTCTAACTGTATTATGTGATCTGACATAAACCAGGAATGGATTAATTTTATTAAATTTTCAGATGCTTCTTTGTATTCGCCGCACCATTTTAACATTTTGATCTTTTTGTCTTCTATTGCTCCTTCATTAAACAGCTGGAAAATGGAGCTTTTAGTTTGGTGTAGGTAAGACTGCATTTTTTCGTTTTGCTTGTAAATGTTAAATTATGGCTGTATAAAATGGCTGTCAGATTTCAGAGAAATGTATGATGAGATTTTAAAGCATGGGAATCAAAATCTAATCTTAAGTAATTAAAATACAACAAATCAACAACCATTTTGATTGTCAAGAACCAGATGAAAAGTGAGTTTTTAAATGATCAAGAAAAACTATCAATGAAGATTAAAAATGAATTTGAACAAACAATACAATTCCTAGTATATTTTACTACAAGAAAATCATAACTTAAATCAGACATTATTATTTTTTCACATTCTATCCACCATGTTTTCATTATATTACAAAGCAAGAGAATAATGGTTTATGGAAAATAGCAAAAACAAATCTTAAGGTACTGTATATATTCTGTATATTTCTACAAACACTGTAGCTCAATAAATGACTTTGGTTAATGTTTCTTAAAGATATTTTAAGGGTATTACTTGTGGATTTTTTCTAACAGCCTTAGAAACAAAAACAGTGCCTAGGGATGTAAGGTTTTTTTAAAAGTGAAGTTAAACTGATAAATTAGACCTCATTTAGTGGACAACAGTTTGAGCCAGTCACCAGGGGAGTCATTCCACACCTTTGAAGACCCTGGCAATTTAATTGGTGATGGTACGAGCTCTGAAGGAAAACGTTTAAGCATGTAGCAGCAAGGCCAGTGTGCAGAATGAAAATGGAGGAGACAGGCTCTTGATTTGACAGGGGGAGTCATATATAGATTTTTATGTCCATTGTTTTGGCTTATTTGTGTGTGCTTTACTCAGTCAATCAAATATAATTGACACCACTGGGCTCTGTTGTTTCTGGGATGACAGCAGCTAATGCCAGGGAAAAAAGCTGGGAGGAAACAACTCTTTGTGAAGGATGGGAAAAGGTTTCTGCCAGGCCTGTGACAATTTTTCCTCCCTTCAATGCTATTAATTGATGTAATGGCAGAGATGATGGATACTGATAAATACAACCTTTAAAAAAAACTGATGATGGCACTTTTGTGCATCATCAAGTTCTTGGACCCGCATACGCACATAAAGAAGCACACACGCACACATACAGACACACACACACTTACTTACAATACTTGGTATTTTTTAACAGTATACGTTTACAAAAATATATGCTGACATTAAATCATGATATTTTAAACTCTTTATTACATTTAAACTCATACAAACTAACAATGCTAAGTCATTGTTAAAAATGCATGAAAAAGTGATATATATATAATACATTCGATAAGGAGTGTATTCTCATTGTATTTGTCCTTAATACAATAAACTAATGGGGGTGGTCAATGTTACTGAGGCTGTTACTGGCAAAATATGCAGGAGGTTGTTGACTGCGAGGTGGTACTACATTCTTGTGCCAGTAGAGGGAGGCATTGCTGTTCTAAAGGTTAACTCCACACCCACAAACAATGCAGTCCTGTCACACAGAACGGCGCAATTCATAAACACTGTTTAAAAATGTACATTGATCAAAAGTATTATTAATATACAGTATGTTGGGAATAACAAAACGTTGCATACTAGATAGTTATATATCTTTTTATTTTAAAAAGATATCTGGGGAAATCTCCCTGAACAAATATTATTTACTGCTACCAAAATAAATATAAAGCAACTGCATACAGAGAGAGAGCTCTGTATTGAATGTCACAGATGTACCGTTTAGTGGTTACAATAAAAAAATGTTTCTCATTATTATTTTCTTAATGATGCCTAATACAAATAATAGAAAAGTAACATTTTGTGCAGTGGTACTAGGTCAAACTAAATGCTCAGTAACTGGAAGTCTGGGCACATGGTCATTTGACCTAATTAAGTAAACTCATCAATTGATCTAATTGAAGTAATGATTTGAAAGTAACAAAAAGCACAAAAAAAGATGGTGGTGGCTGGTACTGTGAACCTATCGTATCCAGCAATGTTGATGACAAAAGCATTGGCATTTTTTATTACTGAAACTGTCAATATGAACACAAACAGAAGTGTGAAAAAAAATACTAAAGTAGGTAAAAAGTAAAGACAAATGAAAATGTTCAACAGTGAACATTTTAAATAGAACATCTTCCACTCTGACACAGTATTATTAATAGCAGTGTTGGTCTCTAGCTGACCTGCAATGTGAATACAGTAACAATGGGTGGTATTGAATTCCTGTTCATACTTATATATATATATATTTTTTTTTTATAAGGATATATGTTTTTTTAAGGACCTATACCAACCAATTTAGCTGTAACTATTGCAAGTAAATATTGGGATATCATTTCACAAGATAACATTGTAATTATATTACTCTTGGGGTGAACTTAATGTTATTTTGGTAATAGAGCAATCAGGGTCTGTTCACATGCTCTTTTTTGAGATAGTCAGCCAAAATGTATTCATAAATCATTCCTAATAAACACATACCATAATTTTCCCCTTTCTGCAATAATGCAGATGGGTAATTAAATTTACTGAAGTATTTGTTGCGCTAGCCTTTGAATTATGCAAGATTTTGGCAACA
The DNA here is from genome assembly GCA_029706075.1 of Aldrovandia affinis. NCBI lineage: Eukaryota > Metazoa > Chordata > Actinopteri > Notacanthiformes > Halosauridae > Aldrovandia > Aldrovandia affinis. The sequence continues at coordinate 4,440,822 of JAINUG010000069.1, forward strand.
GTAAGGCAAATAAAATAAACAAAGTGATTCATGCCAAGACAAAACAGTTAAATAAAATAAATGCTCTTACCATATTGTTTAAACTGTGAGGCTTTAGGGAATGAGGTAATGAATAGAGAGTGATAAGTTGAAGACAAGAAAGCACAAGCTCTCGTATTATTCCACCAGATATTGAAATTAATATAGCATCTAGTTGAAACTCAGCTATCAAACACATATAACCATACATTTATTTAGATTTGAGTAGAATTTTAAAGCAATATGATTTCTAAATGTATTAATAAAATCTGCACTATTAAAAAACAAACCTAACATGGTTTTAAGAGAAGTATTTTTATCCATAATAACTTTTGTGAAAGGATTTGTGAAATACATTTTTCCAATAAATTAATAGGCATACATGTTTCAGAAAGATAGTCTGAATTGTGTATAATTAAAAATAAGGGAGATTGTCTAAAGCCTATCTGTAAGTATTCAAATCTTAACTATAGTGATTTTTTTTTTTTGCATTTTGCAGCCCATTTGAAAGAATATAGGTCTACAAGCATGATTTGAAATATTGAAATGTAGCCCTTAAGCTGTAAATTCTACAGCAGGAAGTCTGTGGGTTTGTCTGAATCTTATAGGGATGATGTCATTCAGGAGCATTCATTTTTCAACATTCATGTTTTTGCACAAACGGAACCCACACGAATCAAGACTATTAAGGGTTTTTAATACTGGTATACGCTCAGGTTTTCTTCGGCTGGTTCATTGTCCATAGAAAGCGAAGACATTTGATTTGGATTTAAAGCCCTTCTTTCTTGCCGTCTAACCAGACTGCCTCTCAGGGTGGTTTGGGTTTACAATGCAGCTTCCATTAACAATGGTTTAGAGTTGGATAGACCTAGGTGCCAGCTACCTGTAGCAATAAATGAAATAATCCAGAGATTTCACCTGTGATGGTAAAAGAGTGAACAGGAAAACTATTGCCCCTGAGGGATGCCATCTGTGTTTGTTATTAAAGATGGTCTTGTAACAAAATTTTAAATTAGTTTGCAAACTAGTAGCGTTATTAGTTGCAATTAGTGATTAATGAAATATAGTCCTAATCTCAGTTTTGAATGTCTTGGGTGGATTTAAATATTTGTTTAAACCTGGCTCAATTGCAGAAATACATTTTCAATAGCTATCCCTCAAGACTGTCTGTACAGTAGAGAAGAAGAATATCTGACCTAAGTAATTGCACATTTGTAGACAGACCTCCCCACATTAATGCGTGTTCAGACAACCGGTGTTATTAGTAAAAAGCTTTGAATAGCAGTGATTAAGATGCTCAAAAAAATGTTTGTCAAGGCAAAAAACCCAGATATGTTTCATGTTACCTGTTACTGGTGAATTCATTCAGGAGACTTACTGATTGATGAGATAATTCAGCATTTTTACATACTCATATATTTTGCTGTGATATACGAGACCACGTACCCCAGTTTACAGCTCTTATGGAAATGCAATTGCTATATTATCTTTCATCAACACTGGTGTCCCCTTCTTGCTCTGCACATTCAACATAAAAATAGTCAGAGTCAAATCACAATGGTTCTGCTTGTCTGGTGCAAATACCACTCAGCCACTTAGGAAACTGGTTGCTTTTCTAGCTTAGGAATGTTCTGCTCTAAAGCAGACCTTAAAACAATTTAGTTACAACAGGAGAGTGTCTGATTTAATACTAAAACTAAAGGGCAGAAAATACTCTAATAATAATTGATGCGGCCCCAGATTTTCCCCACAGTATTAAAAAAACCCACCACATTATTAATGAATTTAAGATTGATCATTCGATTTCTTCCACATCTTTTTTAAGATACATCTTGCAATGAAAAAATTGCAGTGCTGCAGCATGGCCTTTAAAACAACATTCTCTGTCAGTTCATGGAATGTGTTTGCTGAATGGTATTCCTGTACAAGCTAACATAGTACTCTGACCTTCTGTCAAACTGCTTGTGCTGAAAAATGGTTAGAGGAGGATCGCTTGACAGGTATCATCCCTGGGACAACAGAGTTCATTTTTTTATTTAAGTTCCAAAAAACCTGACCCTGTGTAAAACTCACCTTTCACCTGTCAATCCGTCCGTCAGTGTCAATATGATGCACAATATTACTTATCTCTAACATTCATTCTAAAGAAACCTGCTTTGCTAACAATTAAAAACTGGGAATTGTGATTCATAATGTGATTTCTCAGAAGGACAGTGACAGTGCCTTGCTGTGCAACATTTTGCTGAACCGTTTCCTGTGGTGGTAAGCCCATGTTTCCAATGCGTTGTCACCTGGCCAAAACTCTGTTATAGGCCCACTTGTGAGCCGTTATTGTCCTCAATTTTCTTAGTCGAGGCCTTTATATTAGCAAACTTGCGTAACTTAGGGCCCCTCTTGAGAGTTGGGGTTGCTCACCCCGCAAACATGACAGCCTTGGAGTGGTAAAAAGCATGGCACAAAAATAATGATCCATGTAAAGGCTATAAAGCTAATTTATCAGCAATAAAGCACAGTCACATGATAACACAAAAAAGTATCATCCCATGACTAACTTGAAAAGAATAGTACAAAATGGGAGGGCCTTGGGAAATGAGGCCCAACTGCAATGGAAGTAGTTAGCTGTATTAATATGGAGCAACAAATTAAACAAAAGATGTGTATGCATGACCCTTCCACTGCCATTTAAGCTATCATATTTTTTTCTATTCTGGAATATTATAAACCTGGAACATTATAAGAATTTTTTTACAATTATTATTATTTTTATTTTTGGACTAAGGTAGCCTATGCATTGTACAGTGTGTGTTTGGCTCCATGGGGAAACAGGTTCGTTTTTATGAAATCTTAATTTGCTGGCTAAAAGCTATTGGGGATAGCCCTACCGATTATGGAAAAATCATATGAATTCTGCGCATGTGAAGCAACGGTTCAGTGCCAGCTTTATTAACGCACCCAAGACTTTAAAAATGCTCTGAACACGTGTCACCAATAGTTCAATAGTCATGGGGGATACGCTCTATGCTCAGAATATAAATACAAATCCTCCATGCCTAAAATAAAATACAAATTTTACAGACTAGTACTCTATTCTAAGGCACATGCAATGCAGACAATAAACATGCATCAAATAAATATAAACCTAATTCAATAATATTTGTCTCTTACATGAACATTTTAAAGATTTCACGGCACGGCGGCCACAGTGAAAAACAAAACCCCCTTAACGGCGATAAAAGTAGGAGCGAGCCTTGTTATGGCGTGCAGTCATTTCTCTTTTACATTACAACCCAGATTTGACACTCTTTTTTCCTAGAGGATGCAATAACATTGCACTTTTCACAGCTTGATATCACGGTCAGTGATTCATTTCACAACTGCGCGGCTCTCTCTTACTGCGTGGATCCAGTATTTATTTATTGGAATGCGATGGCTCCTTTAACCTATTCCATTGATCTGTGAGTGTCCCCCATTAAAGCTCAGCAGCCTGTCCGAGGGGAGAGAAATAACCAGTCCCCCAGTGCTCGCGCGACCCACTGGACGGCTTGTCCCACAGGGGAGCAGCTGAAACACTGGCGCATCATTTAGGACCGTGTTCTCCCATCCACTTTATTTGTTGTAAATAGCAGCTCATTACGGCGGGGCAGACAAGTAAGGTGTCGTCAAGGCTCAATGCCTCTGCGTTCACCCGGGGGGAGAAAATATCCCAGGGGGGGTGTGTGTGGGGGGAGGGGTCGTGTGGGCAGGGCTGTCTTGGGTTCTCAAACTGTCAAGGTTCAAGGCGACAGTTTAGTTTGAGGATTTAAAACATTGCGGCTCCCGGTCCTGTTACATCCTCAGCAAATGACTTTTACCGCTGACATTTAGTTAAGAGACAAGACAGATGTGGCTGCAGTTTTCTCCAGTCACCCTTAGTCCTGTAAGGTGCAATTCATCCAACTCAATTTTATACATCTTTAGAAGACTTATAGCATAAGGCTAACTCATTTATTTAGTTTGACACCAATGGAAACATTTCTCCTTCTCTGGAGGTTTCTGATTGTGTCCAGCACCTAGTTAAGCTGTGAAAGTGCCTCCTTCATCACAACATGCAGTTCATCCAATGGATATTTAAAAATCACACCCCGATTCACAGCACCCAGGCAGAGCCCCTGTGTTTCTAAATGAATAGTTTAAGTGCAGTTCACTGACAGTAAGACAAATACATTAGACAGAAGAAGACCAATGTTTTAGAACAGAATTTGATACTTTGAGCTCTCTTTTTTTGTTTTTTTGGTGATTTTAATTTCTTGCTCATCTCAGATATATTCTCACTATATTCAGATTCCATCTTTCAGTTTTACCTTCTTTTAATCATTTGTATTAATTGACTAATCAAGTAAGCCTAGATGAATCAACTGAGCATTAGCTGTGTTTAAAGTTATAATAAATGTACCAAATGAATCCATGTTTGTCAGTTTAGCATGTTGGCATAGTATTTTAAGACAAATACGTGTATATGTATTAATTGATAGTAAAAAATCTGTAATAGATCACACTTTTACAAAATACATTTCATTTCATACTGGCCCTTTATTGTCAATTCAAAGTCTGCAGATAATTGGGCATTTTGGAAAAACCAAATGAACAGTAGCCTACTGCATAAGAGGGTCTGAGTAATCTAACAACAATGAAGAAAAGCTTCTAGCAAGCTATCTTCCACCATCTTACAAGCAAGTTAACACCTGAAATATTCCAGCATGCAAGATTAGTGCTCTTTATGCACAGGAATCCTATGTAATAGAAAAGACAATTGCAACAGAATATCAGTCTCCCAACTTCACAGGCCAGTAAGTAAAATTACTGTATGAATTAAAATGTAACTGATTTACAATCCTACTTTTAAAATATAGTCAATGCATCTTGTTGCACATTTTACATGTGAAAGATGCAATAATTTATATGTCATTTCCTGAAATGATTTGTTTTATATTTTAGCATAGGCATACTTCATATTGCATTTTCATGAGCAACTTTGACCTGTGTAAATAAGGACACAGGAGTGAGTTGGACATTGGGGGATATTCTGTGCCGAGCCCCTTGTAGCAACATACACAGTTAAAAACTGATTTTGTAGAAAATGACAGCCATGAAAGGACAAAAACTAAAATGAATCAATCTCCACTCTAATCATCAAGAATAAATGGTCCTCTATGGTCATCACAAAACCCCTTGCATCACAAGGCATTACCTTAGATATCACCAACATTGCTATCAACATCAGGCGAGAAAGCAAAATAACTCTGTCAACCTGACATCAGATTTTGTATTCAGTCTGTATGTGAATAGCTTATTTCATGTAGAACACTGTCTGACATCAACATCATTACTGTAGTTGCAACTATGTTCTGTCCCATAACAATCCTCAAAACCAAATTCAGTGAAACGTTTATTTACTCCTTTATATACCATTGTAGTTCATTCTACATTAACATTAGCTACGCACACGCATATAACAGCAAAATGAATCTGCACAAACAGCTACAATATCAGCACAAAGAGTTCACTACCTATACAAGAAAATCACATTGGGAACATATTGCACTTTTGCTTCTGATATTGCCTTCTACAGTACAGTTTTTCTGGTTGCAATTGTGATTAAGCTTATGCATGCACTTAGAAAGCCAGATAATAAAGGGCATTACTAATATGTTAGCTAGCTAGCTGTAGTCCCTTAATGACAAAGCACACAAAGGAATGCCAATTTCCAGTCATAGTCTAAGCCAGGGATCTCCAACACAGTGCTTGCGAGTAGTTCACTCAATATGTGGCTTGCCAAATAATTCTGAAAGTAGATTTTTTTTAACATTATGTTCCACTGAAAGCTGTCATAAGCAAATCCCATAAATATGAAACACTGGGCTCCTATCCACCAGTCAATCAAAGTGAAATTTCCATTTCCCCATCTCTGGTTATTCACAATTGGCTAAAAATAGCCAGACACAACAGAATATCAACCAATTATGTGCCAGCATTAAGGTTAAGGTTTAATTGGAACAATAGTTTTGCTTGAAGTTTCAAAATACAAGTTAGCTAGCAATTGCTGAGCTGTCACAAGCTAATTTCAAAGATATCCTTTTAACAGCAATCATTGTTCACCAAACCAGGGAAGAAATCCCAAGCAACACCAAGTGGCTCATCATTTGGCTGAGAATAAAAAGCTAATTAGTTATGGATTAGTTATGAAATTACTCTGGTTGCTGAATCTTCATCCAAGGATCCAAAAATAGGCCTGAACAACTGCATTAGTTAACCTCTGAAGAGACACCCAGGATTACACAGCAGTGTCAAGCCTTTCATTGAAGGTAAAAATAAGTTTACTTTAATGCAAAGTTAATGTATCTCCAAATCATAAAACTAAATATGTATCCTTGGCAAAAGAAGAAAATGAATTGGTAGCTCGCTGTAACAGGACGGCTGGTGATGAACCCAAGCGCAGAGATGAGGTGGAGACAGAGATGCGACAAGAAATGGGCTGGCAGGGGAGTGTAATGGTTAGGGAGCTGGGCTTGTAACTCAGAGGTTGCAGGTTCAATTCCCAGGTGGGGCACTGTTGTTGTACACTTGAGCCAGGTACTTAACCTGAATTGCTTCAGTAAAATATCCAGCTGTATAAATGGATTGTATGTAAAGAAATGTAAACTGTGTAAGTCGCTCTGGATAAGAGTGTCTGCTAAATGCCTAAAATGTAAATGTAAAATGTAAATGAAAATCGTTACTGTAATGATAAAGCTCTGGGGAGTATAAATGTGACAGAAGGTAATATAAATACTAAACGGCTAACAAACAAAAGTGGAACAAACACGGTTCCCAAAAACATAACTCGAAAACAATAAATCCAAAATAACACAAAGACAAAGAGGTAAACACAAGAGTCCTGATAAGCATGAAAAACGCTGGCAGTAACTCTGGGGAAGAGAAACTCAAGACTGAGCACAGATCTCAACAAACAGACAACTTGAATAATGAACGCAAACAAGACACAGGTGAAAACACTGAAACAATAATCCACTTAACCCTCTGAGGTCCGTACTAAGCTTAGAGAAGGTTTGTGATTTTGGCGTGGTCTGATATTTATCTCAATTTCATCAACTTAAAACACACTTAGTCCAAAGTGTTTGATATTTTTATTTGAAGGACAATCACAGCTACATTTATATGCCATCAATAGTTTGTTCAGTATCATATGCAGCTTGTAAATAGATCTACAAACACACAAGTTATAAAGCCAGTACATTTTTCTGCTGTCACACTTCAAAAAGTTGTGAAAGCACACACTAAACTATAGTGATCATAATTGTTTTGCCAATATGCATTTGTTCATCAAGGTCTTGGTTATTTGTAAGGGGTGTGAAAATAATTTAGCACATCTGAGATCTAAATAGCTAAAAAACCAGTTTTTATCAGAACTAGTCACATTTATTTCAGGCTGTGGGAGGGCTATATGCTAATTTCATGAATATTCATGATCCACACCTGAGGCTTGTCCACACCTGTAAGATCTGTCAGATGGGCCATCTCTCAAAGGCCGTCAGACAAAGAAAAAGCCATCAGAGTAAGCAATAGTCAGTGAGCCATGCAGAAGACAGAAAAAAAAGAAGTTTTTTTAAATTTGGGAAGATTAATTGAAAACAAACTATATACAAAAAATTCAAAATTAAAACATAGTGAGACAATCTGTTCTTTCGCGGTCTTTGGTGCCACTTCTCAAAACAGTTTCTGGTCAACTGTAGACACAAGGGAACGTCACAAACCGCTGTTTCCCCGACATCTTGCAGAGTACGCATTTCTTGCAACCAACAGAAGCCAATTTGCCAACATCCAGAGTCTGTTTGGTAGTGGACACAGGCACATGATCAAAAGTAGCCCGTTTTCTGGGTTTAAGATATTTATTGTTAAACGTCTGTAGGAAAACAAAAGCAAAATCTGTGTCTGCGAAGACACGGAAAGACAAACAAAACAAAACAACCAACGATCAGGAACAAACAAAGCAAAGTAAACAGGTAAATCCAAAACGTATCCAAAAACTTGGTATAAACTAAACGCTGGGAATCTAAACAACAACAAGCACACGAACAAACAAGTTCTCGAGAGGCAAGAAACATTAATCACAATAGGTACTATCAAGCTAAGCTAGATAATGTCCAAGCGCCGAAACAGAGAATGCCAGCTGGTTAAATTATTCCATATGTTAATTATTCGCAGTAGTTCGCAATAATTCTGATGGTTTCCGTATAGCGTCACAAGACACGGAATTCATATATTTGGAAATAAAATAAATATCAGCATACACCGTCTGTTGCTGGCAGATCGCAACCGTAAACACAGACAAGATGCAATATAATGTCGGGACATTGTTTACGCTGCGATTTCACACATGGCCCCACGCCCCTCCCCGAGACTATCACCTAGTTACCATGTCAATAGAAGGGGGACGGCACTTACAGGTAAAAAAGAGAGTAAAAGGTAAGGTTTACTTTTGGTCTAATTAATCTAATAAAAAAGAAATCATATTATTTGCCAGTGCTCAAATCTGAAAGTCACGATTCTAAGGCTTCTGTCAATGTTTTTTCCGCGTGTGTATGATAAAATCTCGCGACGTTAGAAATAGTAATATACTTTTATTGCTGCTGGGATCGTCGGCGATCCCGTCGACCTCAGGGGGTTAAACAATCAAGACAATGAAACCATTAAACAATACAATAAGGCAATTAGGGAAAAATAGTGTCCAATGCTGCCCTCTGGTGGAGAACAGTGGGATTTATTTTATTTTATTTAACCTTTATTTAGCCAGGCAAAGCCATTAAGAACAAGTTCTTATTTGCAATGGCGGCCTGGGTACATACCTGGGTACATACACCATTCACTCACACACTCACACCTCTAGGGCAATGTAGACTCTCATGACCTGGCTAAGAAGGGCCAGGTAAGAATAGCTACTTTGACATAAATAAAATAAATAAAAAATAAAAAATAATAATAATAAAAATAAAATAAAAACAACAACGAATAAACATATAAACAAGTAACAACATATGTACAATTATACACAGAGTGTACAAAAGCAAGAATCCACTGATCATAGGGGCACGTAACTAAGTCAGGGAAGCAGTGGAAAGCTGAAATGCGAAGAGAGGGCTGTACACTACTACTAAACTGTAGAGGGGGGTAGTGTGTGTGTGTGTGTGTGTGTGTGTATGTGAGATCTGGAGCTAATCAGCAGGTACAGCAGTCAACAAAAATTTGATTGAGATTCTGCTTGAAGACGGAAAGTGATGTCAAGGTTGCGAGTTTAAGAGTGCTTTGGCAAGTGTTCCAGTCGTTTGCTGCTGCAAAGCGGAAGGAGGTGCGGCCGAAGTCAGTTCTGTATCTGGCTGAGCTGGGGATGGAGAGCTTGATGTACTCGCTTGACCTAGTGTTGTGTGCATTGTAGGCTATATGGAAGAGAGAAGTGAGGTAGCGTGGTGTCTTGCCTAGTATTGTTTTGTAAATGAAGTGATGCCAGTGGAGGGATCGCCGGGTTTTGAGGGAGGGCCAGTCAACCAGATCGTAGAGTTTACAGTGATGAGTGTGGAAGGGTGCATTGGTGGCAAAGCGGATGGCGGCGTGATGGAGAGTGTCCAGTTTTTTGAGGGCCGTTTCTGAAGCCGTCCTGTAGATGATGTCGCCATAGTCCAGAATTGGGAGTACTGTCATCTTAACATTTTTACATTTGACATTTTAAGCATTTAGCAGACGCTCTTATCCAGAGCGACTTACAAGATGTGCATCAATACATGGTAGGAACAATCACAGTTAGCGCACGAGATCAGTGCAGGAATACAGCAATAGACATCATTGCAGGCATCTACGTACCATACCTGTAACACCGGGAAGGAAAAGGTATTTTACAATGTTTACAAAATGTACAATTTTTAATTTTTTTATTTTATTTTTTTAAATAAAGAGTATAGTGTTGAACGAGTAGACAGTGGTGAAGACAATTTAGCTAGATGGACAGAGATCAGGGGTAGTGGAGTCTGAAGAGGTGGGTTTTGAGTCTCTTGCGGAAGATTGAAGTGATTCCGCAGTCCTGACCAATTGCGGGAGGTCGTTCCACCAACGAGGACCAGGACAGAGAAGAGGCGAGACCGCGAGAGCTGCCAGGCGCCCGGAGGGATGGGGCAATCAGTCTGCCAGCGGAGGCGGAGCGGAGAGGTCTGGACGGGGTGTAGGGCGTGATGAGTGACTGGAGGTATGGGGGAGCAGTACCTCTGGCCGCTTGAAAAGCAAGCACCAGTGACTTGAATCTGATGCGTGCTGCGATGGGGAGCCAGTGCAGAGAGGAGAGTAGAGGGGTGACGTGGGTGAACTTCGGCTGGTTGAACACCAGGCGAGCAGCAGCGTTCTGGACTAGTTGCAGTGGCTTGATGGCACAGGCCGGAAGGCCTGCCAGCAAGGAGTTGCAGTAGTCCAGACGTGAGATCACCAGGGCCTGGACCAGGAGTTGAGTGGCCTCTTGGGTGAGGAACGGTCGGATCCTCCGGATGTTGTGGAGGGAGAAACGGCAGGTCCGAGTGATCGCTGCAATATGGCTCGAGAAGCACAGCTGGTTGTCCAGGGTTACCCCAAGACTCCTGGCAGACTGGGACGGAGACACTATGGAGCCTTCCACGGTGATTGACGCATCAATCATCGGGAGCCCTTCGCTGGGAGGAAGAGCAGCTCTGTCTTCCCCAGGTTCAGCTTCAGGTGGTGGGTGGACATCCATGCGGAGATGTCAGCCAGGCATGCAGAGATCCGTGCCGGGACCTGGGTATCAGATGGAGGGAAGGAGAGAAACAGTTGAGTGTCATCAGCATAACAGTGATAGGAAAAACCATGAGCAGAAATAACAGAACCAAGTGACTTGGTGTACAGAGAAAATAGGACAGGGCCTAGCACCGAGCCCTGCGGGACACCGGTAGAGAGGGTGCGGGAGAGGAGAGGGATCCTCTCCAGGCCACCTGGTAGGACCGGTCAGCCAGGTAGGACTCAAACCATGTCAACACAGATCCAGAGATTCCCATCTCGACGAGAGATGAGAGCAGGATCCGGTGGTCCACGGTGTCGAATGCCGCCGACAGGTCGAGGAGAAGGAGGACGGAGCTAAGGGATCGGGACTTAGCGACGTGAAGAGCCTCTGTGACCGCAAGGAGAGCAGTCTCTGTGGAGTGGCCTGCTCTGAACCCAGATTGGTTAGGATCGAGCAGGTCGTTCTGTGAGAGATGAGCAGACAGTTGATTATAGACAGCCCGCTCTAACGTTTTGGAGAGGAATGGGAGGAGAGAGACAGGTCGGTAGTTAGAGAACATAGGATATGTTTGGCAGCGTGAGTGAAAGAGGCTTTGTTGCGAAAGAGGAAGGCTATTCTGGCTTTGATTTTTGGTCTGAAGGTTGTTGATGTGTGTGTTGAAAGATAGAGATGAGTCCAGCCAGATGCCCAAGTATTTGTAGGATTTTACAAATTCCAAGGCCACGCCATCGGCGCAGCTGATCTTGGGGAGGCTGGGGGGGTCATTCTTCCGAGTGAAGAGCATGCACTTGGTCTTTTTAGTGTTAAGACGGAGATGGAGATTAAGAAAATATTTCTCACGGCCTTGAGGCTAAGTTGGAGAGTGGCTGCCGCAGATTGGAGGGAGGGTCCAACCGAGTACAGGATGGTATCGTCGGCGTAAAGATGGATATAGGAACTGCCCGCTACTTTGGCGACATCATTGATGTAGATGGAGAATAAGGTTGGGCCCAAGATAGAGCCCTGCGGCACGCCTTTAGAGATGGCAAGGGGATCAGAGACGGTGTTCCCAGTCTTCACCTGCTGGACACGGTTGGTAAGGTAGCTGGCGAACCAGGCACAGCAAGAGGGGGACAGACCGATGCTGGATAGCCTACGCAGGAGAATGCTGTGTTCGACAGAGTCAAAGGCTTTAGCAAGGTCAATGAAGGTGGCAATACAGACCTGCTTTTCCGCTAAAGCTGTGATGACATCATCAAGGACCTTCGTGATGGCGGTCACGCATCCGTGTCCGGATCGGAAGCCAGACTGAAGGTCTGAAAGGATGTGGTCAGAGTCCAGGAAGTGGCTTAGCTGTTTGAGAACCAACTTCTCCAGGACTTTGGCTAGGCATGGAAGGATGGAGATAGGACGGTAGCAGTTAGGATCGGAGCCAGTGCCACCCTTAAAGAGGGGGAAGATCCTGGCTGATTTCCAGTCCAGGGGAAAGACAGAGAGCTGTAAGGACAGATTTAACAGAGTTGTGATGGGGGCCGCAATGATATGAGCGGCTGCCTTTAGAAACATGGGGTCGAGCTCGTCAAAGCCAGCAGATTTGTTTGGATCCAGCCTGGAGAGTTCCTCCCTCACCTCTGAGATTGAGAAGGGTTTGAAGGAAAAGCCGGTGTCGTCGGAAGGGGGAGGTTGGGTGTCTGGTGGGGGGCCAGTGGAAGCTGGAGCAGAAAAGGACTGAGTTGCATTGACAAAGTGTTGATTAAAAAGTGAGGCCATACGAGGCTTGTCAGTGATAACAACACCGTTGAATGTCATGGAGACTGGAAGGTGAGGGGAATCCAATTTATTTTCCAACGATTTCACCGTTCTCCAGAACTTTCTTGCGTCCGAACCACAAGTGGAAAATTTCGAGGTTCTTCAGTGAGCGCTTGATTACAATAACTGGAGAACGTTTGACAGAGCAACCAGAGCGTATACAACCAATGACACAGTGATCACTGATCTGGCTGAAAACTCCGGACCTATAGGTGGATGGATTGTTCGTAAGAATAAGATCGATTAGTGAATCGGCCGAGGGGTTTTTGAGGTTGGGCCGGGTAGTCTGAGAGATGATTTGAGTGAGACCTAGCTCATTAAACTGTTCTACCACTGCATCTGGGGGGCTGAACATGTTCCAGTTCAGGTCACCTAATAGAATAAACTCAGAGGAGATGTAGGGGGCTAGAAGCTTACTAAGGGCAGTAAGAGTGGCAGCTGGGGCAGAAGGCGGCCGATAGCAAGCGGCCACAGTGATGGATTTGCTTGCAAAGAGTTTAAGTTTTAACACCAGTAATTCAAATTGAGAGGGGACTGACTTGGAAAGGACAATAGTGCATTCTATATGGTCCTTGACATACAGGGCTACACCTCCATGGCTGGTGGCCCTGTCTCGACGGTAAACAGGGAGGGGGATGAGACAGGACCAGGGTTGGGGTGGATCCCCGCGATGATTAACATGAGAATGATGAGCATACGTTTAAAAATGGTGTCAAAGCAATGACTATGTTTACATTTCACAGAGGGGGTTCGTGCATACAGTGCAGGAGAAACAAACAGCTGCTGCAAGAGCATGATAGAGCAGCAGGAAGCCATAGTTCTCAGGTAAACAGGTAGCCCAACCATTCTGGTCAGCCAAAAGGACACAAAGTCCCTGGAGAGAGGCGAGTGTTCTGAAGTCCCTGAGTGGGGAACAACAGCTGCCCCTGCTGGTGGGAGGTCGACGCCATTGACATGGCAGTTGTCTTTTGAGTGAACTTGAATCAACAAGATACACAGCAGAGTCCAAAATTGATGCATGATGGGAACAGTAGTAATTACATAAGGAGTAAACTGAAGATAAAGCTGAGATGAATAGAGAAAGGTCTTTATGTAGATCAGGGGTGTCCAAACTTTTTCCACTGAGGGCCAAATACAGAAAAATATACGAAAGGCTGGGCCACTATTGGGGGGGTGCTACGCGAAGAAAGCTGAGACCAGTTCGTTTATTTCGCGGAGTTTTCAATGAATACGGGTGGCTCCACTAGTGGTGAAACTAAGAATTACAACTCAGTCAAGTGCAAGTTTCATGCGCGGGCCATATTCCTTATATTGGAATGCGGCCGCGGGCCAATTAAAAATGGACCGCGGGCCGCAGTTGGCCCGCGGGCCGTAGTTTGGACACCCCTGATGTAGATGAACAGAGAAAATGCTTTACAGTAGCTGAAGGGTAAATATATAAGTCTAAAGATAATAAAAATCAGGCGCCAGGGCCATCTACAATGGACCTTGAGGGTCCTAATTCAGCTGTTGCCGGTAGTAAACACAGCCGAGGCTGGGGCTGTATATTGAACCGGGTGGAAGGACAGTCCAGAGTATTTTACAGTTTAAAATCACAGTAGGAACACAATAATAAAAAATAAATCCAAAAATGATGGGTAACGTGAGGTGATCTCGAAACCGAGTCCGATGACACAACGCTTTTGGGTAATGTTAGCGTTAGTGAATAGTTAACAGTGGTGGCGTTAGCTGACGTAGCGTTAGCGCCGTTAGCGTTTGCTATGCCGGGTGCTGAGTGTGGGGCTCACTGAGGCTGTGGTTGGTTGTGGGGAGATCCGTGCGTTGGTAATGGATAGATCCAGGTCGTAATGCCAGACGAGAAGATGGAAGGACGTTAGCTTCGCCTGTCGTTCAGGGCTGTAGGCTAGCCGCAGGCTAACATGGCGATGGTGGACTACGGCTCCCGTGGAAGTTGCAGGGACCAGCGCTACAGAATGGCAGGATTGGAGATTCCCTTGGACTTCTCCAGGCAAGATCACGAGTGGTAAATCCCAATATTCGCCTTGGAAAGGTAGCTAGGTCTTACTTTCACTATTTTCTTCAGCTTTTTAGTGCAAATACAATTGTTTTCATTTATTTTGGTGATCGCTAAACTCGCTAAGCCGCATTTGTGAAATAAAAACAAATGCTTACTTTTAAAGCATGATCAAACATTCTTCCCGTCCCTGAAGACTGAGCTATTTGCTATCTCCCTGACAGACGAGAGACAGTGAGGAGAGAGAAAAAAATGCGGATGCGGATGTACCGTCACAGTACCCCCCCTTTAGGGGCGGCACCTAACGACCCCACATTTGCCCCTGGTTGGCGACGGTCAAAGGCCTGTATGAGACCAGGGTCCAGGATGTCCCGGGCTGGGACCCTACCGACCGGAGGAGACGGCGGACCGTGTAGGTCATAAAGTTGGTGAGGGGGAAGAGAGATGGCCCGTCTCTTGCTAAAGACCTCCAGGAGGTTAATGTAGACGGACTTGGTGAGTGACTCTAGGTTGGTGAGAATGTCCTGGAGCATCTGATCGTGTCTGCCGACAGTGGCTCCCTGGTTGACAAGTGCAGCTCGCAGTTGGGAGGTCTCTGATGCATTGCTGACTCATCTCTGCTGGGTCCATGTTGATGGCTCAGTCTTGCTGTAACGGGGCGGCTGGTGATATAGTGAACCCAAGCGCAGAGATGAGGTGGAGACAGAGATGCAATAAGAAATGAAAATCTTTACTGTAATGATAAAGCTCTGGGCAGTACAAATGTGACAAAAGGTAACATAAATACTAAACGGCTAACAAAGAAAAGTGGAACAAACACGGTTCCCAAAAACATATAACTCGAAAACAGTAAATCCAAAATAACACAAAGACAAAGAGGTAAACACAAAAGAGTTCTGATAAGCATGAAAAACGCTGGCAGTAATTCTGGGGAAGAGAAACTCAAGACTGAGCACAGATCTCAGCAAACAGACAACTTAAATAATGAACGCAAACAAGACACAGGTGAAAACACTGAAACATGAATCCACTTAAACAATCAAGACAATGAAGCTATTAAACAATAATACAATAAGGCAATTAGGAAAAAATAGTGTTCAATGCCGCCCTCTGGCGGTGAACAGCAGGACGTACCATCACAGCTCGCAACATAACAGCAAGTGTCTAGGTTGGCATGACACATTCGTGACACAGTTTAGCATAGCCATAGATATCTGGTAAGAGGTTAAAGGAGCACTCCGAGCAAAATCCATAATTTCATGATGTACTACTCACTATATTTCTTGTCAATCCATCCATGTGGTGTTGTTGATACTACCTAGCATTAACTCTCTGGCTACACTGGGCTGTTCAGTATACTTCTGTATACAGAACAGCTACTCGACATTCCGAGTCCCGCCACCCTAGATACGATGCAGGACTGACTTGTCAGCGCAGAGGGACTGAGCCGTACAGTCCGTGCGGCCTCGCTCCCGGCGTGTTACAACCTTCCCTTTCTAGCGCTAAAAATGTAAAATGTAGCGCTAAAAGGGGAAGAAGAAGACAAAGGTTGAAACGATGACTTGCACACTTATTTCAACCGTAGCAAAATCTCACAAAACAGACATTACACAATACATAACAGAAAACATACAAGACAAGGCAGTATAACAGATTCCTCAAACATAGAAAACTAGAACGCAGGGCGCCCGGAGCCTTCGTTAAGCGAATGAACTCCCCGAGCTGGATTTGGATATTCCTTTTATACACCTCTGACCAACCTTAAACAGTACCCCAGCTGTTGGTTATTTTGACAAAACTGTTGTTTGCCTGACGGGCCAGATTGCGGGTTTACAAGGCTAGCGGAATGGTGAGTGCCCCCACTCTGAGGGAACGATTGCATCACGTGTTATATGACCGTCCCAATCTTCCTGTTGGTAGTCATAAAGCTATTGTCGGTGGCCAGAAATCGTGTCATTCCAGCCAACCGTGGGAAAATTGGTTCCCAGGATGTTACCAGATCCCTGGCTTATCGGAGTGGGGGATATGGCATGTCACAGGAAAACACAAACAACTTCTAACTTCTGAACAGTTGCAAAACCCTTAATGGACATGACACGACGCAGGGGAAAAGATACAGTAATTCTGCTCACTATAACCTATTACATATGTACAGTGTATCACACATACAGTCCCAAAACCTGTGATGGGGGGGGGTTCACTCCCAGATCAACCATTTGTTGGATGCAGGGAATGGACAGGGCAGGCTGCAATTATGTTTATGGTGGCAATTTCCCCGCCCCCCCCTTTTAACTAATGATGGGTTCACCGGATAACAGAACTCAGTGCAGGGAGGGAGAGGGGCTGGCTATTAAAATCATAGAGCCAGCTCTTTCCAACCCTACAGAAGTCTGCTCCGCGAGGCAAAAGCACAAAAAGACACCAGGCAAAAACATGTGGTACAAACAGGCAGTGGTAACAAAAAGGCAGGCAGTAGCAATGGTCAATAAACAGGCTAGGATCGTAACAAGGAAATCAGACAAGGAAAACGCTCAAGAGTGCAATAGAAAACTAGGCAACAATTTTAAGGGGACAAAAACACTGAGCTATATGCAGGTGTAGACAGGTGCAGACACTTAGCTTGAGAAACAGCGCGAAACAGAAAACAGCTGAGGAGTGCGTGACAAGGTAACAAGATAATTAGTCGTTGTTAGTAATTATCCTATCCTGACCTAGCGTTAGTAGATTAGTAAATCAGACGTGAACTAGAAACGTAAGGAAACATGAATACACGTGGTTAGAAACAATAGGGAAGTGTGAGCAACAGCGAGCGAGAGAGAGAAAGCATGAATGCAAGATTTGCGGAAAGAACATGGAAAAGTGTATGCCTTAACTATGAACAGAAATGCCATCCATCCATCCATCGTCTACCGCTTGTCCTGTTCGGGTCGCGGGGGCAGCGTCCTAAGAGACCCAGACTTCCCTCTCCCCGGCCACTTCGTCCAGCTCTTCCGGGGGAATCCCGAGGCGTTCCCAGGCCAGCCGAGAGACATAGTCTCTCCAGCGTGTCCTGGGTCTTCCCAGGGCCTCCTCCCGGTGGGACGTGCCGGAACACCTCACCCGGGAGGCGTCCAGGAGGCATCCTAACCAGATGCCCCAGCCACCTCATCTGGCTCCTCTCGACGCGGAGGAGCAGCGGTTCTACTCTGAGCCCCTCCCGGATGACCGAGCTCCTCACCCTATCTCTAAGGGAGAGCCCAGACACCCTGCGGAGGAAACTCATTTCAGCCGCTTGTATTCGCGATCTCGTTCTTTCGGTCACTACCCACAACTCGTGACCATAGGTGAGGGTAGGAACATAGATCGACCGGTAAATCGAGAGCTTTGCCTTTAGGCTCAGTTCCCTCTTTACCACGACAGACCGATGCAGCGTCTGCATCACTGCCGAAGCCGCACCAATCCGCCTGTCGATCTCCCGCTCCATCCTTCCATCACTCGTGAACAAGACCCGAGGTATTTAAACTCCTCCACTTGGGGCAGGATCTCCTCCCCGACCTGGAGAGTGCACTCCACCCTTTTCCGGCTGAGAACCATGGTCTCGGATTTGGAGGTGCTGATTCTCATACCAGCCGCTTCACACTCGGCTGCGAACCGCTCCAGCGAGAGCTGGAGGTCACGGCCCGATGAAGCCAACAGGACCACATCATCTGCAAAGACCAGTGACCCGATCCTCAGGCCACCGAACCGGACCCCCTCAACGCCCCGGCTGCGCCTAGATATTCTGTCCATAAAGGTTATGAACAGAACCGGTGACAAAGGGCAGCCCTGGCGGAGTCCAACCCTCACCGGGGAACAAGTCCGACTTACTGCCAGCAATGCGGACCAAGCTCTGGCACCGGTCGTACAGGGACCGAATGGCCCGTATCAAGGGGTCCAGTACCCCGTACTCCCGGAGCACCCCCACAAGACTCCCGAGGGACACGGTCGAAAGCCTTCTCCAAGTCCACAAAACATGTGTAGACTGGTTGGGCAAACTCCCATGCACCCTCCAGGACCCCACGGAGGGTGTAGAGCTGGTCCACAGTTCCGCGACCAGGACGAAAACCACATTGCTCCTCTTGAATCCGAGGTTCAACCATCCGACGGACCCTCCTCTCCAGAACCCCTGAATAGACCTTACCAGGAGGCTGAGGAGTGTGATCCCCCTGTAGTTGGAACACACCCTCCGGTCCCCTTTCTTGAAAGGGGGACCAACACCCCGGTCTGCCAGTCCAGAGGCACTGCCCCGATGTCCACGCGATGCTGCAGAGTCGTGTCAACCAAGACAGCCCCACAACATCCAGAGCCTTGAGGACTCCGGGCGGATCTCATCCACCCGAGGCCCTGCCACCACGGAGCTTTTTACCACCGTGGCGACCTCAGCCCCAGAGATAGGAGAGCCCACCCCCGAGTCCCCAGACTCTGCTTCCTCGCTGGAAGGCGTGTCGGTGGGATTGAGGAGGTCTTCAAGTATTCCTCCACCGACCCACGGCGTCCCGAGTCGAGGTCAGCAGCGCCCCATCCCCACTGTACAGAGTGTTGACAGTGCACTGCTTCCCCCTCCTGAGACGCCGGATGGTGGTCCAGAACCTCCTCGGCCGTTCGGAAGTCGTTCTCCATGGCCTCACCGAGCTCCTCCCATGCCCGAGTTTTTGCCTCAGCGACCGCCGGCCGCGCTCCGCTTGGCTCGCCGATACCCATCTGCTGCCTCCGGAGTCCCACAGGCCAAAAAGGTCTGATAGGACTCCTTCTTCAGCCTGACGGCATCCTTCACTGCCGGTGTCCACCAGCGGGTTCGGGATTACCGCCGCGACAGGCACCGGCGACCTTGCGGCCACAGCTCCGGTCAGCCGCCTCGACAATAGAGGCACGGAACATGGCCCATTCGGACTCAATGTCCCCCGCCTCCCCGGGACATGGTTGAAGCTCTCCCGGAGGTGGGAGTTGAAGCTCCTTCTGACAGGAGACTCTGCCAGGCGTTCCCAGCAGACCCTCACAATACGTTTGGGCCTGCCACAGGCCTGACCGGCATCCTCCCCCACCATCGAGCCAACTCACCACCAGGTGGTGATCAGTTGACAGCTCCGCCCCTCTCTTCACCCGAGTGTCCAAGACATGCGGCCGCAAGTCCGGCGCCACGACCACAAAGTCGATCATTGAACTGCGGCCCAGGGTGTCCTGGTGCCAGGTGCATATATGGACACGCTTGTGCTTGAACATGGTGTTCGTTATGGACAATCTGTGACAAGCACAGAAGTCCAACAACAAAGCACCATTCTGGTTCAGATCGGGGGGCCGTTCCTCCCAATCACGCCCCTCCAGGTCTCACTATCGTTGCCCACGTGAGCATTGAAGTCTCCCAGCAAAAGCGAGGGAGTCCCGGAAGGAGTGTTCTCAACACCCCTCCAAGGACTCCAAAAGGGTGGGTATTCTGAGCTGCTGTTTGGAGCATAGGCACAAACAACAGTCAGGACCCGTCCCCACCCGAAGGCGGAGGAGGCTACCCTCTCATCTACCGGGGTGAACCCCAACGTACAGGCACCGAGCCGGGGCAATAAGTATTCCCACCCCTGCTCGGCGCCTCCACCAGGGGCAACTCCAGAGTGGAAGAGAGTCCAACCCCTCTCAAGGAGACTGGTTCGGGCCCATGCCGTGCGTCGAGGCGAGGCCGACTATATCTAGCCGGAACCTCTCGACCTCCCGCACCAGCTCAGGCTCCTTCCCGCCAGAGAGGTGACATTCCACGTCCCTAGAGCTAGCTTCTGCAGCCGAGGATCGGACCGCCAAGGCCCCTGCCTTCGGCCGCGCCCATCTCACACTGCACCCGACCCCTTGGCCCCTCCCATGGGTGGTGAGCCCATGGGAAGGGGTCCTACGTTGCCTCTTCGGGCTGTGCCCGGCCGAGCCCCATAGGTGTAGGCTCGGCCACCAGGCGCTCGCCCTCGAGCCCTACCCCGGCCTGGCTCAGGGGGCCCGGTGACCCGCGTCCGGGCAAGGGAAACGTAGTTCCATTTATGTTCGTCATCATAAGGGGTCTTGTGAGCCACGCTTTGTCTGGCATGAATGCATGCAAGATTTGCGGAAAGAACATGGAAAAGTGTATGCCTTAACTATGAACAGAAATGTAACATGAAAAACAGAATCAAGACATGACATGAAATGAAACGTGACATGAATAAAACATCAAATGTGGCATGAATACACTGAAACATGACAGTACCCCCCCCCCTAACGACCGACTCCTGGTGGTCTAACGAGCTTATCTGGGTGGTCACGGTGAAAGTCCTTGATCAAACTGTGGTCCAATATGAGACTGGGGGCAACCCAGGAATGCTCCTCTGGGCCATAACCTTCCCAATCCACCAGGTATTGGACACCACGGCCCCTCTTGCGAATGTCCAATAGTTTCTTGACCGTAAATGCAGGATGGTTATCAATGATACGGGGAGGAGGGGATCGGGGGGACACAGGGGGTGAGTGGAAACAGGCTTAATACATGAAACATGGAACATGGGATGAATCTTAAGGGAAGCAGGTAGAGACAATTTAACAGAGGAAGGGTTGATGATGCTGTGAATCTTGAAGGGTCCAATTAATCGGGGTTGCAGTTTGTGGGATGTGGATTGTAAGGGGATGTCCTTAGTAGAAAGCCAGATGGAGTCGCCTGGCTTATACACTGAGGCTGGTGTGCGGTGGCGATCTGCGACACGACTATTACGGTCTGCTGTGCGTAACAGTGCGGCCCTGGTGTCCTTCCAGATCTTGACACATCGCCGCATGTGGGTGGCAAGGGAGGGAACAGCAATCTCTGCTTCTTGGTCAGGAAACAGTGGTGGTTGGTAGCCGAGGGAGATCTCAAATGGAGTTTTTTCGGTGGTGGCGCAGGGCGGGGCGTTGTGTGCGTATTCAACCCAGGTGAGCATCTTGCTCCATGAAGCGGGGTTCTTGGCAGACACACAATGTAGCGCCGCTCCTAGATCCTGGTTGGCCCTCTCAGTCTGACCGTTAGACTGAGGGTGGTATCCTGATGAGAGGCTAGCAGTGGCTCTGAGGGCCAAGCAAAAAGCTTTCCAGACTTGTGAGATGAACTGAGGGCCTCGGTTAGAGACGATGTCCGAGGGGATGCCGTGGATGCGGAAGACCTCTTTGACCAGAACATCCGCGGTCTCTTGGGAGGTGGGTAATCCGGGCAGGGGGATGAAATGTGCCGCCTTGCTGAACCGGTCCACAACGGTGAGGATGGTGGTGTTACCCTCAGAAGGGGGGAGTCCAGTGACGAAATCCACCCCGATGTGGCTCCAAGGTCGGCTGGGCACAGGCAGAGGTTGGAGCAGTCCAGCTGGGGCCTGGTGGGAGTCCTTGCTCCTGGCGCAGGAGGTACACGGCTTGATGAAGCATCTGGCGTCAGAAATCATGGAGTTCCACCAGAACTTTCTCTTAAGAACCGCCAGGGTGCAGCCGGGATGGCAAGATATGAGGGAGGAATGAGCCCATTGGAGAACCTGCGTCCAAGCAGCTGAGGGAACGTAAAGGCGTCTGCCAGGATAAGACCTGGGATCGGGCTCCCCTCGCAGAGCCCTCTGGATCACAGCCTCGATTTTCCACGTCACCGATGCTACAGTGCATGACAAAGGGAGGATGTTCTCGGGCGCCTCTTGCTCGGAGCTGGTGTCAAATGGCCAGGACAGGGCATCCGGCTTGACATTTTTTTAACCAGGGCGGTAGATAAGCGAAAAATTGAATCTGCCAAAGAACAACGCTCACCTAGCTTGGCGAGAATTCAGTCTCTTAGCAGTCTGAAGGTAAGCTAGGTTTTTATGATTGGTCCAAACGACAAAGGTTTTCTCGGACCCCTCCAGCCAATGCCTCCACTCCTCCAGTGCTAACTTGACTGCGAGGAGATCTCGGTTACGCACATCGTAATTTCTCTCGACAGTGTCCGTGTGGGAAACACATTTCTCTGCTTTAACAAACAGTTTGTTCTCCAACGGGCTTTGGTGAACCTGCTGTACATGGGACTCATGTTCCTTGACATTGGTGAAGTAGATCAAAATGTCATCCAGGTAGACGAACACGTGTCAGCCCAGTAAGTCCCGTAGGATGTCATTGACTAATGCTTGGAAGACAGCAGGTGCGTTAGTGAGGCCGAAAGGCATGACAAGATATTCAAAGTGTCCAAGGGGAGTGTTGAATGCTGTCTTCCATTCGTCCCCTTCTCGAATGCGGACCAGATGGTAAGCGTTGCGTAGATCCAATTTGGTAAAGATGGTGGCATCGTGCAGAGGGTGAAAAGCGGAGTCAATCAATGGCAGTGGGTACTTGTTCTTGACCGTGATGTTATGGAGTTCTCTGTAATCGATGCAGGGACACAAAGAGCGTCTTTCTTCTGGACAAAAAAATCCAGCGCCCACGGGTGAAGAGGAGGGACGAATAAGACCATTGGCTAGGCAGTCCCTAATGTATTTCTCCATGGCCTCCTTTCCGGTCTGGAAACATTGTAGAGGCGGCTTGAGGGGAGTGTGGAACCGGGTAGCAGCTTGATCGCGCAGTCATAGGGTCTGTGAGGAGGAAGCGTCTGTGCCTGCGTCTTGGAAAAGACTGTACCCAGGTCGTGGTAAGGGGGTGGGCACATTCTCCAGGGAAGGCTTGGAGACTTGGGGTGGAGTGGGTGCGCCCTCTGCTGGTACAGGTGCGGATCGCAGCCATGACTGGTGACACTCACGGCTCCAGGCTTGAATTCGACTAGAACTCCAATCGATGATGGGATTGTGTTTCTGTAGCCAGGGTAACCTAAGAATGAGCAGATCGTTGGGAGAGCGGATGATGTGAAACTGAATGCTTTCGTGATGGTTGCCCGAAATGACCACCTGGATAGGTTCCGTGATGTGAGTCATGCAGCAGAACGTCTTGCCATCCAAAGACCGAGCACTCTCGGGGTGAGGCAGTGGAAGGATGGGAATGTCCAGTTCCTTGACCATCACTTCATCAATGAGGTTGGCGTCAGCTCTGAAGTCCACTAACGCATTCACCTGGATCTCTCTTTCTGGGATGAGCTGAGTGATCGGTTCCTGATGCGCCAACTCGTCCTGGAGTGCCTCGTTTAAACTGGCCAGGAACAGGTCCGCTAGAGCCTCATCATTCCAGTGGGTAGCAGCAGCGATAGTGCGGAAGTCGATCAAATGGTCCACGGCGCTTTTCCTGCCTTGGCGAAGGGCGATCAGACGCTTGGAAGGTTCTTGGTTGCTGGATGCGTGCTGGAAGACTTTTCGGATCTCCTCGGCGAAGGCAGGGTAACGAGGAGGGAGTGAACCCCTGGACCACACAGCAGTAGCCCAGTCCAAGGCTCTCCCCTTGAGCATCCCCATCACATAGCCAATCCGGCGCTCGTCATCGTGATAGGTTTGCGGTTGCTGCCGGAACACGAAGTCACACTGTAAAAGGAACGCCTTGCATCTCTCCGGTTCTCCCGACAAATCTCTCCGGGGGGGGATTGTTGTGGCTCCCGGAATTGCCAGATTCCCGTGGGGTTGGAAGGTGGAGGTGTAGGCGGCTTAGCAGGTTGTTCCAAGAGGCGTGGCTGAACCGCGATGGCGAGTCTCCTCATCTCAGCGCACAGCTCCCTCATCTTCATAAAACGTGGCATGAATACACTGAAACGTGACATTATTTGTATTTTTTACTCTATATATTTTATTTTGTATCTATTCTTATTACTTTTTATATCTTATTTGTAT
Organism: Aldrovandia affinis; assembly: GCA_029706075.1. Lineage (NCBI taxonomy): Eukaryota > Metazoa > Chordata > Actinopteri > Notacanthiformes > Halosauridae > Aldrovandia > Aldrovandia affinis. The sequence goes on from JAINUG010000069.1 coordinate 4,465,204, forward strand.
CATACGTATATTCACTTATTTGTATTTTCTTACCTATTCTCCTTGTTCTGTATTTTCTATGCTCTGTGTAAAGCACTTTGAATTGCCATTGTTGAAATGTGCTATATAAATAAACTTGCCTTGCCTTGCCTTATGCATTGAGTTGCTGCCACATGATTGGCTGATTAGATAATTGCATAACGAGCAGGTGTACAGGTGTACCTAATAAAGTGGCCACTGAGTGTATGTAGCACATAAAGAATTTAGCTTCATGACTTTAGTATTTAGCTTGGTATTTACACTTATCCCATATCCATCACAACCTGAAAACATCACAGTATTTTATAAGCTTTTGTGAGTGTATTTTAAACAAATATTATCTTTAAAAAAACCTGAATTTTATGCAGTCATTCTTATCTGTAAACTTGTGCTTCTTAGTGGTGCCTGCTCTGAAGTTGGTAGCTAGTTTGTCACAATGGTTTGTGTTGTTACGTGCAAAACATCTCGCTCTAGTGTGCATTTTAATTTGCCAGTTTATAAAATGCTATAGTGTTTATCTGAATGAGCTTCATTCATTCCACATATTAAAGTCTGACATTTTGGAAACAAAATGCAGCATGTATGCTGACTTTCCAGGGATCCTCTATGTTTAAGCTCTCGTCAGAAATCATGGAGTTCCACCAGAACTTTCTCTTAAGAACCGCCAGGGTGCAGCCGGGATGGCAAGATATGAGGGAGGAATGAGCCCATTGGAGAACCTGCGTCCAAGCAGCTGAGGGAACGTAAAGGCGTCTGCCAGGATAAGACCTGGGATCGGGCTCCCCTCGCAGAGCCCTCTGGATCACAGCCTCGATTTTCCACGTCACCGATGCTACAGTGCATGACAAAGGGAGGATGTTCTCGGGCGCCTCTTGCTCGGAGCTGGTGTCAAATGGCCAGGACAGGGCATCCGGCTTGACATTTTTTTAACCAGGGCGATAGGTAAGCGAAAAATTGAATCTGCCAAAGAACAACGCTCACCTAGCTTGGCGAGAATTCAGTCTCTTAGCAGTCTGAAGGTAAGCTAGGTTTTTATGATTGGTCCAAACGACAAAGGTTTTCTTGGACCCCTCCAGCCAATGCCTCCACTCCTCCAGTGCTAACTTGACTGCGAGGAGATCTCGGTTACGCACATCGTAATTTCTCTCGACAGTGTCTGTGTGGGAAACACATTTCTCTGCTTTAACAAACAGTTTGTTCTCCAACGGGCTTTGGAGAACCTGCTGTACATGGGACTCATGTTCCTTGACATTGGTGAAGTAGATCAAAATGTCATCCAGGTAGACGAACACGTGTCAGCCCAGTAAGTCCCGTAGGATGTCATTGACTAATGCTTGGAAGACAGCAGGTGCGTTAGTGAGGCCGAAAGGCATGACAAGATATTCAAAGTGTCCAAGGGGAGTGTTGAATGCTGTCTTCCATTCGTCCCCTTCTTGAATGTGGACCAGATGGTAAGCGTTGCGTAGATCCAATTTGGTAAAGATGGTGGCATCGTGCAGAGGGTGAAAAGCGGAGTCAATCAATGGCAGTGGGTACTTGTTCTTGACCGTGATGTTGTGGAGTTCTCTGTAATCGATGCAGGGACACAAAGAGCCGTCTTTCTTCTGGACAAAAAAAAATCCAGCGCCCACGGGTGAAGAGGAGGGACGAATAAGACCATTGGCTAGGCAGTCCCTAATGTATTTCTCCATGGCCTCCCTTTCCGGTCTGGAAACATTGTAGAGGCGGCTTGAGGGGAGTGTGGAACTGGGTAGCAGCTTGATCGCGCAGTCATAGGGTCTGTGAGGAGGAAGCGTCTGTGCCTGCGTCTTGGAAAAGACTGTACCCAGGTCGTGGTAAGGGGTGGGCACATTCTCCAGGGAAGGCTTGGAGACTTGGGGTGGAGTGGGTGCGCCCTCTGCTGGTACAGGTGCGGATCGCAGCCATGACTGGTGACACTCACGGCTCCAGGCTTGAATTCGACTAGAACTCCAATCGATGATGGGATTGTGTTTCTGTAGCCAGGGTAACCTAAGAATGAGCAGATCGTTGGGAGAGCGGATGATGTGAAACTGAATGCTTTCGTGATGGTTGCCCGAAATGACCACCTGGATAGGTTCCGTGATGTGAGTCATGCAGCAGAACGTCTTGCCATCCAAAGACCGAGCACTCTCGGGGTGAGGCAGTGGAAGGATGGGAATGTCCAGTTCCTTGACCATCACTTCATCAATGAGGTTGGCGTCAGCTCTGAAGTCCACTAACGCATTCACCTGGATCTCTCTTTCTGGGATGAGCTGAGTGATCGGTTCCTGATGCGCCAACTCGTCCTGGAGTGCCTCGTTTAAACTGGCCAGGAACAGGTCCGCTAGAGCCTCATCATTCCAGTGGGTAGCAGCAGCAATAGTGCGGAAGTCGATCAAATGGTCCACGGCGCTTTTCCTGCCTTGGCGAAGGGCGATCAGACGCTTGGAAGGTTCTTGGTTGCTGGATGCGTGCTGGAAGACTTTTCGGATCTCCTCGGCGAAGGCAGGGTAACGAGGAGGGAGTGAACCCCTGGACCACACAGCAGTAGCCCAGTCCAAGGCTCTCCCCTTGAGCATCCCCATCACATAGCCAATCCGGCGCTCGTCATCGTGATAGGTTTGCGGTTGCTGCCGGAACACGAAGTCACACTGTAAAAGGAACGCCTTGCATCTCTCCGGTTCTCCGACGAATCTCTCCGGGGGGGGATTGTTGTGGCTCCCGGAATTGCCAGATTCCTGTGGGGTTGGAAGGTGAAGGTGTAGGCGGCTTAGCAGGTTGTTCCAAGAGGCGTGGCTGAACCGCGATGGCGAGTCTCCTCATCTCAGCGCACAGCTCCCTCATCTTCATAAAACGTGGCATGAATACACATACATTATTTGTATTTTTTACTCTATATATTTTATTTTGTATCTATTCTTATGACTTTTTATATCTTATTTGTATCATACGTATATTCACTTATTTGTATTTTCTTACCTATTCTCCTTGTTCTGTATTTTCTATGCTCTGTGTAAAGCACTTTGAATTGCCATTGTTGAAATGTGCTATATAAATAAACTTGCCTTGCCTTGCCTTATGCATTGAGTTGCTGCCACATGATTGGCTGATTAGATAATTGCATAACGAGCAGGTGTACAGGTGTATCTAATAAAGTGGCCACTGAGTGTATGTAGCACATAAAGAATTTAGCTTCATGACTTTAGTATTTAGCTTGGTATTTACACTTATCCCATATCCATCACAACCTGAAAACATCACAGTATTTTATAAGCTTTTGTGAGTGTTTTTTAAACAAATATTATCTTTAAAAAAACCTGAATTTTATGCAGTCATTCTTATCTGTAAACTTGTGCTTCTTAGTGGTGCCTGCTCTGAAGTTGGTAGCTAGTTTGTCACAATGGTTTGTGTTGTTACGTGCAAAACATCTCGCTCTAGTGTGCATTTTAATTTGCCAGTTTATAAAATGCTATAGTGTTTATCTGAATGAGCTTCATTCATTCCACATATTAAAGTCTGACATTTTGGAAACAAAATGCAGCATGTATGCTGACTTTCCAGGGATCCTCTATGTTTAAGCTCTCACTATACATTGACTCTATTAACAACTAATGATTTATTATCTTGTGATGTATATCTTAAATAGTCAGGCAATTACATTACATGACATGATGCAGTCTAATTGAGTAATGGTCAGACATAAAGAAGGCTAATGACTGTATTGCATGCAGTAGTCCAAAGTCTATTGGCCATCAATGATCTTAGGTGGTGTTGTTTAGGTGGTGCCTTGAAATCTTTAGTCAGAATTGATGCTGATAAAAAAAAGTTTGATATCCAGATAAGATCAGTGATGAATAATCATAAAAAATTCAGTTGCTTGTGCAGTGTTTTTTGGTCAGACTAAAAACATTCTCTTTGACTAATTGCAGTCGAGCATTTTGGCATTACAGTTATAGCAAAATGTACTGAGCAGTCCAGAAAACCTTGAAACCGCATTTCAATAATGGTTCATTGGTTATCGCAACCACAGATCACTTGATGAAAATAATATGTGATTACATAGCAAACAGGATCATCCTTGGTAAACTCAAGCTACCTGTTTTATGATAGTGATCTTACAGATTGGATATTATGACCAATATTTATCAATGATAACATTTCACTGAGATACACATTTAGAGGCAGGAGATATTGCTCAACTTTTCAAGGGCATCTGATTGTAAGTTGTTCACAAATAACTGGAAAAAGGTATTTAGATTTCAGTGGAGCTGTGAATATCTCTGTAGATTTAACACCAGGGGTCTGGAGACCTCTAGCAAAAAGGATTGATTTGATTAACCCACTTATTGAGCGATTATGAGAAATAGACCTTGTTCTATGTGCCTAGTCCAGCCTCAGCCAGAATGCTTTCTGCACCATTGAGAGAGTCCTTCTCAAGGAGAATGATCAGATAAATATGGCCAAAGAAATCAGTTATAGGAAGCAGATGAAGCAGACCACCAGAGACCACATCGGCCAAAGAGCCCATTAAAATGATAGATAGGATTCCTGTAATTCCTACAGATTAACAGATATATACACAATTACATTTTCCATGCATGCAATACATGCAGTAAATGGACATTTATGTAGTACATTTCATGGCACATCAAAGAAAAATACTCCATACATTAAAACTAAACCTGAAGTGGACCTACAATGCAACACCTTCCCTCCATAAAAAACATGTGAGGGATAAAGCATCATTTAGGAGAGTGATTGTAATTGGTGGGGTAACAGTCTAGGATAATGTTTAATTGGATCTCCCGGAGTGAAATTGGCCTCTCTTGAGTAGCATTAGATATATAAAAAAGCATGTCATAAACTGAGATGTGCACCAACAATTAATCAGAACAATTACTTGCGAATAGGTGTGTTATCAATTAATATTTAGAATCATTGACTATTCCCAGCATCCTCTATTTCCACCATAGACATTATGTCTCTGCGGCACAATAATTACATTTTATGACTATAAAATCAGTAGGAATTGTAAAATGGCTCTGAATAAGGTTGTCTGCTATGCAATTATGTAACATGTGTCAACAGCAGGGCATTTATGATTCCCATTTTACAGGTCCACCCTTCACAGCCCTGCTCTACTGGTTCAAAACAAAAAGAGGAACGATGGCTGTGGATAATGGTGTGGGCACCGACATCTGCTTAATTCAATATTCTATTATTTTCACAGAGGATTTGAGTGGATTGAAAATTGCTTTTGAGACAGAATACAAAGAATACCGGTATGAGGGATCCAGACATGACTGTTACTCTTTGTATTCTGTCCAAAAGGAAAAGGCAAGATTGTTTTATGGGAGGTACTAAATAATAATTGTGAAATTTGAGAAAGACCTGAATATAATAATTGACCAAAGTCTATTTGGATCTGAACTAGGGCTGTGACAGTATGACATTTTCATGGTATGATAATCGCACTACTCAATATCGCGCTTTTCGGTATATGACGGTATTAGTTTTTAAGTTAAAAAAATTAATTCTAGACCATAAAGAAAACATAATGAGTGTTTCATAAAAAATATAAAGGGGGCTGTGAATCCATATAACTTGTTTGAGCCCATGCAATCTGGTTTCTGGTTTCACAGCACTGAACACCCTCCTAAAGGTCCTTAATGACCTCATATTTGACCTCAGATCTGAGTGCAGCCTTTGACAGTTAATCATGAAATATTACTCCTAAACTGCTGAATCTGGGTATTGGGGGCACTGCACTTAACTGGCTCTGTTCCTACCTCACCAACAGGAAGCACATCTCTCTTAACCGCCACTCCTCTGACTCTGACATCTGACTTCCTCTTGGACAGTTCCTCCGCCACTTCAACCTGGACTTCCACTACTATGCTGTAGGGACATGTACCGCATGACATTTTAGTGAAATGGATTTTATTTAATTATCGGCTCCATATTATGAGGTCAATCGTACCACGTTGAACCTCCACTTTTCTCTGGAGCGATTTGGGGAACATGATCCGGACAAACAATACAATACAATACATTACGTAAATACAGACACCATAGGCCGCGGACATTGCGTTTGCCCTACTTTGTAACAGCCATATAGGAGCCAAAGGGCTTAACCTCTAGAACCCACATCATAGACAACTAATTCCATGGCGAGCCTGGTACCCCGAGGTTTCAAGACTTGAAGCATTCACTGCCTGACTACAGTACAGCTACTGGGACATTCTAAGTCTAAGCGAAGTTCAGTGGCATCAGAACTTAGAGCATTCGCTGCCGGCATGCAGCTACTCTACATTGTAAGTTCTACAGAGTAGTGTTATCGGGACTCGGCGCATTCGCTGTCTGTATGCAGAACAGCTAAATCAACATTCCAAGCCCGCTACCCTAGATCCGATGCAGGACTAACTCGTCAGCGCAGAGGGACAGAACCGGACAGTCCGTGTGGCCTCGCTCCCGGCGTGTGTTACAAGCTTCCCTTTCTAGCGCTAAAAGGGGAAGAGGACATAGGTTGGAACAATGATTTGCACACATTTTGCAATGTTCAAACCTGAGCAATATGTCACAAAACCGACATTACACAATACATAACAGAAAACATACGAGACAAGGCAGTATAACAAATTCCTTAAACAGAAAACTAGAACGCAGGGTGCCCGGAGCCTTCGTTAAGCGAATGAACTCCCCGAGCTGCATTCGGACAATGCCTTTATACACCTCTGACCAGCCTTCAAATGATACCCCAGCTGTTGGTTATTCTGACAAAAGACTAATTGCGGGTTTTGCAAGGCTAGCAGAATGGCGAGTGCCCCAACGAGTACATTACGTGTTATATGACTGTCCCAATCTTCCTGTTGGTAGTCGTAAAGCTACTGTCGGTGGCCAGAAATCGTGTTATTCCAGCCAACCGTGGGGAAACTGGTTCCCAGGGTGTTACCAGATGTCGGGCTTATAACAGTTGCAAAACCCTTAATGGACATGACATGACGCAGGGGAAAAGACACAGTAATTCTGCTCACTAGAACCTATTACATATGTACAGTGTATGACACGTATAGTAATTCTGCTCACATATTACTGTATGACACATACAGTCAGGGCATGCTGCAATCATGTTTATGGTGGCAATTTCCCGTTTCAACCAATGGGTTCACCAGATGACAGAACTTAGTGCAGGGGGGGGAGAGGGGCTGGCCAACTAACATCTTAGAGCCAGTCCATTCCAACCCTACAATGCCGATGATACCCAGATTTACATCAGCACTAACTCCCTCCATAACCCACCACCTCCTGCCTTTTAGCAGTAGAAGCCTGGATGAAATACAACTTCTAAATGGTGACAAAACTGAGCTCCTCTTCATTTGCACCACATCAGCCCTGTAAAATCTGAGACTTGGACCCTGACCCTGTCCATTGATGGAATTGTCTCCCCTTCCCCACATTCACACAATTTTAGTGTTATTCTCAACTCCACCCTATCATTGGGCGTCCACATCAGCTAAATTATTCAACGTCCAATCTACAGACATAGGCTGAGCTACCATAACAAATACTAAATCCTATAAAATTGACATGTAACAATCACAAAAGAGATGAAATGGAAGAAAATGATAGCAGACTAAGTTTGTCTCTCTCCCAATGCAAACACACGTAGCTGAGGTGTGAGCTGGAACCAGAATGTGCAATTTGGTGACTTTGTTAATGCGCACATATGAATATAAGGTTATCTGAAATCACATGAGAATGTTTTGTGAATATTGTAAATTTCCCCCCACGTTGAGGCAAATCGTCCAATCCCTGGGCAACTTGCAAGCGTTACAATTAAGCTAAAAACTATTTCACCACAGCTTGTGGTTATTCAATGCACGGACATGAAAGACTGAAGCCAGCAGGCCATCCATCGCTACCGTTCAGTAAGATACACCTGTTAAATAAATATATTGTGGCAAGCATGCATTGAGTGGTGTATCAAGGAAGGAGTCCGAGTGATAATTATCCATGCTCCATACACCGCACAGCTATGGATAATATCAGTAGCAAGCATCCGTGTTCCATACACCGCACAAATTAAATTAGAAGAAAAGAAACATTGTTTTTTAAGTTGGAAAGCCTACAAATAAGGAAAAAAGAGATGGCAAAATACAACACTTTCTTTTAACAATGTAGGTCTCAAAATCTGAACTCAAATCATGAAAATAACAAATTAATGTGCGCCTTGTTTTAAACCTCTGATTTGTCGCCGCCAACTTTTCCACACCTCCAGGTGGTTTGTGATGCACAAGCAAATCGCTCTCCTCTTTGAAAAGCGCTCCTGGCGCAGCCAACGTCTCAAAACTGTCATCCATGTCAGGAAATTGCCAATTTGCTGTCATAGTCGAAATTGGCACACTGGCACACTGGTATTTAAAGAGATAGAAAATAGGTGTTCTGATTGGCCACTATGAAACCAAACCCCCACCACACCCACGTGTATTTTAAAAAAAGTTAATCCAACCTCTTTTACAACTGCGCTGGAGGTGCACTATCGTCCTAAGTCACGAAATTACAGAAATTGCGTTAAACGCGCCCTTTGTCTCACCGTCCTCACTTCGCGTCGGAGTTACCGACACCTTCCTGATTCACCAAATTAGGGCCCTTTAAGTGTTTGGAGGGGGGTTGGCTCCCTCACTTCTTAGCCCATGCATGATTAATTTACAATTTGGGGGAAGATCCAGCAAAAGCTAGGTTCAGACCCCTTTTTATATTTTTGTTTTGGGTCACTTAATACCAAAATATATATTTTCAAGGTTGCCATTGATATGCTCCTCGCATGTTGATAATTGTGGCGATATCAAAAATCAATAAGGCCACGGGAAGCCAGCTTCTTTTATACAGAGATGTTGGTTGAGCTGATATTTGGAGAGGCATAATATGCTCAAGAACATTGCTAATAAGTGACAAGGTCAATCATACCATGTTGACCTCCGCTTTAATCTGGACCCTGAAGTTGTGGTGTGTGGCAATAGCTTCCCAAAGCTACATACCCAAGTACCCTGGCCTCACTCACAGAACAGTAAATCTGCCAATGATGGCCCCACTTTGTCTGCCTGTGTAGGATGACTAAAAGGCATGTCCCCGACACTCCCAGAAGATCCCCCAACCTGAGATGCACAACCAGCTTTAAAAAGAAGGCTGAAATAAGACATGCATTCATATTCATATCCAGCTGATTCATCTACTGAAATTCACTTCTGTCTGGTATCAGTTCCAGATCACCCAATAAACTCAAAATAAATAAATAAAACTCAGCAGCCACACTCCTCACCAACACCAGGTGCTAGAAACATATTACCCCTCTCCTGACATTCACTGGCTCCCTGTCAAATGTCAAGATCACATACAAAATTCTTAAACTGACATACAACGCACACCATCACCCCAACCTATTCAACCTCTTGCTCCCCTATCATCTCACCCAGTCACTCAGGTTATCTACTGTTGGCCAACCTATCACCCCTAAATCCAACTTCCATAGTTTTAGTGACAGAGAATTTTCCAAGGTGGCACCTATACCGTCCACCCCCTCCCACACACACACACACACATTTTTACATTTTACATTTTAAGCATTTAGCAGACGCTCTTATCCAGAGCGACTTACAAGATGTGCATAAGTATATGGTAGGAACAATCATAGTTCACGCATAGTTATCAAACCATTCAGTGAGCACTCGTAGCTAGCTAGCACAGACTAAGGATGCTCAGACGCTCAGATGCACACACACACACACCCACACACAGGGGTAGACAAAATAATGGAAACACTAAACTATATGAATATTGATTCTTTAAAGAGTTGAATGTTTTCTAGTGGGGTATTGGACCATTCTTAAGAGGGAAAGCCCCCAGTTCTTTGAGCGATGAAGGCGGTGGAAATGTATTCTGCACGCTACATTCCAGAACTTCCCATAAAGGTTCAATGATATTTAGATCTGGTGATTGGTGAGGCTGTGGAAGGTGTTTGACTTCATTTTGGTGTACATTAAATTACTCTTGAATCCATTTAGCAGTGTGTATGAGGCCATTATCGTCTGGGAATATGGGAACGTCTTGAGGAAACTGGCTTTGTATTCCTTGGCCATAACTCTACCATGCAGAGTAATAATCTGACTTAATAGATCCCACTACATGGCTGCCTATATCATCACAGGTGCACCACCATGTTTAAAAGTTGGGAAGAGGCAATGTGGGTTGAAGGCTTCTTTTGGCTTTCTCCAAACATAAACCTATCCAGTTGTAGGAAAGAGTAAAAGACATCTCCCCAGACTATATTGTTTTTTTTCCCATTGCGAAGAAGTCCAGGTTTTATGATCATTACACCAGGTTATGCATTGTTGCAAATTGGCCTTATTTACATGTGGTTTCCAAATGGCAGCCCTACCATAAATATCAGATTTGTGAAACTCATGGTGTACAGGTTTTTTTAGACAGGGTCACAGAGGTTTAGATTCAGTTCTGTGGTCATTTTTGAGCCTTTTGTTTTCTGGTTTTGGCCACTATCCTGTTAAATGTCCATCTATCCCTGTCAGTGAGCTTTGATTTGCATATTCCTCTTTTCTGATGCAGTTTTTCTTGTTTGGCGTATGCTGTCATGATTTTTGACACTGTTTAAATTAAATAATTTTGCTGTTTCTGTGACTGACTGGTTCTGTGATGTGTATGGAATTCAGGCACTAACTATCTAGTCTCTTTCAAAGTCTGTTAGGTCTCTCATGTTGCTTTAGAAACTCACATATTAAAGTGTTGACTTTAAAATGTATTTTATAGAAGAAACACATTGGATACTAGTATTGACATTAGTATGAAATACATTAGACTCATTTTTAATTGCGATTTAGTTACTTTCATGTACAAATCCTTTTTCATTTGGTGTTTCCATTATTTTGTCTATGCCCTGTACATTCATTCATATGCCCTCATCTGCTCAGTGTATTTTTTAATATATATGTTCCCTTGTTTTTTGGTCTTTTCATTTGCTTTTCTCTATTGTTTTGTCTTAATGTAACCTTGTAAAGTGTCTTTGGGTCCTTTACAAGCGCTCTATAAATTAAATGTGTTATTATTATTATAACATATAAGGGCAGACAGGTTTTCTCCTATTTAGTTTAAAATATATTCATTTTCTTTTGTTGTCCTTAGATAAAATAGAAGTCATAGGGTTTATAGAAGCAAGGGTTTCTGACTACTGGTTACTGACTAGTCCAGCACTGATCACTGGTCTACAAAACAATTTTTTTTCTTTCTTGCATGGACTTTGGAAACTGGTTTTGGCTAATTTTGGGCTGCTGAATCCAAATCTATTCATTTGCTATCCATATTCATGGATTTTACTAAAGTTGACCATCCAGTCTGGCAATCTTGGTGGGGATAAAACAGCAAAAGCTTGATTATTCGCACCAAAACTACTTCATTTAGGGCCTTAAAATAATTGTACAAATGTTTTAAGTCATAAAAACATGTTTTACATAAGTTTATGTTTTTTTGTGATTTGCAGCTGTTAAGACTCTACCTAGTTTTACAATTAAATATTGTAATTGAAGTAGGTACCTTTCCTTGTAAACATGTTTGCATCTATCGATCTTCTAATGCAACAGTGTTTTTCAACTTCGAGTGTAAAATTGCTGTTTTCTCAAAAATAAAGATTTTTCATAGTTCAAAAACCTGATGTGATAGACAAAAACTAATGCCAGATTTGGATTCAGCAATCAAAAGTTAGCTAGACGGATATGACGGAATTCAGAGGAACATGGCCAAACAAATATGTATTACTATTACTGTATAACTATTATTTAACCTATTTTTACATAGCAACGTTTCAACTTATAAATAAAATCAATACCAACTGCATTTTTCGTTTGAAAACCGAGTGTTGCCTAAGTTCACGCCGCGCATCTATTGCCAGCGCCTCCAAGCCGCGGCAGCACAGACGGTGCCTGACATCCGTGAACGTCCCATCGGTCACAAGACCAAGTAGTTCCTGCGAATCACATGACAGTCCGGGAGTCTCCTGACTCGCTTCTCCCGATTGTTTTCTCGTTCGGTTATTATTGCTGGAATAAGATGGCGGCGGAGAGGGAGCCTCCACCGATGGGAGAATCAGGACATACCGACTTCAGGGAAGTGGAAGAGGCTGAGGATCTCTTTGTCAGCACAGCCTCAACGCTCGAGGTGAGAACAACATCACATTAACGAGATTGTATGGCTACGGATGATCAGTCAACATATGCATCACCATTGGCTGTGGATGCTCAGAGAAAATTCCAAAGATAACTTCATTTTCCTGACTGACACTTTTCAGTTGATGTTCAACCTGTCTTGTTAATTTGCTTAGTTATCTAAGTAGCTATATTGTAATACCGCACGAGGTTTCGGAGTGCATTACTTTTCACAAAACAATTTGCGATTACTAGGCAGGCTATCATTAGTATCATTTTCGATAGGCAATTGCCAGCTTCAAGTACGCATGTGTGAGGGAATAACGTTTCTGTAAGTCTGCTGTTCCACTTCCTGGTGGATAATATGGAATATGAATAATAATTGGGGAGACAAATAACACATTGCCACGTACATGAAAAAACATGCTTCTGGATGTAACATTGCTCAATATGTAGCTCTCATTTATCGTATTCAGTATCGATCTGGCTGCATTTTCAACTCTTGACTGTCCCCAGAAACCTGCGGACTGAGTTGCCTTTTCTTGTCGTTATGAATTATTAATCTTGCGTGATGTATATACTTACTATTGGATGCACACATATATATTTCCAGGTTCAGAATTAACTAGCATTTAGTGAATGAAATATACATTTTAAAATTGCAAGCTAAGTTGCTAGTTAGATGAACAGTTGCCCTGTGTACATTACTTTTATGATTAATGACTTGAGTCAAGGGCCAGGTGTCTGCCTAATTCCCAATTGCAGGGTCAGCAGGTAAAGTATCTACTAACCTTTTTTAAGAGTGTACAGCAGCTACAGTTATCTGTGTTAGGTTTTAAACTATCCATAATCACTCTCACACCCTTTTGATATTTATTAAACTAAAACCCTTCCAACATTGTAGTGAATTGCCTGAATTACACTAACTAATGCACCAGAGCCATGACTCATCCAGGAGTCCATGACTTCCTATCAGTCTTTCAGGGTACATGCCAGGTGAACTTTTTTGGCTTCTTTTTAGCAGGATTATAATGATTGTTTTTCTGAAAAGTCCCCTGCTCCTCAGTTTTATTTGTCCTTTTCGGAGAAAATTCTACAGGCTACCTTAAGTCACATTTGATCTCAACTGCATTAAAGGCAATCAAAGGCATTGATTGAGTGGATCACAGGAGTATCTCTTGTGCTACAAATTGTCTGAAGTAGGCTACCTGCTTTACTAAATGTAAACGGGCTTGCTTTTGCTCTCAGATAGGGCCTGTGAACCATATGAACAATTATTAACTAAGCCTTCATAGGTAACCTGTGCACTTGCTTCTTGTTTTGCTTTTTGTGCTGTTGTATTCCTCTGTCCATTTTATAAGCAGACTCAGACTAATCTGCATTTTCTTGTTACCCTGTTTAGTCAACGTTCAGTAGTGGTATCACTGTGGAACTGCTGAACAACACTTTCTGAACACATACTTTCTGACACGCCCTTGCATTATAAGGACTGACTCCCACTTTTCTGACACTCATCATCACCATTACTGGTCATGTGTTCCCCTTCCCTTCCATGTTTATGGTTGGGGAGTGTTCACTGTAAACATGGTCTTTGAAAACAGTGTTCCATAATGGAGTGAAATGTGGTAACTGTACACATTAACCAAATCGACCTTTGACACCGTTAGCTCAGCTCCTGGACCAAATCTAGAGGATGACCCTAAAGCATTTAGCCAGCCCAATTTGACCCTATTTGCTTTTCTATAATGGGGTTTCGTGTGTTGCCCTGATTAATAACTCAAGGCTGTTGCACATTTCGGTCCAGGTAGGTCAACTTAGAGTCCATGACACCACTCTCCACAAGAACAGACGAGAGTGACATCTGAAAACAAGTTTGGATTGTTTTTCCTTCTCTAACCCTGTCCAGGTCACATATCTAAAGACATACATTGAATTGGGCTGAAATTAGTTGCAGATTACTCCATACTCCGGGTTCTCACATGAAAATCTGCTTGCATTAAAGTGCTTGCAGGTTTTTATTGAGAGATCTTGGTGATCATCTTGGTAAAGCTTCATGGTTCATGTAAATTAGAAACCTTAGAAACTGATCCTGGAGCCAAATACACATTCCACTCAAAATGGTTGGGGTTTGGATTGGGGTTGAAAGAGCTGATCCTGAGACATTTATCCTCGGACATTGGGGCCATTGTTATACTGCTTTATTGATGGTCTGCAACACTTGTAGCCTACTGTATAGTTTTTATGGGTCCTTGAATTAAGGATATTGGGGCATTTTTGTATACTTTTTTCCTCACTACCGTGTTTTATTGAAATTGCTGTAGAAATAGTACGATCGGCCAATTTAGGGGAGTCTAGTTCTAATGGAAGAGTTTCCTCTCTCTTCTGTTGTCCTCAGGTGACCGAGTTGAGGAAATGTCTCTTTAGCAATCCTGCTTCCTTTCTTTATTTTTCTTTCCAGCTCTTCTATTGTTTCTGATAGATTAAAATATCCCTTTTTTCTGTTAGCATGGCAAAAACAAGAAGGACATTGGGTTGCTGTTTTCAGCTTGAACGAGTGATAATTGGAGAAAATGTCTTCATCTTGGCAGCAGATCATGGACTGCCTCGCCATGCTGTGTCCCAGGGATTTTGGCTTAATTATTTCACCAAGTGTTGTTGGATACAATATATCTGTGGGTGTCAAGTGCAAGCTTGCATGTATGAGTCACATGCTTTCTGATATGGCCCTCCCTTGTGTTCTTGAAATGTGGCAATTTTTCCCGCTCAGTCACTTGTTTTTAAACATTAAATACAGTGTATCCTGTAGAAATGTGCTGAGGTCAGCTGCTCAGGGACTGGAGCTGGGGGTGGCAATGGTGGCTTTCACTTTTTAAGCTTAGAAAACAAAAGGGACACAATGAAAGTTAAATTTTTAACTTTTTTCCCCCAATTCACCTAATTGGAGACAGTTGTGTTTACAAACAAACATACTATGGAATAGGTTATATGTGCCCTTACAATACATTTTTTTAATGGCATAACCTATTCAAAATATGAAATACAATATTATCAACTGATTATTGACCATTTGTTTTTCCTGACGACTTGGTTGTCTCAACAGGCTAAAAAAGAAAAAAAAGATTTTTCCAGTTTTTCTCCCAGTTTGGTTGCCAATTATACCCTCTATTTATTTCAATTCCTCACCCCCACGAGTCCGCCGCCCGTCTTCCGGGAGCGAGACACACATTCTTGCCCGATTGTTCCATGCCTTTTACCTTCTCCTCGACGGACTCGTGCCGGCTCACCCTCCCCCCTCCCCCGGAGGCGGACAGCCAAATGCCGCCTCCGATCGGGGCTGACAACCAGGGCCGGTCTGGTAGACCGGTTTCGAACCGCGTCCCTGACAGGCAGCGCACGCCACACCAAAGTGTGGCGCGCCGCCCTGTCTTTTAATGTCAATAATGAATTCCTGCCTCTCTGGTTGCATCACATTTTTAATTCTATAATAGCACAGTTTGTCATAGCACAGTTTATGCTCATATTCAGACCGGTCGTGCATTGTCCTTTCATACCTTACTAATGTCTTTGTGTTTCTTTTTGTCTCAGTCAAGTCCCTCGTCCCCGGAACCTGCCAGCTTGCCTGCGGAAGACATCAGCGCCAACTCCAATGGACCTAAACCGGCAGAGATCTTGCTGGACGATGAGCAAGAGGACCTGTTTGCTGGTAATCCTGCCCCCATTTAGTGTAGCTCAGCTCAGTCAATTCCCAGTATCAGCACACTGTTGGCAGTTTTTCACAAAGTTCTCATTCTCATGTACTGAATAACATAGATTCAGGGTATCATACAATAGAAACAAATGGAAGATACTGGACTGAAGGTCATGGCCAAAGTGAAGCTTTGACTTAAAATTTGCTATTTTTATCTTTCTTGTCTTGGTTGAAGAGTGGCACATAGCAGTTTCCCATTCTCTGATGACTGCTGCTGACTGCTATACTCCCTTCAGCTATTACACATGTTAAATGTTACCAGGCCTCCATTTGTTTAAAAAATAGCACATCAGTGGCCAAGGATTCTGTACAAAGCTTGACCAAGAAAGTTTAGTTCAGAACATTGAAGTCATGGCCTGCCCTGTGCCAGCCAGAAGATGATGGGCTCACCCCCCTTTTAGTCTGGTTCCTCCCAAGGTTTCTCCCTATGAAGGGAGTTTTTCCTTGCCACTGTTGCTTTAGGCTTGCTTTTTTTTGGGGGTCTAGGCCTGGCTTCCCTTCTGTTTAGTGTTTTGAGACAATACATTTGTGAAAAGCGCTATACAAATACATTTGATTTCATTTCATTTACCCCAAATGTCATCATTAACTGTTTCTTTGACGTGTTCGGTTTCTGATTGTGTATTAGCCTATTTATTTTCTTATCCTGAGCTGTTTACAGTTGTGCTCTCTGTATCTCACACAGCTTGACTTTTTATTAAAGCAGTTAAGGTAGCCTTGCTTTAGGATCCTCCCAGAACCCTAGCTAGGCTGTACTTACTACTAAGTGCCATTCAAGTAAGCAATGCGGACATTCTGGTCAATGATCTCACAATAGCTAAATTAAATTCACTTAATGAGATTGGATTTATTTTACACTGATTCTATATAAAAACACTAGATACAGTGTTTATTAATGTAGTGACAAAAACACAGTGGGCTCCTTTGCAGCTATTGTTAGTAGGACTTCATTGACCTCAATAACTAGTAGAAATGTCAGGAGTGTCCAACCCCTTACTTAATTAAAGGGACTACAAGCAACACCCAGTCTTTTAAAATATGTTATAATATTTTTAATTGAATTGCATTAACCTCTCTTATTAAACATTTCATACCTACTTTCAACTGAAATAATTAATGTAGAAATGCTAGACAGATCCATGAGTGGATGGTGATTCATTCTTAAATTAAGCTAATTAAATAAAAGCTTTTGTAATCCCATCATTTATGTGGTTTTGGCAAATGGTGAAATTGCATTTGCCATTTATATTGTCTTATATTATATTTGTGCAATTCAAGTACTTAAAAAAGCGACATCTTCAACTTGTCGTTGTATGTGCTTAGACCTAGAGTGAAGCATGACCGTATGTGCTGCCAGTAACGTTTGTGTGGAAATACGAGGCCAACTTCCAACCAAATTTATAACACTAATTGAAGCAATTAAGTTTAATTCAGGTTGAATTACCCAATTACTTACTTTTTACTAGTCTAAATATTTAACTTTGCAAGGTCACAGCCTGAAGGGGGAATTTCAGTAACAAAACAGAAATGTAACCTAGATAATTGCTAAATTTAGCAGATCGGAGTAGCCTTGTGTATTTGTGTATTTTTTGTAGAATTTAACAAAGCAATACATAAAGCTATTAAAAGTCTTTATTATTAATTATCCAGCTGCATATTCTATTCTTTCTGAATTTTACAAGTTAAAGAACACAACACGTGAATGTGGTCCAAATCATGGTTGTTACATGGATCATTCTTTTTTTCCATTTTCCAAGTAGGACACATCTGTATTTCAGTCTCTTTCTCCTTTTCATTCTCTTATTACTGCTCCTAAAAAGTAGGACATTTTGTTTTAAAAAGCTTTGCTGGGTAGACCTACATCTGTTATACACAAACTCAGCAAATGGGTTCACCTTTTAAAAACGTCCCAAGAAACGGGACGTTTCCCTTTAATCTTCATGTATTTGTGTCCATGACCAAAATGTATTTAGCATGTGAGGACAAATTTTCTCCTCATTTTCAAAAAATATCCTCGGTCTGTATTTTGTACACTTCGTTGGCATTGTGTGCATGTGCTTTTTGCGACCCCGGTATGTTGCGTGTCTCAGTGTAGTGCCTTGCTGCACTTAACATCTGTTTCATTCACAAGTGTGTCTTTCTTGTCTGCGTTTCATTTCCGTTTGTGAATTGGGTGGCCTTGCCTTTGCATCCCTCCTCAGAGGCCACAGAGGAGGTGTCCCTCGACAGTCCAGAAAGGGAACCCATCCTGTCTGATGACCCCTCGCCCGCCATCACCCCAGTAACCCCAACAGCGCTGATAACGCCCAGGGTTGAACCCAAGATCATCTCTGTCCCTGCCATGTTCGAAAGATCCTTAGACGAGGTAAGACTTTCCATTGGCCCTACTTTGAAACAGCTGAAAACCGGTACAGTGAGTAGAATCCTGTGTCAAATATCAATTACGGATTGTTCTTTGTTAGAAGTGTTCTTGGAGGCATTTGGTGTCAGGGTTAGACCTCTGGATGTGTGCCCGGAGCATTGTGGGTGCAAACTCCTGATTGGATGCTTGGAAGAGCTCTTTAAAAATCCATCTGTTACTATGTTCTAGAATTTGTCAGAGAATTAAACGGCTTGTGCCAATTTGTATGAGTAATTTATGAGAGATTACTTAAATATTGAGAAAGCAAGTCTGTCCAGAGCACAATATTCTGTGTGTAGAAATGTTCCTGTTCATTACTTGCATATATACATATACACTATATGGCCAAAAGTCAGTGGACACCCCTACTAATTATTGAGTTAAGGTGTTTCAGCCACACCCATTGCCAACAGGTGCATAAAATCCAGCACATAGCCATGCAATCTCCACAGACAAACATTTAGAATTCAGAATGGTTCGTAAAGAGCTCAGTGTCAGCCACAAGTCAGTTAGTGAAATTTCTGCCCTACTAGATGTGCCCCGGGTCAACTGTAAGTGCTATTATTGTGAAGTGGAAACGCCTAGGAGCAACAACAGCTCGGCCACGAAGTGGTAGACACGCAAACTCACAGAGCGGGGCAGACGAGTGCTGAAGCGCATAGTGCGTAAAAATCACCTAACATCTGCTGCATCACTCACTACAGAGTACCAAACTGCCTCTGGAAGCACCATCTTCATGCCGAGCAGCTGCACACAAGCCTCACATCACCATGCGCAATGCCTAGCGTCGGCTGGAGTGGTGTAAAGCACGCCGCAACTGGACTCTGGAGCAGTGGAAATGTGTTCTTTGGAGTGATGAGTCATGCTTCACTATCTGGCAGTCTGATGGACGAATCTGGGTTTGGAGGATGCCAGGAAAACGCTACTTTCTGGAATGCATAGTGCCTACTGTAAAGTTTGGTGGAGGAGGGATAATGGTCTGAGGCTATTTCTCAGGGTTTGGGATGGGCCCCTTAGTTCCAGTGAAGGGTATTCTTAATGCTACAGGATACGAAGACATCTTAGCCAATTGGGCGCTTCCAACTGTGTGGCAACAGTTTGGGGAAGGTCCTTTGCTGTTTCAGCATGACTGTGCCCCTGTGCACAAAGCGAGGTCCATAAAGACATGGTTAGACAAGTTTGGTGTGGAGGAACTCGATTGGCCTGCACAGATTGCCCTGACCTCAACCCCATTGAACACCTTTGGGAGGAATTAGAACGCCGATTGCGAGCCAGGCCTTCTCGTCCAACATCAGTGCCTGACCTCACAGATGTTCTTTTGGCTGAATGAGCACAAATTCCCACAGACACACTCCAAAATCTTGTGGAAAGCCTTCCCAGAAGAGTGGCAGCTGTCATAGCCGCAAAGGGGGGTCCAACTCCATATTAATGCCCATGGTTTTAGAATGGGATGTCCCAACAAGCTCATATAGGTGTGATGGTCAGGTGTCCACTGACTTTTGGCCGTATAGTGTATATGGGCCATTCTACCGAATTGGTTCAAAGTCAGGTTGAAAATATTTTGAAATTTTGTATGTTTTATTCCCAAAACTTTGTCCGTATATATATTGTACCATATCTAAAGTACATATATCTAGTAAAAGTACCGTCAATTTTTATATTGTATTTTCAGAGAACTCTCCAAAAATTTACCGAAACATAGTAATACACTATAGTGTATTATTGTGTTTCCTTCCATTCTCTAAAGAGTATTTTTACACATTTTTCTTGAAGGTTTTCACAATTAAATCAATAAAATGACATTTTTACCAAATTTCAAAGTTCAATTTATACAATTAATCAAAATCTAAATGCAATCTTTCTCTGTAAAATGCATAACACTGATCATATTAATTTCAGAGTTAATGATTGATGAAATTGAACATACATTTAACCAATCAGTATCATTTTAGTTTATAACTCAATATACTTTATTTTTTACAAAACACCCAGTGTTTCAGTAGTGACTGCACTGTTTCGGTAGTGACCACAGTATTTTGTTTGCAAGGTTGTATCATATTCCCTCAACCTTATTGCTTAATCTTAACTCATAACATGCCTTATGTTGGGAATATTACAAACACAAATGTTTTGTGGTCAATAAAATAATTTTATTTTTGAAGACATAACAATTGTTCATCCATAACCATTTAGAGTACAAACATTACTTATCAATGGAAAATTATTACCTAAGTGGGTTCAGTAAAAGAGAAGAAGAAGAAAACATTGACAAATAACATTGATATTATGCTGTTGCTGTCAGGCTTCTGAACGCTAAATAATGTATCCTCTTGCGCACACACACACACACACACACACACACACACACACACACACACACACACACACACACACACACACACACACACACACACACCAAAACATCTATGCAAAGGTTTCAAAAGAGGTGTCAAAAGATTTCATCATCTCTCACTCAGTCAAAAATGTCCGCTAGCCGCGATGCTAATTTCCGCTATGTTAAACTCCATTGACTTATGCTAAAAATGTTAGCGATCTAAAAGTCCGCTATTTTTTGCTTTTGGGGTCTTTCAGGATGGACGGGGAGGTCCCTCCAAGGCAATGGTAAGGGAAACACTAAAAATAGATGATTGAACATTCCATTTTGCTAGCATAACTAAAGAATGCTAGCAAGCACATGGCTAGCAAACAGCTTTGAAATATTTTGCATAAAACCCCAAAAAGTTTACTTTATTGAAGAGAATATGTGTTCCATTTAAAGTTACACACTGATTTTCAGACTTTGGAACACATTTATTTCAAAATGATGGGATTTAACTACTTACCATTCCATTTTGTCACTACCAAACTTTACCATATGTTTCGGTAGTGACTGTTTCGGTAGTGACAATTCTAGCTAACTTTGAGCATAACTAAAGAATGCTAGCAAGCACATGACTAGCATACACATCTTTGAATAGGTGTACACACATAAAAACAATATTTTGCATAAAACCCCAAAAAGTTTACTTAATTGACCCTTCGCTAAACCACGCCTCAAAACGCAGACTGGCCAATCACAGCGCAGTATTTGACAGACTCCGACAGAGGTCCGACAGTTTTTTGCTGCCCTCCATTGACTTTGACGGGAAAATGTGAGATTTTCTTCATTTTCTAGCTGGTTTTGTGGATTTTTAGCTAATTATGGTTAAACGTTGTGCCTGGGGCACTTGTAACAGTGACACTCGTTACCCAGAGAGGTTGGAAGGAGATGTACGTTTTTTTTCCTTTACAAAACCAAAATCAAATCCTGAAAAGTGTTAGCCAGCTAAGCTAACGTGGCTATGGTCTGGATATACAGCTCCGGGTTGCAACGTTGGTAAAGTTAGACTAAATGTTAGCTTTGTTATTCGTGATCCGGCCAGCTTGCTAACGTTAAGATGTTACAGTCAAGCTCTAAAAAAACCTGTGGGTAACGTTACCTTGATGTCAAAATGTAATACTATTTTTTCATTACTATTTCAGCACTTTGTCAATGGGAAGCCCAGTCCCGAGTACCCAAATCTTGTGGAGGACTGGGCTGACACACTGCTGATATTTTTTGCTTTACAGAGGTCCAGGGTATGGAGCTACCTGTGGAGCTAACCAGAGTAATGTCGTTACAGCACACTATAGGCTACTAATGTTACGTTAGTTAGCTAATGCTAGCTAACTTACTACTGAATGTAACGTTATATAGGCCTACTGCTTTTGCTTTTTAATGATTGTAATAGTGAATAGAGACCTACCCAGCTTTACAGGAACAGTGTTGCTCCTTAATGTCGTTGTCCTCTGTCTCAATTGCCAGGTGATGCGGTGGTTCACCTTTACTCTGATCTGTAGGCTTTCGCTTCTATCTTAATTTTTTTTACGTCATTTTGTTGCTGAGTCAGTGTGATATCTTGAATATAACCTTCAAATGCATATTGTAGACCGTTCTGTCTGCTTCTATCTGAAATCGCTTTTTCTATTTTCCAAAAATGCCATGCTGGCTCCGAAAGCTTGACGGACTTAGCAACAATAACTAAGGGGGGCGTGGTTTAGCGAAGGGTCAATTGAAGAGAATATGTGTTCGGTGGTGACAACTCTTAAAGTTACACACCGATTTTCAGACTTTGGAACACATTTATTTCAAAAGTATGGGATTTAGCTACTTACCATGCAGCCATGAGGGACAGGGAGGCAGTGTCACTGCCTGGTCAAAAATGCAGGGATGTGGCTAAAAACCAGGCTCAGCCAATGGACTAAAACTCTTGTGTTTCGGTAGTGACATGAAAACTTGGGACAAGATTTTTTTAGTATAGTTTTTTTATTTAAAAATTAAACCCACAATAAATCTAAATCTTTCAACTTCTGTTTAAACTTAATCATAAAGATCTTTGAAATTACACCGTTGAACAAAATCTAAAAAATGTTTTAAGTGTTATTTACATACATTTAAATTTAGGGGTCAGGGTTTGGGACAGCTACTTCCCAATAGAAAGTACCCTATAAATGATGTTTTTTTTTAAATTTAGCTTATCACTATCTCATTTAATGCCTTGGGTTTAAATAGATCATGACATATTCTTAGTAAATATCTATGTCTGAATACTTAATTGTTTTGTTAAATAGTTTTTCTTGTTGTGCCCTATATATATATATATGTATACAGCTCTGGAAAAAATTAAGAGACCACTCAAAATTTTTCTTAAATCAGCATCTCTACATGTATGGCAGCCATTCCATTCCAGTGTCTGTTGAATTCCAACACAAGCACACCTCATTCTACTTAATGAAGTACTGATTAGGTGATCACCTGAACCAAATCTTATTTAACGAGGAAAAGTATAAAAACCACTGCTGTGGTCATCACTATCCTCTTGCAATAGGACCAGCTGGATGGCAAAAAAAAAAAAAAACTGCTAGTAGTACCTCAATCAATCAATCAATCTTTATTTTTGTATAGCGCCATTTACAAGCAGGTTGTCACACAGCGCTTCACAATTGGCATTTTCCAGAGGGAATAAAAAAAACAGAAAACCATTGGAGCCAATGTGGGAGACTGGAAAATTATTCCCTGACCCCTTAAAAGGCGGTTGAGATGAACTCCTGGAAAATGGTGGGATACAGAGAAAAACAAAACAAATAGTCCTTGAGGCTCATGAGGCTTAACAGACCACCGGAAGGGCATTCTAAGTGTAGGGGTGGGGTGGACCTCATCCCTCCAGATACCAGGGCAGGATGGAACCAGCAGCTAGGGTCCGGGCCAGCGGCATCCGGCTAACACATGGCAGGGGTGGGGGGTTGACTCTGGGGCAGGTGAGCTCCCGGCAGGTGTCACGAAGCCGGGGAGAAAAGAGGAAAGGTGCAATTATGACTATGATAAATATCACACCAGATCAGGGGAAAGAGTAGAGTGATAACACTTTTGCACCAGTAGAAGTAATCTAGGGCAGCATAACTAATTAGGTGAGTGGCACAGGGAGCACGCAGCCATGAGGGCACTCAGAGACCATCCCACCACATCATCAGCAGTCCTGATAGGGGCGGATCATCACTTATGATTGGTGAAAGTAAAGATAGCTCATTGCACCAGAAGGCTCTATTGCTACGCCCCCTCCACATCTGCACCTAATGACTATAAGAGAGACTAAAGAGATGTTTTTAACCTAGACTTGAAAATTGAGACCGCGTCTGACTCCTTCACAGAGACGGGTAGACTGTTCCAAAGTAAAGGAGCTCTATAGGAGAAAGCTCTGCCACCTGCTGTATTTTTTGATATTCTAGGGACTACCAAGTTGCCTGCATCTTGTGAACGAAGGGAACGTGGGGGATTGTAGGGATGAAGTAGATCTGTCAAATAAGAGGGTACAAGTCCATGCAACACCTTATAAATTAAGAGGAGTACCTTATAGTTTATAGGAAGCCAGTGAAGTGATGCTAACACAGGAATAATGTGCTCATACTTCTTTGTTCTAGTCACAATCCTTGCAGCAGCATTCTGTACGAGTTGTAGGCTCCTGAGTGAGGTATTGGAACAGCCAGACAGTAATGCATTGCAATAATCTAATCTAGATGTAACAAAGGCATGTACCAATTTTTTTGCATCTATTAATGACAGGAAGCCCCTAATTTTGGCAATATTCCTCAAGTGAAAAAAGGCTACTCTGGAAATGTTTTTGATGTGACTATCAAATGAGAAACCAGGATCTATAGTAACACCAAGGTCTTTTACCACCAAACTTGCAGCAACAGAGCAAACATCCAGATTAAGAGATAAATCAGATAACCCTCTTCTGAGGTTTTTGGGCCCCAAGACCAACATCTCTGTTTTATCAGTATTCAACAATAGAAAATTATCTGACATCCAGTCTTTTATGTCTTTAAAACAGGCCTCCAACTGTTGAACTGTCCAACTGAATTGTCCTTCACCATGTTTCATTGATAGATATAGTTTACAAATGACATCACCAAGTGGCAACATGTAAAGGGAGAACAATAATGGCCCCAAAACAGAACCTTGAGGGACACCATATTCCACCTTGATGAGAGCAGAGGGCTCACCATTTAACTGCACAAATTGATACCTATCTGACAGGTAGGATTTAAACCAGGAGAGGGCCTGTCCATGCAGTCCAACTAGGTTTTCAAGTCTGTTCAGAAGAGTTTGGTGGTCTATTGTGTCAAATGCAGCACTTAAGTCCAAAAGCACAAGAATAGAGACACATCCACGGTCAGCTGATATCAGTAAGTCATTGACAACTTTAATAAGAGCAGTCTCAGTGCTATAGTGTTGCCTAAATCCTGACTGAAAAGTTTCATAGATGTCATTTGATATCAGGAATGAGGTCAGTCTCTGAGCTACAGCTTTCTCTAGAATTTTTGAAAGAAAAGAAAGATTAGAAATTGGCCTGTAGTTCCTGAGATTTTCTGGGTCAAGGTTTGGTTTCTTTAAAAGTGGTAGTTTAATTACTGCCATTTTTTGACAATTTGGCATATAGCCTGATGAAAGAGACAGATGAATAATGTCTAGCATGGATTGCCCCATAACAGGAAGAAGTTCTTTAAGAAGTTTTGTTGGGATTGGGTCTAATTGGCAAGTAGATGGTTTGGAGGACATAACCAATTTAGAAAATTCTGTCCACACCAGAGCACTAAAAAACTCAAGAGTAGCCATAGGACCTCTGTCCTGGTAAGCCTGTGCTTTCTGATCAGTGTCCGCTACAGCAGAAGGTGCCATTTTAGTAATTTCATGTCTAATTTTCTCAATCTTCTCAGAGAAAAAGTTCATGAAATCATTACTATTATAGGCTGCCGGAGGCTTAGCATTGGTTTCAGTCTGGTTCTTTGTCAGTTTGGCCACTGTATCAAAAAGAAATTTTGGATTATTCTTATTATGCTCAATCAGATCAGACAAATAGGTTGACCTTGCGGAGGAGAGAGCATATTTGTATTGTACCAGACTGTCTTTCCAGGCAGAATAAAATACTTCTAATTTAGTGGATCGCCACTTACGTTCCAACTTGCGAGAAGCTTGTTTAAGAGCACGTGTGTGGTCAGTATACCATGGTGCAAGCTTCTTTTGGCTAGTTTTTTTCTTTTTGAGAGGCGCAACAGCATCAAGTGTGTTGCGCAGGGTGTAATTTAGATTGTCAGTCAGCTGATCAATAGATTGTAGACTAGTGGGATCCTGATTAACAGTAAATGATTCTTGGAACAGGCTGACAAAGTTAGGTATGGTAGAGGAATTTAGGGAGCGACTAAAGTAGAACACTGGTTTTGATCTAATAGCAGTGGTAGCATGAATTTCAAACGTAATAAGGAAATGGTCAGAGAGCACAGGATTATGAAGAGAGACAACTAGATTGCTAATGCTAATACCATAGGATAAAGCTAAGTCCAGTGTATGTTGAGTCGGCCCAGACACATTTAGGACAAAACCAACGGAGTCAAGAATAGAAGCAAATGCCTTCACTAGAGAATCTTTTCCATTATCAACATGAATATTAAAGTCGCCTATAATCACAACTTTATCTGCCATAACTGCTAGGTTTGATAAAAAGTCAGAAAACTCTGAGAGGAAAGCAGCATAGGGTCTGTAGATAGTAACTAGTATAAAAGATGAAGTAAATATAGATATATTATCTACATTAGTCTGTATGGAGCCCAGGGAAAGCACTTCAAATGAAGAGAATATGTTTATAGATTTCTTAGTAAGGCGTAGTCTAGTGTAAAAAATAACAGCCATGCCACCACCTCTGCCTGACTGTCGAGGATTGTGACAACCAGAGTATCCAACCGAGGTAGATTCATTTAATGCTATGTACTCATCAGGTCTAAGCCACGTCTCCGTCAAACTTAAAATGTCAAGTTTATAATCAGTGATCAGTTCGTTCACAGTTTGTTCGCTTTAGGAGCTAGTGATCTTATATTGCCTCAAAAGTAACTGAAAAAAACCAAAACAACTATTGACCATGCCAAAAGAGTTGAAAAGAAAAGTTTTGAGTGAGGAAAAGAAGGGTTCAATTCAGGCTTTACTGGCAGAGGGATGCAATGAGCGTAAGGTTGCTTCAATCCTTCAAATTTCAATTACGGCGGTTCATAAGAACAAGGTCAAGCAGCAGACATTGGGGACAACAAAGCTACAGACCGGCAGAGGGCGAAAACAACTCTCTACTGACCAGGATGACTGCCAACTCATTCGAATGTCACTCAACAACCATAGGATGACATCAAGTGACCTACAAAAAGAATGGCAAATGGCAGCTGGGGTGAAGTGCACGGCGAGGACAGTTCGAAACAGGCTCCTAGGGGCAAGGCTGAAGTTGTGCAAAGCTAGAAAAAAGCCCTTCATCAATGAGAAGCAAAGAAGAGCCAGGCTGAGGTTTGCAAAAGACCACAAGGATTGGACCGTAGAGGACTGGAGTAAGGTCATCTGATCTAATGAGTCCAATTTTCAGCTTTGCCCAACACCTGGTCATCTAATGGTTAGACGGAGATCTGGAGAGGCCTACAAGCCACAGTGTCTCACACCCACTGTGAAATTTGGTGGAGGATCGGTGATGATCTGGGAGTGCTTCACCAAGGCTGGAATCGGGCAGATTTGTCTTTGTGAAGGACGCATGAATCAAGCCACATACAAGGTTATCCTGGAAGAAAACAAACTTGCTTCCTTCTGCTATGACAATGTTCCCCAACTCTGAGGATTGGTTTTTCCAGCAGGACAGTGCTCCATGCCACACAGCCAGGTCAATCAAGGTGTGGATGGATGACCACCAGATCAAGACCCTGTCATGGCCAGCCCAATCTCCAGACCTGAACCCCATTGAAAACTTCTGGAATGTGATCAAGAGGAAGATGGATGGTCACAAGCCATCAAACAAAGCTGAGCTGCTTGAATTTTTACGCCAGGAGTGGCATAAAGTCACCCAACAGCATTGTGAAAGACTGGTGGAGAGCATGCCAAGTCGCATGAAAGCTGTGATTGCAAATCAGGGTTATTCCACCAAATATTGATTTCTGAACTCTTCCTAAGTTAAAACATTAGTATTGTGTTGTTTAAAAATGAATATGAACTTGTTTTCTTTGCATTATTAAAGGTCTGAAAACACAGCATCTTTTTTGTTATTTTGACCAGTTGTCATTTTCTGCAAATAAATGCTCTAAATGACAATTTGGGAGAAATTTTGTCAGTATAAATAAAACAAAAATGTAAATTTTTACTCAAACACATACCTATAAATGGTAAAACCAGAGAAACTGATCATTTTGCAGTGGTCTCTTCATTTTTTCCTGAGCTATATATATATATATATATATATATTATCCCCTCCCCTTTCCCCTCTTGCCTGGCTATCCTTGTAAATAAGAATTTGTTGTGACTTGCCTGGTTAAATAAAGGTTAAATAAAATAAATACTTAAACTGGCATGCTGTACTTCAAGGACACCTTTAGTTGGTCCAAAACAGTTGAACCTTGGAAAAGTGTTGTCTGCATTTACCAAGCATCCAAAGGTCATCTGTGTTATGTGTTTTGTTAAATGCATTACCAGGGTTTAATTTGGAAATGGCCTACTTAGAGTTTTTCTGCTGATCTTAAAATGAAGTTCAAACACCTTTTAGAATCAAATAAAAATATTATATATTGCCAATATTTTGGACACTGTCCCTGCTTTTCCTTGAAAATGTGTCAACCTGTGATTCTTAACTATTTCTATAGACTGACTTAAGAGAAATACATTTCCAAATATAGATTTACTATTGCGGCATTGGGGATGCGAGTGGTGGGCATGCAGAGACAACCGTATGAGACTCAAATTCAAAACATTCATAGATCTGTTTATATTAGGGATGCACCGTTATGAAAAATACTGATAATTAAGATAATTCGGCCGATACCGATAATTTGTTATTGGCAAAAAACTAAAATTCTGCCCTTCATTATAATTTTCATTTAGCAAAACGTCAATCATACTAATGTATGGAACAGCTTTTATTGTTACATTCTTTCACATACTCATTGTACTGTGCTGCATGTCTTATTTGTAAATGGCTGATCAGATTTGATGTGAATGAATGCAATATTGTTTTCTAAGGTTATAACTACACACTAACATGTTCCCATTTCCCCCAAAGAAACCACAGGGTTCAACCTTTTTTCCCCCAGTGGGTTGGGTTGGTAGCCTAGGTCAGAAAGTCTACTGGCCTAAAAAGCAATTCTACTGAACTGACTCAATTAAAAAAGTAACTGATTGCCAATAAATTATTTATTCATTATAAGTAATGGGTTAACAACTTACACCTGTTCTGCAGCAATGGAAGTAAATTAAGCCTTGAAAGTTGCCAATTCCTACAGGTGTCTCAACTTCTGTTGATTACTTACAAACCCTCTGTCTCTATAAAAGCAGTGTTGGAACAGACTGTTACTACACCCTCTGAAACATTATTTGGACAATATTGCACCAGTGAGTACAGTTTCTTACACCATAAAAAGGCACTTGGAAACTGGAGGAAACTGACAGGAAGAGACCCAAAGCCACAACAAAATCAGAAGAGAAGTTTCTGAGAGTCAACACCTTGCGTCATAGGCAGCCCACAGGACAACAGCTTCAAGCACAGCTTAACACTGGTTGAAGTAAGGAAGTCTCAGTTTCAACTGTGAAGAGAAGACTTTGAGCTGCAGGTTTGACAGGTCGAGTGGCCGAGTGGCCATGAAGCACCGCCAGTGGACTACTGAAGACTGGAAGAAGGTCTTATGGACCGATGAAATCTACGGTTCATCATGCAGGGTTTTTGTACGCCTTCGAGTAGGCGAAAGGATGGTTCCTCAGTGTGTGATACCAACTGTCAAACATGGAGGAGGAAGCGTGAACAATATTTGATTTCCATTGTAGAAATAATTCCACGAGTGTGTTCGGCTGTTATATCTGCAAAATGTGGCTACTTTGATGAGTCAAAACTGTAGATTAAATTTTGTTAAACAAAACGATTCCATGATTTCTTTTTTTTAATCTCCAATTGTTTATTTGTTCTATGCTTTAATTTCAGAGTACATTGAAACATTACACTGCATACATTTCAATAAAAACTGGAACAATTGGGGTGTTCTAAAACTTTTGACCAGTAGTGTGTGTGTGTGTGTGTGTGTGTGTATATATATATATATATATATATTTCATATCTTACATGATTAAATCAATGAGCAATATGCTTTTTTTACTTTCACTTTTAGGCTTAATTCAGAATGAATGGCTCTAACCTCATTTAACTCATATTTATAAACCTGTACCAACGACTTAGTACTGTTACTAGCTGAACTAAATTCAAGACATTGGAGAATGAGGGAAAATTGATTTGTGCCTCATAACTGAATCCCACGCTGCCTTTACGTTTGCGAATTAGCAGGTGCCTCGCTAATAAAGGGCGAAGTTTGTCAATATTAGGAGTTGAAACATAATTCTGGTATCGCTAGAACGTAGATAATCCCCTATATCACTATTAGGCCGTCAAACCTTTGCAAGCATATGCTAATTCAGATTTCTCTATTTCAATAACGCCTTCCCTTCTCTCCTCATATGAGTAGAACTGCAAGTCTTCTTAATTAGGCTACAACTCGCTCAATTAGGATATAGCCTAACCTATACTATAAATTAGGTGTGGTTTCAGTCAGTTTAGCCTGTAAATAAAAGATGCTGCCATTCCATTAAAGTTTGAACATTTAGACCGGATTGACGCAACACAAACTGACAGATATTTATCGGACACTGCCATCTGTAAATGTAATTTTATCGGCAGATAAGCCATAGTAGTCAACAAGGCAAATATCGGCCGATACCGATAGTCCACTGATATATCGGTGCACACCTAGTTTATATTATTTATAACAACTGGGAACAAGTAAAATATAGCAAGGATTAAATGAAAAAATCTGACAAAAGACATTTTCAGTGTTTATTTCCTCATTCATTTTTGTTCCCTGACTAAATTCAGCTAATGACCATTCACAAATGTAGGCTCAGTGTTGAAGACTCCCCATCCTTGAATTTCTTCCTGGGTTTTCAGCTCTGTTCCAAGCACTGTTTATCTGGCAGTTTAAAAATGTCTGCTGTCATCCTTCTCATTGATAGAAGGAATTTACAGTGGGCACATTTCTCAACATAGCACTTTCGGTGAGCCTGTTCGGTGAACTGAACAACCAAGATTTGAAAGAACAACGTTTTCTTTCTCTGTGACCAACCTCTTGAACTATCCAACATTAAAAACAAGGGCATCTTTTTTGTTAATGTTCAGTAAATAAGAACCCATTAATTAAAATACAATATTTGTGTAGTTGATACATTGCTAACATATATTGCAATTTTTCACAGGCTGAAGAGGAAGCAGGCGGAGATATAGTTGACATGCACATTGCTGTGTCTGATCCGGAGAAAGTCGGTAAGTCCTTATAGAAATAGTTATAATTTTTAAATAAAATATTGCCATTCCACATTAAGTTTAAGAAAAATATATATCTCCAAACTTTGTGCTTGTTTGAGGACGTATCATTTGTATTTAATAGTGTTATTAGCAGTTATGCTACTCATACAGTAGCATCCTTAACCTCATCTAGTATGTTTAACACAATACAGTTGCGACCCCTTAACCTCTACTTGCCCATGTTTTAAATTGTATTTGGCTGATCATTTACAGTGATCTCTGACCAAGAGCAAAAAGGCTGTTCCTAGGCACTGTCATATTTGCCATAGTGGTACACATATATGTTACAGTGAATGTGTAAAATCTGGAAATTTTTATTTTCCCAGGGAATCTATACATTCCTCATCACACATGAAAATCTGTAGAATTACCGGGAAATCTGTAGATTTACAGATGTAATGGGAATCTATACATTCCCCACAGGGAATCTGTAAATTCCCTGCTTTTACACATTCACAATAATATATGTACCAGTACGGCATATATGAAAATGCTCAAGGACAGCCTTTTGCTGTCCTTGAGCATTGCATTATAACAACATCTGATGTGCATTTGACAGGCGAACGATCCCGATATCTTACAATATAATCGTAATATCATGAGGACCAGCAAAATATATCAGGATTGCTCACCTGTCAAATGGACATAAATGTTGTTTATATTTAGGTTTAATGATAACAAATAAGTTGAAATCTGTTTTGCTTAATACTTTCCGTTCAGTCTGGTTTACCAGGGAATTTATAGATTCCCCGTGGGGAATGTATAGCCTTCCTGGTGAATCTACAAATTTCCCTGTAAATCTATAGATTTCCCTGCGTGATGTACGCATTCACCGTAACACATAAATGAGTGTTCTTGACAACTGTGACAGAGAACATTCTAGTTTCTGTGCATCACAAGAGACCCAGTGTAGTTTCATTTTTGTTAATCATACCCATTTGGCTGTGTCACTGTTGATGGCTGCCAGCTACTGT
Organism: Aldrovandia affinis; assembly: GCA_029706075.1. NCBI lineage: Eukaryota > Metazoa > Chordata > Actinopteri > Notacanthiformes > Halosauridae > Aldrovandia > Aldrovandia affinis. Next base: position 4,497,546 of record JAINUG010000069.1, read on the forward strand.
ATAAAAGTAAAAAACCCTCCCATTGCTCATTTTATAGAACAGATAGACAAAGACGCATGGACGCACATAGTAAATATTTAGTTCCTGTTATCATGATCACATTACAGGGCCCAGAGTAAACTGATTGGGAGGTGCTTCATCTTTATATAAGTTGAGTGCTCCACACTATTACCCTTGGAATATGTTAAATTGGTGCAATGTACATCTATGACCAATTTAGAGAAATGAAATAAGCTTCACTGAGTGATCCAGATGGATGTGCGAAAACACTTACTATCCCAGCATGGTGTCAATCGTGGAAGTGCCACCCCTGGTCTGTCACATACTGACTACATAGTCTCACAGTGATCTGCATATAGTGTGAGGAAGGGCCTACCATAGAAATGAATAGGCCAATCACCTGTAGTCTAACCTTATACCCCGGGGAAATTACTGCTATATTAAAATATTTCAAGTTTTGTATTGACGCAATTTGGACCAATAGTATTTGAGAAAACTGAAGTGTACCGAATGCCTGGATGCTTTAGTGTGCCATACATGGTAAAACAAAATGACACTGGTCACTAATGACAGTAAAAAGGAGGACATCAGGCAGATGAAAACATTGCATTGGATTTGTGATAGATTACCTTTTTCAGGTGAATATTTTAATCATATTTTCATATTTACATCTTGTTCAGAGTGATTCATAACATAACATATCATAACATGACAAGCTTCAGCGCCATAGCCAAATGGTCAGCCCTGTTCTGAGCAGAACTTCACCAGAAATCCTGTTCACTAATCAATAGTGTTTTTATTGTAGTAGTGTTTTTATGCTAAATTATATGTTAAAGGGACACACCTGTATTATTCTTCTCTTTATGGTCAGTAGCTGTTTTTCATTACATTCTCAAACTCCCCTTTGCAGAATTTTTATTTTGCACCTGGTTCCATGGAAGCAGTCCACATAAAGTAAATTAATACCAGTAGTACTACATTCTGGGAATCATTTTCTTGTGGATTTAACCACAGAACAATGTTTCTAACACCGCTGGAGTGATCATCTAACAAGCTGTGTAGTATTTCTGTAGAGGGAGTATCACTGCCACTGCTTCTCAGATTTGTATCTTGACCTCAAATACCAATACCAATGCCAATGGTATACAATGCATCAGTTCTGTGTTTATTCACTTCTGCAGTAATAGATTTTGTAAGAAAAGACTGATCAATTTTGTATTCTGGTTGATATTAACCAATATATTTTTCCTGTTTTTGTACTATTTTAATTCATTTAGCTAATACATTGATTCAATAGTTTTTTTTAGCCGAATGCTTTGATACAATATTTTTGTTTAGAATTTTTAACAGTTAAGGAGTGATTATTTATTATTATCGTTTTTCACAGGGGATGGGATGAATGCATACATGGCATATAAAGTATCTACAAAGGTAAGATGTTGCCCTGTTGTCCCTTCACTTCCCTGTCATCCTTGTCCAAATGTAATGATTTACTACTGTTTATATACTCTCAGATTCAGTTTTCGAATGCTCATTGTTATAGTCCTTCACTGTGTCCTTCACTTCTTTGGAGAACTTCACTGTTTTTTGAAGGTAAAGAAGGACATTTTACAAATACTGCAACAATTCACCACAAGTGTTGAGAATAAATGCCCCATGCTGTTTGCAGGGTATTTGATAAAAGTATTTATGTAAATGAACATGTTACAGAACAGCATGCATCTCAGTGGAATATTTTGACTGTGAGATGTAAGCTCCGCTATAAACATTAATGATCCATAAGCCTGGTAGGCATGGTATGGAGAGACACTTCCGTGTTGTAAGAATGAAGAGATTATGCAATTCCAGGTAATCTTTATCTCATCCAATGTCTTTAATAGTGCATAATGTTTTCCCAGACATCTCTAAGAGGGATGTTGGGTAGAAATACTTGTGCCATTCAAATGTGTGATCTCAGATGCCAAGAACATCTGAGAACATCCTTCTAACAACTATTAGGTTAAAAGTAAAGACCTGATTTTGTTAGGCTGTAAATAAACAAACACAATCATCTTTCAAACAATTGTGGCCAATGTTGATAAATTGCACCAAGTATTTCAGCAAAAGTTTTGCATTATATTGGGTCTCCCCCCAAAATAATATGCATTAAAGCTAACCTGCAAAATTCAGTAGCCATCAATTTGATCACATTCAATGCATGGAAATTGCAGGTGTGCCAATTTAGTAAATATGGGCATGCCTTACATTGCACATGATAGTGAAATTGCATGAATTTTAACCCCCGTCACTGTCCCCTGTCTCATTTCTCCATAGACATCCCTGACAATTTTCAACAGGAATGAATTTTCAGTGAAGAGAAGGTTTAGTGACTTTCTTGGACTGCATAGCAAGCTAGCCTCTAAGTATATGCATATAGGATACATAGTTCCCCCTGCACCAGAGAAAAGCATTGTGGGTAAGTGATGCATTATTTCAGAATTGTTCTAACGTTGCAATGGGATTGGGCACATTGTCCAGCCCACAAGTTTGTTTTTGGCACTCCTACATCACTCGAGACATAAATGTATATAATTTAGGTATTGCATGTCCCTAAGTATCAGTTTGTATCCATGTTTCTCATCTTACGAGCTGGAACATCCTGAAACTGACTGGAGCAGATGCCTTAAAAAACAAAGGAATAAAACAGACAAATGCGTATTTGTATTTGCTGTCCACAGCTAGCTAGCTTGCAAAACCTTTTCTAGAGCTGTAGATAGTTTGCCTATTTCAGCTAACTGTATGGTTAACCACAACCACAACCTCTCATTTAGTTAGCTAGGTCTTTGCATGCTATGCCTCAGATGGCTTTTGTCAGAGCTCATGCTCTAATAGAGGCAAAAACTCAGAGAAAGGTATTCTCCAGTCTACAAAAAATATAAAAATGTATGAATTACTGAAGGGGTTAATATAGGCCCTGTATTCTCACCCTTTCTGATATAAGGGTCTGTAGTAGGCTGCAAGATTATCTCAAGATCTAACATTTAGTGTGGCAGGTATTAGATGCTAAATACTATCTCAGTCTAAGGATGAACTGTGAATGCCTCCATTTAGCCTGATTTTCAATGTGGTCCTTAGGACATGCACCTCATATACAGCTTGTTTATTATTTCTATTTTGCTTGTTTCCATTTTGATTCTTGTACTTCAAACCTGAACTTATAAGAAAATATTTGTGAAACCTCTGGGACTGTTATGTATGTTTTCTTAAGTTTAAGTTTGCTTTAAGAATTTTTATATTTTCATATTTGGGAACATTAACAGGCATGACAAAGGTCAAGGTGGGAAAGGAGGACCTGTCATCTGCAGACTTTGTAGAGAAACGAAGATCGGCATTGGAAAGGTATTCTATAAAATCCAAGTCAATTTATGCTCCAAAAATATTATTTTCTTTGATGTTTACAAAACTACTTCAGAATTATTTATATATTTTTTTACAAATAAAAATAACGTTTTCTTTTTGTTTATTTGTACATTAGCTCATATGTTTTGTGGTGGTAATGTCCTCTCAATTCATTTCTTTTTTTGGCTGGGTTATCAACCTCTCAGTTTTCCTTGGTTTATGTTTTAGTTAAATTCTTTCATCTATCAATCTTGACTGCATCCAGTGCAGAATATAAACTAAGGCTTGTGGAAATGAAACAGTGGGTTACTTTTGTGAATTATTGAACTTCAGTCAAATTACTCTGGAGATGTGGCCTTACCCCCTCTAAAAAATGCCATATCAGTGGCAGTTGGAACACACTTCGGTATTAAAATATATATATATTTTTTTAATAATAAAAAAACAGGTTAACGTTTCTAGTCATCCAGTCATTTGACTGGTGTTTTGTAATATTTTGTTTATTTTCTTTCAAATGCAAAAACATCTTGACCATCTTCATTGTTTTAAACATTGTTAACCTGGCAGAATATGTTTAGAAATGAATTGCCCTACTTGCAAAACAGCCCTACTTGTAAAGGTCACATGGCTTATATTATAATACATTTTTTAACACTTACATCCTGTTTTTTAGTAGACAACTGACTAGGAAACTGGTAGGTAACCATTTTAGAATGCTGCAATTGAACAGCGTGAAGAAACAAAGTCTTCCTGGGCTGGATAGGTACTGAACAATATGCGTACAGGATATTAGCCCTTTCTAATGATACCTTTTTCCCAGTCACATACGCTTATTTATTTCAATGAAAATGAAAATGATTTAACATTTGTGGAGCATTTCTCATTGGACCTCCTAAACATGAAGTAAACAGACTGCCTTACCTAAAGACCATTAGGGATTTGAGATTAACTTTTTTAATTTGTCTCTTGAAATTTTAAGCACTGCAATTGGAGGTTATTAGAATATTTAATTAGGTAAAGACAAACTTTTACTATGCTGTGTTTTTAATACTGTGTGTAATCAAACAGTCGCTAAATTTGTTTGAAATCTCTAATACTGGTTGTCGATCATAATACAAAATGTATTTTCCAAACCACTTTTTTCTAGGCAATCCTTAGTTGTACCCTTCATAAAACATTGGTAACAGCACTGCAGCTTCATAAAACAACGAAACATTAAAACTAGAACACAGCACTTTGGATTAACACCAGTTAAATTCAGTTGTGTTCAGTTGAGGGTGAATGTGTAAACTCATTATTCCAGTGACTACAATAAATGGGCTTTTATTTGTGACAACCAGGCCTTTTGTGTTCCTGGCTGTTTTCTGACTGTTTGCCATAGATATAATGATGCTCCAGTTGTTCAGAAAAGGGGGGAGAAATGTGTACTTACTGATGGTACTGTGCTCGTAGGTACCCGTTGAACTAAATTGGGAGCTGGGGCATCTTTTTACGTCCAATTTTATGTGAAAAGACTTCAGTTTAAAGAGCATTCTTGTTCTGGTCTTTTACGGCAGAAAGGTTAAGCAACACGATATTAGATAAATAATGATCACTGAGCTCATGGGGCTCTCTGCTGTCAGCAGTGGGATGTGCTGGCAGTTTTCTCCGGAGCTTTGTTGGATCCGCCTCCGGACAGCACTCCCTGACATGGCTGGTATTTCGCATTGCTCTGATTTCAACAGCATTTGCGGTTTTGCACATTCTGATGAATCGAATAAAAATTAAAATTAAGTGAGGCGGTGACATTTCCCTGCCCTTTTTATAATCGTATTGATTGACATGAAGGTCAGTGTTAACTGTGGGACGGAGGATGTCAGCTCATAGACTTTAGCTGTTAAAGAACTGTATCCTGATGGCTAAAACAATTAATTTCAACACAAGCTTTATTCCTGGTCAATCTGGTAAATACACCACAGAGCTCTTTGTGAGTAAACATACTTTCTTTCTTATGGGGAACCCTTTTGTTTTTCTTTTTCAAAGCAGTCACAGTTGCTTTGAATTTATTTATTTTCTTCATTTTAAATATTGATTATTTATAAGTGCTGCTCGTTAATGCTCGTCCTTGTTTTTGGTTTCTGCTTCCATGATTCATTATTTTAATATGTCATGTGGATTTTCAGCCCTTCATATTTTTCAACAGCATTAGCAATGATTAAAATGTAATCTGATATTGCTGTTAACACTAGACACTAAATGAATAGATGTCTTGGCAGTATAGTTTTTATGTTTGTTTTACATGTGACTATTTACAGTTTCAATCGCAGTTCAGGGCTGATGGGTCTTTAGTGAAGCCATTAGCGCTAAAATGTTTTCTTGACAATCTGGGTGAGATCATTTTGGTCTGTGTCACTTCTCATTGTTGTTGATTAACTATGTATAATAAAGATGAACTAAAAAAAAAAAAGGTGCTGTAATGTAAATTTTATATACAAAATATCAGATTGTATTTATGCTTTCACTCTACAGGTATCTGATGAGGACAGTTAAGCATCCCACTCTGTTACAAGATCCTGATGTCATACAGTTCCTGGAAAATTCTGAGGTACTTTGCTTAATATTCTGAAACACAGGTATAGCAATGCTGACAAATGTGATTATGGTGTAATTCAATTGCTGCATCTTGAGTGTATATGCATTCAACTTCAGAATTATTTGCACCCTTTGATAGAGACGATAAAAAAAGGTTGTATAAAACAAACAATACATGTAATGACCTACATTGCATGCTTATTATATTATTTTATACTAATACAATTGCTCATAGAAACATATTTTGTTTAGCAAGTAATATACGTATATATATATATATAATATATATTATTGCTTATTTTTAAAAATCCAAAAATATGTCATCCACTTGTGGCCACGTTTCAGCTTCCTAGAAGAGGGAACCAGGTTTTTGGCCAAAATGTCTTGGTACTAGCTTAGAGTTCACGATTCCATTGATCTTAACAAGTACACCAGGGGCCTCATTTATAAAACGTACTTACGCACAAATTTGATCTTAGAACGTGCGTACGCTCAAATCCACGTCAAAGTTCAGATTTATAAAAACGGTCTTTGACGTGGAAAAGTACTTACCTCCACGTCAGGTTTCAACCTGGCGACGCACTTTCCTTGTGGCAATGTTTGAGTACTGCAGGTATTCGCGGTCTCGTCTCTTCTCTGTCCTGACCCCTCGCTGGTGAAATTATCTTCCGCAATCGGTCAGGACCGCGGAATCACCTGCGATCTTCCGCGAGAGACTCAAAACCCACCTTTTCAGACTCCACTACCACTTAATTCTGTACATCTAGCTAATTGTCATCACCACTGCCTACTTGCTCAACACTATATACCCCTGCTTACTCCATTAAAAAATAATAATTGACTAACCTTTTCCTTCCCAGTGTTACAGGTATGGTACGCGGCTGCCTGCAATGGTTTATTGCTGTATTACTGCACTGATCTCTTGCGCGTACTATGATTGTTCCTACCATGTATTAATGTACATATTGTAAGTCGCTCTGGATAAGAGCATCTGCTAAATGCTTAAAATGTAAATGTAATGTAAAATGTATTCGGAAATCTAACAGCGCCAACATGTCTGCTGCCTATTATTATTATTAGTAGTAGTAGTAGTAGTATTACCAGATTGAACACATTGCGCTATACGTAATGGTTTGCACAATACATTTATTAATAAATTAAAACAACATAAGCTAAGCTACTTGTGGAAAACAAAACAAAAACACACATTGGTTTTCCAAAACTACCCCAATTAGAACAATTGACACATCCTTGAAATGTATTTAATACATATTATGGTTCCACGCGTGTAAAACACTTCGGTCAATCTGTAGGCTATAAAATAGAATGGCTTCGCTTCAAGATATCGCCAACCGCGCAATAAGAAGGGAACGAGTTATTAGAGATTTTGACCTCAGTTTTAAATCAGTTTTAAAATGATTTACGTCCTTCAGGGACCTTTGCTGCCCCCCGTTCACAGCCTGGGCTACAGACTGCCAGGCCACGTACTTGGTTGTACTGGTAAAGCCATTGGAAAGGCTCCCAAACAGCGTCCCTGCACACAGCTGCACCTCCGCCAACAAGACCTCGATTTCCGCCTCGCTAAAATTCTTTTTCTTGCAGCTCGCCATTATCAAGTAGAACATTTCTGTTTTGATTCGTGCTCCTTTATATGCTAATGATATTAATTAGGGGGCGTTTACAAGGCGGAGATCTAAAACCATTCAGCTACGCACAATTTCAAGATCATTTGCGATTTATAGATTTCACATCTGGGGACTGGCGTACGACACGTTTTTTGGGCGTACGTTCAGTTTCTCTGAATCACACTTACGCACATTTCAGAAATGATCTTAGATCAAATATAGGATGGTTTCTACGCAACTTTTTATAAATGAGGCCCCAGGACCAGTAGATATGGCAAAGATCTACCACGATATTTCACCGTCGGCATTGGTTATTTTCAACATAAGCCCCCAAACTCGATGCCAACCCCACTGCTTGTGGCGCATGGCCAAAAAGCTCAATTTTGGTCTCACCTGGCCATAACACATGGGCACTCGCCATACCTTGGCTTCTAGCCAGATTTTAAAATTTAAATCAATCTGAAATAGCCTACGTTTTGTCATTGTATGTGATTTTATCCGCTCCACAAAGGTAACTCAAAATCCTCCGGGCTCCTCCTCACTTTTAGTACACCCCACCACCCAGCCTATAGATGGCGATGTAGTTGAACGGGAGATAAAGGTTGCTGCTCTGGCTAGTAACGTTACAGTTCCTCAGCCACAGACTAACGTTAGCATTAAAACCTTGTCCGTTATTCTCATTCATTCAGGTGGGTTAAACAAACTGTATAAACTCCATAATACTGTTGATTCGAATGTAACATATTCATGAACAAGTCCCTGTCATGTTGTGTCAATACGAACACGTTCTATATGTTATTTTAGTGAAAAACCGGACTTAACGTCACCCGCGATTGTGAAGCTAACAAGCTAGCTAGCTAACGTTCCTTACCCTGATGAGGTCCTGTAGCGCTTATCACTGCATTTCACTAAAAAAAGATTTGTATAACACTATATCATTATGATCCACTGGAATTAAAAAATAGGTTTACTAGTTACATACTGTAGTTGTCTCCTTTGTTTATTAATGTTACCTAAATATCATATAAGTAAATTGTATAGAAACAACTCACCAAAATTGACTATTGCACAACTGATTTGACCAAAAATGTCACCTCCCCCAACCCGTCCCTTGCCATACCTTGGCTTTTGCTGAAATGACGCCACAGCCAATTGCCGCCCCCTAGTGGCAATCCCGGCCAGAGCCGATACTGCTGGAATCGAACCCCGGTCGCAGTAGCCAATGTAGAACGTTGTAACCGCTAGACCACCCGGGAGGCCATTTTAACCACATTTTAATCACATTTTAAAATCTACTTAAATTTATAAACACAAACCACCAATACAAGTATTTTCTAAACCTAGATTTATTTGGATATTTTCATAACAATGCATTGTGAAAACAGTTGCACCCTTCAAGAATATAGGAAGAGTGTATTGATGACAAAATAATCCACACCCCTTGTGAGCAGCGGTGCACAAAAATTGAGGGTTTCCAATGTAACAGAGGGAAATTGCTTCCTAGTTTGCTGTAAAGTTAGATGCGGTAGGAAATGTGACAGAAAAGTCTACTGCCTGCACTATAAACAAATATTTTTGTTCAACGTCTGTGTCAAGTTTGCAGCGCCATTCATGAGTAAAGCATCCTCATAAATGCAAGCCATGTAAAGCAAGTCAGTGAAGGTGCATGTGAACTGGCTTCATAGTTCCAGGCCAGAGTTCTCTGTAACATTTGACCTTAATTATAGGCAATGGCTAACAGTTTAAATATACTAATATAGTGACTGTCAACTAGGCTTTATGGAGAATAGCATCGTTTTTTGTTGTTCAGGTTGGCTAGCCATCAATTGCAAGCTATGGTTGTGAGTTTGTTATTAATTAAATAAAATAAAATAAATGCTATTTGGGCCTGAAGGATGGGGACAAGCCACTCAGGGTCTGGAGCAGTCAAAAACGTCAATGAAAAAGGAAACCTTTAACAGGTTACGTCTAAGATATTGTCCATTTTGTAGACGGTATCTCGTTCAGTAGCTGAACGCTATACTTTTGCCATTTTTTTATTCACAGTGAAATTACTTTTTGTTTACTTTATTACCAGGCCATGTTAATTATAGACTGGGTTGAATTGCAAGCTTGTTAAAATATACATTGCCTGCTATGTTGGCATTTATCAAATGGTAACGTGACCAATGTTATGTTATTGTCATTTGTTACTGTGTTAGTGTACCGACATGGAAGATTGAATACGATACCTATCATAACTAGTTGTCATAACTACATCATCGCTAGTTAGTTAGCGATGATGTAGTGGATCAATGATGATTGATAACTGCCATATATTGATCATTGTAAGTATTGTATTCATAAGTAATATTGTGAATCAAAGAAGAATGACGGATGACAGAGAGTTTTAATTCAACAAATTTTGGGGATTGATTGACAGCCCTAGTATGCATATGTATTTATCTAATGTTTAAAAAAATATATATTTATTTGCTAAGACCCTTTATCTACAGTGTGACTTAACAAGAGATTCGGTCTATACTACTCAGTCAATTTTAGTTACAAATTAGATCTTTTTACTATTTGCCTAGCAAACATGCTTATACATCTCAGTTAATTTAAATTTTTACATAATATGTTTTCATACAGCATATTTATTGAAGCAAGCAATTCAGATGTAGTCTCAACAGCAGTGCCTTACCAGAAATGGAACCTGCTTTTACCTGGTTACAGGCCAGGCTCCTCAGCCACCAGACACTGCCAGTCATTGGATCAATTTAAGCACGTGTTACACAAAAACTGTGTGAAAAATAGGAAAATGTAACCATGAGTTACTCAAAGGTAAGCACATTGCAGTTGGAGTGAATCTGGGCTTAACAATGACAATAACAATTATTTTAACTTGAACCTGAAATTGAATGAAATGTATTCCTAAATCTATTGTTTTAAATCAGTACTTTGATCATTCAACAGCAGTGTCCATTTCAGGATTATCATAGCTATATATTGGACTATGCTGTATTCTGTATTCCATGTTATATAAGCAACAACAATTTTGTTCTTTTATAAATTATTGCTTTTGGACTTAGTGTCTGTTATACGAAATAGCCAATGACCAAATACTGAATAAGAAATTATATTTTATGGTGAATTTTCAGCCTGTTAACATTTTCATCACATTTTCTTGTGTTACCTACTGTATGTAACCAAACTTAAAATTAAGACTTATTGATCTCTTGGATTTATGGTCTCTTCAAACCGTCAAAAAGCCAGAACACACCGGTCAATACCTGGAAGTCACACTCAGCATATTTGTGTGTGTGTGTGTGTGTGTGTGTGTGTGTGTGTGTGTGTGTGTGTGTGTGTGCGTGCGCGTGCGTGCGTGCGCGTGCGCGTGTGTGTGTGTGTGTGTGTGTGTATGTGTGTGTTGGTCCTGTGAAATAACTGTATTAATCCCCAGGTAGTGAAACAGAACTGTAGAAAAGAGGGATAAAGGGTTGAAAGCAATTGAAAGCTATTTTTGCCTGTTGTCCCTCTGAGAGTTTTCCAAGTGAGCGTATTAAATTAGATCCTACAGCATTGAAATGTATGGGAGTGGAGAAAACCCCACACTGCTCTCGGTGCGGGGGGCTCCCATAGGGATTGGGTCAGAGCCCTAGCCTGTTAACCGGTTTGTTTGCCCTTATTTGTCATTTTATCCCAGCTGCCGCGAGCGGTTAGCACCCAGGCGCTGAGTGGGGCCGGAATATTGAGGATGGTAAACAAAGCTGCCGACGCTGTCAACAAAATGACAATCAAGATGAATGAATCGGATGTGGTAAGGGTTGATTTCTGGACTTGAATAATGAGACGAATTAATGAGCCTCTCCACTTGAATCCTAAGATTGTGCCAGTAAAAAGGACTGGAGTAATACAGCCAGATGCCTGGCCATCCTGCTTTCATTATTAGGAAAGGAAAAATACATGTAGTTTATATATATATATATATATATATATATATATATATATATATATATATATAGTGCATGTGTGTGCGTACATGTTCATGTTTTTCCTTTTTCTTTTCCAATTTTATAGTTTGTTATTGATTTATCAGACGCTGCTATATTCAGTTCATTTATTTTATTAAAGTAAAAACCTCAATTGTGGGTATGGCCTCTTTAAACAGTAACCATCTGCTTGTGGTTTGTGTTTGAACAGTGACAGTCATTGATAGTTCCTGCTTCTCTCTGTGGTAATGGTGTATTTGTCTGTGTTTTTGTCATTATGCTTCACTCATTGTTTGAGGAGAACCACCATTGTCATTTGGCCGTGCGAGGAGGCTGCTATGCTCATCAATAATATTTGATTATGATAATGAATCATGTCAGGATTGTGCGAAGAAACTGCAGTCTATCAAAGTGCAGTAATGATGTTTTGAATCGTATTTCTGATTTAATTACGCTGTGTTTCTGTGGCGTATTGGACTCAGTGGTTTGAGGAGAAACAGCAGCAGTTTGAAAACCTGGACCAGCAGCTGAGAAAACTTCATGGCAGTGTGGAAGCCCTGGTCCTCCACAGGAAAGGTAAACCTCAACCTGGTCCTCTCCTTTATTTACACACTCATTTTCTTTAGAGGCCTTCCATCAACCAAGGAAGCTGCAGTAACCAGTCTTTCGGAGCATTGGTAATTATAATATTAAAGCCATTCAAGTATAGCCATAAAAAGTTAAGTTCCTATCATAATGCAGATTAGTCCATCGTCACTTCTAAACGCAGTCACAAGTTTACTTCAGGAGTATTTACATCAAGGGCAAATATCAGAACCATGGGCTTAATTCCAAATATCAAATCAAATCCTCTGGTAACTGTCCAATAGGGTTTTAATATGTTTCTTTGTGTCTTGGAGGCACATTTCAATATTCTAAATCTAACTCACAGTAGAAAGTGTGAAGTGTGTGGGTGTACCTTTAAGGGCACCTTGAAGCCTATCTGTTCAATATATGAGCAAAAGGTTTGATTCCCAGGAGAGGCACTGTCATTGTACCCTTGAACAAAGTATATGTTAGCTCAGCTTTATTAAATATTCGTCTGTGTAAATGGATACTTTGTGAAAATAGAAGCTGCATAGCTGTAGAAATACTTTGGTAATGTAATACTAACCCCAAATAAAGTGCAATGTGCAATGAATATGATCAACTCAGCAGGTTTAAAGCCCACTGTGCTAATCCAGAATGGCGATAAGAAAAATACATGAAGTCGTGCACATGTTGTGTGGTTGTGTTCATTGCCTCAGATCAGGGGTGCCCAAGTTCATTCCTCGAGATCTACTAGGTGTGCTGTTTTTGTTCCAGCCCAGCACTCACCCACCTGATTTGAATAACAGGTGTGTTAGTGAAGTTATCCATGAAATCAGGAGTCTTAATGAAGGGATTCATGAAATCAGGTGTGTTGGTGAAGGGCTGGAACAAAAGCCTGCATACCCAGTAGATCTCAAGGACCGACGCGGGGCACTCCTTCCCCAGATGAACATTTCCCAAACAATCCACTAGAGGAAGATACAGAGTAATTCTGTGCAAGTTAACAATTCATTTATGGGTTAGAATTGGATTCAAATTTTGTTAAAATACAATGGGCTGTTGAAATGTGCCACAAAAAAATTAAATGCGCCATTCTTTTGTAACACTGATTCTGACTACTTGTTAAAGATAGCTACTGTATAAACCATGGATGCAAACAGCGCGCCGAAAAGCGCTACTCGCTTTTTCCACGGCCATCTGGGTGACCCGTGTGAATCGTTCAGATCCGAAGAGTTTTTTTTGGGGGGGGTGGTGGTGTCTTGAGTCTTGACGATTCCTAAAATATATTTCTGCCACTCTCGTATGAGTGAACTGCATTGAGCAAAAAATATCTATTCAACTGTCAGGACCTTTCGCGAGGGCCACATGATATCATGTCATGTGTATCATTCAAGCGCTATGATTGGCCAGGCATCTATTCTCTCGTGAGTGCGGCGGTGTTATTGAATCTTCTGATGAAGTCCTGCTGACAACAGTAAGAAACATTCGTTTTTTTCCGTTGGCTCAGGCTGGCTATAGTTTTGGGCATATTTAGCTATGTAGGTTATGTTGTCTTTTAGCCAAAGTTATGTCAGCGCTGTTTCTCATGCTAACTAGCACTAGCTAGATTAGCTTATTAGCTACGCTAGCTAGCCCTGAGTGTCGCAGAAGAAGTGTACATGTTGCTAACGTTAGGTCAGTGTTTCTCAAATGGGGGGGCGCGGTGCGATGCCAGGGGGGGCGCGTGTGACCAGAGGCGTAGCGTGAGGGGGTGCAAGAGGGGCGCAAATTGAAGAAAACGTTAAAAAAAAAAAAACCTTTTAGCACCGTGGACCGGTTCCGAGGCGCGTGGCGCTCCCGGTCCGCGAAATACATAAACTGGTCTCAGCTTTTTTTTAAAATACAAGCCCCCGTTCGACAGATTTATTCCAGCACCCCGTAGAATCTGTGGGTCTGATGCTGAAATTGACTATAAATTCATCTTTTAAAGCTGATCTTTAAAAAAAATCTTTCCTCTCTTTTTTTAACCTTTTTGTGTTTGCATCCCTGATAAACTGTGAAAAGATTTTTTATCATAGCATTTTTTAAAAGGTGCTGGAAGGTTGTCTGCTTTGGCTTGGCTATCAATTGAATTTGTTTCTAGTAGCGCCCTTTACCTAGTTTGATCAGAAGAACAATTATCAGTGTACTTGAATCGACAGTTACTTATTGAGCTGGACCTCCTGTTCAGTAATCCAGATTTTGATCCTGCCAAATGAACCCCCTCCAAAGAATTGCCAAAAAAGGCTAAACTTGGGTAACCCGGGGGGGATACCCAAACAGGCCTGGCCCTGGCTAAAAGAGCCCCAGCCGGGCTGTAGGGGATGACGGACACCCCGGTACCACACCCATTTAAAAGATCCCTCAAGTGTTGCCCTTATTTTGGCAGTTACCAGCTTAGTTGCTGTCATGAATCCGGTTAAAATAAATATAATGCAGACCATGCTCTGTGATTACAATTTAATATCTTATGAAACATTAACAAACTTAAGAACCCTCAGAAAAATAAAAGAAGTTAAAATCACTCTATAGCCTAATTGAAAGTATTTGTGTTTGAGCTTGCTTATAACCTAGTTCTAACAATAAGCTGTCTGCCGTATTGTTCATACCATAACATTACAAATCAATAGGTTTCACTCATTTTCAATTTAAGTTTGGTTTTCTGTTCACTTTGGAACTAATTGGGAAATCTGTTCGATTGATAATATCTGCCAACCGTTTGGGAGGACGGGGTGTTCAGTGTCACTGCCTTCTGCCCCCTAGAGCTGTCGCTGAACACGGCCTCCTTTGCCAAGAGCGCCGCCATGCTGGGGAACTCAGAGGACCACACCGCTCTCTCCCGGGCGCTGTCGCAGCTGGCCGAGGTGGAGGAGAAGATCGACCAGCTCCACCAGGAGCAGGCGTACGCTGACTTCTACCTGTTCTCTGAGCTGCTGGGGGACTACGTCCGCCTCATCACCGCTGTTAAGGTATCTTCACACCAAGCACGCTACTTTACTTTGGGGGGGAAAAACTGGTTCCAAATCCAATCAGTGGTTTTTACAGAGCTGGGGAGAGGGCTGCTCTTCTGAGACACATTGTTAGGAACAGTTAAAGCGCAGGGAAATGTTAAAACAATGTATTAAGCGAATTAAGGATTTATGCGACTTTGCTTTTGGACTCAATCTGTTCTTAACCTTAATTCACAATTAAATGCGAGTGTTCTTTTTTTTCACAAACACATTTTGGCAAGTTTATAGATCCTCAAAATTTGAGAACAAAATGTGTTTGCATTGAGAAAAGTAACACATGCATGCATTTTTTAATTAAGCGTAAGTTAAAGGATAAATGGAGTCCAGGCCATTGTGTCATGAACGAGATGCTCGATTCTACTTCACGCTATTGCAAATGAGGCTCAGCCGTAGAGGTGGGCCATGCTAACTGGGCCTCACGCTATGCGCGCAGGGTGTGTTTGACCAGCGCATGAAGACATGGTCCAAGTGGCAGGACGCCCAGGTCATGCTGCAGAAGAAGCGCGAGGCGGAGGCCAAGCTGCAGTTCGCCAACAAGCCGGACAAGCTCCAGCAGGCCAAGGACGAGATCAAAGAGGCAAGGCCACACACGAAAAGCGAGCACTCATGGCCCATGGTTCACACGATAAATGTCGATTTTTACCACACAGCGCACAAACTGTACCTCGTGTCTGTGAGGTTTTAACGTGTGTTCTACCATTTTCAGTACTAGAACATATGTACAGTAGTATTCCATTATCTTAAACTGCGCGAGGATATCAGGGCCTAGGCATGTCAGTAATACATGCCTAATTGATAGCAATTAATAATGTAGGTTAAGTGGAATATCACTTCATATGTTAATTTGTATTTACTCACTGCATAAATGCTTTGTGTAAGCATTGTGGAATCTGTCCTTTTTTGCACATGGGTTGGATATACTGTCCAAACTGTGTCCAAAAGGATTATCCAACAAAATAATTGCAAGTTATTGCAAAATACTTAAAGCTCCATCCTTTCGCCTGGATCCTACTCTTAATGATAGGAGACACTTGCAGTAAGTTCTGTCACTCCAGTGGAGGCAGCTGTCTGTTTAAATATCTGTTTTAACAGCAGAACAGACAAGTCTACCTCTTGTCTAAAGCAAGTGTCATTGTATTGCATGAAACATTCTAAGTACTGTATATACAGTGTATTATTGATTATCTTGTGAGTTAGAGACTCACATTTAGCACAGGTTATAACAAAACCAAGCCAAACTTTAGCTAGCAAGCAATGTAAATCTGGAACACTCAAGAACTCCTCATGAGTGAAAATAAAATATTAAAATCAAATACTGCATGGCATAAACTTATTCATACTTTGCCAGGCACTGTTATTATGTTTTTGTAGGAAATTAGCTACCATTATTTTCATATTTTAGATCTCTTGCAATAGTACTATTGCAGCCACTTTTGCATTAATTTTTTGTCTTAATTTCTCACAAATCGTGCGTTGTTTCTAGATGTACAATACACAAATGTAATCATAATAATAGTCAAGCCGGAAATGCAGGTTGGCAAGTTGAACTTGGCCCCTTAGTTATCCAGAACTGATGAAATATTAAAACAACTAGCTTTTATGTTTGTTCAACTTAACCATTGTTTATCAATATTTAGGGAAAAATACTTCAACATTCAATGCTATCAACATTAATTTGTACAGTGAATTAAGAAATGGTTGTAGCAAATACCACAAATCAAGTATGCATGCAACATTTGCTTTGATAATACCAGAATGAAGTATTCATTGAATGCTACTTTTCACATTCTTTTACTTAAATCCCAAAGCACTGTACCTGTAGACTCTTCATAAATTTAAATTCTTGTCAAAATAGAGTATTACATTTTCTAGTTGCTTTGCCTTACAGAGTATCATTTTTAAATGTATCGTTCTGCTTCTTGTTCACACATTAACTCTTAAGATGTTGAAGTGCTTTAATCATATTCAAGCTTGGCAGAATACAACATTTATTTTTCACTATGTGATGTTCTCTTAAAATAACTTTTGGCTAATTAATCATTTCTGGATTTTAAAATGATTATCAATTCACGAAATAGCTGACCTACTTTGACCTCAGTGTTTCTCCAACCACAGTAGCCTGAAATCATCCTAATGTGAATTCTGGAAACAGTGTGTATCTAAAAAAAAAAAACATAATTGTCTCTGGCTGCATACTACTAAGCCACTTGCACACTAACAAGATGAGAAAAAAAATTAAGATTGCAAGATTTTATGGTTATCAAAGATGAGAAAGTTTGGATAATTAACACCTTTTTATGCATGCACACCAGACAGTCAAATTTCACTGATGCCAGTAATGTTCTAAAACAGCAGCGGACTGTTAAGAAATTGCGAAATGATTGAAAGCTATCTAAATAGCTATGATGAACAGTCAAATTGAAATGTTTTGAGTAGGCTAGGTTGTTTTACTGTACTAGCAGGTGACTGTTAGCTATATGCTTATTCACAGGCATTTGTTTTGGAGCTGGAGCTGTTCAAAATAGTTCATTTTCATATTGTGTATGTATAGTGTAGGTGTGGACTGTATATCAGCGCTTCTAGACATTGTAAAGAGCAGAGGATCTGCTCAGCATCTGCTGATGAAAATGAACCTTGAATTCTGCCAGCTCATGTCATGCACAGTATTGCAAGAGCAGGTGCTTGCCTGAGTTTCAAAGGCACTTGTGCAAGACTGCAATAAATTCATATTTTTCTGAATTATTTTGAGCACAAAGCATTTCCAGCCTCTTTAATTTGTGCATTTTCCCTGCCATGCATCACAAAGGAGATTGAGGAGGTAGGACTCCTGGGTTTGTTTTTCCTTTCTGTCATCGGATTGCATTATTTTCACTTGACAGCATCACACAAAGTATCGCATGGACTGGTTTGTCAAAATAAATGATCACAACATATAAGAACAATGCACCTATTTATTTGTCATTCAACACATTTTTTATGATCAAAATCCAATTTTATGATGCAAACATCAGTTTGTGAATGTTCAGTTTGGTACATATTTATAATATATTTATAATGGAAAGTTGCCCTGTTGGAAATGGTTGTTATTTAGTTTTGAACTAGTAGTTTAAATACAGTTGTGAGATATTCCACAAATACATATGCACTGAGTGGTCTACCATCAGTTGCAGGAGGATTATTCTGCACTGTACAAATAGTCTCACGCGACCTTATTTTTATTCACAAATGCGTGCGAATTTGTGACTGTAATCCATAGCTTGTTCTGCTTTGATTTTTCCTCCCACTCCATCTTTTCTGCATCTGTATGACTTCCAGTGGAAACACTTTCTTGTTATTATGTAACGCATTCGGCACTGCTGTGACACCATTTCAAGCCATTCAAGTCAACTCCTCACCCTGCTTTCAATGAAAGTCATGATTCTTGTGTCTGGTATTCAAGTTTAGTTGAAAATAATGCATCACACTACATAATGATTGCCTGGGAAAAGAAAAGAAAAATTCCGGATACTGACAAATCTTTCTCGCGATTAAACAGAATTCCCTGATGAATTAAGTATCGTCTTAATTTTACCATCATTGTGTGTCCATTTTGTATGGGTTTTTTGCTTTCTATTGATAACAAACATATGAAGAAAGATTAACATGATTGAAACAGGTTATTTTGATTTGTTATTTTGTACACTGTATCTTATTTTAAATGGAAAGCTACTGTTTTGGTCATAAGACCAAAAGGTTTTTTAAGAAAATGTGAATCTTGTATGGTGGCAGTTTGCAGACATATTAATTTAAAATAATTTCAGGTTGCCCAAGTGTCTTCTCTGGTCACATGTGCAAACATTTTAATTTTCTTCAGACAGGCTATTGTATGTATTGAAATAGTGTTTAACTTTGATATTACTGCTATTATAGAACATAAAATCAACATTGTCCCATTGAAAATCATTTCAAATGTTCCATGAATCTCTATTCTATTCCACAACATATAATTTAATAGCAGTATATCTCTGGTTGATACCCTGCTTTCCATGTGAGTAGGGTGTGTAGACAGTCTGTATTTTTCAAATGTTCTGTTTAATCAAGAATTTTCCTCTCCTCTTTGCATCTTTGTAGTGGGAGGGCAAAGTCCAACAGGGAGAGAAGGACTTTGAGATGATTTCCAAAACCATTCGCAAAGAAGTGGGAAGATTTGAGGTATTTGAGGATTCTGATGTCTGATCGGCCCTTTCATAAAATATGCATTTCTGTTATTTGATACAGGTTTGGTTTGTCATTCAAATCTTTCTCTTCCTCGATCTACACCATTATATATTTTTACATTTGTATATTGTTTGTATACTAATTGTAATGATGATTATTATATAGTGGTTGACTGTCATTTGAAGTCAATTTGTGTCAAAAAGTAGATTTTAGCTGTCATTACTGAGATGAAGAACACCATTATTACAGTAAACCTAATTATTCAATTCTTAAACATGCAGATTAAACATTCCATGTGTTCTGTCATGTTTTACCTTTAAACAGTTTGTTCATCAAAGTCTGATTTAGATTAGGCATTTCCCTTGAGAGTATTGTAAAATGATAGCCTTTTGTTTTGTTGGACGTATGTAGAATACAGGAATTCCATGTTCAGTAGCCAAATGACTATTTTGCCTTATGTATTGTTCCATGATGCTAATTTACTGTAATTTTTTACTCAGAAATCACACTGACCCATTCTATCTGTTCACAGAAAGAAAGAGTTAAGGACTTCAAAGTTGTTATTATTAAATACCTGGAGTCACTAGTGCATACACAGCAACAGGTATGTTGTATCTTTGATTTAATTAATTTTATTTACCTGAGATATGACCACATGAAACTCACCAAACTCATACATGATTGCCCTGGATTAAATCAACATATATCCTTAACATGGATTTACAATTAAATGGATAAATGGATGTAAATCTTTTTTTTTTTTTTTCTTCACAAATACAAGTTACATTGAGAAAAAAATAACACTGGCTTTTATTTGTAAATCAAAGTTAAGGACACATTTTTGTTGAATTTGTCAAGGAAGGCAACTGTCTTCCTTGGCACAACAACCCCAAAGCATAGAGTACACACACAAAAACACCAGTCTGATGCAATCTTGCTTATTTTTAATTAAATACCACAATCTAGGCATGCACAATCTTATAATGGTTCTGATACTGTGGTGGTGCACCACATTCTGAAGTTTGCTGTCTTGTAATGTTTGTTCTCATTGTGTTTTGTCTGTTTCTCAGCTGATAAAATACTGGGAGGCGTTCCTACCTGAAGCCAAAGCTATTGCATAAACCGAACACCCTTTGCAAACCAGGCCTGGCCGATGACCCCCCAAGCCCCCTACCCCCAATCTCTTATGTTTACGTCAGAATTGCACACTTAAAAGAAGATGCACGGAAAAGGAAAATCAAAATCACCACCCAAATAAACCACTATATATTTTCTAAATTGCTCAATTCTCCGTCCTTATATTTTGCCCTGTGCTTTACCATGAAGGAGTTGCCCATCCCTGATTTCAAGCCTGAAGACTGGCAGGAGGTGGGGGGGTACTGCGCTCCCAGCTGAAATCAACACTACTGCTTTGTCTCATCACCAGTCTGATTTTGTGTTGTTTTCATTTCTTTTATTCTGTCACTTAATGTGCAATGTTTCTTTGAGTCTGAAAATTTCATTAGATTTTTTTAAAATTTGTTTTTAAAGCTTTGTCAAAAATATGTTGGGTTTTTTTAAGTTTCATTTAATGTTGAGTATACATTCCTGTACAGAAAACATTTGATTACTATAATACTAATAAAGGAATGTGCCCCAGTATGATGGGTGATCTTTTTTTGCTGTTAAAGTTTGTATGATACAGAACAAGAACATCTGCAAAAAAATATCAATTTTCTGTGGTAAGTGACTGTAATTAAGATTAATTTAAGTAGAAGTGCATGCAAAGCATTGAAAGTACAGTAGTAAATCAACTGTGTAGTAACAGTAAATCAGGATATTCAGTAAATTAATAACAAATGAGAACCACTTTAAAGTTGAACGCAGGCCAGTTTTCTCCTAAATTAGTTACTGTTTAATTCATTGCAGTGCAAAATGTCTACCTTGACATACCCTTCCTTTCAAACCATCAAATTTCGGATTAACATGTACTGAACATGGTTGACTCCACCTTGTGGTGACCTGTGAAACAGCATGTCAGGACTAGCTGTAAGACATTGCTGTGCACAGAAAAGTGGACAGCAGTTAAACTTGAGTTACAAATAAATTCAAGGGGCAGTATTTTGTCTAATGTGAATGTAATGCACATAAAGATTTCAGGTGATGTACTTGTCATATTTGTGATACGCAATTTAAATTATTGATGAACACTAAATTAATATTACATTAAATTATTTTGATTTCTAAATGAATCAATTCAGAATAAATTAAATTAATAGTAATAGCTTGTAAACAAGATGGTGATGGTGTGTGTGAACTGATTCATTGCAGAAATATTTTAGCACTTTTGTTCAAATGTATGTTGCATTTCTTTTTCCAATTTCTACTACTATTTTTATAATTTAAGAAGCTTGTTTTTAAGAAGCTGATGTTTTTGTAGAAATAAGCTATTATGGACCCCTAAACTAAACTATGAACCCCCAAATTTCATTTTCTCATGATTTCTCCCCAGTATTCATACATTTGAAAGTCCTGTTATTGGAGACAAATCATAGTTATATGCGGTGTTGGGTATCTCAACTTAGAGGAAGAGCAGCTCTTTCATTTGATTTTCTTTACAGATATAGCAGGTATCCCACATGCAAATATAGACCCTGAAACATAACAACAATTGTATTTTTCCTGGTTTCTTCAGTATATTGTGAGAGAAACAATAGCAAACTTGATTTATAATAAGTCTTGATTTTGGAAATGGAACTGTTGAGACTTTGGCTTCACACATAGAAAATATTTTTGTATATATAGTTTATTCAATCACATTATTTAAAACAACCTAATCCAAATTTACAGTGCTGAAAATCCTGTGGGTTTTTAGGAAAAAACATATTAGGGCTCAAAATGGCTGTAAATTTCATCCCCATACGTGTTCAGAGGCATGGTCAGAAAATGTTTGCACTAGGGGCTTAATATTATATATACAGTTGAAACTGCACACACAAAATAAAGAAAGGCTGAGGGGGTCAGGTGGGAACGTTTGTCTATTCTCCATGGAATGACCCATATATACAGGTAACTGCCAAAATTAAGGAAACACTAGTGTAAAGTGTCTTAATAGGGCAATGGATGCAATACCATTCTTCCATAAAAAATTCCATCATTTGGTGTTATGTTGATGGTTGTGGGAAACTGTTTTAAAAGTCGCTTCAGAATCTCCCATGTGTTTAATTTGGTTGAGATCTGATGACTGATAGAGCCATGGGTTTACATAATTTTCATGGCCATCAGACCATTCAGTGACCACCCGTTACCCTTGGATGGGGCATTTATGGGACACTCCCATCAGGACAGGATGAAGATGATCACTCAGAATGGCTTTGTATTGATTGGCATTTATTATTTTTATGTATTATTTTTGGCCAGATCCTGTAAGAATGAATGTTGAAATTAAATTGTATCTATGCTCTCTCTCCCTCCTTCTGTCCCCATGGGAGAAAGAACAATAAAATCCAGTCCACAGACTGTCAACTCCATTCCCTGCGTCCTGCTGTTCTGTTCTAATCCTGGTTGGAACCCTGAACAGAATAAAACACTACAGACCGCCATGGAGGGCTCCCCGCTATCCCAGTTGGTGTAATACAGGAGTCCCAATATCAGGCTCTGCTCCGCTCGCAGAAGCAACAATAGCAGGTGTTGCAAGCCATTACAGCGTCGCCAGCGGTGGACAGAGCTGTCATCATGGAGCAGTTGAAGGCGAAGGAGGCTTCTGCCACACGAACCCCAGGCTGGTCCGACAGCTGGATACAGAAGATGGGACCTGACGACCTGTAGGCGTTCATTGATCTATCTATTTTAATGCTGCTGGCCGATGACTGAGTAGGTGCTACGGCCCATCCTGCTTCTTGGAAGAGAGCCAGGTAGCGGCCCATAGTGTGCTGGCCAGCGCCGTGGCTGACTATGCAAACCTTTGGGCCACCAGCTTGGAAAGTGGGGTTGAAGCCTGATGGACATCGCCAGTGACTTCAGGAGCTCTGCTTTTCCGAAGTTGGTCGTCCCTTCGCCTATGCCAAGTAGCTCCTTGGCAGGAGTGTTGGCAGTGCCACCTCCGTCAGGTCTGCCCCTTGATGGAAGTTAATATCACCGGACATCCATCTGCCAAATACGACTCTCCCACTCCAGCAAAGTTAACTGATAC
This sequence comes from Aldrovandia affinis, assembly GCA_029706075.1. Taxonomy (NCBI): domain Eukaryota; kingdom Metazoa; phylum Chordata; class Actinopteri; order Notacanthiformes; family Halosauridae; genus Aldrovandia; species Aldrovandia affinis. Next base: position 4,521,058 of record JAINUG010000069.1, read on the forward strand.
CCGTAACTATCAAAGGGTAAACAATCGAGGTGCTGTTGGATTCTGGTTGCTACCGCAGCCTCGTGCATGAATGTCTGGTTCAACTCTAAGCTTTGGACATACTCACAGAGGTGGGGATACAGTGTGTACACAGGTATGCATAGTATTATCCAACTGCCTGGATTTAATTCTCTACTGTAGGGAAAACGTATAGCATAGTGGCAGGGGTTACTCCGCACACCCCCCTTTCACTGATTTTAGGACATAACTGACTGGGGTTTAGTGAGCTAGCTAGGGCCAGACTTGCGGAAGGAGCCCGAAGCAGAAGGGATGTGTTCATTGTCGTCTCTTAGCAACTGAGGGTGGTGATATCATAGATGATTATCATCTGGGGGAGGGATCGCCGGCTCTCACTTCAACACGACCAGGACTAGCAGCTCTCCCCTGCTCACCAGAGTGACTGACTTCTTCCTCGAGCAGTCGAAGGACAAGGCGCTCAGTCGAGTAGCTGACCAAACGATTAAGCTTGATAGCCAGCTGCTCAACCTGGAGTGGACAGTGACACACCCCTATTTTTGTATATTACAGGATCAGCTGTATATGGTGAGTCGGGACACCAATACGGTCGACGAATGTATGCAGCTATGCCTTAAAGGCGTTGGGAAATGGTTTTACAGGCAGCTCACAGCAATACAATGGTGAGTCATTTAGGAGAGGATACTCAACCGAATAGTAGCTCGATTCTATTGCTCTGGCATTAGAGGTGATGTCCGGTGGTGGTGTACGGCATGCTCAAGTCCCAAAAAGTAGATCCAGCTACAATCTTAAAAGCCCGACTACACTAGTTACCTTTAATAGAGGTCCCATTTGTGAGAATTAGCATGACTTCATTGGGCCATTAGATCGGAGAGCCAAAGGATATTGTTTTGTATTAGTCATATTAGATTATGCAAACCTGAGGTGGTGCCCATCCGCAATATACACTATATGGCCAAAAGTCAGTGGACACCTGACCATCACACCTATATGAGCTTGTTGGACATCCCATTCTAAAACCATGGGCATTAATATGGAGTTGGACCCCCCTTTGTGGCTATGACAGCTGCCACTCTTCTGGGAAGGCTTTCCACAAGATTTTGGAGTGTGTTTGTGGGAATTTGTGCCCATTCAGCCAAAAGAGCATCTGTGAGGTCAGGCACTGATGTTGGACGAGAAGGCCTGCTCGCAATCGGCATTCTAATTCCTCCCAAAGGTGTTCAATGGGGTTGAGGTCAGGGCTCTGTGCAGGCCAATCGAGTTCCTCCACACCAAACTCGTCTAACCATGTCTTTATGGACCTCGCTTTGTGCACAGGGGCACAGTCATGCTGGAACAGCAAAGGGCCTTCCTCAAACTGTTGCCACAAAGTTGGAAGCGCCCAATTGGCTAAGATGTCTTCGTATCCTGTGGCATTAAGAATACCCTTCACTGGAACTAAGGGGCCTATCCCAAACCCTGAGAAACAGCCCCAGACCATTATCCCTCCTCCACCAAACTTTACAGTAGGCACTATGCATTCCGGAAGGTAGCGTTCTCCTGACATCCGCCAAACCCAGATTCGTCCATCAGACAGAGTCCAGTAGCGGCATGCTTTACACCACTCCAGCCGACGCTTGGCATTGCGCATAGTGATGTGAGGCTTGTGTGCAGCTGCTCGGCCATGGAAACCCATTCCATGAAGCTCCTGACGCACAGTTCTTGTGCTGATGGTGCTTCCAGAGGCAGTTTGGTACTCTGTAGTGAGTGATGCAGCAGATGATAGGTGATTTTTCACTTCAGCACTCGTCTGCCCCGCTCTGTGAGTTTGCGTGGTCTACCACTTCGTGGCCGAGCTGTTGTTGCTCCTAGGTGTTTCCACTTCACAATAATAGCACTTAGAGTTGACTGGGGCACATCTAGTAGGGCAGAAATTTCATGAACTGACTTGTGGCAAAGGTCACTGAGCCCTTACGAACCATTCTGAATTCTAAATGTTTGTGGAGATTGCATGTGCTGGATTTTATGCACCTGTTGGCAATGGGTGTGGCTGAAACCCCTGAACTCAATAATTAGTAGGGGTGTCCACTGACTTTTGGCCATATAGTGTATCTGCAAAGATTGTTGCGGAGCTGCTCTTCCAAATTTTCTCCCAGGTGGATATCCCGAAAGTGATCCTCACTGCTCAAAGCACATCATTTATGTCTTGTACACTGAGTGGGCTGTACAAATTATTGGACATCAAGTCTATCTGAACCAGTATCTACCACCCGCAGACCGACGGGCTAGTAGAGCGGTTCAATAAGATCATGGAAGAAATCCATGATTCATCAGTTCATTCTCATGGATCTAAGAAATTGGGATAAATGAATTAACCCGCAACTGTTTGGCATATGAGAGGTTCCCCAAGTCTCCACAGGGTTGTCCCCCTTAAAATTGTTGTATGGGCACCGACCCGGGAGAGTTTTGGATTCGTTAAAAGAAACTTGGGAGGAAAGTCCTAGCTCTAGTAAAGAAGAAGTATAGTATATCCTGACCTGCAAGCAAAACTGCACTCACTCGGTCAGATTGCAAGAGATCCTTTGCTCCAGGCGCAGGAACGACAGAGACAACAACATGACAGGGGGCACAAATGCGAACATTTCAGCCGGGAGATAGAGTTCTGGTATTACTCCCTACGTCCAAATCTAAATTACCTGCAAAGTGGCAATAGCCACTTGAGGTCACATGGCAAGAGAGGGATGTAGATTATGAAGTTGTTTGTTCTGACAGAGGAGGGACCCATTAGATATACCACCTTAGCTTACTGAAACTGTGGAGGGTAGTAGACCCTGTCTCACGGGCCAGAAGCACCAAATGAAATCACAAATATTCCAGTCCCCATCGGCATCCATCTTGTGCTGGGGCAATGGGCAGAGGTGGCCCAACTGCATCAGGTGTTAAACTTATTTAACTGAAGACCACATACACACCCCGCCAGGCACTATAGTTCAGAGCTGGCCATATCGGTTGCCTGAACTCAAGAAAAAAGTGATTAAAGAAGAACTGGCAAAAATGATAGACATGGGAGTGATAGAGGAGTCTGGTGCCGTCCCATCATGCTTGTTCCAAAGCTCAATGGGTCTGTTTGATTCTGCATGCCTCAGTTGACGAGCTGCTGGATCGGTTGGGCAGTGTTTGCTTTTATTCAATGCTGAATTTAACCAAGGACTACTGGCAGATTCCTTGTCTCTAGTATCCAGGGAAAAGTTGGCATTCTCTACTTCACTCACTACCCTACATTTAATTTGGTTTACACCAAATTCTGACCTAGCCATTCGGATTTCTTAGGGCTCCGACTTTCTTCCAGTAGTTAATGGTCTGGCTGCTTCGAACACATGCTTCGTATGCCGTCAAAGGTCTTCATAATGAAGCTCTTGTTTGGAAATGCACTAACAAACTGTAGGACATCACACAGACAGGTGTATTTCATTTTAAATAATTAGAAATGCCATAATTGTACACAAGTGGACTCCAATCAAATAATGATGACCTCTTAAAACAATTGATTGCACCAATTGAGTTTATTTTAGGTGTGTCTTAGCAAAAGGGGTGAATACCTATGGAACAAATTGCGTTTTTTATTTGAATTAATTAAGAAAAATCTTTACAGTTGTTTTTTATGGAGTACTTTGTGTTGATCAGTGGCAAGAAATCCCAATTAAATCCATATTGATTCCATGAAGTAAGAAAATAAAATGTGAAAAATGTGATTACTTATTGTACCCCCTGTGTATATATATACTGTATATATATCACTTTGTTGTGAATATCTGTCAATCATTTACAAACCAAACAATGTTTTCCCGTTCTTGCCATCACAACATAGTTCATTTCATGGAGATTTTATTGATACATCTACATGTACATGTGTCATTATAGTCAGCTGGCTTACTCTTTTACCATTCATAAGCTGGTGCTTTTATCTATTATTAGTATACTGCTTAAATTCTAGTTTTGCATTCTATGTTCTGTATTGTCGCTTTTAGCTGGAATTAAAAACACTAGGATTACCCCAAAAGCAGCATGGCACCTGGAACTGGTGGTTAACATGTGTGTGAGAGTTAATCTGATTGTAACCACGCTGGTTAAATTACCCTTTGTGTTCGCCAGAGATGTTTGTGGTAATGGAAACAGGATGACTACATTTCAACACAAGCTTTTTGCAAGTCTCCCGAGATCTTCACAGCAGGATCTGAAAGCAGGAGAATCCGACGGTCCGAAATCTGTTCTGCTTGCTGACAAGTTCTGTCAAGTATTTGTAACTCTGCATATACATCTCCAAATTGCTGTCAAAAACTATAACACCACACAATATATTGCATTGTTTCCACTGTATTGACAAGCTGTCATATTTAGGCATTGTATTAGATATTTATAAAGTAGAAATTCATTGTGGAGCTTCATTATGAGAGGACTGGATGCATTTATGCTCCCAAAGGGCCAGTATGTAGCACTGTGTCACTAATGACACTGCTCAACTGAATAGCACAGTGGAGGAATCTCTTCACAGGTGTTTTCAATATAACACCTTTTATTACTTTCATCTTTTTCTATCTTTTTGTCATTTGAAAGAAGGCTGCATCTTGTGTCCTGTGCCCAATAAATATTTTTGAGTGAATATTGAATTATGTCACCTGCATCTTTGCTTGCCATTGCAGAATAATGGTATTTCACCACAGAAGCACATTTCTAAGTGGGCTTTGTCAGCTACTGAGGCACTGGTCAGCTAAACTGGTACAGTACAACTAGGAATCTAAGGTCTCAAACTCAAAGCAATGCAACATTTATGCAGTGCAGTGCAAGGCTTTTCATTTGCTTCTAGTGGAAGGCTTTTCCAAGGCTTTCTATTCAAAATGTAAAGGGGAAGAAAGCCAATTTAATGGATGTAATCCTAAAATGAGTGACTGTGTACAGTACTGTACATCCAGTCATCTTAGAACGACTGACTAAAGTCAGGACTAAGGTGTGAAAAAGGTCATACTGTATGCCTAATGTTCCACGTATGACAGTACATAGCCATATAGTACAAGGCTTTTGCATGACCTTGACGATATGCCATACTCAACTTGATGTAGCCAATATAACATAATATTGACAATTGGACTCAATTCCTGTACACTCAAAAGCATGTGTTGTACCCCAGTTTTGGATGCTGGAAGAGATCATTGGCACACTTGGACACGGTCAAAAGTTTTAGAACACCCCCATTTTTCCAGTTTTTACTGAAATTTAAGCAGTTCAAGTGAGTTCAATGAATAACCTGAAATGGTACAAAGGTAAGTGGTAAACTGCCAGAGGTTAAAAAATAAAATGTAGGTTACCAAAAACTTTCAAACTTTACCAAACTTTTAAATTTCAGAGTTATAAAAAAAGGCCCTTTTCAGGGAACAAGTAATGGGTTAACAACTTACAGCTGTTCTGCAGCAACGAAAGTGAATTAAGCCTTGAAAGTTGATGCAAACAATTCCTACAGGTGTCCCACCTTTTGTTAATTAGTTACAAACCCTCTGTCTGTATAAAAGGAGTGTTGGAACAGACTTTGTTTATACACCCTCTGAAGCATTATTTGGACAATATTGCACTGCAAGAAGTAGTATATTGCTATCATAATGGCGAGAAAAAGGCAATTAACAAAGGAAGACAGACAGACCATTATAACCTTTAAAAGTGTAGGTCTTTCCTTTAGAGAAATTGCAAAGAAGGCCAAGGTGTCAGTGAGTACAGTTTCCTACACCATCAAAAGGCACTTGGAAACTGGAGGAAACTCTGACAGGAAGAGGTCTGACAGACCCAAAGCCACAACAAAATCAGAAGAGAAGTTTCTGAGAGTCAACAGCTTGCGTGATAGGCAACTCACAGGACAACAGCTTCAAGCACAGCTTAACACTGGTTGATTTAAGGAAGTCTCAGTTTCAACTGTGAAGAGAAGACTTCGAGTTGCAGGTTTGACAGGTCGAGTGGCAGTAAGAAAGCCATTGCTTAGATGGCAAAATAAGGCCTCCCGCATGGTCCAGTGGTTACAACGTTCGACGCTGGCCATGGCGACCGGGGTTCGATTCCCCGTCGCGCCAGAGTCGGCTCTGGCCGGGAGTGCCACCGGGGGTGGCGATTGGTTGTCTGTTTAGATAAAACGATTCCATGATTTATTTTATTTAATCTACAATTATTTATTTGTTCTATGCTTTAATTTTAGAGTACATTGAAACATTAAACTGTGTAAATTTAGATAAAAACTGTAAAAATGCAGGTGTTCTAAAACTTTTGACTGGTAGTGTATGTCCTCAGCATCAATCATTGGATAACAACCATTATATTTGGAACATGCAAATATAAATATAAACATAATCCCTCAACTAAAAATTGATTATGTGACCACAAATGCTGTAAGTAGTTCATCATTAAATATTTTTTCAGCTTAATCTGAAATCATAGACATAGTCCCTGATGAAGATTTTCTACATTGTTCCTCTTGCCAGCTCCCCAAAATATAATTTGCTTGCAAATGTGGGACCCCTTTTTCCAGAGCCCCCTGTCTCAATTATAGACATAGTCCCTGATTAAGATTTTCTACATTGTTGAAAACTGTTCATATTTGATAGGTACTGTATGGCTTCAGGAGGGAAAGCTGAAAAAGAAGAAGCAAAGAGTATGTTGATTGTTTTGAAATATATTAATCTTGATTGATCCATCTGCAAATAAAAAGGTACTCATGTATTTAAGGCCAATTCTTGGTGTGAATCTCCTGATTATTTTTATCAGAATTTTAATTGGGCCATGACAATCCTTCCTTCAAATAAAGTTTCAAAGCAGTAAAGATATATACCTCTTATGCATGCTTTTCATATGATGCTGTTCATCAGCAAACATTTGCATATCCATTTATATTAGTGTTTTGTTTATTTGTGCTAATGGGTTATTTTGCCTATGGAATATGTACTTTAACAGGATAAAGCTTTGTTGATCCTAAAATTGTCATTGACTAGTGTCATTTAGTTTATGGTGCATGTGTAGGTTGAAAACATCGCGCTTTAGTCTATCCACTCTCACAACTCTTGCCCTCTTGGTAAGTATTAATAAAATAAAAGATGGTTACTCATGGCTACCCTGTTTCCGTTATGTAGTACCTTGTGATTAAGATGCAATATGTATCTGCTAGCCGGCACCTTCAACCAATTCTATTACTCAGTTTCCAGAGCTGAACCATAAGGGATTATCTATACTCTTTCGTTTGATAGACTCATCGAATAGTAATGTCAAGGTCTGCTGAACACTCATTCATCCTTGCGTTTTCTAGTAAAAATTCCATATCAATCAATACAACCAATGGCAATGTACTGGTACAGATCAGAGAATGACATTTAGATAATTAGATAATGGGCACAAACCAACTGACATAGGCATTTGAGTGTGATGTCTGTCTATTTGATTCTTACAGAAAATATTTAAGGTTATACCTCGCATCTTATGTGTATTTTATAGATAATAGATCTGTGATTTGGCCTTTCTTTACAGTCAGGTACATGCGACAGGCCTGCATTTGAGTTTTTTGATCCACATCTCAACAAAAGTATATATGATTTAGATGCCATTGTATTCTCGCCACTGAGATATGTTGCAACTGTTGAACTACATTTACATTACATTTACATTTTAAGCATTTGGCAGACGGTCTTATCCAGAGCGACTTACAATATATGAACTAAACCCTGAGGTGCTATAGATGTTGGGTCCCTTAACTTTTTCAAATGACACATACATTTTTCTGTAAATACACCAAAGTAATCCTGTATATCTTAAATTAGTCTTAGAGGGCAGATGGCCTTCTTCAAAACACAGTACTTAAAGGTTATGAAACAAATTCAATATTCAGTTAAATAAAACAATTTAAACCAAAATTACATTTGAATTTTATCAACTTTTTACATTATTTATTTGCAGAAAGCAAATAAATTGTATGGATAGTACAAATAGTAATAAATAGTACAACATTCGTTTACATACTGAAATCATAAGTTGCCTAATGCCAGAGCATCGCTTTCCTCTACACCAACTGCAAAAAGCCTTTCCATTATGCCCTTAATATATTAATATTTCCCTCCCTTCTGGTTGTGTACCATATCGAGGTAGAAAAAAGCGCAGAAGTGAAAAAAGCAACAAAACTGATAAAAAATGTTGTCTAGGTAACGCAGCCCGGCTTTATTTATCATATCTCCAAATAACAATGTTATGCTGTGTTGTGGTCAAAATACAGTGACCTCACTTGATCAAGTGCACCCAAAGCCTGCAGATAAGAAGACCAATATAATAGAGTACAATGAAAAGAGTGTACTGTAATTATTTGTGCCCTGTCAAGAGAGGGCCTCTGGACCCCTAGTGATTCAAATCTGGGAACTCTGCGTACAGCGGGAGACTAACCCTTGCCAACATGAGACAAATATCACCCCACTCCTGCGACACGGCTGAAATTGCATCAGTTTGTCATGCACACCTCTTGCCAGCTCCCCAAAATATCATTTGCTTGCAAATGTGGGACCCCTTTTTCCAGAGCTCCCCCAGTCTCAACAGTGGTCAAACATTTGTCATTTCATTCGTACTATCAGTGTGCAATAATTGTTAGAGTCAGCTTGTTCCCCCCCCTTTTGTTTTTTTCCCCTTTAAACATTGTGGTGGTAAAATAACAATCAAAGAAATGCATTTTTAAAAGGTATTTAGAATCATTCTAACATGGATTTAACTCATTTATGATAGGTTAGTTGGGGCGTGGGAGGGGGGGGGGGTGGTGTCTGGGGTTGGGTTGACATGGTCGTGTTATTATCATGGTTTTCATTGGTTTAAATTCTATTTAAAGCTATATTAAATAAAATAATGGTAGTTATTTCCATAGCTAAACATTGTTCATCATAAAAGTCACATACTTGGAATATTGATAGGTTGAAGACTGCCGAGGCCTTAAGAAAGAATCATGCCATTTTGAAGAAGATAATAAATCTTAAATATTATTGTATTAAGTTCAGTACTGTCAATCTTTACATGGTGAAAGTAACCCCCATCAACAGGAAACCTTATAACTTTCAGAGAGGAGCTTGTAGAACAGCAGGTTATGGAGTGTTTGAGGAAGGGTTACCTATAAAATGGCATGGGATTAGAACATTATCTAAGTTGTCACGGTAACGGCATGTCAATACTGACTTTAACAGTGAATCCTGCAATGAGTACAGGGGTCATCACAATGATTGCAGATATGAATGTTTTTTTCATGCAGTATATTTCTATGAAAACTGTCTCTGCGTGAGTTTGTGTGGTAAAAGATAAGGGCAGGAGAAGGCCAGTTCGAAATCGTATTAATTTATTTTTCTTATCGCTTGGTACTGGTGCTCCTGGATGATGTTGTGAACATGCCTGTGTGCAAGCTCTAAGAGAAATGGTTTCAGTTGTGGCCTCTTTGTTTGCGCATTTTAACCCTAATTTTACGATTATAACAAAAGGTCCATGCTGTTCCCTCCTGTCAGGGTCACTTGACAGAGGGGATATACGATCTGATAACATGCACTGTGCTCGTACGAACAAATGTTTCCACTTTGGCTAAGTAGAGAAATTGATATTATCCATATGGGTGACTATTAAAATCAGCTCAATCTGCACTTTTAAATGAGTGGGTCATTTGAGTTACACTTTCTCTTTTAGCTCAACACTGGAGATTCAAACGCAAGGCTTAATCGAGGGATGTATTTGTTTGAACACAGCTACTTTCTATTAAGCAGAACAGTTGAACAATACACAATTCCTCAAGTTAATGGCCGTTTACAGATTATTTTGGAGCAGTTTATCTGCACTTTGCCAGAGCTTTGTTGTTCAGTGCTTTTCTATGTTTTTCAATATCCTTCATACTGCATATACAGGTAACTAAAAGAAAAAGTTAAGTAAATGAGAGATAAAATGTATATTGAAAACAGGTACTTCCACACAGGTGTGGTTCCTGAGTTAATTAAAGAATTAACATCCCATCATGCTTAGGGTCATGTATAAAATTACTGTACAGGCTTAATTGCCCATTACTTTGGCTAACATCCTGCACCCACACACCCAATCTCTTCTCCTAGAAGAATAGATCTCAGTGGCCTTGATAGAGGGGTGACTGTTTTGGCATGTTTGGCAGGTGCTTCAGTGATGAAGACTGTTCAACTTGCTGATGTTTCATCAGGAATAGTGGCTAAGGTGATGTTGGTATGGAAGTCTGAGGGAAAGACATCAACTAGGGGCAACTTTGATTGAAAGCACATACTCCTCAACTGTGATGTCCGTGCATTGGTTCGAGATGCAATGCAAAACAGATGAGCAACTCTTAAATCAGTTGACTGCAAATATCAATCTAGGGTGTGAGCAGGCAGTTTCAAGAACAGTCCATCAAGAACATCACAGGGAGGGATACTATGGTTGGGTTGCAGTGCATAAACCCCTTATTAGACTCAAAAATTCACTTTTGAGTAAAGTGGTGCAAAGAGCATAAGCAGTGGTCTACTGAGTAGTGGGGGGAAATCATATGGTCAGATGAGTCATCCTTCACCTTGTTCTCAACAAGCAGACAAGTGCATGTGTGGCGCATGCTTGTTTCCCATAGTAAAGGGTTCTAGTGGCTCTTTTATGGTGTGGGGTGCATTTTCCTGGCATGGTTTAGGTCCACTCAACCCCTTCGAAGACAAGGTAAACACCAATAATACAAAGCCATTTTGAATGATCATCTTCATTCTATGGTGAAGCATTTCTGTCCTGCTGGGAGTGGTCTCTTTCAGGGTGACAATGGCCCCATCCACAGGGCATGAGTGGTCACTGAATGATTTGATGAGCATGGAAACAATATAAACCACATGCCATGCTGGGACTGGTGTTGGAAATGAGTTTCGGCTATATCCATATGTACAGTGCATCGGGCACTGCTTCTGTGGCTGTCAATGTTCTCTGTGCTTGTCCCTTACAAATACACTAAGAAATAAATAAATAGGCTGTCTCAGTCACCAACTTCCAACCCAATTCAATACTTATGGGAGATCCTGGAGCAGTGCCTGAGACAGCATTTTCCACCACCATTAACAAAAGGCAACAAAATTGAATTTCTCATGGAAGAATGGTGTTGAATCCCTCCAATAGAGTTCCAGATACAGAATATATGCCAAGGCGTATTGAAGCTCTGGTAGCTCATGATGACCCGACACCCTAAAAAGAACATAAGAATACATAATGACGAGAACGGGCCGTTCAGCCCATCTAGGGTCATCATGTCCTAATCTATAGAATATCTAGTACTGCATCTAGCCTAGACTTAAATAACCCAAGTGTTTCTGCCTCTACTACCCGACCTGGCAAGCTGTTCCAGGCATTGACAACGCAATACTAATACTAACACGAATAAGACATTTCGTGTTAGTATTACATAGGAGACATGTTGATGTCTCCATCTAGCTAAATTGTCTTCACCACTGTCTACTTGTTCAACACTATACTCTTTTAAAAAAAAAAAAAAAAAAAAAAAAAAATGTACATTTTGTAAACATTGTAAAATACCTTTTCCTTCCCGGTGTTACAGGTATGGTACGCAGATGCCTGCAATGATGTCTATTGCTGTATTCCTGCACTGATCTCGTGCGCTAACTGTGATTGCTCCTACCATGTATTGATGCACATCTTGTAAGTCGCTCTGGATAAGAGCGTCTGCTAAATGCTTAAAATGTAAAATGTAAAATGATGTTTCCTATACATACAGTGGGTATAAAAAGTATTTTTCACATTTTATTTTCTTACTTCATAGAATCAAAATGGATTTAATTGGGATTTCTTGCCACTGATCAACACAAAATACAACTCTAAAGCTTTTTCTTATTTACAAATAGAAACGACATAAGAATATATTCACCCCTTTTGCTAAGACGCACCTAAATAAACCCTGGCGCAATCAATTTTCTTCAGAGGTCACACAATTATTTGATTGGAGTCCACCTGTGTACAGTTTCCACCTGTGTGAAATTATTTCAAATTAAATGCACCTGTCTGTGAGAGGTCCCACACTTGGGCTGTGTTCGAAACCGCTCCCTATTCACTATATAGTACACTATATAGTGTGTACGCCATTTTGTAGTGTGCGACGAATTCTAAACTGTTAATTTCGTTCACTATATAGTGAATGAGAAAATACCCACAATTCACTGTGATTTGTAGTGAACAGCGAATGTACCCTACAATTTCTCCCGTGTACCACAATGCAATGCGGTCGTGTCATACCGTCATACATACACCTCCGTTTATGCCTCAAGAACAAAAGTTGAGCCAGCAACAGGAATCATGGTGGTGGTAACGTTAGCTAACTGCTTTAGCCACCGATAGCTACCGTTATTATCGCTATGGGAGTTGGTGCTAGTCGTGAGCTCGTGAGTTATCCTAACGTTATTTTCTCCACACAAGCTTGTTAGCTCACGACTTACATAACGGTAGCTATTGGTGGCTAAAGCAGTGGTTAGCAGACAGCACCACAGTTGACAAAACCACACTTGCACATCATTAGAATTTCAACAATTTATTTGGGATTTAACATTCAAAACTGAACATGCAAACCCGATACCACCTGAGTACATTTCAACCTGCTGCTATGAGTGCTCGGTTTGTTTATGATACTGGGCGCGTCCGCTTGCGTCACCTGAATATCCGCCACTTTTTTTTGACGCAAATGACGTTCAGTTGTAGCATCCGAAAACCAGTGGCGGCTCGTGCATTTCACACCTAGGCCTTCAGTAGTGCTCCGTCTGAATCAATCCACCCCTCAATAACAATTTTATGGCTATAAAAGCCATCTTATTGTTATGTTTTGAGTGTCTGTTCGGTTTGTTTTTGCACTTTGTTTATTTATCTTTCTTCAGTCATGTTTCATTCTCGTTCTGTCATGCACTTCAGGAAATTCTATGTTTCGGTTTTTCCGTCTTCGTTTCTAATCTCGTTTTACTTCCTTCTTACTTTCTAATTACACTTTGTATATATTAGTTAGATGTATATAGTACTAACCAACTAATCTACTAACATTAGGGATTTAGATTAAGTTACTAACACTACTAATCACTAATTATCTCACGCTTCTAACTATCGCTGTCATTCTCTCTCATCTCTATCGCTGTCATTCTCTCTCATGAAACATGACTGAAGAAAGATAAATAAACAAAGTGCAAAAACAAACTGAACAGACACCCGTTGCCGTTGCATTGCAGATAGATAACTCGTGTATCCAGAATAAATGCCTTTACTGAAGAAACAAACCCAGGGTGCTACAGCTGCGACACACGTAAAAAAGCATCAATAATAATAACCTCATAAAATATTATTTAGGAAAATAGCAACATTTTACTCACCAAAAATCCTTATTATTTGTACACAAAATCCATCCTCCTTTCTTTCCTCAAAAAGAGTTCAATTACTCTGTCGTACAGATTATCCGTGTGTTTCAGTTCCATCAAGAAGTCCTTTTCTATCGCCATCGAAGCTAATGCTGAAAGTCGAGCCTGCCCTGTCGTATTTCTGGCATAAGTTTTAATTCGCTTTAGGGCTGAAAATGTCCGCTCAAATGTCTGAATCACAGACTGATGTTAATTATATTTTGTCCATGAATACTTATTAAATAATTCCAAATGGTCTGTTTGCTTCCTTTCATAGCTGTTCCCCTGGTTGCGCTGCATCCAGACGTGTATTTTCATATTAAAGCATTTAACCAATCACATTACATCATAGTCAGACACTCTCTGACTATCCAATCAAAGGGTGTGAATATGCTGACGTTACCTAGGCCTTCTAGAAGGCCTTCGTGTCCCCAACTCAAAATCTGATTGGTTGAAGCAACAGTTTGATCAACACTTATTTTATGCTACAGGGCCTGCAGAACTGATTGTGAAGGCCTCCAGGATTTCTTTGACCCTGGCAACAAATTATGGCTGAAATTTGTTAAATGCCGTCTGGCAATAAAGTATTCATGGACAAAATGTAATTAACATCAGTCTGTGAATTATGGCGGTTTGAAAAAATGCATTTCCAAACAAGATTGACCAAAGAACATTCAAACCAAATCCTGGACTGGAAAACTTTCAAAATTCAATCAAGATAAAGATTGTACTTCATTCATTCAATCATTGTATGTTTTTTATTTGTAATTAAGAAAAAGGTTCAGAGTTGTTTTTTAATTTTAAATTATAGAGCATTTTGTGTGTGTTGATCAGTGGCAAGAAATCCCAAGTAAATCCATTTTGATTCCATAAAGTAAGAAAATAAAATGTGAAAATGGGGGTGGATACTCATGCGTGCGTGCGCGCGTGCATGCGTGCGTCTCCTGGCTGGTGGTAGCTGTAGAATGTCCGACACTGCCCACTGCGAGCCAATTTCAGCTCTGGCCTGGGAGTGCCACTAGGAGGAGACAATTGGCTGTCCGCCCCAGGGTAGGGGGAGGGAAGCCGATATCAGTTTGCTGCGTATAGGAGTGGCTCTGTGCGCACACCAAAGTTATTGTCACGGCTTGGCAGGTTCAGGCTTGGAAAAGGCGATGCTCCGCCCCATGTCACTGCCGGTATCAGGACTATGGCAGCAAACTCACAATATGAGGGAGGGAGATAATTGACATGAAAAAAGAGGGTATAATTGGCTACTGAATTGGGAGAAAAATGGGGAAAAACTGAAAAGAAAATATTCAAAAATACATATACTGTATCTGTCTGTGTAATGTTTTAAATATTGATTCTTCAATTATGTTTCCTTTTGCTACACACCGTATAAAACTGAAAAATAAACCTGTGTTCAAATACCTTGTCACAAATCTGCAAGCTTGCAGTCCGTTTTCTAAACCTCTGAATCATTACAGTAATGGTGTGAATAAACCAAACTCTTACTACTTCTGTTTTGTCAAAGCAACTTTAATACTTTTGGTCACATTAAAGCAACAGTCAAAAACGAGTTCATTAAATAGAGTGTCTGGTTTCCCTCCAGCTGTGTCATGTCCAAAACACCTCTGTCTTACAATTAACCTATCTATGTTTACATGATTTATAGTTAATTTCATTTCATTTCATTTAGATAAGGCCCATTGAAATATAGGTGCATTCATCAACTGCGGTTGTGTTGTTCAGAATTTTGTTTAAGAGGAAATATTCCTTTGCCCAAAACATACCTTTCAACATTGTGACTTTCAGTAAAGTCATTAGTATTGAATGAGATCATTTGCATACATTAATCTATTGGCTATCTGAAACTTGCCAATAATTTCCCACCAGGAGAGCAGTGGTGCTGACGGCTGACAGTCACGTCATTATTTGTGATGGTAGTTTTATGAATCCTGACAACTTCCTGTCGCTGTCAATTAACAGAACAACCAGCAGTTACCAGCCCTTTTTATCATGTAGGCAAAATTATGAACTATGTTCTTACATTATGACCACTGAATTCCTTTATTCTAGATTTTTTATTGATTCATTCTTGTAATTATTATTAGGAAATCTAACAGAAAAACTAAGAGAAAAAATCTAACAGAATTACATTTTTAATATCAAGGATTTGCTACTGTATAGTTAATAAAAACGAATGGATTTGTAGCACCGTAGTCAATTATCCTGATATCCTCACCATAGTTTCACTGTGTACTTCTCCAAGAATGAGATATATTACAGAGTGAGGGTGGTGGGGGTGTAAAAACCCTTAGTACTCTAGCCAGGCCTCCTTGGTGATTGTCAGTGCTACAGAAATGTGGAATTGCTGGTTATTTTCCTTTGTGTTTAGAAGGGAAAGGTCAGAATTGCAATGGGAATTAATTTAATTGTGAGAGGGGGCAGCTGGCAGTGTCAGATGGCTTTGGCTGCAGTTCTTCCCATTTCATTAGCTGGCTGCTTTCCAAGGCCTCACTCGTAAATGTACTGTGACACCCAAGCATTTAGTATGCAAGAGATTATGAATGGGCACGGTTAGCAGTTAATAGCTCTGATGTGCAAGGAGGCTGTTCTCATCACCACCTATACAAACCAATCAGGAGGTCTTTAAAATGATATAAATACAAGTGGCATGATATAATGAAGTTGTGTTCCTTAAAGCACTCGAGTACAGAGGCGCATAATGTCTTCTTTGTCAGTGTCTCCCTCAGATATAACCTTATCTGCTCCCGTGAATAGTTTTACAGTGATCAATAAGCAGTTTTCTGTGGCCTTTCACTGGTGTCAGTTGTCATCGAGTGATGCAAATTCACGTCAGAAACTAGCTTGACAGTTTTCCCTTTGCTCCTTTAAAAATCACTAAAACTCATACATACAGTAGCCGAGGTGATGATTTAACAGTCTGATGTTAAACTGTTTAAAGTTACCAGTTTCTTATCATTTTACAGGTTATGAGAAATGGCATATGAATAAAATAATAAAATATTTTCACTCATGCAGCCCTGATGACAAATGTATGCCATTTAAATGCACTATAAGCATACAGTTTTCATTCAATACCATTTTTACAGTACAACAGAACATTCCATTGTTCCTATTTCTAGTTAAAACAATAAGCATTTAACTATCAATGACCATTCAACAATCCTTTTTGTGCACTCATAGTCTTAGCTGAAATTCCGTATATAAACAGTTGTGCAACATTGTGTTTCTGACACTTGGGTAAATTTAGTAAAATAAGTTCAATGTTGTTGTTTCTTTTTAAAATAATTTTTGTTTATGAATTTTATCTCATTTTTATCCCAATTTGGTAGCCAATTAGACCCACTATTTCTATGCCAATCCCTCCCCAGTAATGTGATTTTGCTGCCGTAGTCCTGCAACCGGTACTGACGAAGGCAACCTGACACCTCTTCCGAGACGGGACTCACCAAGTGTCGACCGTAACCCGGTACTACAGGGCCACTCTTATGCGCAGCGAACATCATGTCGGCTTCCCTCCCCCCACCCTGGTGCGGACAGCCAATCGCCGCCCCTGGTGGCGCTCCCGGCCAGAGCCGACTCTGGCGAGACGGGGAATTGTTCAGCGATGAACGTTGTAACCACTGGGCCACGCAGGAGGCCCTTCAATGTTGTTTTTGATGGTTCACTTTTGGTATATTTACCTGTCACAGTTGAAGCTTCACATTCACTATAAGAGGATACGCAGGATAATTAGCTGTGCAATCTACCTAGGTATGATATGTTATGATAGTTGTGAGTTAAGATGGTTATGTCTGTGTGTCTGTAATGTGTGCAACCCCTGGCTGTAGTGTGCAAGAGCATTTTAAATTCAGTATGATCTAATGTAGCACAATGGGGGAAAACATTACTGGAAGCCTTTGTCCAAAAACATTCATTTCAACCACATTTCACAACACAAACCAATGATATCAGCTCTCTTTTTTAAAATAAATGTATAACATCTCAACCTTCCTTTGACATCTTGACTTGTCTTATTTGAACATATTTTTAGCCTTTTCAAGTCTTTTCAGTTGTGCACAAATATGGACTGTAGCCAAATAGTGCACATTATGCGCAGTATAAATACTTAATTTTACATTTACATTTTAAGCATTTAGCAGATGCTTTTATCCAGAGCGACTTGATGTGCATAAATGCATGGTAGGAACAATCATACTTTGAGTAAAAATGACATATTATGGGTGGATAGAACATGTTCAGAATATGGGAAGTTGGGGCTAATAGCCCACGCAAGTTTTACGATAAGGGAATTATAGTGTGCCACCACAGTACTCGGTTTCAGAGCCAGACAGTACCACTCACTGGCCATTGATGTTGTCCTATAAGGTTGCACTGTACAGTAGATTGCGTTTTTATTCACACCCGTGATAAAGATGAATAAAAGATATCATATAAAATAAACTATATAAGTAATGAGGTATGTTTTATGCTCAAAAAACCCTGAAAATTCCAAACCTACAATATTAATACAATTGTTCAGAAAAACTCATTTTGTTTTATTAATATTTTTACAGAAAACATCTGGATCAGAATTATTCACACCCCTAACTATTCTTTTAAATTTAGTCCAACAAAAACAAATCCTCATAAATATACAACTTATTTGAAGTTCATTGGAACGTTATGGAACTATACAGTGGGCTACAATGGTTTCCGGTTCACTAGGGTATAAAAAGGAAGGAACACATGTTTGAAATACTGTGGTCAGCCATCATCATGGTGAAAGGCAAAGAACTCCCCGAAAGCATCAGACAAAAGGTTATTGACCTATACAGATCAAGAGATGGCTACAAAAAAAATCATTAAAGTTAAAGATACTGCTTTCCAATTATTAGGGCGACTGGAACAGTGGCTAACCTGCCAGGTAGAGGACGCAAGTCTATTTTGCCACCACATGTAGTGAGACGGATGGTTCGCAAGGCAAAAATAAGTCCATGGGCCACAGTTCAAGATCTCCAAAGCAACCTGGCATCTTGTGGTTACAAGCTACCATTCGACAACCCTACATGACAATGGCCTTATGGCACAGTTGCAAGAAGGAAGCCTCTTTTGAAGACAATTCACCAAAAAAGGTTTCTTGAATTTGTCAACTACATCTGAGCTATAATTGGATCCGTGTCATGCGGTCAGATGAAACAAAAATCATGTTTTTTGGACATGCACATCAGCATTATGTTTGGCGTCCAAAGAATGCAAGTAGTGTTCAAAAGAACCTCATGCCTATGATGAAACATAGTGGTGGATCTTTAATGCTTTGGGATATTTTGCATCCACAGGACCTGGGGCCCTTATTAAAATAGATAAAACCATGAACTCCAGCATGTACCTGTGACTTTCGGGATAAGGGCCCAGACACAGATCAGGATTAGGCAAGGAATCGTTTAATGAAGGCAGAGATCAACACCAGAAGTCAGGGTAGCGAAAGTACAAAATCAAAATCCAAAGAGAAGTCACAAACAATCCAAAAGTAAAAAACCGGTAAATCGGAGAAGGCAAACAAACAGAATCGGCAGGCAAACGCGAAGTGAAAAACAGAAGGGGTGTCTCGGGAAAATGCTACAGACTCTGGCTTACTGGTAATCAGCACAGGGAATGAAGATCAACGTTCTGACGGGGAAGGAACATAAACACAGAACTTAAATACAAGCAGGGAGGGAAACACAATAGGAATCAGGTGTGACTGGGAGGAGAGAGGGGTAGGAACACAGGTGAAAACTATGGGTTTCGTTAATACAATAACGAGGGGAAACGAAAGACATGGACTGGGAATAACACAGACACATAGACAATAAACGACCTGGAAGAGCAGGCAGACACGTGCATAGTACGAAGGGGAGGAACGCATATAGAAATCTGCGTGCAAATGAAGTGAAACGTGAGAAGTGTACAGGGATAGGACAACGAGAGAGAGAATGATAGCGATAGTTAGAAGCGTGAGATAATTAGTGATTAGTAGTGTTAGTAACTTAATCTAAATCCCTAATGTTAGTAGTTAAGTAGGTTAGTACTATATACATCTAATTAATATATACAAAGTGTAATAGAAAGTAAGAAGGAAGTAAAATGAGATAATAAGCTAAGACGGAAAAACCGAAACATAGAATTTCCCGAAGTGCATAACAAAAGACAAGGAGTGGATCTCGAAATAAACAGGAACGATGACAGACGGGGAACAGAACGTGACAGAAACGAGAATGATGAATAATGAAAGATAAATAAACAAAGTACAAAAACAACCGAACAGACATGCAGAAACATAACAGTACCAAGACATTTTGCGCAAAAACCTCATTCCCTTTTCCAGGAAGCTACACCTTGGCTGCAGATGGACCTTCCAACAAGACAACAATCCCAAACATATGTCCAAAGCAACTAAGAAATGGTTGACAGAGCACAAGATCAATGTCCTGATGTGGCTCTCAGTCTCCAGACCTGAATCCAATTGAAAATGTGTGGTTTGAACAAAAAAGCAGTTCACAAACATCTGACAAAGAATCTTAAGGAACTAGAACAATTTTACATGGAGGAATGGTTGATGATCCCCCCAAGAAGTTCCATAACCTCGTACGATTAGTACTGGTTACAGGGGGGCGGCAGATAGTGTAGCAGTCTAACGCACCATATCTTGGCTGGTTCGAGTATGGCCGCCTATCAGGGAAAAATTAGCTCTTTACCCAGAGGACGGGCAGAAAACTCGTGGGGGAGGGTGAATTGAGATAAAGAGGATATAAATTTGTGAACTGTTTGTGGTTCGTGCCAATGCATTATTAAAGAATATAATTTTCAGAATTTTGTGAGCATAAAATAAAGCTCATTATTTGTTTTATACAATCTCGATCTCATCTTTATCAAGGGTGTGAAAAATAGAGTTTACTTATATACATCCCAAAATTCGTCTGCGTTACAATAACCGGGGAACAAACTGAACACAATACCAAGGCCACTAGGCACTCAAAACAAGTAGTGCAACAAATGTTTATTACAACATATTAGGGGTGTGACTGCATACCACAATATTAAAATATGAAATAGTACCATCATAAACTTCAGTAAATCACATGGCAAACGATATTTTCATGCAGGGAAAATAATATTTCAATGTTCATCCTACTAAAATGTCTAAATAATGGTATGATGGAGACACTATAGAGGCTTCCATGGTGATTGAAGCATCAATCATTATGGAGCTCTTTGCTGGGAGGAAGAGCAGCTCTGTCTTGCCCAGGTTGAGCTTCAGGTGGTGGGTGGACATCCAAGCTGAGGTGTCTGCCAGGCATGCGGAGATGCAAGCCAGGACCTGGGTCTCAGAAGGGGAGAATGAGAAAAAGATATCAGCATAGCAGTGGTATGAAAACCTATGAGCAGAGATAACCAAACCAAGTGACTTGGTATACAGGGAGAATAGGAGGGGGCCTAGTACTAAGCCCTGCGGGACTCCAGTGGAGAGGGTGTGGGGAGAGGAAGGATCATCTCCAGGCTACTTGGTAGAACCGGTCAGCCAAGTATTTGAACCATGTCAGTGAAGATCCAAGAGATTTCCATCTCGGTGAGAGATGAGCAGGATCTGGTGGTCAAAGGTATCGAATGCAGCTGATAATTTGAGGAGGATGGTGATTGAGACTTTTCCAAGTGGAGAGCCTCAGTGACCGCAAGTAGAGCAGTTTCTGTGGAGTGGCCTGCCTTGAACGGGATGAAGCAGGCCATTCTGTAGGAGATAGAACAGGCTGTTTATAATGAACTGTCTAAGATGTTTGATAAGAATAAGAGGAGAGAGACAGGTCGGTAGTTAGAGATGCCAGCAGGGTTCAGAAAGGGCTTCTTGAGGGTTAGAAGCAGAGGATAATTTAAAATGCAGATTTAACAGAGGAGAGGTTAGAGGAAAAGGTAGCCAGGAGAGTGTGGAAGTCAATCAGGTTACCAGGGGATTTCGATTCTCAATTTCAGTTCTGCCGCTTGCAGTTTGAGTCAGTCCACCCAAATGCAGTCAGTTAGCCAGTGGGTGGGAGGTAGGAGCCAAGCAGGTTGGGTGGAGAGAGGACAGAGTGAATCAAAGGAGGAGGAGATTGAGGACAGTAGAGTGGATGAGGCTTCATCAGCAGGTAGCTGAGAGAAGGTATCAGTAGGGTTAAGGGATGAGAGAACAGTAGCTGACAGGGCTGAGAGAGAGAAGAGGTTGCAAAGGACAGAAACCATGGGGGGGGGGGGAGGAGACAGAAAAGCAGTGGTCAGATACTACAATGTTGGGTGAGGTGCAGTTCCTGGTGAAGACAAGGTCCAGTTAGTTGCCAGCCTTGTGGGTGGATGGGGATTCAGCTATGGTGAACTAAAAGGATTGAAGCAGGCGGAGAAATGCGGAGGACTGAGGGGTGTCCAGCAGCAGGTTAAAGCCAAGTAGGACAGGAGTGGCATTCTCAGGGAAGGATCAGAGTAGGGCATCCAACTCATCTAGGAAACTCCCCAGTGGACCTGGTGGGCAATAATGTGCAATTTACATGAAACAGTGACAATGCCAGCATGATATTCAAAGGAGGGTGAGAAGTGAGCAATACCAAATCTCCAGAGGGGAGATTAGTATACCTAGAGAATGTGTCCTCCGTGAGGCATAGGTGCATACCAATATCACTTACCATAATACCAGGATACAAAAAGCTACCAACTGTTTCTAACAGACTGTTTTGTTATTTAGTTCTAATATCTCTCCTTCCATTGTTTGTTGTAACAGTTTACAGAACATGTTGTTTTTGTGTTAGTTTTTTTGCACATTACTGCTTGTTTTCTCATTGGTGGTCCATCATTTTTGTGGCATTGGAAGTAGTAGTAAAGGGAAGCAGAAGAAAAATGCGAAAACTCCAAAACCTATATTTTGTGTGAAAATATGTGGTCTAAAATCATCACCTTTAGCTATTAAGCTGATGGTTCACTCTTAAACCCAAATAATAATGGAGACCATGATTTAGCTTTAATGTTTAAGATTTAGTATCAAATTTAAGGACACACTACTTAATTCCTCTGAAGGAATTGTAGTTATTGCTACTATTTTCATATAACAAATACTGGTTATTTAACTTCTCTCATTCATTTTCATAAACTCAACCCATATTTAGATAATAAGTCTTTGAAACTGTGTGTTTATGGACATGTGATTTTCTTGTCAAGGCAGTTACTGTACAGTTCTATCATTCTACATTCAGCTTTGAATTTTTTTTCTTTGGGTTTTACATATATATATATATACAGTATATTGAATTCGAATTAGAAAAAGTCTCAATATACAGTACATATTTAGACTCAAATATTTTATTTTAACTTTTTTTAAGTTTCAGCATGATTTACAAGTTCAAAACAAGCTCCCACAAAAAAACTATGTTGTGGCATAATATAAATAGAACGCGTTTAACTCTTCAGTCATATATTCTTTCACAGATGATTGAATTATAAACATGAGACAATTGATACAGCTCATTGAACCTTTTACAGCTCTTTAAACCCTTTTACTCACTAAGGCGAAGTAAGTTAGGGGATCACAGAGTAACGACAAACTGAAGGCAGGCTCTTTTCTGACATCTAAACATGGAAGGAATTTTTCATTCTTGCTGCGTACCCCCTGGCAACTTCTTGCCACATATTAAGATTTCAAAGATACAAACAGTAGTTCAGTAATTGCTTTCTTGAATCTGCCTTTAATAATTACACTTAGAAAAGCTGTGCTGAAAATTAGAAAGGCAGAGACTAATGGAAAACTAGATTTTTTCACTGAATTAGAGAGCAGGCCGATCCATATATTGACAATACATCAAGTTGAAAGAGATCAGGAAAAGTGTTTTGGACTGTCCGGGAGAGGTAGGCAAACTGGGCCTGATGCGGCATGGCATGTGCCGCCGGGGTTGCCGGGGAGAGGGGAGAGAGATTCACTGCAGATGAGGCGGGGGAGCCATCAGTGTGTATCTCACATTGTCCGCACACCTGCATTCAAAGGGCCATCCGCAGCCTGCCAAGATCTCAAAGTCCCCACCGAGGGAATATTGTTACAAGGCTATAGATTTAACCTTTCGTTTGACACTGCATTTCTTTCTGAAGTTTAGAATGAATTGAAAATGTGTTTTTTGGAGGCATTGGTAATGGAATAAAGATGAAACAAGAGAACAGCCTTGTTAGCAGTTTTACTGTGGACAAAAGGTTGATTTAAAATATGTTATGTGATTATGTGTACTAATGGTCAACTTGCAGGGATGAGCTTTGAGCTGTATTTTTAAGCATGCAGAAAATCCCTGGTTATATCCTTGGTCCCTACTCCCCGGTTATTTCCCTACTCAACTCATTCACAAATGTTTGAGGTCTTATTCTCATAAATGGCACAATTAACAAAATGGCAGCACTTCTTTGAAGGCAAAAAGGCTGAATTGCAACATCATTTTTATTTAGTGCAGGCATCTGATAATTTTTCCTTAAACATTTTTTAACACAGTTTCAGCAAATATTAATCAATATCGGTAAGTTAAGGTAAGGACAAATGTTGATTGAATGTCTAAATATACAAAAATGAATATGCAAGCACTAGCGTTGGTTAGTTGGGGTCTCAGTGGAATTGTGAGCATTCAGGGTTTTCCTTGCTGTCAGAATTTATTGGAAAAATAAAACAGCATTTAATTTTCTGGATGGTTATATTCAACATCTTGCTGTAATTACATTGAAAATCAGTATTTAAATAGAATAAACAATGACTACATGGTCATTGTATTACGACAAAGCATTATTTTGCTATGTTTGGACCTTGCTAATGGTTACCAACTTTGTTTGAACAAATGGCTGCATTTTAATACTTTCAATCCCACTTGGACCATGCTCCAAAAATATTTGAAATTAGATGCTTTCATTCCTTTTATTTTAAACATCTTTCCACAGTACAGTAATTAAGGAGTGCATCATGCATCTCCATGGAAGTCTTTTTTATACTGGTGTAATTTGGTCTTATTTGTCATATTTAGTCAGAGTTACCTGTCAAGTTTCTGAATGAGACAGCTGCAGCTCGATGACAAACAGCTAGCTATAGATATAGCCATTGTTGCATTAGCTAGCTAGCTGTGATACTAAGATGTATTCATATTATGCATAACATTATGTAACAATAATATAGCTGTTAGCAAGCTAGTGGCATTGGCCCTCATTTACGAATTGGTCATACACAAAACTCATGTGAGATTCCGAAAATTTGCCTGACAGCACTAATCTGTGCGTAAATTGGTTAGTTGATTGATAAATGTCACTTGTTTGAAAATAATTAGTGCTTGTACATAAATTGTACGTGCACTTGTTTATAAATTAACATAATTGCAGGCACCCCATACCACCAATTAAGGACAGGCAACTCATATAAATATCCACTTGTCTTTCTGAGAATCTCACCATGCACAATGGAGAAAAAATACCTGTTCACATCTCAATGCAACCATTGTCAATCATACAGTGTCAAAATGATGTGTCCTCATATAGGCTATCATGGTATTGTGAAACTAACTTTGGTTGCCCATCAATTCAACCCTTTGAACGAAGTAGGGATGTGCATTAGAATTATAATTGTAAATTTTCAAGTACACTATGGGAAATTCGATCAAGTACTTGAATAGTCTATAGGCATGATATGGAGGGGGTTAAGAAACACAGGCAGCAAAGCTTATGGTGCACAAATGCAACAGCAATGAATCATGTAATCTATATTGTTTGATGGGATAATAAGGTGTCATGAACCAGAAGTGGTTGGAGTTACAATTACCTGCCAGTCACTGATCGAACCAATGAAAAGGTTTTGCTCTTCATAACAAATAACAATGATTGGTTCAAATCAGTGAGTTACTGGTAGCATATGGTGGCTCCAACCATTTTTGGTGTCATGATACCTCATCCACTAGCCCCAGGTGACCAGTAAAAGAGACACACTGACCGAATCCCATTCAAGTTGTGGCTCACTCCACTCCCCCCCTCACTTCTAAGACAATAATATTCTTGTTAAACACAACTGTGTTGTGCTTGTATGCTGCAGCATGGCAAAGGCTGAAGTTCCTTAAATTCACATTCATTTATAAACAGATTTTCCCCACTGTTCTATGGATGTGTTTTTATGCCTATTCTTTGCAAATAATTATGGGAGATCTGAACAAGTGAGTATGCTGAAGTCTACACCTGAGCAGACTTGATTGGAGGACGTGAAAGTGAGAGTGAGTAAAGTAAAAATGAAGCTGCCCTTGAAAAAGGGGCGTTGAAACATCCGGGATTTACAGGAGATTCCTCAAGTGAAGATAGCGATTAAAGTGAGCAAATGAGTGAAATTTACTGGAATGGAATTGGGCCACTGCTGTGACGCCAGGCCACTGCTGTGACGCCAGGCTCCTAACCAGGTTGATTGATTGATTGATTGATTATGTCAGTGCTTTCGGACCTGGTCGTCTGTTTTAATTGCATTTTACTATCTAACAGCAGGTTCCATTGTCATACTCTAGGTAGCTACATTAATTGTTGAATAATTCAAGATTGAGGTAGGCTATCTGACGGAAAATAAGAAGTTAAACTATATTAAGTGTGACTATGCAGTGAGATTATATTAGATGATTTACTTTGCTAGTATGTATAGGAATAAAATATTACACTGACATTGAAATTATTGTAAATTAGGCAATGATAGTCATGTCGTATATAGTTTTAATCTGTGATTTTTGATAGGATTGTAGCCATCAGGCCCAGAATGTATATTTAGTCCATTGTGAATATAAATACTGTACAATTGTTATTATTCCGAAACATGTATGTTAAAGCTGCCTTCTCTGAAAAATACATATTTAATCTCAATGGGATAAATACATAAATAATTGATGTGAACTGCAAAGAAAAAGACACTATTTTGATCTATTTTTTATTTCAACAGATATTATTGTTGATTACATTATATGATGATGATTGCTGTTTAAAGAAAAACCTCAAGAGTCATAGAACCTGTCATCTTCTTCCCAAAGAGTATTTTTGTTTGGGAGCCATTTATCATTTTCAAGTCTAGCTTTTTCTTAGGGGAGACACGATGCAGAGAAGGGTCTATTTAAACTCACGGCCCATTTTTTAAAACAGTGCATTCATGTCAGTGTGCCTTTGCAAAACATGGAAATAATCAATATTTCCTTTTGAAAAGTTTTTTTCTTTTATTTTACATTGATATTCATTTCAATGTATTCACTTTTTACACATCAGGGTAAAGAGAAAACGAACCCTGTAGTGTCTGGAAATTATTCTCTGTTATTTGCACCACAAATGGGAAGGAAGGCATACTTTTGCAGGTCAACATCTTTGTTGAAACTCCTGTTCATCTGTTGACGCAAAGGTACAAATTACCTGATTATGATGTATCATGTATTAGAGAAAGTCTCTTTGTTCAGGAGAAAAAATCAATACCAAAGCTCCTGGAGCAGCTCTTTTTCCCTTTTAAATGTCCAGATAGGATGAGACTGGAATTGCTGATTCCACATTTAGAATGACAGTGATTCATACCATGGTGCTGTCCGGTTAGGCTGCTAACTTATACCTGAGGGCCCGGTGCTGACATTTCATCTGCAACTTTGGGAAAGGTTAAGGGCTGGGAGGCTGCTTGCTGGAGGGAACCAGGAAACCTTTACTATTGGATTATTTTTAGATAGGGGAGTGTGAGAGGAGCTTTAGGAAAAAGTGTGGTAAGGGAAAGACTATGCTGTGGTATTGAGTGCAGTCTGATAACCATGGCAAACAATGTAAGACCTCCCATTTCAGTATTGTCATTCGATATTGATTATCCCAATGGCCATTATCCTTGTACAATGACTCACATCAAGTGCTACAATGAGATGGCTGTAATAACACAATGTCCTGCAGGCTTAGTTAGTTAGTGTTTTACAGTAAGATCGGCTGATGGAGGCCTGAGTAGTTGAGAAAGATTTTGTGTCGGTCAGTTGGTAGGGCATGGCACTGACAACGCTTAGATTGTGGGTTTGTTTCCCATTGGGGCCATATATACTGGAAAAATGTATGCATTCATTACTGTAAGTCACTTTAGATAAAAGCGTCTGCTAAAGGGCATATGTTATGTTATGTTATGTTATACATTATGAAAGGAATGTGCACAACAGAGGAGTAGAGGCATGCTTAGATCTGTATGTCTGGGTACCACAGACTTACGGGCAGAGAGAAATCGATTTTATTTTCTCAAAAAAAAAAGAAACAGCTCTCGTCTGCAATTCGTGTAAAGTTCAAGTCTGACTTGAAGACTGGCTCATATTTTTATTAGAACTGGCCCCAAGAGCATCCATGAGAGAGAACTTTACTGGAGTTGAACAGTTATTCAGGTTAGGTTGCATGGTATAACAGCGAGACAGTGGTACAGGTAAGACAGTAGAGGACAGGTGTGAGACAGTGGTAAATGAAAGACAGTAGAGGACAGGTGTAAGACAGTTGTAAGGGAAAGACAGTAGAGGACAGGTGTAAGACAGTGGTAAAGGAAAGACAGTAGAGGACATGTGTAAGACACAGAGGTAAAGGTAAGACATTGGAGGACAGATGTGAGACACAGTGATAAAGGTAAGACAGTAGAGGACATGTAATGCATTGACTGGTGCTTTACGAGTGTGAGCTACCTATTGCGGTTGCGGTTTGAAACCTGATTGCGTCAGACCGGCCCTGACCGGGAGCCTCGATTGGGGGTGGCATTTGGCTGTCCGCTGCAGGGGGAAGGGGGAGGGTGAGCCAGCATGAGCTCGTTGAGAAGTGTGAAGGGTGTCTCCAGAAAGTAGGTAGGTGAGTTCCTTCTTGGAGGAGACGGACCATTGCTGGCCTCTGAGAATAGCTTGCCCAGTTGAGATGGGCGGCGAGTTCGTGGGGGCGAATCAAAATAAATAAAGGGCATAATTGGCTACTAAATTGGTACAAAAATGGGAAAAGAATCTGAAATAAAATAAAAAAAATTTAAAAAAGACCGTAGAGGACAAGTGTGAGACACAGTGGTAAATGGGTGTGAGTAAATAATGTAAATAATAAAAACAAACACAAGTAGAATTATGACAAAAGGATCATCATGAAAACTCATGAAGCTGATGGAGCAGTTAAATAATTAAGCAGTTTATTCTCCATCCCAAACTGATGAAAAAACACTTCTCACTTTTCATCTTTGTTAGAGCCATGCTTTTGTCTTCACATTTTAAACTACATTTATGTCTACCATCCACAGGGTGTTGGACAATTACATTCAATTTGCTTAAAATTATTCACAAAATCATATTTCTTTAAAATTTAAATTACTTTGGAAGATTCTATGTAGTCTGGCTGCTTAGTGAATCCAACAACAATAATAACACTATTATTATTATTATTTCACTAATACATTGCTGTTCTTGAGACTGTAATATAATGTGATTACAAGAAGAAGTAGAAGAATGTCACCATAATAGCAACATACTGAATTGTTCCTTTTGTATGGATACTTTGGAAAAAATGAGGTACAGTGGAGAGGTCAGGAAATAATGGATGGTGTAAGAGAAGTAGGATGGTCTATGCCTCTTGTTGTGATGTGAGTTTAGTCTACCAGGACACAAATAAATGGAATCGAGTTCTGACGGAACAAAACCAAAAGATGTGTTTTATGTTATCTAGTATGGTGCAACCTCCCAAACTTCCAACTTAGTAAAAAAGCCAAAGGTTGTTAATGTAACACCTAAAGCACAAAATTGTGAATTGATTTAAATCAATTTTATATTTAACCTATAAAATAAATGGTCAGATTCTACATCTGGAATCCATCCATTTTGAGGGAAAGATATCATCAAATAATCAAGTGTAAATAATTAAATGATATGAGTGACAATACCAAAGCATGCAAAATTCAGTGTATCTAGAGAATATACCAATACCAATATTGCTTTAGTATTGGAAACATCAATTACATAAGTTAACAATGATGTGCGGTTCAGGAGATAATTGCATTACTGCCTTTACAACATTAAGCATGTATCTAATATTTACCGTAACACCTTTGTGAACTGCAAACTTCCTGACTGTTCAGCATTATAGAGTGTGGCTTTGCAAACTCCCACGTGTGTGCAGAATACTCCATCCCTTCCATTCTCCCCCTTTTCGGTCTAGTCTCAACCTTTGACCCCACGACCCCTGTGGCGCTTGAGTGTCACGTCAGCAGGTTGTAATTAGGGTGGCCCAAGAGGGCCCTCTTGTGACCTCGGAACCTGCGTAAGGACGGCCCAGAGAGGTTGTCATGGACATAGCGTGCAAAAAAATCACCTTCTGTCATCCTCAGCATTTACTTTAATTGGCAGTGGAGAGGCCGGAAGAATAGCACCAGCTAACTGGTAAGTAACTCACATGGCTAGCTGATTTTGGCTAAAATAATGTTTTGTAGTGAGGCTTGCAATGTATGTTTAAGAGCCTCGAACATCATTATGAGGAATGTTCAAGGGAATCCACTGTAAGACCAAAACATAAGCAATAAATATTGTACTTCGTTGATTGATTTGGGCTTGAAATTAAGTAAAAGCCCACAATGTAGAGTCATTAAATCCAGTTAATGAAGTTAATTTCATTCAGATCATGACGACAAGTTTATAATCAATACATTATTTTTAACTGCGTATTCAATAACCAAGGTCACATCAACTAATCATCAAATACCCTCTGTAAATCCAGTGATCATCTGACAATAATTTGTTTTTATGGGTAAGTGCCTTCAGGTTTTAATTCTATAAGTCTTTTGGGGTAATGCATTTGAAAGAATGGGTCTGTCAGGCACAATGTGGTTTATTTAAGTGTTTTCAATTACAGTATGTAGCTATAGTTGAAAATTCATTCAAACCAAAACCTCACCAAAGTGATTTATTCATTAATATATTATTTTATTTGCGAAAATCCACTTTATTAGAATTCCTCTGGAGACAAAGGATGTGGTGGAGGCTGATGCCACATGAAACCTTCTAATAATAACATCTGCAGCTGCTCCTGTTTTTTGGTTGTATTTGTTTCTGGCAATGTAGAGTCACACACTCAGCAGCAACAATATACTGCATACTGCAACCTCCTTTATGAGGAGCGGTGACATCACCATCGATCTCTCAGGTTGGACCATAGTGACCAGCTGCTGTGGTGGAATCTCACCAGGGCCTATGTCAGCCAGTTCACTGCTTGGACACAACTCTCAAAACGAGGACTTCCCAGGGTCTGGATTTACTCTCACTTGATCTCCGCCTTTACGGACACCCTGTCTATACGAAACAAAAATGCTGCTGTTTGTTCTATTACATACTGTATAAGGAGATATTGGGGAAAGGTCAAGTTATTTGAATACTGGTGGTTACCTTACTGGTGTAAAGGTGCTTGGGTCAACCCTGGTCTGTAAGATTAAGGCCAGCTCCTGAACTGGCTGGGTTCTGGTTATTGAACAGCAAGTATGTTGGGCCCCTCCCCCCCAGTGTCCAGTGGCGAGGTTGTAGTCTGAGGCTGTATGGAGGCAGAGGGGTTGTTCATCATGGGCTGAAGGGGCACCCTCTGAGTATTTATCTTGTAAGCAGCTTAGCCCTACTGGAAACTGGGCTTGTCTTCAGTTTGTCTTCATTCAGCCCCAGCCATCAATTACTGACCGTGACCAGCCCCACTGCCTGGCCTGACAGACACTCTAGTATACCTCAGCAGAGAAAAAATACATAAAAATAACAACAATTAAGTTAGCAGCAACAGTAGATAAAACCTCTTCAAATATGAGCTAAATCAAACAATTGATCTGTTTTAGTTAATGAATCATGCTTATTGAAACTTTGTGAAACAGCTTGGCAACCAAATTGGAGTCCAGTCTGGTGTCGGTGTCGGTATACAGATGTGGCCAACAGGACTCCCACAGTACTAAACATAAAGCACTATTTATGGCAGGACTGACATTTCAGCAGATCATGACTACAAATACAATGATGCTCTGATGTATGACCTCATGAAAATGTAACTGTGCATTGGTCTAACATGTAACAGTGGTTTCAAGACAGGAGCTTCTAGCTAACTGCACAACACTGTGCGAGTAACGATGAAGGCTGTGTGACAGCAATAACCTGTGATCATAGTTTTAATCCATCTTTTCTCCCAGTAATGGAATTCCCTCATAGTTTTTAGCATAATATGATTGGGATATGAGGTGAACATGTGCTCTGTACATTTAAAATGTAAAACCTCTTAGACATGCATTAGTCAATAATTATGGAGAGAATTTAGGCATTTGTGTAATTTAATCTGCAGTTTAAGTATCTGCACAAAAGATTCTGCACCCCCTTGTTTTATATTTATTTAAAAATATATTATTATAAACTATTATTCTTTTTATTATATACAATTATATTTATTTATGTACTCATTTATTTACTAATACATTCAGCCTTTTCAGTACTCACATATTATTTTAAGATACTGCACAAGAGGAAAATGTAAGGCTTCAGCAGTATTGGAAATGTCCAGTTTATATTTATAAGTTGATTCGTTAACTTTTAAAATCAGAATTAGTTTTTAATAACTGTCAGTGCAGAAGATAGCTATTGATCTGAAGCTTTGAGTGGCTGACCCTACAGCCCAGTCTGGCAAAGGCAAGGAAGCTGACAGAAATGTGACAAACACATTGTGATGAGAGTGGGCTGATGGCTATCATTGTCACTCAGGGCCTCGGGACAGCCTCTGTCATGGCACACCATACTCCGTACACATTACCACGCCGATAAATCAGCTTGTACAGTATGGAGAATGGATGCTATCACAAGGGCTGAACAAGCCAGGGCTTGTTTCTTTAATGTTCTCAGGTGCTCCCCCACCCCACCCCTGTTTTACCATGAGTGCAAATGCACTCACAATTTAAGGTCCTTGTTGGGGGCCACCAGTGATTTATAACCAGTAACATAGATTTATATCCAAGTTTTCAAAGTAAAGACATGTGTGCCCATAGATTGGGAGCACTCATCTGGGGGACTGTACCACATTGAGAAACATGACTGTTATAATGTGCTTGTTAGAAGGGCAATGTGTGCCTTCAAGGAAACGAGTGAATGTGTTTACACTAAACATGAGAGAGGTCAAGGGAGATCATCAAATCATTGTTGATGTGGGTTTTTTTAATAGGGAAAACTGCTAAGATAATGTTTGTATAATAAAATGGAAGAAACTAATTGCAAGACTAAAATATATGAAGAGGTCTTAATATGTGACTTGCAGCTGGAAACTGATTTTGGCCAGAACTGCAAAACCACTTATCTCAGTCACAAGCAAGGACAGTTTAAACACTGACAGTGAGGATGAGACAGTAAATGGTCTTTTATTGCTGTCTGTAACAAGCAGTATTGATAGCGGACTTTCTAGCCAACAGCCATTTTATGATTCTAGTGAGCTATTTCGGTTGAAATAAAATACTTAATACTGTAATAAACCCTGGACCATACATTTCTCCAAAAGTTTTGCCCTCATTTACTGGAAAATTTCCTATTTTCCTATTCTCCTATTAGTGGTCAATTTTATCTAGAGACAGAGACATTAAAGACAGATGAGAACTCTCAGGCCTGAATTTAGTTACATTACATCACATTTACATTACATTTTGGCATTTAGCAGACTCTCTTATCCAGAGCGACTTACAAGATGTGCATTAATATATGATAAGATCAATAATAGTCCGCGTAAGAGATCAGTGTCATAATATAGCAATAGACATAATCGTTGGCAGCTACATACCGTACCTGTAACACAGGGAAGGAAAAGTTGTTATTATTATTTTTTTGGACAGTCATCAACATAGATACATATTACAAAATGTATTAAACATGAAAGCAGTGGTGATGGCAATTAGTAAAAATGCACAGAGTCAGTGATAGTGGAGTCTGAAGAGATGGGTTTTGACTCTCTTGCGGAAGATGGCCAGTGATTCTGCAGTCCTGACAGAAGATTGTTCCACCCCCGAGGGGTCAGGACAGAGAAGAGGCGAGACGCGAGGAGCGGCTGCCGGGTGCCTGGAGGGAAGGGACAGTCAGTTTGCTAGAGGAGGCGGAGTGGAGGGGTCTGGCTGGGGTGTAGGGTTACCTTTTTACCTAGTTACCTTTGACAAATAAATGCAAGTGTAACCTTTTCGTTTACATTCATTTTTATGATTGCTGAACTTGCCAAACTGTTTCTGAAAAAATAAATGAACACTTACATTTGATTATGAGTCAGGACATGTTATGTTATGTTAAGAACACATATTGATTGAATCCAGGCCTCAGTTATTCTGGGTTAGCAAGTCCTGGTGATGGGTACGGGCAGAGCAGTGAAAGTTAATAACTAACTTCAACTAATGTTTACTGCTGTTCTGCTTTGCTCTGCGTCGTGCTGTTGCCACCTCTCCATTATCTATCATGGGCACTGCTACAATGCCACTGATCCATCTGAAACCCCCCTTTTATTTTGAAGATACATATGATATTTTATACCACCTGAAATACAACACTATGTATGGTGTATTAGATATGGTGTAGTTGCATGACAAATGTTTACTACTAAGCTCCTCTAGTTGGTTTGCACATGCTAAAGTAACAGTCTTGACCACTTTCAGTGACTCCAGACCACTCCAGCACTGCAAACATACAGTATATTAATATGCAGGTAACTGCCAAAATAAGATAAACACCAACATAAAGTGTCTTAATAGGGTGTTGACAGAACAGCTTTAATGCACCTTGGGATAGTGTCTGGGACTCTATTTGAGGGATGTAAAACCTTTTTTCGACAAGAAATTCTGTCATTTTCTGTTTGGTTGATGGTGGTGGAAAACGCTGTCTCAGGTAGAATTCCAGAATCTTCCGTAAGTGTTCAATTGGGTTGAGATATGGTGACATGGCATATTTTTTACATTGTTTTCATGCTCATCAAACCATTCAGTGACAACTCATGCCCTGTGGATGGGAACATTGCCATCCTGGAAGAGACCACTCCTATCAGGATAGAAATCTTTCAGCATAGGATGAAGGTGATCACTTAGCTTGAATAGCTTTGTATTCATTGACGTTTACTTTGCCCTCTAAAGTGTTGAGTGGCCCTAAACCATTCCAGGAAACCATAACAGAGCCACCAGAACCCTTCACCATGGCAAACACACTCAGACCTGTAGGTTTCTTTTGGAGTGCACCACACATGCACTTGTCCACCTATTGAAAACAGGGTGAAGGATGACTCATCTGAACATATGACTTATTTTGCACTGCTCAGTAGAGCACTGCTTGTGTTCTTTGCACCACTTTACTCACAAACATTATTTTTAGCTGTAATAAAGGGTTCATGCACGGCAACCAAACCATAGTATCTCTATAGTACCTCTCTGTGAAGTTCTGGATGAACTGTTCTTGATGGAAATGCCTGCTCACGCCCTAGATTCATATTTGCAGTCAACTGATTCCTTGCCATCTAGAACCACGGCCATCACGGTCAAGGAGTATACACATTGGACCCCAGCTGCAACCCTAGTTGATGATGTCTTTCCCTCAGAATTCCATGCCAACATCACCTTAGATACTGTTCCTCATGAAATATCTACAAGTTGACCAATCTTCATCACTGAAGCTCCTGCCAAATGTGCCCCAACAATCACCCCTCTTCCAATGTCACTGAGATATGTTATTCTAGCCCTGATAGCCAAAATAAGGGGCAACTGGTCACCCAGCATTTTTATATATGACCCTAAGCATGATGGGATGTTAATTGCTTAATTAACTCAGGAACCACACCTGTGTGTAAGCACTTGCCTTCAATATACTTTGTATCCCTCATTTACTCAAGTGTTTCCTTTATTTTGGCAGTTACTTCTAGATATTATGCCAATGTCAGTTCAATAATATATGGAATTCAACTTGTCATTGTGAAAACCAGTCATGGGAGCCATGTTACAATACACTTGGACTTTAATCCTTTTTGTTTTTTGCACTGCTAAAAGAATGAACATTTCAATTGTGTATATCATACAACTATAATCCATATTAAATATCTCAGACATTTCAGATCTGTTTAGAAAATAATTCCAGATGTTACCAGGCATGTTTACAGAGCAGCCTGTGGGCCTTTGCACTTTTATTTTTATTTTTATGGATCGGTATGATAATGCATATTAGTGTAGCATTCCCTCCAGACATAATTCAACTAACTACCATGGTTTAAGTATCAGAACTCTGCCACTCTAATTCACAATTTATATACATTTATGTGGCACTGTGCTGGACCAATATTTTACTTTACTGTATGTGGTAGTTGCTACTACAGCTGCTACAGTTACCACACTACACTCAATACAATTGACAAATGCAATTAATGAAATAATAAGGGATGTGTTATAAATTATTTTCCGTATCCCAGATACATTCCAGTGTACTACTAATACATTTCTATATGAATAAAAATCCACAATGCAGAAAAATACATGCATTCTCAACATTCTCAACATTCAATGTGTACATAGCATATAATACACGAGAATGTTGTTTGCCATTATAAACTGTAATTCACTCATATCATCTCATGATATGAGTTTTTGTACTGTTTAGTAGGTGGTCACAGCTGCATAAAAAAATGTGCCTGGTCAGCTCTCCACCACAATGTAAATACATACTGGGAAAATTTCATTTTTGGACATCCCTGTAATTAATATTTACAGATATTCTACTTGTCTTCTCTTTGCAAATAAAATGGACAGTTTGCATTAAAACAGACAGATGTTACTTTTATAAATATGTCTTTTGATATTTTTCAACTGACATTATTATGGTATGCCATTAACCATTTACTGCAAAATATTTAGATGTGCTCTTTTGATTTAGCATACATTAGAAGAGCAAGTCATGCTTGGAAGTACATTTGAAATGAAAAATGAATTGCCATATAATCAGTAATTTCAGTATATAATACATATGAAGCTGATTATGAGGAAGGCTCTGGTCCTATTTCCATAGTGGTTTGAGAAAAGAACAGGTTAAACATCTTGCTTTATGTTAAAATGAGACCTTGTCCAACACTGCCCTGTCCAATATGTTGTGACTTCACTGTAATAAAAATGTCCTGAATCCCATTTAGACAAATACCCCTGAAGAGTCCTGTCAAATGTCAGATTATAAAAATACAATATAAATGTATTCGCCTTATGTATCCCCCTTAATTCTGCAGTACAAAGCTATAAGATATGAATCCCCATTTTTCATATATGGATCTATATTTGGTTCTTCTTTGCATTATTTTTGGTTTAGCAATGATTACTACTTGCCATTTCATGTCATGATATATGAAAGCATATTGCACATTCATTCAACTGAATAAATTCTAATCTGCAGGTATGTAGTAGATGTTAAAGTGTTTTTGCCCTTTAGAATCACATGTTAATTTGTAATTATAGCTTTTGTTTGCACCTCATGGGGCTTTGCAGATGCAGTGGTGGTAGAGATTACATGCCGAACTCAGTGCAGCACACAGTTTTTCTTCTTCATTAAGCCCTGTGAAAAGAGTGTTAAATAATATTAATGACCGGGATAGTCATTACTTACTGCCGTTTGCACTGGTTCAAGTGATTTTATCGATCGATGGGGATGCAGCGCAGTGCAGAAGATTATTCTGGCCTGATATTATCACAGCCTTAAATAAGTTGATTAGCACACATAGTATCTTTAAATAGATCTAGATGATGATGTTGATTGGGGGAAGCAGAGCACCATCCATCTTTTTGATCTGCTAATAACTGAAATCCATCACTGTTTCTATCAGGGCGCTCTCTGCCTCTCTCGAGTCCACAGGTTTTAGGGGAGCTGGCCCCGGAATGTAGGACAACATGGAATGTGGTGTTATTTGTCAATGGGCTGTGGAACTGGCCTGCCACGGCCCTACATCGATGCTAGACTGGCGGAAAAGTGAACTTCAATTTTGCCTCCAACTCGTAACGCATGCCTCCATGCCTTTTAAAACTCAAGTGACCTGATGACAGTCTTTGTGAATGCTGTCTACACATTTTCAAGGAAATTAGCACTTGGACACGCTATGGTAACATAGGCCTATGTAGTTGTGGTGTAGGCCCACTGTACGATTAAGCCACTTTTTCTTTTGTACCAAAAGAATGAAAAATGCAAGTATGCAAATTAAACTTCCAATAATATTTTCCCTTCACCCTTCATTTTCTGACTGTATTTGGCTACATTTAACCAGCATGGTGTGAATTCATATCATCCCTCCCCGTATGGTAAATTTAACATACGCAGTAACCCTGTGGGAAGATCCCAAAAAGTAACCTGAATGAATACAGTAAAATTCATTCTCAAAGGCAAAATGAATTATCAAAGATCAGTAGCATCTTTCACACTGACGATTATGCAGAAGATTCTAATGGTGGACACAAAATATTTTGATATGTAGTAAGTTTTAGACATCAGAAGATTGGGAGATCATAAAGGCAATAGTCTGGTTTTTTCTCTTTAATTGTTACATTCAGAACCTTGCATTGTGTGCTATGACATTCCATTTTTAAGAAATGGCATAAACTCCTCAGAAGGCCATCTGCTCTGCATTGTGGTCACATGACTAAAGCTCAAAAGGCTGCATTGGATTTTAGATGTGATTCAAATGGTTGTGCGATAAATGTAACATGAGAAATTAGGGAGGCACTTAGCTTAGTGCAGCTCCTGAATATACAATATGTCAGTTATATTGCAAATTGGCCATATGATCCATGAGGCTGCAGTGCTTTCTCTTCAGATTGTTCTAACTATCATAACAACTATAGCTTCATGCCATGATTTTCATGGAATTTGAACTCTTTCTGTCTCTACTGTCTGCCCCCAAGTTGTTCTTTGACGACACATTTTTCTTTCACCTCAGTGTCAGAGCAGTTAAACAGCAGTTATCCTTACACATTTTTATACATGACCTAGTCAGTTCCATCTTCACTTCACTTTTCTTGACATTTGTTTAGCCATCTTTCCAGAACATTTTAAAATTACTCATCTATAGTGCTGTTGTCCCTAATTTGTTCTCCACTTGCATCCATACCTTAAAATAGGGTTTTGTCAGTTAGCCGAACAGCCCATTTGGTTTTTAGCATGCAAATATCTATGATATCTTTCATGAAAACTCTTTGGCACTTTGATTCTGATATCACCTGTGTATCCTCTCCTCTCTGGTAACTTATGTGCAACTTCTCGGCTTTCTTTAGCTTATGATCGCCATTATGTATTCTGCTGGGTTTTTGTGTGATTATCTACAGGTTTTTAATGTTCATTTCAGTTGGTTCCCCCTGCCCTTTGCTTTAACTTGGTTACTTTTGTCTGTGCCTGCTGTGTACTTTTGACTACTGCAGGTTATCAGTTAAATCCAAACCTGCAAATTTACACCTGATCCCGTTGTTTTCTTCATTACCCAACCCATTACCGATAGGAAAATGAAGTTTGACATTATGTCACTCCCTATTTTACTCCAAACATTAAACCATTTTGGTTCTATTCTTTCATCTAACATTTGCTGCCCTCACATAATACTGTATGTATGTTGGAGAGTACGTAACCAACCAAGATATCCAAACAGTCTGACGAGGTGCTAATCTTAATGCTTTCTCACAATCAATGGAAATATATAGAGATAAAGAGATATAAAGAGATAAATCAAAGGCATGCTTTATTATGTATCACAAAAGTAAAATGTTTAGTTTTTCTTTATTCTGAAACAATATTCCTTTTCTCTTATCTTAAATTCAACACAATTTATTAATCTGTTGTAAGATTCATTAAAATATTTTTAATGAAAATTAAACTAAAGTAGGAACTAAAGTAAGGGTAGTTCCACAATCATAGGAAACCACAATAATCTTGTTATAATGTATTTGGCACTACTTCTTTATCCTGACTTTTCTTCAGTATGTTTTTCTGCCATTGTTTGCTGGTGGTTGTCAGCTTTCAATATCTGTTGTCATTGTATCTTTGACTACAGATAAATGATATCTTATCTTCTGTAATGCTGTTCTAATTTCAGATTTTGCAATGTAATTGGGCCTCATGCAAGAACATTTTCGTATGTTTATCGTATCTTTCTCGTTTTTGTTTCGTGAGGTGACTTCTACGAGTGTTCCACGTCAGATTCAGCAAACGCTCGTAACAGAAAACTGTGTAAATGACAACGTAAACATGCTGAATGCCACGTCTTCTTAAATGGGTGCGCGTTCATGTGATTTGTACATTAGCATAATTAACGCCCCAATAATGCTATATAAGGTTAGGCGTCCCGCCCCATTTTCATAGGAAAGTCATTCATAATAATGACACCGAACAAAACCAAGAAGAAAAACTTTTCGAGCTCGGAGATTGAAGTACTACTATCTGAAATATGTAACCCAAAGCACATACTATTTAAGAGCGTCAACAGTGGAATTAAGGGACCTGTTAAAACCAAGGAGTGGGGAAAAAAATACTTGTGCAGTTAACGCAGTATCATCTGTTGCCCATAGCATCACAGAAAAAAAAGAAAAAATGATGTGATATGAAATTGGAGTTAAAGAAACGTCTCGCGAAAGCAAGGCGATCCATGATTGCAACAGGAAGGGGTCAGGAGGAAGCCTCCGTTACGCACACCGACGAGCGAATACGTGCCATAATTGGCGAGGTTGCCCTGTCGGTGTTGCAACGGATATCCCCCTAGACAGCAACTGACAGCGAAGCACAGCCCGTGGTAACCGAAAACGCGACACTAGCCATTCGTCTGTCTCCGCAAATAGATCAGCGCGCTCTCTAAAGACGCGCTCTCTTCCAAGATATTGTAGTATTATACCATAGCCTCAATAGCCACAATTGAAACGAATGATAATGATATAATTATATTAATGAATTATGAATTATATTATCCTATAATTTGAAAAGAAAACAGTCAAATATAGGCCTACAATTGTCAAACAGGATACTCTCAAAATGATTATACATTATGAATTCTATCATTTATCGTGTAATTTATATATTCAAACTCAACAGTTCTTCTAAGTAATGAAATAGACACAATCCATTAGTCAAAAACAAAGTTGTTTTGTTTGGAGAACGGCAGGCAAATTGTACGTATGACTCGTAAGACAACTCTGGACCACTCGTAAATCTTGTTCATACCTAAGAGAAAATTCTAAATACGAGAAAAATTGGTTAATGCGGCAAATTCTCGTAAATAACTCGCAGATAACCAATAAAAGTGGTTCTTGCATCTGGCCCATTGTGTTTATTTCTTCACTGAGGTGGTCATGTGTCTCATCCATGAAACAAATTGTTGGTGTTGGTCTGTTTAGGTTTCTCCTCAAACATTTATTTACCTTCCCTTTCTCTGCAGTTACCCATTTCATTTGGATTCCATGTTTGTCTTTCAATATGTTCAATGTTTTATCTCTTTCAGCACTGAGCATCTATGTAATCGCATGTAGTTATCTCACTTCCTGCTGGTCTCTGTTGTGGTAGCGTGAACTTCTGACCATATTCCCATTCTTTTTCAAGATTTTTTTATTTGTATGTCTTTGGTCCTGCATTTACCTTAAGGTTTTTGTTTTATTTTGTCTGAATTTGTTTATGTATTTTGTTCTCTATGCTTTTTCAGTTTTTCATTCTTCAGATAGTTTGAATGACTGATCATGCCTCCTAGCTTCCCTATATGTGTAGCCAAGATCAGACTTACTGAAGAGACACACAGGAAACTGAAATTCAACTGACTGACTTGCTTTTTTCATTGATTTCAAATAAAACAATTTCATATTACTCTCCTGATTTTGTCTGGACTTTGTTTTGCCCAATTTTAATTTCCTTTATCACTCATTAGTTTGTGCTCATTTGCAATATGTCCAATGTAGTATAATATATAAACCATTGACAGATATTTTTATGCAATCCCTAAACTCTGGAGAAATACCAGATGAGTGAAAGCATGGTAGTATAATTCCAATATAGAAGAAAGGAAACCGTACTGACCCAGGGAACTATAGGCCTGTCACTTTAACTTAAATCTCATGTAAAATACTGGAATGTATTATTAGGGACAAGTTGGAATCATTCCTGAACAATGATAGTATTTTAAGAGAGAGTCAACATGGTTTTCTTACAGGGACGTTGTGCCTAATAAACCTCCTGGACTTCTTTGAGGAGGCTACAAAGTGTGTTGACTTGCACCAGGCTTATGATATTACATATTTTGACTTTGAAAAAGCATTTGACAAGGTATTGAGAGGTTCATTGGTCAAATTAATTCAGTAGAAATTACAGGAGTTGTTTCAGAGTGGGTTCAGAACTGGCTGCAAGGGCAAATAGAAAGAGTAGCTGGGTTTTATCTGACCTGCTGTGGGTAGTGGGTAGTGGAG
The DNA here is from genome assembly GCA_029706075.1 of Aldrovandia affinis. Taxonomy (NCBI): domain Eukaryota; kingdom Metazoa; phylum Chordata; class Actinopteri; order Notacanthiformes; family Halosauridae; genus Aldrovandia; species Aldrovandia affinis. Next base: position 4,562,959 of record JAINUG010000069.1, read on the forward strand.
TACCGCAGGGATCGGTGCTGGGACCTCTGCTTTTCCTTATTTAAATACATGATCTTGATAGTGATGTTAGTAGCAGAATAGTTACATTTGCAGATGATACAAAACTTGGCGATTTAGCAATTTGGGTTCAGACAGTTTGGAATCGACTAAGGTAATCCAATATGATTTAAACAAAATCCAACAATAGGCAAAAACATGGCACATGACAGTCAATATTGCTAAATGTAAATGTATGCATGTGGGAAATACAAATATAAGACAGGAGTATTTTATAGGAGGAGAAAAACTAGTAGGTGTTCAATTTGAAATTAGGAATTGTAGTTGATCAAAATCTATCTGCTTCTAAGCAGTGTGCTTCAGCAGGGAAAAAGACCATCAGGATGCTATGATATATAAGAAAAGTATTGAGTATAAATCAAAGGAGGTTATGCAGTTCTGGGCACCACACCACAATAAAGATATAGAAGCTCTTGAAAAAGTGCAAAGAAGTGCAACTAAATTGGTACCTGGTATGAAAGGTAAATGTTTAAGATGCTCAATCTATTCAAGTTTAGCAAATGAAGACTTTGGTGGGATTTGATTGAGGTTTTTAAATTCCTAAACTAGCAAAGATTTTTTAAGATAAGTTTGGTTAGCATAAAAAGAGGTCCCAGGTGGAAATGAGTTGAAGGCAAATTCCGCATGGATATTAGGACATTTTTTTTATATAGAGAGTTGTCATGCCTGGCACAGCTTGGGATATTCAAGTCCAGTCTAGATGCATTACTGGATACTCATTACAGTTCCGGGCTGAATGGTCCGTTCTTGACATTATGTATTCTTATGCTCTTATGTTCTTAAATATAGCCTATAATCAATTACATTTATGTTTATTCCATTTGTGGAGGTCCATGTTAATTTATGAATCTAATGGAAAGACACTGCCTGTTATTTAAAGGTTGTCCTTATTCATTTCACCTTATGTTTCACATGTCTGTGTTCAGATTGCTAATAAATGTGGCCTTATCTTAATTTGTTCTTTGTTATGAGTATAGACTTAGCTCCACTTATTTTGAGAAGAATTGTAATAATTCTGTCACTGACTGGGCCCCATTTTATCAATGATTGTTCTGCTTTCTTGGCCATCTTTACTGCCTCCCCATACTAGTGTATTGTATTTTTTCCCCTTCCTGAACATCTCACCACTACCCATCTTTGTTTTTTTATGTCATGTGGAGTGCTGGTCCTCCTCACTAGGTTTGTTTTCATGGTTTTCCTTTTCCTCACCAAAGCCCTATTAGCCTAGTTTCTAGGGGGAATCGCATGAGGGGAGAGATTGACTTGACTGTTCTACAGTTTACTAAACTGTGTTCTTTACCCACTAGGCTACTATGCTTGCCAGTGGCAGCAACATGGAATGTGTTGAGAAGCTTTTGAACTCCTCAGTCGCTCCACAGGGAAAGACTCACAACCTTACAACTGACAATGACATCCATTTTCCAAGTGGATTGAGAAAAAATTGTGAGGATATTAGATGTGAGCATAACTGTTGCACAATAAAAGTGGCATTGACTACTGATAGATTAAGACGACCCTTGCATTATCATTAAGAATTTAAAATATTTAACATATATCCTTGAAAAAATACAACATTATATTTTCTAATTATTATAAATGTCAACTATTTAATCTTCATATTGTCAATTTAAAGTATCACATGTTTTTATGATAACTACTGTAAGCTATTTAGTGAGAGATAAAATAAAAATAAAAGAAAGAAAAAACCTCTGCCATCCTGATTTGATCACATTTGTACAATTAATGGGCATATGTATCAGAACAGATACATTTCCTAGTTTCAAGATACAATTTTAAAAAGAACATTATCTTTTCACTGTGTGTGAGCATTTGTAGAGATATTAATGGCTGCTTAACCGGAAGACTCTTTACTCTTGAACCATTTGAGGTTCTCACTGCTGCCTACCGTGAACAGCACACCCCTCCCTAATTTGATTAAACACTTTGTTAGCTGTGGAGATTAATGTATTTTTCTCCAGCTATTTATTTTCTAATAGCCTGCTGCATTTAAAATCCTGAACCTTGTTAATTATGCACTTGTTGTTTGGCCTGTTTCAGCAATGGTTCCACAGGCGATGTTATTAGCAGGGTAACCTTGTTGTCACACAGAAAATCTCTCCAGAGTAGACCCTCTCAGTCGAGTCCGTTCATTCTGTGGCCAAGTCTAATTACTGTGCTCCGGCTGCTACAGGTACGGGCCGTCTCACTAGTTACTAAAGCGGGTACTGCAGAGAACCAATAGGAAAAGATTAATTGTTTGGTTTGGTTTGTCTCCCGAGGGACTCGGCTCACTTAATAAAGAAAAATAATTCCTTCTTCTGGTTGATTTGGCTTATTTTCAGAGATGATTCCAGTGTACCGACCGGTATGGAAGGAAACTACAGAATTTACGCTGCGCCTAATCACCAACAAAATACACAAAACAAATGTAGGAGAAAAAAAAAGCTAATTGATGAGGGTGTTGTATAGTCTTGTTCCTCTAAATCCTCATTAAAGAGAGAAAATTAAACAAGCCTCCAAATTGTTCTTAATTTGTACAGCAAGCATAATGGCAGAGGGTGCTGAATAGAAGTGCAATTAGTGAGGCCCTGCTAATTACACGTCTCTGCATCTGCTGAGTGAACACATCACATCCTGAAATGCAGTAATGGCATGCAGTCAAGTCGCTGAAACTGAAGGTCAATAAAACACACAATTAAATGCAAATGGCACTGTAACGTGTCAGATAAGCCACCTTTTGTGTGTACGGACAGAGTTGGGTTTTGTTGCATTAGCAGTGGATATACATTTCTAACCACTGTTTCAATATTGAAAAGAGCTCATAGTGAAGTGCAGTGATGGAACCAGTTAGTTAAACAGTAATGTATGCATGACTATGTATACTACACGATTGTTTGATGACTTGTTTGTACTTTATACTGTGTTTAAATATGCCCGTGTAACAACAAGCCTACAATAAGCTTTGTAACACAATGTAGTGATCAATATCATGATACAAAATGTTAACATTTACAAGGCAGACTTCCAAAAAAAATAGATATGGATTCATTTCAAATAGTGGAAAACAAACAGGACGTTTTAAACAAATACGGTCATCCAGCTTGTCATCTAGCCAATACTAGTCCAGTACAGCTCTGTTTGATAACAATATTGCTCTCCCTACTCAGGCCGTGCAATAAAACAATTTAGGTTATCCAGCATAAATATCCACCTTAAGAGATACATATAGTCCATATCCCATATCATTGACTGAGAGTACATTTTAGCCATTGTTGCTGTATCATTTCAAGACTGTGTGTATTCTGTTATTCTCTTAATATTTGTGGCTAATTCTTGGGGTTTCTCAGGATTATTAGAGAAGATTGATGCTTGACTGTGAGGTCTATGACAGTGTAATGTGTTGTGGCAGGCTAGTTGGGTTTATTAGCAGAAAGTTGTTATTTTTCTTGGGCCGAATGGGGACCTAAGTGCAGATAGGCAGTGATAAATGCAGTCTTACACTGTTGATCCAATTCATTTGTCAACAGCATGAAAAAGGTTAATCAGTATTCTCCATCCAGGTTATGGTGGGCTTTCTTGCCTCCCCAGTAATTGTGCCTCTCTGTGCCTTCATCAACTTGCCCCTCACCGACCCGGTCAGGCTAGAGAGGCCTTACTACAGTGCAGCCACAATGAATTATCTGTGATTGTGGAGAGATTATATTTCTCGCCCTCACTGCAGAACACACAGGCAAAAAAATCACATATAATGTCAGCTCTCTTTCACAATTTATATGGAGGGTATTTCATATGTGGAACGGAATGACCGTGAGAAAAAAAATCAATTGCAATTCATATTTCATAAGCCCGTAATTGCTTGCGAAAGTGCGCAGTTGTAATTTGCTTTGGAGGACTGCACAGCAGTTGCTTGATGACAATACCTTACATGAGAAAACAAGGTCTTATTTCTTCTCTGTACCCTGGCCCCCCTTTTTGTCTCCCTTCCAGCTCCTTTCATCTTGTACGGCCACGGCTGGTGGAAATGAGGGGTTTGTTGTCAAGGCAATTGCATGTTTTTTTTTTTTTTTTACTTGACAACGTTCTATCATCTGTGAAGTTATCGATTTGCCAGTGTTTTAACCATCAAACTGGATCTATTTGAGTGACTCTGGTTTTTAAACAATTTCTCGGACAGGCGAGGCGTCACAACAATTGGCTGCTTTTAAAGACAGTATTTCAATTTGTAGACAGTACTTCAAACCGCACAACCCCCCTTTGAAGTGGTTTCAGGCTTCTTAAGGCCCTGGCGGTGGACAGAGTTGTCATAGAGGGAGAGAAAAAAGAGGCTGGCTTTATGGATTGCTGTTAGGTCAACAAAACTTTGGCAGCATTGATTAACTTGACAGTGAATACACCAGTACATTTATCACTAATGGCTGTGCTGTAGAAAATCTAATAAGAGGCAAACAATCCCCTCTGGAGCTGTAACAGGTTCAGTGTGGCCAGCCGAGCGTGTGCTGGAAACGTCTGTGTCTCCCCCGACGCCCGTGCTGTGGGTCAGACAGCCGCGATCACAGCGATGATGCCCCCAAACGCACGTATCATCTCGTCACGCCGCTCATCCACCTGCCCCCCCTGCCCCCATCCCCCCTTACCATAAACCGTGATGCAACCCTGGCAGGAGTGCAGGCTGGCAATGGCAACAGCTGTGCCACCGTCACATCAAGTCAAACGAAGCAAGATAAATGATACCCACCTTACTGTCTGGGGTGTAGGTTGAAAGACAGCTAAAGATGATCTCCTACATGATAGGAAATTGCACATTGACCAAATGCAGTACATTAATCTGTGATATGATTATGCCATAAAATGGGTAAAATGTGTGGATGGGCACACACTTTGTTTTACAGTATGCTCTGTAAAATTACATAAGTTATTTTTACCAACATATGTGCTAGACTGACAAAAGGTTTTACATTTTCACAGCACAGTTAAACATAATTTGCATCTCTGGCTATAAAACACCCTGACCATGTGTCAGAGTTTAGCGGCAGGGTGATCGATTAACCGTCACCTGGGCATCAGGTTCACTCTTAGGATTCAATTTTTTTTTTTCGTTTTGCATATTGTATTGATCGGACGCGGTAAACGAGCATCAAGCGCACGGCAAGAGGATGAATTGTTTACTCGCATAAAAATAACCTTTCAATAGGGGAAGATGCATGGCGTGGACTTCTGGTGGCGTTCTGCTGCCCCAAGCAGATGGCATTCAGCTGCTATTGATCTGAGCCCTGCAGGCGGATGGGGGCCGGCATGAACCGGGCACGCTCAGTATGCCTCCTCCATCCTTTCAGCTCCTCTTCTACGCTCCTCAAAATGAAAAGAGCAGGGTAAGGGCTGAACAAACTTGATTGCTTCCTGTTTAAAAAAAATACATGGACATCGCTGTGAGAAAAGTGTGTTTTATTTACCTTGGCGGATTGACAGGAGAGGAAAATTACTGTCTGTTTGTCTTTGTTTTCTTTGCAATCTTTTGGACCACCCTTAATGCATTCTCTGACTCCCAATCCTCACATAGACACTGCAGACGCATTCAAATTAACATCAGACTTACATAGGCCAAAACAAAGGCAAACAAACACTCAAAACATTATGCAAGTCCCATCAAAAATTTCAGCCAGATGGATTGATTGAATGGTAATCACATCATTACTGTGTTGAAAGCTGCCCGAGTTGCTTGGTCAAGCCCGATGTCGCTCAGTCTGTGTTGTCTCAAGGCTGAGCAGGCTTCTCAGGAGCGAGGGAGAGCTCGCCCCCCAACCCTCACTGTGTCTCACCGTCACCGGCTGGCCCCGAGCTCATGCCTTCAGCGCTAATTAGTTTCAGTGGGAATGTGCGGCTCGGTGAAGCCCTTCCCACCCAGCCATACTGGAGGAGACCGGAAGCATTAGTGAGACAAATACGCAGAGGCTTCTCCTGCAGGAAAACTGCTGGAGCGTGATTCTGGAGACACATTGGGTGGTACAGGAGACATCAGAGGGTATCAGGCCCCGAGACATTGCTAGGCGTTTTTAGTCTGGTTCATTTTATCGCAAGGAAAAGTTTCCTTTGTTCAGCCGACTTCAGAGAATGCAGTGCTTATATGCATTATCTCCCAAAGCTGAATAGCAGAAGACATATGATCATTATTTTCAGGTTTTTTGGAAGTATAGGCTTTACCAACATTCAATGACAAACATTAAATAGGCCTATACACTCATAACACCATTGGAGCTGTCTGCATCAGCGGCCAGCCATGCATGTAGATGGCTATTTTTAATTTTGACCACTAATATAATTGAAGTTGATTGGACATTGCCTGAGTCAGCTTTGAAATCTTCAAAGGCTCCTTATAGGCCTGGAGTGAAAATTGAGACCATCACCACTGTGACTACTGAGTATTATTAATATAATATAGTTGCGCTTTTAAGAGTATATGTTGGTGTGGAAAAGCAGACGTAGCTTAGCTTCCAGCCGCTGTGAATAGAGCATCTCTTCTCTCAACACTCAGGGTGAAAAGCACTTACAGTTACGCGCAGCGTCAGCTGATTTATTAAGCAACGCATTCTTTTCTGCGTTCTGAGCACTGCATCTGGTTCATGATGAATGTGGCACAATGCATAAATTTAACGGGATGGCTCCTGTGCGCGCATTTCATCTTAATGATTAAACATTGCCACGATGGTCCGCCTAACCGCTTTCATCTGTCCTTTGTTGGTAAACCTTGTCATCACTCTCCTGTTATTTAAGATTTTTTCTTCTTCTTCTTCTTCTTCTTCTTCTTCTTCTTCTTCTTCTTTCTTCTTCGTCTTCTGTTTGTGTATTACCATCCGTAGAGAAAATACAAAAATAAAAACTGGGGTATTTGTTCTGCCTGCCAGCTGATAAAAAAATCCCTATTACAGAGAAGTGTGATCTGATGCTGCTGAGAAGAATCTGAAATTCATTTATAAATAGCTCCTCTGGGCCTTGCAGCCCTGAAGTCTGTGCAGTGGAGCTGTTTGGCAGTGTATACAGTCATAATCTCAGAAGGTTAGCACCGCTCTCGTCCAGCCTCCGAGTGCGTTCTTTAGTTACCACGGTAATTGGCTGATGAGGAGGCCTGGGCCTTAAAAAAGAATGTCAGTGTTCGATTTCCCTGGGATCCTAAGTGAAGATATGTCACCATTTATGGTCCTTTCAGTGACAATGCTCCTTGGAATAAACTCAGGGGAAATCATTACACTGTTTATACTTCTCCCCTGTCGAATGGCTCTTCCCTTTGATATTTTCGCAATGTTTTCCACGGAGTGATGGTACCTTACTGGGGTCGAGACAGAACAAGTCCCTTTTGTAAATTTGTGACCATATTTTAAGTGCCGAAAGAGAAAAATCCAGACAATTGAAGAGGTCCTGTAGGGAGCTGTGTGGGAGCTTGGAGAGGCGATCAATGAAGTCCACCTGGTGTCTTCTTCTGAGCCCAAGAGCAAGGAAGGCTTAATGATTTTTAAAAATGGAGTTCAACATATATTTTGGAAGTGAAGTGAAAGCTTTTGATGTGGTGAATTCCAAAGCTCAAATTGATATGCATGTTTTCTGTTAATAGCAAATATAGGGTATCATTCAGTGGTGCGAAGGTCCAGTTTGCTTACAGAAAAATATTTGAATTAATACATAAACATTTCTTTGTCAAAATGACATTTTGTTATCAAACGATCTTATTATGAGAATGACAGGGCTATTGATCTTTGAGGTCATCTCAATCTCAACCTTTCCTACAAGCTACGGCATGTTTTGCAGATGTTTTTCTGTCTTTTGACTCTTTTTTGAGTTTGATGTCTGAACTCTTGTGCTACTCAGAATATTGCCTTCCCCACAACACTTGTATCAGCCTATAACCCATTTTTACATCTTTGGTCACAGTTGTGACCAAGTAAGATTTTATCCATTCATTAAGATTGATTTAATATGTAACTCTTGAATAGACATTCAGTCACAAATGAAAATTTGCTAAAATATTTTTTTGATAGGGATTTAAGGGTCTAGGATTAAGAAATAGAATTGGTATAAACAAATAATGTCCACAATGTTAGAAATGTATTCACATGGTAGAAGTCCAAATAGCCATTAGTAGGTTTGAAATTTCACATTTGAAATGTGGATTTTGGTTATTATTTAACAGGTTTTACAAATGCAATGCGCATTTAATACTCTTTTATATCTACTTTTTATATAAAGTCTCTCGACTCATTATAGCAATAGCACCAAATTTTACTAGAATTTATTTGACCAGTGCTATTGGTCAATGTGACTTACATACATCTAAGACAAAAATATATAGGCATTTTTACTAGGGTGGCTGTTTTTTTTTTTACTGCAAATGCAGCATCTGTGTGAAAGGCTTCCCAGGCTTTGGGATATAGCAGGATGTTCTGACAGCAGCCAAAAAGGAAGATCATCCCTCTCTGATCCTAGAAAACCACCCCCACCCCCCTATTTGGAAGAGCCTAAAGCATTTGCTTTCCTCTGATGTACTTGCTTGTGAGACTCACACTACAGGCCAAACAGTACTATAGCAGAGCTATTGATTGCAGGAGATACTGATGTCAATTGTAAGCACTATAGGATTATAGAGCATCATTGGGTAAAAATGATAAACCAGTAACACACGGAATCCTGGTTGACTTAAACCCACCCTAGTCCTGTCGGGACAAAGCCAATTGTAACCTGCTTCGGTCGACAAACCCTGAGCTCAAAAGTACCTGGGCTTGTAATGAGCACCTTTACTGATTGTGCCACTCAGGATGCATCACTTTTTTGCCTTAAGTCTATCCTCATAACTTTTACCTTTCATACCAGGTATCAATTTAGTTGCCCTTCATTGAACGTTTTCAAGAGCTTCTATATCTTTCTTGTAGTGCGGTGCCCAGAACTGCACACAGTACTCTAAGTGAGGTCTGACAAAGGCATTATATAACATTAATATAACCTCCTTTGATTTATACTCAATACTTTCAGTGCTGTATCCCAGCCTTTTTTCACTGCTTTAGCACACTGCTTTGATGTAGATAGACTTTTTCAAATTGAACACCTACTAACTTTTCTCCTTAAAATAAAATACTCCTGTCTTATGCTTTTATTTCCCACATGCATAACTTTACATTTAGCAATATTGAATGTCATCTGCCACGTATCTGCCCATTCTTGTATTTTATTTAAATCATCTTGGATTACTTTAGTCAATTCCAAACTGTTTGCCAAACCCCTGAGTTTAGTATCAACTGCAAATGTAACTATTTTGCTACTAACGTCCATATCAAGATAATTTATGTAAATAACGAAGAGTAAAGGTCCCAGGACTGATCCCTGTGGGACACCACTGCCCACAGCACCTAGATCAGATATGGCCCCACCTACTGCTACTCTTTGTATTCGCCCTTGCAGCCAATTATGAACCCACTCTGAAATAACTCCTGCAGTTCCTACTGAATTCATTTTAGCAATGAGCCTCTCATGTCAAATGCTTTCTGAAAGTCCAAATATATAATATCAGTGTTTAAGGATTGCATAAAAATACCTGTCAATGGTTTATATATAAAATATTTATAAGAAAACAACATAGAACCTCTACTACAATGGACATATTGCAAATGAGCACAAATAAAGATATCTGTCAATGGTTTATATATAATTTACCCAAGTTCTTTGAGTACTCTGGGATATATGCCATCAGGGGCTGCTGCCTTATTTGTCTTAGGTTTTTGTAGTTTTTGTAGTACTTCTACATCCCTTATATCAAAGTCCTCCAAAGCATTCTGTACATTGGCTATACATTTAGGCATATTTATGACCTCTTCTCTAGTAAAGCTCTCAACAAAGTAACTGTTTAGTGTGTTAGCAATATCCTTAGTATCATAAACCAAAGTTCCTTCCTTATTCTTAATGCACTTAACCTCATCATTAGCTTTCCTTTTTCTACTACAATATTGGATTACTTTGCATCATTTTATTTCTAACCTTTTAGCTGCTCTTGTTTCCTTTTTAGCCTTAGCCCGCATATGACAATAATCTAACTTGTTTCTCTCTGAGTTTTCCTTTTATATACTCTGTACGGTCGCTTATTTTGCCTCAAAATCTCCTGAAAAGCTTTATTCATCCACTGCGGAGACAGTTTTTTCATCCCATTTTTCCTTACTTTTGGGATGAATTTGCACTGTACATCTACAATAACCCTTTCAAATGTAGTCCATTTTTCATTCACGGTTCTGCAATCTAGAAGTTTTACCCAATCTATATTACTTAAATTCTAGTTAAAAGTTAGAGGAGGCTGTCTTAACTTGCCAAAAAATATAAAAAGTAACTGCTCTGTGATCACTTGTCCCTAGTGGTTCTGTGCTGCAAATTCTGTCAGGATTGTTACACAAAACCAGATCCAGTATTGATTTCCCTCTCGTAGGCTGAGTAACAGACTGTACCAAAAAGCAGCCATTTACCACATCTAAAAACTCCTCTTCAAATTAACCTGACCTGTCACTACTTCTCAATTAATAGAGGGGTAATTGAAGTCGCCCATTATTGACGTCTCTCCTTCAGCACAGGTTTGTTTTATGTTACCAAAGAGCATAGTATTTATGTTACTGTCTGAAGCTGCAGGTCTATAGCATACTCCTATATTAAGGCCCTTCTCATGATCTCCCAGTAATCTAATCCAGATGTCCTCACAAGGAATGAATGAGTTTATACCTGGAATTTCCTGCGCATCAAGATCATCTTTCGCATAAAGGGCCACTCCCCCTCCTCTTTTATTAGTTCTATCCTTCCTAAACAATTTGTACCCCTCCACATTATATTCATCCCCATCCACTGCGCCAAGCCATGTTTCAGTAATTCCAAAGATGTCATAACCCCAATTGAACATGACAGCCTCCAGTTCCAAAAATGTATTTTTTATGCTTCTCGCATTTAAACACATGAACTTCAGAGTCTTACTCACACACGTTATCCTTTCCCTCCACACATAACTGTGCCGAACCACCTCTATTCACATTATGATCTAAGAAATCTTTATTAATTATATCCTCAGATTTATTATACTCTGCCCTGGTAACTTCCATCTGAGCAGTCTGTACCCCCCCATCCTTAATACTACAACTAATTTCCCTCCCTGCCCCCCCCAGTCCCTAGTTTAAATATTCCTCCGCTACCCTAAGCATACGCTGGCCCAATGCAGCTGTACCCCTCCAGTTCAGATGTAGCCCATCCCACTTGTACAGGTCACCCCTGTTCCAAAAGGAGTCCCAGTTCCCCATAAACCTGTACCCCTCTTTACCTGCACCAAGTTCATAGCCACATGTTAAATCTCAAAATAAAATTCTGCTTGCCTTTACTAACACGTGGTACTGGCAGAATTCCAGAGAAGACCACCGTGGAGGTTCTGCTCCTTAACTTTGATCCTAATTCTATAAATTTGTCCTGCAAAACCTCAAACCTACCCTTACTTATGTCTTTGGTTCCAACATGGACCATGACCACTGGATCCACCCCTGCTCTGGCCAGGAGCTTGTCCGCGTGTTCCAGGAGGTCTCTGACCTGAGCAACAGGCAGGTAACATAGAATGCGAGACTCCTTTTCCCGCGAACAGACTATACTGTCTATACTTCTAATGATTGAGTTCCCCACTACAATTAACTCAATTTTCCTGGGTGGCATGGCTGCCAGGGTGCCATGGGGCTCATCAGTCCTCCCACTCACAGAGGACTGGGCCAGATCCTCTTCCTGCAAAGGCTGGAATCAGTTGGACACCACAAGCTCTGGAAATGCGCACCCTTTTTTACGCTTGCGCCCTACCGTCACCCAACTCTCTCTTCCTACCTGCTCTAAAGTCTCCCCCCTGCCCAGCTTCGGCGTGCATGCTAACTCTTTAAAGGGCATACTAATTTGTTCCTGGAACTCTAGAAATTCTGCACGGCACCTCACTAGTCGAGTCGAGTCGATCAAGAATCTTGCTCTCGAGATGCTACACAAGCTGGCAACGGTCGCAGACGAAACCCTCCTGGAAGTCTCCTTCCAGAAACGCAATCATCCTGCAACACTGGCACTGCACTGCCGATGGCCACATTTTAACCCCTAAGTAATGGTCTATTGCTCTCCCTGCACTGAACAAATTACTGCCAAACAGAGATACCAAGTCGATAAAAATACAAACAGCATCGAGGTGGTTCCGAACAATCAGGTGCAGAAATGAATAAATAGCAACATCACCCCTCTTGTAGCTAACTAGAAAAAAATTGAAAATTCCCTCTCTATCCCCTACCGGCGACAAGAGTTAACCTTAAGAAAAAATCATTTTACCCTTTCCGATGACAAACGCTAAAACACAATCAACAATACAAAACACAATCCCAATAATCTCAATGACAGAAACAGCAACAAACAATCCACTCAAAACTCTCTGCACAAATGGGCCTCCCGCGTGGTCCAATGGTTACAACGTTCGACACTGGCCACAGAGACCGGAGTTCGATTCCCCATCTCGCCAGAGTCAACTTTTGCCGGGAGTGCCACCAGGGGCGGCAATTGGCTGTTCTCCCCAGGGAGGAGGGAGGGAAGCCGACATGACGTTCGCTGCGCATAAGAGTGGCCCTGTAGTACCGCTGAACAGCTAAAAAGGCTGAAAATCAGGTTAAAAAAATAGTCACAATGCATACACCCATGGTATTTGGATCCCGAAAAAAAAAGACTGCTCTGCAAAATATCAGTATTCTTTGTTTTATAACATATACAAATACGACAGAAAGATCCTGCAAAACAAAATCAAGCATCTATGTTCTCCAAACAGACTAAACATCTGTACTATTTGATGCACTCATTGTATGTCTACAGTGTGTCAGAATTGTCAATATGATAATACAAGGCTTAATTGTAGAAGTCTGGGGAACTGGGAGCACATGGTTATGATTGTCAGATAGTATAACAGGGTTAGGCACTGTCATTACCAGGCAGTCAATATGGCAGAAACTAAAAAGGGATCTGTAAACGATTTCACTGTCAGAAACCTGTGGAAGGATACAAGAGGATCCAAGCATTTGAATGTCCTGTTTTCACTAAGTGTATTAGAACAAAGGCATACAGCAATGCAGAATGATCAAGAAGGAATTGACCTAGTGACCTTGTGAAGGTGTCACAGGGTGGGGAGGGAACATTTCCATGTGGAATGTGAACTCTATTACATCACAATTTATCTGGAATGATGGACAAACCATCTTTGATGAATGGCTATATGGTGAGCATTTAGTCAGTCAAAATTCATGGCAAAGCAATTTCCAGTATAAGTAGTCGATGGGACTGTTTTGTTCAGAGAATGTCTTGAGGGGGTCACATATACTGGAAACACTATCTGATATTCAGAAAATAGCATTTAAGATTAAATAAGTGGGGGGCGGCAGATAGTGTAGCAGTCTAACGCACCATATTTTGGCTGGTCCAATATGGTGTGCACTGCCTGTCAGGGACGTGGTTCGAAACCCATCTCTACCAGACCGGCCCTGGTCATCAGCCCTGACTGAGAATGGCATTTGGCTGTCCACCCCAGGGGGAGGCGGAAGGGTAAGCTGGCTTGGGTCCGCAGTGAAGCACGTAACGAGTCTCCAGAACATGCGTGGGCGAATTCCATCTTTAAGGAAGCGGAGTTCACTCTCCTCTGAGAATTCGCTTGCCTCGTAGAGACAAGCGGCAGACCCGTGTGGTGAGGGTAAATCTAAATATATAGAGGGTGTAATTGGCTTTTAAAGTGGATAATTCAGTTTATTTCATACCTGTACCACACCAGTAAAGGCTCATGACACCAGTAAATGAAACCAACATTTGGAGGGTTATTATCACCTCACTAAAATTGCAGATTGCTACTTGATGTGAATTGGTGTCATAAATTAATATGCTGAAGATATTTATGATTGTACAGTGCCTATAGAAAGTCATCATACCCTTTTGAAATAGTTACTTTTTTTTTTACAGCCTGAAATGAAAGTACATAAAATCCATCATTTTCCAGCTTTATTTACACATTTTGCCTTACAACACTCAAGTGAAAAAAAGGGCAAAATTTCTGATAATTAATCAAAAATGAAAAACTAGAATAACAGGGTTGGAAAGGTGATCAGATACATATGTAACCAGGAATATGTATTACAGGAGTGAGTATTAAAACAAAACCATCTGCATGCTATAAAATAACATGAGCTATGCACTTAATCATACAATACACAAAATCCAAGCATTGGGAGTTTAACTGTGTTAATCTGGCTAACTGGTCCTGCGCTAAGAAAGGTAGAAAAATAAACAGTCTGTGAAAGCGATATCTTACCTGTATTAGTTAACACATAATATTATGTACTGAAATATTTTAATGCAGATTTTTTTATATTCCTAAAATACCAAACCATTGACATGTTACCTTAAAATGTATTTGAGAGATCCTATGTAATAGCATCTTCAAAGAGAATATTTACTGGGAGTTGAACAAAATCCAGTTAAATGATTTTATAGTAAGAATATACTTGAACAACATTCATACAGTATGTCAAGATTCCTAGATATATTCAAACAATTCCAGCCAGCATCAGACTGTGAAATGCCACTGATCACAACTGTGGAGTGTTAGTTGGGCACATGATTTGCACGGTTGTGTTGCGTGCAGGCCCGATTTGATCAGGCAGAGTTTAAGCTGGTTTCTGTGAGGCCGACTCATCTGCTCTTGACCTTTCCAGTAAACTGTCCCATCAGCCTATGCAGCTGTTCCTGGGGGACCCCTATGAGCTGCCCGCTGCTGACGGTAATGAAGCCTGTCATCCCTTCACATCCGCTACCAGCTGCACTGGTCAGAAACCCCAGCTTCAGGCAGATCTTTCATCAATCCAGGACCTCTGCTCTGCTCTGACCAGAGACCATACCAGGCCACTATATCTCTTCACTTTCCTCTATCAGCAGAGGGGCCAGTCCCCTTGTGGGGACAGTCCCCATCTGTAAACATATCTGTCTTAGTTAGATACACAGATACATACACACACACACACACACACACACCACATACATATATACATATACACAGGTACACACAACATATGCTTTCACATTTGAACTATGAACTCTTAAAGAACTGTTTGAACTGGGACATAGTTATTAATGGCTGTGATATGATGATTATTATGTATTGGTAATTGACAAATGCATTTACAATGTAATATTACATTCAGTCTTCATGAATGTAAAATTTCAGTAAATTACTATCATTTTAGAAATAGCTGTATACAGGCAAAACAAATGCTTATGGGTGTCTTTAAATCTCTTCAATTCCAAACAGACAATTTACATCACTACAAAAGTACACTGAGATGCTCATGTTAATTATATCTTGTATATATCTTATATTAAAACCTTATATTTTAGCCTGGCTTCCTCCACAAAAATTCCCTGCCTGATTCACAGAACCCATTGCCATGTTCTTTACCAAAACAATGCAGAGTGGGTTACAGTAAATATTTATCATGAAGGGGGCCTTGGATAGCATAGCGGTCTAACGCACTCACTTTGACTGTTGCTTTGTGAGTGTGAGCTGCCTGTTGCGGTCACGGTTAGAAACCGACTGTGCCAGACTGGCCCTGGCCGGGAGCGGCATTTGGCTGTCCGCCCCAAGGGGAGGGCGGAGGGTGAGCCAGCATGAGCTCGCCGAGCAGAGTGAAGGATTTACCTGTGGGCAAAATAATAAGCAAGTTCTGTCTCGGAGGAGACGGCTCATCACCGGCTTCAGGGAATAGCTTGACCCCAGAGAACGGGCAGCGAGTTTGTGGGGGAGGGCAAATCGAATTAAATAGAGGGTGAAATTGGACAATAAATTGGGAGAAAAACGGCAAAAAATCTGAAACAAATTAATATACAACATTTTTATAACACCTACATTTTTCCAGTTTTCCAATGTACTCTGAAATTAAAGCATAGAACAAATAAACAATTGGCGATAAAAAATAAATCATGAAATCATTTTGTTTAACTAAATTTTATCTACATTTTTGACTCAAAGTAGCCACCTTTTGCAGATATAACAGCCAAACACACTCGTGGCATTCTTTCTACAATGGAAATCAAATATTGTTCGGAAAGTTCTTCCCAACACTGTTGCTGAAGTTCCCACAAATGTGTTGCACTTGTAGGTTGCTTTGCTTTCACCCTTCTGTCCTGTTCATCCCAAACCAGCTTAATGGGGTTTAAGTCTGGAGACTGTGTTGGCCATTCCATGATTTGAAGCCTACTGTCTTGTTCTTTTCTTCTAAGGTAGTTCTGACATGGAGGTATGTTTTGGGTCAAAATCTTGCTGTAGGATGAACCCCTGACTAACTAGTTGTAGACCAGAGGTTATTGCATGGCGTTGCAAAATGCTGTGGTAGCCCTTTTGGTTCAGGGTGCCGACTCTTGATCCAGCAAAAGAGCCCCAGATCATCATGCTTCCTCCTCCATGTTTGACAGTTGGTATCACACACTGAGGAACCATGCTTTCGCCTACTCGACGGCGTACAAAAACCCTGCGTGATGAACCAAAGATTTCAATTTTTGATTCAGACCTTCTTCCAGTCTTCAGTAGTCCACTGGCGGTGCTTCATGGCCCAGGCAAGCCTCTTTTTCTTATTTTGCCATCTTAGCAATGGCTTTCTTCCTGCCACTCGACCTGTCAAACTTGCAGCTCGAAGTCTTCTCTTCACAGTTGAAACTGAGACTTCCTTACTTCGACCAGTGTTAAGCTGTGCTTGAAGCTGTTGTCCTGTGAGCCGCCTATCACGCAAGCTGTTGACTCTCAGAAACTTGTCTTCTGATTTTGTTGTGGCTTTGGGTCTGCCAGACCTCTTCCTGTCAGAGTTTCCTCCAGTTTCCAAGTGCCTTTTGATGGTGTAGGAAACTGTACTCACTGACACCTTGGCCTTCTTTGCAATTTCTCTAAAGGAAAGACCTACACTTTTAAGGGTTATAATGGTCTGTCAGTCTTCTTTTGTTAATTGCCTTTTCTCGCTATTATGATAGCAATATACTATTTCCAATACACTACTTGGACAATATTGTCCAAATAATGCTTCAGTGGGTGTAGTAACAGTCTGTTCCTACCCTGCCTTTATATAGACAGAGTTTGTAAGTAATCAACAAAAGTTGGGACACCTGTAGAAATTGTTTGCATCAACTTTCAAGGCTTAATTTACTTCCATTGCTGCAGAACAGCTGTAAGTTGTTAATCCATTACTTGTTCCCTGAAAAGGGCCTTTTTTTATAACCCTGAAATGTACATTATTTTGCAGTTTAACCTCTGGCAGTTTACCGCTTACCTCTGTACCATTTCAGGTTATTCACTGGACTTAAATTTCAGTAAAAACTGGAAAAATGGGGGTGTTCTAAAACTTTTGACCGGTAGTGTATACGTATATGTATATATATATATCTGGAAGAAAATTTAACATATTTTAAGTGTGATTTTTTTTCTTTCCTATTTTCATATTCGTCCACATTAATTTTTGGTAATTATAACAATTATGAGGATCTGCTAAATGCCTCTAATGTCTAATGTAATGCAATTATCAAACTAAAGTGCTCCACTGATTTTGAAGGAACAAATACTCCTAGAATCCATTTGACTATTCTTTGAAATAGCTCACATTTAAATGCTCTTTAGGTAACGCCGCAACGCAAGGCAAAAGCAATGCCGCAACATTGAGTTACTGTTTTTGTGGTTTCTGGGTCTATTGATAAAAAATTTGCAGTTAAGAAAAGTCATAATATATTTTGGGTGGATAATTTTGGAATGCTTCCCAAATTTTTCCAAATGGCTTTCCTCTTATTCTGCACCATTCCAATTTGCTATTGCTTTTTAAGTTTGCACAGCCATCATAGTTATTCATGTATACTGTAGCTTATCCTACAGCCACCCACCTAGGATGGTAGCTCATTTTAACACTAGCCTCTATCTAACCACAACTACGATATGTGGCACATTTACCTTATTCTTCAACTATGGAAAATGGAAGGTGTTTTTTGTTCATTTTTTATCATGAGTTTTGTGGTTGCTGAAGATATTGGATGGCCATGAACTGTGGTGAATAGTTTGCTAGTTTATAGGGGTTAAAGATCACAGTCAATTGGTTATTGGGGTTTGGAATATAGTTTGGGAACCCATTGTGAGGATCTACAAGAGTGCTTTATTATAGTAAGGAAAACTGGAGTCAGGTCAGTAGATTGTCTTTCAGAAGTGAGAAACATTTCACCATGTCTTTACAGTCAGTTCGGTTTATACAATCATAATAAGCATGTAAAAATAATATGAAATATCTGAAAAATGAACAGCATAATTCCATGGTGTTCTTAACTCGGTGTGAGGGATTAACATCCAGGTGTGTGGAGTGCGGAGTGAAAACCGTCGGTCTCCTGCACTCATCCCGCGCTGGTCTCCTGAGATTCCTCTCCCTCTCTCCATCTGACCTTTGTGTCCACGGCTGTTTTCCTCCCTCCACCCTCTCAACGCTGAGACAGGGGAAAGGAAAACAAATCGCATTGTGTTCTCATTAGTTCACATTCCTGTCAGGACAACCTGTAATACCTGTCTAAGCATTTATTCAACCAATGACACTCCACTATGAGAATGCATTGGAAAACCTCAAGTGTTACTGACCCATGCTGGGGAAGCAGCAGTATCATCTAATTACTGATTCAAGGTGCTCCATTTATGTTTGGTTTGGTCATGTCTTTCCACCAAACTCAAATGAAAATGTATGGAAACTGAGGGTGATCTTTATACTGTATTTGTTTTCAGAATTTTGTGTAAATGTGTTGAAACGTTGTCAACTGTAGTCATAGAAACTGTATACACCAAACCAAAATATATGCAAACCAAATACTTTACCACAATATGAGTTAGCTTGCTAACTATGAAAATATCTATTTACCAGCAGAACATTTTGTCAACACAATAAGGATTTATATAACATGCAAGTACAGGGCTCTATTGGTGGTCCACACTTGTTGCACAATGGTCAAAATAGAACATAGTACATTTAACTGTGTGTTAAATATCTTATTTTACTTAATATTAAATACTTAATATTACCTGTATATAAAAAAAAATGTTGAAGACATAGTCAAACAGAGAATTACGTGTGTCCACATCTGTACAAACCCATTTTATTTACTTTATTTGGAGGGAATTATGTAGACAGACAATATAATCATCATGATTACATACATCTTTCTATTTGCTTATTTAGGTCTATATTAATTAGTACATATGCATTTTTAATTATTTTTTTATGTCTGCTGCTGGTGGTAAAATTATTTTTCTCACTGGGGATAAATGAACTATTATATTCTATAATGCACACAAACACCTCCTCAACACTTCATAACAAAAAATACAGATCACCCAAATCTATGTTGAAACCAGGAGATCTGTACCTTATAACATAGAGGTTTTGGAAAATCCATGGACCTGCTGAGTGGAATATTGTGCTTTATGATATCAGCATAGATTTGACAAATTTGACAAACATGATAGCTAACTACTGAGCCACGTGCAATTAAATTAAAAACATATAACTAACTGTATTATAGTATACAAAATGCTTGTTATCCATTAGCTCACAAAATGTTCCATCTTTACACAGTAACTGTATCTAAATTGAGCTAAAAGCATTTAAATCTAAGAAGCCATCATAGCTAATTACCTCCAGTATCAAATTATAGCTGGACAGGCCACTGTAAAAAAAAAGAAAGAAACTGTTGTCTAATGTACTGTTAAGTGTTACTAGTTTTTTAAAGCTAACTTTATATTTATCCTTTGGATAGGTTCCTGGAAAACTTTACCCTTAGAAACAGTAACACATGTCTATCATACACAGTAAACATTAAGCGAGTACAAACCCTCAGTCTGTACTTCGGTTAGCTTGTCATTCACTGTTCCAGTGAGTGTATATTATTTTTATTTTTTTAATAGTTAAAAAAAATCCAGTTTTTCTCCCAATTTGATTGCCGATTATACCCTCTATTTTATTTCAATTCACCCTCCCCCACGAGTCCTCGTCCTCCAGGTAACGAGACATTTTTTCTGGCCGGTAGATCCGCCTCCTCCGAGACAGAACCCTACCACTGACGCCTTTTCTGCTCCTCGACCAACTCGTGCCTGCTCACCCTCTCCCCTCCCCCTGGGGCGGACAGCCAAATGCCACCCCCGATCGGGGCTGACGACCAGGGCCGGTCTGGTAGAGACGCAGGATTCGAACCGTGCCAGCCAGTGTGGTGCGTTAGACCACTACGGTATCCGCCGCCCCAAGTGTAAAGTTTTAATTCAATATATACATAACAATTGTTTTTCAATTATCAAAAGTTAAAATGGAAATGGCTGATGCAGCTTATTTTGGCTATAGTTTCCCCTTTGCCTTATGCCCTAACTATGTTGCCCTCCAGAATTATTGGCAGCCTTGGTAAAGATAAGCAAAAAGGCTATGAAAAAAGTTTGATTTGTTTTTCATCAGCTTGATATTACACTCAAAATATGAGAGAAATATTTAAATCACCTTTAATTGAAGTAAAATGATATACAGAGAAAAAAATCCTTGTCAAGGATAAACATTTTTCTCGAAACCATGTCACAAAAATTCTTATGAACAAAATCTAAATGAAGTATATTCCCATTATTATTTTATTTGATAAGTTCACCTGAGTCTTTAGGAACTCTTAAATGCTCATCCATGACTTCCTGTTTCACTGGGGAATAAATATGTGATGGTGTGGAGGTGACACATAGGCCAAACTCCCTTACTCATCCAACAACATGGGGAAGATCAGATAATACACAAATGAAATGAGACCTTCAATTGACCTTTATAAATCAGCCAATGGTTATAGAAAATAGCTACATGCCTGGAAATACCCATCTCCACTATTAGGGCAATAATTAAGAAGTTTAAAACAACTGGAGCTGTGATTAACCTGCCTGGAAGTGCAGTTTATTTTGCCCCCACGCACAGTGAAGAGGATGCTTTGAGAGGCAAACACTTCTCCAAGGATCACGGTTGGAGAATTTCAGAAGTTAGTTGCATCTTGGGGTCACCAAAACTACAAATAGATGCCACCTCCATGCTAACAAGCTATTTGTAAGGCTTGCCAGAATAAAGCCTCTGCTGTCATCAAGCCACAAACGCGTGGAGTTTGCTAAACGTCACTTAAACTTTGAGTGGAACCGGGTTCTATGGTCAGATGAGACAAAGATTTTGCTTTTTGGCAACAAACACCAGAGGTGGGTTGTTTTACTTCAAAAGGGCCTGGGAACCTTGTTTGGATGCATGGCATCATGGACTCCATCAAGTACCAGGAGATTTTAGATCACAATCTGGCTGCCTCTTTCAGGAGACTAAAACTGGGTTGTGGTTGGATCTTCCAGCAGGACAATGATCCAAAGCGTACCTCATTGAAAACCTGTGGGGTGAGCTGAAGAGGAGAGTCCACAAGCGAGGACCAAGCACTCTGGATCTGGAGAGATTCTGTATGGAGGAATGGTCTCAGATCCCTTGTTATGTGTTCTCCCACCTTATCAAGTACCATTCTACTGAATTGGTTCAAAGTCAGGTTGGAAATATTTTCAAATTTTGTATGTTTTATTCCCAAAACTTTGTCCGTATATATATTGTACCATATCTAAAGTACATATATCTAGTAAAAGTACCGTCAATTTTTATATTGTATTTTCAGACTCTTTTGGAATGTTTTTCCTCTCCCAAAAATTGTCACTACCGAAACATAGTAATACACTACAGTAAAAAAGTATTATATTAACCTGTTAAGATTGTGTTTCCTTCCCTTCTCTAAAGAGTATTTTTACAATTTTTTCTTGAAGGTTTTCACAATTAAATCAATAAAAATGACATTTTTACCTAATTTCAAAGTTCAATTTATACAATTCATCAAAATCTAAATGCAATCTTTCTCTGTAAAATGCATAACACTGATCATATTGATTTCAGAGTTAATGATTGATGAAATTGAACATACATTTAACCAATCAGTATCATAACATTTTAGTTTATAACTCAATATACTTTATTTTTTACAAAACACCTAACAGCCAACATGTTTGCCTATTATTATTATTATTATTATTATTAGTAGTAGTAGTAGTAGTAGTAGGTAGTGACTGAACACATTGCTTATGCTACGTAATGGTTTGCACAATACATTTATTAATACATTAAAACAACATAAGCTAAGCTAGTGACCATTGGTTTTCCAAAGTATTTTTGTTTGCAAGGTTGTATCATATTCCCTCAACCTTATTGCAGTTTTAATCTTAACTCATAACATGCCTTATGTTGGGAATATTACAAACACAAATGTTTTGTGGTCAATAAAATAATTTTATTTTTGAAGACATAACAATTGTTCATCCACAACCATTTAAAGTACAAACATTACTCATCAATGGAAAATAATTAATTCCCTCAAGTGAGTTCAGTACAAAGAGAAGAAGAAGAAAAAAACATTGACAAATAACATTGATATTATGCTGTTGCTGTCAGGCTTCTCCACGCTAACTAATGTATCCTCAAAAGGTCTGTAACAAATAGATTCCGCTAGCCGCGATGCTAATTTTCGCTATGTTAAACTCCATTGACTTATGCTAAACATGTTAGCGATCTAAAAGTCCGCTATCTTTTGCTTTTGGGGTCTTTCAGGATGGACGGGAGGTCCCTCCAACGCAATGGTAAGGGAAATACTGAAAATAGATGATTGAACATTCCATTTTGCTAGCATAACTAAAGAATGCTAGCAAGCACATGGCTAGCAAACAGTTTTGAAAACATAATATTTTGCATAAAACCCCAAAGTTTACTTTATTGAAGAGAATATGTGTTCCATTCTTAAACCTACACACTGATTTTCAGACCTTGGAACACATTTATTTCAAAATGATGGGATTTAACTACTTACCATTTCATTTGGTCACTACCGAAACTTCGGTAGTGACGGTTTCGGTAGTGACAATTCTAGCTAACTTTGAGCATAACTAAAGAATGCTAGCAAGCACATGGCTAGCATACACATCTTTGAATAGGTGTACACACATAAAAACAAAATATTTTGCATAAAACCCCAAAAAGTTTACTTAATTGAAGAGAATATGTGTTCGGTGGTGACAATTCTTAAAGTTACACACCGATTTTCAGACTTTGGAACACATTTATTTCAAAAGTATGGGAAGGGAGGCAGTGTCACTGCCTGGTCAAAAATGCAGGGGTGTGGCTAAAAACCAGGCTCAGCCAATGGACTAAAACTCTTGTGTTTCGGTAGTGACATGAAAACGTGGGACAAGATTTTTTTAGTATAGTTTTTAATTTAAAAATTAAACCCACAATAAATCTAAATCTTTCAACTTCTGTTTAAACTTAATCATAAAGATCTTTGAAATTACACCATTGAACAAAATCTAAAAAATGTTTTAAGTGTTATTTACATACATTTAAATTTAGGGGTCAGGGTTTGGGACAGCTACTTCCCAATAGAAAGTACCCTATAAATGTTTTTATTTTTTTATTTAGCTTATCACTATCTCATTTAATGCCTTGGGGTTAAATAGATCATAACATATTCTTAGTAAATATCTATGTCTGAATACTTAATTGTTTTGTTAAACAGTTTTTCTTGTTGTGGGACCGCACTTTTAACTAATTCGGTAGAATGCCCCATTTGGAGAAGACTCAGTGCTGTTATCTTGGCAAGGGGAGGGTGCACAAAGTACTAAATGCAGGGGTGCCAATAATTGAGAATTGAGAAAAAATTTTATTTTGATGTTTTGTTTTTTTCTTTGAATAATTTTACTTTAATTAAAGGTTCGATTTTAAGTGTTAGACCAAGCTGATGAACAACAAAAACATTTTTTCATATACTTTTTTACTCATCTTTACCAAGGGTGCAAATAATTCTGGAGGGCACTGTATATACAGTAAAGGGTTGCAAATATTAAAATTGTATTCCAATATTTAGTTTGTATACCAGTGGTTTGCCATATTTAACCTCTACACAACATATGACAACCAAAAATGTCTTATTAATGCAAGTAATAGTACTTTATTGTAGTTTCCATACAAATACAGTACACAGCAGACCTGATATCTTATGATGCACCTTTTACCAATGGGTGCATTCAATTAAAATATTAAGAATTTCATGGACATCTCTTAAACTGTAAGTCAACAGTAGGTTTTGGCACACACAGGAGCAGACAAATACAATTGCAATCATATGAACAAACTGACTGAGCTGACAAGTAAAGGAAGAACAATTCTTGATGGATATCTAAGAGCATGACAGACACCTGTTTATTATTACGATTATATAGGACTGGCCTTTACAAATATTGATACCATATTATGTCAAACTGTCACCCTTGTATAGACATCATATTTAGAAAAACCATTATTAATAATGCTGCCCTTAATATGCTGTATCATTAACATTAGCTATACATGGTTATGGTGATTATAGTAAGATATATATACATATGTATAGATAAGCTAGCTACTGTAGCTACCATAACTTCTGTCCTTCTCTCCCAGGTATAGCTAGCTAGCTAACTATGTTTGTGTGTGTCCAGACTGTATATACTTGATGGAATGTTCGTTTCAATCATTCAGCTCCCATTGCTTAAAAACATCATAGCGTACTGTGAACATTTGGGAGCTGACCTCACCCTTCATTTGCATGGTGAGCCTGTATTACTTCTAATAGATGCACCTTTAAATGAATGCTGCCCTTTAATAGATGTTGTACTGATAATTACGTTTTTTACATAAAATGTGTGATAATTCAAAGTAATACAGTAGTTATTTTTTTATCTAGTATGGTCCAAGTGAACATACATTAGTCCACTCCTAATTTCACTTCAGTCACATAGTAGGCAACCTGCAGCATGGAGTCAGATATTAGGAATATTTGGCAAGGAACGAGTTTAAACAACATATATACAATTAAAGCAGTAGCTATTATGCAGTATTGCATATGAGTACAGTACTGAAAATGAACAATGGCAATATATACATGCTTTGGTTTGAATGCGTGTTTGTATTTGTGCTTTTACATGCAAGTTTATGAGTTTATTTGTTTATTTGGCAGCTGTATAGGGGGGAAATGGGGAGCATTTGGTGGCGCAGTTACAGTGTTAGAGATCTGAACATATTTACTGGTGAATGTGTTCTCTCTCACACATGCACACACAAAAACGGATTCAAATTTCAAATGAATAAGTAACATTGAGCTGGGGGAAATAGTCCTGAGTTGCAATTTTGCCATAATGGGGGAGGGGAAACACTATAGCTCACTTACTGTCACAGGCTGTAACACGACTGACTTCAACCACTATTTTAAAAATACATTAAATCTTTACATGATATGTTTTGTAGCACATTTGCATATGTGGGATTAGTTGGCACACTGCTGCCTTCCTGGCACTTAAATACTACATTTAACCAGAAATGCAGTAAAATAAATAATTCATACAGTATAATGTTAGATAAATATCATATTTCAGCATTGTTACCCTATGATAAAGTGCTAATTAGCTGGTGCATATGTGTATGTTTTTGCTTGGCAAGCAGAATATAAAAGTTTATATACAGTACCTTAAAACTAGATATGTTAAATGCATCTTAAACTGTTACTTATACTGTTGCCATGTTATTAGTAGAAATGCTTTCAAACCTGTAAGCATTGTAGTGAACTTTTGTAATAAATAAAAATGAGGCATGTCTGTTTTTTGATGCAAAGCCTCTCTGCATAGCACTAATCCTACCAGCCCTCCACCTCCACCACAAAGGGCTCCTTAACCTCAATCTTCCCACTGTTGACAATCACACACTCCGTATAGGGAAGGTTCCTGTCGTTTGTGTCCTGGAGCTCGATGGTGTGAATCACAGCCTGAAAAGGGGTAGACAAACACAATGAACACCAAAAAATCTACAACCACACAATGACTCAAAACTACCGCAACGGCATTTGATAATGTAAGACAGAAGAAAGATAATCCCATTTATTAGGTTTACAAGCACAGGCCTGAATTCAATCAACATTTGCATTCAACTTTAACCCACAAATAAATACAACTTTGTTTTTTAAATTCACAAACACAGTTTGACGAGCAAACTTTAGTGATTGCTGACGTCGCAAAAAATGTGTTTTTGAAGAAAAAATAAAATAAAATACAGTAGGGGGATCAAACCCAGGCTGCACTTGTGCGTTTACCAGCTGCAGCAACCGGGGGCCCTGCATTTATTTTTAAATCAGATTTAAGAATAATCCAGGCTATAGTGAATGTTGGACACACCATTCCCTCCAGAACTTTTCCAAAGACGACATGCTTGCCATCCAGCCAGGGTGCACGGGCGGCGGTAATGAAGAATTGTGAGCCGTTGGTGTCGGGGCCTGCATTGGCCATGCTGACCCAGCCTGCACCCAGGTGCTTCAGCTTAAAGTTCTCATCAGGGAAGGTTGTGCCATAGATGCTTCTGCCTAAAGTAGAAACAGAAGAAGATTACACTCCTGGATATGTGACATAGCTGGGGCCTGGATTCAATCAACATTGCTCCTTGTTTGTTTTATTTCTTCACAAACACAGTTTGGTGAGGTGATCGCTGAACTTGCCAAACCATACTTGCAAACTAAAAACCAAACAATGTACTTTAGTCAGTCAGATTTAAGGACACCTTTTAATGGAATGGGCATGTACCCATTATGGGGCAATGCTGTCATACCCTTGGATAGGATATATCACATTAGGGACTTCACATTTCAGCAGTGACATATTTTCATAGTCAACAAAAATGTCACCTGGCATTGCAAATATATTCCGCCATTCCACAATTTATGCATATCTGTGTTTTAATATGTCTCAAAAGCTAACATGAGAAATGCATAGGCTACTGTACAAATATATTAATTGTCATAATTCTGTAATGGTTAGATATTGCCATCAATCTCAATATCTATGTTACAATTAGAATGCTGCAGCAAATATAGCATAATATAATATATATTTTATACAGTGGTGACTGCGGTGTGTTTGCTATCAACAAACACATGGCCAACACAGCAGTTCTGCCATGCTTTACTGTTGACAGTTTGAATGCTGCTGGCAAATGTTTCCCCCTCCATTTAAAAGTTATTCTCCTCCTTTGCTGCTCGCTGTTGTGATGTGTCAAATTGTGCCACAGGTGTATGAAAAGGAGCACACCCACTATGCTTTCTGGCTAGCTTTTGACATAAGTTTGAAACAACAATGCTGGCACTGCCTGGAAGTGTGTTTTCAAACAACTTGAAATAGAACATTCAGCTTCAGATTTCGTCCTGTAGCTGTGCCGATTTCATTTTTAGAGCACGAATTACACCTTGTATACGTTTATTTTCTGTCAAAGAGATTGCTTTGGTTTATTTCCTGATTCAAATGTCTTGAAAAGGTGGACCTAGCAGTAAGCTATGAAACAATTTTTAATTATGGTTGATTTGAACAACATGGCTATACCTGCTATCATAGCTAGTTACAAGTTAATCAGTGACATTGATTGTCAGTCTAGAGAAGTCCATTATTACACATACAAAGCAATTTTGTTGGTAAAAACATTTCTAGAGCAATTTTGAAAATCATGATTGGGTCAAGTCTAGCCCTCCTGTGGCGTTCCAGTTAGATTTGGTCGATTTACAACCTTCCTAACCAACCTTCAAAAATATGGTTTCTTTCATCTGATTGCCTTGCCTTGCCATCTAAGGCTTCATGTATTTTTCCACCCTAGGCATCTGAACAATTAATGATCACCTCTTTCATTTCAAGTGTTTTATTTAAACATTGAATTTGATGTTTTTGTAAATAATTTGAACATCTGTGGTGTGTACAAATTTTTTACTTATTTTACTCAAAAACGAGTGTTTTTTTAAAAAAAAACCCTGTGTGAGATGAATGAAGAAACCATCTGATATTATGGCTAGTAGAAGCTCAGGCTGGTGGTTTTCAGTTGCTAAAAGGCACACTGGTCCAGCTAGCTAGTTTGAGTTTGGGACTACAATAGTCATACATTACCATACTATTTTAGTTAGGTATGTGTTATGAGGTATGAAATGATGTACATGCCTTCTCAAATGCAAGTTATACCATTTATTTGAGTAATAAAATGTATCTTCACCTTGCAAGCAGATTGAATGGTAGTTATATAAATTAGGCTATTCCTTCTTATTGATTATTCCCCTTTTTATTTGCTGGAGCAAGTTTACATTTTCATTTTTGTTATGTCTGAGTTTTAGAAATGGACCATGAGGACCCAGTTAGAGCAGCTGATGCAGTCATTGAGCAAGAGGAGGACTTTGATGCCAGATGAGCTTTGGCTCATTGCTGAGGAGGGCCTTCAGGACGAGGATGACCATGGGGGCATGAACGTTATAACTTAATTCATACAGAAATTGATATTGTAGGTCATATTGTTATCCTATATTGCAATTCCAATTAAAACAAGGTGCTATATTTTTTACTATATTTCTTGAATTAATATTTTTATGACCTTAGTAAAAGATGGTGATGTAACCTGCACTTTATTTGTTTTAAAGAGACAATGAGACATAATGAGATAATGCAACCTAACCTTGTATTTTTTACAATAAAATGAAATGTTTTATATTTTATTGCTTGTGTATGTATTTTATTATCATATGTAAGACTAAATATAACTTGTAATATGCCATGGTGCATGTTTATTCTACTATCCTGATAAGAAAGTGTCTGACCATGGAACATTCCATACATAGAATTTTGGAAAAAACATCAATCACTAAAAAGCCTGTATCTCTTACACCATGAAAGGTATTTCTATTTTGATTTCAGATTATTATTATATTTTTCTGTTTTTGTTTTTTATACCCCATTTTTCCCCCATTTTTAGTAACCTATTATACCTATTATACCTAAAGTAACCATAACACACAGGACTACTCATATATGCAGTGAGCTCATATCGACTTCCCTCCCCACTCCCCGGGGCGGACAGCCAATTGCCGCCCCCTAGTGGCACTCCTGGCCAGAGGCGAGCTGGTGCAACCTGCTGGAATCCAACCCTGGTCACAGTGGGCAACGTCGGACGTTCTTACCGCTACACCGCCCGGGGGGCCCTGATTTCAGATTTTGAATGCATACAAAATCGGAAAGACTGAATATGCTCTAACATTTCCTCGATCTCCATTTGAAAGTAGTCAAAATTGCAGTTATTTGGGGAAAAACTTTGACAGAAGATAAACATTTTTCAAAAAAAATATTTTTACATTGACGATGGAACATTGCAAGGAGTGTTATGGTGTTTTCGGATTTTGAATGTAAACACTGCAACCATTATCGAATTAGTGATAAAAATGCAGCATTGTGCAGGGGTAGCATTGACCCCCTGAGGTCGACTGGATCGCCGACGATCCGAGCAGCAATAAAAGTATATTACTATTTCTAACGTCGCAAGATTTTATCATACACACGCGGCAAAAACATCGACAGAAACCTTAGAATCGTGACTTTCCGATTTGAGCACTGGCAAATAATATGATTTTTTTATTAGGTTAATTAGACCAAAAGTAAACCTTGCCTTTTCCTCTGTTTTACCTGGAAGTACCGTCCCCCTTCTATTGACATGGTAACTAGGTGCTAGTCTCGGGGAGGGGCGTGGGGCCATGTGTGAAATCGCCGTGTAAACAATGTCCCGACATTATATCGCATCTTGTCTGTGTTTACGGCTGCGATCTGCCAGCAAC
This sequence comes from Aldrovandia affinis, assembly GCA_029706075.1. NCBI lineage: Eukaryota > Metazoa > Chordata > Actinopteri > Notacanthiformes > Halosauridae > Aldrovandia > Aldrovandia affinis. Next base: position 4,592,860 of record JAINUG010000069.1, read on the forward strand.
TGTGTATGCTGATATTTATTTTATTTCCCATGTTTTCAAATACTCGTGAAAATATATGAATTCCGCGTCTTGTGACGCTATACAGAAATAATCATTGCGAATAATTGTGAATAATTAACGGGAGGATATTTAACCAGCTGGCATTCTCTGTTTCGGCGCTTGGACATTATCTAGTTTAGCTTGATAGTACCTATTGTGATTAATGTTTCTTGCCTCTCGAGAACTTGTTTGTTCGTGTGTGCTTATTGTTGTTTAGATTCCCAGTGTTTAGTTTATTCAGAGTTTTTGGATTTACCGTTTTACTTTGTTTGTTCCTGATCGTTGGTTATTTTGTTTTGTTTTGTTTATGTCTTTCTGTGTCTTCGCAGACACAGATTTTGCTTTCGTTTTCCTACAGACGTTTAAAGATAAATAAATATCTCAAACCCAGAAAACTGGCTACTTTTGATCATGTGCCTGTACCCACTGCCAAACAGACTCTGGATGTTGGCAAACTGGCTTCTGTTGCTCGCAAGAAATGCATACTCTGCAAGATGTCGGGGAAACAACAGTGCACTCCATGGGAGTCCAAGGTTTGTGATGTTCCCTTGTGTCTACATTTCACCAGAAACTGTTTTGAGAAGTGGCACCAAAGACTGTGAAAGAACAGATTGTCTCACCATGTTTGTTTGAATTTTTTGTATATAGTTTGTGTGATGTTTTCAATAAATCTTCCAAAATGATAAAAACTTATTTTTTTCTGTTTTCTGCATGGCTCACTCACTATTGCTTACTCTGATGGCTTTTGTTTTTGTCTGATGGCCTTTGAGAGAGAGATGGCCCATCTGACAGATCTTACAGGTGTGGACAACCCTCAGGTATGGATCATGAATATTCAGGAAATTAGCATATAGCCCTCCCACAGCCTGAAATAAATTTGACCAGTTCTGATAAAAACAGGTTTTTAGCTATTTAGATCTCAGATGTGCTAAACTATTTTGACATCTTTACATAACCAAGACCTTGATGAACAAACGCATATTGGCAAAACAATTCTTCACTATAGTTTAGTGTGTGCTTTCACAACTTTTGTGACGGCAGAAAAATGCCGTCTTTATAACTTGTGTGTTTGTAAATCTATTTACAAGCTGCATATGATACTGACCAAACTATTGATGGCATATAAATGTAGCTGTGATTGTCCTTCAAATAAAAATATCAAACACTTTGGAGTAAGTGTGTGTTAAGTTGATGAAATTGAGATAAATATCAGACCACACCAAAATCACAAAGCTGCTCTGAGCTCAGCACGGACCTCAGGGGATTAAATAACTTTCATTGTAATGGACACAATTCTCCTTTCCATTAGGCAATTCACACTCCACGTTTTTGTAATTTTCATAAAGTCATGTTAATGGAAATGTAGCTAGTGTCTTCCCTTCCACCCCATTAAGCGTACCTCCTGTTCCATCCCCAGCAGTGAAGTCCCCTCCTTGGATCATGAAGTCTTTGATGACCCGGTGAAACTTGCTTCCCTTGAAACCGTACCCATTCTGGAAAACATGGTCCTTTTTGAAGCTCTCAAATACTATCAAAATTACCACTTTGAACCAATACGGTCATAATATTGTGTACTGCACAACAGGTTTTGTCAATGTAGTGTAAAGTCTTAGCCCCTTGGTGGTTCAACCCAACAACCTTTGCAAACAGATACAAAATGTAGGACCAAAATACAGTGTAATTCCCGTAGTATAGGAATCTGACCAAGGTCTAAACAATTTTACTGGGGGCACTGATAATCACTTTTCTGTGTGTCCAAGCAGCGTGTCCTGTTGACTCCCACTACAACAGATATATACAGTATACTATGAGGAGCTGTGAGTAAGGAGCTGTTGACACACCAATAGGATATTCTCCCCCAATGGCCTTCACAGACATGAAAGTATTCTAGAAAGTATTCTGTGAATTTGGCTTTAGAATAACAGACACATGTCAAAATAAATAGCAGGCTAGTTGCTAATTAAAGGGGATAGGTACCCTTGCTGTAATACTGTATGCTGTATAAACATAAAATGGTGAATTTATATTTAATTTTAGCACCTTTCAATCTAGCTAGTTAACTATGGCTGCTGGTATTATAAAATAACTATGAAAATTTAGAGCAATTGGACAACATACTTCCTCAAAAGTATATTCCTATTAAGTCAAGACAAATAGCTGATTAATCTAATTACAAGAGCAACCTGTTACCCTTTGAGCTAAAACTTTTGTCTGAAAAAAAAAAGATGTACGTTAATCTGATTTGGGCACCTCAATATATACAAAGCTTAAAATAGTCTAAAAAGGTATTTTTGCTACAGAAATTAATTTAGCTAAATTACAGGATGGCATAAAATGTTGGGAACCTATATCAGTGCTAAAATAACTATAAGCAGCAAATTCCAGTGTTCCAGTGCTGTAAAATACAAAGGACCTATATTTTTCATGAAGTTTCCATACATTTATTTCTTTTAAAAATTTTGTTTTCTAATTTTATCCCATTTTTCTCCCAATTTGGTAGCCAATTACACCCACTATTTTCAGGTCAATCCCTCCCTCATAGTTCGCTGCCGTAGCCCTGTGACCAGCGGTGACGAAGGCGAAGTATCGTCTCCTCCGAGACAGCACTCGCCAAGCCAACGACCGTAACTTTGGCACCCCAAAGCCACTCCTGTGCACAGCGAACGTCTTGTCGGCTTCCCTCCCCCCTCCCTGGGGCGCACAGACAATTGGCCAAATCGAACCCCAGTCGCCGTGGCCAGTGTCGGACGTTGAAACCACTAGACCACGCGGGAGGCCATACATTTATTTCTTTAAAGCTCAGCAGTGGTAAAGCAAAATGATCAACAATAGTATTTGTTTCTGTAACTACATAATTGCATTCACCTGTGCATGAGCACGGTGTAGTTCAAATTGCATGCAGATATCATTCCCTCTCAAAGGGTTGAGCAGTAGTAGTAGTTAGTAAAACCTAATTTGATCTCATGGAAGAGATCCTGTAATTCAGTAACATAGCACTCTGTAAAATCTCACTCCATCGCTGTGGAGTCTTGTCATTAATACATTACCTCTCCTGTTGCGAGAGCAACAAAGTTATTCACAGTCTGAGGAACCACCTCTCCGAACAGACCCATGACAATCCTGCCAACCTCATGCCCGCCAACTGTTATATCAAAAAAAACCTGACAGAAGAAATATATAACATTAAAATAAGGAATGTAGTAAGTAATGCAGTAAACTAATTTGCTATTTCTATGCGTTTCAAAAAAATCTGCAGGTGCAGAAAAATAAGTCAACAGGCAAATATGAAACAATTTACATAACTTCAGTCAATTTAATAAAAATATATTCCATGTCCCATGTCCTTGGCACATAAAAAGGATCATATTGCACCGTTCTATGAATATTCATTGACTTACAGTAGATGTTTCTATGTGTAGTAGTAATGCTATATGCTTTACTACTAAAATGTGTTGGACTACTACAAAAAAATGCACATGAGAAGCATTTGGATGATGCTTTGGGATTGAAATAATTAGAAGGGAAAAAATCCCATGTTGGATGTCTATTGATAAGTGTTCATCATGTAATGTGCATCTTAATAGTTTCACAAATTATCATCCTGACCTGCAGAATTAAAATATTATCCTCAAATTCAGTTCAAGCACCTTAGTGGTTTGCAACCACATTTCTTCAACAGAAATCAATAAATTATTGGTTTGAAAAAATTAAGGTTTGAAATTATTGTCACATAAATAATCATCATCAAATCATATTAGGCCTGATAATTTTTCAATAAAGCAGAAAAAAAGCTTTTACCCTGCGCAGAGATTAATTCTACACAGTAGGCTTGACTTTTATTCTTCACACAGAGGTTTTAGGTCAATCAGTGTAATGTTCCTTTAAATACAACGGGCTTAAGGCTGGTGGAATGATTGGAACATTACACTGTGTTTAATTGATTCATCCATGCACAACACATATCTTGCTATACTTAATTGTCTTGGAGTGGACAGTTAGGCCTATTGCATGGTTACATGTAAAATTGCGCATTATCGGCTACTGCATTGCTAGTCTGGATAAGCTAAACAAACAAACTAACAAACAAATAAACAATAAATCAAAATAATACAATACAACAATACAAATGTAAAAAAATACATCTTACATACAATATATCCATTAGAAGATACATTAAAAAATGACACAAAGAGAATATTGTTTGCCACCGTATTTTTTAAAAAATAATTTAAAATATAGTTTAAATGCTTTCGCTATACATTGACCTGCCGTTAGCGTGTACATTCCGATTTACTTCACTTCATCAAAATGCATACGTGTACGCTTATGCCGGAACATACAGGAGCTAGCTATTATCTTTGTAGCTAGCTACAAAGCTACCTGTATTGTAATGGAGCTGTATCATCGCCCTGATCTCCCGTACACAGAACTTCTATGAAAATGCGATCTCAAAGCAAGATGTAATGCCTACCTTAACTGTGACTTTAGGTCCTCTCCTGGCTTTAGAACATTCAACATTTTCAGAGAACGAACCTAAAAAGAGGAGGATGAAGACCAGCAACATCATTCGTGGTTCCATTTTTGCCGTAAAATGTGGCGCACACACAGTCGTTTTAGCATCTCAAGGAAGAAAATAGCGTCTGTGACCAACAATGTGAAGTGTACTTCCTGTATCCGAGGTCCCTCCTCCAACGAGGCCAGCACACACAAAAAAGACTATGAACAGCCTGGATAATATGAGAATGATGGAGCCGGTACTCGCCTCATAAAGAGGTGCCTTTTTTTTTTTACTCTACTTCCCTGCTGGTGACGACGACGGTCTTGCGCTTTTCCGGTATAATACACTACATTTCAAATTTAGTTAGGGAAACATGCTCATGTAAAGTGTACGAGGAAAACTCGACAACCCCCTCAGGGGCATGGGGTTTCTTATGGATTAACAGTTGTTTATTTAAACGTAGCGTTTCAGTTTATTTAAATAAAATAAAATAATGGAATGACAATTTACGTTGTGGTTGTAACGTGTTATCATCTGAGATTGGGGCTCAAGGGAGAAATTGCACCTAAGTACTGATACAGGACCAGCTAACTATCCACATCCTAATATTAACAATTTGGAAGAAAAACGCCAAAGTGGCTTCAGACCAGTGCTCACAGGCAATTTCCACCTACACCAAGGGTTAATTCATGAAATTAAATCTTTATTGCCTGTTACTGTGTTAAACCTACCCAGACAACACTTTGAGGATGTACCTGTTTCCTCACTGTAAATGTACTGTACTTCAGACTGTACTCTGTGATGTTTATGGTTAGAATGTACAAACCAGCCTTACATAAAGTGTAGGTAGGATTTCCTTGGATAAGGTCATACTGATTTGTCTGAATCTGACTGGCAAGCTGGCTCAGGTTAATTGAACTAGCCTGGTAATATGAGTTGTGGCCAAATCATGCAGGACTGCATTGCACAGCTTGCTAGTGTAAGCCTTTTTACTTTTCCTTTTTCCTTTGCCAACTTTTCCAGTTGTTTTGCATAAACATAATGCAATCTTTTTTTTTTTAAAATGCACTCACACTAATCATGTAATTTTTTTAATTATCCTGTAACTTGTCCCTTAATTGAATAAACTTAAACCATACTGTATTCATCTTTTATTAACTAAATCATGGTAGCTAATTAGTTAATGCTAGCACAACCCCATCATCAACATTTCTTTCATATTTGTAATTATTTTGCTGGCTACATTTATTTTTTTTGTTATTTATTATGTTACTGCTAGATAAAAATGCAAGGTTTATGGTGACTTCATTGGTGTTATCATATGCAATTTCTCCATGCATCATATATAAGCTCCATCCAAGTCCATTATACCGAATATAGTCTCAGACTACGATCTTTAGAGGATCTGAAAAGGGGAGTTACAGTCTGTGAGATTGGTTTCCCGAGATCTGATTGGTTAAGCGGACCAATTGAGGCTATATCCAACATTGCTTCCACACAGTTAATGTGGCCACCTCTCTCTCCATCTTTTCAGTGGTGACCGATGCCTTACCTCCCCTTCATGCTCATCTATCTGGATGAAGATAATGGCTTCAAGATAGGTGTCTGGGTATGCCGCTTGGTGACTGGCAGTGAGCCAGCCAAGCCTGATGTTAGCATTAATCACCCATTCCATCATTCCACAAATATGGCTCATGTAGAAGTAAATCTTTGCAAATGTGTGCAAAACATAAGCATTTAGCTCACAGAACCTCACAAAATTGTATCCTCATGTTATATCTAAGACACAGCAAAAATAGCTGTGCTGAGCAGGCAACCTTCCTAAGTGAGGAAAATAATTCCTCTCAAATGAAGGCAACAGTTAGTAAAAATCCAGCTGTGTGCAATTCAGAAAAAGTAGTGAAACTCGAAATGCTGTGTGTCTGAAGAATTCTTATTTATTGTAACGATAGTGCAGATCAATAGTGCAGAGACATTTTCTTGTCAACACAAAATGCAGAGGATGCACTATACATGGACTTCTCATTGATCATTTGTAGAGGCACGTGGCAACAAAGAAATGGCATATGGCATTTATTGAGAACATACAGAATCCTATACCTTCAATAAACATTGTTATCTCATCAAATAATCTTTAGTGAAGTACTATGCTTGGGGAAAAGTTTCAGGATGAACCTAATGGCTAAGTGGTACACCTCATATCTAACCTTCTGAAGTTACTGATGCTACTGTCTTGGTGCCTCCTCTTTGTAGATGTGTTACGTTTAATGTTTGTAAAATATGATTCTGACGTATGCAATTGTTTGAGAAAGACAGCTTCTAACTGACAATCAAGACACATTCAAACAAAAGCTAGAGGTAGTGTGACAGTATGGTGGATGTGTTACAGTTAGTGGGCATTTTGGAAAGCATAAAAAGTCAGAATTTAGTCTCAACCTAATAATCTGCCCCTCTAAAATGGGCCCTAGCTTATGCTTGGATATAAGCTATCTCCCAACCTGAAGACAAAGCTAAAGGATGTGGAACTGACAAAATTCAGGAATTCATAGGTTGACATTCCATCCAGTATCATATACAGAAAGGAGACAGTGCATCTCCAGAATATGGTAATGATAAATAAGATCTTGCACTCCACACTCCTTCCTGTCCCTTCTTGAGTCCATATGATGGACTGTCCTGGAGTATTTGTGAGTAGGTAGGTCTTGCATATTTTGATTCTGAATTATCAGTTGCTACAACATCTCTTGACATGTCAATATGTATTGACAGCAGAGCTAAATTATTGTTAAGATGGAATTTAACTACTCTTTTATAAGTGTATGTTGTGTTCCTCACCTTTACTGTAATCCATACAAAATATTTTTTATCAAGCAGTAAAACCAGTTATTTGAAATGCATGTGTGGTTCCATAACCAACTCCATGGAAATGGAAGTCTTAATATTAGAATACATGGAAGATTACAAACTGGCTTGACTAAACCACATCTTTTCATATTGTAATGTGAGCACTGATATTACAGATCTGATCATAAATGTCATTATTCTACATTAACTCAATTCTAGATTCAATAATGATCCATTTTCAGCAATTCTACACAAGGTGGACTGTAAAGTAGACTTGATGCTGGTTGGTTTGTTGCATTCAGTACAATCTGAATTCATTTCTAATTCATAGGGGACAGGCAATATAACCTTATGAAGTAATTATTGGTCAACCGAAAATTAGAATTCTGTGGCCCTGAGATATTTTGGTGTATTTAATTTTGATCCCCACTAAATTGTAAAGTAACTTGAAACAACTTGTTTAATGAATATTTATAAGCATCTGCCTTCACCTGAATAATTCAAGATCAACAATTCAGGGAGAAGGTTTTCAGTGTAAAGTATTGAGAGTAGAGTATCTTACTTCTGTGCATAAAGTATCTCTGACAATTCTCATTGCTTTTGTGAAGACTTCTGTGCCATTATTCAAGTACATTTACCTACCTTGTTTGACCATTGAACTGAATAGATACTGTATTTATTTAGGAGAGTTTGTGAATTCCCAGATTTTTTATGTCATTCAGCCTTGCTGAACCAAAATAACCAAAAGTATGCCAATGTGACTACCATTTTTTGACCACCAGGTTTGATGTTTGTCCCTATGATGAATAGACAATAGTCTGGATCTTGGCAGAAATATGACACAACATGAGTTCAGCACATCAGAGTAAAAAACTGAAGCAGAAGTTTCAAATATCTGATAGCCATTTTGCTTTTCTGATTTTTGTAACGCTCTCAAATAAATCAATCAGATAATTTAATTGTCACTCAAGCAGTGGTGCCCAGGACGTCATGTATGGTTCAGTTGTAATTGCAAATACAAGGCAATATAAAACCCTTATATTTACAGTTTAAACATTAAGTTTAACGTAAAAACGTTAAGGATTAAATAAGGCTGTTGTATATTTGATTAAAAGACAATATCTCGAGGCCTCCTGCATGGCCCAGTGGTTACAACATTCGACGCTGGCCACGGAGACCGGGATTCAATTCCCGTCTCGCCAGAGTCGGCTCTGGGCAGGAGCGCCACCAGGGGCAGTGATTGGCTGTCTGCCCCAGGGGGGGAGGAATCCGATATGACGTTTGCTACACATAAGAGTGGCCCTGTAGTACCGGATTACGGTCCACACTTGGCGAGTGCCGTCTCGGAAGAGGCGCCAGGTAGCCTTCGTCACTACCGTTCGCAGGACTACAGCAGCAAAATCACATTACTATGATTGGGGGGGATTGACATAGAAATAGCGGGTCTAATTGACTACCAAATTGGGATAAAAATGGGATAAAAATCGGAAACAAAAATAAAAAAAGACAATATTTCAGTCACTCTACAAAACTGGCATGTATGGCAGTGGCAATAAGGAATCTATTACTGAAAAAAACCTAAAATCCCATTTGGCCTTTTAAGCATTTAAATGAGATTTTGTGGTCAAATGAAAATTGGAACCAATTGACAAAATTGGAACTTTCTGGTTTAAATGCAAAGCGTAACATCTTATAGAAACACAACACTGGAAGGCCAGTTTTGTGCACTGACCGGGATGTTGTTGACATTTTCCCCCATCAGCCATGAAACTCTAGCTCTTTCAAAGTCACCTTAGGCCTCACGGTGGATTCCTTAATCACTATTATTGCACACACACAGAAGCCATTCAAATAACTGTGCGACTTCTATAATAGTTTTTTCTACCTGAACTAAATGAGATGTGCCATAGCAAAGGGGGTGAATACTTATCCAGTCAGTGTTGAGTAGGTTGTGTAGATCATAAATCACCATCCTATTTAAAAGTGGCAAGATTTTAATACTTTCTATAGCCTGTGTGCATATATATACACAGTGTATATATATATATATATATATATATATATATATATATGTCCATTGTGGCATAACAAAGAGAGCAGTGGTGGAAGGACAATATGTTCCACACCATTGGTTATGCCTCTTCCCAACTGAAGCCAACACATGGAGTGTGAGTAACTCCCTTGTGTTTGACCATTGCCTATTTTTGACCATCTGCGTGCCGCTGGTAAACAGCTTGGCTGCCCAGTGTATAGAACGGCACTGCTAAGAGTGATAGATTTAGTCTACTTCGAGCTAGGTTGTTTTTACCCGTTTTGTTTTATTTCCGTTTTTCTAGTTTTTGTGTGTGGTTATTTTGTACTGGGTAAAAACCCAGTACATTTATCATATGGAACTGAATTCCACAGTTGAAGTCCAATTAAGTCACACTGACCTAGGCTGGTGAAACCTCTTGTTGGGTCACATATGGTGGAGAATACTGGAAAATCCTACTGGCTAAGTGTAAGAAATTAAAAAAATTAAAAATGTTTGCTCTGTTGCAATAGTTTGTCCAAGCATAACTGGAACAACAGTGTCTGAATCAAAAGCTCCTGGAGGAGCAATGAAGATAAAACGCCATGTTGTTTGAGGAAGTGAAGAAAAGCAACCAAACTGGAAACCACCACCAGTGGAGCAAACTCTAGTCGCTTCCTCCTGAAGATTACCAATAGGGACGACATACAGGATTTTTTCAGATTGTTCTGGAGTTGGGTAAAGGTACACTTTTTGCACCTTTACCTAACTCCAGAACAATCTGAAAATGTCACCACGTTGAAGAAAGAAATCCTGGAAAGGTATAGGTGTAACACCCAGTCAGGAGCCCAAACATTCAATGATTGGAGTTTCAACCCACAAGAGTCTGCCCAAACCCAAATGTTCCAACTACTTTGGATAACATAAGGGGTGGTTGGTGCCGGAAGAAAAATGACACCATCCTGGAGAGGGTCGTTCTGGACCATTTCCTGTATGCACTACCCCTGGACATGAAGCAACCTGGCAGTCAAGGCAATCCAAAAAGCCTGATCACTCTGTTTGAGTTAGTGGAGACTTGTCAAGCCACTACTGAGTTCCTGAAGTCCTCCTGAAGGAGGAAAGCACCAGGGAAAGCACCAGAAATCTCAGGATAGAAGATGGGCCCAGGAGGGATGAGAGGGAGCCTAGTCAAAGCCCATGTTTGAGGGGGATAGCTACCAGTGCTATGATTGTGGTGAGAGGGGTCATCTTGTAGCCAGCTGCCCCAGACATGATGAACCCATGGCCAACGCCTCATCAGGTGACATGGACGACCATTGCATGTATCACTTGCTCACCTCCTGCTGGGCACACGAGGCTGCTCCAGCACCCATACTGCCCATTAAATCCGAGAGGCAAAATACCAAGGTGCCCTTTTTAGAAATCAGAGGGAGAAAACCTGGCCCTTAGTCAGCTGCGCAGAAGTTTTGGAACTATACAGCTGGAAGACCCAAACCTGTTTCATGCCAGGAGCAATGCGACTAAAATTGAGGGGCATATAGCACTATGGGCGAGTGAACTAAGGGTTCCCATTTCCTAACTGTTCCCACTGTGTTGCAGTTAACCCATACTCACCTCCTGGGGGCACACTTGGGAGTTGAGAAGACCACAGAGATCATCACAATTCGATTCTCTTAGCCTGAAGTGGTAAGGGTGGAGGAAGAATACTACCAGTCCTGTCTGGAGTGTCAGGTGAAAGCTATGAAACCTCATTATAGAAATCCCTTTTGAACTCATCGCTATGGACTTACAATACAATACATACATTTAGCAGACACTTTTATTCAAAGCTCGAGTAAATGAACAAACACAATGTGCTACAATGTCTAACCACATCATTCGTGGCTACAGGGAGCCAGTGAAGGGTGCGGAGGAGTGGAGCGGTGTGGGAAAACTTTGGGAAGGATAAATACCAGATGGGCTGCAGAATTCTGGGTTGCTCCAAGCTGGAGCTACAACCAGGAGTACAAGAGTCCAACTGCGAGATGATGAGGGCCTGCACCAGCACCTGCGCTGCTTCCCTTGTGAGGAAGGGGCGACCTCTCCTGATGTTGTAGAGCATGAATCTACAGAGGGAGACACCTCCATGATGTTTGGATAAAATGACAGCTGCTCATCCAGTGTCACACCCAAGTTCTTAGCAGCCAGAGTTGGGGATACCACAGAGTTGTCAATAGTGATGGAGAGGGCTAGGAGTGGACACACATTCCCTGGGACAAAGAGGAGTTATTTATTGCTGAGGCTGAGTTTCAGGTGGTGCACAGACATCCAGTCTGAGATGTCTGTCAGGCACGTGGAGATTCGTCTCACCACCTGGGTGTCAGAAGGGGGAAAAGAGAGGAACAGTTGGGTGTCATCAGCAAGACAGTGGTAAGAGAAGTCATGTGAGAGTATAACAGATCCAAGAGACTTGGTGTAAAGGGAGAAGAGAAGAGGACCTAATACTGAGCCCTGGGGGACACCGGTTGTGAGGCTGTGTGGCTCAGACACTGATCCTTTCCATACCACCTGGTAGGAGTGATCCATCAGGTAGGATGTAAATAGATATAGTGCAGTGCCTGAGACACCCAGCCCCTCAAGGGTGGGGAGGAAGATCTGATGATTAACAGTGCTGAAGGTAGCAGACAGGTCCAGGAGAATGAGGACAGAGGAGAGGGAATCAGCTTAGGTGGTGTGGAGTGCTTCTGTAACTGTGAGGAGGGCAATCTCAGTTGAGTGGCCCATATTGAAGCCTGACTGTTGTAGGTCCAGGAGGTCATACTGTAGGAGAAACAACAAAAGTTGGTTAGAAACAGCACGTTCAATTGTTTTGGATAGGAAGGTCAGGAGGGATACTGGTCTGTAGTTTTTAACATCTGAGAGGTCTAGTGTTGATTTTTTGAGAAGGGCTGTAAATCTGTTTGGAAGGCAGTGGGAAAAAAACCTGTTAACAGGGATGTGTTGGTGAGGTGGGTGAGGGAGGGGAGAAGGTTGGGGGATATAGACTGGAGGAGGTGGGAAGGAATGGGGTTGAGTGAGCAGCTCTGTGAGTTCAAACCCAGATATAAGGTACGTAGGTGCCCACTACAAAGTGTATGTTAAAACAATGGTGTGCAAGCAATGTTTTAGGTGTAATCCCCAGGTCCAGCGCAGGTGCAACTTGGAGGACCTCCGTGAACTGATCGTCTAAAACTGTGGAATCTTAAAGTTGCATTCCTCCAGCAAAGGCACATGTAGCCAGTATGCTAGGCCCAATTATGTTAATTTTGCATTGTGTTATGACGTATTCAGTATAGATGAGGCAGGAGGCAGTTTTGGGTCTCTGGTCTCTTTACTGGTATGACTTGGTATGACATGAAAAAAATACGCAAAAAGATGTGTGTGTGACATAGGCTGATACTGTAGCACAGAAACCTTTAGTATACCACTGTCACAAATTAAGTCTGCTGATAGTTTTGTGAATTAAATGATCACAAATTCAAGTGCTTAGTTGTTTGAGCTTCAAGTGTTCAGATGTAGGCAGAGCTTTTTTAAACTAGGTTTGAAATTAGTATATTAGTATGGTTCTCTGTGGCTCAGTTGGTAGAGCACAGCATTGGCAACGCTTAGGTTGTGGGTTCAATCCCCACTGGTGCCACATATACTGAAAAATGTATGCATTTACTACTGTAAGTCGTTTTGGATAAAAGCGTCTGCTAAATGGTGTATAATATTGTATATTATATTAATTAGCTATTAATACTGTTTATGTCATATGAAGGCTTCTACCTTGAACTATCAGTCACTAAGTGTTGAATGGACAGGAATATAAGAGAGCTGTTTTCATGGGAAGGCATGTCTTTATTAGCCAATTATAACTACTGCATAAATGTCTTGATTAGGTTTTAGGCCTGGTGTAGGCCATGTACACCATGACTATCTCAATGGTATGCAGGTTAGTACCTGATCGGGGTGGTGTACACAGAACCCGTCAGCCAATAACCTACTGAACCACTGATATGTGTATTTCAAGGCAGTTGTACAGATGCTTTGTCTATGAAAGGTTGTCTGTGAAAAGAAGGCTAATTATTTTTCTCACTCTATAATTATAAAGTATGATATTATTAAAAATAATAATAATGACTGATAAACAAGGTTTTTTAATGAACATTGATCTGGAACATTGGAAATGTACAGTATTTCATATAATGTTTTGGGTTATGCCTGGGGAAACAAATAGTTTCTGGTTTTCATTTCCATTCCCTGAACCCATATTCTCTGGTTTACAAATCTAAGAATTAGGCAGTTATATGAAGATTGATAGTCCAGTGATAGCTCAGTCTGTTGTAACTGTGTGGAGATCCAAATGTCCATCCTGAAATTTTATAAAGAAAAAATCCCCAAAAGATGGGTGGGCTGTCCGGTATGGACCAATGTTAGTCCTGCCTTAGCACACAGGCTCTTAAGACAAAAATATACTTCACTTTAAATACGCCTAAGCAAGACGGCTGCCAGGCATATACTGCGGTCGTTGGGAGCGTCCTTTGTGCATGTCCTCAAGAAATTAACGTTACGTGCAATACCGACATAAATTGTGGGGGCAGGCAAGAAAGCAGAGGGTGATGGCAAGCCGCTCTGCTTCACCCACTGGCTCACTGTGTGTATTTTGATGTGTAATGAGCAGGGACACCCGACGAAGCAAGTTATGAAATGTCCTGGCAGACATACGGAAATACTGATGATGCTTTTCATCATCAATGAGAGAAGCATGATATCCGTCGTTACGCTGGGATACATATAATGGTCTAATATACCATCTCCGTTGTTTAGTTTATTTGACATTTCACTTTTTTAAAAAGAGACACATTTGTTTTGGCTCTGACCTGCCCCCTAGTGGATATAACTTTTAAACATCCAGACAGACAAAAAGTACGCAGTGGAGTATGCAAACAATGGTACTCGCGTTGCGTACGCACATGATTAAGTGAAGTATATTTAAGCCCTTAGTTGACACAAGCGAATGGTTGCATTCCTACTGTTATAAGGAAGCAAGGGTTCATTTCACATTAGTTTCACAAACAATCTCTTCGGAGGTGCTAGAGTGGTGACAGTGGTGCAATTGCAAACTCTGTGATTGGTTTTAGATATAACTTACAATTTATTTGTTGCAGAGAAAGAGCCAACTATAGCGAACAGGCTCAGGTAAATAGTAATTGTTTTGTAATAACCATATGCAAACAGTGTGTTAGCTATAGTAGTTGGATAGCTTATTATACCGTTGGCATGGTTTCTGACCTAGCTAGGTAACCAGATTGTTGACTAACACCATTTAGCTAGCTAAATCAGTAGGGATTTATGAACTATTCTCTATCTGAATGCAAACGTATAGCAAGATACAATAGTGTTGCTTGCTGCCTGGTGTGTGATGCTGGCACCCCTCATTTCCTAGCATACAGTATTTTCAGATAATCTAAACCAGGTTTTTATTTTCATTATCCAGCAGTCATCTCAAAATAGAATAAGCTTATACTTATATTATGTGAGAAATAACACACAACTAGAGCATTATTTTAGGGATTATGACTCAATCATTACTTGTTAATGAAAAGTATTGTGTAGTCCAATATATGTTGTTACCAGTAGGGGAAAATACCAAATATCAATTTGAATTTGAGATTCAAGTTCATATTATTCTGGAAAAGAGAAAAAAAAAGAAGACAGAACAGTGTTTATCACTAAATGAGCATGGTGGTCACTGAAATGACTAAAATAAACAATGCGGAGACAAATAACCATTTTATAGCTTGTCAGATCCTGGATTCTTTATTGCCATCCATAAGACAAGCAACAGCACATTCTTTGGGAAAAAACACAAGGACAATACATCAAGAAACCCTGTACCTCTTTCCTTTTTGTACAGTGAATAAAAGTTTTAATTTTAGAAATTAGTCATGTTTCTCAGTTCTGGTCACAGCAGACCATTGTGCATGCTGGTTGTAGTTCCAACCGGGCTCATTAACCAGGGACTTGACTGCACTCTGAACTTTGTCTTGACTGCTGATCTAGATTGGACATCTCTTTACAATTATCTGCTATAAATCATTTGTGGAAGAAATGTGTAGCTTGAGTAATGTTATGCTATTAACAAGGTGAAAGTAAAGGTATTTCAACTTTTTTTCTTTCCAATGCAACCGCTTTAACATATTTTTGTGATAAAATTAAATGAGTCAACTGAGAATTATTTTATCTTTACAGTAGCTAAAATTCCAAAAATGCCTTACACAGTTATTTTACAGTAAACTTATGGCAGCCAATTGTCAAGTTATGTCAAGTCTAGGTCTTGTTTTAATTAAAAGCCTAGTCAAACTTGATTAATTGAGCCCGGGTGGAACTAAAACCAGCATACAAAGTGGTCCACCAGGACCAGGCTTGAGAAAGGATTGCCTATGTTTATGCAGATACAAAATAGAGTTTCAGGCTAGAAATAAGATCATATTGGACCATGGTGTTTACATTTTTGGCATTTAGCAGACACTCTTATCCCTGTGCCCGGTCCAGTGACTTACAAGATGTGCATTTATACATGGTAAGATCAATCATTGTTTGATGATTGATCAGCAGCATACCGTACCTGTAACACAGGGAAAGAAAATGTTAGTAGAATTTAAAACAAAAACATTTGACAGTATTGAACATAGATAGATAATACAAAATGCAATATGTAAGCAATGGTGATGACAATTAGTTAATGTACAGAATCAGTGGTAGTGGAATCTTAAAAGGTGGGTTTTGAGTCTCTTGTGGAAGATGGCCAGTGATTCCGCGGTCTTGACCGAGTGAGGAAGATCATTCCACCACCAAGGGGTCAGGGCAGAGAAGAGCCGAGACTGCAAGGAGTGGGTGCCTGGGGCCCGGAGGTATGGGACAGACAGCCAGAGGAGGCCGAACAGAGGGGTCTGGCTGGGCTGTAGGATGTGATAATATAATATAATAATATATGCCATTTGGCGGACAGTTTTATCCATAGCGACTTTCAGTAATGAATGCATAAATTTTTCAGTATATGTGGCCCTGGTGGTAATCGAACCCACAGCCCAAGCGTTGTCAGCACCATGCTCTACCTACTGAGCCACACAGAACCACGTGATGAGTGTTCTCGTGTTCATGTTCCCCGTAATTAGGTGTTTGTAGTTTATTCTGTGTTTTCCTAGTTGTCCGGTCCGTGTTTTTACTTTCGCTTACCTGTTTCCAGTCTCGTCATTGTATTACATTACATTACATTACATTACAGGCATTTGGCAGACGCTCTTATCCAGAGCAACGTACAACAAAGTGTTAACCGTAGTCAAGAACAGTTTAGCTGAAAGCCACCCTAGCGGGAAGTACAGTTCCTAGGTGCTAGGAGCAACCACATAGTTAAACTAGGACCCTGTAGGTAAATCTGTAGCCACAATTCAAAGGTAGCAATAAAGCACTCAGTGCGGAAAATAATGCCTAAGCCTAATACAATACATAAACAAGTAGACATGTGTAATACTAAGCAACTACGTCCCTAAGTTCACAAAAACCGGACTACGGTATTATCGTTTTCACCTGTTTCTCATTATGTCTGATGTAGTTAAGCTGTTCATTTCCCATGTTCATTTCCAGATTGTCTCGTCATTGTATTATCATTTTCACTTATTCCTCATGTGTCTGATTGCAGTCAGCTGCATTCGTGTTAAGCTGATTGTTTCTTGTTATGTCTAAATGTATATAAGCTGTGCGTTTTCCCATGTTTGTTGCCAGATTGTCTTGTGCTTTGCTTATGCCTACACAACTTTCCAGCGTTCTCTTTGTTTACCTGTGTTTTGTTTCCTCGTGTTCGTGCTTCCGTATTCAGTCCTGTCTCAGTCTCGTTCCCGATCCACCTGTTCGTGCTCCTCGTGGTTCCTGCCCTGCTCCTCTGTGTGTTCCCCAGACTGATTCCCTGTTATCGACTTCCGCCTGCCCATTGACCACGTCTTGCCTGCCTCTGACACACCTGAAGCCTGGAACGAACTTTGCCTGTCCCCGACCACTCTTTGGATGCCTGTATTGCCCTGATTGCTCCTGTTTGACCATTGCCTGTTACTTACGCAATAAAGGACATTATTGCATTTCTGGGTCCGTGCCTGGTTTTCCGGTACCATTCATGACAGAACAATCTGGTTAAGATGGAACCAGCGGACCGACCCGATCCCACCGACGTTTCCCGTTACCACGGGATTCGTCTAGAACATCACGAGGCGGAGTTGTAGACGTTGCAGCAGACCGTCCAAGCTCTGGCGGAGCAGCTTTCATCCATGGTCAAAGTCACCCAGGAGTTGGCAGAAACGGCCTGTTCTGTGCAGAACGTAGCAATCCAATTACAGACGCTAGCCGGTTATCAGAGGGGGTCTGAACCACGATTACCTCCTCCAGAACGCTACCTGGGCGACCCCAACTCATGTCGCGCTTTCCTAAGTCAATGTTCTCTAGTGTTCAAACTCCAACCCTCCTCATTTCCTACGGAGCGAGCGAGAGTAGCATATGTAATCACGGTCCTTGGGGGAAAAGCTTGACTGTGGGGAACCTCTCTCTGGGAGTCCGGACACCCTGCTCTCACGACCTTCTCATCCTTTGCGGAGGAGATGAGAAGGGTTTTCGACCGGTCCTTGGTCGGAGGGGCGGTCAACTGCTTCAGCTTCGCCATGGAGAACTATCCGTCTCGGACTACTCCATCGAGTTCCGGACCCGGTCGTCATGCCCAGTAAAAGACAGCGCTCGTCAGTGAAGAGGGAGGTTCTGACGGGCCCCTCTCAGTTATCTA
Organism: Aldrovandia affinis; assembly: GCA_029706075.1. Lineage (NCBI taxonomy): Eukaryota > Metazoa > Chordata > Actinopteri > Notacanthiformes > Halosauridae > Aldrovandia > Aldrovandia affinis. Next base: position 4,611,079 of record JAINUG010000069.1, read on the forward strand.
CCTCCCGACCCCAACGTCCAATGCTCCACGTCCTTCTCTCCTGGCAAGGAGAACAGTTCCCGGCGCAGGCTCTGATTGACTCGGGGGCCGATGCTAACCTCATCTGCCCTACCCTGGTTCATTGCATGGGAATCCCGGTGTCTCGTTTAGCGACCCCCCTCCAAACCAAGACCCTGATGGGTATGCCCCTAGCCGAGATTCAGGAGATCACCCAGCCACTGGATCTGCTTGTTTCTGGGAACCACAGGGAGAAACTGGCACTTTATCTCATGGAATCCCCTCATGCTCCAGTAGTGCTTGGCGGACAATGGCTAGCGACCCACAACCCCAGTATTGACTGGACGACTGGAAACATCCGGGAGTGGAGCTCTTTCTGTCAGAAATCATGCTTATGTTCCGCAACTACCCCTGGAGATTCCACGCCCGTGGAGTTTCCACGCCCCCGAATATCACGATCTCGGTCAGGCTTTCAGTAAGTCCCGTGCCTGCACGTTACCGCCTCATCGCGCTTATGATTGTCCCATTGACCTACTTCCTGGTTCTACCCCAACCAGAGGCCACCTGTATTCGTTGTCTGCCCCAGAAAATAAAGCCATGGAAGAGTACATCTCCTCGTCATTAACGTCAGGAATCATCCGTCCTTCGTCGTCCCCTGCTGGTGCAGGATTTTTTGTTTGTTAAGAAGAAAGATGGAACCCTGCGTCCCTGTATTGATTACAGGGGACTCAATGCCATCACAGTTAAGAACCGATATCGACTCCCATTAATGTCATCTGCGTTTGACAATCTTCAGGAGGGGCAATTCTTCACTAAGATAGATCTCCGCAACGCCTACCACCTGGTCCGGATTCGGGAGGGGGAAGAGTGGAAGACTGCCTTCAACACCCACACAGGTCATTATGAATACCTGGCCATGCCATTCGGTCTCACCAACACCCCTGCCGTCTTCCAGGGATTGGTGAACGACGTACTCCGGGACATGTTGTCCCGATTCGCTTATGTTTACCTGGATGACATCCTTATTTTTTCCAAAACTATCAAGGAACACGTACAGCATGTACGCCAAGTTATACAGAGACTGCTCGAGAACCAATTGTTTATCAAGGCCGAAAAATGTGAGTTCCATAAAACCTCGATTCAGTTTTAAGGATTCATCATCTCCCGAGGCCATCTGGAGATGGACCCCACCAAGGTGCAGGCGGTACAGGATGGTTTGTACATAATTACAGCACGGTCGCCGCACCGTTAATCACTCTGACTTCTACTAAAGTTTATTTTAGATGGAACCCTGATGCCCAGGCGGCCTTCGAGAAACTCAAGTCCCGGTTCACATCAGCCCCTGTCCTCGCACTCCCGGATCCCACGCGTCAGTTCATTGTGGAGGTGGATGCCTCCGATTCAGGAACAGGGGCGATCCTTACGCAAAGAACCATTGATAACAAGGTACACCCGTGCGCTTTCTTCTCACACCGCCTTTCCACCACTGAAATAAATTATAGTATTGGTGATCGAGAACTATTAGCCATCAAATTAGCATTTGAGGAGTGGAGACACTGGCTAGAGGGAGCTACTGTGCCATTCCTGGTCTGGACAGATCATCGTAATCTGGAATACCTCCACTCGGCTCAACGCCTTAACCCTTGTCAAGCCAGATGGTCTCTATTTTTTGCCCATTTTGTTTTTACACTGTCATTTTACCCAGGTTCTAAGAACACTAAGCCCGACGCCGTATCCCGGATCTACACCTCTCCAGAAGAGGAGAGTAACCCTATCCTGCCGCCCAGCTGCGTGGTAGCAGCAGCCGTGTTTGATATTGTTCGGACAGTGGAAGAGGCGCTACACGCTACATGGTCTCCCAGGAATACGCCGTCCAACCATCTGTTCGTTCCAGAGACTGTCCGGTCCCTTGTGTTGGAGTGGGCCCACTCCTCCCCGATGGCCTGTCACCCCGGTGTTTCACGCACCCTAGCCTTCTTGTCTCGTAGGTTTTGGTGGCCCACCATGAAGGATGACACAGCTGAAATTGTGACAGCCTGTGTGCCCTGTGCCCGGTCCAAGACCTCCAATGCTCACCCCAGTGGTCTCCTTCAGCCCTTGGTGGTTCCACGACACCCGTGGTCGCACGTCGCCCTAGACTAGTGTTTTGTTTCCTCGTGTTCGTGCTTCCGTATTCAGTCCTGTCTCAGTCTCGTTCCCGATCCACCTGCCCTGCTCCTCTCTGTGTTCCCCGGACTGATTCCCTGTTATTGACCTCCGCCTGCCCATTGACCACGTCTTGCCTGCCTCTGACACACCTGAAGCCTGGAACGAACTTTGCCTGTCCCCGACCACTCTTTGGATGCCTGTATTGCCCTGATTGCTCCTGTTTGACCATTGCCTGTTACTTACGCAATAAAGGACATTATTGCATTTCTGGGTCCTTGCCTGGTTTTCCGGTACCATTCGTGACAGTTTGGAGGTAGGAGGGAGCAGTTCTTCTAGTGTGCTGCGATAGGGAGCCAGTGCAGATAGATGACTAGTGGAGTGACATGCATGAACTTTGGTTGGTTGAACACTAGCCGTGTGGCAACATTCTGCACCAGTTGCAGTGGCTTGATAGCACAGGTCAGTAAGCCTGCCAGCAGGGAATTGCAGTAGTCCAGACATGAGATCACCAGGGACTGGACCACGAGTTGTGTGGCTTCTTGGGTGAAGAGCAGTCGGATTCTCCGGATGTTGTGGAGGGAGAATCGGCAGGTCCGGGTGATTGCTGTGATGTTGCCCGAGAACCACAGCTGGCTGTCCAGGGTCACTCCAAAGCTCCTGGCAGACAGGGACGGAGACCTCCAAGTTATCCACAAGTTATCCACAGATTGAAGCATCAATCATCGGGGAGCTCTTCGCTAGGAGGAAGAGCAGCTCTGTCTTCCTCAGGTTCAGCTTCAGGTGGTAGGTGGACATCCAGGCAGAGATGTCTGCCAGGCATGCAGAGATCCATGCCAGGACCTGGGTTTCAGAGGGTTAGAAGGAGAGAAAGAGTTGAGTGTCATCAACATAACAGTGATATGAAAAACCATGAGCAGAGATAGCCAAACCAAGTGACTTGGTATAAAGAAAGAATAGGAGGGGGCCTAGCACTGTGCCCTGTGAGACGTCGGTAGAGAGGGTGTGGGTAGAGGAGAGGGATCCTCTTCAGGGCACCTGGTAGGACCAGTCAGCCAGGTAGATTTGAACCATGCCAATGCAGATCCAGACTGAGACTCCCATCTTGGCGAGAAATGAGAGCAGGATATGCTGGTCAACGGTGTCAAATGCAGCAGATAGATCGAGCAGGAGGAGTGATGGAGTCTTTGCGGACTGGAGAGCCTCAGTGACTGTGAGCAGAGAAGTTTCAGTGGCCTGTCTTGAAGCCAGATTGGCTGGGATCAAGCAGGTCATTCTGTAGGAGAGACAGTTGATTATATACAGCCCGTTCTAAGGTCTTGGATAGGAATGAGAGGAGAGAGAAAGGTTGGTAGTTAGAAATGTCGGCAGGATTAGGAGAGGGTTTTTTGAGGAGGGGGATGACATGGGCCCTTTTGAGGGCAGAGGGGACAGAACCAGAGGAAAGAGAGGCGTTAACTACAGACAAAGGGGAGGATGTCCATAGCGATGGACTGGAAAAGGGGGGAAGGAATGGGATCGAGAGGGCACGTGGTAGGACAGTGGGAGTCTACAAGTTGTGAGATGTCAGAGTCAGGGAGGGGTGAGAAGAAAGACAGGGAGGCGAGAGGTTTGGGTACTGAGATGGGTGAGGGAGGGTTAGGGGCGAGAGAGATTGGGGAGAAGGAGTTGCGAATGTCATTGGCTTTCTTTCTTGAGAAAGAAGTTATCCACAGATTACAGTGACTGTATTCTCCCTCTGCAGGTGTACATTATGCTCCACTGTGTTTACAAGGGTTATAAAATGTAAAAGATCGATTGCTGAAGAGTAAAATACATTTAGAAAAATGTGATTAAATTTAGAAAGTGATTGTACGAAACACAATAAAGTAGCAGAAATAAAGAAAGTAAGCAAAAAGAGTGAATGATTTCATTAATACATTAAACAAGGTATTTTTTTATCAGTGAGCAGTGTCTTTTTGAGCCACTGATGATAATCATGGATCAAAAATAAACCACAGTTCACATAATAATGTTGGCAGTAATGATCACATGGGAATTTATATGAGTATATATTGCATACACTTCATACACAAGAATTACCACTGGCAAAAATACTTATTTTTATGTATTTAGATTCATTCAACATCAACATGTTGATTAGACAATTATTAACAAATAAAATTGTCATTGTTTCTTTTTCCTCAGTTTTCCCAGATAATCAACAATGAAAAAATCCACCTATCTTCATTATGCTAATAATCTTAATCGCATTTTTCAAAGAAGATAAGTTTCTGTTATGTACGTGTTTCACATATGTTCACAATAGTTACTAGTGAGATAAACCACAAACAAAGAAGTTTAGTTCCATGGAGAGGGCAAACCAAACAAACAAAACTGGACTAGAAACAAAAATCTAAATATATTTGAAAATAAATACAAACTAAGATAGGGCAGTACCATCATTGTCAAAGACAATCTTAGTTGTACATATTTGTCCTATGTGCAGTCTACTGTAACAGCACACTTGTATGGAGTACTGAGACAACAAATGTGGTTGGATAAACTGTTATAAGATCACTGGTTTGTTTGACCTCAATGTGATTGTAGTGTCCACAAGACTAGATTCTACATCCTAGACCACTAAAACTGTTTAATTTGGCAATTGCACTCAGTTTTGTTTGATTCTACTGACTCTGAATATCATTTATTCCAGTTTAGTGGCTCTATTATTTTTAAACCATTAATTTTGACATTGATGAGAAGCTGCAGGTTCATATGTGCCCATGCACCTTGAAAACCAATTGTTGTCCTACCATACTCTCAACATCTTTCAGGTAACCAAATATCTGACATTAAATTAATGGACAATCAATGTCAGTCAAGGACTAGTGAGAGAATAATTGGCTATACTCTATGACAGTGAGGTTCAACCAGAATCCTCACTCAACCAGGTCCCAGCAACCCCACTGAATAAGCAGTTGGAAGCCCTGCCACTGCTGTTGCCTTGTGACTAAGGCCTTTGGATTCATATTCAGAGGTTCATTAGTTCAAATACTGGATAATATACTGATGCTGCCTCGTTTGAGAAAGTTATTACGTTAAATTGATGCAGAGAAATCCTTATGAAATAGCATTAAGTCAATTTTACAAATTAGCCATTGCTGCCAAAATTCTAAGGGACATGAATCATATGAAATTAACAGGTCAACTGTTCAAAACCACGCTTCAGATGGATCTGTGAAAGAAGAAAAATGCAATGTTATAATTATACAAGTATTACATTATCAGGCTTTTAAAAAATATATTTGAACACATTAACACATGTTCACATTTGTATCCCTATGTTGCAGACTTCAAAACGTTTTATTTTCATAAAGGCTGTATCTTTAAGAGGAGTTATGCCTTCCTGTACAGTATAACAAATGTGTGTACATGACCATATCATCTCACAGTTGTATGGCTAAATACCTCTAATGCGAGGAGTGAATAAGACAGAATTAGAGAAGAGACAACATGACCCTCATTTTTGTGGATTTGTCCTGGTTTTGATATTGAAATAATTATAATCTCCTTTTATAGTTTTTATTCCACATTCTTCAAAAGATTAAATTAATCTTACACAAACAAAATCTACAAACAAACAAGCAAATAAAAACATATTTTGTTTTTTTAAGACCCCTTCGTTATTTTACTTTCAAATACATATCAAAAGGTCTCACGACCATGCCTTCAAAGGCATATTTCGTTTTATTGTCGCTTTGTTAAAACTGCTCATTAATTAACGTAAATGTATTATCAAATGTGATTTCTGTAGGTAACTTAAGGCTTACTCTTGCATTTAACAAAGGGGATAGCTGCGCCCTCTTGGGTTGCCCATGAAAGATCATCGCTGTTGCACTGCCTTTCAGTACATACGTCAAGTTTTGCAGTTGTCTATGCTATATGTGTCTGTACATGTGGATGTAATATATCCATTGACCGAATTTGTGCTTGTTCCTGAACTACTGATGTAAATATTCTGTCACATCTTTGTGTTTTAAGAAGTAACGTTTGTGCACCATTTTCATTATGACGATAGCCATATTGTATCAAAATGCATATATTGTGTATTTAAAAATGTTCTATTCATAACACGGCTGTACAAAAAAATAACGCAAATCCATTCAATTTAAATTGCGATTGTGTTTAGGCTCGCCGACCATATGTCAAAAACAGCAGTGACCTTAATTCACACTCTGACAGGAATCGATGTAAATTCTAATCAAAATATTTGATTACATGCGGGATCCAATATTAGCCTATTATTAAAGAAATTGAAAGTGCAGGACCATGTAATACAAAAGCAAATATAATTAATAGTTGTTTAATTGTGTCCTTTTAAAATGTCTGCGTAGAGAAAACCATTGAAACTTTATGTTGCTCAGAACATGCTTAGTTAACTGTCCCTGCACATACTCAGTAACAGTTCAAAGGTATCCGATTCATTGTTTCAGTTTTTATACCCAGAAGATACAGTAAAGTATATATGCAATCATCAATGCCATAAACCACCAACATTGTTATCAATAAATGTTCAAAATACGTTTAAAATACACTTTATACGGTCAAGTTGTTATGTATATTAAAATGACATTTATTACGTGCTTCTAGAACAATTTGTCGTGTGCAACAGAAGTTAAAGCCAGATGATGCCAAAGAAATAGCGTATCACGAACTCCCATCTGAATATACGTCTATATTAATGAATTATATACCCGGCAACCCGTGACCTTAGAACCATAATCAGGAGACATTCGGGGCATAGGGAGAGGCTGTTGAATTCTTTATCGGACTCCTGTCAAAGAGGGCCGTCCATTTGTCTTGCAGCCATCAGGCGAATTAATTAACAAGAAATGTAAACGTTTTAATTGAATGTCAAACGGAATACCGTATGCAAATACAGGGGACACCTATCTTAGCACTTTAAAATCAAGATTATGTAAATATATAAACAAGCTTCTCCACTGAAAATTAAAGCCGCCTTAATAATTAGATTATTTTCCCTAAGAAAATGATGAATTTCGGCAGCTAATTTATTGATCGGAGCTCCCACTCCAACGTGTTTTACTTTACCAGTCATTAATCAATGAATAAAAACACCAATCCGCTTTTTATAATTGCGCTTTATTTATTTCACCTATAGGCTTGAATGTCGTGTATAAATGAAAATACCCCTTATGCTATTTAAAGCACACCATATTCACGACTTAAATAGGTACATAATAATATATGATAATAATAATAATAATAATAATAATAATATGCGTTTTATATTGCTATCATGTGGTCACGTAGATTTGTCATGAAATACAAAAGGTACATTTTGACACCAAAGTAAAACGAATACCGTCAATACATACGTCGTGCCCATGTGCAATTAATGATAAAGCACTTATTTGAGTTATTCTGAATTATATTAATTATCAATACTAAGCCGATCTATAGTCTACATAAAGTCTTCATTGGAATATGTTCACATTTTGGTGTGCTAGTAAAAATAATTCAATGAATGGACAAATGTATTGAGTTCAATCTCGTCGAATTAATGGACCACAAAGTCGGAGATGGACACTTTGATTGACAATATGATGTTATGAGTCATCATTCTCCCAGAGGACCGCAGTTAATCAGACAGCAAGCGTCCCTTTCCACTTTTTCCACTCGAAGTTTGAAATCTCGGAGTTTGCCCTTTTACTTGTTCGTTATGAGAGTCACAGCGACTGTAATCATAGTTATGGACATATTCTGGACGGTATAGGTGTTGGTTACATTAAAAATATGTGTAGGTTGTATCATTTTTGTTGTAATTAGGCTACCCACGACTGAAATATGTGGTTCAAACTTTGAAAACCTATTGCTCGTTGATGCTATTTGATGGGGAAAGCCCAGTTCTGTACGATTATGTTCAATGCATGTAGTAGGCTACTTAAATCGTAACAACATCGGTCCAAGCTCTGTAATGTTTGAGTTTTTGGTATCCTATTCATTGAACAATATAATGAGACGTCAGCATTAAAGGTAAACAATAAAGTTGCACTTAGACTGTCCTGGACTAAACCGAGTAGGGGTTACTTTGAAGGACCAAAGACTTTGGCTATAATTCGTGCAAGAAAATCACATTTAGACATACCAGGACATTTTCTAGGCTATGTTTTTATTCACATTCTTTTACAGTGAAATGGCGGTTTCTTAGACCAGAATTCATTTTCAGACGATTATGTTTGTGTTTTGGTTTGTTATCAATCTGAGGGGTCTAGATGACGGATGGCCTTGTCAAAATGACGCCAGTCAAAACATTTTACTGCCCTTCTGGGTGGAATTGTGTAAAATACCCTACATTTAGATATACAGACACTATCCAAACAGCAATAACTTTCTCAAGCGTCTGAGAGAGGGTGGGAAACACAAGGGCAGGATAACAAGTGGCTGCAACAATGCCATTAAGTCCGTTATCTTGAAGTGTGCCTATTTAGGCTAATAGTCGGAGAGCGAATAGAATTAAATAAATACAATTAAAACTATGCGTAACTATTTCAATACCATACAGTTATGTGCAAAAAATGCAAATGATCAAATATGTCATTAGTAAAATCCATTATTGGATTCGTCATTTTGCGCGCCGAATTGCGCTTCGAGCGCATATTGTTAATATAACTAGCCTATGTGTAGAAAACGTACCCATATACCATACATATTTAAAATCGATACATTATTTTAGCGTTAACATCCACCATGTCTCTTTTATCGTGATACTTAATAGTTTACGTTAGTTTTTTAAAGCCCAAAAATCTAAGAATAGTTTTGGCAAAGACAGATGTTCGGATACATTTTTGGGCCAGTATGAACTCCTTCGTCCCTTGTGTTTTATGCTGTCGTAAAACCCACGTGCCCTTTCTCGAGCCTGCAAGTGCTCAGAGGGCAAGCGAGTGGGGGGAGCTGATATTGTTCTTCATGTGTGGAGCTGGATAACGAACACGGCGTATCCTCAAGTCAATACTATTATGGTGTAGGAGCCTGGGAAATATTATTTGGAACCACCGTCAGTGACAAAGATTCTTACTTTAGTAAACTGGGTGAGTCGTAGGTGCATATTTTGATACGATTAAAAGAACTTGGCTGTTTAACTCATAAAAGAAGCGCAACCTCCGTTAGGCTAGGCACTGCTCCAATGTTTCTGGGGGAGGATAACAGAACTAAACCGCTGAATCTTAGGATGATGGCATTAAGAACACGTGTACTGTTTATTTAATGCGTATTGTGTTTCATGTAAATGCTGGTACCAACATACAGTGCTTATTTCGTATGAATTATCGTTGGAATGTGTCACGTTGCCTTTTCTATGTTCTTGTTTATTCAAACATGTTTGATAGTCCATGCTCTGTGTATGCTAATCACGACAAAGTAAAATATTTCGAAATGACAACGTTCATAGCCTTACGTAATGATGAAAAGCAACTTTACTTCTTGCACCGAAGAGGCAACACTGCGTATGAGTGACAAAAACCGTGGAAACTTACTGTTTGTTGTGCGTTGCAGCCACGTACGGAGATGCTGAAGCCCGGTGACCCCAGCGGATCTGCCTTCCTAAAAGTGGACCCGACCTACATCCAACATTGGCAGCAGCTTTTCCCTCAGAACCAGCTAAAGAACGGAGCCCTTGCCCAGCTCCAGCCGCCGGAGAGAGCGGCTATCTCGGTTGAAAGTCTTCGCCAGCGCCCGAACCTGATCTCCTCCACGTCTTCATCAGCTTTAACGCCATCCTCAACCTCCTCGACCTCATCGGTTTCCTCGCTGGCAGGTCTAACTCAACTGTCCGTGCCACAAATTGCACTTTTTGGACAAACACTGTGCACCGACATCCTTACACCAGACAGTGTCAACCCTCAAGCGAAAGAACTTTGTTTGTCATCCAGCTGTAAAAATGACAGAGGATCAAGATTTAAATTTACCTCCGAGGAGTTAGACTACTACCTGTACGGACAGCAGAGAATGGAAATAATTCCATTGAACAATCACACCGGCGACCCCAATAATCGTACGTATTATTTCAAGAAGACTTATGGATCTTACCTGAGTGTCTATAATGAAAAATCATGTTCAGCATTTTTTTAAAACTAATGGATCATGTTCCCCGCACATATGATAATACATTTCATGGACTTGCTTATGCATACTATAACATAATACTAGCAGTCTAACAACATCAACACACTGGTATGTTTTATTCAACGTAAAACGCAAGAGGATAATTAACAATATGACGAGACTAATGATCTTATACATTCATGATCATTTTGAAGTTTTGATAATGTCTTGATGGAGTTTACAATGTTGAATAGTCCATACACTCATTGCTCAAACTGAAGTCATTTGAAAAAGTCTGAAGACTGTAAGAAATGCATTTCGACATTGGACTTCGGAAGTTATTACGTTTTCGCTTCTAACGTAATACCAGGGATCCAGTATGAAAGTTAGATTTAGACCATGCTTTCAAAACTTTGACTGTGCGTGTGTATGTGTGTGTGTGTGTGTGTGTGTGTGTGTGTGTGTGTGTGTGTGTGTGTGTGTTTGTTTGTGTGTGCATGCGTGTGTGTGCGTGTATACGTGCGTGTGAAGAATGGAATGCTGAAACGTGGTTGTTATGAAAAACTATTTAGGTTAAATTTGCGAATTATTTACTCCATTATCCACGAGAGTAAAGCATGGACGTAATCCATTGGAACAATTAACGTAATGATCCCAATGATCTAATATAGAATGGCATTCAATTCTACATGTAGATTACAACTTTTCCTTTGTTGCAAAATGACATGTGTATAGTTTTACGCTGTATTATGTTATGAGTGTAGATAAGATCATAGGATGCGGTAACACGAATCGATATGCGTATTTTGTTCATATTAAATATCAAATAATATATTCACTTAAAAATGAACTACATAACATCAATAACAGCATGGTTTCAGAAATAAGTCAAAGCTGATATAAAAAATACCGTGATATTGATTGCTATTAGCTTTTAAACACTGAGAATGTGAGAAAAACACGAGTTGAACTAATTTAAATTGAGTTTACGACAACGCAAATACGCATTAATACATTTGATTATTTTCAATTCTTTGATTAAAGCCTACACAAGGCCCACTGTTCTATAATGTCCAATTTAAATAAGAAATGCTGATAATTCAACCCGCTAAGGAAGTTCATGTGTGCATATAGCCCCAAATAATGGCTTTTGCGTGATACAACACTTTTAGCCAGGGCTGTATTGTCATTTAAAGGTCATATATGTCAAACTGTAGGCTATACTTAAAATAAACCAAAACACATGATGATCAAATAATATTGTATCACATCAAGGTGATTGCGTTTGTCAAATCATGATTTGTTCGCGTCTAGTCTGTCTGCACAAATGTTTGTGGTTTGGATTTACGGCGTTTTACATTTTCTGTTCGACTTCAATATAAAATATACGATAAACATATATAAGAGGTATAACCCTATATATTAAACCAGGGTTTGAAAAGGTGGTGACTGTTTATTTAAGGTGATAAAACGGCCCATCAGCAGTAATCTCCATCGATATGTGCCACAAGGAGATGAAGGATGGGGGGACAAGCCACAATTAATTGCTGTATAGTTTTGTAGAAGAGAGTGGAGTGAGTGTGCATCAGAGATCGATCTTCTCCATCGGCCGCTATTCATCATCCGAACATGGTATATGGAAGTCTCCCGGGGACAGTGAGAGTTCTTTATCTACATTCAGTATTCTCTCTCCCATATTTCAAACCAATCTCGGTCATTTATAACACAGCCAAAGTGTGTATTAGACAAGGAAACATATAATTCGGTCTAATGTTTTTTTATTTGTGTAATTACCCTCCTGCATATGGCAAAATCGCATTTTTTTGCAGCATAGGCCAATATAAAATTTGCAGCGTTAACCTAGGACTGGGAACTAGATTACGCATGCTCTTAGTTGAAAGAAGTTTAAATTCAATTCAATTGATGTTCAAGCAGTGTCTCGCTAATGGTCGACACAGCTTCACAAAGATAACACAATCTGATAATGGTTTAGTGGCGGACTTTATACATTCAAATTGTTATATGATATATGCATTATCTCTTATTTAAAACTACAATACATTTTGTGGGTTAGCATTAAATACATTAAATTCTGGCATGTAGCCTAAACTGGAATCTACGTGTGATAGGGAGGTAGCCTAATTAAAATGGTCAAATAGCCTAGTTGATTTTGTGGTGGACATTGTTTTGTCTATTTTTGGTCTACAGCAGCAGTTTCCAAATTCAAGTTTTCCCCCCATTATGATCTTGAAATTAAAAAAACGTGTCTTTGCTACCTCGTAATATACCATTGACAATATATTTAGTACCTTCATAATGCAATCGAAAACGTTTCACAATATTCAGATTATGCTAAGTAACAATCCTGCATAGGAAGTGAAGACCTAAGAAACGAGCGCAAATCAAATTTTGAATGCACCAGCCGAAACATTACTTAACTTATTTTTTCGACGCCTTCTCTATGGGAATGTGTACCAGCTTAAATTTCCCTGGAACTATTTGTCATTTCTTTTAAATCCGTTTAATAAAGTTACGTCATTCTAATGATCGGTGTAAACTTATTTTAATTAAACATTTCGACCTAAACTAAATAATTGACCCCTTCCCTTTGTTTTACCTTCGCTTAACAAATTGTGAGCGAATGAACAAATTGTGAACAGGTTTTCATTCATTAATGGTTTAAAACCTGTATTTGTAGCTTTAAATTCATGTTTTAAATTTTTCAACAACATATGTTTTCTGGTTAATTTGCTCTTAGTGTGAACATGTGAAACGTCAAAATTGATTATATGAGATACAGTTGTGCAGAGGGAAATGTTTTAAAAGGACAAAAGCATCAAGGTTCAGTAAAATGTAGAATACTGACTACAGAAAGTTCACAATCCCTTTGAATCCTGCAATTTGTTAGATAGCACAATGTACTAAACAATATGACATATATAAGCTATTATCGACAGGTGTAGAAAATGTCCAAAAAATTACAAAAACTTTGTTCTCGTTGGGCAGGACAGTCTTTGTTCTCTTCATTTGAAAAGGCAATGGTTTGTGGGCTCAGTGTGTTTTACATACTTGGACGTGCAGAAATAACAAGTGCACTTGTTCCACTGTCCTCCCTGTGTAACGATCACCAGAGGCCCTGTTTGTGTGTCCCTCTGGCTGACTGCTCCCGCTGTGCTCCCACAGGGTGTGACATGTGTGCGGATAACCGGAACGGGGAGTGTCCGATGCATGGGCCCCTGCACTCGCTGCGCCGGCTGGTAGGGACCAGCAGCGCCTCGGCCGCTGTGCCCCCCCCTGAGGTTCCGGACTGGCTGCGTGACCTGCCCCGTGAGGTGTGCCTCTGCACCAGCACGGTGCCGGGACTGGGGTACGGCATCTGCGCTGCCCAACGCATCCCCCAGGGCACCTGGATTGGCCCGTTCCAGGGGGTCCCTCTACTGCTGGACAAGGTGCAAGCAGGAGCCGGCCGGAATACGCGGCACCTATGGGAGGTGAGTCTGTGCTTACCGGTACACTGCAGGTTCCAAACTGGCAGGAAATTGCTTGCGAGGGGTGGGGTCCTGGACCAGTGGGCCGTGGGTTCAAATATGCATTTCCTGTACTGAATCATCCCGATGTAATATATTTTGGCCCGATCTTTTCCTGATATATGGAATTAAACTGGATGTTATTAGGATCATAGTAAATGATGGTGATTTTATACTTTTATTTTATTTTGAAAAGCCAAATTGAAGTCTCTTTGAGAACAACTTCATGTACTGTGATCAAATGAATTTGAGGAAGATCCACATTTTAAGTCCAACTTTATATATTATTGCTTTCTTCTCAGTATTTTTAACATTATATTTTCATTCTCTACAACAAATGTATACAAACACACGTGAGCATCATAATGACAAGCACTAATAATATAAATTATAACTAGAACAAGTAATAACTCATCGGTGTGCTGCATATTCAATGCTAAGAATTGTGTTAAGTGTAACTAATTACATTTGCTGGACCTCAGTATTTGCTACCTCTTCTAATGTGTTACTTTATTGATTTTTGGTCTCATATTCAGCAAGCAGAATACACTATCTCTACCTGTATTCCCAGGATTTGCCAAATTGCTCATTTCTATTGCTCTGATTGTGTTGGTGTTGAGGTTGAGGATTATGAGTGAGTGTTCATGTGGACGCGCTGCTAAAATTCACACTTCGTTCAGCTGATCAACAATAAGGCTCCATCTTTCAGCCACCTAAAATGAAATAACCAAAGCCACATTTGCAATATAAGGTCTGGCTATTAATGTGGCATCATTTTGCCTGACTTACCTCATTGTGCATTTAAAATTCCTACAATTCTTAGATATAAATAGCTTTTTTCTTGTTTGATTTCGGGATGAGAAGAACTAGACCATCTAGAATATAGATGGATACATACAAAGTATGCTGCGCATTATTGTCCACAATAATTACTGGTTTTAACAGTAGTTGCATTTTCAGGTTAAATAACCAAAGTAGTCAAAGCATGGCTTATTATTTTGACAAAAGCAAGGCAACCTTTCACACAAAAAAGAATACCTGAGGTAATATCTTTTGAATTGCAAAAGGACAGTGCCAGTGTTTTTAAAGTGCTGTGTAGTATTTGACTGCTGTGACCCCCATCCACATAGGGACTGTTGTTGTGCAGGCCCCTGAGGCCGAATAAAACACTATTACTGGTTATATATGTTCTGTGTGACGGGGCTTTAAACATGGACTCTGCCGGAGACGACTGTAAAAATTCCTGTAGATTAAACAGAGGCAAGGTGGGTGGAGGGGAAAACTCTGACTACAATCCAACCTTCGCACATTGCTTCAGGTTCTCTATCACCAGGAAACACAGTCAGTGTTAAACTGTCCAAGAAAATCATTATTGATAAAAAGGAGAAAAAAGGCACATGGTTCCCATCAGAGCAGCTCTGCATTAAAGACAAGGTTAAGCTTAATCCACCCTCTGTCTGTCCAGAACAATGCAATACTGAAGTTAATGTCATTCTTCATCAGTCTGAGAGACATGGCAATGTCGGGGTGTGTTTTTATTCTGCTACAAATTTTGTAAGACGGAAAGTGTCTTTCTTGTCACATAAGAACAACCTTAATTTTGTGGAAATTGATGGGCTTTAAACAGTTCCAAGATGTGAAGGGAGATACTGTGCTCCTGTGATTCTTTGTCAGCAACATTTCTCACCAGTATTTCACAAGTAGGAGCTTTTCTGATCCTTCGCTCATGTTATATGTGAAGAATGATGGAACACATAATGTGGTGGGAGCGCCAGACAGATTTTTTATCCAAACAAATTTGTATGGCTGAACTTTAACGACTTGAAAGAAAAAAGGTGAGGTAAGGTTGATATTGGTTGTATGATGTAGGATCTATGTATATGACTGTAGCATTGTGGAGACAAAGCCAAAACATATCAGAACCTAATTTATTTCACCATAGACTGTTTATCATGGCACAAGGCTTTCCACTTGTGGTGACAGTATATGGTATGTGTTTTATTGCAGACTACATATATAATTCCTGACACAGTCTGGTCATTGATGTAGCATGGAGAAACCTAAGCAGCTAATTTTAATGTTCAAAGTGTTTAATTGATGGTGAAATGTATTTTTCATTGGAATTAAATCGCCATGTTAATTGTAATATACAACAGAAGAGCCAGTGGGCTTTACTAAATCACAGCTTTGATCCAGCCACTAATCAAAATTGACAAAACTAATTAATTGACCAGTAACATTTGGTGATAGAAACCAGCATCTTTGTACAATTTTAAAAAGTCAGCCTTGGTAAAGAGGTTTATTTTTAATCAGTGGGTGTGCCAGAGTTTTTGATTAATTTCTAGTCCATGGCATGTCAGACATTGAGGTTATTATAGCTACAAGCTCTTTTCACATGACATCATTCAAACACTAGCTGATCCACCACAGATTGACTGTTGGTGGACTGGAGTTGACCCCAGCCTCACTCTACAACTGGAGTGGCTAGCCATGGTCCCAAAGCACTCCAGTTCCTTTGGGTTTTCATTTGAACACTAGATGTATAAAGGACTGACTTAAACTTAAGCTGTTGTAGTGTCTTTTTCACATTTACATGTTTGGTTTCAAATCTCCAAATATAGTGTTAGTAATTTTAAAAGGTAATTCTGTCTTTAATGTACTTAACTTGACTCAAATGTTGCAGTCATATGGTTTGATTGCAGTCAATGCAACTGAAAGTCTAATAAGTAATGCATTTTTCAGTTACAATGAGGGGTTCCTTAGAATAAAATACATACCGTAGCTTGTCTGAATGCCCCAGGCTTAAAATATCTCTTTGCCCCAGGCTTACAAGGTCTCCCTTTGCCTTACAATGCAACCCTCTCATCTTGTTTATTAATTTATATTATGGGGAGTCTTTTCACTCACTTTGTAAATAGTGGACCAAGTGAACAATATATGATAAATGCAGTGTTTCTTAATAGGGCTTGATCACATTGCTTGTTAATAAGTTATGTTCTTTAGGAAAACAACCTAGGGACCATGGTGATCTGTATGTGCACGCATATCTTCATTATATACTGTTTCGAAGTGTAATTTCAGATGCATTTTTCTTGAAAAGCATTGTGGGTAATCTAAGTCACTACTATTTTCATTAAAAATGATGACAATAACCAACATGACCAAAACAACCATATAGGAGATCATGTTGCAATAACACAAGGCTATGTTTCTTATCTTCTCATAATTCTCCACTAAACTATACTACTCATTTACATTTTTCATGTGTACATAAAACATGGCAGTCGCCTTGTCCTGTATCTATTTATGTACCAATTGCATTTTAGATCCTAAAGTTACTGAGTGACCTAACCTTATTCGACCTGCAGCCAGGTCAGGTACAGAGTCTACAAACTAGTTTAGGCATAATAAGCGACAGGTTGTGACATACTCCATAAGAGCACATATATCAAAATGCATAGATAATTAGCAGAATTTGATTTTCAAGAATTTGCTGTTAGTATAACTTTATGAGCTGTAATAGGTAACTACCATTAGCTAACATTTCAAGACCTGTGTAATATTGTTGCAATGGGATATTATTTGGATACCTTCATTTCACGCAAACCAAGCATTTTATCTGGATGTGCTTATTCTGGAGTGATATACATTGCTTGCTTACTTGCTAAGAAGTGTAATTTGCTGGTCAGCTAGGTTAATACTTTGCTTTGTATCTGTGCATGTCATCAATGCTTAGATTACATCCCCAGAAGATCAATAATAAATACTTTGAAGTATTTAGAAGTATTAACTAGCTTGTCTAAAAGTACTAGCGTGCAAGAAAAATGGGACACAAGAAAACCATTTAGAAGTGGATCAAAAACAAGTAAATATTGTTTGTATTGCTGTTTTTATCAATAATGCTGTTGATGGAGCATTGTTTGCTACATATAGATGTAGCTCTACTGCACCATTATTGCTATTTACTTGACATATAATATGCTTGTTACTGTTTTCAAATACAGTTTGTTTATTTTAACTTGATATGTTTAAGATGGTTGTTAAACACAAGCTGTTTTAAAAGTGTTTTCAACAGCTACAATGTTTGATATAATTTGCTTAAACAAATACATTTGATTAGAATCAGTTTATTTTTTGATAGCTTAGTCGATTGATTTATTATGATGATAATGTAGGCCAGACCAGACTTGGCAGTTCTACTGTAGGTATGCTGTTTGGCTGGCTGTTCTAGTGTTGTGTCATTTTTCGGAATGTTTTTTTGTTATTTAAAAAAAAAAAAGTATATCCCGAGGATTAATGTGATTTGGTATAAAAAAGGTTATATTTTATTTTATTCAGAAATTACAACTTATTTTTAGCATATTTTGCAGCATACGCCACATCTTCATAATCATTCTCATCATTGTCAAGATGGCCATCATCAAACCAAGACTGAGGTTTCAAAATAGAAACAAATGAATGTGTCACATCCCAAAAATAACCAACTAAAGTAATTGCTAGGGGCATTTGGCATATAGTGGATGTACATAAATGATTAGGGCTTGGCTGAGGAATGATATACGAATCAGGATATGAATAATACCAACACAGCAATACGTTTCCCTCATATGAAAAAGTATGGTACTGCAAAATAGGTTAATTTATGTTAATATGTTAAATATACAATTCCTGATATTGCACTGCACCATGCAATATTATGTTGGTACTGTAGAGCAGAACAAAATCTATAAGCAGCATTGACATCCATAACATATATGTAACTTTGGGACCAAAGCATTGAAGATGAGCATGGCAACAATGATCCCGCTGTATTTGTAGCATGAAAACCTGTGAGTGAACTCATACCAATATTTACATTTTGTATATACAATTTTGATGTCATAAATCTGACTTATTATATCCAACAAATAATGTTTACTATTAAATAACCATGGAATTAAAAGACATAATTATGAAGAAAAAATTACAATAATGGAATACAAATATCTTTTTCTGAATTAACATTTGAAAGCCTAAAAATCCTTTTCTGTTTTTCCACTCACAGCCAAGGTTGTGATTATTTAACTGATAAATGCTACACAGACTTTTTGTAGATGTATTATTGTCTTCAGATTAGCATAAATTACAAATATTTCTGCAAGTGGAGATTCAGAGTTCTAAGAATAAATATAAGTTTAAATATGCAGAACATGGGTAAAAAATACCTATGCAAAATATGCTATAGAGTAACTGGTAAGAGTAACTGCTTACCTAAACCCTAATCCCTAAACATCCTAATTTGATCAAGCAGAGTAGGACTTCAGGTCTTTTGTGTGTATCTATAATTTGACCAGTTCATGATGGCCGTGTTGTTTTAGCTATAAACTTACTTCTAATTTAAAAAATGTGGCAAATATTGCCCAAAAATTGTGCATACCTTTTTTCATGCGAATCAATATAGTGATTAATTTGACGATGAGTTAGGATTTTTGTGTGATGAAGATAATCGAATGCAACAATCATGATTTAGTTTTTTACAAATTATTCAATTTGATTGTTATGATGGCATTGTTATTTAGACTCTGTCTATTGATCAAATCTGATTGATTGCAGTAATTATATATTACATGTACAACATTTTGTGTGAAACGGTGTAGGTCATTCAAGTTTTTTTAAGCAAAATTCTAAATATTGGGAAATTCAGTATGGCAGAAGTGTCATTGCAAAAACAAATTATTTATGCAGAGGTACAAGGTTATAACAAAAATCAGATATTTGTTGTCATTTGCAGATGCAGAGAAAGTCATACATGCATTAATATAATCTAGATTAGACTATTGCAATGCTATCTATTCATGTCTAAATGGACACATACCATTCCAATCTTGGCCTCATAATGCTGGCTACCAATAACCTTTAGGATAGATTTTAAGATTTTATTAATAACTTCTTATGCATTGTGTGTTTAAGCAACTGAGTAATGCAGAATTGCTGATTTCGTATGTTCCTGATTGGAATCTCCGGGCCTCAAATAAACACCTTCTTTATTTGAGGACCAAAGGAACTGTGGAACTCATTACGAGAGAACATTAGAGCTGCACAAACTTTATCTACTTTTAAATTCCTTTTAAAAACCCATTTGAAACTTGCTTTTATATAATTGTGGAGGAAATAATGTTCCAAACCTAATTAATTAAAGAATTAAAATGTTAAAAAGTGAAATGTCAACATGAATAATTAAATGTAAAATATTGAATTATTTATTTCCACATGTAATTATTTATTTCCACATTTATTTTAATTGTTTCTATATTTAATTCTATATTTATTTATTTAATTCATTCATTCATATTGCCACATTTTGTCTGTGGTGTGAAATTGGGAATAATTAAATCTGTCAACATCATCCATCAAAGCCAGTGGGTGGGATCTAACATTAGATTGGTTGAATTTAGTAAAATGCCCGAGACAGTCTGAATCAGTCAATTCCAGTTGTCGATCATCACCATGTGATCAAACCTAGCCAGTGTAGAGATCAGTAGCTAAGTACCTATAAAATGTTGGCTGCTTAGTGACAGTATCAGTGTGCCAGCATGTTGAAAAGCTGCCCTGAACTACTATAGTATTGGGGGGGCGAGGGGAGATTGAATTGAGCAAAACATTTCAATGATACAGCGAATAATACGCCCCACTGACTAATCACCCTCTGGGATTCCTAGGCAAGTCACTGACATTCCTAGGCTAGTCAAGACACTGATATGCCTGTGCAGTTGACTGAGAGAAGCGACTGGCAAAGCTTGTGGAGGCAACAATCCGCACCCCTACAAGAGGCTACTGGTGTGGCTCTTATATGGGGTGTGGATTGTGGCCTCTACTAGCTTTGCCAGTTGCTACTCTCAGTCACCTGCACAGGCATATCAGTGACTTGCCTAGGAATCCCAGTGGGTGACTAGTGTAGGAGTGTCAGTGAGGTGTATCATTCGCCATTTCATCAGTCGCCTCCTTCAGGTTATCATTAGCTGTATCATTGACCCCGTCGACACATCAGTGGCTGCCTTCGACCAGTCATTTGCCTCATCTTTGGCTAATTTATTCCACCCCCACATACTATATATAATATATGCCATTTAGCAGACGCTTTTATCCAAAGCGACACATACTGTGTCATTTAATTCAGAGGCTTTATTTCAAAGCTCCATATCAGGGTTGTCAGGACCTTTTGATAAAACCAGCCCAAAGGCCAACCAAAACCAGCCCAATGTATCAAAATGCCAAAAAAGTCAAACAGAATTACAACCATTGTCAAATATATTGTAAAACTATACAATTAATTAATACAATTATTAGTTGAATACTACCATAAAAACATACACTGCGAATGTGTTTCTCCGTTTCGCGGTGGTTACATACGCACGGGAAGTAGTATAAGTATATCATATTTAAAATAAAGACAAAAATGTCTGTCTGTCATAATCGATGTGAAGCTGCGTGAAATAGAAAAAAGTTAATCAGAAAAAAACATTTGATCAACTAATCACCTGATAGGCGTGTGGAAAAAACGGTATCAACGTAGCTTGCAATGCAATCAAGCGAGTTAGCTAGCTAGCTATCAAGAAGTAACCAGAAGAAGCAACACATTGGTAACACAGAAGTAACACAAACGGTGATGTAATAAGTTACTTCTTTCTTTTAAATTTGTTCCAAATTTCTCCCAATTTAGTAGCCAATTATACCGTCTATTTCTTTCGATTCGTCTTCCCCCACAAATATGCCGCCCATCACTACAGGGCAAGCTAATTCCCCGAGGCTGGCGGTGATCCGCCTCCTCCGAGACAGAACTTGCCCATCTCCTTTCTAGAGACACCCTTCATGCTTCTCGGTGATCTCGTGCTGGCTCACTCCTCCCCCCTCCCCCTGGGGTGGACAGCCAATCGCCGCCTCCCAGGGTCGGACTGGCGCAGTTGGGTTTTAAACCACGGCTGCAGTAGGCAACTTGCATTCCGGGTGAATGCCTTGACTGTTACGCTACCCGAGGCCTCGATGTAAGTTACTTCTAACAGGTTTTACTCATAAAACTAATTCCATCCGAAAGTAGAAGCAATTTTTTTGGTGATGCCTTTCAATGGTGCAACTTTTATCAGCACCAAAACTTTTTCAGGTTCCTTCAAACCAGGTTGGTTTGATAGGTGGAAGTGGTTGCATTATGTCAAAGAAACCGACCGTGTTCGTTGCTATGTCTGTGTAAAAGCAGTGGATAAAAAACTGTCAAGTACTGTTCAAAACAATACTATTCAATCCCCGTTGCTTTATTATAATGTTATATTTCTTTCATTTTAGATTTCAGCACCCCTAAGTGAAAACATCTTGCTGCGCTTCTGGGTGGTTATGAAGATCACTATGATGAGTGTGCTAGCTAGTTTGTCGACTTTACTGCTAGGCAGGGAGAAAGAGGCTGGCAGCGGTCTGTCAGAAGATTTGTGGCTATAGTTGAGCATGCACTCCTGTGCCAATCAGTATGTCCGATTGCTGTAGGTAGAAGTTGACTAGTGCTGATTTGAAGTCAGTTTAGCTTGTTTCAGCAAAATGGTTAAGATTAGGATTCGGTTGGATTACTTGATCTTATATCAGTGCTTAGGGGAAACATCTGCCTTGAAATGTCATATACAGTCATGGCCAAAATTATTGGCACCCTTAATTGATATAGATGATGTTCAATATGTTCTGAAATAACTGGAAATTGAAACAACTTTTGGTCTTCACACGTTCATCTGTTTGATTTACAACAGCACATGATCAGTCAATAATAATACAAATTAAAAAAACCTTTTGGCTTCAAAATGGAAAAGTGGCCATGACACAATTATTGGCACCCTTTAGAACAATTTAAATACATTTGGTTGGAGGAAATAGATTCTCGTTTGCAGTGTAATTCAACTCACCTGTGACAGGTTGCATGTGCGACTTGATATAAATTAACCAATTATCAATTTTTAAGTGAGAAAACAGTCCATTCTGCTACCCTGTTCCTCTGTGATAATGGTGAAGAGAAAAGAGCTGTCTGAGGATGTAAAAAAAACTATTATCACAAAACATATGCATTCACAAGGCTATAAGGCCATCTCTAGAGACCATGGCATTCCTCTTTCCACAGTTCGCAATATTATCAAGAAGTTTGCTGCTCTTGGAATTGTTAAGAATCTCCCAGGACGTGGTGGTAAGAAGAAAAGTCTCATCTCAGATGTCGGCGAAGGTTGGTGCGAGCCATTGAAAAGACCTGGAGAGGTCTGGAGTAATGGTTTCACTCCATACCATACGCTGGACACTGAACCAAGAAGGGCTTTACGGTCGGAGGCCAAGGAAGACCCCACTGCTGAAAGAGAAATACAAGAAAGCCTGATTAATCTTTGCCAAGACCCACCTAAGCAAGCCTAAGGTAAATCCTTCTGGAAAAATGTTCTGTGGACTGATGAAACCAAATTAGAGCTCTTTGACAATGCAGATCAGCACATTGTTTACAGATGACGAAATTACGCTTTTAAAGAAAAGAACACCCTACCTACAGTCAAATATGGTTCCATAATGCTGTGGGGCTGCTTTGCTGCCTCTGGTACTGAGCAAAATGTGCTACCCAGTGTTAGAAAACAGGGTGTCAGTCGAAGGTCAATGACCCAAAACACACATCCACAAGCACCCAGGAATGGTTCAAGAGAAAACGTTGGACTGTTTTGGAGTAGCCAGCAATGAATCCTGATCTCAATCCTGTTGAACTCCTATGAAGAGATCTGAAAACAGGAGAAGGTGTAGGAATGTCATTAATGGCTAGGAAGTGCTTCATTGCAGTTATTTTCTCAAGGCTTTGCTATTAAATACTAAATCTTTTATGTTTATGTTTTAATGACAATAACATTGAAATTGAATTGATCTAGGTTGTCAATAATTTTGTCAATGCAATTTATGTTTATTTTATGATTTAAAATGATATGTTAAGATCTGAATTTAAAAAAAAAGTTTCTGTCCTATTAAAAATGAAATAAAGAATTGCAGAGATCAAATACTTTTGTCAATTTCAACTTAGTTTAGAGAAAATTGTGAGTTTTTGAAAAACATGCAAGGGTGACAATATTTTTGGCCACAGCTGTAACTGAGCCAGTGGATGCTGACCAGCGTACAATGACGAGTGAAAGGATGGTTTTAATATTACATTTATTACAAATTAAAGCTGCAGACAAAAAAATAAACCTGTGGCAACATTGTCATTACAATCACTTAAACAAAATGATTTACTTTATCTATCACAGAGCCAGGGGTCGCAACATACAACTAGGTCTGCTAGTACCAACATTTCTCCCACAATGACACAAAAAATCTCGTAGACATTCAGTGCGGGGAGCTCCATATTTAAAACACCTCAGTAGGCAAAAGCAATCAATAGAAGTTCAACCATCAATTGAATGTTAGATCCCACCCACTGGCTTTGATGGATGATGTTGACAGATATAATTATTTCCCATTTCACACCACAGACATTAATTCATTAAATATAAAAATAAAAATATAAAAAATGAAATGTAAAAATAAATAAGTAATGTGGAAATAAATAATTACGTATTTGACATTAAATTATTCATGTTGACATTTCACTTTTTATAAAACGTTTTAATGCATTAATTAATTTTGACACATTATTTGCTCCATATATAATCACTGTGGTAATTGGCTTGACTTGTTACTTTTTTATATTTTAACAATTTATTATTATTATTATTATTAATAATGCTAATAATAATAATAATAATAAAATAATTTATATAGCACCTTTCATACAGAATGCAGCTCAAAGTGTTTTTACATTTCAGTACAAAGAATAGAGAAAAAATAATAATTTAAACGTATATTTTTTTAATCACACAATCCACACAATTACACAATTACACACAATTATTTATTTTTCCTTTTGTCTTTTTGTTACTTTGTTCTTTTATTTGGAAAATGTTTTGAACATAATGTATGAAAAGCACTTTATAAATAGTACCAGTACCACTGTATGAAGTGTATGAAGGGCTGTATGCCCTGTGACCTGCTGTGTGTCTTTCTTTATGAGAGACCGTTGTCATCATATCACTTGTCTTACTTGATATGCCTGTGGCAGACTGGATAATTATTCTGATGGTACATTGATGACTTTCCAATACTGTATTGGTTCAATGATAGTAATATATACTGTAAACCTTGAATGTGGACTACCATGCAATATCCCAAGTACAGTACAGTTTTTATACAGTCAACATATGATATTTTAGAGTCATCGGTTAATTTACAATTGACAAACAAAATGTTTTGTCCATATGATTGAAAAGGGGCTTTGATCTTTACATCTTATATTTAGTACTTTTTTAATGGTTTGTTCATGGGCTTATCAAAGCACATACACTGTAATGTGAAACAGGTAGAGATGATGGGGGGTGGGGAAGAGAGGGAAATTGTTGAGCAGGGTAGGTAGCTGATTTGTTTTTTGTTTATATTTTCAATTTTAATTTGAGGAAATGCATGAATGAAAGTAGTCTTTTCAAGGAAGAAACTCAGGACTCATTCTGTCAACACAGGAAGGTAATGAATCTCCTCGTAGTCATGCAGATGTGCTATTGGTGAGCTTCGTAATTTCAAAGCTTGTAACCATTTTTGTTCCTCGCTGTTGCACAGTAGCTAGTTCATTGTTTCTGGATATTCCCATTAGCCACACAAAAACAAACTACATATTCATCCTACCAGATTCGTTACTGGAAATTGTGAGCATATGTTTAAAAATTGTGCTCTTAAGGAATCTGTTATTAGCTTAAGCATCAATCATAAGACAAAATATTATTTTATCCACAAAAAAGATTCCTTCCCTTGCTGTTTTAGCGGCTCTCCTTTTTCATTTCCGTCCATAGTTATAACTGGGAAGTTGATGGAAGCTGAGTGAAGTTGAGTTTCCAGCATCACAACCAAACACGCAAATGTATTTGACCGCAGTGCTTTCCTTTAAACCTCTTCTCACAATTGTTTGGATAATTTGCCTGCCACTCCAGACAAACTGCTCAGCCCCAGTGCTCAAGTTACAAAGCATTTTGGAAGGGTTTGAGAGGTGAATAATTATTGTGTTATGGCATGTATATGTTCTCTTTTTTTCCCTTTATGTTTATATTTTGCCCAAGGGTGCCAGGACTAAAGTTAGATGTGGTCACAAGCAACATGTGGTTTGTAAGCAATAAGCGGGAAACTGATGTCTACTGAAAAAAAGGAAAAACTTAACTGAATATGACAACCTGGATGTGGATTAAATAAAATATTTTATCTACCCGCCACTCATAAACCGCAAACCCATTACAATTTTAGTTCTTTACTTGACTGCTTGAAATGAATTGACCACTAGCTATTTGACAAATATGTTCTAAATTAATTATTCAACAACTAGGAACTTAGCCATGGAAATAATTTAGTCGGTGGATAAAATATGCTGTAGATAGCTAGTAGAGGGAAAACATCTAATGAAAAGAGTTACAGATACACATGATAGTAATGTGAAAATGTAAATGAAAAATACAATTATGACATACTGTATATCCAAACTTGGCTTGACTCATTGTGCAACACGGAAAAAAACAGTGGACCAAAAATGCCATATTGCACTCACTTTAGCTCTGTTTTTCCATCCCCCCAGCTTTTGTACCTGTCTGAAATTATGAAATTAGATTGACCATGAACTGATTTTGACACAGCTAGGTTACTCTGCTGTGGTTTGCAGCTTTATAGTGTCTAGGCGACTTTGTAAGGAAGATCGTTGCCTCACAGTTGTTTTTTTCTTCCACAATGGATTGCATTGTTGCATTATCTTCGGTTCTTTTTTCTTTGGCATGTGGTTTTACAGACACCTCATTTTTGCCTCTGGATTTGTGCAGGACTGTCTTTCCTGAAGGATCATTCACTTTTCTCACCACGGTCCCATTAGATGTGTTTGCTACTCTTTTTTTAACCCTTATTTTTTTCCTTTTCTCCCAATTGGGAATGTCCAATTGTGTAGGCGTATCTCATTGCTCCAACATTCTCTGACAATTTGGAAGAGCACAGATGAGCACACAGTCTCCTCTGAAGCACATTCTTTTCACTCCACATTCCCACCAGCTGAGCTTCGCAGTCACTGAATCAAAGGAGTAAACTTCATGCGCACCTTTAGTAATCAGACTGCAGGCATCCGATTGACCACCCTTGCCGGGTGACGCTATGGCTAATGATATGTTGCCCTGTAGATCCGCCAGCCACAGTTGGCAGAACAGTGTCCTGGCAGGACGAGCCCCCCAGCAGCCCCTTTATTTGATTGTCTTTTAATTATAGTTTCTACCGGGACTCTGATTGTGTGAACAGTATAATTCAAATGAACAGGATTGTAAAAAATATTTTTGCTTGGATCTCAACATTGCAGGGATGGAGAGCTTTGATCTGCATTAAAAAAATCTAGGGAGCACACTATTACAGTTGCTTGACACTACTGGTATTAATATAAACTCTAATATTATGATTTGCCCATGGTCAACGTAGAGTTCCATTACTCATTAACATTTACATACAGCAACTGTAATGTCTGCCTTTATTTATAAGACATCATGTAGTTTATCTATGGTACTACAGCTTATAAACAATATAGCAGGTTTGAAAGGAAGTGAGGCTTATGAAGCACAGTTTGTGCTTCTTATGTAGTTTATCATCAATAATATATATATATATATATATATATATATACATGCATATACTATCTTAAATATACTGGTGCTCTTTGCTTTAAACTGTAACAACTATGACATTGTGTTACATAGCTATCGCTGACAGTGTTGTATATTTCCCAGGCTCACCACACAGAATGTGGCAGGTTTGAAAAGACAACAAGGATGAGCTCAGGTGAGCCAAAAAAACACCCACAGAGCCCTGAATACTCCTCAACTAATTACCTTGAAGGCATGAGAGCTGACTGCAACTGGCAGCCAGTGGAGAAAGGGGAAGCCTCAGAGTAGTTGGGAGAATACCAGTCAGGCAGCAGAGTTTTGAATGAGTTGGCGGGTCTGGATATTGTCAGCCAGTAAAGTGGTGTTTGAGAGATGATCATGGCTTGGACAACCAGGTGGGTGGAGTGGAGAGGCATTCTATGGTCAGATTCTGTGAATCAAGAATAATCAGTTTGTTTCAGTGTGATCTAATGTGCTGGTTGAAGCTGAAGAGAATATACAGCATCATTGCTAAGTCTGGTAGGGAGTCAGAGTGATTTAATCCAGAGACAATTTGAGAAAGTGAACAATGTAGTATTTCATTTGGAGTGCAGCAGGTAAAACTTGGATAGGTTGATAGTCATTCATCCAAATAGAGGCATTAGCGAGACATGCTAGCATTTGTGATGCAGCCTGGGTATCTTGGGACAGAAAATATCAGCTGTCATCAGAATAACAGTTGTATAAAAGCCCAGGCTATGACGGTACTAAGGGATCAGGTGTATTTTGATTGCACCAGAGGTCCAAAGGCAGAGCCTTGGGGGACACCCTTTGGTAGAGTGTAAGGGGCAAAAATAGAGTGTTAACTAGCGATAAGTTGTCACCTGGAGAATCCCCTTGGGAAGAGAAAGTGTGCTAAGTGGACTATATGAATACTATACTTTTGGTCGCGATAGCATCAAGGGTATTTTTACCGGAGTGCAGTTATGCAAACAGATGTGATGGCTAATGGCTAATAATCAATTAAGTGGATGTGTGGAAGATGGGTGTGAAGGAAGTCAGTGGTTGGAGTTTGAATGTAGATTATTTTAAATGAATAAAAGTACAGTAGTTTTGTGCTCACATCACAAGAGGTGTTGCCCTAAAAGATTTTCTAAGTTCCTAGAATTAAGCTAAAAACATGATGTTTGATGACTGACAAAGGCCATGTCTAAAGTTTGGCTTGAGCTTAATGTAATGAAATTACATTAACCGGTGCTTTAAAAAAAAAAATTGTTTATGATTTTTTCTCATTTTTTTCCCAATTTGGTAGCCAATTGTACCCTATTTCTAATTCAACTATCCCTCCCTCATACTACGAGCTCACCACAGCAGCTCCAGGACCGGCAGCGATGAGGGTGACGGACCGTCTCCTCCGAGACAGAACTCGCCAACCTGTCGACTCTACACTCCAATACATACAAAGCCACTTTTTGCATGCGACAAGCTCCTACCCTCTTCCCTCCCACTAGGGCGGACAGCCAATCACAGCCCCCGAAAGGGACTCGCGGCTGCAGTGGGCAGCCTGCACTCCTGGCCTTTAAGTGTAAAGTGCCTTTACTGATTGCGCCATCTGGGGGCCCAACCAGGGGTGCTTTGATGGGGTTTTTTATGTGTCCAGTGGGCACAATGTACAATCATTTTATAATGTGTAGATGTTTTGAAATAATTCCATCATATTAAGATGAAAGGTTAAGTTGCACATAACTGCTACAGGATTAATGAAGGAATTGGATCTTATGATAGTAAGTTTACATTGGCCTCTTCATTGCCTCAGTCTTCTAGCAGATCTAGTTGGTAGTGAAATAGCATATTAACAGTGATCTACAGATTCCAAGAACTGGACAGAGACCATAATAAAGATAGGAGCATAAGACAGCCAGCAGTCCATTTCCTGTTCACTGAGACTGTTCTACAGTTAGAATATTCTTACAGAGAGTTGCCCTGTTTGACCCTATGAGAGTCTTAAAATAAATCAGTTTTGTATGTTTTGCTTAATTGAAATGTTATATTTAGGGTGCCAAGCACTGAAGGCTCATTTTGTTATTGTTTTTTCATTTTTTCCTTGCTTTTGTTATCTTTCCACCAGTTTTGAGAACATGGCTATAAAATCCAGATGGTTTATTGAAACCTCATGAAATTTGGCAGGCTTGCAGAAGACAATGGAAGTAGTCAACACATCCAATGTGGCATTGATTTGGCCTCATGGCAGTGCTGTCTTGTAGGAGTTGTTATTTGTTCAATTTTTGAACCTTCATAACAAACACTGTATACTGTTGAAATTTGGTACACATGTGTATCCCGTCATGTTGAATATTTTGCTGAAACACAAGCCTATGACATTAGCCATACTGTATTTTCCAGCATTGTTTTATGCAAAAAGATTAAAGGACATCTCCTCCCAGACCTTTTATCGCAGGAACATTCAAATGTCACATGCTCATACTGTATTTATACATTTATAAAAAGTAAACTACTTTGTGAAAAAAGCCACCAATAAATGTACATGAGATCAAATGAGATCAAAACTGATTACCAGTGGACATTTTGGCTCAAATGTGGTACATGTGTACTTTACAACACATACAATTGTGCCCAAATTGTGATAAGGCCATATGGTAAGAATGGCTGCCATGAGCTACAGATTTTTAACCATATTGGCAATGCAACTTATGTATGACACCTGACCTATCTACCTGTATTGCTTGACATACTGACATATACATTTGACTTATTTACATTTGACTTTATTCACTTATTCACTTATTTGTATGGTTCTCTTTAAAATGTATCAAAAAACAATTTCTGAATGAAAAAGCATGGCCATCACTGGCCAATCCAGTTCATGCATAACATACAGATGTAGTGTGATAGCCATTATACTTCTCAGGGCCAGATTTAGTAAGATAGTCACACCGCAAAGATGATCACTATTTTGTTGTGGCTATTTTGTGGTTGCAAATGTGGTTATATTTTGTGGTCGTACTTTGTGGTTGCAAAAAGACACATTAATGACCAATTTACTAAGACTGCTTCTAATTACGCAATCAAAGAAATGAAACGCCTTCATTCGCAATTTGTGGTAGGATACACCCATAAAAAGGTTGTGAAACAATATGGCACTGTTACACGTCCAGATCACAAAGGGCCAAGAAATGGATAAGGAGCAGTGAGGGAACCATGAGAAAAAGAAAACTTAAAGATGCAATGAGGTCAATGAGGTACAGTCACAAAAAAGTGACATCACAAAAAGACATAATTCATTTGGAATTACAAAATGAACAGTAGATGATGTAAAAAAAACAAATAACCGATGATGTAAAGACAATATGACATGATGTTAAGTAGTGTCCAAAAGACAACATACTTTCCTACAACATAATGCGAGAAAAAGACACTGATGATGGTCTGACCGAGGAAAGAATATTAGAATAGAATAGAAATGGTTATAATTACATTATTACATTACAGGCATTTGGCAGACACTCTTATCCAGAGCGACGTACAACAAAGTGTTAACCGTAGTCAAGAACAGTTTAGCTGAAAACCACCCTAGCAGGAAGTACAAATAATGATTATGGGAGAAGGCCACAGAGCATCTGAAAGTAAAACTGTATTCATGATTAAATGTAATGTAAATGTAAATGTAAATGATTTAATTCTATACCCTCCCTACAGCATACGCATAATGAGATCATTGTTTAAATTCAGAACTGCGTCAGTGTTGCTAAGTCCGCTTATAATAAGTGATTTTGGGCTTGTTTTTTCCGAAGTCGCTTGAAAAATTTGAGAGCCGCGGGTTGGGTTTTTTTTGGGCTTGTTTTAAAAATGTGGTTGCATGTTAGGGAAAATCCTATGCTTTATACATTTATGAGAACTATATCCCCAGATGTATGGATTGACACAGTCTGTTCACTACCAGTAATGAATGTCATCTGCTTTTAGGGGTAATTTGCCCTCCCACGCAAAGCTACCCCCTCACACACACATGCACCCTATTGGAGGTTCAGATTTTCACTTCTGTCATTATCCTATCGTAATTGGTATTAATGAAAAAAAATCAGCCATTTTCGGAAGCTCTCGCTATATCACCAAAACCCGTGCCAATCGTGATTTTGGGAAGTTATACTGACAGGATTACAACAAATAAGTGGGCAAAGTATGGAAGAAAACCATTAGCCTATAAGGTGCTGTGTGCGTGTGAGTGTGTGTATATATACAGTGCCGTGCAGAATTATTGGCACCCTTGGTAAAGATGAGCTAGGCTATGACAAAATGTATTTGTTGTTCATCAGCTTGATCTTACACTCAAAATATGAGAGAAATATAACCTTTAATTGAAGTAAAATTATTCAAATAAAAAAATCCTTATAAAAAAATAAACATTTTTCTCAAAAACACTTTTATACACAATTATTGGCACTCTTAGAAATTCTTATGAACAAAATCTAAATGAAGTATATTCACATTTATATATATTTGTTTTTTTAAGTTTACCTGAGTCTTTATGAACTCTTAAGTGGTCATTCATGACTTCCTGTTTCACTGGGGTATACATATGAGGTGACATACAGGCCAAACTCCCTTCCATCAACATGGGGAAGATCAGAGAATGCACAAATGAAATGAGACAAATGGTTGTTGACCTTCATACATCAGGCAATGGCGATAAAAAAATAGCTACATGCTTGAAAATACCCATCTCCACTTTAGGGCAAAATAAAGAAGTTTAAAACAACTGTAGCTGTGATGAACCTACCTGGAAGAGGACACAAGTGTATTTTGGAAGAGGACACAAGTGTATTTTGCCCTCATGCACAGATGGTTTGAGAGGCAAACATTTCTCCAAGGATCACAGTTGGAGAATTGCAGAAGTTGGTTGCATCTTGGGGTCACCAAGTCTCCAAAACTACAATTAGATGCCACCTTCATGCCAACAAGCTATTTGGAAGGCTTGCCAGAAGAAAGCCTCTGCTGTCATACCACAAATGTGCCTGGAGTTTGCTAAACATCACTGGAACTTTGAGTGGAATCGGGTTCTATGGTCAGATGAGACAAAAATATAGTTTTTTGGCAACAAACACCAGAGGTGTTTTTGGCATAAAAAGAGGGATGGTCATGCAGAAAAGAACATAATCACCATTGTGAAGTATGGTGGTGGATCTGTGATGTTGTGGGGCTGTTTTACTTCTATAGGTTCTGGGAACCTTGTTAGGATACATGGCATCATGGACTCCATCATGTACCAGGAGATTTTAGATCAAAATCTGTCTGCCTCTGTCAGGAGGCTAACACTGCGTTGTAGTTGGATCTTCCAGCTGAAGAATGATCCAAAGCATACCTCCATTTAAAAAAAACTAAAAACCTTTTTGATAAGGATTTTTTTTCTTGTAATAATTTTATTTCAATTAAAGGTTCGATTTCTCTCATAATTTGAGTGTAAGATCAAGCTGATGAACAATAGACATTTCTTTCATAACCTTTAGCCTAGGCGATATCAGTGCTCATAAAAGTCTGCCTGGTTTCAAGAGTTCTTAAAATTCTTGTGCAAAGAGAGCAGTCACAATTAAGGCATGCTTTAGTAAATCAAACAGAATACTTAATATACCTCATTTACAAAATCTCCACCCTGTTGTAGCACGTTTACCCCAGGTATACATATGCATGAACAGATGTAACTATTCATACAGGAAAGTCATCCCTGCAAATTACATCCTAATAGCAATTTGACTCATTGCGACCGTTTAGTAAACCTGAAATAGATACTGGAACCGTGTAGCAACTGCTTTTGCATTGGAAAATCAGTCACAATCCTTTAGTAAATATGACTCTCATTGTGAAATTTGTTATAGATGTTATACATGTCCAAAACATGTCTCAATATATTATGGTAACATTATACATTAACAAACAGCCGTCAATGGATGCAATTTTCCCAATTACTATGTGATATGAGAGCATTCAAATTATAACTCATAGACTGCTATTAACTATTGTGGTGTCCCCAGGGGTTGGGCGACACTCACGGACCTTGCAGGGGGCGTAGGCAAGTGTAAGAACACGGAGGAGGCAGTAATATAAGCAAAATGATGCTTTATTAAATGCACAAACACAAAACAAAGGGTGGGGTCTTCAGGGGAATACAAACACAAAGTCCGCAATCCTTATCTCTTTGTCAATGTCCGTTCCAATCCAAATCCAAGTCCAAGTTCCGTAATCCAGTCCGTTGTCAAAATCCAAAGCAGCAATCCAATTTCAAACACAAAACAATTCCACAAACACTCTTTCAAATCCCTCTCTCTCTCTCAAAACTCTCTCTCTCAAAAACTCTCTCTCTCAAAACTCTCTCAAAACTCTCTCTTCACACCACTCCTTCCCACGCACGTTCCGACTCCTCTTCCCAGGTGCTGGGAGCGAGTCCTTTAAATAGGCCTTGCAATGGCCTTCAGCTGGTCGTTAGCTCCCATGCCTGACTTCGTTCAGGTGTTGCGTGGCATGCTGGGAAATGTAGTGAAAATGGCTGCCATGTGTTGGAGGCCAGGCAGCCATTTTCTGGTGCAACCCTTTGGGCTGCCACACACCCTCCTCCTCAGCTCTGACCTCGGGAGGGCTGAGCGCCTATGTCCAGCGGCCACCAGGAGGGTCCCCTCTCCAGGTCCACTCAGGAAGTGTCCCCCTGGGTCAAACGTCCAGAATCCCCAGTCTCCGGTTGCCTGAAAAAGCATCTGCAAGCCGTTAGGAAATGGCTAAAGTCGCTCACCTTGTCTGCCACCACCTGGCCATAGGTGGGTACTGGCTCTGGGGTCCACGGACGGAATGGTTACCGCTCTTGCGCTGGTCCTCACCAGCCCTCCATGGCTCCTCCAGCGAACCCTGTGCAGCATTTCCTTCCTTAGTCCATTCTCTGGCTTTTTCTTCCACGTCCCTTTTCCTTTCAGGGGGTCAGGTGGGGTGACTGGGGAAAACATGCTCTTCACCACACGGTTAATTCTCCCTTTGTCTTTCTTTGTCCTTCTGGCCTCTCTGCTCCATAAATGGTTGTTACAGTAAATCCTTTTAATTTTACTTCCGTTCTTTTCTGAGTTTCTTTTCCAGTGAGTATTACTGATTTCCACTCTTCTTCTCAGTCTTTTCAATTTTAGTGAGGGAGATGGACTCACCACATCAGGAGATGGTTGGGTGTCCCACCTGACCTCAGCTATCGCCAAGAGGCTTTCCTCCATGCTATGGTCCCACCATAACTCACCCTCCGCAAACTGCTGTTCCTCCAGTTCACTTTCAAGGTCTGGCCAGCTGAGTGGGACTGAGGACCATCGCTCCCACTTAGATTCCGCTATCTGGTCATCATCTCCTGCTGGCTCCACTGGCTGTGAGAGCTCCACCTGTGTGGCAGAATCTTGTACACCGGGCACACGTTTTGCACACTCAAGCTCTTCACTCACCTCGTCCAGTTGATTTTGTAGATCCAGCAGAGTCTCAGTTTGGATTTTTAACACCTCGCGAAAGGATTTCTCTGTGGCCCGCTGCTGGGCTTCTATCTCCGCCATTTTCCCCTGAAGCTGTGCGGTCTGCTCCAGCTGCAGCTTCTGGACCTGCTCCTGGTGCTCCAGCGCACTCTTCTCCGCCGTCTTCCTGGTCTCCTCCAGCTCCTGCTGGAGTTTGTCCTTCTCTTGGCCCAGTCCAGTCAGCTGCTCCAGGAGCCGGCTGTTGGCACGGTTCACCTCCTGCAGCTGGGAGCTGACGTCATCTCTCTGGGCCAGGAGCTTCTCCTGCTCGGTCTGCCTCTGCTGCAGCTCCACGTTCAGCGCCATGGTCTGGTCCCGCAGCACGTTCATCTCCTGCGTCTTCACGGTCTGGATCCGGTCTAGCGCGGCTAGGTTAGTCCGGAGAGCATCGTTCTCAGTCAGGATACTCTCCACCTGCTCCACTCGGCACCGGAGTTGCTCCGCCTCGGACGCCTGGTTCTCCGCTGCTTTCCTTAGCTCTGCCTCCTTCTGGGCGAGCCTGGTCTGTGCATCCCCCAAGGCCCTGGCATACTCATCTGTGGCCTGGTCCTGGGACTCCTGCAGGTCCAGACACCGTCTCTGCTCATTCTCAAGCATCTGGGTTAGGTTACTCACCCGCTCTTCGAGCGCCAGGTTGTGGGCCTCTACCTGCCTCACTTCATCGCCCAGGGATGCTTTGTCCTTTTCCATCTCCCCAGCCATGATTCCCAGCACTCTCAGGGAGTCCATGTGGTGCTCCTCTCGCAATTTAATCACTGCCAGCAGGTGGCGCTCCTCTGAGGTGCTCAACTCCACCTTTGCCTTGAACAGCTCAATCTGGCCACTCTGCTTCAGCTGCTGGACCTCCCGGAGGGTGACTCGCCATTGGTCCTCCACCATGGCCGCCCGTCTCTGGTTCTTCACCAGGTCCTCCCTCTGGTCCCGACAACATTGCTCCAATTTCTTGATCTCATCCGCTTTGCCCCTGATCACAACTTGTGCCTCTCCTAACTCCGCCTCTAAGCCAGCACACTTGTCTGCGACAGTTGTATGCTGCTTTTTTGCGGCTTACCCGGGACATTTTGCTCTTCTCCCTAGGGGCACCACAGAGCAGGAGTGGCCATCCTTCTTTAGGACTTTTTCCATCGGTCGTCCCTTCAGGGTTCTCAACACCCTCTCCATTTCACTGATGGCCTCAGCAATGTCAGGTGCCATTCCAGCCAAAAAGGAGCATTTGAGGGCTGGACTTGCTTTAAAGTAGACCTTGAGGGACCGTCGGTGCACTTTTGACAGGTGCTTGGGCCCCTCTGCCTCCAGCTAAGACTCCATGTTTGGATCCAGTGTCCAGTCCCCTTCCATAATCTGTATCGCTTTCAAAAATCAAAAATCAAAAATCCCACTCACTTGCACTACCTCCTCTTGCCTATAAGTGATGCCCTCTGCCCGCATTCTCCACCATATGTGGTGTCCCCAGGGGTTGGGCGACACTCACGGACCTTGCAGGGGGCGTAGGCAAGTGTAAGAACACGGAGGAGGCAGTAATATAAGCAAAATGATGCTTTATTAAATGCACAAACACAAAACAAAGGGTGGGGTCTTCAGGGGAATACAAACACAAAGTCCGCAATCCTTATCTCTTTGTCAATGTCCGTTCCAATCCAAATCCAAGTCCAAGTTCCGTAATCCAGTCTGTTGTCAAAATCCAAAGCAGCAATCCAATTTCAAACACAAAACAATTCCACAAACACTCTTTCAAAACTCTCTCTCTCTCAAAAACTCTCTCTCTCAAAAACTCTCTCTCTCTCAAAAACTCTCTCTCTCTCAAAAACTCTCTCCAAAAACTCTCTCAAAAACTCTCTCTCTTCACACCACTCCTTCCCACGCACGTTCCGACTCCTCTTCCCAGGTGCTGGGAGCGAGTCCTTTAAATAGGCCTTGCAATGGCCTTCAGCTGGTCGTTAGCTCCCCATGCCTGACTTCGTTCAGGTGTTGCGGTGGCATGCTGGGAAATGTAGTGAAAATGGCTGCCATGTGTTGGAGGCCAGGCAGCCATTTTCTGGTGCAACCCTTTGGGCTGCCACACTATTAACATGGGACTTTGGTTAAACTGTTACTTTAAACTGTCTTTAATGCAAGTTGTATATTAAGTGTGGCAAACATTTAGTTTCTAGCATATGCAAATATGATATAAATTATACAACATGACCGCCACATGCCAAGCAAAATGATTTTTTCTCATACAAATTGGGCTTGCTCATAAACAGGTCTGTAAAATATGTACTCCACACACATACCCATGGGCATATAGAACCTGTCTGGAAGATATCAAAGTAATATGTGAGATAAATACGACTTATGCCTGGCCAAGACAGTAGCATCAAACTAGTACATATTCACATATTCACAGGGTGGGACTAATTTGGAACTTGGTACAGTATACTGCATATTTGTTGGCTTGTCTGAAAAAGTTATCAAATGGAAGTTGCTTTATGAAGTGGAAGCCACTATATTTTTTGTGTTTGCACATAACTACAAATAAATGT
Organism: Aldrovandia affinis; assembly: GCA_029706075.1. Lineage (NCBI taxonomy): Eukaryota > Metazoa > Chordata > Actinopteri > Notacanthiformes > Halosauridae > Aldrovandia > Aldrovandia affinis. The sequence continues at coordinate 4,648,635 of JAINUG010000069.1, forward strand.
TTGTCAGTGAACTGAATTATTTCAGTGTTGTATTTTAAGTGGATGTAATGTCTAATAAAGACAAACATTCTTTGAGACTATTGATGTATTGATTACTTTCAAGAACATTAACATAATATAACAACTACTGTTAGCCCAACATATCCCATCCCTACCTGCCTCCTGAATATTTGACAGCAGTTGTTAAATATTAAATGAATGAGAAAGGGCAGCAAAACCTCAGTGTCTTAACAGCATGTGTCTATGGTCAACTGCCTTGGCTTTGCAGCATCTCTTTGCTAATATGATAGAGTTCCATGACATCACTCCCTGGGCCAGCACCAGTGGGTGTTCTTGGGAAATAATAAAGTGTTTAGGCCACAGGCCAGGATAATTATTTTTATTTTGTGTGAGCCAGTATGGAGGTGACATGTTTAACGTAGGTTCACTGACTCAGAAAGCTACATAATTTGTCATTTAAGTTATTTTATGGCCCATTTGCCTCTGATCCTAGGCTCTGTTGTGTGAGAAAGCATTTTTAAGATGGAACCATTTTATTTTTAAATGCATCAGGCCGCATAATCCAAACATACACTTTTTAAAATGATAATGACTTCTTCAAAATGTATTTTTATAGTAGTAAAAATGTGAAAGTTGGAAGTGGATTTGATTGAAATAAATTGGAGCATTTTTATTCTACATTTACAGAGAAAACAAACATTCTAAGCAAATTATAAAGTAATATATATATATATTTATTTACTGTTTCTACAGATATCTTTATTCAGGGAGACTTACTGTGCTTGTATCTTTCTCTGACACATTTAAATAGCTGGAGTTTATACCAAAATAATTTAGGTAAAATATCTTGCGAGAGTGTAAATCAAGATTGAGGATAGTCGAGTACTAAAACAAAATGAATGGGGTATATAAGTTTTTATGTGGTTGTGGGTCTTGTTGTTGCAACTCAAATGTACAATTGACCTACAGGTGCAGTCACTTTATATATAAACTTTTATATGGAGTAGGGATTTGAAGGTGTAGAGTATTTTCCAAGCAAAGCTCTGTAGTGTGCTATCTTGAAAATCAGATATATATATTTTTTTTTTCTGTCAGATTTACATCCTTCCTTAACCTCAAGCTTTGGTTTTCAGTTGTAAATCAGTGTTGTAAACCAATGGCACGTCAACTGAGCTTAAAACTTGTGTGTGCTGAAAGAGTAGCCGCTGTGGTAGCATGTTGGAGATAATGGTCTTGATTTCTTAGATTTCCTAATAAAAATAAAAGTAAAAACCTTTTTTTGTCTTCACAAAGACAATTTGGCAAGTTCATTTGCACATGATGATTGCTCAACTTATAAACTGTGTTTGTGAAGAAATAGAAATGAACACTTAAAGGTCAAAGTTAAGGACAAATGTTGAATTCAGGCCAATGTCATAAAATGTTTTTATTTTTAAGACTTACTTGAGCAAAGGAAAATTTAACTACAACATTGTGTAATGTTCAAAGTGTAATCTTCTTTGACTGTTATTAGAATTACTACATTATTATTACTACTACATTTTTCTCAATTGCTAACACCCTTTTCTTGAATCTCTTTGCAAAATGAAAAGATTCTGTCAAAGCCATGCTGCAATTGATCAATACTTTTGTTGCAGCCTATGTTAAATCCTTGTGTTTTTTACCCCAAAGGTTATTACATTTCAATGTATTAAATTCAGGGAATTAATTGAAAGTCAACTAATTAAATGATGGGCATTTTTCAATTCATTTCATGAAGTGACTGAATTGAAATGGAATTGATCCCAACCCTCGAGACCATGTCACTGATATGTTTGCTGTAAAAAAGTATTCATATTGTAGGAATACTTTATTTTGTACCAGACAATTGCTGTAGTTTCCATATATATCACATCCACACCCAGTTAGTGTAAAGTTTTGTTATTGTTTCAAACAATTTTGAGATAAGAAAGTTCAAATTTCTCAGAATCATAATATTTCCATCAAAACAATACATGTTGGGCTGCTGGGTGGATTGTCCTGCTGATACACTGGGTTTCAGTTCAGTGTCATGACCAGGGAGGGTATCAATCAACAGGGTGCTTCCTGTCTCAACACACAAGAGTGAATCCTCTGGTCAGTAGGGTGCCTGCAGTCTGCCTGACCCAACTGCACATGAATTATAGCCTTCTTATACAATGACTGCACAGATCAACTGGTATCTTTGGAGGAGAGTGTTCCTGCACTCTCCTAATTTAAAGACATTAGGAATACGATTTGGATTTACAAATTGGAAAAAAGGAAAAATGAGGGGGAACAATTGGGGATATAAAATGGTCAAAAAACAACACATAATGTTACTAAATGGACAGCCCACATTGTTGAATTCTGTAATTTCCCACAAGTGCAATATCTAAATTGAAAAACTTATTGCAATGCATCATACTATATGTTCTGAGGCAATCATGTGACCTTGTTATTCACATGAATTATAAAAGTTTGTTTTTCTTTAACTCCGGTTATACTCATTGTAAAGTCACGTGAAATACAAGCCCTACGCTTCTGGGATTCCCCCCATGAGAGTACACGCATATGTGCAGGTATACTTAATAGTTATTCTTGTTGGAAGAGAGCAACAACTAACCATATAGGAGTGCAAGCAGTGGACCACAGTACATGTTAAGGATATGTTAGGTTTTGCATGGAAATCCCAGAATCTGTAATGCATATACAACCTCACAACTTATACAGGTTCTAATTTTTTCAAGACTGGTTTCAAGTTTAGTTTGCGGGTCTCAGATATTGTTTAGATATTTTGGGGGGCTTATGGGTTTTCTTATTACTTTAGAAAAATATGTGGATTGAAGTTGATTTTATGTAGAAAGCACCCATGTGAATTTCGATTTTTCAGTGTTTAGTACCTCCTTGTGAACAGTGAACATGATTTCCATAGACAATTGACAATTGATTTACAGTAAATAAATTAAGCCCAGCTGGAATTTATATTAATTTTTCAATTTTATTTCTGATATTTTTTTATTTTTCCCTGATATCTTTCCATCCATTATCAGCCGCTTATTCCTGGTTTCTCCCAATTTGGAATACACCCTGGACAGCCTCCATCGCAGGGCACACACACCATCTATTTACGGGCAATTTATTCCAATTTAACCATGTCTTTGGACTGTGGGGAAACTACGGAGAAACCCACGCGGACACGGGAGAACGCCAAACTGCACAGAAACGGCCTGGGACCAGACCTTCTTGCTGTGACAATCCACTGACACTGAATCATTCCTTCCTTCACGAGCTCGCCACTGCAACTCTGGGACCAGCGGTGACAAAGACACTGAATCACCTCCTTCAAGACGGAGCTTGCCAAGCCGTCAACTGTAACTCCAATACACACAGAGCCACTTTTGCACCGCATATTATTTTATTCCTCTATTTCAGTTGGGCATTTTTATGAAGTTGTTTTTGCAATTACATAATAATGATATAATAATAGTTAATTTTATTTATTTATTTTTGCAGTTGCACACAGTTAAAGAGCATGCACTACTGAACATATTTAAGGACACTCAAGCAGAACGTTTTCATTGAGACAGTATCTGAAATTAGCACTCAAGCCTTTAGAGTTGTCTTATTTTTGCTATTATTCCTAATATAGACTTATTTGTACTGTAATAGGGGCTTAAACTGGGTTTGAAACAGTGCTGTAATGTATTTGTCATAAACGAATGAGTGCAGTATGACCTCACAATGACGAGAGACAGGGACACGCTTGAGCGCAGACCCAGTCTGCCATCAGCAACAAGCATTAACAGATGCATTATCAAGCCCCCAGAGTGTAGCTTTTGCCCGGTCGCCCCGACACTGGGCAGGGGATAGGCTTTTTCATACCAAGGTTCGATTAAAGCAATATTAACGGTTCTCAGACGATCCATCATCCTTGTCTTGGGTTGCGCTTGCCAGCGGCATTTAAAAACACATCACGCATTCTAAATGCAAGCAGCTCATTGGCTCCTGAAAGATGACCAGGCGCTAAGACATTATCACTCAGTGGTTACCAGTCTGCTGTTTTTTTTCTTCTTTGTGGCGCACTTTCTCTTTAAGAGAATGTGTGTGAGAACACGAGAAGCTTATGGTGGGAATGGATCACTCTCCTACTTTGTTTATACTACACTGTTAGTCTGAAGTTTTGTTGGATGATTTAAGCCTGAGGTCCTGACCCTACAACATATTCAGCAACTGAATTTCAAGGCTAGGACCCAGATTTAGACTAACACCCCCAGGCATTTTTTGCACTCTCAAGTAACAAAACAAAGCAATTGTTTCTATTTTGTGTTACAAATATAACAATGCTCTGTGGCATCCCATGAGTTTGAAAATAACAAAACTATTTTATGTAATTAGCTAAAACAATTTAACCCTTGCCTAAATTCATTATAAAAATTACTCAAAGTACTCATGTCCTTAGATTTTATGCGTCTGTGTGATTTAAAATTTTGTAGATGATGAATTTTTTTATTATTATTTACATGGAATTATATCCTATTTCTGCCCTTTACATTGGCAGTATTGATACTGTATATCAGAAGAAAGTAACTATCCAATAATTATTCCAATAACAAATAAAACATGACCAAGGGATCATCTCCATTGTTTAATATAATTTCCCTGTCAAGGCCCTCCTGTGTCAATGTAAATATCCGTACCCCCCCTAATTTCATCACACAGAGTGACAATTGGTTCACTATAAATATCAGATTGTGTTCTGTTTAAACTCACCTTGCCATCCTGGTGTAAGCAATATTTACTGTAACTACGGTAGACAAAATCATCAAGAAAAAGGCTTATTTATTTAAAGGGATGTCATTTCACTGTTCTCACTGGGAGTTCTTGGGAGTTTCATCTTTGGGATCTGCCTGAGTTTAATATCTTCCATCTCTGGAGTGAGATTGTAAAACTGCAGGACACAGTACATCAGTCTTGTATTACATTCAGTCAAATGTGTTAATTAAATACTGACATTTATGGCCATATCTTCACAGGACTTGTTATTTTCCATTGTCTTTCCAAGTGCAGGATATTGATCAAAATGTGATATTTGCTTTTACATTTTTTACAAAGTAAATATCTTTCATCGCAAACTGTTCTGCATGACGAACGCATACACTGACCACGCAGTGTGTAACTGATCTACATCGCCCTCCTCATGCCAACATTGTTTGGACATGGCGGTTAAGTGTTTCCTCAGATAAGTAACAGAATTCCATTATCCAAAGTGTTCCACATGTGTGACTTAGTCTGACCTTTCCTGGTGTCGGTCCCATCCTGAGTGGGGTGCTCGGCTCCACTCTAATGACTTGGGGGGCTGATTTACTCACCGTAATAAGGGCAGGGGGTCAAGCGATTGTTAGGCAGCCTTTCCAGGCTCTCCATGGCGGAGCATCGACACAGCTGTTCAGGGACGAGTTACAGCACCAAGCCACACCCCGTCAGTGACAGGGCCCAATCAGCGCGCCGTAAATGTCAGCCCTGGGAGATTGAGCAGTAAGTAAAGCAGTGACAGGACTCTGTGGACTAGATCAATGGCAGGAGAGAAGGCACTGAGAGCCGCAATCCTCCCTGTTACCAGAGGAAAAAGTAAACATGAGGGCCTGGGAATGGGACAAATATGTCTTACATCTTCTCCCCTCTCTCTTTGTCTTTCTCTTTCTTTGTCTCTCTCTCTCTCTCTAGCTTTCCCTCTCTTCTATATCCATTTGTAATCTCACTCTCCTCCTCCTCACACCTTCTTTCTCCTCTCTCCCTTTCTTTCTCTCAGTTCTTTCACTTCCCCTCTTTTTTCTATTCTCTCTCTCTTTCCATTCTCTGTCTCTCCAATTCCTCTCTCCTCTTTATCTCCTCTCTCATTTGCTCTTTTGTTTAATTATCTCACTCTGTCTCTCCTCTCTCTCACTGTCTCTCTTTCTGTCTTCATGTACTGAAAATGTATCAGTCATTAGACCAAAGTTATGTATTTATATTGCTGGTGATATTGTTGACATTGTTGATACTTCTGCAAATTGTATGGTCCAAATAATTATATTTTATGTACTCAAAAGTTTGTGTTTTTGCAATTATAACTATTAAATTACAACTACATGCAATTACAGCTATTAAAATAGCATCATGCATTTCAGTGTATTTCTAATACACAAAATATTTAAGTTTTTGCAGTAAATACAACATAGCTATTTGTGTGAACTACAAAGTGCTCCTGCAGTGTTGTTTGCAGAACACAGAATGCTTTCTTGTTAAATCAAAAGTGTTCCAAAAAATGTCATATGTGGTTGACATTGATAATTATGACTGTGAAGGGGTGAAAATGTCATGTCAGAAAAATTAAATAATATTGAAATATCTCAATGTTATGTTAATCACATGGGTGGAATTATTTTACTCCCTTTCCCTTTGGCTGTACTCACAAGTGAAATATTTGTTTAGGCCTGACATTTTGTGAATATTTTCAGTGTGAGCACACACTGGAATCTACAACAACACCCTGTGGATTAATGCTAATGATGCTTTCTAAAAGTGAATGTCTTTTGGATGAGATGGCAAACTATGTTGCTGACTCCCCTATGTGGCCAGTTGTACTAAAACTGCGTTAACAAACTCAGATTCTAAATCTGGCTCAGCAAATCCATGCATCCAACCATTCCCATTCTAATGAGTTCATTGAAATGATTGCAGTGCAACTCATTGTGAGTTGCGTTCTGGTGTAAAATAACTGTCATGCTGCATATCACCCAGGTGGGTGCTACATAATGGTGGTGGATGAACAACTACAGCATGTAAAGACAGCTGATGATGATGATGACAATCACGATAGTTATGAAAACAATGATGATGATGATTATTAGCATTCATTTGAATCATTTTAAAGGACAAGCCTTCTGCAAGAAGAAGCAGAAGTATGTTTTGTATATAAGGACTGCATACAATATGATGATGCATTGACACTGACTGATTAATTAAGTGGTAGCTAGTTCATTAACAGCAGGTATTTTTCAGAAATATTTTTCAGGTATTGCTTTTTTGGAGAGCTCCTTGTGCTTTGAGGGCTTTCATTTGAGTGTGAATTGGTCCTATAACTGATCTACAGATTAAAATGATAGTTAAATCCCATGATGCTTTTCTGTACTGAATAACTTGTTGTGCAACCACATGACATAGGCAGGAGACTGTCTGGGGCCTACCAAATCGCAATATAGTTTACTTTAATCTTCACTTAATCCCTTATGTGATATCAACTACCAAATCATTATGAATGAAAAGACAGAGTTCAAATAGACAGGCATCCTATTCAGATTAATTTCACATTTAACAAATTATAGCATAACCACAAAGATTATCTTGATAAAACTGATAAAATGTGAATTATGGGATATATTTTGCAGTTCAAATTTTTCCAAATGGCAATAAATTAGGTGAAAAGAATAAACATTTTTTCCATTAAGATGCAAATCCAAGGCACTTTTTGAGGGTTGTTTCAGGGGGCATTATTGACGAGCTTCTGGGAATAGCCCAAGCTCATGATTAAAAGCATGGTCTGTAGGCTATTCTCAGTGTACTGTCTGTTTGTTGGCTATTTGTTTTCTCATCCTTCCAAAATATAAGGCTGATCCCTGCTAGCACACTACCATAACAGACAGAGCAACAATGCACTTAGCTTTTAGGACCATCAGCAGTAGCTGTACAGGGTAATTAAAATGCTGTATGCAGAGATTTATAAATTAGGCAATTTCCTTGATTATTGCAATCATTTACAAAATTGATTGGTTGACTAAGCTATAGACAGATTTCAGCAACACTATTGACAGGGTTCACCTCTGTAATATACAGGCTCTCCTCAATAAAGTGAGATGTCATTACACTGGGGGTTGCTTAGCCTGTACAGAAATCTCAAGGTCAGATATGCTTGGAAATTAATAATGAAGGAACAGTTGAATGCCTGTAAAAGGTTGTTCATGTGATGTTGTGGAAAACACGTTGAGAAGTGTGCAGAATCAGAAACAAAAAAATGTATTGGTTACTTTTTTCTTTTTGTAACTGGGCTCAGTATTTTTTGAGGAAACATTATGCAGTTTGACGATACTGACACATACACATTCCTTCCTTGATCTTTAACATTTTAACAAACATTTATCCAATCTGTGGGTGCACGTAGCATGCCATCCGTTTACGCACCAGCTGGTCGGCTGGTCAGTGTCAAAAGGCTTTGCATTCAAGTTTGACCCATCTGGGGCAGAAAAGAAAGGAGAGCCCAGATAACATAAATCCCCTTTATGGAGTGTTTACAGTAATTCTTGCTTAGAGCTGTAACAAACCTGCCCCACTCAGTATATTAGAGTACAATGATGGTTATCAATCAAAGTGTGTTTTCTGGACTGCCTTGCCATATATTACTGTTTCTGCAGGCCAATAGTGAAGACGGTCCAGAGGATTCCTGTGGGCTGATGCAACACTTCACTGTTTCTGTGACCACTGAGCTGTCTCAATCCTAAGGCCCCATTGACTATTTGAGATGAATGCACAATAGTCTTCACACACCCCTCACTCTGTAACTTAAACTACAACCAATCAAATGTAAACTGCAGTGTACTCACAAAACATATTTTCCATATTAACAGATTTTTAACAGATTTTTTGTAAATAAATGGATGACATAAATTGGATAACTAAATATGATTTTATTTTGTTAGTGATGACCCATTTAGCAAGATTGTAAGGTATGAAAGAAATAGAAAATTAAAAATGGTATATACATGTTTATTCGAGAAGTGCTATACATGGGGTAGTGCAATGAAATGTCTTCTGTTACTCATTTTCAAGCTAGAGATGTCAGAGACATTTTCTAGTCTAAACATGTGCCTAAAATACAGACCTGTATTTACAGTTGTATATAAATGTAATATATATACACATTCTCAATGATACATAAATGTTAGAAATGTTATATCTAGCACATTCATTGGGTTTGTGTTGTGTAATCCATTGCCATTAGTTTAACCCCTGTGAACTTTAGCTTTATATTTTAGTTCATGATTGAAAAAAATTGGAACTGAACTATGGATGATGGAAAGATTGACGGGAAACACAGAATATTCAAAGGTCTTACTCTGCAAACCTTAGTGGAGATTACAGTCTTGCCATATATAGAGATATGCCCATAAGAAGGTGCTGTGTAATCGGTGTTGTAGCTTTGGTGGCTTTTTTGCTAAACTAGTTTTTTACTCAATATGGTAAGTACAGTTGCTAGAGAGCAATATGGACACCAAAAGCCAAAAACCATGGGTGTCTCATGTACTTTTCTGCAAACGGACCGCAAAATTGAAATAGACTTTGTAATCCGTATTTGAACCAAAATTCCTAGTGTGTTTGCTATATGAGTGTTTGCTATATATATAAATATGCAGTGCCCCTTTAAAGTCTAAACCCTTTCTTAAAAATTTAATCTTTTGTTGCCATACAGCCTGAAATTAAATCATATTAAATCAGACTTTTTCCACCTTTATTTATACATTTTATCCTACAACGATCCTACAAGTGAAAAACAAATTCTTTTTATATAAAAAATAAAAAACTAGAATAACTTGTCTACACCCTGCTTATCATACCACTGTAAACTAGGTCAGGGGTAACCAATCACCTTCCAGATCACACACTAAGCTATTTGGCCTCCACTTGTGTTCACTTGTACTGATTCTGATTACTTCAGAATAAAATCATGTTCCTAGAGGATTCTACCACTGTTGTGTAGTGCATTTCAGAGTAAAGAATCCACCATGAGCAACAAGGAGCATTCAAAAGAACTCTAGGATAAAGTTGTGGAAAGGCACATATCAGGAAATTGGTATAGAAAGATTTCAAATGCCTTCAATATCCCCTGGAGCAAGGTCAAGACCATAATTAAGAAGTGGAAGATGCCTGGCACTACCAGGACCTTACTAGATCAGGCTGTCCATCCAAGCTGGATGACTGAGCAAGAAGGAGGCCACCAAGAGGCTAATAGCAACTATGAAGGAGCTACAGGACTTTATGGCAAACACTGGTCAATGTGTGCATGTGCCAACAATACAGAAAGCTCTCCACAATTCTGGTCTGTATGGTAGGGTGGAAAGAAGGAAGCCACTACTCAATACAGTCCACATTCAGTCCCATTTCAGGTATGCAAAAAAACACTGAAGATTCTGAAGCTATGTGGCTAAATGGATTGTGGTGTGATTTAACCAAGATATACATTTTTGGACTGAATACAAAATGTTATGTTTGGTGAAAACCTAATACAGCACATCAACCAAAGTACAACATCCCTACTGTACAGCATGGTGGTGGCAGCATTCTGTTATGGAGTCAGCTGCTATTCTTGTCAGCAGGGATGGGGACACTTGTCAGGATAGAAGGGAACATGTATGGGGCAAAATACAGAAAAATTATTGAGGAAAACCTGCTTCCCTCTGCAAGAAAGTTGAAATTGGAAAGGAGGTTCACCTTTCAGCATGACAACAACCAAAAGCAAACAGCAGAGTGGCTAAGATGAATGTCCTTTTATCACTTGGAAGTTAAAATGTGTAAATAAAGGTAGAAAAAGTATTCTTTAATATGTTTTAATTGCAGGCTGTAAGGCAACAAAAGGTGATATTTTTGAGATGGGGTGTAGACTTTAAAGGGGCACTGTATATATATATATATATATATATATTGTGGTGTCCCTAGGGGTTGGGCGACAGGCACGGACCTTGCAGAGGGCATAGGCAAGTTAAATAACTCGGAGGAGGCAGTATTCAAAACAAAACAATAATTTATTAAACTAATTGACAAATACAAGGGTGGGGTCTTTGGGGGAATTCAAAGCATATAAACTCGTCGTCGTTATCCAAAATCCAATGTTGCAATACAGGTCAGTTCCGTAATCCAGTCCAGTAGTCGGTACACAAAGGGGGGTCCTCAAACAACCCAGGTCAAAACACAATAAACACTCCAAAAACACTTCTCAACACTCTCTCTCCAAATCCCGGCTGGTCAATAGACTTCATGGTTCTCTCTCCACATTCACAAAACACCTTCCTACTCCTTCCCAGTGTGGCATGAACGAGTCCTTTAAATAGGCCTCCAAACAGCCTTCAGCTGTTCATTAGTCCCAATCCCTTGACTCCGTTCAGGTGCTTGACTGTGGCCTGTGTGGAAGGGCCAGGCAGCCATTTCCTTGGGCAGCCCCTTGGGTTGCCACAATATATATATATACATACTGTATATATATATATGTAAGGAATAAACCATGACAAGCCATGCACTCTCAACACAAGGACCAAAGAAGTGTTAATGCCAGCAGGTCATCATGAGGCTGAAAAGTTTGAATAAATCAATCAAAGACATAGCCAAAACATTAGCTGTGTCAAAATCAACTGTCTAGTGCATTGTTAAGAAGCAAGAACACACTGGTGAGCTCAGCGATTGCATACGACTTGGTAGACTATGGAAGACCAGCGTAGTGGATGACACAAGCCCCTGCTGTATACAAAGAACCAAGCTGCCCGTCTTAAGTTTGCCAGAAATCACCTGGACAAACCTGAATGTTTCTGGAAGTCTGTTCTCGGATGAGTCCAAAATCTACCTTTTTGGTCATAATCAAAAAATTCCATATGTGGCGAAACCAGATACACTGCCCACCACCAAAATAACCTTATCCCTATGGTCGAGCATGATGGTGGGAGTGTTATGATCTGGGGCTGTTTTTTTCTTCCTCTGGGCCTGGACGACTCAACATCATTAAGGGAACCATGAATTCTGAGGGATATCAGAGAATTCTTGAACAGAACGTCAGGCCATCAGTCCGAGAGCTAAAACTTGGCCAAAAGTGGGTTCTAACAAGACAATGATCTGAAGCATTCGAGCAAATCTACTAAAGAATGGCTCAGGAGAAAGAATGGAATGGCTAAGTCAAAATCCTGACCTAAATCAAATCGAGATGCAGTAGCAGGACCTGAAGTGGGCTGTTCATGCCAGACAGTCCTCAAACCTTACTGAGTTGGCTGATTTCTGTAAGGAGGAGTGGGCGAGAATCCCTCAAAGAAGATGCCAGAGTCTGATCAGTGGCTATAGGAGACATTTGCTTGAAGTCATCGCTGCTACAGGAGGTGCCACAAGTTATTGATTGAAGGGCTTCACATGTTATTGCACACAAGGATATCTGAGTTTTTGTTAAATAAACCTTTTTTTTAATTAACAATGAAAATCTATCATATTACTTTGTGTGTGTCCTTTATTTGGGTTACCTTCTTTAAGAATTGAGGTTTAGATAAAGATTGTATAGGGTTATTTTTCTATAGTATATGAAAATAATGACCACTCCCTGCAGGGTTCATACACTTTCAAGCATCACCATATATATATATATATATATATATACTATATATATGTATATATTCCAAATCAGATTTATAAATATTATTCATTTTTAAAAATGTATTGTAAATATATATTCTCCCTGTGTAATGAAGAATATTTCAAATGTTTGTGATATTGTGTTGTGACCTAATTTCTACAACAAGCTCATTCTGAAATATATTATTGATTTCTGCTGACTACTGGCTGTGTTTATACTGGCCCAATTTTAACAGCCTGGAACAGCATGACCTCAGATATCAGTGTTGATAGTGAGATGCAATCCAGATGAATATATCACATTTGTGAGGAGTCTGTCTTGATTCCTTCCATAAACAAGTTTTGAATAATGCCAAACAACAGCAAAAAACGGTAAATCTTGTACACTGGGGCTGAGTTGTCCAGCTATACAAAAAAAATTAAAAATGGAAACATCACATGTAGCAGCAGGGGAACCAGAATATCTCCCTTTCGATTCAGGGAGAGGAGCCTGTCCTCAGCAGGACACCCTGGAAAGGATCCAACATCAAAGAGGGTGGATCTGGTGAGTCAAACACTGTGCTGCTCCGTAGGGCAGGGAAATGAATGGACTGTCAAGAGTTTTTCAAGTGGAGACATTTTTTTTTCTCAGGGATGGGGAAGTGAAGGGTTCAGTGGCTCCCTCTGATCGTAGAGCAGGGCCTGGTAATGAAAAGCTGGTTTGCGCTCTGTCTCATCACCCAGCAATTGTGCATTTGTATGTGTCTGTTTATGTGTGTGTGGTGCCTGTGTGCATGTTTGCAAGTGTAAGTGTGTGCGTGTGTGTGTGTTTGTGTGTGCAAGCATATGTATGCATGTGTGTATGTGTTTGTGTGTGTGCATGTACACTTGTGTGCTTGTGCACACACACCATTCCTATGTATTTGTTTTGACACATATATGAGTCTGTATACACATGTACCTGTCAATGTGAGTGTGAAGGCAGTTGTGTGAATGATGATTGCCTGCTTCCTGAAGCTTTCTTTTCTCATAGCTCAGCCCTCTTCTATAAAGACAGAGCAGCTGTAAACTGTCCTATATCCAGGCCTCTGTGAGAGGATGTGGGTGTAATTCTATGCAAAGGTCTTTCTATAGAATGTAAACTACAATTGCCATTATAAGCTGCTGCTCTTATTCAGAAACTTGAACAAATATTAAGGAATAATAAACTAATATAGAGCCATCTGGAAGTGAATTATATGATGACAATTAATACTATTATACTATTACTACTACAATTATACTATTAACTTTATTTTATATTTGATATCTTATATCATAGTTTTTAATGAGACTTCTGACAAAAATGCAGACAGAAATCTTGTTGAACCCCATATTTGTTCCCCCCTGAACTATCTATAAGAATAACATCCCACCAAGACGAGAACAACAGTAGCAATGATACCTTTCTTGCTGGAATATATTGGTTAATTTTGTGTCAGGTTTCTAAAATTTCATGTGGATTTAAGATTTTAATACTGTAAACAATTGGCAATACATATATTTCAGAATCTCTGTGAGGGGTCATGGACCTCGATCTCAGGGCAGGTTGTGACCCTCCTACAGTAATTTCATAGTTCTCAAATATTTGCTACTCTCCATATGCTTTTGTCATACAGTTCCATTTCACCCACTGGCTTTCTAGAAGCGCTGTGTTAGCTTCTGCAACACATGACTGGCCAGCTGAAGAATATCAAGTCAAGCACCTAAAGTAAAACTGTTTTAGAAATAGTCACACAATATCAACACAGTATGCATTTGTATATGTCAGAAAATGTGGTGTGGGAGTCTTCAGTGAAGCCGTTTCAGATGAGCTTGCATGTTCCTTGAAGCCCTGTGTTGTCCATGTACAGTTTATTGACATACAGCAGGGGGGGCAGGACACTTGGAGAACATGTGTTACAGAGGGGTGTGCAAATACTCACTGTAATTTTAAGTTATGATTTGATTTGTTATGCATATAAATGCATTGAATAAATGAAATAAATAATGAACCACTGTAATTCTGTGTTGCCTGCTGTACAGATATGAGTGATTTCATTCACAAGCAAAATGCAAAACAACTTTAAATCTCCATGTCACATGAGAGTTTCCAATGAAAATAACAGCAATAATAATAATAATTGTCATCGTTGACATCATCACTTTCATCATCGGCATCAATATCATCATTATCCCCATCAGAATAAGAATAAGAAACACAATCATATGACCGGACTTCAGGTTTTTGTGTTTTATATATATTTGAAGCCTTTTTTTTCCTTTTCCAAACTGAGTACTGTGTAACACAAGACTGTATCCACCCAGGGAAGCATCGCCTCCTTCCTGGTCGCCATGAGCACGAATGTTCAGTTAAAAAACAGCCAGAGGGCCTGTCCGGCGTTTGTGTAACAAACTGCTTCAGTGTAGGCAATGCCTCAAGTATTCTATCATGCTGTCAAAGCTGGTGGAGGTTCACCAAAAAAGTCAGGAGGATAAGAAAGAGGAATCACCGCAGACAAACTACATGTCAGAGACTCAATGGGGTCAGTAGGGTCCAGAAAGCTCATGTATTCAGCAAGAGTCCAGAGACGAGCCTTGGATGTGTAACTTCTAGACCGCATGATGAATGGCCCGCAAAAGAGCTAGTTTTGCGCATTTAAAAAATGGCTGTTTTGACATTTTGCATTGCTATCGTCTGTGAAAGGAGCTGTCATCCAATTCGTTTAGGCTGTTTGCTAGTGTTTATTCATATGTGGCACTCTGCTTCACATTAGAAGATAAGTTATCACGTGTTGTAACAGTAAATTGTAACACTTGCTAATGATGTTTGAATAGCAGATTTTAAGAATATTTCGAATATTTACGGATAAGAATATTTCTCTTGGCGTCATACTTTTCAAGGACCCATAAGGTTTAAATGCAGCTGAGTGTTGCTGTGCTGAACATAGTATGTCTATAAACTATAATTGTATGGGGAGTGTCTGTCCTTAAACTACATATGCTGGGCAGATTCATAAAGCAATTGCTAATAGTGAAGTGCAATGAAATGTATATACATTTCTTGAAAATCTCTAAGTCTATTAAGATAAACCGAATTATGGATACGACTTGCGCATACACCAGGCTTATTTAAAATCATATTCAAATGCAGATGTCTAACATTTATATCTGAAATATTTCAGCCAGTCTAACAAGAGGTGCAACAGCAATTCACAAACATGTGACAAAAACGTTTTTTTTGTCACATTGACATGCACTAAAACCAATATATTTTGAATGATTGAATGAGGTCATCTCAACTGCCATCAAAATCTTGCCCAAAAAATACTGTGTAAGAAATGTATTACAGTTCAGCCAGTGGCATAGCGTGGGTTGCCAGCACCCGGTGCGAGCCACGTAAGCCCCAAATGAAAAAATATTACAGTTCAGGTTGCAGGTTTTCTGCCCCTCAAAAGGAGCGGGATAAATGCCTCTGAGTTCAGCATCTGCAGGAGGGGATAAATGTGTATTCGAAAAGTGATAGAGAACTGTTGTAGAGGACATGATTTGTGCCATTGGAAATGGTCATTTTAGATTTCTGATGTATTCTTTTGCACTGATATTGGTTACAATCATTTGATTTTAATTTGATTCCATTTCATTGAACACTTTTGATTTTCAAGAAGAGAATCCAGTTATCAGCAGGTGTCAGATTTGTCAGAGGAATTGGAGGAAATCTCACTGTTGTCAAATCCTCTTTCTTCTCATCAGATAACATTTTGTTGGCCACTTCAATCAAACAAAAGCATTGTCTGTTTCTCTAATTCACAATGTACAGAATTATAGCATAAGACCACAATTTGAGGAAAATGATTAATATGACGTACAAAAAAGTAGAAGGTATTGTTTAATATTTAATATTTTATCAAAATGGGTTTCATGAGCCGTTTCAACAGCAAACCCATGAAACCCACCATCCTTTTTTCAGGCAAATATTCATTGGCCTCCTGGGGCCTACTCTGTCTTATTAACAGAGTTCACTGAATTTCTGTCAGGCTAAGCCCTTGTTACAGATAGAGCTTTGATTATGGAGAACTTCACCATATATACTGAGCAAGAGGATGATTCCCTAAAGGAGGCTTAAATGTCCATATTCAAGTCTATTGTCTTTATTCACTATCACATTTAAGCTACCTACTTATATTCATGCCCATTTTTGGGGGGAATAATGAATATATCATCACCAATATTATAATCATATTTGATTATATTTGTCAGCATTTGTCAAATAATAATATTTGTTATATTAGTGTTCCTTTTATAATAAGGATGTAGGTCCAAAATAATGAAATCCCTCCATGAATCAGAAGTTTTTTTCCTCCACACATTGATTTGACAGTATATTGGTATACACCATTCCTACTCTACTATACCAACTGTACATAGTTAGTTAACCTGGTTTTAAATGCAGGTTAATGCCAAGCTAGCTAGCTAACACTACCTCTAATTAGGACTACTACGTGGTGCTTCACTTAAATCAGGAAAACAGTATAGCTAGCCAATTGGCTGTACTTGTGTGACTTGGATTGTATGACTGATCAGCAGGGCCGCGTTAAGCCTCCCCGGGGCCCAGGGCTAACACACCTCCCGGGGCCCTATGTCCACAAATGGCTATGACAAAGGATATCAGAAGTAGATAGTGAATAGGCTATGTTACAGAATGAGACCTCCAATTGAAAACTTTGAACGTTTTCCCAGCACGGCAGGATAATGAAAGGGAGTAGTAGCCTAGTGTACTGATGACAATGCACAAAACAATACACTTCCCGTTCAACCACTAGCACCAACAAAACAAGCATTGATATAAATGATTTAATGTTACTCACCTATAGGACAAAGTATCATCCTTTGTGTAAGTTAATTGAGCTACCGTTTTCATTTCAACACGTAGCATTAACACCTGCATCTAATTATACAATAAATGCAAATGTATACAGCAAACTTGACATAATTTAAGTTTATACTGGCTTTTAAAAAATACTTGTGGTCCAAACATTGCTACAAATTACAGGCCAACTTGCTAGAGAACATTAGGCTATTGCGTTGTTGTTGTTCAGCTAGCTAACGTTACTTAGCAACACAATTAAGCTATTCGGTCATGCAAAATTAGCCCACTTCGTTTTCTTCAGTCGAACTCGAATTAAGATTAATTTATCTGAAATAGTTTGTTGACAGTTATAAAATGGTGGTTGCTTGGGGGGGAATAGACTACAACATAGTTTGTTGCAGCGAAAACCGTTATAAATAGTAATTTATTACTTTCTGGTTGGACATCTCAGGTTATAGCTCTACCTACGTGCGTTTCTCTCGCCAATTTCAGCAACTAAAGTATCAAAATGTTATCGCATGTGAAATTGACACAGGTCATTTTCTAATTTCACTAAAGCACAACAACAGCACGCATACATGTAGCGACGTGATTGCACCGCGCGACAGGTTTACCTCTGCTCGTGACGCTACAGCAACAGATGAAAGTCCCCCGACACACCGAGTTGGACCGACAGCGATTTCCACTTGTAGAATCGAGCTCCCGAGACAAAGCCGTCCTTATGCAACAGGGAACAGACTATACAAACACACTCTCACTGACACTGATTGTTGCGACAGGACAATGTGGACTACTACAGGTGGGAAAGTGGACCAAAATGTACAGTAACAGTCAAAACACCATAAACCCGCATTCAAAAATTCTATGTAGGCCTAAAGTAATCTGCTATTCCCGGGGCCCCCTAGTGGCCGGGGCCCTGGGCTACGGCCCATGTTGCCCAATAGGTTAACGCGGGCCAGCTGATCAGGTGTGCTTAGGGTGGCCATTTCCAAAACCCCAGAATGGAGGACACTTCAGGCAGCGGCAATTTAACATGTAATTATATGACCAATTTAAAACCATAACCTATACAGACTGACTGAGATTGAAAATGTGGACTTACAATAGCATCTCGTTCAATAGCAACCTTTCCTTAGTTGCCGATGTCCACCTCACACCGACACATTGTACAGAAGGCATGATAATCGTATTTTCTGCTCTTTCTTTTTGTGCTCTTTTGACCACTCTGGGTTGTATGAAGTCTTCCGTTTCGGCATTTTGCAGGGCTGGCTACAATGGCGCCAAACACTCTCCGATAGCACTTAAAGAAAAATTGTGTGGTTTGCCAATCACGCCCATAGTGTAAATAAGAACATCATATTAAAGCGTGGTATTTGTTCACATTTATTAGACCAATGACATAGGCAATTCATTATTTGACAAATGCATAAACCAATAATACCATCCATCCATCCATCCATTATCTAAGCCGCTTATTCCTGGTCAGGGTCGCGGGGGGGGGGCTGGAGCCTATCCCAGCATGCGTTCCGGGCGAGAGGCAGGAATACACCCTGGACAGGTCGCCAATCCATCACAGGGCACACACACCATTCACTCACACACTCATACCTACGGGCAATTTATACTCTCCAATTAGCCTAACGTGCATGTCTTTGGACTGTGGGAGGAAACCGAGTACCCGGAGGAAACCCACGCGGACACGGGGAGAACATGCAAACTCCGCACAGAAAGGCCCCCGGCCTGGATTCGAACCCGAGACCTTCTTGCTGTGAGGCGACAGTGCTATCCACTGCACCACCGTGCCGCCAACCAATAATACATAAACCAATAATAATCTTCAAACGTGATTTAATGAAGAATTGAGTGCTTTTCTAGTCTAGACTTGAAAAGGAGGACAAATGGGTGTCCGGCAGAGGATCGTACTGGACAGAGGACAGAGCGCTTGAAAACCGGACTGTCCGGCATAATGCTGGACATATGGCCACCCTAGGTGTGCTGCACAAAGCAGCTTTAAGTAGTGTGCCAGGCCCCAAAAACATTACATATGTTACTAGATATCCACCACTCCGTGTAAATGAAGAAATGAGGAAGAGACAGCGCTCACAGAAATAGTGGCTCTGACCGACAAAAGCCTAGTTTGAAATCTTTATAAAACAACTTAGAGACTAATGTCGCTTTCACATCTATAGTTCGATAGATTTGGTCCGATTTAAGAGCAAGTTGCTACTTTGTTGCGTTTTTCATTAGGTCTGGTTAGTTTTCACACGGTCCTGTGGTAAACAAATGACACGCGGTTGTACAGGTCGTTCATCTATTGGACAGAACATTTCTGTGGGAAAATCACTTTCTGGTCGCGGACAACATGGAGCAACAGCAGCGTATTGCAATTGACCCTTCGCTAAACCACACCCCCTTAGTTACTGTTGCTAAGTCCGTCAAGCTTTCGGAGCTTTCGCTCCCACTGTCACTAACTGCACTCCCTGGAGAAATATTGTCCAATTTTTGGAAAATAGAAAAAGCGATTTCAGATAGAAGCAGACAGAAGGTTATATTCAAGATATCACAGCAACTCAGCAACAAAATGACGTTAAAAAAATTAAGATAGAAGCGAAAGAGTAAAAGTGAACCACCGCATCACCTGGCGATTGAGACAGAGGACAACGACATTAAGGAGCAACACTGTTCCTGTAAAGATGGGTAGGTCTCTATTCACTATTATAATCATTAAAAAGCAAAAGCAGTAGGCCTATATAACGTTACATTCAGTAGTAAGTTAGCTAGCATTAGCTAACTAACGTAACATTAGTAGCCTATAGTGTGCTGTAACGACATTACTCTGGTTAGCTCCACAGGTAGCTCCATACCCTGGACCTCTGTAAAGCAAAAAATATCAGCAGTGTGTCAGCCCAGTCCTCCACAAGATTTGGGTACTCGGGACTGGGCTTCCCATTGACAAAGTGCTGAAATAGTAATGAAAAATAGTATTACATTTTGACATCAAGGTAACGTTACCCACAGGTTTTTAGAGCTTGACTGTAACATCTTAACGTTAGCAAGCTGGCTGGATCACAAATAACAAAGCTAACATTTAGTCTAACTTTACCAACGTTGCAACCCGGAGCTGTATATCCAGACCGTAGCCACGTTAGCTTAGCTGGCTAACACTTTTCAGGATTTGATTTTGGTTTTGTAAAGGAAAAAAAACCTATATCTCCTTCCAACCTCTCTGGGTAATGAGTGTCACTGTTACAAGTGCCCCAGGCACAACGTTTAACCATAATTAGCTAAAAATCCACAAAACCATCTAGAAAATGAAGAAAATCTCAAATTTTTGCGTCAAAGTCAATGGAGGGCAGCAAAAAACTGTCGGACCTGTGTCGGAGTCTGTCAAATGCTGCGCTGTGATTGGCCAGTCTGCGTTTCGGGGGGGGGTTTAGCGAACGGTCAATTGCAATCATCGCTTTCATAATTATGATTTAGTGTTCCAACCAAATGAGAACAGCGGAAATGTGTGAACACATCTCGAGACATGTGAACAATGTAGGCTTATTGCTTCACACAATTCAGAGGAGATGTACAAGAGGGCACCAAAGGGGAAGGCGGGCCCTAATGGATGCCTACAATATGTCCTCCGTGTATTTATTACACAGTCATTTCATCCCTTGTGCGGCTGTCTCTGACAAGTGTCAACATCCGCTTTCAACCCACAATGCACTGTATTTTGGTTTGCTTCCTATATTAGGTCCTATATTAAGTCTGATTACATTCACACATGTAACGAACCAAACGGTGGTTCACTTGAAACCGGACCGAGTCCCGACTTTTCGGGAGAACCATGGTTCGATTGTTTGGTCCGCACCAGAGTTTAAATGCGTGTTCTCATCTCATCCAAATGAACCGGACTAACGGAGTAAACGCACCATGGTTAGATTAAAATGGACCAAACAGGGTAGGTGTGAAAGGGACATAACATGTTTTGGCTGGTTAGCCTTCCTCTAATGCTCTTAGCTACAGACATTGTATAATACAATGTGAGATTTAAGAGGCTTTGTCAGTGTCTGTGAAAGCATTGTCTCAAGCAAAAAAAATCTTAAATTGCAGTTTGTAATACTGAACTATTCTAACTAACTAGCTAGCTACTGTGAATGAAAGCTTACTAGCTTGCCAGTACAGTTGACGTTGGCTACACCAGCAAGTTATAACATGTCTTGTTTTAGCTACTGTAGCTTGCTAGAATGCACTAGGCAGAGTCATATATCATCAACACCAAGGAATAAGGATTAAGGATCATGGTCTGCTGGCTTTTTTTAAAGACAGTTCAGTATTGTTCAGTCATGACTTCTCAGCAGCAGATGTTAAGCTAGCTAGCTCTTGTGAGAAATAGTGAGACCATTACTCCCCTTTGTTTGTGTGTTATCCATTCTGAAGTCACAACTATTTGCCAAAATGCTGCTAAATGTGAGGAACAATTAGAACATAAGAACATAAGAATACATAATGATGAGAACGGGCCGTTCAGCCCATCTAGGCTCGTCATGTCCGAATCTAAAGAGTATTTAGTACTGCATCTAGCCTGGACTTGAATACCCCAAGTGTTTCTGCCTCTACTACCCGACCTGGCAAGCTGTTCCAGGCATTGACAACTCTCTGTATAAAGAAAAATGTGCCTTTAATTAATTTCCACCTGTGGCCTCTTCTTCTAAAAAATCTTTGGTATTTCACTTTGTTAATCCCTTTTAGGAATTTAAAAACCTCAATCAAATCCCCCCTAAGTCTCCATTTGCTAAGCTTAAATAGATTGAGTGCCTTAATATCTTCATAACTTTTACCTTTCATACCAGGTATCAGTTTAGTTGCCCTTCTTTGAACTTTTTCAAGAGCTTCTATATCTTTCTTTTAGTGCGGTGCCCAGAACTGCACACAGTATTCTTGGATTTTGTTTAAATCATCTTGGATTACTTTAGTCGATTCCAAACTGTTTGCCAAACCCCCATCTGCAAATGTAACTATTTTGCTACTAACGTCCATATCAAGATCATTTATGTAAATAAGGAAGAGCAGAGGTCCCAGCACTGATCCCTGTGGGACACCTCTGCCCACAGCACCCAGGTCAGATACGGCCCCACCTACTGTTACTCTTTGTATTTGCATTTTGAGTATTTAGCAGACGCTCTTATCCAGAGCGACTTACAAGATGCATTTGTATTCGCCCATGCAGCTAATTATGAACCCACTCTGAACTCCTGAAATTCCTACTGAATTCATTTTAGTAATGAGCCTCTCATGTGGTACCTTCTCAAATGCTTTCTTAAAGTCCAAATATATAATATTATAAGCCTGGTTCAGGTCAACACACTTTGTAGCCTCTTCAAAAACGTCCAGGAGGACTGTGATTAATCCACAGTCCAGGAGGACTGTGATGCCCAATATTTATTTTTACATTTGATCCATAGACATTGAAATAATACCCCTCAAAATTTCCTTTAACAGTGAAAAGTTCTGCTACTCTTTCATAATCTTTCAACTCCTGCATCTATAATAATGTTTTTTTTAAGCAGGCCCAGCATTTAACATAAGAACCCTATGTTATTGTTTCTCTATAAGATTGTACAAAGGATGTCAATATGTTGTGCCATCATACTGAAGATTAAAAATATGTGATTGAAACACAAACATTTCCCAATCTAGCACACTACCCTCAGTTTTTGCCTTTCAGATCTATGACCAGGAAGGGACGTTACAGCACTTTATTGATGGCAACGAGCCCAGCAAGTCAAGCTGGATGAGATACATCCGCTGTGCACGGCATTGTGGAGAGCAGAACATGATGGTGGTCCAATACAGGTACAGATAGCGAGTGAATGTGTGACCTTTACCATGCATTGTCGTGTTCAGAGGTTCTTCCATGGATACAGTCCACATATATACATACATACATACATACATACAGTATGCACACATACTGTAAATATGTACATCTGTCCATCCAAACATACTGTATACAAGTACAAACAGTGTATTCAAACACACATACATACACACTACATACATCCAAACATACTGAATTAAACACTGCGGCTGCAGTTTAGATAATGGTTGCATGCCGTTTACATTAAAAATAATATTTTTACGCCATTCCAGGACCAATGTATATGATTTTTTTGCCAAAGGGCTGAGATTATTCAAGCTGATCCTCACAATTTCATTAACAATTAACATTGAAAATCATTAACATTTCGTAAGACATTTTTTTGCGCTCTTCTACAGACTTTTCATAGCAGTTTACAGTTCCTCACTAAATTAGAACACATCAAACTTTTAAATGGGCCATGCCACTGATGAAAAAGTTTAATATGGCATGGGTTTTATAAAGATTTGGGTTTTTGGTGTGTCTCTTTGTTACTTAGCGAGGTAGCTAGCAGTATCTAAATATTTCTAGCTACAGTACACTCAGTTTTTATTCACACCCTTGATAAAGATGAACTAAACAGATCATGTAAAATAAACAATATAAGTAATGAGCTTTATTTTATTCTTTAATAATAATGCATTGGCACGAAACACAATCGATCGAATAATCTAAGTTATATTTTTTTCCCAGAAAAATAAAGAATCGCCAATATTCACACCCCTGTTATCAGTACTTTGTGGTTCCTTTCTTGGCAATTATAGTCAAGTAGTCACCTGTAGTGTCGTCCAAGGTTATGGAACCATTCCTCCATGCAGAATTATTTTAGTTCCTTCATATTCTTGGGTTGATGTTTGTGGACTGCTTTTCTGAGTTCAAACCACAAATGTTCAATTGGATTCAGGTCTGGAGACTGAGATGGCCACATCAGGACATTAATCTTGTGTGCTGTCAACCATTTCTTAGTTGCTTTGGATGTATGTTTGGGATTGTTGTCTTGTAGGAAGGTCCATCTGTGGCTAAGGTGTAGTTTCCAGGCAGAGGGAACAAGGTTTTTGGACAGAATGTCTTGGTACATGCTGGATCTATGGTTCATGGCTTAATAAGGGCTCCAGGGCCTGTGGATGCAAAACAACCCCAAAGCATTAAAGATCCACCACCATGTTTCACTGTAGGCATGAGGTGCTTTTCAACATTCCTTGCATTATTTGGACGCCAAACCTAATGCTGATGTGCATGTCCAAAAAGCTCGATTTTTGTTTTATCTGACCACAAGACACAGTTCCAATTGTAGTAGAGATGTAGTTTGACGAATTCAAGATGCCTTTTTCTGTGAATTGTCTCCAAAAGAGGCTTCCTTCTTGCAACTCTGCCATAAAGGCCATTGTCATGTAGGCATCATCGATTGGTACCTTTAGGCATCTTGTAACCCCAAGATGCCAAGTTGTTTTGGAAATCTTGAACTGTGCCCCTTGGACTTCTTTTTGCCACCCGTCTCACTACACGTGGGGGCAGGATAGACTTCTGTCCTCTACCTGGCAGGTTAGCCACTGTTAGCCAGTGGCCTTAAACTTCCTAATAATTGACACAATAGTGGAATTATCCTTAACTTTTTAGTGTTTTTTTTGTAGCCATCTCCTGATCTGTAGAGGTCAATAACCTTTTGTCTGATTCTTTCAGGGAGTTATTTGCCTTTCACCATGATGATGGTTGACCACAGTATTTAAAACATGTGTTCCCTCCTTTTTATACCCTAGGGAAACAGGAAACCATTGTAGGCAACTGTATAGTTCCATAACCTTCCAATGAACTTCAAATAAGTTGTATATTTATGAAGATTTGTTTTTGTTGTATTACATTTAAAATAATAGTTAGGGGTGTGAATACTTGTGATCCAGATATTTTCTGGATTTTTTTTTATTTATTAATAAAACAAAATATGCTTTTTGAACAATTGTATTAATAATGTAAGTTTGGAATGTTATGCACTTTTTAAGCATAAAATATACCTCATTACTTATATAGTTTATTTTATATGATCTCTTATGTTAATCTTTATCAAGGGTGTGAATAAAAATGGAGTCTACTGTAGCTAGTTAGCTAGATGTATCATGCATCATCATGTTTGCTAGACACAATCATGACTTTCTAAAATGCTTTAGAAACATTTTTACCAACAAAATTGCACGCTTTGTATGTGCAACAACAGACTTCCCTAGACTGTGAATTAACATTACAATAGCTATGACCAAATCAACCCTAAAAATGTTTTCTAGCTTTTCCAACTTTTGAAGACATTTGCCTCAGTGATTTGTTTGGTGTAAATCCCTTTCATTGTGGAAATCAACCAGGAAAGTACCAGGAAATTACCATAGGTGACCTTGACAGAGAACAAAGGTATAAAAGGTGTAATTTGTGCAACAAAAAAAAATAGAATAGGCACAGATCTGAAACTGAAATAGAACATTCTATTTCAAGTCATTCCAAAAATACACTCCCAGTGCTAGCATTGTTGTTTAGAACTTACATGTCAAAGGGCTATCCAGGAAACATAATCATTGAGTTGTTGAGTTACATGGCTAGTTTTGGTAACTTACACATATCATGTTAAAGTCATGAAGGATTACAGAGGTTGATAATGTACAACATAAAATAATGACTGTAATCATTGTTTTAGTTGAGAGATTTCACCAACAATTATTACATTATGTTTAACATTGTCTATGAATGAATATCTAAAGCAACTTTAATGTAGCTATGAGCTGAGGACATAAGCTAGCTAGAAGTGTGATATATGTAAAAGGATTTTGGTTTGTTCACTAATGTTGCACTTGCTATTTAGTATTAATTATAATGGGACAGTGCAGATGCGGGACTGACAACAAGTTGCGTTTAATGGGGGAGTTCCATTATAACTTGCAGAATATATATATACACTACCGGTCAAAAGTTGTAGAACCCCATTTTCCAGTTTTTTCTGAAATGTAAGCAGTTCAAGTCCAGTGAATAACCTGAAGTGGTACAAAGGTAAGCGGTAAACTGCCAGAGGTATAAAAAAAAAGTTTAGGTTACCAAAATCTGAAAAATTATGTAAATTTCAGAGTTATAAAAAAAGGCCCCTTTCAAGGGAATAGTAATGGGTTAACGTACCTTAACAGTCACTCTGTGCAAGTTGTGCGACTCTGGATCCAGCAAAAGAGCCCCAGACCATCACGCTTCCTCCTCCATGTTTGACAGTTGGTGTCACACACTGCGGAACCATCCGTTCGCCTACTTGACGGCCTACAAAAACTTTTCAAAATTTTAAAGATTTCAAATTTTGATTCATCGGTCCATAAGACCTTCTTCCAGTCTTCAGTAGTCCACTGGCAGTGCTTCGTGGCCCAGGCAAGCCTCTTTTTTTATTTTGCCATCTTAGTAATGGCTTCTTGACTTGTCTTCTGATTTTATTGTGGCTTTGGGTCTGCCAGACCTCTTCCTGTCAGAGTTTCCTCCAGTTTCCAAGTGCCTTTTGATGGCGTAGGAAACTACTCACGAAAAATGTACATTATTTTTCAGTTTTTGGTAACTTTTTTAAACTTTTTTAACTTCTGGTAGTTTCAGGTTACCTGTGTACCATTTCAGTAAAAATTATATGGGGGTGTTCTAAAACTTTGGACCGGTAGTGTATATCATTTTTTATTATCAATTGAAGGAAATTGATTCATAATCATAAGGTTGAAGGTTTGAATCCATGAGATTTTACCTGAATTGCTTCAGGAAATCTTTATTAATATTTAAAATATGTACATTACATGGCAAGGATATATGATGAGCAAAGAAATTCAATATATTAATAATCATATATTTCATATAAAGTATATAATCATATAAGATTTGTTGATTTCAGGTGTTTCCAATTTCAGTTGTTGCCAATTGTTTGGGTGGATCAGCATCTTTTTTAATTTCAAACATACAGCTTATGCATGTTTCTATATAGAATGTGGTGTCATCTGAGTAAAAAATGTCATAAGATATAGGGCAGGCCTTAAATCATTGGATTTACAGTAGATCTGTATAAAATATTTATTTTTGCATTGTTGTAAAATGGACTGCTACAGTACAGTGCACAGTGTCTGAAAGTTTATGGAATGTATTCAATTTTTTTCTTGGGTCATTGCAAAATAACGTTTATAAAATGGCCTATGCAATTGAAATAACCCAGTAATATTTCTCATGAAACCAATAATTGTTCAAAATGTAGTGTGCCTGAGTTTTATAAGAAGGTTTAGAAAACACAATTTATAGTTGTGGTAATGTTAATATTTGTAAATGTAAATCACACCAAAGAGAAAATAAAAGGCAAACCCCTACGACGGGATACGCAAGTGGAGCGAAGCCACACGTTGATGGCAAGAGGAGAGAGGCCTGGCACAGTTGTTGTGGGGGCGCTCGTCCACTGGCGAACTTTACTACTAAATACGGCACAGCTGATACAGTACGGAACAGTTCAGGAAATAACAAGTCGTTATTGCAGTCAACTATAAAGCAGAAAACCATGAGGTAAGGCCCCATCTCTTGCTTGTCCTGGTCTGCCCACAGGTAGGGGTACGAATGTAATAGAAACCGCCCTGACACAGTGGTGCACGACTCATCCCAGCCCAGCAAGGATGTCCTCCTCGAGCCGTCAGCTGGTTTGAATCCCACATGTTATGATTTGCTATATCTAAATGGAATTCTCTTCAAAGCGGCCCATGATTGATTGACCCTGGGATGGCTGTTTTGTTTTTGCTCTGACAATAATGTCCACTGGCATGCGCTCCACTTCGCCTGCGCTGGGACGCCCTGCAGTCGTCTTTATGAGTCATCCAACCACAATACTAAATACATGTCAGCAAGGGAAATATTATCCAAAAAGAAAAAAATGCCTTTGATGTTCTTCACTGCGCTGAGATCTGTGCGAGTTTTGGAAGCAGGCGGCGGGGCTTGTAAGAAACGGTATACATTTACACTCTTTCACCCCTCTCTGAAAGAGTGAGAGACCACCCATCGTTCAGAAAACAGCCCTCTTTCAGCGGCCAACTGAGTCATTTAGTCCGAGTACATTTATTTGTGTGCTGCAGTGTTTATGTTAAGTGAAGCCAAACTGAGAGACGAAATGTTACAAGGGTATAAAATACATGGTATAGTCTTGTTTTTTCTCAGGTTATGAGATGTGTGTGATTTATAGGCCCGTCCTTGTTTTATTTTTATGTCGTGGTGGAAAGAATTAATAAAATTCACAGGCTTCAGCAGGACTGCTGAGACCAAAGCAGAGAGTTTTTTGTCAAATATTTGTAGAATTTTCTTTTTTTATTATTCTTCTTATTATTGCTGATATATTTTAAAATATATGGGGAAAAAACATTCTGCTAACCCAGCAAAAGTCTGGGAATCTCAGCATGGCAACACATGTAAGAACCCAGAAGATAAATTAAATTTTTGCAGCTGCAAGTAAAACATTTCGATTCTGCAGTTTATATTGATCTCTGTTTTATCACTGCCAGGGGTCGCTTTGCGGTGACAGAATATCTTCACTAGTACATATCTCACTGCCACGAGAATATGGCAAAGCTGCCTATTCTGTGACTGCTTCATTAAAAAGGATTGCATCAGTGTTGACACTTTTTCTTAGTAAAAAACTTCAGCTCATTGCCTGCAGCGAGTTTTTCAAGTAATGGAGAGAAAAATATGCTTTGATTCTTGAGCATAATGATTACATATTACTTCTATCCAACAAAGTACAAAGCCTTCTTGCAGATATTTGTGTTATTTGCAGTTATTTGTGTTCCTGACATAAGACTTTTGTTTACAAAGGAGTGATATATATATATATAGTTATTTATGGATTTCATTCACTGCTTGCTGCTCTAAAGACATAATACATAATTTTATAAATGCTAACTTTAAACTAAGAGTGCTATTGTGTCTCCTGTGTCCAGGTCGTGTATATTCTACAGAGCATGCATGGACATTCCTCGGGGAACAGAGCTCCTTGTCTGGTACAATGACAGCTACACCTCCTTCTTCGGCATCCCCCTACAGTGCATCGCACAGGATGAGAACTGTAAGCAATCCCCACTTTTCCCAAACATCTCCACCCCTCAGTG
This sequence comes from Aldrovandia affinis, assembly GCA_029706075.1. Lineage (NCBI taxonomy): Eukaryota > Metazoa > Chordata > Actinopteri > Notacanthiformes > Halosauridae > Aldrovandia > Aldrovandia affinis. The sequence goes on from JAINUG010000069.1 coordinate 4,677,952, forward strand.
TTGCTTATGCACCTCCTTCCTCCCCTCAACACACTGTGCCTAAAGGCCTCGGTATACTTCAAATTCAATTGAATTTGGTGTGTTCGCACAGGCAAGATGTCGGGTTTGTGACCACTGCATTTGGCTTTGATAACCGCAGTGTGTGCAGGCTGGCTATGCAAACTTGTTGAATGTTTCGCACAGCCTTGTTCACCGCCTACCAATACACCGTCGCCTGCAATTTGTCAACAATGTCACGTGATTGGTTGCGTTTTTTATGTATGTCATTTGGGCCGTGTGTTTCCAGTTTACATCTTGTTATCATCGTGTCCAGCTGTTCCTCTACTTACATTGTTAGCTCCAGCTAGCTATATTTCTGTTGACAAGTGGGGGTTTTCTGCAAATCCAGTTGGCAACTTTGCTGTTTGGGAAATGCACCGCTTTTGTAGCTAGCTAACATTAGCTTGCTACCAAAATTCTCATTAGTTATTTGACTTAACCTATTTTGCTTCAGTTCACCACAAATTGTGTGACATAGGCTAGCTGCTAATCAAGTGAACCAGCTTGCTAATTAGCTACAGTATATTAATACAGATAGTCAGATACCATTTATTCAAAGTTATCATCAAAAGAAAATTAACCCTGCTTAGTAATGACAATTGCTGATGCATAGTTGTGTAAATGTAACATAGGTAAGGCTAACCCATGGTCTACTACATAAAAAAATAACATTCACATAGTCACTTGATGCTATTTACAACGGACAATGAGAAATGGCATTTTGTAGTTTCTGGAGCACACTTTCTCATGTCTGTTACAGGATCCTATCATAAGGTATGCAGGTATAGGGTTCAGCCATTGCCAATGTTTGCTTTGTTTTGGAATTCACCGTTGGTATTTATATTTCCGGTTCCGTAGTCTAGCAACTAGCAAGCTCCCCCATCTGGCGTGAAGCGTCATTAAACGAACAGCCCTCAAGTTGCAGCGAGTATACTGACATTTGCTCTCAATGCCATATTCGACAGCAGTTCGATAGCCTGTACGAACACGCCAAATTAAATTTTGTTTTAAGTACTGTATACCGAGACCTTACCACCTACTCTCCCCTCTGACCTCACTGTTCATCATGCACCTCCTCTCTCTCTTTACCAACGTGCTCATCAAGCACATCCTGCTCCTGTCCTCCCCTTACTTTACAGTCCCTCAAACACCTCCTCTCTCACCAAAACTCACTGTTCCTCACATTCCTTCACTGTTCTCAAACTCTACGTTATTATTATTTGCCTTGTTCAATTGAAACACTTGCACCTGTTTTTATGTCATTTTAAATTTAAATAAATATTTAAAACACATATGCACCTGCCCACATATCCCTGTATATGTTACATAGTGCACATGTGTATAATGACCAAAAATCTAAATTTGAGGCATACATTTATAATAATAAATATCTTCTTTATAATAATATAATTATTTTGAGATGTCATTGGCGTTAAGACATAGTATTACATCTAGTAAAATGTACAATGGGTTAGCCTGTGGTCCCGCTCTCTGTGAGGTTTACAGAGATCTTCTTACAGGGAAGACTTTTATAGGCAGGTAGCTCTTTGAAAAACAGATGACAGCTGTTGCTGTGAGTGTTTATTGCTTGTCTGAGAGCGAATAATTCGTTTAAGGAGTGTCTCCCCATGTTACATTAGCCACACTAATAATTTACGTGTTCTTTCTTACTGAAAAGGATGGTATGTTTCAATGCACAATTTGCGATCAAAGGATATTTGTTCTCAAATAGACATTAATTCACATGCAGTTTTTTTGGAAAGGACACTTTCAAGCGTGTTGCATGTTGCTGTATTAAAGCAGTGTGTCACACGCCATGTGACAATCCCTGGATGGGAACAGAGCAGCCAGGAGACGGAGTGGAGTTTGTCGGTCTACGGACCGGAATTATTATTATTAATTATTATTATTTTATTTTTTCTCTCCCCCAGACATGCGAGTTCCCTTTCAATCACACCGAGGGCGAGAGGCGGACCCTCTTTCAGGGCACCCTCTCGCTCTCTTTAACGATCACACCGAGGGAGAGAGGCGGACACTCTTAGTGCGCCTCTCTCCCTCTTTCCCACACACACAGGAAGCACTCTACTCACTTGTCACTTTCGACAAACGCGCACAGACTCCGCCTCCCAGCAGCTTGGATTACAGACATGCGCCACCATGCCCGACAGAGTCACACTTGACATTACGTCACACAAACACTACACGATACGATACGCACACGAATGACAAGACCATCCCTCTTGATTCACACAAACTCTCTCAAAACACACACGACAAAGACGAAGACAAAAGACTAACTGATTCCCCACTCGCCCCACCTGCTCTTAAATAGGCTTACTTTCTGCCTGGCTCAGGTGGGACTCGTGAGGCAATCCCCCATCTATCAATCACTCAACAATTGACAGACCAAATTCTCTCACATTGTCACACAGACACCCAATCAGCCAATTGACTTCCCTATCAATTAACTGATTGACATCAATTAAATAATAATTAAATCAATTATGGCCTTTGGAGCAACCTTCCGGGCGACAGTTCACTCTCACACCCTGTGAGAGTGCCATACCTGCCCCCGGAAAGTTTCCCTGCTCCAAAGGCCTCCACCACATGTAAGACAAAGGCAACCATGCCACTCCCATGTGGCTGAGACCGACGCCCTCCACACAGTGATTGGAGAGAGAGGCTCCATGAAACCCAGAATAGCTCTTATGTGTGCACTGATTTTGAACCAATTATTGAGTTTTATTATGTTCACTTATTTTATTGGTTCAAACAAGTCAATGATTGTCAGCCCATTGTAGCTCCATCATTAATGGGCCATGAAACCTCACTCTGCCATCACTAGAACTAGAAGTGGTACAGATTAATGAATTGGACATTCTTTTTATTAATGAATCAGGCTGTAGGTTTCATTTCAAGAAAAGATGTACTATTACATCAGTAGATAATGCTCTACACAGTTATCTATATCCTTCGTGTCTTTGGTCTATACATCTGGATTCATTACTGTCATAGCTGTGATTACATTATACATGTATGTACATATATGTACCCAGTACAGATGTCACCCAAACACAGATTGTCAGCTCACCCCGAAACAGACAGAAAACCTTTCAACCAAGGTAGATTTGGGCTAATCCCAACAAGACAGCAGTGTCTACACCAGCTGCCCCAGCTGACAGACGTGTGTTATATGCAGTGCTTTAACTCATTAGTCACTTGATTGGTATGAATAGATACCATCCAACGTACTGTGCAGCATGAACTGTTCAGTGGTGTATTGACTGAGTGAACGTGGGAATTAAGAGACACTATAGCATACTGTACACACAGTATGAATTATTAGATATATTATTAGGTATATCATTTAAAACCAAATATTCACTTATTAGAGTACAGATAGTTGTGCACATGAATATGTAATTAAAATACAATTAATTAATATGTTTGTTATTAACATTGATTTATCATATAACTGTTGCCTTCTATCTGGTCTGCTGGCTGTTTAATCTAACTGCTCAATCATCTGAACAAGTGCTGTCTTAATGGTAGAGCATGTAAGTGGTTATTGATGAAAGATTAACTAACTCAAAGCGTAACGTGGTTAGAATCCAAAAAATTGATTATGCAGCTCCAAGCGATGTAAGCCTTTCTGAAAAGTCTGAATTTTTAGAATGACTTTCAATAATTTCATAATTGTACTTTTTCAGAAACATTTGAAATCTTTTTTTATTTTGGGGCCAAATAGGACTAAATAGTCTTACATCAACATATTCCTTTGTGAATCAATATGTGAACAGCACAGATCTGGTGCAGTGTTGCGCATTGTATAATTGCTGAGATAATAGCCTGGAGAAAGAACAAAGGAATCAGATTGAATGTTTATGAAGTCGGTAACAGGGATGGTGTTATCCACTTTGATGAAGCCCACAAGGTCCCCTGACTGTGTCTGTAATGTAAGGAGTAACTTCCTCTGGAACAGTAAAATATGGAAATGGCAGAAACAGTGTGTTGTACGGTAATGCAATCCTGAGCACTTTCTGTGTGCTTTCTGTGTAGTCCTGAAAAATGCCCATTAAGCTGTAGAGTTACAGTGAGAGGGACCGGTTATGATAAAGCTAGCAGGTGATGTTTTTTCAGAGGCCTGGGAGGTGTTTAAATGCTCTGTTTTAAATAGTTTTGTGCCTGTCAATTTTCATCTCTAAATTACAGAAATATATTGAAACGTTAAGATTTGATGTTTTGCTCTATGTTTCTACATGACAGAGTAGGTAAGTGTCAAAAATGAATGCCATCCTTTATTCTTCTGTGATAGTCAGGGTCTCTTTTTATTGTGAATCCCTATGAATGGCTAGTGAGACTACTGAGTTAAACCAGACTGACAGTATTTTTTTACATGGCTGCTACAAAGTATGCTGCTCACGGTATTAAGTAATACCCACATTTGTAACTTGTCTGTTTTTAGTTGACTTTAGTTTTAGATCTTTCATTTCTAGCAACCTTATATCCGCATGTTTATTTTGCCCAGTAGCAATTGTAAGCCTGACCCACTGCCACAGTATCCTCAATCAATTGAAGAGGCTTGCGCACTGCCATGCGTGTCCTCCAAAATGAACGCAGCCAGTGGCCACTTCTTTTCACCCTGGAGAACAGCCATCATGTCCGGCCCAAGCAGACTGCAGGCTCCCCATCGAACATGGAGTTGCTGTTGGTGAAAAGGCAGGGAATAGCCTGCCAAATTAAAACCACCCTCCCCGGGCAATGCTATTGGCAATTATGTATCGCCCAATGGGACTCCTGGCCACATTTGGCTCTGGAACGGTCTAACATAGCACATTTATGTTCTGCATTTTTGCTTGCTAGTTTCTCTCAAATTGGAGTTCATGCCTTACACTTAGGGAAAATGTATGTGTGTGTGTATGTGTGTGTGTGTGTGTGTGTGTGTGTGTGTGTGTGTGTGTGTGTGTGTGTGTGTGTGTGTGTGTGTGTGTGTGTGTGAGAAAGAGAGAGAGAGATAGAGAGAATGTGTGCTATAAATTGTTAATTAATTAATATTGAAACAATATACATAGTCCTGTGATGAGTATTGTTATGTTATTGTTGTGGATATATACACTTTTATAGCTTTATTGTTCAGTTTCAATGGAACAGTACCATTACAATACGTATTTTACAGAGGGTCCTTTGTACTGTTACTGTTATAATATCTACAGTATGCACCACTGAATAATGTTCTACTTGAATTTTAGCATGTATGAAGCCTATAGGACATCTGAATTATTATGTTAGGATGATGTCATCACTGACAAAATCTCCATTCTGTTTGTCCCTGGTTTCTTATATTGTATGATGCCAGGCTGTGCAGAATAGAAGCTACAGCATAAGGAGTAATTTAGAGAGTAACTCAGTTTTCATAATGAGCATCCCTGCATGCTAGCTTTGAAAGAGTTTTGTTCATTTGTAAAGCCACTTAATGTGATTGTCCTTGGTGAGCACCTCCTCTTCCATTGTTTTTGCAGTCACAGGGGCACTTTATAGTTAAAGTCAGCATATTCCCATAGTTACATTTTTACCATCATAACTTAGTTTATGGATATGTTTACAACTTGGAGACAGGATGAAGATAACCTCAGCAGCGCTTTAATATAGACACCGAAATAAGCTTTTCTGTTTTCAATCAAGTCATGAGATTTCTCAGCCAGATCATCACTACGGGATTCTATGAAACACACCAGACATCCCCTCATTTGAAACAGACACAGATAGTTGTTTTTATGCTAAAATAATATTATAAAACATTCCATTGCCATTGAATACATCTTTCTTTACCCATAGAACAAATGCAACAACAAAGTATTTATTGTGACAACAAGCAGTACACAATGCTTCTCAAAGGCCTCTTAGAAAACTCAGTGGGCTTGGTTTTGATTACAGTGCGAATTATGATTATTTTTGTATGAGAGAGCAGGCACTGTTCTTTTGCAAGATATTTCTCATTTCGTATTACTTTCTTCCCATGACTGGTCACAACCTTGAGAATTTTTGAGCAAGAAATTTACTGTACTGTAGTATCTGGAACACATATTTTTCCCTACCAGAAATGGAACCCTAACTCTCTTCCTGGATCAATTCATTTGGAACCAGAATGGTTTTCCTTGTAGGGATCAAACTTGCATGGCCATATATGTATACATAGCCGCTATTTGTGCATATTTACCCATTTACACTTGAAAGAAGGATTGCATGGTTCTCAAAGACAATTGATCCCAATATGTTTTAGTTTTTAAAATTTTTATTTAATTTGTTTCAGATTTTTTCCAGTTTTTCTCCCAATTTGGTATTAAATTACACCCTCAATTTATTTCGATTTACCCTCCCCACACGAGTCCGCTGTTTGTGTCTAGGAGACAAGCTAATTTTCAGAGGGCAGTGAACTCCACTTCCTTCAAGACGGAATTCACCCACCCATGTTCTGGAGACTCCCTTACGTGCTTCACGGCGGACCCGAGCCGTCTCACCCTCCCCCTTCCCCTGGGGCGAACAGCCAAACCATGGCTGAACCATGCCCCCTGACAGGCAGCGCACACCGCATTGGATCAGACCAGTTAGACCACTACGCTATCCGCCGCCCCTAGATGTTTTTTTAACATTACTCCAGAATGTACTGTAGCAGTGTTAAGATACATTAGGATTCACTCAACATTTGAAACTTTCATTGAAAATCTCTTCTTCTTTTTTCTTTTTTATTCACAAGCAACAAGACTTAAACATTGATTAAGTCCAGGCCTAGCTGTCATTTAGGGGAGGAGTAATCAATGCGGAGAGCCTGTTCAACTTGTGGTGTTTGGACAGCCAATTTCTCCTTGTAATTACCAGTGTTTATGCGTAATAACTTCAGCAAGACTTCTCGTTGCATTAAAGTAAAGCAAACATTCAGGTTTTTTTAATCTATAAATTTGTAAATAGTTTATAGGGACAGTAGTATTTTACCTTCATGAGACAAGCATCTGCTTTTAAATGAATTCAAAGCATGAATAAGTAAGGGCCTCAATGAGCAATGAATTACTGTTTTCAGTACCAACCAGTGTTTTGCGCCATACTGTTCCGTCTGGTTTCTTTGGAACTCATTGACTAGTGGAGGTCCTGGATCCCTGACAGAGTCTGATGGAGTTGTGTTTATATGGTGAACATTTTATTACTTCTGTCTGGTCAAAGTTATGTTTAGGCCACTGCCTTTTTCTGTAAACTTTCATTTGCAAATTGTACAGTACTATTTCATAAAGAGTACAGTAACTGAAGTAACCCCCGTCCCCCAAATAAATGCAGCAAACAATTAAGAAAATAGTGTGTAGTCCTCCGACATCAGCAAATTCTACTTAAATCAATAATCCCATGCATGGCCTCCTTAGAGGAGAATGCACCACTTACAATTGATTTATGCATCATCATCACATGGCACAGGGCACCACAGATAATTTTGTTTAAAAAATGAAAACAACATGCCTTATTATGGCTTTAGGCTGTAATACATTTCCTTCGTTATGACTTTGGCTCAAACTTTTAAAAACCATGAACATTAAGTAACATCAGAGTTCCACGCTGGCTCACACCAGAACTCTGTCCTCTCTGTATCTATGGTTCTGTGAAGCTCCAGCAAGCAAGCATTCTCTGACACTGTATACCACCTAGCCTGCGAAGCTGTCACCAAAACACATCAGCCTGCTTGAGTTCATTTTCATTTCCACCTGATATAAGAATAATCCTTTTCAGGGTAACACATTCTGTACAAATGATCAATCTGGATTTTGCCTTTATTATATTACTGTAACTACTGCTTGACTATCTTAAGTGAAAGGAAGTGATTTTGTTGAGTACATTGTATTTTTCTGATAAGGATCACATTTAACTTGTCTGGTAACATAAACAGAAATGTGGCTAATACGGTAGGTTAGTACACGTGCAGTTGCCCTAATTTTGTACAGGAACAGCTGATAAAGTTTTAATGAAATAGCCAAATTTGAAAGAATATTGGAAAAGCACTTTTAGCAACATGTGTGTGAAATGATTGACTCAGTGGTTAAATCGGATAGTGGTAACTTAGTATTTTCTCTTGAAATTCCAGGAAAGGTGATGATACAAGACCTCTCTCAGCATGGAACTGGTGTGGGTCAGAGAAGTGCCAGATGTAAAACCAGTTATTTGATGGGACAGTTTGGCAGGGGAAGCAGTCTTATATTTCCAACACAAAGACAAGATTTCCAGAGGTTTCACAGTATTCCCCTATTCTTGGATGGTATTCATATATGAACAAGTTGTCAACCTCATCTGTCTTTAGAATATGACAGACAATAAAACTATACATAATATAAAATGATAATTTTCATACCCCTATTGAGGATATTTGCCTTTCTGTGCACAGTAAGGCTTTTCGCTGCTAAATTGGTCATTGTGCAACACACATATACTTGTTTGTGCTGGTTTAGACTGGTTAATGTCTTACATAATAAATGTTTCCTTGCGATATAGGAAAAAGAAGGTAGGATAAGTATGTATAGGTAAATAGGAAGTTTATTTATTTATTTATTTTCACAACAATATTTTGTGAAATGTTATTGTATGAATAATTTTATATTTATCTAACTATTTAATTAATAAATAAGTAAATAACAAATATTTATTCAATACTGTATTTGTATTAAATATAAATACAATCATATTGAGTCATATTAAAAGGAACAGGAGGCTGTTAGAAAAACATTTATTGTTAATGCTTTGTTGGCCTTAAAATATAGGCTACATAAATATAAGGAAGTATGCAAATTTCTATCAAATCTAGATATACTATGATTCCCAGGCATCCCATTGAGTCTGTCTTGGGTTTGGTAAACATTTGTAGATACAGCCTATCTCTCTCATTTTATTTTACCACAAGCAGAATGAAATGGCATATTGCCAAAGATTCTTATTTTCATGCCATCCCCCTCTTGCGTGCATATTTCTGTTGATCTAAAGCATTAAAAAATTAAACAATGATGTAATGTTACCACAGAATTTATTTAATTTATCAAGCTCTGAAGGAATCATGATGGACAAACGAATGTGCGTCTAAGACAGAGGTTTCAGGTAAGGTTAGCTGGCGAGTAGCCACTCTTGATGTTTGGCCAAAATGTAGCCATAAATTTAATTTGTCTGATTTGTTTTGTACAAATCCCATAAATATCTTGTGATTTGCAAAACCTGTAATTCAGTTATGATATTATATTAACTAGCGAAAAATTGGACTGCTTATTATCAATAAAATGTTTTGTTTTGTATTTACTTTCATTGCAGCAATCATACTGTAGTTAGGGAAATTCAGTAGCTGGAGTAACTAAATACTTAAGAATTAGACTAAACCAGGCTAAACCACTAAAAGACCAGAAAGGACAAGGGATGCTCACTTCTTAAGGTTTTCTGTTTTTTCCGCTGACAAATTATATGCGGTAATGGTTAGCTACATGACAGCTGGACATATCTTGTGCTTGGCTCACAGACCTCAATCAGTCAACTCACACTTGGCAGCTATGGCAGTGAATGGAAAGTAACACAAATCCTGATTGTTTAAAATGACAGTTATAAACAAGAAATTAGAAGGATATTTTTATGTTTTTTCCCCTTAAATTCTGAGCATATTTTAATGGATATTGTGGTGCTGCAGTGCTTATTCTCTTTCATTGTTGAGAGATTCCCTGATTTCTGCCATACGACCCTATACTTTATGTGTACTGTGCAATGTTGTGTCAATAGGTCTGTGCAAATGCCAGTATTTCAGCTTTCAGACATGGCTGCTGTTCGTGTATCATGCAATCACAATAACATAATAGAGCAACATTAAATTGAATTGGTATGGAATGTGACTTTTTTAAACAAGCATAGCAAATGCTGCAGTTGGCAAATGTGTGATTTTGAGTCTGTATATATGTGGGTGCATGCAAAAATATTTGTTGCAGTAGATGAGCGATCTGGGTCAATACTTATACTAATATTTTTTCAATAAAATATATTAAGTTGTGTTCGATTTTCTGTAATGGGAGTAATGGAAACACACCATACTTTTTCATAATGATATATGATACTATATAATGTATGTTACAATATATATTGTACAGGGAAACTATAGTATAAGTTGTTGTAGCCAAAGATGTAATAATACATGAATAAATAAATAGCCAGAGAAAGGTAAATGTGTTACAGTTGTGGTTAGTGTTTAGAGAGCCTAATGCACAGCAAAACATCCAGTGTTAAATCAACTCAACCTTTTACTCTGACAGAGTACATTTTACTCTGAAACTTTATGCCTTTTAGTTGAATTAACACTGAACATTGTACTGTGTACTGAGAAACACTAATACTGTAAGATGGACTATATAGTGTACTTATATCTGGTTTATGATTTGTGCTTACAGGAGACACATTACACACATACAAATGGTAGTTATGCAATATATAAAAAACGCATAGAAGGGTCATTCAGAAGAAGAAAATAATAAAAGGATTCTCCTTTGGCTGATGCAGTAATAAGCATTTTTGTGATATTGTGTCTCTTTTGTAATTAATGCTGGTGCTGTCCTCGAAGACAACCAATGCATATTCTTGCTCTTTCTACGTGCAGCATCTGTGCCATAGCCCAATTCACTGTAATGAATCAGAGTCCAAATCTGCCGTATGTGTATGGTTTGTAATAACCAGTTTGATCACCATATGACTTCCTAGAAAGGAAGGTTCATTCCCAATCCAGATTACTAAAGTGTACATTATTTTTTTCACAATGGATAATATACAATATACAATTACAACCAGTGCTTAATTTGTACTGGATCTAGCACAGCCCCGGCAAATGCCAAGAATCCAAAGAGTCCGGCAAATGTCGACACAGAATCAACGGCTCATAAAAGTTTTAACAAGTATTTTAACAGACTTAACAGCCAAGAAACAATTAGTGCTTTCAGAGTGTTCACAGAGACATCGGGAGAACAAGTTACACAGCCCTTGAAGGATCTCTTAACCGCTGTTAACACCGTAGCAATTTACAGCACAAAGTGCGAGAGAGGTTTCTCACAAATGAATCTAATCTGCACGTCAACAAGAGCGTCTTTAAAAACAGCAACCATATCATCAGTCCTGTTTTTAACCCTTGTTGCTCCACCACTGGAAAGTTTCAACCCAACCCCATATGTCCGGACGTGGCTTGCCAAAGGGCACCAAGGAGCAGACGATGCGAGAAGTAAAGGGAGGCAGAAGGATAGTGGAGAGAGAGAGAGGCGAGGAGCATGGCTGTAGAAGCACCTGGACCATTAGACCAGAGGGAGGGATAGAAATGCAGCGACACAGAGCTGGTTGGGGTGTGGGGGTGTGGTTGGGGAGGCCCGGCATCTCTTATTTTACAAATTAAGCACTGATTACAACTGAATTGCAAAATGTGTACTGTAGTATGCCAAATGTTCAAATGCCTCCTTTTTAATTTTACAGATCCTTTTTTGTATGGGAATTTACATGCACTTTTTCAGGAGTAAAGTTTAATTGGATTCTTTTATCCTGATACTTAACAGTGTTCTAAGATCTAACATCAAAATTATGTATAGAGAGATGGAATTTACATTTTATTACATTAGATAAATTAACTTTATTAAATAAGAATACCCTTCCCAATATCCCACATGTATTGCATTACAGTTTTGTAAATCTGTGTTTTTGCACACAGCATGTTGCAATACAAAGAATGTGGGATGTGGTTTGTCCACAGATGAATTATTATTTCTTTGATTTCTTAATATAGTCAAAGTTCAATATGAAACAACACTGGAGAATCTTCATGTGTTTCTTATAAGAGCATTGAAATAAAATGTTCCTCACTTTGCAGCTGGTTATGCTTAAAACACATCAAGCATAATTCTAAGTGATCCAGTAGCCAGCAAAGGATAATGCTCTACTGCAGTACCATGGTTTTGTCTAGTCTGACACTACCTTCATGGCAAGCAATTGCAAGTCACAGTTACAGCTAGCCATACAATGCTCTGATTGATTTGCGTGGTGCAGGGACTATATGTTTTCTGAGAAGGATTTAAAAACCAAGGAGATCAGGTTGTATCATGAACAACAAAAGAACAACAGTCATAGAACTTGCTCACCCAAGCTCAAAGCTCTGAATTAGCAAACACTAATCATTTAAACTGTTGACCATTTTCTGTTCCGCAGACTAATTGCAAACAGATTTTTTGCTTATGGTGTGTGTAGCAAAATTAATTGAAAATACGCAAGAAGTTTAATGCAAATGTCGATAACAGCCACGGGCAACTTATAAATGACATAATTATCAGTCTCCACATAATATCAGTATGAGATCAATTTAGCATGTTTGCATGCCGCTGGAGACAAACGATATAAGAATTGGATAGTTCTGTTTGTCAGCATACTGTATATGTACAAGGGTTAAGACAAAAAGCATGAAATAAAAAAGCTAAATCTGCACTTTATTAAGTAATGTAATGTACTGTATAATGAATGCAACAGTTTTTTAGTGAATGCCAAGAGAGCAGCAGGAATAATTTTGAAATGATTTACTATGCATCCATTTTTTCACATTCAAATTATAGCATTGGCCTCCAAATAAAGCATGGGTTCTTCAAAGTCAAACAAACCTCAAAATGTATTTAGCCTACTATCTCTAATAAATTCAGTTCTAAAACCCGCTATTATCTGTTATATCTCTTTTTTATTAATTTGACATAAATAATAGAATGTCCCTTATCATGGGGGTTGCCAACGTAGCAGGTTCAGCTAAGATTGTGTTTGCCTGGCAAAAGGCTGAATGATGTGTTCAATTTAGGTTGTTTGCTGGTAAAATGAACGTAGCTTACCTAATTCGGTTAACACAGAAAATGTATCTCCCTTTGTGGGGCCTAGCTGGGTACATTAGCTTGCTTGAATATTCACTAGATCTGATAAACACATTTTTTGTATTCTCTGGCTACACTGTGCATCCGATATGACAAACGTAGTTCTGTGTGGCTCAGTAGGTAGAGCATGGTATTGGCAACGGTTGTGGGTTCAACTCCCACTGGGACCACATATAGGCTACAAAATGTATGCACTCACTACTGTAAGTCGCTTTGGATAAAAGCGTCTGCTAAATGGCATATATCATATCACAAACATACACACTCCAAGAAAGTCTTAGCATAAGGTGTAGAGTCAAAGAGGCATACTATAATTTCAAGAATAAGATGTGCATGGTTAAATAAACCATTATACTTTATTTTGGAGCATTAAATAAGTGCAAATGGTGTAAGTGTAAATAAGGTCTTGCATTCTGCATCTGAACATTACCTAGTTAATGTAGCTCACAATTAATTCAACTTCTTGATCTGTGGATATTTCATATGGAGCTGCTGCTTTTACCTGATGCCTACCTTTTGTTAGCTGGCTTGAAATATTAGATTTATTTCAGTGCTTGTATTGTCTTATGCTGATGAATGAGGGCCGTGTTTCATATAAGTGTAGGTCAGCTGTACCTGAGGCAAGGTGGAGGTGCTTTCACAGCAAGCTGACCCAGGTCAACAGTGTGGTTGGCCAACCTCAGATACTGTAGGTTGCAGCTTGGCCCACACAAGTCAAGTGGAAGTATGTTTATTCTGTGTAAAAGAAGCACAATCTTGTTTATATACTGTGTCATTCAACTAGAAAATGTTTTTTTCTTCTTCCTGAGTACATTGTACAACTGTAAAAGAGAGTACAATGTGTGTGATATCTGAGGCGTGGATTCAGTCAACACTTGTCCTTAACGTTGACATGCAAACAAATGCAGTTTTGAAAAAAATAAGCGCTTGCATTTATCATTTTAGCACTTAATAAGTCAAAGTTAAGGATGAATGTTGATTGTATCCAGGCCTATTTCCCAAGCAAAGAAAACTTTGTAGATGTAATCTGAACTTAAGAAAGGCATAAAAGTGTGTATGTTTTTTTTCTTTCTAATAACAGTGAACGTCCCAACAACAGTCATGGAAGCCATGTCCAGGCAAGAGACCCTGCAGCCCTTCAGTAAGACGGGCAAACCCCCGTCAGCGGTCCTCCTCCGTTCCATGGTCTTTCCCCACTCCCCCTGCACCCGGAGCTTTTCCCTGATGGACAAGCCCGGCCACACGGAGTCCGGCTTCAGCCAGATGAACGCCAAGAACCAGCGCGTGCTGGCCAGCCCCACCTCCACCAGCCAACTGAGCACAGAGTTCAGTGACTGGCACCTGTGGAAGTGCGGCCAGTGCTTCAAAACCTTCACCCAGCGCATTCTGCTGCAGATGCACGTGTGCACACAGAACCCAGACAGGTAACGGACATCTCGTTCTTGAAGCGGTTTAATGCTGTAAGCCCATTTTCAGAGTAATAGCTCTTTTTTTTGCCAGAAAACGTCATACATTAGGTACATTACGAGAAGTTGACAACAAGCTAACTTGTCTTAATTTTCAGTGTTATTATTTTTAATGTTATTAATAGTAGTTGTGGCAGTAGTAGTGGTAGTAATATTAAAGTTGTTGTTACTACTATGTTATTAGTAGTAGTAATTATGTTGATTGATTCAGAAAAAACCCTGAATCAATTTCCGGGTGATTCAGAAAAAATATCCTTAAACAGGCCCACTTAAAATACACTCTCAGAAAAAAAGGTACCATGTCCTACATATTAAAGTATAAATGCTTTTCACTGTGGCAATACACCTGTAGGGTACAGAATTGTAACTTTAGTCAGAAGAACCTAATTGTACCCTTACAGGAAAAAGAATGTTGCTTGCAGTACATTCCAACATGGCTATCAATGTGAATAAGGATTCATTACCCTACCTCTGTAACTGTTAGGGGTGTAACAGTACACGTATTCGTACCGAACCGTTCAGTACAGAACTTTAGGTTCGGGACGCGGTGTGAACCAAACTAATGCAATCTTGCATTAACCACTAACGCACGTGCGGAACTTAATTCGAAACTTAATTCCCCCCACCCCAAGATATAACTTGCACAAAGGGCCGGATGTTGTTCATTCAGCCCACGTACATCTATGGCATAGATATAAAAGAGTTTGGCACACCACTGAACCAGAGAGATTAACTTTGCACAGCCCAGCTTCGTAGTCAGTATGGTGAACGCAAATGAGCAAAGCAATAACAAACGCCGTAGGTGTTTTTATAGCAGCGGATCTGCGACCATACTCCGCTGTCGAGAACACGGGTTTTAAACATATGTTGAAAGTGATTGAGCCCCACTACGAAGTTCCCTCTCATCCGTATTTCAGTACTTTGTTCAGTAAATTATGGCCAATTAGCCACTGTTTACAAAGTTTATAATAAATGAAAAGCAATTTTATGTTTTGCACTTATTTTTCCCCCGCTGTACTGAAAATGCACCGAACCATGACTTCAAAACCGAGGTACACACCATGATTTTTGTGTACACCCCTAGTACCTTTCCTCAATTTGCACCCTTTTCACTTGGATAAGGTACAAAACCGTATCATGAAGGATATTAAGTGTACCTTTGAATGTACAATGAACATGTGTACCCTGAGGAACAAAAGTGTACTGTAAATGTACCTTTATTTTTGAGAGTGTATATTACATTCATGTTTGAATACAGATTTGGACAAATTAGCATTCATATCAGAAACAGTTAATGGTGGGGAATTTCTATTCAAACCATTCAATGACAGTTAAAAACACCTCCAATTTATTTATTTTTCTCCAACCCCATCATTAGGTAAGAGGTTTTGTGGAGCGTATGTATTTAGATCTATGTTCAGGTATTTGGAAGCAGATATGAATGGAAAGATTAAAGCATCAATTTTAGAAGAGTGATGTGAAATGGCATAAAATTACATTTTTCCCTATGCATAGCATGCATTCAGGGCATTTTAGGTCACTGTCTTATGAACTGTTGGCCAGATGTGGTCGATACAGTTGTCATTTTTTACACAGAAGATGGTTAGAAGTATAATAGCATCATCAAGTGACAAATAATGACAGCTGTGTTAATTATTTAGGACCACAATACAGCCTAATTACAGGTCCATTAGGAAACAATATAAACAAGTTTGCTCTTTCAGCAATGTCAGACATGCAGAAAAGAGAGCAAAAATCTATAAAATGGAGTTGTCAGCTCAAAATATCTGTGGGTAATTAAACCTTTTTGATAGATATTATTGAACACATGACTT
This sequence comes from Aldrovandia affinis, assembly GCA_029706075.1. Taxonomy (NCBI): domain Eukaryota; kingdom Metazoa; phylum Chordata; class Actinopteri; order Notacanthiformes; family Halosauridae; genus Aldrovandia; species Aldrovandia affinis. Next base: position 4,694,227 of record JAINUG010000069.1, read on the forward strand.
TGTGTATTGGTTTCATTTTCCTAAACCAACACACTGGTAATTAGAAAATACTGATCCATAGATTGCGGTTGTGTATTAACGTTTATTACGGAATAGATTTAATAACTTTATTATGGCCATTTTACTGTACTGTAATTAGATTATTACTGTAAGTATTTTGGTTTAGATTTTTTGTCTTAAGAATCAAAGTGCCACAGTGGTGTATATTGTGTATTGTGTCCAATGAGAGGTGGATGTAACAGCCATCTTAAGGGCTGTTTCAAATCTTTGGGAGAGCATGCTGGATGCAACTTCAGTTGGCACTTTGATCTGTCAAAGTGAGAAACAATGTTATCTCTACACTATCAATAAAATACTATATATATATATATATAGAGAGAGAGAGAGAGAGAGGAGAGAGAGAGAGACGTTGAGTTTTGATATGTATATTATTTGGCACTAAAGTATTACACCATATGACACCAGTGGTGTGAGCTTAGTTTAAATGGTTCTCCTTTCCATAATGTGAAACCTCCTTTTTCAAGCTGCATGCTTAGGAGTATCTGGGATTACATTCCGCATAGTAATGCCTAAAATCCATCCTGGAGGGGCACCTAGGATGCAGAGGTTGTGGAGGAGAAATATGATTTACTTTTATGCACCAGTTAAGACAGCCATTCTATTGTAGTTCCCTAAAAGTTATGAAAACAATTGTCTGTTACTTACACCAGAAATCAAACATAGTCATTTTAATTACGATCTGGATGTAGTTTCAGTTACCCTGACTTGTTTATAGCGCATGTAGTTACCCACAAATACAATCTCACTGTATATAAAGTCCCCCTTTAAACAGCCTGTACTACTATCAGTGTGGTCCTCTGCTGTCACACCAGTTTCAGGGTTCAAATACAGTGTGTAACATCTCTGAACTTAATTAAATACGGCAGGGGGATGTATTGGAAATTTTTGCTTAGCACTATTTTTCTTCAGAGCATTCAAACCTATAAATCAGTTGCAGCTGTCACAAAGAAATACCTACCCTAACTGTGATGCGGAGGAAAACAGATGCCACTTATTCAATAAACTAATATTCATACAGAAGAAAAATGTTGCCTGGATACCTAGGAGTTGAAGTCAATGTGAGTGTTTGTCAATATCCAACTTTATAGCCCTGGGTCGCAGATAAAATTTAGCTGAACAAGGGAATTGAGATCTGGTGATATTTGGAAGCACAGCCTTTTGCACACAGTAAATGACCCAATACATCTATTTAAAAATGCTCTATAGTGTTGTTTATGGCTTTTCAGCTTATGCATATTTATTGATATGTAGTTTATATGTAAGTTCACCCAAAGATAAATTCCAGTTGTATATCACAACTGAAAAAATCCTTGTGCTGACTGGTCACTTGCATAATGTTTTTAATATTTTATTTCCAATATAACTTGATTGCATTTAAATTTGGCATTGACATCAAAATCACATTTTAAAATGACTTGACTGATACATGGTATTTTGCATAATTCTGGTAATGCAGCTCTACAGAAATGCATTAGTAATGGAGGCCCACATGCTCTTCTAGTTGTATTAAATTCAGGATGCAGAGGCCTAAAGAAAACTTGAGAGAACTTGTCTTTGTAATAGGCCTGGGGCTGGACAGACTGCGGTAAAGTGTCACTAGGGCTGGAGGGCCGGATGACTCCCAGGTAACCATCAAAAAGCTGGCTCAGTAAATCTGGAAAAGTATGGGTGGATGAAAAGCAGTGAACAGGATGGGAAAGAACTACAGAAACCCAGACATACGGCTGTTTGTTGCAAACTGAACTGTATGGTTCGCTGGACATGAAATGAATTTTTTTAAGCGGAGACCTACTGATTTCAATTGGATATCCAAATGGAACTGTTTGTGAATGGCACTGCGGAATGGGATTTATTTAAAACAATAGGTTTCGTTCCATTTACTTTCTTTTTTATTCCATGCCCAATGTTTATTGCCCCGAAGGCTCAACCTCCCACTAACGCTAGTATTGATGTTAGTCACATGTGGAACCAACAATGTGTGAGCACTATGTTGCTGTGGAATGAATCAACATACTGTATCAATCAGGTAGGGTGTAGAGAACAGGACCTGGGTCTGAATCTTCATTTCCACGCTCTTTGGCAACAGCAATTGCTTGACTCGCTCCCGCTGATCAAAAGCAGTGTGAGTACAGTACCTTGATCCTTCCTGTCCTCCTCTAGTTTGGGTCATCACATTCCTATGAGCGGATTTGTCCAATTCCAATGGATGAACATTACAAAGGAATCGAATCAACAGCTAGCAAGAGTTTTTGTTTCTTTTTGGTTCTCTTCAAATACGTATACCCAGGAGTGTATATGCCTCAACAAACATAAAAAGCCCCCTCATCGATTACATAGGTTAAAAAGAATTTCTATTTTAGTTGTTAAGATTAGTTTGCAACTTCCTAATAAATAATAGCTGTGTGTTTGACTTGATGAGTACAAGTGTTAAGGGCTTGCTTCTCTGTTTTCTTGGAGTGAACAAGCCAGGAAGCACCATTCTCCGGAGTTCAGATTGGAAAGAGATGACAGTGAATAGCACTGAAGGGACTCAGTAATGAATATTTCAATACTCTTTTTCAATGCTCTAATCAGTGGTGAGCGACCATGATCCTCAAGAGGCATTTTGCAGCTGGCATTATTGCTACCCTTCAGAAAAAAACAGCTGATTAAGACCTGGAATAACGGATGAATTGGACAATGATTTCAATTATGTAATTAAAACAGGAGACAGAAGGGGAAGCCTGATGGATCATGGTCAGTTCTGTATGGATAAGGGCCATGCTACACGTGGAATATTAAAACAATATACTCGTATCCTTTACATTATTGTCTGAGATACAGCAAATACAGATTATAGTCCACACATTTATGCGCCAAATGGCACATGGGAGGGCTTTCAGGTTTTTGCATAGTGTAGTGATACAGTGTTGTAATGATATGGTCACTGAAGGACAAAAAGTCAAAGCACTAGTGGAATCTGAATATAGCCATAATGGTTTACCATAACAAACCCGATAGTGACCAAAAAATAACCTTTACAGGTGTAAGGTACCTGTTACAGGTGTCTGCTGTGTAGGTGTGAAATAGTATTGTATTAGGTGTTCAAGTGAATTGTATAGTCTACAAATGAATATATTAAATTGGTAGCAATAAATCGGCTTTGAACTAAATGGGGTATTAGGCAACCTTATTGGGAATAAGAAACCCTGTGAAGCTTCACCAGGTCAGAATGTACAGCAAGTGTTTCGTTACTTTCAATCGATTATGGCTGAAATTGCATTAGTAACAAAAAGAAAATAACACTGGCTTCAATTAATTACTCGAGATAAGGACTTGTGGTTAGACTAAATCTGAGATACAGCCAATACAGATTACAGCCCACACATTTATGCTCCAAATGGAAAATCAGCTTGTATGGCATTCTGACATGAGTTCATCATGTTTTGGTATTTGTATTTGTGGTTTTGATACCATCTTACAAAATTATATTATTATTAGGCCTCAAGTCAAGCTCTGTCATTAAATGAAGGGCTGATTTAAATTGCAATAAACTGTGTAGCAGATAAGCACTTTGGTCAGAATTTCTGCCTTTCTCTAGAGTGTACTATTTTCTCTCATCCTTCTTTAATTACTGCAATTTGTAAATGAGTGCCAATATTTTACCAATAGCTTTTAATAGTTGAGTCAATACCAAGAAACCAAGACCTTTCAATATGCAGTGTAAATTCTTTCAGTAGAGTAATTTCATAAATCATTGATTATATATTGACATGTTCAGTGTAATGATTTATGACCACAATATTCAAGGGTCATCCTTTTATTACTTAATTTCTCATTTCTCATTGCACTTAAATAACCAAAGGCAGAAGCCAAAACATGCTTGTCCCCTCATGCCCCTAAGATTAATCTACAAATATGAATCAATTATGATATGAGGTTATGTTTGGAAAAAGTTGTGAAAAAGAGTGATTGCATGTTACTAGTTGATGTGGAGCTACAGTAGTCATTGTGTATGTATGTTCTATTATTTTATAACCACTTAGGGGATTGCACAGCTCACCAAAAGTCTAAAGTTAACAGGGGAAAGGCTGTATGTGCTGTCCAATTAAGGAAATATCTTCATAAAATATCTGAAATAGTTTCTGGTGGTCTCATTGTGACATTGATTCTTTAATAGTTCCCACAGCAGCAGCCGATTACCGATATTTGAGTAAATATAGTGAGGTAGATGGTCAAAATAAATCTTGTGGAAACTATTTACTGGTTTAAGATAAATATGCTCCAGGAACCAAGCTCTGCAACCATTTCTCTTAGGATCTCAGTGTGAGTTTTACTATCATATTGTTACTGTCTTTTGTACCATTGACTACATAAAATATGGAACCAGTAGACTTAAAGGTGTAAGGTGTACACCCACGGAGGAGATAATGCACATATAAAGCATTATACACCATTGCAATCATTTCAACTCCTTGTTGCATAGCCGTATTTTCACATTCACAATGCAATTAGTGAATCTTTCATAGCCAAAATGTAGCACCTGTCCATCACTGCGCATAATATTGTTGGTGAAAATAATTCTGTAAATTGTATTTTGCTAGTGAACTGCTGGAGTGCGCCAGCCGCCACTACTTTTAACATTGCAGTCCACCAGCTGAACTCACTTAATGTGCAGGCAGACTGCAGGTTCCCGATCAACAAGAGGAGGCGCTGTTAAGCTTTGAGACAGGGACAGCCCTACCGACTAGAACCCCTCTCTGCCTGGGTGATGCCACAATCAATTATGCACCGCCCATGGGGCTGCAGGCCACAGTCAGATTCTTTTTCCATTTTTAATGATACATCTTCCAAAAGCACATACTTTAATCAAAACAAAAATACACAAAAAATCATTCACTTACTCACTCAGTGAAACAAAAAGGGATTGCTGCATCATTTCTAAACCGTTTGGAAAAAAGTAAACTCAGTAATAAAAAACACATGATACATTAGTCTAAATTTTTTTGTTGAATGAATAAAGTGCTCTGAATTACTGAGAACAAAAAGAAATGATCAGAGAAATAAAATACATTTTGAAAAGTATATACATATGGTACGAGTTAGATTATTCATGTGCATTTAGTCTTATTCATTTGCGGCCTCACATTTTTGTCAACATCACAGCAGATGTCTCATTTGTGATACACCATGGAAAAAAATATGCTTGCATGATGAATTCATGTCTGCTATTGCTCAAGTACAGTACTATGGCAGTCTGTGTAGCATCTATTGCCTGAAGAAGGGTGGCTTGCATATGAGGGTGTCAATCACGAGGCTTACATAATTAAGCATAAAAGTGCTCATACTATTAGGTAAAGGTGAGTATGGTCACATACTCCTGATGTATAGCAAACCACTTCTGTACCACTGCTACATGGTGGCTATTCAAATTTACCAGCATAAGTTCAGCCAAGGTTACAGTGCATAATGTCATTTTATTTCAGAATATTTTGTGGAAATAAATGATGATACAATCCATTCCTGCTTTACCCCTGCAATATTTTAATATCATGTTGCACTACTTTGTAGATTTAATTATGAATTGCCTTTATGCTAGCATATATATGACTGCTATTCATTCAGTTGTTTACTGTATTGTTCTAGGCTGGCTACATTGCTGCCCACTAAAACACTGTGAACAATATAATAGAATTTTCTCAATATTTCATAATAACTTCATTGACCAAAAAACTCCTTTACATTTTGCAATTCCCCTTTGCAGTCAAAGCGTTTTGAAAAACATTATACTGTATTTTAATAGTGTGAAGGTTATTTATATCTGTGGCAAATTGTTGCAAGCAAAATAAATTAGAATGAAGTAAATAGACACATTTAGGGTGGAATTGATTGATCTAAATTAAAATCATTTTTAAAAAAAAGTTTATTATTTCTGATTTTACCACTGTATTTCTCAGAATTTGGTGGCACAATTATGTCCATGTCTGTGTCAACTATCCCTTTCCCTCGTACTACGAGTTCACTGCCACAACTACAGACAGCGACAAAGGCGAACTGAATCGCCTCCTCCAAGAAAGAACCCGCCAAGCTGTCGAGTGTTGCTCCGACACAGAGCCGACTTCACAGGACAAACTCATGCCGGCGATATTTATGCATCTGTGTATGTATGTATGTGTGTGTTTGTGTGTGTGCGCACATTTATATGCATGCATGTGAGGGTGTGTGCATGCTTTTGTTCCTGTGCATGTGTGTGTGAGTATGTGTATTTCTGTGTGATTGTGTGTGTGAGGTGCACATGCTTTTTTGTGCACGTGTGTATGCGTGTGTGTGTCTGTGGGTGTGTGTCTCTGCAGGTGCTCCCTGTCATGAAATGGAGAACTTTATCTGCAGGGCTCTCCCAGGCTCTCAGTAATAAACAATAAACTGGCATTAATCATCAGATGCGGCTGTAATAAACAATATCCGCACATTAATCATGTAAAAGCATCCATAATCAATGCCCCGCTTCATAGAAAAACCTCCTAATAAATTGTGTTCTTAGTCACAAAGGCAGAGGCATACTTTAAAAAAATGATTTGACAAATTAACAGTACTCTCCATGGTATAGCTGTTTTGTGTGTTTGGATGTCGTGCAGGACATGAACACTGGTACAGAAATGTAAAGTTTATTTTACCAGGTGCAAATTGCTCTACTACAATCAAATAATAATTTTACACGTAAGGAATTCTGAGTTTAAAGTAAGAGCATTAAAATTCCTGCAGATTCATAATTAAGCATAACTTCACTGTTCTTTCTCAACCCATTCAACTTCAAATGTAAACAGTGAAGGTGTTGTATGGACTAAACATAGTGAAATAGTGTGAATCGTATGAATGGTGCCGTTCATGAAATGAGAGAAAACTTCAAAATTCTCAACTTGTGGTGGTCAGCCGATATTTCATGCAGGCGATGTAAACGTTTGAAGCCCCAATCATGATTTGTATCAAAATCTGTCATTTTAATTGCATGTATATTATTGGTGTGTCATTCCTTTAAGTGTAGAGCGTGGACTCTCAATCCCCGTATTTCATCCTAGGCACCTCAAGAGAGGTAGGCTTCAAAACCTGGGTTCAAAAACAAAGTTTCTAATGACATTGACATTATCTCAAATATCCAGAATGAGACTGAACCCTGCTGAGCTATACTACCTTGAGATATTGTTTGGTGTACTCTGCATGTTTTGGAGTTTATATTTTATGTTTATACCTATTAGGATACCAATGCATTCCCATTCCTCCTCTTTTCAGATTTTAAGTTAATAGTTCTGCATTAAGAACATAAGAACATAAGAATACATAATGATGAGACTTCACACACGAGAAGCTCTTAATGGCTTAAGAAAATCAAGTGAGGCCTGTGGAAATATAACAATGCTACCATACTTTGACTAAACTATACTGGACCATTTAAAAGCAATGATGATACCTTTACGTGCCTAATTAAAAGCATTGCATTATTTAATGTTCTTTGGTTTACAGTTGTAACAAATAATGTAGAAGCCTTCTGTAGCACAAAGGTGAAGAGAAAGTGTTCATTACCATCTCTATAATCTATAAAAGATAAAGTCCAATAATGTATGATTGCTCTTTCTGCACATAATCAGTGCTTTACATGTCAGCAAAAATAAAAATATAAACAAATAAACAAGTAATTTGCACTTTGTACACACTTCCAGAAATACTCATACACATCTCATATTTTCAGGATGAAAAGCTTGCACTAAAAGCTGTCAGACTATACCTTGTTATTGTATTTAAAGGTCATAATTAATTTAAATGCTGTCATTCACTCTATATACAGCAACATAATACACACATACAGTATCTACTTTCCCCAAAAATGGTGGAAACCTGAATATATTTGTATCTATCAAACATAACAGATGGATTAGGATCAACAATTTAATATGAAGTGCTATACTTTCTTCAATTGCATTGCTGTTTGAGTAGTTTAATTTAATAATGGGAAATTAAATCAATTTAATTTGGCAGTTTGGAAGCCATTTACTCAATGCCTTATGTGCGATGTGGTATAAACTGAACATTGAGAAGAAGAAATTAGTCTGAACTGAAATTAACTGAAATGACTGGAATATAGTTTACCTATAGTTTACATGATAATATACATATGTGCTGTTGTGGTCCAACAAATGCATTCAAAATATGGAGCTTTTGAATGCACTCGTTGAATTCAGATGAAACAGTATTGCGATGCAAAGTTAGATAAAGCTATGCTGAAACCATACTTTAAACATCCCATAACTTCAGGCTGTGTAGATTTGCATGGATGTTCTTCTAAACACATGTTATTCTTGCCTTTTCTGTAATTTTTGTTAAATATTAAAAGGAATTCTATTTTTTTAAAGCAGTTTTACATCATGAGTTTACATTATTTAATTGTAGAAGAATGTGATTGATTTCACTCAATTCAATTTCCAATTGCACTAATCACTCCAGTACACCATTCCTTTGTAGCTTCTGAATATCAATACATCATCTGCTTTCCATAAATTCTTGGGAAGTGTGTGAAGATTAACACGGATCATTAGAGCTTTAAATTCAGACGGAGACAACGGGAACAAGCATAAAACTCTGCCGTGCTCGGCACCACCAGGGTGCACCCATGCGCGCGTGTTGATAGATGGGCAGAGTCATTGGCCGCACTACGTTGTTGATGAGAGTGGTGCTGCTATGGTAACAACCATGCTCCGTCCCCCCCATGGTGTGTTCTGCAGGCCTTACCAGTGCGGCCACTGCTCCCAGTCCTTCTCCCAGCCCTCCGAGCTGCGCAACCACGTGGTCACCCACTCCAGCGACCGCCCCTTCAAATGTGGCTACTGTGGCCGTGCGTTTGCTGGGGCAACCACACTCAACAACCACATCCGCACACACACCGGGGAGAAGCCATTCAAGTAAGTAACAGTGAGTACCACCGCTTCCTAGACCCCACTACAGAAAACTCAGCTAGCATTGCATTGTGTTGTGTCGTCCACTATGCTTAGAAATATCCAATGCCAAAGTGACCAAAGAGCATGTACACAGCCCTCAATGATGTCACCATCTGTTACCAAATCAGAAAAGAGCATTTGTCTATAAGTCCCTCATGAATCATTAGTGCCTACTCTGCTAGGCTAAGTAACAGCCTAGCAGAGTAGAACCACCAGTGAAAACCATCCCAAATTATTAGAATTAATGGCAGGAAATAAGGAGATGAATGAGCAGGAGCGTTGAGACTAGTCTGCCAATCAGAATCTCAACAATTGATTTATTATATTAACACTTGTTAATATGAATGGATGACCTAGCTGTGAATGGATGACCTAGCTGTGTTTTATCATTAACCATTCACGCCCACAACCCCTAACCCCATACACATTTTTGTTTTACTCTTTTGTTGCCAAAACTGAGTTGCACTTAAGGGTGAATTCAAGAGAATGTTAGTTTCATGGAGAATGCTGCTGTTGAAGCACTTGAATGATCTGCAAGATCAGTGCTGGCTTTGTCTTGTGACAAAATAATGAAGTATAACAAATCCCCTCTTTAAAATGTTGGTGCACAGGCCCTGTCAGAGCTAATGATAGGGAATACTGATATGACATTGTGGGATAAAACTATACAAAAGTTGAACATAACAATTTTTTAATTATATTATATTATTTTTTATTTTATTTATTCTTAACAATTCTTGTGTGCCTTTTTCTGGTAAAACCAAATAAAATGGTGTTCTCACCCCATTGAGAGGCACTTTATGTTAAGTCTGTCCATGACTGGCTAAGCCTTTTCTATCTCTCTGCGGTTGTGAGCCTCTGGTACCTCGGTACTGCTGTTCTAGTCAAGAGGCCCTTTAGCAAGACCGCTTAGTCACGCAAATCCATCCCAGCATATTTCCTACTTTCTGATTGATGTTGTGTGAGATAGAGTGTAAATAGATTTCTGTAATTAATTGAATAAGTTTAAGGGTCAGAGTGGATAATAGATTTCTTTTAATTTAATGGCCGTTACTTACGCGTGACCTTGTTGACTCCAATTTTTTTCAACACCAAACGTCTGTCATGTTTTCAATAAAGCTACCATGCAATTCTAATTAAAGCTATCGGAGTGCTTACTGTAACCATATTTGTTGTGCCTACAAAGGGTAAATCCTGTCACATATTACCAAATCCTGCAATCCATCATCTTAAAAACATTACTGCAGCTCTATGAAGTACAAAAGGGGTCAATTTAGCAAACAAAACAATCAACATGAAATTAAATTGTAAAACAAGCAATAATCTGATTCATTCAAAAAATTTCAACCTTGAATAAAGGCTTAATATATTCTCCATTCATGCTTATTATCATGCATTAGATTGTTCTTATTAAGCAGACAGAAGAACACGAGGGCTTGACCCTCTTGTTATTGTTACAGTGATTAACATTATTATTCCATCAAATGTGGGCTTGACAGAAAATCCATGGGGAATTCATTTTAGGGCCTCATGTTTAAAAAGAAAAAAGCCCCGTAATTACTCCTCTTAGCATAAATGTTTATATCTCTCTGGAATTAAAGAATGGTTTGCTTTTGTTTGGAATTGAAATGGCCTTAAATTATTTATATGAGCTAGGGATGGAATGAAATCAATTATTCTTTGACCATTTTATGAGTTTCGCTGTTACTTTAAATCCAGCTAGCAGCTTATTTTCCTCCCATGGAATACTACACAGTTGTCCCTGTGTTCTGTTGCTGAGGCCTGGACAAATAAAATTACAGTCCCCTCTGATATGTTTGGGGAGAAATGATCACTGATACCTGTAACCATACATATCTAGCTACATAAAGGTGCTCATAAAAATACAGGACATGATTCTGTGGAGATACTTGTGCAGAGCTCCAGATAACTACTCTTTCCCAAACATTGAAATTGCTTTATACTACAGATGAGGAATACAAACAAGTAGTAGAGTAGTAGTAGTATTTAGTACTATTTAATATCTCTGTTAAAATCCAATATGGTAGTAAATCCTGCAATATCTTTAAGATTATAGTCAAGACTAATGCAGTTGCTGTTGTGCTCCAATCGGTAGGAGTCACAGTGCCAACAAGTCACAATGTCACACACGGACCTCGTCACCGGCCAAGGCCCATAGTGTAAGGAGGTGGTTTATTTGGGGCAGGCCAATCCAGTAACAAATCAGCGTTCTAATAAGCAATCAGTGATACACAAATGTGTCATCAGCACTTCAGATGCTCCAGAGAGGAAGAGGCGCACAAAGACATTAATGAATACACCGCAGAAATCTTTAGCCGATCAATACGGCTGAGTTATTTTCATTGAGCTGATATGCTTGATAGATTAAAGCTGGCATTTCACGTTTGTCAAGATTGCAGAATAATTTTCCACTGCAAAGCATCACTTAGATAATTTTGGACGATTTCTGCAACTTTGGTCTGCAGGTCTGTTTTACGAAGCCTTTTTGTGTGCCCAAGATCTCTTAACTGTAGTGAACAGTGAAAGAAAAAAACCTACACTTGTATTGTGTGTGAGTGTGCGCGTGTGTTTATATATATAGTATATATGCATACACACATATACGTACACACATACATATATTCAGACAATTTCTATGTATCTGTCATTAGTTATATAAATGTTAAATAACTTAAATTAACATAAAGTAATTATAGACTTGGTTTTCAGTGGTGGTTAGGGTAGGACAATCAAACAGAACCATAAACTTTCTTGTCACTCCATCAAGTTTAAATGGCTGGAATAAACAGAAGGAATATCACTGCTACAATTCAACAGGGAAGAGAGAAATATGGAATTAATTATCAAAATGATCTACACTATATATATATATATATCACTAACCGACCCATGAATGTAATTTCCTAAACCAAAATGTAATCAACAGTAAACACTGTGCAAGTTCATAACCACGGCTGTGTATGCCTACAGCAGCCAGGTGAATCAGTGGCATCCCACAATGCACCCTGTCACCGCTATCTCCCCGGGACAGCGGAGCGCCCGGGACGCCAGAAGATGTTCCCTTTGATAGCCGGCCTACCGAAAATCTCTTTTTGTTCTCCATCTATTGGAAGTGACAATGATGCAGGCCTTATCTGGACAGGCGTCCCCGGGGAGGCCTCCCTCCTGGTGGATTATTGACAGGGCCCTGTGTTGTGAGGCATGGGGGCCTTCTCCCATCATTGCCATCAAGGCTGGAGGAGTAGGCGCCAATTACACCCCTCCAGCCCTGCAAGATTCCAAACCACTTTCAAGTGTCTGTTGCCATTAGGGGCAGCGGGCGATGAGGCAGGGGGCAGTGGGCGACGGGCGGCCAGCGCTGAGCGTTGCGTGTTGTGTTGTGCAGGTGCGAGAGGTGCGACAGGAGCTTCACGCAGGCCACCCAGCTCAGCAGACACCAGCGGATGCCCAACGAGTGCAAGCCCATCAGCGAGAGCAGCGAATCAATCGAGGTGGATTAGCTGATTGACTGGCCGGAATTAAACTGCAAGGAAAATCATGATTAAATGTCACGGACACTTAAGCAAAACCAAAGATTTCCTCTGAGAAACTCTCAATCAGCCACAGAAAACCAAAAGCAGTAATAAAATAAGTAAGATGTTAAGAGATATTGATCCTGGCACAGATAAGAGACTGGGATTTGTGGGGTTCAGAGGGTGGGGGATGGGGGGGGGGGGTGGGAAGGTGAGGTTGTCAGAAAGGGGAGAAAAGATTATTTATTTATGACTGGGGACCCCAGTGCTTTAGGAGGACCTGCAAACTGGGACTACAAAGAAACCAAAAACCCTCTGTCTGTAGCTTTATATCTCAGTTTCTTACTCTTTGTAATATAATACCAAAGGGAAAGGACGATTGGGGTGCTGTGTCAGACACCTCTTTACTGAGAATGCACAATTTTTGTTTAATTGCACCATTTCTACAGCATGATTTTTAAAGGGGACAAATTGCTTCCCCCTTCTGTTTTGTCTCAATGTGATATTTCAGCTGCAAAAAAGAAACGATTATTGATATAAAATGTAAAAACACAAAGATATTTATCTTCCATTGCTCTCTTATCTTGTTTTGTGCACTTTTAATAATCCTAACTAATTTAAGATTTCAGCACAATTCAGTCCTCCAAAAATGACGGAGTGTATTTAAATACAAAATGAAAATCATTTTGTGTAAAAAAAATATAGATACTCAACTCCGTGTAAACAATTGTACCAGTGCCATGTAGTAAAAAGAAAGGAGGAATTACTTCAACGTTCTTGTCTAGAAAGTGAAAATCGTCTGTTATGGCATTATGCTATATATTTCAGATAATCCGTTCATGATTTTCATGTTATTGTGCTTTTTAACAACATTTTTTTAATTTTGAGAAGTTTAGAGTGTACATAATATCAATGTGGCATACTTCAAATACATGAAGTAGACATCACACACAAAAAACATCTTAAGTTTAACCTGAAATAAGAGAATTTACTTATATAAGTAATTTTCTTGCAAACAAAAACTAAATCAGAAGTGATCCTTTAAGTTGAGGATCACAATGGCATCAGTTCTTTATCTGTACCAAATGTTGTTGAATCAGAAATTGTGTCATACTCTGTTCATTTTGAATGGATTTTTTTTTATTGTGGGCCTAATGATTTGAGTTGAAATAAGCAAAGCAATTTGACTCAGATTAATTTTAAGCAGTAACATGTGTATGATAATCATCACCTCCACTGTATATGAAAAATAACTTTGATTCTAAATAGTGTGTTAAACTCAAAGATTAATCAACATTTGACTCTTGTTTGCATGATTTCAACATATTGCCTTTTTTAAATAAAAGTGGGCCAAAACCAAACTGCTATTCCATGGGAAATAAAGTGCTAAATCTGTTTTGAATATTTTGAGAATTTCTAAATATACCATATTGTATGTATTATTTATGTAAATACATTTTTTGTTTATAACAAACACACACCTATATTTATGCATTCAAGAGCATATTTCAGTGTGTATTTTGTGTTTGAATACTGACACAAACTACGGACCCTGCTCAAAACCAACATTAAAATATCTTCAGATACAGCTGTTTTTGAAAGGGGATTCCTCACTGAATTTGTATTGTTCTTCCAGCACGGTGAGTTAGATACTGAAACAGCTGATGAGAAAGGTAAGTACAGAACATAAAAAATTAACTTAATGTCAATGTCATCAGACTGAATGTAACTACACAGTAGTAATGACAAACATTGAAATCCAATAAACCAGTCAAGACTGCATACTATACACAATGACATATATGCCATACAGACACTGCATAACATATATCCATGGCATACATATGGCATGGTATATTATGCAGCCAAATCATACCATGCCTATTATGACATTATGTTCATCATTACCACATTTTAAAAATGAAACGCTCTAACAAACACAGAGACACATGCACTCCTGCGTCATGTGTCATGCTATCTAATAATGATAACATTGGAATTCCTTGCAGTCAGTGCAAAGCTCAGGTAATTAGACACTTTCAGTATGTATTCAAAATTATTCATTCAATAAATAAAATATAAAAAGTTAAAATAGTATAAAAATATATGGCAATTGCTATGAGTGGAAATTTGTCATCTCTGTCTCTTCTTTCATTCAATTACATAGATAGTGTAGTTATTTTGGTATGCATTCTATGCCATCATTTAACTTATTTTAGGCAGCTCAGAGCTCAGAATAAAAGTGTGACCTTTATTATATTAATATGGGCTTATTAAATGAACTTAAAGTCAAAGGCAGTAGTTTGAATCCTCAATAGTGAAAAGGAGATCTTTTAACCAACCCAAGTGAAACTGAAAATGCACTACCTGGAGGTGCAACAGCATAGTCTAGGGTCATGCTTATTCAAGCTATCTTAACAATAATCTTAACTCACTCTCAATAAATCGGAATTACTGTCCATTTGTGATTACTCATTAAGCACTCACATTTTTAATGAGGACCTGGAGTGTGAAATACTAATTTAAAACAAATGTGATTAAGTGAAAGATCTTGTTTGGAGTACACATTAAAATGATCACTAATGCCGCAGAGGGGTAATTTAACCTTACTGTAATGTTGGAACAGCACACATCCAGCTTGACTGTAAAGCGTATCCCCAGTTCTGTTTCTAAGAGATAATGGATCATAAAATCATGTATTGCTGAATCTCTTCATTCCTATTCACAAGACCATAAACAGCACCAGAACAGTGGGCCTGAGAAGATGCACACTGAGGTAATGTCTGCCCTTTGGGTCTTCCTACAGAACGGCATCAAACCTACTCAAATTTCTGGTAGCCATGCTAATTAAAGATCAAATTATTCTATTAATTCCACTAATAAGAATATTCCCAGTGGATGTGGCTTTAATTGGATTTTTGCTTAGTGTGACACTGGAAAGCAATCACTTCCTGAGTATCACAGCTGTGATTATTCATTGGATTGTTCTCGCACATGCTGATCTAATGGAGAAAACAAAGGAATTCAAAAGACATTGGGCTCCATTTGGAAAATTCTTAAGTAAAACACCTCGAAACAAGTAAATATATTCTCTATATATATCATGGGTACTGGGCTACCATGTATGTTTTTAAGCTCATATTTACCCACATTAGATTGAATAACAATAGCACAGAACAATATTTTAGATACAGTGGTGATTAAAAAAAAATCTAAATTCATCAGGATTCAGTTGATTATTAAAATTACCATTAGACACATACAGTACCTCTGGTTTGTTCCATGTATTTCATTTTAAAATAAACTATGGCTTCTTAACAGATTAACAGAAAAATTATGGCAGTTAACAGATACTCTTATTCTAATAAAATGTGAATTTCCTATAGAAATTTTAACTACCTTATTCCCTTATACCCAAAAGGTACTTTAGTACTAGTTACTTTCCTGACTGCCTTTAAACGTATACCAATGAATGCTGAAATTCCTTGGGTTTCAAAAAAAAGTGTTGAAACTATACAAACTTTATTTAAATTCCCATTTCTGCCCCCCAAAACAGAAAGTTACATCTTGTATTTTCATTTCAACGGCTGGGCATGTGATGTACCGTATGAAACAGTGTGTTGGTTCCACACCAAGGCTTTTTCTTGAAAGGCTTTAAAATCCATCTTTCCGGGCGGTGATGTATCAGTGCCTCGGCAGGGTTTGCTTTCAGCCCCTGGCCCCTGCGGTGTCTGTGTGTAAGGTCACGTCCCCTGGCTCCTCTGTTTCTTCTGCCTGGGCAGCTGTCGAGGGGTTATGGATCTGACCCGGGGAACATGAACTCAGTGGAGCCTGCAAGCCAGCTCCCTGATTTATTAGTCCACACGTACGCACCTTTCAAGCGCCATCTTTTTCGGAGCCCTCACTGAAATTATGAAATTAAAATGTGAAAAATAAAGAAAAAAGTAGCCAGTTCAATAAACCTTTCCACGCCTAGCTGGTTGGTGGTCTTGTTTGGGCCGAGTAAAGACCAGTACTGATTGGAAACCTTTTCACCTCAAACGTACGTCTCAAATGTGTTTTTATATTATATTATTTTCATCCATGTTTGTTGGATAAAGGAAATGATCATTTAATTGATTATATTAGCTTTATTTGGCATATCCTTGTTTGATTGGGTTTTATTTTTCAGTGATAATTTGCTTATATTTACATGTTTTTTTCCTAAGTAACATAATAAAAGCAATTTAAAAAACAGAACAGCACAGACTTCAAATGGCACACATTGCCTTTGAATGCTCTGATATTAATTTGAAAGCAGGGCCATTAAATTGAATAGACAAAACATTTTGTTGAATGTTTTTGCATGGGTAAGGCAGTCAAAGTGAAGTGAGAGGTTGGAACTGAAGTGGCTTCTGTTACCGAACAAGCCATCTGCATCCCAGACAAAGTGTGACAGGCAAGTGGTTGGACTGTGTGCGTGAAATAACATTGTTAAGTGTTAATTTTAGGTTCTTACAATGTATTTTTTTATTGATATACTGTAAAAAATAAAAGGGATATGTTATGATTAAAACTCACTATCTTAAGCTGATGAAACAAATATTTTTGTTGTTGGATTGAACTGTCTGAATATTTCCAGATATTATTTTATAGATAGCATATTTAAGGGTGTGTTATTATAAACACAGCCTTGGCTCATGTTGTATTATTGTTATTGTATCTGTTTTGAGTTTGCAGTTATTCGTTGTATCTAATGCACAGTCTACTGTGCTTTTGTAAGTTATTTGTAAGAATTTATTGTTATTGTTGAGTTATGCAGCAACATATTTATGCAACCATCGATTTTCTTCATCAATAGATTATTTTTTTCCTGTTGACAATACACATTCCATGCCTTTCTGATGATGATTCTCCATGATTGTTTTGAAAAACTATTGGAACTTCACCTTGAACTTCAAGTACAAAATATTTACCAATTTTCTGCAAGTGCTTTGAGAGCAGTCACAATTTGCAGATAATGAAAACAAAATTGCCAGCCTTTTGAGTGATTTAAGTTAATTATTCTCTGGGGAGTTATACAAATTTGTTAAGCAAATACAGTTAAAATTTTGGACATCAATCATGATACTTTGCCATGGGAACAAGAACCTGTGAAATGCAGTTTTGCCCAGAGGCTAAACAAATGATCACACAAAAGTTATTATTTTGAAAACATACATGTGAAATGGCCCTGGGGTTTAAAAACCATAGCAGTTTGCTTTTCGCGGAATTTCCTGCTTGGGAAAATCTTAAGCAGACAGGGGTCACACTTTCAAAAGCAATTAGTGATCGTGCCTGAGTTTTTCTAACTTCTTCACAAAGGACTAATTGGAAACATATAATGTAGAAAAAAAGCCTGTGAGAAATGTAAGTTCTGGCTTGACCTTGTTAAATTACAACCTCTGATTATTAACATGACAAATGTGTCTCAACCAAATGATATTTTACTTTGAGTATGTATTTTTTCTACTATTTGCTTGGCAGACACCCCCATCGAGAAAAATGTGTAAAGCTCTTGCAAATTCTGTAACCCATTTGAATGATTATTAACTGGATCATATTAAAGGCAGTCAGTGTCTGAAAAAGTGAGACTTAAGAAAGTTATAGTAAGGGTACAACAACAGTGTCCCACCAATACTTGACCCTGTAACTGCAGTCCAGTCCTCTATCACACCAACATTGCATTGCCTCACAATGCTGATTAGAGAAAAATGTTGATAATATCTTATATCTGCAGCTGGAGCAAAACAAGTAAAGACCCATATCACCTTTAAGGGTAATGATAGATTGCATATGTGAGAGTTGATATTATCATTTCCAAGAAGGTACCTGTATGCTGTAAGGTTCTTTGAAGAGAAACACAGAGAGAGCTAAACATCCAAGCACATCTAACTTCTGTGGTTTTGTTAGCTGCTTAACAGTTCATCTTAAATGAATCGCTAATTGCTTAACCAAATAAATTGTAAAGCAAGCTGATATATTTAACAAATGTGCATGCCCATTGTTTACACAGCAACATGTTTATAATAAAATGTGTATATAATGAGCCATAATACAGGTACATACAATACCAGTTATCTGTGGCAAAACACTCTGAATGACCTTACTGGTTAATGGTACTGTATGGCTGTGAAGGCTGTGGATTATTATCCAATACTCTAGATAACGTATTTAAAGTCATTTTTAAATTCAGTCAGTGTCTCTCGTTAACTCTTTCAGTGTTCAATCTTTCCACCTTGCATGGCAGGTTGTAGATTAAGTTCATCATACAGATTGCACTGGAGATGCTTACATAAAATGTAATTGAGGCATATGTGTAACAGCAGGGGAAGTTATCAAAGTGCATGGTGGTACACAGATGACTTGGGGGCAGTTATCAAGGCTCAGACAGGCATAAATCACATGGCTGGGACTAGCAGGAGTGACTCTGCAGACGCGCCGATAGCGTGTGTTTATATCAGCTGTGTAAGCTGTGGCTGACGACCCGTCCTCATAAGTGCAGGGGGCTCAATCAAAGATGAGGGCGAGTGTCTAAACAAGCCACACGTCATTATCTGCAAAAGCAGGTTTTACAGACAGCAGCCTCCAGCAAGGCCCCTTGCGTGCTCCCCGCTGCCCGATAACCTGTCCCAGGAATTCGGCCCCCCACTTCAGCTGCATGATTGATGGGCAGAGTACAGTACATGTGTACCCTGTTGTCCTAGAAAGCCGAGATATCAGCGCAACTTACTCGCCATGTGACTACACGAGTGTGCAATCGCGCCCGTGGAAGTAGATGTCAACAGTAACCTGGTCATCGTGTGATCTAACTGCCAGAGTGGATAGATAGCAACAACTTGTCCATTAAGTGATCATTGACCTGCAAAAAAATTATATATATATACAGTGGGTATAAAAAGTATTCACCCCCTTTGGCATTTTCTTACTTCATGGAATCAAAATGGATTTAATTGGGATTTCTTCCCACTAATCAACACAAAACAATATATATATATAATAATGCCAAATAAAAACAGCTCTAAAGCTTTTTGTTAATTAATTACAAGTAAAAAACAGACAATAATTTATTGCACAAGTATTTCTAAGACACATCTAAATAAAATTAAAAAAGTCAATTGTCTTCAGAGGTCACATAATTATTTGATTGGAGTCCACCTGTGTACAATTAAGGTGTTTCAAATGATTTAACATTAAATACGCCTGTCTGTGAGAGGTTCCACAGTTGGTTAGTGCATTTACAAACAAGAGCTTCATCATGAAGACCAAAGAACCTTCAAAGCAAATCCAATAAAACGTTTTTAAAAAGCACCAATGAGGGTATATAATATAAGAAGACTTTGAATATCCACAGGAGCACCTTTATGTCCATCATAAAGAAATGAAGAGAATATGGTACAATTGTGAATTTGCCTAGAACGGGCCATCCTTCAAAATGTATTCCTGCAAGAAGGGCACTTGTTATGGAGGCCACCAAGAGGCCTATGGCAACTCTGACAGAGTTTAAGTCTTCCATGGCAGAGATGGGAGAAACTGTCCATAGGACAACAATAGCCCAGGCGCTTCACAAATCTGTGCTTTATGGGAGGATGACAAAAAGAAAGCCATTGTTGAAGAAAATTCAAATTAAATCTCGCCTAGAGTTTGACAGAAGGCATGTGGTAGACTCTCAAACCAAGTGGAGGAAGATACAATTGTCTGATGAAACCAAGATTGAACTTTTTGCCATCAACGTTAAGCACTGTTTGTTGCAAACCCTGTGCATCATCCCAATAAGGCTTTTCCTACTGAGAAACATGGTGGTGGGAGCCTCATGCTATGGGGATGCTTCTCTGCTTCAGGGACTGGAAAATTTGTCAAAATAGAGCACAATATGGATGGAGCAAGATATAAACAAATCTTAGAGGAAAACCTGCTGCAGTCTGAAGATTTGGGAAAAGATATTCCTGCAGGACAATGACCCAAAGCATACAGCAAAAGTCACATTGGAGGGGTTTAATAACCATTCCTGACCAGTCAAAGCCCAGACCTCACTCCTATCGAGAATCTGTGGAAAGATTTGAAAATTGCTTTTCACCACCAGTCCCCATCCAACCTGATGGAGCTTGAGCCTGATTGTAGAAGAATGGGTGAAAATTGCAAGAGACTTATAAAAGACTTATAAAAATAGACTCACAGCTGTAATTATACCAAGTATTAAATCAGGGAGGGTGAGTATTTAGGTAATCAATAGTTGTCTGTTTTTTTTTTTGTTTTTGTCATTTAGAACGCTTGAGTTAAAAAAAAACAAAACAATTCTTTGAAAAATGCCAAAGGGGTGAATACTTTTTATACCCACTGTATATGCAAATGGATTTAGCTTCATAATATACATTTTCATTTGACCAATCCTGACACCAATTATTTGACACTGCTGTCAACCGTACAACATCCTGTTTTGTATTGTACTTCCTGTTTTTCCATGAGGTATGACAATGGGGTAATATATACACACTACATTCCATTTATGCATCTGTGAAAGGATGATACAGTATCTCTCCCCAGACAGGGAGTGTTAGCCATAGGGTTGCTAACCTTTTATCTCTACGTACTGATCAACATCAGATGCCAACCTTCAATTCAGTAAGCCACCATGTTCTTAAGCTCAAATGACCCGATAACCTATGTTGGGGCGAAATTAAACATTATGACAACATAAGCCATAAGAATATGTGATATGTCTAATGTCATATGTCATTCACATTGCTATTGTTGTTGGAAGTAGTAGTGTTAATAAGATATAAAACACCCACCAACCCACAGTGAAATGGCAAGTTAGAGATCGATCCATAAGGTAAAGCAAGGCCTGCTATTCTGTATCATTATTTGATTGATTGATTTTATTTTAGTATGTTGCACACAATGGTACCCAGCCCACACAGGCTTATAAGACACTATTTTATGTAATTTCTTTGCATTTACAGGCGTCTATATAATACTTCTACAATGTACTACTGAAACCGTACTCATTATGGAATCAATTCATGAAAATACATGTCTTCTTCTGTTCCAGGCTTTATAAATACAATTATCAGGTATACCAGTGTTCCTAACCTACATTCAGTGAAGCACAATCCCAGCATGCACTGCTGCATGAATAAAAGGCCATGGTCACAGGATCATTAGACAGGACTGAGACATTGCCAGGCCAGAAAATTAACAAAATACAAGAAAAGTGCTGGAAAATTGCAGTACCCAGCTGGGTAAGACAAAATAACAAAAGGAAGGGAACCAGTTAAAATTATTAACAGTGTGCAGCCATTAACTGTTAACCCCACCCCCAAAGAAACTTGAGAAATTTCTAGGCAATTTCCTTAATATCTATACAATAACATTTAACGCATGACAAATACCATGCAAAGTGCATGATAGCACACATCTGTGCCTCTTTAGTTAACTCCTGTCACTTTTAATGGAACAGCAATTATCATTTAGATTTTTGGCCCTTGCTGCGTTCTGTACAGCTCTCTGACACCTTCTAAATGTCTGGGCTCTGTTTTGGAGTGTAATCCGTCTTACCAAAGTCCTTCAGTTCATGGACTTGACATAACAGCCAGCTCCCCTACGATCAATATAGAGCATTTTAGTTGGATTGAGATGAGCCATTGAGCAGGCCTTCCGCAAATGCATCCACTTGATTTCTTAAGGAATTACAGTTGATTCAGCCTTCGCTAAAGTACATTGACAACTTCCTTGTTTTTTTTAAATGATCTTTTTAAGAAAAAAAAAAGCTGGGTTTGTTTATTGCTCATTGGCAAACTTTCTTTCAAGCAAATGTCACACCATTGTGGGAATTACATTCTTTCACAAGTTTTTTTATTTATTTGTCCAGTATAGATACATCGTCTCTTTTTGTCTCACTGGTCTAGAATACCTTGGGTTTGTTTTGTGATTTATGGCTAAGCAGATTTTCTTTCAGACTGTTGTTTCTCGATGGCATCCCACTGGGCTGTGAAAAACAGAACTTCTCTGTCCTGTCTCTTGCACCCCACGCTCTCTCACACTGTTCCTTCTCTGAACTCTGGGCTCCTCGTCTTGAGGTTTTGGGTTTCGCTGCACTTCCATCACTGCTTCAAGCTGAATAACCTTGGGTCAGACATCCACTTAAATCAAGACTTTTGGTTAGAGCTTTTCAATGTATATCGGTTGTGCCCAAAATGATCATATTTTCAACACATTTCTTGAACACTGAACTCCATCTACAGGGATGACATGTTCAACCACTCACTAATCGTGTTACAGTATTTTCCCAGTAATCCTAGTTGAAGTTCAACAAATCCTAGTTGCTTTCATTTAAGTGAATAGTGAATGATAACACGTGCATTGAAACTGAAAATAAAAGTGAAACTGGACATTAAAATAGTTCAACATAAAAAGATGTCTATCACAAAAATAATTTATTAGGTACAAAATACATACAAAATTAAATGTAATTCATTTTTAACTGATGGAGAAAAAGTTAAATATAGTACATCTTACATTTCTGCAAGACAACAGGGGAAGAGTCAAATTTGCTAACTTTTCTAATGCCATAGCCCCATCTGGTGATTGCACACACTATTGCAGGTACATCTCAGATCAGAACATCTGATCTGTGAAGTTCTACAATCAACGCTCACACAAAAATGATGAGGACTAACAATGCCAACAAGTTTGACATGCGCAAATCCAACACTCTGGCTTACAGAAGAGAGGATAATGCATTTGCTCTAAATAACATCTAAATGATGACATCGTCATGCGTCAGGCAGAATATACTAGTAACATTTTGTGTTCCTCGGCTATTGGACAGACAGAATTGACTCCATTGGCTCACTGTGCATTCAAAACACCTGCCATCTGTAGACTGTAAGCATTAGACAATATATCAAATCACAGATCTGACCAAAAGTTATTCTGCAACCCTTTATATAAAACTGTATTTTTCCATCATTTTAGCTGTTTATATTAAATTTAAAATCACACACTGAATATAAACTATCTATACAAAATTGAACATTCCAAACTTTTATACAGTATATACAAGAGGTGTTTATTTCAGACAGCGAGTGGTTGTTTGTAGCAGATGCCAGTAGTTTCGGGAGCGGGCAGCCTAACTTGGTGCCACCGTAGCATGCGACGCATGTCATTAATGGCGTGGGCCGCGGTCAGTGGGCCCTCTTTGATCCATGGCCTCCTGGATCTGGCGGTTGAGCTCGGTGATGATGCGGTCCTCATGCGTGTACACGCCTGTCCGCAGCAGTGTGTCCCTCTCCTCCAGCAGGCGGCTCAGATGGTCGTCGGCGCTCTCGTTCGGAGCCACGCCCGCGGTGTCCTTCCAGGGCCTGGTTTCCTCCTGCTGTTTTAACCTGGCGACAGACAGTGTTTTTCACTCAAGCCAATGTGAACATACCTTTTTAAATGACACCTGTTGTCACGTAGTAAAGGATCCAGATTACATGAAGTTTAATACAATTAGTAGCAGCCAGTCATTCTAAACGCACCTTTTTATCATTAGAAAAACTCATAAATTACACCTTCTGTCACATATTAAAGAAAGCAGATTTCATCAGTTAATAGAGCTGGTCATTCTAAAAAACAAAAATATCTGAACTAAACATGTTATGCCATGCCAAACATGTTTATCCATCGGTCTACTCACGCTGTGCACTAGCTTTGTCGGTACACACTTGCTCTAGGCTTATTTTGTCTGAGCTCAGACTAACTTTGTTTGTAAAAAAACATTGACAGTTTTGTCTGCAATGATGACCAATTTAAAGCTTGTTTAGTGCTTATAATATAGAAGTTGCTAAACAGTGTCTGAGCATGGTGTAGTGATTGGTACCTGTTGAGCTCATTCCTAATGTCTTCCAGCTCCTGTTTTTCAGTTTTGACAGCCTCCTTCTCCTCAGTGGCCAGGTAGCGTAGCCTCATGTGCTCCAACTCCTGCTGCTGTTTCTTCAGTCGCATCATGGCATTTTCCTGCTCTCTCTGGTACAGAACAGAATGCATCATCACTTTGAGTCACTGCATTGTCCTGGGCTGCATTCAAGATGCAAAACATTTAACTATGGTTTGCATTGGATGCTACGTTGCAATATTATTGAGATGCGTTTGCACCTATTTGGTGGGCATGCTGGGGGTGCTATGGTGTAACCATTGGCATAACCAGAAGTGACAGTTGAGAATTTAAGAATTTAAGAATTGGTGTCACATCATACACAATCGATAGCCACCATACTTGCAACACTCTGCAACCAGACCAACCGGGCGTTCAATACAGCTCCATTTCCATTTATAAAATGGTTTGCACATTTTCTCATCTTGAACCCCTGCTCTCTCTGGTACACCACATTATTCTTGGCAGAACTTTTGCCTGTTAGCCAACTAAAGACAGTGGTCAATTCTGTTCACTTGGAAGTGACATGAAAGGGACTATGCCGAAATTAACATTACATACACAATCATCATGGAGTTATTGTTTTTTTCCATTTTAAGAGGTGCATGTTGTGCAAAAATACTTTAATGCTTTAAAAAATGGAATTAAGGTAAGGTGACATTTCTTTCCATGTGGAATCCACTTGATTGGGACAATACCTATTTTTATCCCCTAGTTTTTCTTTTCTCAAAATATTTTGGAAAAACCAACAGTACTTGTAGGCCCTTCCCTTCACTGCAACATCCTCCGTCAATTCAGGAGTGACGACAAACACCCATCTCCTCTGATGTATATCAGGTGAGCAGCAGCCGTTGTGTTGCATGACTACACTTGAAGCTGGTGCAGGTGGACCGCAGATACCTGGTTGACCAAAGGGGTTGCTCTTGTGCTATGAGGCAGGGGGCATCCTGTTGACTGAAATCCTCCCTCCCTGGGCAATGCTATGGCCAATTATGCTGGCCACAGCCAGCGCTGCCAGGATCAGGAATTGTTTCCAGATTGTGGGACACTTGCTTTAAAAATGTATCAAAGGTTGGGATGACTGATGAACCATCCTTAAAATATGGTAAAAAAAAGGAACTTGATTGGAACACAGTAAGACTGCAGCGTGAACTCCACTGAAATTTGGTCAGGCAGACAAATACAGACCTCATTCTCGTCATGTCACAACCAAAATAACATAAAAAAATAGGACTGTGATAAGACTCCATCTGCAGCACAATAACGTAACCAAAACCACGACCCCTTGGTCGATTGCAACTGAAACTAAAGAGTGTGGGCCTGCTCATTTTGACACAGAACTTAATTTCTAAGTATGGGCATCCTCCTCCTCTCTAACACATCGGAGTAAAACACACACCAACATGGAACTCAACATAAACCTGAGCTATCAGTTTTCATAAATAGCACAAAATGTGTTCGTTGGAAAAGAGTGGCAAGGAAAACAAACATAACCTCTGGGCGAACATGTGCCAATTACTAAATGTGTGTGTAAACAAAACACTGAAACGATTAACTTTGGGATTCTCTCGGGTATTCTGTTTCCCTGGCTACCGGTAGTTGACTAAGTATTTCCAGAGTTTAAAATAAAGAAATAAAGAAATACATTTTAAAAAGTGTCTGGCTAGGTGTGTGGGCCCCCAACACAGCTCTCATGACACATTCTTTGATAGCAGCCAGCCTTTCAGTGGAAACAGTTTGGCTTGCTTCTAGGATAAAAAAAAAAGGAAAAGCAAAGCAAACAGGAGACCAGTGAGTAACCCCCACTCCCTGTGGCCCACGACCAGCAGGGTCAGACCAAGGAATGACCGGAGTGAGGGAACCTGGCCAGACACAGCTCAACTACAGTTTTCTGGAAACAACTGCACTGACAGGGTAGGACAAGCACCTGGGGGATTTCACAGTCCCAGTTTTCCAGTTCTCATACTGACACAAAAATACCAAAGCATTCTGGGAAGGTGGAGCAAAGAGTAGGAGGCACGTTAGGCCTGAAATTAATCAGCTGGCTATATCTGGTGCATTAGGAGCCAGAAGATAAGCTATGCTTAGAGCCAGAGACAGGAATGCGCATGAAGTTAAGAGGATGGTATGAGATATTTTCAAAAAGACCTGGAATTCCCTTTTTTTTTTTTTGCCTGAAGTTTGGAGACATTAATAATGCTTTGAATTTGACAGCGAGGTTTTTTTTTTTGTAAATGGCAAAAATGTATGGTGCATGTCACCAACAATCAGATATTATACACATAGTCATACACATCATCAATTAAGCAGCGTTGAGGTTTGTTACACAAATATCAATGTTTAAAGGACAATCTGACAAATGTAAAGTGTAAGCTAAATGCATTATATTCCGTGATCACAGGGAGACACAGCTTTCGCTATTTTTAGGGCCCCAACAACCATACGTGACATTTAAATGGTTAATGCTTGGGCTAATGCTTCATATAATACAAACATGATTTATAGGCCCATTTCACATGGAGTTATGAAACCCTTAGTACAACATAAATCAACTTGTGTTTTTTTAGCATATCTGGCACTTAAGTTAAAAAAAAAAAAAAAAAAAGAAGCTCAGATTTTCCAGCTGGTTCTCGTCTTTAACAGTTATTAACAAGGCCTGATAAGCTCTCAGAGTCGACTCTGTTTACACTGGTGTCAGTCCCTCTGCGGGTTCACTGTGAGAGGCCGCTCCGCTATCCATGGCACTGTGCCACGAAGCAGATCGTGTTTTTACGGCTTCTTACCGTTTACTGAACTTTGATGAACACAGTGACAATCACACAAAATGAGGGGTCCACTTCTTCCCTCTAGCTACCAAAAGGGGGAGAAAGTTCTTTACCCCGAGAAAATGTTGAAGTAAGCTGTGCACATCTAAAAATATTAACTGGACAACACTTACTTTGACAAAACCATGTTTTGCATTCAACAAGGTGATTATATTAAGTATTACATAAGCTTTGATATTTCAATTTCATGTATGAATGTGTGTATGTATGTACACACACACACATCTCAAATCCTGACTTGCATGCTAATTTCCATATTGTAATATTGGTATATCATTGTGAGGTACTATGTGTAAGTTTGTATAATTGAAGGCAATCTGTCAGACCATTGTTAGGCAATATGTCTATTACTGTAATGTTGCTCTTATGATATACAAGCACTATGTGTGCACTAAAGACATGTATGCTTACACAGTATCTTGGCTCAGATTTTTCAGCTTGAAGCTTAATCACTGATGTGTTTTTAGCTATTCTGTACTTATGCTCTTGTTCCTGTAGATCCTTTGACATCCAACTAATGTATCTTGCCACAATGGCCCTGTAAGTTGCTCTGGATAATAATGTTTGGAAAATAAAATAAATAAATAAATAACAATCTAAGACTCAACCCTTGGACAAGTGTAAAATACCATCCAAGTGTTTACGGGGTTTAAGGGGTTACTTTCCAAACTGACTGACAAAACAAGGCAGACGGTTTAAAAATGTAATGGCATACCTGTTTAAATCTGGCAAGTTCTTTTAAGGCACGTCCCCACTGCTGCTTGTAATGAAGCTTGGACTTTGTTGTGGATTCCAGCTTTCTTTCAAGTTCCACCTTAAATTGAGGTTGGTAAATCAAAAAGAGCCACATTAGCCCATTACAAACATTTCTTGAAAGATTATATATACACACGGCAGGATCAGAGAAGGTTGATCCGTTGCGAGAAAAAAATATGGTTTCAATCAACTCATGTCATGTTAGCCAAATATTATGGCAGATGAACATTTTCTTTTCTTAAAATATAGCCTTGTTACTTTGTTACTCATATGAACAAGAAGAGCACTTCACAAGGTTGATTTGAAAATGTGTCTATATTTAGTCAGACATGCAGGAGTTGTTCTTCTGGATGTTACTCACTACTGCCCCCTTAAGTCTATGACCAGTCATTAATTCCTGTTTCAGAGTTAGAGCCCCTTTAAGGTCTGGGTAATCTTTGAATTCCTGCAGTGCATTAGCCTACTTTCCCTCTTAATAATAGAATGTGAATGAGAAGGGCAGGAAAAAATGTACTAATTGAGGATATGAGAGCAGGTTGCGTAAGAGTAGGTCAGAGTGGACAGTGCTTTGTTGAAGACTTAATTAAACAAGTATTATGTATAATTATATAATACTTGTTTATATCATACAATAATTATGTAGTACTGTCTGTTGGTTGGTCTCAATTAACACAGATACAATACCAGTTGACTTTCACAGCCATTCATTCCAATTTAACCAAAGTCAAGCTATTTGACGGTGCATATCAGTTTGCTCTTTGATGTCAGCCTCCAGAAACCAACTGCAATGTTCTGCTGATACCTGTTTTCACATGAGACAAGGTGCAATGCACTCAACACAGCACCAAAGAAATGGGATTGAAAGGGGTGGGTCCCTCACCTTCTCCAGCGACAACAGGTTGATCTCGGACTGCAGCCGGATCTCGGGCCGCGTGTTCTGTTGCTCACGAAACTGCAGGAATTCCTTCTCCAACTGCTTATACTTGTTCCCAGCCTCCTGAATCTACAAACAGGAAAAACAGAAGAAGTCTGGTCCGTTTACTGATTATATTACCAGAAGAATCAGAATTCATTACCATTTAAGTTGACCAAGTAGAGGCAATAGTACACAGTTACAAAAATCAGTTACGTGTGGTTTCCTATAATTGGTCAACTTCAAAAGTGATAAATTCTGATATGTCAGATAATATCATTTGTAAATAGATCATTGGTCAGTGCAGAGTTGAATCATGGGTTTTGGTTCATCCAAATATCTAGTGATAGGATAGTGAGGCTTCATGAACCCCTATCAAATTCTCGCAATGACGCACTAGCATTAATCAGTCATTATATTTTGTAATGGACAACAGGGTCATTTGATGAATTCATCAGAGCTATACAATGACAGCATATAATAAATGCACATGACAAAATTAAAAAAGGCTTGCAAGAGAATACAGCAGGAAGATTGTGGACATAGTTTCAGTTGACTGAATATCGGATTTTATGCTACGCACCTTGTAACACTACATCAATGACAATCATGCTGCTGTTGATGATGATGATGATGCTAGCAACCTGTCAAATGTGAAGTATGAATAAAGTGCAGATAGAATCATCCTTTAGTTTTCTCTGTGATGGAGGTTCCTGTACTGGGATTTTTTTTTTTCATTTTTTTTTCTTTTTAATGCCTCTTTAGCAGTACTACAGTATAATAAAAACCAGGGAACATGTTCGTTTGGGTATACCAACAGCTGCCTTGTAATGTCTGTTTACTTGTTGAGTGTCTGATATGATCAGAACGAACCCCTGGTATTGGGTTTTAATTGAAGTAGGCTTTTTCCAATTTAAAGTAATTATCAATACACGTTATACGGTAAATGTAAAATAAACTCAAAATCCTTTTTTCCGAAAACAGCATATGGTGCCCTTTCAGAAACAAAAACTGGTCAGAAAACTAAATTCACCAATCACCAAAATCTCATCTACAAATATGCTAGTAAATGTTATAATTCTTCCATCAGATGCCTTGCATTTCACCCCACTCCATTTTGTTACTGACTCGGAGAACAAAGTATCATATTGAAAAATAACGCATTAAAAAACAACGAGGATGTAATATGATGGGCCCATTTCAGCTGCAGGGGGGTTTCAAAGTTCCCTGCTCCCAGACCCTGGCCCAACTGCAGATCTCTCGTCTGTCCTTTGACACAAAGCAGATGCCAGAGAAAACCTGAGCACAATGCCTGGTATTCTGTGCAGGAGGGGAGTGCACAAACAGGGGGCTTCTGGGCTGATAAACGGGGTTCTGGTGTGCCAATGCAGTACGGATGTATGTTTACGCATTCCTGACACGAGGAGACAAGATATAGGGCCGCGTGGCAGCCTGGATGCGGCCTTCTCAGTGCCGCCATCTCGCCGTGTGTCAGAAACCTACTTTGCTTGATTTGTTATAGCTTGGGTGTCCAGATGTTTTCTGGGAAAATGAAACGGCAGACAGAACTATTTCACTAAGTGGGCTGTCGGGATGGAGGGCTGGGGAGCCAAGCAAAGACGTAGAGCCTTTTTTCTTTTTCCATGAAAAACCTGAACTAATAACTCCTGGGGAGAAAAATGCAAGAAAAGTAACCCCAGCTACTGCTGCTGAGGCCATTTTCTTCTCTTATTTTATACCTGTGCATTAGTCTGCTTTACGGTTGTATGTGCGTACTTATGCTGAACAAAATGCAGTTAATTAAAAAAGCCTCAAAGGTTTGGATTGGATCCCATTTTGCTACCATATAGTGTGGTGGCAGCAGGCCAGATTGTATGTCACAGCTTGAAATCCTGTTCAAACTAGAACTTCAAAGTGGTGCAGGTGAAATCGCACATGTTGGGGAAAAAGTAAGGTAACATATCCTGTGCAGTAATTTGTTCATATAAAAGGTAGATTTAGTAAGTAGGTGTCTTTAGAAATCCGGTGTTGTCATCTACAGGAGTGAAACCAAAGCTTGAGTCTATGTAGAAAGACCAATCTTTTATCTATAAAGACCACAAAAAAAGATTTTCTTTTCAAAATATTTACAGGAATAATGTATTCCTAATTTTCCATCATGTTTGTAAAATGTTAAGCAATGTAATAAAAATAGCTATTCACCCCCAATTCTGGAGAGAATATAGCTTGGGTTTGGAGTGGTTATGTTAGCCTGGTATCTTTTGTTGTCATTAGCTTGTTACAGCATACTATAATTCCCAAGATTATAGACATAAATAAGTCCTGTACTACTACATTAGTTTGGAGTTCATTTCCAATGATAGAAGCAGCTAAAGAAAACACTGTAGCTAAAACATCTAGCTTTCCTTAGATATATTGATTACTAAATTATTTTTATAGTACTCTATATAGTTAGCTTACGAAAAATTATTTGACTGATAATTAAGTCTGTTTTTGAAATTATGTTTCACTTCACATAGCTAGGCTATCAATTTAAGATGTGTGTATGCATAGTATTGCAAAACAGAGCTAGAGTTGTCACGTCAGGATAGATGTGCAATTTAAAAACTTTTCATTTGGCCAAATATTATTGCAATGTTAAAACCCAGCTTGGTATATTTCATAAATATAACGCTAGCTAGACAGCTATGGATAATAAGATGCAATCGAGTGATCGCGTGTGTATGAGCTAATGCTAAGTGTATGTGAAGAACAGCATTCGGAATCCAAACCACCACAGCCAGCCCAAGTATAATGCCAGGCCAATCTGATTGAATACCTAGGGTCAGTGTGCATTTGCTTTGAGGGTTAAACTGTGAAGCAGACTGATAGAAGTCAAAGGTTTTTACATTGCTGGTGAGAAAGCCCCTACAGTGTCACATTTGAAGGCCTCGCATTAGTCTTCACAGATGGGTCCGCAGGGTGACAGGAGGCCAACACGCTCCACTGACCCCAAGGTTAATGTGACCCCGCTCACCCCCCGACCCTCCATAGGTCCCCCCCACCCCTATCCCAGACACGAAAGCCGCGCCCACCCCTGCCGCCACCTACCTGCTGTTGCAGCCTGGAGCGCTCCTCCTCCAGCTGCCTGACCTTTGACCTCTCCAGCTCCACCTGGTGTGCGCAATCCTCGCGAAGTCGCCGGCCACTGTCTTGCAACTCACGCATGCTGAACTCATGCTCCGCCTGCATCTCTCTCTGCAGCCGCTGGGTCTGAAGGAGAGAGAGAGTTAGTCGTACCCGCCACATTTAGCTAAAGGACCCAGACACCGCGAACATCTGCACATTTTTGTGCACGTTTTTAAATTTGCTCTGTCGTTTAAACATTTTACGGCAGCCATGAAAAAGCAGACCAAACTAACCCAGTGTGATGTTAATTCCATCATTTAATAATTAAAATCAAAGGAGCATTCAAATCTCACATGGCAATTTTTCATGCAATACATGTTTATGAGATCTAACTAAATTCCTAGAGGGGGGGGCTTGAGGCACTTCAGATCTTCTGCACTTCCCTTGTACACTTACCTCCATCTCGGCATGTGCTAGATGTCTCTCCCTCTTCTCCAAGTCAGCCAGGGTTTTCTGGAGCTGCTCCTCCAAAAGATTGTACTCCATCTCCTGTCACACATCACAGCACAAGCTGTATTACGCATGGGTAACTTAATGTGACATGTCCTCCTGCAGGTTATTACTTTACACTTAATTCTCATCAAAAAGTCAACCAGGCGTACTGAGTAAAAACCTTGCAGACAGACTCAAGCCAAAGTAGGAGTTCAGAGCCTGCTACTACAACTACTACTGCTGCTACTGCTGCTGCCACCAACACCACTATTACTACCACTCCCACAACCAGTTCCACTACTACTTTACCACAAAAGCTATCAATTATAATCATTCAAAATAGAATACTTTATTTCCATAACACTTTTCATATATTGTTCTCAAAGTGCTTTATAAACAGCAACAAAAACAATAAAAGCAGACTTAAGAAGTTCATGCAAGTATAACACGGTATATACAGAGAATTAAGAATTAAATAAATACAAACAGGTATATTAAAAAATAAATAAAACTAACACTGCATGAGAATGTGGATTCACCAACATTAATTCACTTAATTTATTTTCCTGGCTCAAAGTTTTATTACTTGTTTTATGGAAAAATATAAGAATAAACAACATCTGTTAAAAGCTGTGGGGGTTTTACACAATTGTTTCAGTGACAGTGTGAAATGCAGGCGAATAGTGGTTACTGTGGACACAGTAGCAGGTCTGTGGTGAGGTCTTTACCTTCAAAGCTACCACTGCCCCTGGTGTAGGACTGTCCGCATCAAGACAACTTTTGAAGTAAATACAGTAAACCTGCTTAACAGGTAAATGTACATGTAAGTGACAAAATAAAGGAAACACCAACATCAATTTTCTTAATAGGGCAGTGGGCCACCACGAGCTGCCAGAACAGCTTCATTCCGCCTTGGCATAGATTGTACAAGCGTCTGGAATTATTTGGCGGTATTCAACACCATTATTCCACGAGAAATTGACAGGAGATGGAAAACGCTGTAGATCTGGTGACTGAGATGGCCATGGCATATGGTTTACATCGTTGTCATGCTCATAAAACCTCAAAAATGACCCTGGGGATAGGGTCACTGTCATGCTGGGAGAGACCACTCCCATCAGGATAGAAATGCTTCATCATCAGATGAAGGTGATCACTCAGAATGGCCTTGTATTTACTGGAATTTAAGGGGTTGAGTGGACCTAAACCATGCCAGGAAAATGCACCCCACAACATGAAAGACCTGCTACAAGCCTGCATTTACTCGTGTTTCCTTTATTTTGGCAGTTACCTGTACATAATTCTATCACGTTAATGAGGTGGTAAAGACTCTGGGTGTAATGTCTCTATGTATACATGTTGACTGTGCCCTGTGAAAACAAATTCCAATGTGAGGACAACAAGTTAAATCTGAATGCATGTATCTACCTTCTTCTTGACCATTGCCTCCCTCTCTCTGTCCCTCTTCCTCCACTCCTCTGCCAGGGCCTGCATGTGGCTCAGTTCCTTTTGCTTCAGCTGTGGAGGACCCGTACAGAAATAACACTCTACATCACTCAACTAGCTTTACATGTGTTGGTAAACTGGCATATTGGGGCTCTACTGCCCTAGAATACCCCCACCCCCACCAGGCCCGCCTAAGAATACACTGCGTCATTCACTATTTAATTAGCAACCAGAAAAGCACTTGTATAGCTTTTTTATGCTTTTACCCTTTTTCTACCAATTTGGAATTGTAGAAAAAGGGTAAAAGCATAAAAACGTATTCAAAGCCACGCTCGCTGCAACCTCCGCTGTCAATTCGGAAGAGCGTAGACAAGTACGTGCTCTCCTCCGAAACAGGTGATGTCAGCCGCCTCTTCTTTCCACACAATTTACAATTTTGTTATTGAGCAGGCGCTTTTATCAAAGTGACTTACAAGAGTGCATTCACATGGCTGGAGATAATCGCTAGAGCTATTGAACAGTAAGTTAGTCTAAACATTGGCATTGCCGACGTTCATGCTTCAAAACGTGTTATACAAAGGGAAAAAAAAGGTTATATTTTATAGGCAGGGCAGTAGCGATTGGCCTGATACGCCAGCACCAATGACTTTAATTGAATGCGAACTGCAACCGAGAGCCAGTGAAGGGTGGTGAGAAGTGGAGTGATGTGTGAAAATTTCAGAAGGTTGAACACCAGTCATGCAGCCTCATTCTGAATGAGTTGTAGTGGCCACAGCATACAACTCAAGCTTGCACAGACATGACTTGGACGCACACTTCGTGTGCAGCTTTATACCGGCACTGGTATATATACCGGTGCCTGTGTGACCAGCGGGGGACGGTGGTATACAATGAGATAAACAGCCTAGCTGCCTAGCCTAGCCCTCCCTGGGAGGGAATGGGCTGCTGGCCACAGTTGGCACTGGCACGGTCTGGATTCGACACCAGACTGTGGCGCTCATCCACACACTTGAACAGTGCTTTAACAGGAAGAGCCAAATCAATTGTTTTTGTATCAATAAAAAAAACTTTTTTTCCAATCAAATCCATCAATAAACATCACAAAAGCAGCCTTTTTTCACTTGGGGAAATACAGCATCCTACTGGATGGGTGTGGTACTTATATCCCCTCCCCACCCCACAAGTACTGTAAGTAATCCAAGTTCTCTCTGTGTAAATTACTCAATACAATACTTATCTGTATTTACTCACACACTCAGGTTTTTGTGTTAATTAATAACCATTCAGATACTGACCCAAAAGTATCATGGTTAACTACATTTCCTCATCCCCACTACTGTGGCTTTGAGAGTGATGTCACCTGATTGTCGAACAGGTCCTCCTGTTCTTCCTTCCACATTTCCAGCTCCAGGGCTGCCTTGTACTCCAGGGTCTCACGTGGCTCAGGGGGATTGGAAGGGGGCGCCGGAACACTCTGGTGTTTCCTGGGAGGAGGCTCTGTCCTCTGCTGCTCAGGCGCCACGTTCTGTAGCAACAGAGTACGACTTTATTAAACTTTTCCCCTGTCATCCTCACTGTGAGGTCCCCTCTTACTGGCAAGCAATGATGTCGCTCATTGTTTGAACTTATATTGCATGGAACTTGTTGTTTCAGATACAATAGAAGGCACTCTGCTGTAATCCTGCTTGTTCTTTTTACAGTTTTGCATAGGTCTGGTTACCAGATATGGCAAGTATGGCCATACTTTAAAACAGGGGTAATTGCTGGGGCGTGTTTAGTGGGAGCTTAAGTGACCATGACAAATCAACATGCTGATGTTTCACGAGCAAAGGTGTGAAAGGGGATGTCAGCATGGGACGCTGAGGGAAAGACATCATCAGCAAAGGGCAACAGTGGGTGGAAGCACATACTCCAGGATTGTGATGTCTGTATTAATTAGAAAGACCAAGCAAAATGGACTAGCAACTTCAGATACAATTTTAACCTGGGGTGAGAGCAACCAGTTTAATAAAAAACGGTGGTGGTTAAGTGACTTTAAACTTAGGTTTCCATTTTTTTCTTCACTACCTGTACATATGCTCCAAGTGATGCTTTCAACGGTGGCTACAAACATTAGCTCCCAAATTAAGGTCATTTGTAATTGTACGGTATCTATACCTGCAATTCGGTATGAAATTCAGTCTGTCCCCGAACTGAACTATCAATAAATGGTAATACTAACACTACTACAAATACTTGCATAATGCAGCATTGTATTGGAGAGCCATACCTGTAAGGACTCAGATATGACGATGTCTTGTGCTTTCACTAAACCCAGGTCCTCCAGGGTTGTGACGTAGCATAGCTCAGCCATCTTCTCACTTGGCCTGCGTCGGGAGGCAAACAAACACATAAAGGTAGGAAACCCACAATACTGATAAGAAGACTGGGCCGCTGGCTAGCACCCACTGTGCCATCTAGTGGACGTTCTGCTACAGCACCATCTACAGGGTGTAGATTCAGTGGTTTCACTTTTTTTTCTTCAATATATTAAAAAATGTATGTTTATACTTTGTCCAAAAGTATGTATTTTTTAAATTATGTATGCAAGTATGTACTGAAGGATCTACACATTTCCAGATCCAGACAATTTCCAGGCTTTACTAGCAGTATCAATTCAAAATTTGTGGATGCAATTGTTAATGAATGTTTAAACATCACAAGAAACATCAAACATGACAAACATCAATGGCTTTTTTAAATAGAACACAAAATTGGGAGACTGGGGAAGATGCCAAAAGAGATATACAGTGGATATAAAAGTCTACACACCCTTATTAAAATTGCAGGTTTTTGTGATGTAAACCCTGAAATCAAGATGAATCATGTCAGACCTTTTTACACCAAGTCTCCATCAACTTCGCACACCTGGACTTTGCAATTCTATCCCACTCTTCCTTGCCAAAAAGTTCAAGCTCCATCAAATTGTGAGGGGATCTCCTGTGCACAGCCCTCTTCAGGTCATTCCACAGGTTTTTAATGGGATTGAGGTCTGGGCTCTGACCGGGCCATTCCAAGACTTTGATCTTCCTTTTCTGAATCCCTTCATTGGTTGACTTGGATGTGTGCTTTGGATCGTTATCATGTTGGAAGGTGAAATTCCTGTTAATCTTCAGCTTTCTGATAGCCAGCAGGTTTTGTGCCGGTTGTTGTTATATTTGGAGCTATTCATTATCCCCTGTATCCTGACTAGATGCCCTGTCCCAGCCCCAAAGAATGATGCTGCCACCACCATGCATCACAGTAGGTATGGTGTTCTTTGGGTGATGAGCTGTGTTGTTTTTGTGCCAAACAGATCTTTTAGAATTAAGGCCAAAAAGTTCAACCTTGGTCTCATCAGATCATAAGACATTTTCCCACATGGTTTGGGGTGATTGAATGTATTTTTTTGCTAAATTTAGACAGGCTTGGATGTTCTTTTTGTGAGAAATGGCTTCAGTCTTGCCACGCCACCCCATAGCTCAGACGTGGAGAATACGGGAGATTGTTGTCACATGCAGGGAGTGACCACTTCCAGACAGAAATTGCTGCAGCTTCTTTAATGTTGCCGTAGGCCTCTTGGTAGCCTCCCTGATAAGTTTTCTCCTTGTCCTCTCATCAACTTTGGAGGGACATCCTGATCTTGGCAATGTCCCTGTGGTGCCACATTTTCTCCACTTATTGATGATAGTCTTTACAGGGGTCCATGGCCAATGTAATGCCTTTGAAATTATTTTATACCCCTCTCCTGATTGGTACCTTTCAACAATGAGACCCCGTAGATGTTTTGTAAGCTCCTTGCGGACCATGGCTATCCCAGTAGGATGCAACCAAGAAAACTTCAAGGAAATCCTACAGGAACAGCTGATCTTTATTTGGGGTTAATCAGAATCACTTTCATTGCTGGCAGGTGTATGTTAATTACCTTTGAACATGATTTTGAATGTGATTGGTTAACTCTGAACACAGCTACAGCCCCATTAGAACAGGGTGTGCACACTAAGCAACCAGGGTATTGTAGGGTTTTTATTTTCATTTTTTTTCTCCTAAAAATTGTCTATTTGTTTTTCACTTGACTTTTGTTGGTTGCAAGGTCACATTAAAGGTGGAAAAAGGTCTGACATTATTTATCTTGATTTCAGGCTTTACATCACCAAAACCTGCAATTTCAATAAGGGTGTGTACACTTTTTATATCCACTGTAGCTAGGGATGTACCTTAAAGTTGAAGTGCACACTTTCTCAATTCTATTGTTGGGACTGCACAATTAAACAACCTTTAGACACACTTTGCTGTGTAATTCTGAAGTCTGTACCCTCGGGCCTTAATAACAGGTATCCTATCAGAGAATGTCTGCCTCCAGTGCTGCTGCCCGGTTGGTCCAAGGAAGCGGGTTTTCTCTGATGCCAGGAGGTGGGACAGCTGAATGCTGACTGTGCCCAGGAGCAGGTCCCGAGTGCTAAGGTCCCTGTGCCACACCTCCACCACCAGGGGAACCCTGTGGCACATAAGGAAAACCATCAAGTACACCCCTATAGGACATGACATCATACCTACTGTGAGTCACACAGCTGATAGCTCTCCTATTGCTTTGAGGGGTATCATTTGGTGAGTGTCACACTAGCTCACTTGCCTCAGATCAATTGTTGGCACGCTATATGAAAGGGTGTCACTTGTTAAATGATACTCACATACACACAGTCACACGTAAGGTGTTCCATTGTTGGCACACATGACATTTTTGACATATTTTAC
Source organism: Aldrovandia affinis (assembly GCA_029706075.1). Lineage (NCBI taxonomy): Eukaryota > Metazoa > Chordata > Actinopteri > Notacanthiformes > Halosauridae > Aldrovandia > Aldrovandia affinis. The sequence goes on from JAINUG010000069.1 coordinate 4,733,034, forward strand.
ACATTAATTAAGAGTGTATTATGTGGACACAGACAGACAGACAGACAGACAGACACAGACACACAGACACACAGACACACACACCTGAGGAAAGTGTCCTGGAGTTGGTGAGGCAGTGCAGCAAAATCAAAGGCACAGTAGGACTGGGGCAGGAACACCTCCATGTTCTTCTGGACTTCCACTGGGGGATTGGTCATGATGGGTGCAACACTCCCAAAAAACTGGTAAGAGTATCTGGTACAGGACAGAGCATTAGTATCAATTTGTGCAGTTAAATGATGAGCCCTCTGCTCGCACCATTGTTGTTCACCCTTTACATGTTGCCACTTGGTGATGTCATTCGTAAACACAGCGTACATTTTCACTGCTACGCAGATAACACACAGTTATACCTATCAATGAAAACCGGCGAAGGACAATTCGAACAGTTGGAGGCTTGTTTTAAAGACATAAAAGACTGGATGTCAGATACATTTCTATCTATTGTTGAATGCTGATAAAACAGAGATGTTGGTCTTGGGGCCCAAAAACCTCAGAAGAGGGTTATCTGATTTATCTCTGAATCTGGATGGTTGCTCTGTTGCTGCAAGTTTGGTGGTAAAAGACCTTGGTGTTACTATAGATCCTGGTCTCTCATTTGATAGTCACATCATAAACATTTCCAGAGTAGCCTTTTTTCACTTGAGGAATATTGCCAAAATTAGGGGCTTCCTGTCATTAATAGATGCAGAAAAATTGGTACATGCCTTTGTTACATCTAGATTAGATTATTGCAATGCATTACTGTCTGGCTGTTCCAATACCTCACTCAGGAGCCTACAACTCATACAGAATGCTGCTGCAAGGATCCTGACTAGAACAAAGAAGTATGAGCACATTAGTCCTGTGTTAGCATCACTTCACTGGCTTCCTATAAACTATCGTGTAGACTATAAGGTACTCCTCTTAATTTATACGGTTTTGCATGGACTTGCACCCTCTTATTTGACTGATCTACTTCATCCCTACAATCCCCCACGTTCGCTTCGTTCACAAGATGCAGGCAACTTGGTAGTCCCTAGAATATCAAAAAATACAGCAGGTGGCAGAGCTTTCTCCTATAGAGCTCCTTTACTGTGGAACAGTCTACCCCTCTCTGTGAAGGAGTCAGACACGGTCTCAATTTTCAAGTCTAGGTTAAAAACTAAAATCTCTTTAGTCTTTCTTATAGTCATTAGGTGCAGATGTGACGGGGGCATAGCAATAGAGCCTTCTGGTCCAATGAGCTATCCTTACTGTCACCAATCATAAGTGATGATACGCCCCTATCAGGACTGCTGATGATGTGGTGGGATGGTCTCTGAGTGCCCTCATGGCTGCGTGCTCCCTGTGCCACTCACCTAATTAGTCATGCTGCCCTAGATTACTTCTGCTGGTGCAAAAGTGTTATCACTACTCTTTCCCCTGATCCGGTGTGATATTTATCATAGTCATAATTGCACCTTTCCTCTTTTTCTCCCGGCCGTGGCACCTGCCCGGAGCTCACCTGCCCCAGAGTCAACCCCCCACCCCTGCCATGTGTTAGCCGGATGCCGCTGGCCCGGACCCTAGCTGCTGGTTCCATCCCCCGCCCTGCCCTGGTATCTGGAGGGATGAGGTCCACCCAACCCCTACACTTAGGATGCCGAAGAATGCCCTTCCGGAGGTCTGTTAAGCCTCATGAGCCTCAAGGACTATTTTTTTTCCTCTGTATCCCACCATCTTCCAGGAGTTGATCTCGATCGCCTTTTAGGGGGTCAGGGAATAATTTTCCAGTTTCCCACATTGGCTCTAATAGTTTTCAGTTTTTTTGTTTCCCTCTGGAAAATGTCAACTGTGAAGCGCTGTGTGACAACCTGCTTGTAAATGGTGCTATACAAAAATAAAGATTGATTGATTGATTGATTGATTGATAGTGTTTATACTGTATAACACTGCTTTTTCCCTTTGGACTGCCCATACGCTTTAAGTTTCCCTACCACACATTAAACACTTATGTTTAGGAGCGTTTATAGAGCTGGAAGTTTCCTGAAGCAACTCATAGGTTTAGTGCCTTGCTCAAATGTGTAGCAGCAGCACTAGACTCAAGATTCATATCTGCAAACTTGTGACTACAGCTGTAAGTCAATTGCATCTAAATGGCTCAGTAATGTTTAATAATGCAAACCACAATCAAAGTGCTTCAACTGAATGGCTTAACTTAAGACAATAATGATATATTGTAGAATGTGTTGCCAGCCACACAGATCATCTCCCATGCCTGATAGTCAGTACTGTAATGCGCTCTGTACTGAACCAGTGTAAGACGCAGTACAGAGAGTTCAGTTTTGATGGACTGGTTGAGCTGGCTCCACACCTCAGAGTGCAGTTGACCGGGAAGCCCACGTCCATGTGTCGGATGCTCCGGAGGTCCACGGAGAAGCAGAAGTGGTGAGCAGATGACGGAATGGCGATCTTGGGCGCGGAGACACTGACAGAGGAGGCCGGCGCCTCCATCTCAGTCTGGACCTGAGCACCGCTTGAACCAGAGGGGCCTGCGACTGGACCAATCAACAAACACATCCCATTTTCAGCCAAAGTAAACTGCACTCTGGGTATACTGTATACTTACATCAGCGATATTGAGTGTGTGTGTGTGTATCTGTGGTCACATTATGGTGTGATTACATCTGCAGTCAGGAATGTTGGATTGGGAGAATGTTGGATTGGGAGTATGCTGCACTGTGGTTGCTCCACTACCTGCTGGGATAGGTTGGGTGAGCCCTGGGTCCTCCAGCAGACTCTCTGCTTCGCTCTCTGTGTGGATACTGGCGGGGTGAGGGTGGGGAGAGTTGTGGTCCGGGACAGGGGACCTCCGTGGGGATGAGGGCACACAGGGCCTCTGCTCTGGGGGAGGAGATCTGGGCGGGGCGGGTGATACGCTCCCCTTTTTCACTGGAGACTGAGGCCCATGGAAACCCTTATCAGGACTTCCCAACTACAAATGGGAAATAATACACTCTCTATAAAAGTATATCAGCAACACTATAGTATTTTTTTTCTCCAACAATTTTGTACATAGTATAAAAAAAGTTGAAATTCATTATAAACAAGAAAAAGGACTTGCACACCACTTAACACAAATGGGAAACTTCCCAAACAAAGGCAGAAATTAAAGCAAAGTACACATTCCATTATTGTACAGACATTATGCATTATTAAGTGTGGCAGTGCACTTTTTTCTTTTTAAAGTAGCAAGACTGTTTCTGTTAGATAGACACCTCTTCTTATGTTGAAATAAGGAAAACTTCAAATTAGAGTTCCATTGGAACAATTTGCATCTACTGATCGGAGGATAACCTTCCACATTCTCTCAGTGGTCTTCCACAGGCATACACACATTAAGAGATGAGAATGGCTTATGTCCATTTCAAGATGTAAAACGTGCGTTTGATCTGCCTGGGTCTTCCCATTTCCGGTTTCCAAGATTGAGATCAGCAAAGAAGGCTTATAGTGTTCTATGGAACGCACCCTTACCAAACAATCCCATGGCAGACTGGATAGACCCTAACAGTTGTAAATATACCTTACCACCTGCTCACAAGGGGTGGTAAGGTATATTTATATCTCTCTTATAGGGGGGACTTGTAAAAAAACTACCAGTGGCGATAATATGGGAGAAGGAGCTGGAATTCGGTTAGGTTAACTCAAGACAGGGAAAAAAGTTGGTCAAATGTGAATGTAGCATCCAGGAATTTATCACACAAACTTATTCATTTCAAATTGATCCATAGAGCATATACCATTTAGGCAATTCAAAAATGAAACTACCTGTACATGTAAGGCCCAATGCCATAGGAACTGTTTTTCACATGTTTTAGGAACGTCCAATTGTCTATTCCTTTTGGGGTCATGTCTGCTCTGTGCTATGTAAATTAATGAGAGTTTACTTTAAGCCGGATGCCTGCTGAACAATCATTATTTTCACAATTTTACACTGATGCAGCGAAGAATTCTCCTGGTGGGCTTTAGTGCTGTGAGAAAAACAGAAAAAACTATCTTGCAGCTCTGGATAAACCCAGCAATCATACTGTAGAAATATTGTATACTCACTTTACAATATATTGTGAACTTTGAATGCACTAATGAAAGACTGAGTAAGGCTATGCCCTCAACGGTGCAGGCCAGGGCAGGAATCTTCATTGATAAGCAATCAAAACTCTTTTGGGTTAAGCCTTTTTATAGCTGTTTGGAATTTGTATATAGCAACCAGAAATCATGCTTTTATGTCTTTTCATTCGATGAGCTTTTGATACGAGACCACGTTATGGTGCTGCTAATGTAGTGCTGACTAGGGACGTTGTCTGTTCCTTGCTGTTTTTGATTTGTGCTTTTGTATCAGTTGTGTGTGTTCGTTAAGTGTATATAAAAACGCAATAAAAATGTTGATAACAGAAAAAACGAGTTCTACAGCCTGATAACAGCACAAATTAGTAGTTTAAAATGGTACAGATTGGGTACCTGTGCACTGACGCCATCTCTCCTGAGTGTGATGGACACTCCCAGCGTGGGCTGCAGGTCTGTGGGGATGGTGGGCAGTTTGAGCTTGGCTCTGTTCGGGGGCACCAGGATGAAGGCTCCCTCCACAGTGGCCGGCTGCTTCTCCAGCTCCACCCCACCCTTCACCAGTCCAGAAAGGGAGATCTCAGTGCTTCCCAGGGAGTGATTCCCACAGCAAAGATAGATCTGAAAACAAACACATATACACACCCCTTTTTGTTTACAAGCACGTGCCCTCATGCTTACAGTCTGTACGTCTGTAAGCGTTCAAAGATACTCTAACAGATTTAGCACATGGCATAATATGTAAAAACCTGTACAGTTTGATGTGCAATCCACTCTCAGAACGAAGGGGGAATGATCTGTATGCCAAGCGGGGCTGTGTTTTGGGACTTTTCATAATGACTGCAATACCAGCATAAAAGGAACAGCAGCAACTCTGTGTCACTTCCAGATGTACATGATGGAACTTAAAACATAAGCACTTGTAAGAGTACTCCATAAACAATAGCTTGGTTTTGTCTATGAAGCAGTAAAACAGTTCTATATTGCATTGAATGAAGACTGGGTGCATGCGAGCATTACCTGCAGGCTGGGTTTATGAGTGCATTACCTGCAGGCTAGGTGCATGCGAGCATTACCTGCAGGCTGGGTTTATGAGTGCATTACCTGCGGGCTAGGTGTATGACTGCATTACCTGCAGGCTAGGTGTATGACTGCATTACCTGCAGGCTAGGTGTATGAGTGCATTACCTGCAGGCTAGGTGTATGAGTGCATGACCTGTAGACTGGGTGTATGAGCACATTACCTGCAGGCTAGGTGTATGAGTGCATTACCTGCAGGCTAGGTGTATGAGTGCATTACCTGTAGACTATGTGTATAAGCGCATTACCTGCAGGCTGCATGTATGAGCGCATTACCTGCAGGCTAGGTGTATGAGTGCATTACCTGCAGGCTAGGTGTATGAGTGCATTACCTGTAGACTATGTGTATAAGCGCATTACCTGCAGGCTGCATGTATGAGCGCATTACCTGCAGGCTAGGTGTATGAGTGCATTACCTGCAGGCTAGGTGTATGAGTGCATTACCTGCAGGCTGCATGTATGAGCGCATTACCTGCAGGCTGGGCTGTTGGCTCAGGAAGGCCCCCAGGATGCTGGTGCTGCTGCGGATCCGTACAGAGGCCCTTTCCGGCTCAAAGTTGGGGCTTATGAGGTTATGGAAGGGCTCGCTGGTGATGTCATTGCCCAGGAGGGTGTAGTAGAAGAAGAACTCAGACCCTTCTTCCAACAGCTTCATGGTGCTGGGGATCAACTGCATTCAGACATATGGCAAATAAATCTTGAAATCTAGAAATTAAATTTTCTCTGTATGAGCCCTTAAGCTTATTTAGGCCTAGTTACAATACTTTAATCTCCTTTACAATGGTATCATGGGACCAGCACTAACGATGCATATAAAACAATGTCAAATGCAATGTTATTTTCATGAAAATTCAGCAAAATCGAAAGGTAGTCAAGAATAAGCATAAAGACCGATAAGCAAATGTCTAATGAATACATTAACTGCTTATGATTATGACCTAATATGATTTCTTTATGTCAAATTATGTATCCTTATTTTGCTTCTAATATAATGTTTCCCATACCCATGTCACATCATTGGATATTATGGCATCAGCTGCATGAGAATCATACCTGCTCCAGTTTGGTAGCGAAGGCCACAGTGACAGACAGCACAAAGAGGTCTGTGCAGCGATCTTCTGCCCCAATCTGGTGATAACCCTCCTCTTCTTTCAGAACCGCCTCCAACTGACCTGGCACCAAGCTGGACAAGAAAGGCGAACCTGCCAAAAAATATGAAATGTTGATGCACTGCAGGATCAATGCACTGATGTACTAATAATGAACATTAAACAGCATGATTTGCTATGTCAACCACATTTGAAAGGAAACCGGTGTTATACAAATGTAGGTTAAACTCCTTACTCAATGGTACAACAACGTCCCACCTGGTGATTTGAACCTGACACTTTCAAGTCCCGTTATTGCCCCACCAGGCAACTTTTGTGTTAAATTAATAATGAGCATTGCCTTGCAACTCACAGCTGACAAATTTCCTACAATTATTCTGGACCGCTAGAGCACTGGATTGCCATTTCCATTAAAATACATTTGAACATAAGAACATAAGAATACATAATGATGAGAACGGGCCGTTCGGCCCATCTAGGCTCATCATGTCCTAATCTAAAGAGTATCTAGTACTACATCTAGCCTGGACTTGAATAGCCCCTATCTTTTACCTTTAGAATAGAATAGAATAGAATAGAATAGCCTTTATTAATCCCGGGGGGGGGAATTTGGTTTGTCACAGCAACAATAGTACAGGAGTGAAAGAACACACAAGACATACAGGACATAGCAACATACTGGATAATAAATATATTTAAAAACCAGAGTACAAACCTAAATACAATAATTTAAGAAATAAAAATAAAAAGAATAAAAATATACTGGAGGTAGTGCAAATCCACCAGATAGTACTTCAGTACACTGGTATGTGCTGTCTAAGAAAAACAAAAGAAAAACAAGTATGAGATGTGAAAAAACAGTAGCAGTCGGGGCAGCAGTGAGATGTACAAGGAATGTACACAGAATGTAGGGGTAGGTACAGCAGTAGAGTGTGACAGTGCTCAGTGTTCAATGTTCATAGTTATACTGTTTGATGGCTGCTGGTAGAAAGGAGCGCTTGAACCGCTCCGTTCTGCAGGTGAATTGGATGAGCCTGTGGCTGAAGGTGCTCTCCATCTGTCTCAGCTCATCATAGAGGGGGTGGGAGGGGTTATTCAGGATGGTCACCAGTTTGTCTCTCATCCTCCTCTCCACCACTGCCTCCAGGCTGTCCAGTTTTTGGCCAACAACAGAGCTAGCCTTCCTCACCAGCTTGTTAAGTTTGTCAGTCTCCCCAGCCTTGGCACTGCTACCCCAGCAGGCCACGGCAAAGAACAGTGCGCTGGCTACCACGGACTGGTAGAACATCCTCAGCAGCCTGTTGCACACATCGAAGGACCTGAGCCTCCTAAGGAAGTACAGTCTGCTCTGTCCTTTCTTATAGAGGGCCTCCGTGTTGTCTGTCCAGTCCAGCCTCTTGTTCAGGTGCACTCCCAGGAACTTGTATGAGCTTGCCATCTCAACTTCCTCCCCTTGATGGTAATGGGGTTGGGGGCCCCTCGGGGCTTCTTGCTCCGTCGGAAGTCCACTACCAGCTCCTTGGTCTTGCCAGTGTTGAGCTGGAGGTGGTTCTCCTCGGCCCAACTGACAAAGCTCCTAACCACGCCTCTGTACTCCTCCTCATCATCCTCGCTGATGCAGCCCACGATGGTGGAGTCATCCGAGAACTTCTGGAGGTGACATGCTCCAGAGTTGTGGCTAAAGTCAGTGGTGTAGAGGGTGAACAGGAAAGGTGACAGTACAGTTCCTTGGGGGGCACCGGTGTTGCTCATCACCACCTCCGACAGGCTGCCCTGCAGCCGGACGTATTGAGGCCTACCCGTAAGGTAGTCTGTGATCCAGGCCACCAGGTCTTGGTCTACCTGCATGGCTGAGAGCTTATCTGCAAGCCGAAGGGGCCGGATGGTGTTAAAAGCACTGGAGAAGTCAAAAAACATGACTCTCACTGTGCAGCCCGGCTTCTCCAGGTGTGAATAAGCCCTGTGCAGCAGGTAGATGATGGCATCGTCCACGCCGATTTTGGCCTGGTACGCGAACTGCAGGGGGTCCAGGGACTCACTCACCATGGGTCTAAGGTTCCGCAGAACCAGCCTCTCAAATACCTTCATGACATGTGACGTCAGTGCCACTGGCCTGTAGTCATTGAGGGCACGGGACGTCCTTTCTTGGGCACCGGAACAATGCAGGAGGTCTTCCATAGCTGGGGTACCCTCTTCAGCCTCAGAGAGAGGTTAAAGAGGTGCTGGAAGACTCCAGCCAGCTGTCCGGCGCACGCTTTGAGCACCCTGGGGTTGATGTTATCCGGGCCCATGGCTTTCCGGGAGTTGAGCTTTGATAGCTCCCTTCTCACCTGGCTCCTTGATATGAGTGGCCTGGTGGAGGGGGGAGGTGGAGGTAGGGGGGCGAGCTGGGGGGCATTGTCCTGGGTGTGTATTTGGGCCGCTGACTGGGACACTCTCCCGGCAGGGGGGGGGGGGTGGCTGGGGGGCATTGTCCTGGGTGTGTATTTGGGCCGCTGACGACTGGGACACTCTCCCGGCAGGGGGTGGGGGGGCGTGGGGGGGTTGGCATTGTCCTGGATGTGTATTTGGGCAGCTGACTGGGACACTCTCCCGGCCGGTGGAGTGTGGGTGGGGGGAGGCACATCAAATCTGTTGAAGAACAGGTTCAGCTCGTTTGCACGATCCTGCCCCCCTCCCTCATCCAGACCTGCCTGTTTCTGTCCTGTGATTCTCTTGAGCCCATCCCACACTTCCCTGGTGCTGTTGTCCTCAAGTTTGCCCTCAATTTTCTCCTTGTATCCCTTCTTGGCTCTCCTCAATTCTCCTTTCAGCTCCTTCTGAACTGACTTTACCCCCTCCCTGTCCTTAGCCATGAAGGCCCTCTTCTTCCTGTTTAGTAGGGCTTTGATGTTTTTATTTATCCATGGTTTGTTGTTGGGGAAACAGCGCACCTTTTTTGTGGGTACGATGCTCTCCTCACAAGTCCTAATGTAGAGTGTAATGCAGTCCGCTAGGCCCCACGTCCTCCCGAAATCCTCTGTGAACAGGTCCCAGTTTGTGATCTGGAGGCAGTCCTGCAGCCTCTCCTCAACCTCTCCCGACCACAGCTGTACAGTCCTGGTGGTGACAGGCTGGCGCCTGACAACGGGCTTGTATGTGGGAACAAGGCGTATCAGGTTGTGGTCAGAGGTGCCCAGGGGAGGAGGGCTGGGCTGAGCTGTATGCCTCCTTCACGTTGGCATACATCATGTCCAGGATCTTATTCTCCCTAGTGCTGCACTTCACATATTGAGTGAAGCCAGTCAGGGTCTTGGGGAGTTTGGCGTGATTGAAATCGCCATTGATTGTCAGAAAGGCTCCGGGGTGGTCTGTCTGCAGTCGCGCAACAGTGGAGTGGATGACGTCACACGCTCTCGCCGCATTTGCCGACGGTGGAATGTACACAACAACAACAATGGCGTGTGAGAACTCTCTAGGCAGATAATATGGTCTGAGCCCCACCGCCAGCAGCTCTATGTCGGGAGTACAGATAGTCTCTTTCACACCGTCACATGCCCAGGGTTACACCATTTAATGTTAACATAGAGAATAAGCCCACCTGCGGACTTCTTGCGGCTTAGTGTCCTGTCGCGGTCCGCTCTCACCATCAAAAAGCCGGTGAGTTCGACTGCTGAGTCCGGCTCTCCATGTAGCCAGGTCTCTGTGAAGCATAGAGCGCTGCTTTCCCAATATTCGCTGATCATTCAACAGGGTTGTGAGTTAGTCAATCTTCTTGTCGTTTAATGATCTTACATTCCCCATTATGATCGACGGAAGGCATGGTTTAAAACTCCGCTTCCTCCTCCTGTTCCTTTCCTGTCTTTCTCTTGTTTTAACGCCGGCTCTGCAGCCTCTTCGGCTGGGGCGCATCCCAGGCGGTAGGCTATTTCTCTCCGGTGCGAAACGCGAAGCGAAGCCCAAGAGTGTCCATCGTTCACCAATTGCCAGTAGTGTTTCCTTTGCGTAGCCTCGACCCATGATTCGACTAAGAAAAAACACTACCTAACTAACGTAACTAAGAGCTACCTAAGACTCAAACAAGCATAATAATATAATACGAAAGGAATTAGAAGAAACAAAACAAAAAAAAAGTAGGAAAGTAGCGGAGATAAGACAAAAGACAAAAAAAAGACGGGAGCTGGTGTGACGTGCGGCTGCTCTCTCGGGCTGCGCTTTCATACCAGGTATCAGTTTAGTTGCCCTTCTTTGGACTTTTTCCAAGAGCTTCTATATCTTTCTTGTAGTGCGGGGCCCAGAACTGCACACAGTATTCTAAGTGCGGTCTGACAAAGGCATTATATAACATTAATATAACCTCCTTTGATTTATACTCAATACTTTTTGCTATGTATCCCAGCATCCCACCATTGGCTTTTTTCACTGCTGTAGCACACTGCTTTGATGCAGATAGGCTTTGATCAACTACAATTCCTAAGTCCTTTTCAAATTGAACACCTACTAACTTTTCTCCTCCCATAAAATACTCCTGTCTAATGTTTTTATTTCCCACATGCATAACTTTACATTTAGCAATATTGAATGTCATCTGCCATGTATCTGCCCATTTCTGGATTTTGTTTAAATCATCTTGGATTACTTTAGTCAATTCCAAACTGTTTGCCAAACCCCCAAGTTTAGTATCATCTGCGAATTTAACTATTTTGCTACTAACATCCATATCAAGATCATTTATGTAAATAAAGAAGAGCTGAGGTCCCAGCACCGATCCCTGCAGGACACCACTACCCACAGCACCGAGGTCAGATACGGCCCCACCTACTGTTACTCTTTGTATTCGGCCTTGCAGCCAATTATGAACCCACTGTGAAACTACTCCTGCAATTCCTACTGAATTCATTTTAGCAATGAGCCTCTCATGTGGTATCTTGTCAAATGCTTTCTGAAAGTCCAAATATATAATATCATAAGCCTGGTTCAGGTCAACACACTTTGTAGCCTCTTCGAAAAAGTCCAGGAGGTTTGTTAGGCATGACCTCCCTTTGAGAAATCCATGTTGGCTCTCCATTAAAATACTATTATTTTTCAAGAATGATTCCAACTTATCCCTAATAATACATTCCAGCATTTTACATGCGATGCAAGTTAAACTATAGTTCCCTGGGTCAGTACGGTCCCCCTTCTTATATATTGGAATTATACTACCCTGCTTCCAGTCATCTGGTATTTCTCCAGTGATTATGGATTGAATGAAAATATCTGTCAATGGTTTATATATAATTTCCCCAAGTTCTTTGAGTACTCTGGGATATATGCCATCCGGGCCTGCTGCCTTATTTGTCTTAAGTTTTTGTAGTTTTTGTAGTACTTCTACGTCCCTTATCTCAAAGTCCTCCAAAACATTCTGTACCTTGTCTATACATTTAGGCATATTTATAACTCTTCTCTAGTAAAGCTCTCAAAAGAGTAACTGTTTAGTGTGCTAGCAATATCCTTATTATTATAAACCAAAGTTCCTTCCTTATTCTTAATGCACTTAACCTCATCCTTAACTTGCCTTTTTCTACTACAATATTGAAAAAACTTCTTAGGATTACTTTTTGCATCTTGGGAAATTTTAATTTCAAACCGCCTTTTAGCTGATCTTATTTCCTTTTTAGCCTTAGCCCACATATTACAATAATCTAACTTGTTTCTTTCGGAGTTATCCTTTTTATATACTCTGTACAGTCGTTTCTTTTGCCTCAAAATCTCCCGTAAAGATTTAGTCATCCACTGCAGAGTTTTTTCATCCTATTTTTCCTTACTTTGGGGATGAATTGACACTGTACATCTACAATAACCCTTTTAAATATAGTCCATTTTTCATTCACAGTTCTGCAATCTATACATTTTACCCAATCTATATTACTTAAATTCTCTCTAATTTTATTAAAGTCAGCTCGTCTAAAATTAAAAGTTCGAGTTAGAAGAGACTGTCTTAACTTGCCAAAAAATATCAAAAATAACTGCACTGTGGTCACTTGCCCCTATTGGTTCTCCTACCTCTGTGCTGCAAATTCTATCAGGATTGTTACACAAAACCAGATCCAGTATTGATTTCCCTCTCGTAGGCTGAGTAACAGACTGTACCAAAAAGCAGTCATTGACCATATCTAAAAACTCCTCTTCACAATTGCCCTGACCCGTCACTATCTCCCAATTAATAGAGGGGTAATTGAAGTCGCCCATTATTATTGTCTCTCCTTCAGCACAGATTTGTTTTATGTTACCAAAGAGGGTACTATTTATGTTAGTGTCTGAAGCTGGAGGTCTATAGCATACTCCTATATTAAGGCCCTTCTCATGATCTCCCAGGAATCTAATCCAGATGTCCTCACAAGAAACGAATGAGTTTATACCTCTCTGATCACTCAGCCTCTCTGATCACTCACCTTGCCTTGGAGGGGCCTCTTTGGCCTTGAATTGGTCAGGTGTCTGTTTGGAATCATTCTCAAGGACCATGCTGAGCAAAATAGCTGGCTTCAACTTGGTGTATTTGCTACTGAGCAAAGGGTACCATTTAGGAGCCTGCTGGGTACAAAATAAATCAATTAGCAGCCCACAAGACATTACCTTGCAAACAAAAAATCTGTTAAATAAATAATGTCTTGTATTGATGATGATTGTAAATTAATGGTACTGTAAATAATGGTTAAGCCTTGCTCAAACCTGGAGCAGCATGACCAGCAAAACACATATATCAGTTGATTATTTGTTAACAGCAAATGTTAGCTCAAGATCCAACATAATGGTGACCAATGCTTGCCTGTTTGATCTCCTGGACTGATCTCAGGTCCAGGATGATGTATCCCAAGGACTCCTTTGCAGTCGTGGCTGTATCCACTGCATAGCACTGCAGTTTGATAGGCGTGCGCTGAAGCCTGATAGACAAGACAACACAACACTGCATTTGGTCAACAATCCCCAAAATAGTCTTTTAGATTCAAGATTTACAACCACAAACAGAAACACTCTTCAAACCAAACTTGGAAAATATACCCATTAACTTTACTCTTAACTGCGATTGTGGTGACAGGTATGGCATCCGCCAAGTTACGGGTTAGCGGGATCATACCCCATGCCTATACAACACAGAGTTTGCCACTTTTCAGGGTTTTCTACAGGAATAACTCTCAGTCCTTACAAACAGTAATTTCTGCACCTTCTATCCTCATATAAAGACACAGAATCTGGATACTTCACACAGCCACATAATAAAGCCCCACGCTTCCACTTCTTAATTTTCCTACTGATTACGTCATAAGAAATGCTCCATAGCCCCCAAATGATTAATTCTGTCAATTGTTCAATGTATACTTCAACCAATATCAACATTTGTTCAGATCTATTTCAACAAATTATTACCCACTTGCAGGACACACAGTCAGAAAAGAAATATAGCCTATATTGTTTTATATATAAGGATGTGCACATGTTATGCTACTTCAGCCAATAGAACATTAAAAAACGGAAAGATGCCACATTGCTTTTCTGTGTATTATGACTGTATGTACACTGTCAGACATGTTGGGACAAACACTAACAGCATCAGGCAACGCACAACATAAATGCGCTGTCCTTGCTCCAGACTGCCACACAGTAGTGAATGCACGTATTTATTTTTCACTATCTGGTCCATATACAGTATCATACAATTGTATTTTCCACTGATGTCGCAATTACATGCTAAAACAACGGTTAACTAGCTTGCTAGCTTCAGCTGCATGCTTATCTGAATTAGACTACCATTATACGGAATAGCTACATATAATAACACATAGTAACATGGATAGAATTGGCAGCTACATTCACCGTTAGTAAAGGTCACGTTCTGTAATGTTACCATAATCAATACATTAAAGTTAAATTATCTATAGGACTATATGTAGCTAGCTAATGTTACTACTTGTAAGATTTAGCTAAGCATGACAAAAAAAGGCACTGTCCTCGCTTCACAATGCCACACAATGAACATTACCCTTTATTATTATTATATTACTGAATCCATCCATATACAGTAATATACATTTTTCATTTGCCAGCTATGTCACCTTGTCTGCTCACCATTTTAGGTGACAATTCATAAATTACATTAAAACTGCTGATGCTGAAGTAAGCTACTGCTTTTAAATGATAACCTGATATGTCTTTAGTAAACAGGTAATCTCTGAACGTATTCAACAATTTCTCTATTGTTTCACTGAAAGCTATGTGTAATGCCCTGAATGGTTGTAAAATAAAATAATGCCATGACTCAATGGTCTTTAGATTTCGGAAACTCTTTCACATATTAATATCCTCACCCCTAATGTATGACAAACAACAAAAAGATTAATTGTCAACAAAAACATTTTAAATGTAAGAAAAGCCAAGTTAATTACATTTACAAAGCATATAATCTCTTTGATCAGTAGCATGATCACCCATCCATAATCTAACATAGCCGGTTCTTCATTTAATATCTTGTGCGTAACGCAACAGAATCCTTTGAACTTTGTACACACAACCTACAAATTGTTTATCTTTCTACTGAAATAAACTAAATTATATTTACCTCAAGATAAAATCAAGAAAAAATTAGATTTTGACAAAAAAAAAAAACTAATTATGCATGTAAACAAGCGTTACCACGCATTTAGGAGTTTTGTGCCATGGATATTTCAACAATAGACCACTAAACTGCAGGACTACTTCAACTAAATAAAGATCATTATACTGGCTCAATTCCAGTATCGTTGCTTTATTCTAAGCGGGAGAAATAATACAAACAGGTTCTGCGTAGGGGAGAGCGGGGTAAGTTGTCACACGGGTAAGTTGTCACACTGTTAATACCTCCAACCACAGGGGCACTATCTCAAAAATCAAATAGCTACTTTGTTGCAACTAGGGTCAGATTCAAATTCCTTTGCACAGGTGGTCAAAGATCACTTTAATTACATGTGAGCACAAGTTTCGTATTTGTCTCCTTCAAAAGTAAGTAAATGGCACCTTACATTTTATGTAATAAAACTGTGTTAGGTATAAATGTTCAAAATTATATTTGTGTACCAAATAAAGGAGACAATAAGGTGTCTCTTGATATGTTAGCTGCAGTCCTATGTTGAACTAGCCTTGAGATTTAGCAAACATTAGCCCACATGCCTGTTTGAGGCAAGTTGTCTCAATGGCTTTGAGGCAAGTTGTCACATGAGGCTAATTTAAATGTGTTTTTGAAGGAAAGAAGCATTGAGGGAAGGAAGAAAGGAACGAATGAACGAAGGAACAAAAGAAAGTGAGATGATGGTGAGAAATTATAAAAGAAAGACAGAGAATGGCAGCACCACACCTGACTTAATGTTGAAGGCAGTCAGGCAGGTGAAGCTGGAGAACAAATCAATCAGAAGCACAGCAAACTATTTTAATATAAATTACCGTACTCTGACTCGGTATTGTGAAAAGGTTACCAGCGAAGAAATTGTCAGTCAGGCAGCCATGCCAACAACAGTGGTTGGCTATAGAAAGCCACGGCAGGTATTTCCACCTGATTTGGAGATGCAGCTTGTTCATTATATCGCTAGGTCAGCTGACATTTATTTTGGTCTGTCGCCAAGTGAGATCAAAAGACTTGCCTACCAGTTTGCTGTGGCACACAAGCTGAAGTTCACAGCAATGTGGGCAGAAACAGAAAAGGCCAGCTCGGAGTGGTTTATGGCCTTCTTAAAACGGCACCCAATGCTGTCGCTAAGAAAGCCTGAGGCAACTAGCCTTTCCAGAGCTAGTAGCTTCAACCGAGAAAATGTCAATGCCTTCTTCGACAATTTAGCAAATGTACTAGACAGACATCAATTTGGACCAGGGGACATATGGAATGTCGACGAAACTGGGGTGACCACGGTCCATAAACCTGACAAAGTAGTGGCCAGACGCAAATTCAAAGTAGGGTCACTGACCTCCGCTGAAAGGGGAACGCTTGTCACACTGGCCTGTGCTGTCTCAGCCACAGGAAATAGTATACCTCCATATTTCATATTTCCCCGTGTCAACTTCCGCGACCATTTTTAAACAACAGACCACCTGGCAGCAAGGGAGCGGCAAATCAGTCGGGGTGGATGAAAGATGTGCACTTTTTTGACTTCCTGAAACATTTAATTGAGCATACAAAATGCTCAAAGGAGAAACCATGTTTACTCCTTTTGGACAACCACGAATCACATACAGTGGGGAAAATAAGTATTTCACCCCCTGCTGATTTTGTGAGTTTGCCCCCTTACAAAGAAAGGAACGGAACGGTCGGTCTATACATTTCATGGTAGGTTCATCTTAACAGTGAGAGACAGAATATTTTAAAAAATCCCAGAAAATCACATTATATGAATTTTAAACATTTATTTGTGTTTTATTGAGGAAAATAAGTATTTCACCCCCTAGCAAAACAGCAAGAATTCTGGCTCCCACAGACCGGTTATGTGACCAGGAGGCACACAGATTAGTCCTCTTACTTAATTAGTACTCCTAATTAAGTACTCGTTACCTGTATAAAAGACAACTGTCCACAGAATCAATCAATGAATCAGATTCCAACCTCTCCACAATGGGCAAGACCAAAGAATTGTCTAAGGACATCAGGGACAAAATTGTAGACCTGCACAAGACTGGAATGGGCTACAAGACCATTGGCAAGCAGCTTGGTGAGAAGGAGTCAACTGTTGGTGCGATAATTAGAAAATGGAAGAAACACCAATTGACCATCAATCTCCCTCGGTCTGGGGCTCCACGCAAGATCTCACCTCGTGGAGTGAACCTGATCATGAGAAAGGTGAGGGAACAACCCAGAACTACACGGCTGGAGCTTGTTGATGATCTCAAGGCAGCTGGGACCACAGTCACCAAGATGACAATTGGTAACACACTACGTCGTAATGGATTGAAATCCTGTAGTGCCCGCAAGGTTCCCCTGCTCAAGAAGGCACATGTACAGGCCCGTCTGAAGTTTGCCAATGAGCACCTGGATGATTCAGAGGAGGCTTGGGAGAAAGTGCTGTGGTCAGATGAGACTAAAATCAAGCTCTTTGGCATCAACTCGACTCGCTGTGTTTGGAGGAAGAAAAAAGCTGCCTTGGACCCCAAGAACACCATCCCCACCGTCAAGCATGGCGGTGGAAACATTATGCTTTGGGGCTGTTTCTCTGCTAAGGGCACAGGACGACTTCACCGGATCGAGGGGAGGATGAATGGGGCCATGTACCGGGAAATCTTGGGTGAGAACCTCCTTCCCTCAGCCAGGACACTGAAAATGGATTTCTAAGGATTTGGAGAGGATCTGCAAAGAGGAGTGGGCCAAAATCCCTCCTGGGATCTGCGCAAACTTGGTGACCAACTACAAGAAACGTCTGACCGCTGTGCTTGCCAACAAGGGTTTCTCCACCAAGTACTGAGTCATGTTTTGCTAGGGGGTGAAATACTTATTTTCCTCAATAAAACACAAATAAATGTTTAAAATTCATATAATGTAATTTTCTGGGATTTTTTTAAATATTCTGTCTCTCACTGTTAAGATGAACCTACCATGAAAATTATAGACCGTTCCTTTCTTTGTAAGGGGGCAAACTCACAAAATCAGCAGGGGGTGAAATACTTATTTTCCCCACTGTATGTCCATTGATGGACTCAATTGTGCCAAAGAAAACGGCATAATTAAGGTGTCATTCCCACCCCACTGCTCTCATCGGCTTCGACCCTTAGACAGGTCTGTCTACGGGCTGCTAAAAAGACACATCAACACAGCGTGTGATGCATGGATGAGGAACAATCCTGGGAGAACAATGTCAATTTATGACATTCCTGGGATTGTGGCAATCGCTTATCCTGTGGCGGCAACCCCCTTGAACATTCAGGCTGGCTTTAGGGTAGCTGGGGTACAGCCTTACAACAGGGATGTATTTTTGGAAACTGAGTTTGCGCCATCCTATGTTACGGATCGCATGCCAGCTCACCCTTACCCAGCAATGCCAGTGCTGGCAGCAGACTACCAACTCCAGAGGACCTCTGGCCATTTCCAAAAGCTGGTCCCCGAAAACAAACTAGCGGAGCAAAACCGCAATTCTAACAGACACGCCCGTGAAGCAAGCACTACAAATGGAAAAATCACAATCTAAAAACAGGCTGTTTCTGGAGGAAGGGAAGCAAAGTGCAAAATCTGGATCTGCCAAGAACAAAAAGGCAACAGTAAAAAGAAAAATAGACGAGTTATCAGATGAAGAGGAGTGTTTCTGCCTAGTCTGCATGGAGCCATTTTCTAACAGCCTATGTGAGATGCAAGAAGTGGGCCCATGATGCTTGCTCCCCAGGCCAGGCAATTTATTTGTGCCAGAACTGTGACTCTGAAGATGAGTCTGATTAGAAGTGTTTCGTTGTGCATTACACCACGTCTGTTTTGTTAAGACTAAGCATTTTGTTCTTTAATGAATGAGTTCTGTAATGAAATGTACTTGGTTTTGAATTCGAAAGTTAAAAAAATTATATTCACAATTATTTCGTTTTATTCTTATTTGTTGATAATCCAATGTGACAACTTACCCCACATACTATGACATAGTGTGACAACTTACCCCCTGATGGGGTAAGTTGTCACAAGTGCACACCCTCTATTTAACTGTCTACAACTCCATACTGAAATAAGATATGAATATGTAATGAATACAAAATATGTGCCCAAGACTTCCACCTTTCATTTGGTATGACATTTATACCATTGCGATGTATTGCGCCCAGTACAGGTAAGACAGAGTGAAAAGTGTGACAACATACCCCGCTCTCCCTTACTTGATGTAACGCTCGCTATATCATTAACCACCGCTTGTGCCATTTCCCCTCGATGTAAATGCTGTTTTCTAACATTTTTAATCAAGACACAGCCCAAGCTAATGGGCTTGTTATGATTTATCGTCCACGTTCATTTAACATCATAAAATTGAATATTCCCGAAGCAAGAACGTTTTAAAGAAAACTGAATCACGTTGCATTCCCTCTCAAGACTACCAAATGATGTACACTCACCGTTTCAAACAAATGTATTGTTATCAGAAAGTACATTTAGCCCTACCAAAATCATAGCAGCATGTTGGGCTTGTACTGGACTACTGTTGTGTGAATTTGTAGCCATTTTTAAGCAGTACAATGCACAATATTTAAGTTTTAACAAGACAAACCATTTCTGCCATTACTGCCGTGCTCACAAAGCGTAACAAAGGATAAATGAGCATGCGAGACTTCAAGAACAGCTCAAGACCAACCATAATTAATTGTATTGACATGATGATCTAACATCAAAATACAGTAAAAGTGACAAATAATAAGAAATTGCTGAACGTTTGTTTTAACCCCCTTTGTAACACCAAATGGAGGGGTGATTGTGCCACTGATCCTGTACATCTGTGAAAAAACATAAGAAAGTTTTATCACTTTTTTGTAGTAACTAAACTAAGCACTGTTTCAAAGGTGAAGTTCCAATCAACATCATAGGAGAAGGATCCACATATGCTTTATGGACTGTTCTATTTTCAAATGTAGAAATTGGAAGTCAAAGAAATTATTTAATATGCACTTGGACATTCAGGATTTCTGTCAGTTGTGACATAACATTTGAAGAAACCTAAAGAGAGATTAGGAGAAGATGAAGAAATGTAGCGGGTGTGCTCTGGTACGTGAGCGTCCGCTACAGAAAGTGACGTGGATAAGACTTCGTTCCCGGAGTTAGGGATGAGCTAAATCGCTCTCTTGTCGCGTCGAGATCCCTCAGTTCGAAACTCGCTGCGGGCAGAACCAACTCCGTTACATTGGTGCCGTGACTCGGATCATGCGACTGATGGTAATAGGTCGGGCCGTGGTTGCTGCCACAGGAGTTTTGAGGGGAGAATGTAGCGAGTGTGCTCTGGTACATGAGCGTCCGCTACAGAATGTGATGTGGATAAGAGTGTGATTAGTTCCCGGAGTTAGGGACGTCGCGTCGAGATCCCTGGGTTCGAAACTCGCTGTGGGCAGAACCAACTCTGTTACAGAAACACAGGGCCAAGTTACTTGAACAAATGTAGGAAAGTATGGATAGCCTTGTTTTGGAACAGTGCTTGTTTAGTTTTTTCAGTGAAACTCCATCATTTTTATTTAATTTATTAATTTAATATCATTTTGACATCAATAATTAATCTAATTATTTTCAAAACAATTTGTTTTGATATCAAAACAATTGATATCCAAAAAAATATATAGAAATATATAGACAGATTTTTGGAATTATGTATTTGGATATGTGAGTAACCTTTTTAGGCTATGTTGAAAATGTGCTGTTGTGATTAGCGGATGACTGTGACCAGGGCCGGTATGTATAAAGCATCTCAGATTAGGAGTGCTGATCTAGGATCAGTTTAGCCTTTTAGCTCATAATGGATCATGTTAGGATATGGATAGGGGAACCTGATCTTAGATCAGCACTCCTAATCAGAGATGACTTATAAATACAGGCCCAGATGTTATAGGCAAGAAACCACTAAGCTACGAGTAAAAGGTAGACTATGCCCCTGGGAACTCATGGGAGCAGCGAACAGTCTATACTCACACCAAGGAATGCAATCTGGGACTGTACCTGTGCTGGTGCAGGGTCCTGCGGTCAAGTTCCCAGGCCAACTCAGTACAGAATTGAGGTTTGTCCTTGTGGTCCACTGGGTCTGTGGCGAGCTGCTCTCCATCGAATTTGGCCTGCACTACCAGGGTGTGGCGTGAGCTCTTGGGGAACTGTCGACCTAGAGAGAGGACAGTACAGTAAAACACTGAGCAGATTTTTCTAGATTTTTGTATCTGGCTACCTAGGCTAGCTACTTAGAACAGGGGTGGGCAAGGAGAGCCATATCCATTTCTCGATTCCGTGCCAACTTCAGCTCTTACTTATTTAATTTGCTATTTCCGTGATCAGACAGCTACATGTATTAACAAGCTAATTTACTAATAACGAATGGCAGCTGAAAATATTGTATTATGGTCTTATCTATGAGTGAATGTGTGTTGATGTATACATAAATTAGCTAATTGAGCCAGGGTAATTGTGGGAAATAAAATCCTTTGTACACAGGCCCTGCAGGGTTGCCCACCCCTGATCTTGACCCTAGAGCGTCTGCCAGTATAATATAATTAATGATAGCGAGCAAGATGTCCAGAACTAAAACTAAAAACAAGCCAATTGGTTAACGTTAGTGTGCTAGATAATGTTATCCAACTAACATATTTAACTGGATAGATATTAATGTTTGCGAGTAAATTGAATTAACGGTAACATTCCTGCCAAATCCACTCCAGTTAATGACTTATCTAGCTAGTTAGAATTGTCAATGTATTGACTGAAATAAACGCCGAAACCAAACACAATATTATCATCAGCATGTTTAACGTTGGAACCCCATTGAGGTTAAGATTCCATGTTTCAGCGCAGCACAACTTGCAAGATGATCATACATTACAACCAGCAAACGTTAGCTAGCAAAGCGACTGATAATCAGCTAGCGTTAGCCAACGGTAATTAACGTTAAATTGAACGTTGATCCAAGCAACATATGTAACTTCACTTTAGATAACTTAGTTATTAGCTAGATAAATCCCAAAACTAAGTGGTAACTTAGCTCTCAATACTAGCTACCTGTTGATGTCATGTCGTAACGATATAAAATAGCTAACGTTAGCTACATTTCAGACAGTTACAGTACATGGATTACTTACTTGAATGTTACACACACACACCCAGTGAGCCAGATAAGCTTAGCTAGCAAACTAATTAGCCTCAAATACACGATAGTTACCTTCTAGAATGGAGACTACGATGAGCAGTTGATCCGATTTAGAGGCCATGGCATTTGCTTAGTGGTAGTTAACGTTAGCGAATTCCAATGCAATGGTTGACTGTGTCCCCACGTCACATCAGATGATCATGAAATGTCTCAGTTGTCCGGCTGCTTCATCTTCAATATCTACAATCCAAGACTTGGTTACTAAGCACCCCAGCGTCCGTTGTCTACCCCGCTTTGATAAAGATATTTGCCGCCTCCCATTTAAAAATGTTGACTTCCGCCTAGTTACTGTTGGAGGAAATGTACAGGCAGGTGAGTTTCAATGGAACTGAAAAGAGGATCCTCTCAAATACAAAAACAGTTGGTTTGCGCCCTCTGCTGTGGAGGAAGTCTAAGAGCAAGAAAGGCCTAGACATCTCTGTTCTCAGCTGCATACAACAGATTTCCTCTGAGAAGGACAAAAAGCTGTAAATGCATAAAATAATGAAACCCAGAACATACCTATTCATTTATTTTCAGGTATGCCTTTCATAGATAGCTCCATTGTTTTGACCTGCACTTCTCTCAAACGCTTCTTTCATTTGGCTCATCAGTATCTGGTCCATAGTACCCTCAGAGGGTGAGAAAGATAAGAAACTGGTCCATGATATATGACATTATAACCAAAGAACAATATTGATTAGTAACCAAGTATTATATCCACATTCTTAAGAAACGAGACGTTTAAGAAACAAAGACAATGAAAACAGCTTGGTTTCTGGATATTGATATTGATATCTTTTTCATTCAATCATAACTGCAAGGTCAATAAAACACATAAAGTATCTGAGATTTATCATATTTTTTCCATTCAAATATGTCCAGTGTAGAAATCATTTTTGTCTTCTTACTGAATATCATCAAATTATCTGTGCCGCAACAATAGGCTGTAAAATAGGATGCAGTGTTTAGCATGCACCACAATGGCTTCTATAGAGAAACATTTACATTGTTAACCATTTGTGTGATATGAAACCAGCTTCAGTTTCTTACAGTAGTTTATTTTTTCTACTTAATACCTGGTGTAACATTCCTTTTAATAACGTTTCATATTTAATAATGAAACAAAACAGTTATGATCAGTGCAGTTTTAGTTTTCTTTTTGACCTCTATAGCTGTTTCCTATTCACACACTGCTGGGGATATCATGTAGTCAAAAAGTATTTAGCTGTTAAGACTCAAGATCAACTTTGAGCATATAAATGGTTTAAAACGGAAAGAAAAAAACATAATCTAAATCTTACAATTGTAATGTGTACCAGTGTTACAAAAACATTGCTGCAACCTACCAAAACATTATGATCATGTTAAACTGTAGATGTCGGGTGAACTCTGGTACGTGAGCGCCCGCTGCAGATGGTGACGTGGATAAGAGTACGATTAGTTCCCGGAGTTAGGGACTAGAGTCTTTAGCTCGGCGAGCAAATCGCTCTCTTGTCGCGTCGAGATCCCTCGGTTCGAAACTCGCTGCGGGCAGAACCAGTCACAGTTACACAATGTTAACCGATGATAACAAAAACTGATGATTGTGAGAACATAACATTCTTAGTAGTACTCAACTGAACAGTTTTGCGGTTGTCAGTGCATTTTTTCCTAATAAACACAATGGACAGATGGTGTATATAAACATCTTTTTCTTTAATTCTGATTGCCAAACATTTTTAAGGCAGGTATAAAAAACAACTGCATTTTCAATGTATATTTGACATAAACTAAAAATAAACTTGATTACAGCATGAAATAAATGACCAGGCAACAGCAGTGAGGTTTCTCCCTACATGTCAATACTTGTAAACATTTAAAGATTGCAGCACTATTCAAGAAGAACAATCACAGATGCTATGCGGGTGAACTGGGGTAAATTACCAGACAAAGCAGGTAAATAAAAAAGAATATACACAAGCATGTTATACTCTGCCGATTAACTATATACAGAATATACACCACAGTTTTATGGCACTGGATTTATTTTTTAAAAAGAAACTCAGTGTATATTTACTCTCACAGAATACAATACAATAGAAGGGTGAATACAGTCAAGTGTATACAGATGCAATTTCAGTAATACAGAAGGAGCCACTTCATAGTTACATGTACATAGTGTTACTTCTACTGCAGTTCCCTTCCAAACATCTTGGGGATATTGCAATATTCAATACATTCAGTAACACAAATACACAATGACACATGTCCATACATACAAAGTAATACTGCGATTTTGTGGATGATGCTTTTACTAGGCGTACATGTTTTCTTTCCTGACCAGCAGCCGTAAGCCACAGGTGAAATGTTTCTGAAACCTTGTCACCATTACAAAATCCAACAGTCAGCAGTAAATATGTTCCACCGATTATCGCATAACAACAGCATCAGAACTCTTATAAAATCTTCTTTAATAAGAAATGAAAACTGGCTTCTGCCTCCCATGGAGGCGATGAATAACACCATGGAATTGATGTCTGTGGATCCGCCCATCACCATGTGAACCTGTCACATGCTGTAGGTTCAAATCTTCCCATCATTCCCTGCAGAAACAGATGGTAGATACACAAAATTTCCAACCATAGCCCTCAACACAGGACACCACTCTTGCCCCTTGGAGAACAGCAACATTTCTATTCTAATTTTACCAGTGCAGTATTTCACTCCTCATGTTACGCTGTATAATTTTCCACATATTTGTAACTGCTTAATATTCAAAGATGGCATCTTTGCAGATAATAATCTTTGCCATGTCAGTTGAACTTGTTTACCTAACAAACTACAAATTGTGAATTTACTGAGCTCTTAACAAAAAAGCAATAGCTCTTTGGTGGGAATGACAATGTTGAGAAGTATTCAATAGAAATTACCCAGCCTGGGTAAGTTACATACCAGCTGCAGATGTTTGTGCTGGCACCTGCTGATTGGGGACCAGGGCTGCAGAACTCAACCCTGAAGACCAGAACAGGAACTCAGTTTAAAGAACAAACACCCACTGCCCTGACAACACGTTGTCACACATTATTCACTGACCCAGGCAATGTGCTACACATGCCATGCACAGACCCAATACTACAGCAACCCACACAGACTTGAATATCATTCCTGATTTTTTGGCAAGAAACTTTCTAATCTTTGTCATTAGAACATTTCAGACTGCAAATAACAGGTCTGTTTTATTTTTTCTGTTACCTTGGTAAGGGTCATACTGCCCAGGTATGAGAGGGTAGCCAACGCCCAGGTGTGTATGGTGATGGGTGTGAAGGTGTCGGGCAAAGGGGGCATGGTCCCTGTCCCTCTCTGTCTCTCTCTCCCCTTCTGGCGATCCCCTCTCCCCAGGCTGCAGATAACAGCACAAGATCTGATTGATTAAATTATTCACCAGAATGTCACAGTTTTTAGGTTACTCTTAACTATGCATTACTGTTAACTGCATTGTGTTCACTATGCATTATAAGACTGTCTCTGTACCTTGTGGCTTTCGTTTTTACACAATTGCAACAAAGGTATTCTCTAGAATCTCATAGAACGTGTAATCACAGCATATATAATATGATCTAATTATGGGTTTCAACATCCACAATATAATTGTATTGCATTGTCTGTTCAATGGCCCAATGATGTTCACATTATTATGCCATACTGGAGCATAAGTTTATTGTAATATTCAGCATGTAATAAACCATATATGACTAACAGTAGTCCAAGAGAGTTACAAGTATTACTAAGTTATTAGTTAGAGAGAGATATTAAGTAATTGAGTATTGTTGGTTTTCCTTCTTGTCAGTTAATGTGAAATGTAATCACTTATACCACACCAAAGAAAATTCTCTTATACCAATACAATGTTCTGAAACTCCAACCCTGAGGCATCAGAACAGATAAAGGGAGTGAGACTGGCCTATATTTTAAAAAATCTAATCTTATGTAAGAAATACCAATTTGGGTACATACTATACAATAAACCTTTCAGGGCTGTCAACAAAAATGCTTATGAATCGAAAATAAACATGTATCCCAGAATGGACTCATGAAAAACCTGTCTGGCAGTTTTCTGAAGTAGTTGAAGGGAATGCAATTATTAATGTTGGCAGCTATGTGCCACGCCAGAGTGCCAAATAAGATAGTGAAATAAAACGTTGTTTCAAAATACAATTTTCAGGCAATTCACCCTTATTTGCATTGAGGAGAGTTTGGTAAAAAGCTGTAGGAAATGCATTGTGTAAAAATTTTCCCAGCATATTTTTAGGAGAACATTTAGGTTTTATGAAGTATTTTAATTACACCCTGATTAAAGCATCAGTTAGGCAGAAACTATCAGCATAAATGCTGTATCCTACAAATGATGCCACAATGAATATAGCCACACAAGTACAGCCTCTTCTCTAATATTTCATCCTGGAATGATAAATTATATCCTTTCCTTGGTAGACTTGCCACAATTAGCCACATGGACCCTCCACAAAAGTGCTGACAAAGTTAAAGTGGAGAGATTGTTGTTCCCATCTGAGTATAGCGATAATATGCAAAAGATAATTGCAACGTAAACAACAAATTCCACCCGCATGAAGCAGAAGGTATACCTAAAATGAACATTTTCTGAATACTGGGAAATCAACTAATTTGAGCAAATACCTGCAGTACCTCAGCTGTATGAAGATGGCTTCTATAAACATGTAGCCATATGAACACTGTCATAGCATATTCAGGTAGAATGGTAGGCTAATTGCCTGATATTGGCATTTTAAATCACTTTTAACTAGGTGTTTTAAATCCAATACATGTGTGATAGCTAAGCTGTGCTCTCAATTGAACAGCAAAGGTTGGGGGTGGGGTCGGGATGTGGGGGGACAAATGGTCGAAATTAGTGATGGGAGAATTACTACCATAAGCTGTCAGTGACACAGTGATTTGAAGCAATCATAGTGTTTTTCTGTGGAGAGCACAGTTTCAGGATTGGTTAAAGCAAGTGATTGACAGCTCATTGTAGCTCCACCTATTATGGGGTTCATGAAACCTAATTTTCCCATCACCAGAGGGAACTCACCGCTGGAGATTTTCCATGGTATGGCAGGTTGTGATTCTGCAGTAGCTCAAGAGCAGTGGAATCACAGGGGGGCTTACTGCTAATACCACGACTGCTGTGGGCTACCTCAGACTCCTCCCTGCCTGCTGTCTTCCCATACAGTGGATAGTGGAAGCCTGGCCAACATCACACCAGTAAACACGCTGTTACTGTCAGCACACACACACCACCCATACATATGCATGCAAGTATTAATATATAATTAATGAAATATACAATATATTAAAGCCACATAAAGTGCACATTAGATTGATAACCTTCCAGCATTGGTGTTACTGTAAACTCAAGGATTACATAGTGTAGGCACATGCATTTGAAAAAGTATGATCAAGCCTGGCCAAAGCATGATTGTGGGAAGCTAGAAAGTATTCCATTCCTTGATGTTCCAATTTCCTTATAGGTTGGTCTTAACACTGTTAAAGCAATAGGAAATGCAGTATTCCAAGGGTATATTTTCCCATGGATCATTCTTTGCTAAATTCTTTTCCACAGAATCATCAGGCATGGATAATCATCAGGCATAATTGAGGCTGCATGGAGATGTTGGTTCTCAGGGTCTTACCTGGGAAGTTGTGCACCAGGGCAGGTGACATCACCCTGTAAGCAGTGTTGCTAGGGTCACACATTTGCAGGTAGGGATACGCGTGCTGGTACTGGATGTAGGACTGATGGGGATTCATGGGTGATGAGACGGCAACTCTGGCGTTCCTTGAGTCCCCAGATGTGCCCCCTGTGGACTCCTGCTCCTCTATCTTGTTACAGTCCTCTGTGCATCCGGGATGGGTGTCCTGCCTCTTAGGGTCTTCAGGCTCAGCCTCCATCTGAGTCAAAGACCCAGGGGAGATATCCCTGCCCTTAGCCTTGTCAGCAATTGCCTCCTCAACTATGTCCTGCGTTTGCTGTTCCATGTATGTGGGCTGATACGGGTTGTACCAAGATTGGCCTTCGGATTCCTGAATTCCGAGATAGTTTTTCTTAATTTCATTCAATTTTAATCAGGCATCATAAATATTTATTTGAGTCTAAAATGATCATTTACAAAGATGTTAACTATGAGGTTCACAGTCTACTCAAAGCAAATACTGAAACAAATTCCTCATACACTTTGCATTGTTACAGTGTGTGTTTTCGGATGTGTGTGTGTGTGTGTGTGTGTGTGTGTGTGTGTGTGTGTGTGTGTGTGTGTGTGTGTGTGTGTGTGTGTGTGTGTGTGTGTGTGTGTGTGTGCGGATGTGTGTGTGTGGAGATGACCAACCAACAATGTCCACAGCATGTCTCATGTAATGTTTCATTCAACATGGGTCTACCATCTCTGTGAAAATAACTGGCAAAGCATTCAGCAGTGGTGATAGGGCTGCTTGTTGCTCAGCACTGAACAACAGAAGGCTGTGGTTGCTCTCTATCTACCAGCTGGTTAAAGTAGCAAAGTGAGAGCTGCCAACATGGTGTATGTTGTTCATGTTGATATAAACAGGAATATGAAAAGAATAAAATGTGTGTGGTGCAAGCAACAGGAGATGCTGTTGGTTGATTCAGCAGCAGTCAAGGCAATTGAAGTGTGTATGAACGATGGCAAATGTGTAAAAAACTGTTTTCATGGTGAAAAATATCATTTTACAGACTCATTAAAAGTGAGTTTTAACCAAGTGGGAAATTAGAAGATGGGTTCATCTGTAACCCTGCAGAAGGTTTCTCTGGAGGATCACTGTGGATCTGACATTAACTGTCAGCTCTTTAGAAGTTTTAATTCCCTTAAAATCTCTTTATGAGGAACATCTTAAATTCCTCACAGTAGAATTGTGCATTTTGGTCCAATAAAACAAGATACCTCTCTCAGTTCTAAATGACAGCCTCTTAGCTATTTCTCTCTAGATAGGATCCAAAACAAGTTTGTTGTTGGGTAAAAAAAATTTTTTACTGTTATTAATATTCCTTATATTTGATAAAGGGGATAGCCATAGACAATGGATGTACATAACTGTGTGGGTCTGTAGGTTACATGTACCCTGAATATAAGGGTTCCTGTGTAGTCCAAGGAATATATCATACCAGGCTTCTCTCTTTCTATTACAATACAGCAGTCATGTTAATAGCTTTGTTTTACAGTAAATATTAGTATTCAACTGAAAAACATTTTCTTATTTATTTTAAGCACCAACTGTAATAAGATAATACAGAAACCAAGAAAGACTTACATGAGTAAATGGTAATTTCGGGTCCAAAGGTGTTAGCTTCACAGGCTCTGTAGCCAATTTCATTTCTCCAGTCTCCTTGATGAGCTGTTGGTTTTCGGCTTCATTGACAGGGGTTGACCTTCCCTGCTGATGCTGAGCAGTTGGGATCTGTGGCCTCCCTGCCTCTTCTGTATTGGCAAGCACAGGTTTAGCGCAGCAGCTTTTAGCAGAGTCAATAGCCTTTGATGCGGCTGACAAGATTATCTTCTGCTTCAGATCTTCCTTCGATTGTTCTTTTTGCTCTCCTTCTCGATTTGACAGCACTGCTTTCTGCTCTGCAAAATGCTGATTGTCATAATACTTCTCGTAAGGCTGCCTATACGAGTTGGACACCATCAACAACTTCTGATCCATGTACAGACCACGAGCGTATTGTCCATAGTACAATGACTGAGCAAGAGCAGTTTGTGTCTGGGTCATAGCCAGCTGGAGCTGTGACTGTGAACTTGAATTTGTTGTGTCTGCTTTTTTAATATTTAAAAAATCGACCTTTTCCTTCTCCTCAGTTCCCTCCTTTGTCTCCTCCTTTTCAGGCTTGTCTTCATGGGTAGAGGTACTGTTTGGAAAAGTAGAGGTGTTTGGCTGCCCAGTGTGCATGTATCCAGGGAGATAGTAGGGGTCATATCCATGGTAGTATGGGGACTGAGGTTCTTTTCCTGTAGCTGCTTGAGGAGGTGTGGTTGGGAAGCCCTTGACTGTACTCTCCTTGTTGGAGTTATTCTCAGTGGGCAAACTTGTTTTGGATCTCGCTCCCTCAGAACGACTATCCAGCCCTCCATCATCAGCTGCATCAGATATATCAGAGTATGCAGGGCTGTTGGTCTTTGTAGTAGTGCCATCTCCGTTCGCAAGTGCACCACTGTCAAGCCTGGAAGAGCTGCCAATGGAAGGACTGGGTGCATTGTCAGTGAAAGTGTAAACCTTGTCTGCCTCAGCTCTGATACTGGCCATGCGACTCTCTTGAGATTCAGACAGACCATTTGCAACTTCCTGTTTACTCAAGTGTTCCTTCAACAGACTCACTGGAAAGTCTTTTCCCACACCCTTTCCATCATCCACCTTTAAGAGCTTGTTGTCCGATTTGGGACTCCTGACCTCTTTGCATTCCCTGTCTTTTAACCTGCGTTTCTCTTTCCGCCTATTGTCTTTGCATGTGATCAAGGATGCATTCACTAAAGCTGGCTCTCCCATTATGGTTGACTTTGGCTTGATGGGTTTCAAAGGGGGGCTCTTTGCTGTGGCGTGAGCAACAGCTGTGATCGATGATGATCGTTGGGGAATGGCTCCCGTGGTGTTGGTGGTGAATGCTGCTGTAGGAATCGCAATCAGCTTAGGGGGAGGAGGGGCTGGAGCGATGGGCCTAGTGGTTTTCACTTTGGATGACCATTTGTCACCTTTGCCATTTGCTTTTTTACTCTTGTCACTTGCACCTTTTTTATCTATCAGGCCCTCAGCTTCCAGTTTTGGCATCTCTGCTAATGAGTTCCTTTCAGTTACAAGACAGTTCTCAAGCACCACTGTCATGTTGGAGATGATTGGGAGGTTACTCAGACTATCAATGAGTCCTTTAGTCCCTGAATTCCTACGTGTTTTAGAATTTGTCATGGGACCTCCATCATTATTGAGCAGCATTCTTCTGTTCTTTGGCACCCCTAATGTGCTCATCTTGCACAGAGAGCTTGGTTTCTTCAAAGAACCACAGTTGCTCTCTGTGCAGTCCAAACTTATGTTGCTGAGGGACTCCTCACAGTCAGAAAACCTGTCCTCACTCTCCACCTCAATCTCCATCTTGCGGTCATGGTCCAAGTGGGCATGAGTCTGGTGGTACCGGAGCCCATTGATATGCTTGTACTTCTTGTTACAGTTGGGGTGGGGGCAGTCTATCAATGTCGGTGATGAACACCCCTGGTCCAAGAATGTGGGATCCGACTTCCCCTGTGGTGTGGAGGGAGCGCTCCTGGATTTTGCCCGAATTCGCTTACCAATTTTAGAGTCCTCCGAGACCAGACTCAGATCCAGATCTGCCGGTGGCTTGCTTTTACGTTTTCCAGACATCAGTGAGCTTGGCTTGATCTCTTCTACTGTAAAGAAAGGCGGCGTCTTGCAGCTACTGATCAGATTTAGGCTCCCCCGTTGACCTTTCCCATGAATGGCCCCACCCCGGCTCTTGAGTGGCAGTCCCCTCACCTTCGGGAAACCAGGTTCAACCCCGGGGATGTTAGGGATGGCTAACCGCATACGTTTCCCACGTCCCCGTCCACCCCGCATCTCAAAATCACTTGGGGATTCACAAAATCTAAAAAAAGATATATTGATATATTTGTTGTTGATGTATTTTTCAACACAGATAAAAATGAGTAAATGCTAATTTTTTTTCAACAAATATCTGGATTTTATATTGTATAATCTAAATATATTGAATCTATCTGTATGATAGAGATAATTAAAAAAATTAAGGATGATTTATTTTCATGGTATCCATTGAGGCATCCATCAGTCAGTGTGATTAGTCACATCCCTTTAATGTTGATCACACTGCACAAACATCCAATCTTCTTATTCCTTCGCATAGCAAAGAGAAGTCGAAATTTCACTCCCCAAGGTTAATAATTCGCAGTGATTTTAAGACCTGCATGTGCTGTACACTTTCCCTATTTTCCTAGTAGGTACATTAAGTACCTTTATGATATACAAGGTATTAAATATAACACTTATTTGACTGTTCTATAGGCTTCATCCTATTCTACATTCTGATGATATTTCTATTTCTATTAATTTATAATTCAATTAATCAATTTTGAATAAAATATATTAATTTAAATTTAAATTACATAGGTCATGTGTTTTGGAAAAACTACCATCTGGTCTCAGTGTTGAGAAATTATTCAAAGTCAAAGGGAACACATTGTGGTTTGCAAGTATTACCTGGGTGGTGCCCAGTCATGCCGGGTACAGTCCAACAGAGTCCCAACATAGGTCCGTTTTCTCCATGTTACATTCACCACAAGGACACCTATTAAGGCAGATGAATACAAAGAAGAACAAGTATAATTGTGCTGGGAGCAATTACTGTCACATTTCATACTGTAGCAGGGACATAAATGAATAAGACTGTTGTCTATACCTATGGTATATTTTCTCTATAGTTTGAACACAATTATACATTTAGAAAATACACAAATCCATGTGATTTTTCATGTGAATTGGACAGAATTGCTGAGGAACTGTATTCTTTAACCTGCAATTGAATAAAACTGTCTTTGCATTGCATGAGATATTTGCAACTGTGCCACTATCTGCCTTCCTCTGCTCTCCTCTTCCACCCTGCATATGAAACCATTGCAAGATTCTTCCTCCAGTATGTAATCAAGATGGAGCAGCTAGCAGGAGAGGAGCCTTCCTCACATTCTGCTGTAAAACAGTGACACTCACCTTCTCATTTGCTGTTATTTCAGATAATTGCTTTTCTTGGCAGGCAGCCAGCTTGAGCTCTGGCGGGTGATGCTTAAAGCTTGGAGCCCAACCAGAGCTTTCAATTGGTCTCCACAGATGAACCCACCAATCAATTCTCCTCTCATTTGCATACACTGCCATCATGCCCACTTGTCAAAGCTCACATTCACAATAATGCTGAATATTTCAGACTGATTTGAATAGATGGAAGCAGATTTCACAAATCCACAACAACCTTTGCTGATTTGCTTACAAAACTCCTGAGACTTTGCGAGGGTTGACAAGCTTCACAGTGCAGTGCATTTGCAACATTGACCAAAAAATATATATTTCTGCTAACACAATGAAAGCACCATATTCTATAAATAATCCCCCTGACAATTGTTTTTCATTTTCCTTGCATTATTGTTTTTGTATATCTCAAATTGAATCCAGAAAAAAACACTACCCCAGTTTTCATAATTACACAATGTATGTACTGACAGTTTACGCATACTTGAATTTAAGTCATGTTTAGTTGAGCTAAATATGTATTTGCTGTAAAAAAGCTAATTACATGAACAGAAAATACATCTGATATGCAACAAATGCCACCTGCATGTATTATATAAAATAAGATAAGATAAGATAATATCTTAAGATAATACAGTTTAAAAATAATTGATAAAAAGCTTTCCTGATTTTGTCCAGTGCTGCTAATTCTCAAGTGGCAAACAATCTCCTTCATGGTTTTTGCATGAACATTATGATAGTAATAAGCTGAGATTCAATCACAGGCCACTGCAAATTGTACTTTTTTTTATAGTTTACACAATATTACAGGTCAGTAGTCCCTGAAAATTGTCCT
This sequence comes from Aldrovandia affinis, assembly GCA_029706075.1. Taxonomy (NCBI): domain Eukaryota; kingdom Metazoa; phylum Chordata; class Actinopteri; order Notacanthiformes; family Halosauridae; genus Aldrovandia; species Aldrovandia affinis. The sequence goes on from JAINUG010000069.1 coordinate 4,766,816, forward strand.
GCAAGTAATAGAAAAATAATGCTGTCTTAAATCTGTTACTCAAAATTAAGGTCAACCCACAATGTCATAGGATTGGATCCAAGGCAAAGACTCCTGACAAATCCAAGCTGCCTGTCATCTTAGGCAAGGATTTATCACATTTTATTATAATAAGCTGTTTATAGATTTGATTTTACTTTTATTGGGGAGCTTTTCTGTACACAATGAATCTTGAAAGGGGTTGATCTGTTAAAATAATTCTAGGTTTGTCACATTACCATTCTTTTCATATTTTTAAATGATGCATGTGAACCATTTTTAAAGAAAACAATGCATCTCAACAACAATGTGACCGCATCCTCTCTTAATTCACAGCAAATACAAAAGCAATGACCCTGAACACAGTACAATATCAGGCAATTCAATTGCAGGGAGAAATTCGATTTTTATCAGCTAAAAACCCCAAGTGTCTCTCACATTTATCAAATTAACCTTTTATTTCAGCGATGGGTGGAACAATAAATCAGCTGTGCTAACAATTAATTCACCTTAAATTGCTGGGATTTCAAAGCAAGCATCCTTTTGCAAAGGCTCCCTCCACAATGAGATCAACACAGATTAAAACAAATTGCTTTTGGTTCAGAGGCACAAGCTTTCTCTCTGCCAAAGCTCCCATTGTTGCTCTTTTTTCAGGGTAAGACATGACTTCTTGTGACAGAATAGGTGAAAGCCATCATGGGATAAATATCTGCAGGGATCTGTAAATCCCCTGTTCAGAGGAATTACAAATTGAATGAGATGAACCCTTCTTGTCAGTAAAGTGATGCCACATACATTTTTGATGTGTTCTAACAATGTTGATAAAGAATTGTTGAATTAGAAGGAAAATGGTGTAAAACAGGCAAGAATCCAAAATCAATGAGCTTCACTTCTGAGTACAGTCTTGCCAATGCCAGGCTGGCACGGCAACCACTGTATTGTTTGTCTAGAATCACATGCAGCATATTATTCAGCACAGTAAAATTACCCAATAGCACAGGCTACGCAGGGAACATGGTTTAAGAGGTCACATATTGCTTAATGAAAATAAAAGCACTCACTATGTGGTTGACAGCAACACAAATGCTGGTGGTAGGTCTGTCATCACCTTAACTGAGATCATGAGGAAAATCAGGATTGGGAGTTTGGGCTTCCTCCAGGTGTATTTTTGCTCATCAAACGCTAAGCCAAACAACCCTTAGCATCCATCACATTACATTGCATGTAATACTTAATGTAGGTGTCCTAATATCTATATTAATTTCTTACAAATGCAATCTAACCTTCCTTCTGAATATGCTGACAGCTTCAAACATCTGGCACCAAAACCTTTTCAAAATCCTTGCCTTCTCTGAGGCATTGTAAACCAGCTATATTATTTTGAAATGTGTGCCTTCCAAAGAGCTATAGTTAACTTGTATTTTTAGTAAAATTGTGTGTGGATGTATTTTGAAAAATTAACATATGGATTTTGGATATTGATTGAAAACAATATTGGAACGTGTCAGGTACCATGCTAATGATTTATGTACTGTGCTTGAGTGGATTTATTGTACAATCATTGTTATTACTGCATTCCTTTGAGAGGTGATTGGGAACAGGCAAGAGTTTACTGCCAAATACAATCTATCAATGATAGGCCATCATCTGGGATACCATGAATCACACCATCTGTCAAAGATCGAGACATCATCATGCCCTATCCAAGTGATTGTTTTTGATTGTTTTTGCACTCCCAGTTCTACAAGTCCTATCAATGTATTCCTGTTCAGTCAGGTTGCCTTTAATAACTACAGCTAAACCATCACACTCAGAACTTCACATTGAGAGTTGAGTCATATCCAAAAGGTATTGATCTGCATGTCTGTACCTCAGCCAATGATGTCCACCTGGGGCAATTAGATATAGTCTGTATTGATAGTCTACATTTTGTTCTGCAGCAAGCAAAGTAAAGCATGCTGCACTAGAATAAACAGCAGTAACCTAACTAGCAAGTAGCTTAGCATTGCACTACTGCAAAACAGCTCATAATGCATAAAATGGTAGTATTCGTTCTGTAAATTAAAACTGACAGTCCAAAAAGTTCCAGTATCCACACTGACACTCCACAATTACAAATAACACATCAGTTCCTGTTATTTTTCTCATTTTAACTGGCTGGGAAAACACACACTTGAGTTGCTTGAGTTGAATCCTGCTGCAGTGGCAGTTGCATTTTTAATATGCATCCATCAGCAGTTGGGCCTCAGTCAAGGATGTTAAGAAGGTGCTCCACAATTAGCATTCGCTCAATCAATATGCACTCAGTGTCTCTCCTGCCCTCAATCACTAGGTGATTCAGCCTTACTCGAGCTCCAAATGGCAGTCTTCTGGCACAGTCACCCATCAGGGAGCTCAAGCTTTTCTCTTCAAAAGCTGTATCTTACTGAAAAACAGGGCAACCGTCAACATGGCGTTGCATCAAAAGAAAAACCTTATAAGAAATCCTAGCTTCAAACATTCAATGGCAATGTGATCAAAAAAAACCCAAAACTCACGGTTTAAAAGCAGGACATAAGGATAACGAAGTGTATTTAGGGTTGCGTGCAACAACATCATCCCAAATATTCAAATAAAATAAATCCTATTCTTTAGAAACATCATCTGGAGCCGCCCTCAAGAGGCTTATATATGTAAATGAAAAGGAAGACCTAAACCAAACAAAATCAAGAGGGTTTGTATATCAAATTTATTACAAGCTGTGGTTTCCATAGAGAAAAGAAATTTAGGAGAAAAAGCCTTAAAATTCTCCAGATGGTAGACTATTGCCTAAGAAAATAACAAATAGTTTAAAAACCGACAAAAGCTGGATTATACTGCATTTGAGTCATAGAGACAGATGTTTAAAGTACAACTTTAAAGACATATGAAATCTGGTTTTGTGTGAACTTTGACTATTGACACAGTGACAAGCCACACAATCCCAGCTCCAGAGCAAAGGCAGCAAACGTCAATTGTTAGTTTAGCTTTCTGCACACGGACAGAGATATGGCGAGTGTGCCATTTGCCTTGGCTGCAGCTGACATAGTTCATAAATCTCAGAGCAATCACTCCCTTCACCATCTGAGCATCTAAGGGTGCGATACCCTGTCTCAACTTCCAGAGATATAAGGGCACCGTTTACAGAGAGGAGCTCTACAAGCCCTTAGGAATCACCTGCAAACAACAACAAAAAAACCTGTACATACTGCATTTCAACCAGCAGCTCCAGAGGTCAGCTCCAAGAAAGCAATCTCTTCAGACCAGCAGAGTTGCTTAGCCTTCACCCACACATTCACAGGGAGTTAGCGTTATTGCACAAGTGCTAATTCAATGGATGGCCAAGGATAGGAGACAATGCAATCTTTAGTGCAAATTTGCTGCAGGAAAATATGCTGTTCTAAAAGTTTGTGTTCAATGCAATCACAGTAAAAATTCAGTTAACAACCAATTTACAAACACTATCTCTGCAACTAGAAGGTAATTACAAAATGAATCTAGAGATGTTGTTGCAGTAGCTACTGGGAGCTACACAAATTGAATCTATGCATTTCAAATAGCACATTTTATACATTTTGTGGTATAATACACTTGATGCCTGGAAAATGCTGTAATTTCATTTGTTTTGATTGCATGATTCAATGGATTATCTATTGTAAATTTTGACAAAGCACCAACATAATTAACCCAGATGTAAGTAAAATATTTCACATATTTCACATTCGTCATCGTCTAATGAATACCCTTCCTAAAATGACATTTATTCATATATTTATAATTAAATATAGGACAAATATAAGACAAAAGTAGTCTGTCACATGCCAGGTGACAATTCCTGGACTGGAGCAGAGCAGCCGATGGTAATAACTGGCAGAGGAGTGGGGTTTACTGGTCAACGGACCGTATCTTAATTTTTTTTCCGCCTCTCTCCCAGACCCGGAGGAGAGAAACAGTGGGAGAGCAGGTTAAAATAAAACAAACACAAACACAAAGTCTTCACCCTACTTGCCATGAAGCTTTCGGCCAAAAACAATGAACTAAAATAACAAACTAAAATAAACAACACTAAATGAAAGCCCGACTCCTCCGAGGGGGGAAATCCAATTTCGGGTAACACACAACAAACAGACAGTCAGTGGCTTTCCACACCGCCTTCATACATTCACATTTAACACACATCAACACTTACCGGGACAGGGTAGAACTCTACGCACTGTCCCGACACACACTAAACACACATCTGAACAAGACACTGTGCCTCCTCAGACTGGAGTTCCCTAGAACCTCCCCAGGCACACACATATCCAGTGACTTTTCAAGTGCTTCCCAAACCCATGACCACAGAGACACTCAAACTTTTCAGTCCGAGTTCTCTTTTGCTCCAAACACACAGAGACCCTCGCCACTCCTCACAGTGAGAGTTATTTGGCAACCAGCCCCGAGACACTCTCCACTCTTTCAGTGAGAGTTCTCAGGCCGTTGTCCAGAAACACTCTCCACTGCCCGAGTGCGAGTTCTCTTCCAATCACATCGAGGGCGAGAGGCGGACCCTATTTCAGGGCACCCTCTCGCTCTCTTTCACAATCACACCGAGGGAGAGAGGCGGACACTCTTAGTGCACCCTCTCTCTCTCTTTCCCCCACACACAGGAAGCACTCTACCCAGTCACTTTCGACAAACGCACACAGAACTCAACATAGATTCCACCCAGACTCCACCTCCCAGAGGCTTAGATTACAGACACGTGCCACCATGTCCGACAGAGTCACATCAAACACCAACACTCAAATGACACGCCCACAGGAACTCCCACTCACAATACAATACAATACACACATAAATGACAAGACAAAGTCTTCTCAAGACACACACATAAATGACAAGACAAAGACTAACTCTCTTCGCACGCACGCACGCACGCACGCAAACGACAAGACAAAGACTAACTGATCTCCCACTCGCCCCACCTGCTCTTAATGGAATAAATAAATGGTAGTGGAATTGCTCTGCAAGTTTCATGATAGTTTTGGGGTGTTTTCATCCACCCAGACCACCGCTTAACTTAAATGCTGGTGTTAATTGTTGGTTTGGTGACGTTATTAGGCTTACTTTCTGACTGGCTCAAGTGGGACTCATGAGGCAATCACCAGTCTAACATTCACACACCTAATCACAAAACACCAAACAATTGACAAACCACACCCACTCACATTCTCACATACAAACAGGCAAGTGAATAATCACTTACCAATCAACATCAATTAAATAATTAAATCAATTATGGCCTTTGGAGCAACCTTCCGGGCAACAGTTCACACTCTCACACCCAGTAATTGTACTGGCTTGTCGTAATTGTGGTTTTAAATGATTCTGTATTATAATCACTCCATGTTGTGAAACAATAATACAGCTATCATATTTTCTCACATGACTAATCTATCTATCTACCTACACAAACACATACATAAAAGGAAGAGAACAATCACACACACACACACACACACACACAGAGGTGAGGATACAAATATATGGTTTATTTTCCAACTTCTCTACCGTTTGTTGGTCAATGCATTTCACTATTAAATTTGTTTCACCTGTTATTATGTCTGCATACAAGATAACCAGTAACATCAATCTATAATTTTGGCAGTGCAAATCCAGTCTGTGATGAGGTGACCATGAGCTTACCAGACAGAATAGTGTATTCAAAGCATTGTACAAACCGGATTAATATAAAATGTTTCTGAAGCTTTTTTTTCCTTAGCTTTTTTGCAGTTGATATAATACATACTAAAAGTATTTTATTAATAATTGTGCCAAAGCCTGTCATAATGTTTTATTAGTGTTTGAACAATCTAACATAACATTTCAATTAAATTCAGCATACAATACAATTCTCATAATTCTTTAGCAGAAACACTTGAAAGTTAACATTGTATCCTATTAAAAGCATAATGGACAAACAAATATGAGAGTAACACGGGAGAGTAGGTAGTGAGAGTCAGAGCAGACAGCATGCGCTTAAACAAAGAATGGAAAACAAGGATGCAGCCACTCATTTAAAGTGAATCTGGAAAGTCTCCTTATTGCCCACGCCTTTGCCATGCCTTCGACTCATTACAAGCAAGCCCTGCCTTGAATTGCCATTTGCCCATGTGCGATAGTATCTGTAAAATACCAAAACATGGTACTGACATGCATTTTGGTCTGTTCTAGAGCTTGCCTTAGCATTTTACGACCGTGTTTGTGTCCTCATAATAAAGTCCACCGAGTCAAACCATTCCATTTAAAAAATCTGTTCTATCATATACACTCAGTGGCCACTTTATTAGGTACACCTTTCTAGTACTTGGTAGGACCCCCCTTTGCCCCCAGAACAGCCTGAATTATTCGTGGCATGGATTCAACAAGGTGCTGGAAACATTCCTCAAAGATTCTGGTCCATGTTGACATAATAGCATCATGCAGTTGCTGCAGATTTATCGGCTGCACATTCATGTTGCAAATCTCCGTTTCCACCACATCCCAAAGGTGCTCTGTTGGACTGAGATCTGGTGACTGTGGAGGCCATTGGAGTACACTGAACTAATTGTCATGTTTGTGGAACCAGCTTGAGATGACGTGTGCTTTGTAACATGGCGCATTATCCTGCTGGAAGTAGCCATTAGAAGATGGGTAGACTGTGGCCATAAAGGGATGCACATGGTCAGACACAAGACTCAGGTAGGCTGTGGCAATGCTCAATTGGTATTAAGGGGCCTAATGTGTGCCAAGAAAACATTCCCCACACCATTACACCACCACCACCAGTCTGAACTATTGACACAACAATGGATCCATGGATTCATGTTGTTTACGCCAAATTCTGACCCTACCATCTGCATGACAAGAGTGGAACCCGGTGTGGTCTTCTGCTGCTGTAGCCCATCCACTTCAAGGTTCAACGTATTGTGCGTTCAGAGATGCTCTTGCATACCACTGTTGTAACACATGGTTATTTGAGTTACTGTCACCTTCCTGTCTGCTTGAACCAGTCTGGCCATTCTCCTCAGACCTATCTCATTAACAAGGCATTTTTGCCCACAAAACTGCCGCTCACTGGATGTTTTTAGTTTTTCGCACCATTTTCTGTAAACTCTACAGACTGTTGTGCGTGAAAATCTCATCAGGTCAGCAGCTTCTGAGATACTCACACCACCCCATCTGGCACCAAAGATCATTCCACGGTTAAAATCACTTAGATCACATTTCTTCCCCATTCAGATTTTTGGTCTGAACAACAACTGAACCTCTTGACTATATCTGCATGCTTGTATGCATTGAGTTGCTGTCACATGATTGGCTGATGACATAATTGCATTAACAAGCAGGTGTACAGGTATACCTAATAAAGTGGCCACTGAGTGTATATTATGTATAAATCGGTTATATCAACATAAATAAAAGGAAAAATCATTAGCCAACAGAACAGCTACTCTAGATGCAGATACATGTTACCTTACATTGGCACAGTCTAATTATATCTAAATACCAGCATGCGGCTAAAGGCACTAAAACAATCCAGGCCTCCTGTACAACACCTAAAACTGCCCCTCCCTTATACTGCACCAACCCATCTTGCATTCTGTGAGCATGGAAGTGAAACATGTCAGTCAAAATCCGTCCTCTCTCAACGTGCTAGAACTTGCTTATGTGATGTGAAAAGCACTAGATGTGTATCCAGATGCTATGTACATGTAAGCCCAGGACAGCCCATCACCCTAAATAAAAACATGAGTCCAAGATGCGCTGTGCTCTGTGTAGATTCAAACATGCTCAGTTTGCTGCCTGAATTAACCAAGGGTATTTCTTCCCTGTTTATAGCCTTGATTTGCTCACAATTGAACATGCAACTGGTTACCAAATTTAGACACAAAGGCTGTGGACCCTCTGCATGGGCCACCAAATTAACTATTGCCACATAATTACTAGTGAAAAAAAAAGATCAATATTCACATCAAAACTGTCTAAAACACAATCTACGGCCCTATTCTCATGCTGAATATTTTCCCTGCTGAAACAAGAAAAAATTATCTGATTCATAGGGGACAGGAATTTCCCAGATTGCCTGCAATATTTCATCACAATGTAACATATAGACATTTGTAAATATTCACCTGAAGAATTTGTTCAATTCAGTAATGATACCAAACCAGGAGGAGAAACCGTTTGTAAATTATTCAAATTATAAGATGTAAAAAAGACCCCTTGTGCTTCTGTATCTTTTTCTTCTACATTAGCTTACCCAATACAATATATGCTGAATACAGAGGACACAAGTGCCTGCAGTCCAACCAGCCCAGTTCCTCTGCATTATTAAAATGATACAGGGAGGTTTTCACAACAAACATGATACCAAAAAGCAGAGACGCTATACTGCAACTGAAATGAAATTTCCAAAAAAGGTGGAAAAAAGTACAGAGCAGAGAAACAAGATTAGTTCCAGGTCCTGAGTATGTCATCTCTTTAGTCTTAAAAAGGCTAAGGGGGTTTGATTCTAGTGTATACGTTTAAAAAGGAGATTAATACGGCATATCATCAAGGCTATTTCATGTTATGTTCTGTCAATAGAACCAAACAAGAAGTGGAAAAAAACATCTTACACTGACATAAAAAGTACTTCTAAATAAATTAATGGAATAACTTGCCAGGATCTGTGGAGTCATGAAAATCGGAATCCTTCAACACCAAAATCATTACTCAGACCAAAATACTCAAGACCAACATCGGAGCAATAAAATCACTCAAAATGATGGGCAAATAATAGATCAAAATTGTCTTAATGGCAGATGACATTCAATATTTCTAAATGTAAAGTTATGCATGTGGGAAATAAACATATAAGACAGGATTATTTTTTTAGTAGGAGAACATTTTTTCAATTTGAAAAAGACTTGTAGTTTATCAAAGTATATCCACATCTAAGCAGTGTGCTGTAGCAACAAAAAAGGCCAACAGGATGCTGGGACATATAGCAAGAAGTATTGAGTATAAATCAAAGGAGGTTATATTGATATTATATAATGCCTTTGTCAGACCTCCCTTAAGAGTACTGTGTGCAGTTCTGGGCACCACACTGCAAGAAATATATCGAAGCTCTTGAAAAAGTACAAAGAAGGCCAACTAAATTGGTACTTGGTATGAAAGGTAAAAGTAACGAGGAAAGACTGTATCTATTCAAGCTTAGCAAATGAAGACTAAGGGGGGATTTGATCGAGGTTTTTAAATTCATAAAAGGCATTAACAAAGTGAACTACCAAATATTTTTTTAGTTATATTTTGAGTTTGGTTCGCAGAACAAGAGGGCACAGGTGGAAATTAGTTAAAGGCAATTTTTTTTTACAGAGTTGTCAATGTGTGGAACAGCCTGCCAGGTCAGGTAGGCAATTGAAGTATTCAAGTCCAGGCTTGATGCAGTACTGGATGTTCTTTAGACGAGGAAATGACGAGCTTGGATAGGCCGAGTGGCCTGTTCTCATCATTATGTATTCTTATGCTCTTACGTATTCTCATCATCATATGTTTTTCATTTTCAAAGGCCCTGACTGGGCTTCATCAATTCAAACCACAAATCTTTGATCAGGAACAAGTCAGGAGTCTGAGATGGCCTTTGCAAACAGTACTTTTGTGGTCAAAATGTCTTAGTACTTGCTGGAGTTCATGATTCCATTGACCTTAAAAAGAGCCCCAGGACCAGTAGATGCAAAACAACTCCATATAATCAAAGACCATCACCATATTTCACCATATGTATGATGTTCTTTTCAACATTAGTGTCCTTACAATGCCTAACCGACCATTGGTGCGCATAACCAAAAAGCTCAATTTTGGTCCCATCTGACCATAACACCTGGTTCCAACCGGAGTTCCAATGCTGTTCAGCAAACTCCAGATGCTTATTTCTGTTGATTGCCCTCAATAGACAATGCAACACTGATGGAATAGATTTGGAGACTTTATGTACCCAAGATGCAACCGAGTTTTGTAGATTTCCAACTGTGGCTCTTGGATTTTTCTTTGCCTCCCAAATCATCTGCCTCACTGTGCCTGGGGACTGGATACACCTGCATCCTCTCCCACGCAGGTTTACCAGTGGTTTTAAACTTCTTGATTAATTACCTTATCATGGAGAGTGGTATCTTTAGTTTTTTATTTATTTGTTTGTAAACACCTCCTGACTTGTGACTTGTGTTTCTTCTGGGAGTTGTTGGCCTTTCCCCATGGTGATGTATGACAAATGGATTTTACATATGTTTTACCACGTTTGTATACCCCAGTGAAACAGGTAGCCATGGGAGTGTAATGTATATTAGCCAGCCGATAATATCAGACACACCAAACAAATGTATTTTTCACATTCTGATACATCGTAAAAGCCTAAATATTTTTAAAAAGGAATAATTTAAATTATAAAATCTAATAAATAATCAAATTTATTCAATTATTTTAAGAGTTTGGATGCAAAACAGATAAATACATTTTTTAAATTTTTCCGTAAATCAAGATTTTTTCTTGTGCTTTCTTGCTATAACTTATCAATTACAAAAATGGTGACCCTAAATTGATGTAAGCAAAGTAACAGAAATCCAGATTTTCAAAAATATAATTTGATATTAATTTTTCAGTTTGTTTTGCATCAAGAGCAGATAAATCCACAATCGGATGTTTTGCAAAATTGAAATTGGCAAAACAGAGCGAGACTCAGCCATTGCACACCGGCATAATTTCTGCTAATGAGGAACTGCATTTGCTCTCTGCCCTGATATTATGGTGAAAAGATCAATCTTGTCCTCTTTCGCTTCTTAGGTCCCTGTTCTGAATTGTACTGCACGATTGTGCAAAATTTGTACATTGTGTCTTTTAAAGGATAAAATACAGTTGTTCATATCTTGGTTTGTGCTAACAAGACAGCGCGGCATGTATCGGTTTCTGCAACAAAACGTTGAATAACTGTACATCAAGCATGAGATTTATCGAGTTTTGCAACAAAACGATTTGGAAATCGCAAAGGTGGCACTGTGATCTCAATCATGGCTTGTTTGGTTTAGTTTTGGCAGGAATGGTGTTTATCGTTTTTTGCGTATGAACTCTTCATTTATAAGATTGATATTATTTATAAGAAAATAAATAATCTGATATAAATAATCAGTCAAAACAGTCTGGAAATGGTAATGGGAAAAGAAAACAGGAACAGCCTGAAAAATAAGATTGAGCTACATAGGTTATGACAAAAAGGCTTTCAATAAAAGCCTTATATTGGCCTTATATTGTAACGGCTTTGACAGTATGCCTTAAACAGGACTGTGCACACATACCGCATGTGCTAGAGTCAACCAAACATCAGAAAGCCATAAATAACATCATGAAGCAATTGTGCCAAAGAATTTGGACATAGTTCAAGACTGTGCCACACATTACCCACATCCGTATCTGGCCAATAGTCATTCACAATAGTACAGCTTACTAAATGGAGGCGATGGTAGAAAACTTGCTAGAAAAAGCAATATTCCAAAACAAAGAAGAATAAAATGGATCTCACCTTCCTCAGTTTCGTGCCATACAATCCCCTCCAGGTTTACACTAGTGCCAGGCTCACATGGCCCCAGGCAGGCCGGATCAGTGCCGCTTCCAGCCTCTCGAGTGTTGGTGCCAATGGATCGGGTCCTCACCAGCAGTTGCTCCGAGGGGGAGGATATGGGAGGGGACAAAGGGGCATAGAGTGGTGGGGCTTGAGTGGCCGGTGGTGGTGGTGCAGGCACTGTGAACAAGGACTCCACCTGAGGGGGAGGAGTGGAAAATAAACATGAAGGTTCACCTACAAAAATGCAGATGAGAGATTTTCCAGGTTAGTTCAGGTGTAGCATAGCAAATGGCATTAGGGATGTTTTCCTCATATCCATCCAAAGGGATATTATAATCGCAATGAAAAATTCCACCATTTAAACAAATACATAATCTATGTTAAATAGTAGAGTTCAAGATTTAAACCATTGATGCAATTTGAAATATCCCTATATTTCAAAATATTATATCCAATATATAAAAGGCATTAATCAACATAATGGGCTTGCAAATTTTGAAACAGAGTTATATAACTGATCTATAAATGTCAGCAACAAACCACATAATATACAGGAAGTGAGCAAAAAAATGGAAACACAAAGGTGTTCCAACAGGGAAGGGTTCTGGTGGTTCCATAACGGTGTGAGGCGCATTTTCCTGGCATGGCTTGTGCGCACTCAAGGTCAATGCCCATCTTTACTTAATGCTACTAAGGGATCAACTTCATCTCATGTTAAATAATTTTCTTCCTCCAGAGAGGGGTGTCTTTCAAGATGGCAATGCACCTGTCTACAGAGAAAAATAAGTGACCCAGTAGTTTGAGAAGGATGACACTGGATGGTATCCATATGCCATGGCCTTTTCAATCACCACATCTGAACACAAAATAGCATTTATGGAATATTCTTGATCAATGCCTGAGACAGCACTTTCCTCTTCCATCAACTAAGTGTGCGTTGTTTGACTTTCCTATGGAAGAGTGGTATAGTATTCCTTTTGTAGTATTCCATACATTGGAAGGTGCACACAGGCCATATTGGCCACATATAGTGGCCCAACACCCTATGAATTGACTTCAGCCCACTGACTCAATGTGGGGGGTGAGGGTTGGCTAGGGGGGCATGTTCACCCAGGAGATTATTTTTAATTTTTTTAAACAGCCTAAATTCTCATTTACTATGAGTTTTAAGAGAGAAATAAAAGCAATTTGTGCAATGCACAAGGGGATGTTTGAACTACTCACACTTTTTTAAACAAATTTTCTTTTTACGGGTAAATTAACAGGCAAGTTCTTCACCCATTTTATTTTCATGGTAAATCAGGTAAGTATGTCACTCATTTTATTTTCACAGGTAAATCAGGTAAGCATATCACTTATTTTCCTTTCACAGGTAAATCAGGTAAGCATATAATTTATCTTATTTTCAACGGTAAATAAGGTAAGTATATCTTATCCCATACCAGTCTCAGTGCAGTCTCAAAGCAGAAGGGATGGAGGTGTGAGAAACAGATCAACAGAACAATCAGCAAACAATTCGGAGCCAGATTTTCAGGGGGAGCAGCTACAGCTGCTCACGGGTATGGTAAGGGCGACCTGAATGACAGCTTTCAATGATGGAAACATCTCTGTATGCAGAAGGCTGTATGTGGAAATCATGTCTGGCGGAGAAGCGCCAGGCTCTTTCCTACGAGCCAAAAAATGTCTGGCCACCATCACTTCCTCCAATATCAGCTGAATACTGTAGTGCTTGGCAATCTCTGCCAAATATGGCTCATGTAGGAAGTGCTCTGATGCTGGACTGCATGCCTAGATTTCTTTTAGTAGGTCAGTATTTCCATCTGAAAAACGCTTGTCCAGCTCCTCTGTCATCCTGTCTAAGCAAGGAAATAATAATCCCCTTTTGAGTTGCTCAGAATTATTCAGCTCAGTGCTTGACCCACAGGTTGCTTCAACAACAAAATCCTGCTCTATCCCTGTCTGTCCTGTAGGATGCCTCAAAGAAAATGTGACAACTCAACACTCCACACTAGAAATATAAAATTGTATATTAAGCTAATCAAAATGTTCTTGTATTGTTCTGTACTGTGTCACTGTGACAATGCAAGTTGGCAGAGCAAATTTATTTAAAACAAATCTATAGTTGTGTAATTTAGGGTCTGAGGACTTCACAATCTTCTCTCTCGCCTTGCTGGTGTAGGCCTACACCTTCTCTGGGTCGGCTTCTGCTTTGTAAATGCTTTCTTATATCCGTCTGGAGAAACAAAACATTTATTTGGAGGCTAATTGTCTTCGTTACCGGTCTCAGGCATTAGTGCTTTGCCTGGGATAACTATGATTGATAGGAAACCAAACACACGTTGAGTGTGAAACGTTCTGGTGATTTTTTTAATTGCTTAGCCTTTATCAAAACTAATTTTCTTTTCACGGGTAAATGAGGTAAGTAGGCTATATCATATTCCATACAACCCTAACATTTCTCCTTCCAGGTCTGGTGTCTTGGCTTGTTTCATATCTCAATGTACAATTAGATGTACTATATAAACTTTATCATATAATAATCTCAAATATTTCCTTTTAAGTATTCAGTATGTTTACATGTGTTATGTCTCATGAATTTACATACATTAAATACTTCAACTGACCAATACTGATTAACTTTTTTTAATTTTTTAATTTATTTTTTAATTTTACCTTTATTTAGCCAGGGGAGCCCATTGAGACGAAGTCTCATTTACAATGGTGCCCTGATTACAAAACAATTATATAAATTACACATAAACAAACAATAAGACAAGGACAATAAAAATAGATGAAAGCATCATATAAAATAACAATAATAAGAGGAACTAGTGTTACAATAGAAGTAATTACAATAGTTACGATACATTTAGAAACACTCACATACCACTAACTCTATATCGTTAAGCATATTTTTAAAAGTTCCTATGGAGACCACAGTATCCAGTTTGAAGGTCTCCTGAAGCTCATTAAAAGCTCTAGGCCCATAATAGCTAAAAGCAGTTTTACCTAACTCAGTTCTGACACGTGGGACTTCAAGAGTAATCCAATCCTGAGTTCTTGACTGATAAAAACTTGAGTGCAATGTTAAAAGAGAATTCATGTAAAAGGGAAGCTTTTGTAAGATCCCCTTAAAAACATAGGTGAAAAGGTGCTGTTTTCTTCTGGTGGCCAGGGAAGACCATCCCACTGCCCGATAAAGGGCACAATGATGCGCTCTAAAATGGTCACCTGTGATGAAACGAAGTGCAGAGTGGTAAACAGTATCGAGTTGTTTGAGGGTAGTAGAGGAAGCATGCATATAAATAATATCACCATAATCTATTACTGACAAGAATGTGGACCGAATTAAGCACATTCTATTTTCCCAAGAGAAACAAGCTTTGTTTCTGCAGAGAAATCCAAGTTTCACCCTTAGTTTTTTACAAAGACCATCTATATGTGTCTTGAAGGACAGCTTCTCATCAATAAAAATTCCAAGGTATTTATAAAGGATACTCTTTCAATTATAGACCCATCTAAAGTGTACATCTTATCAGTAGATTCCTTCATGGAGCGGTGATTTGAAAAATGCATGACTTTTGTTTTCAACGCATTTAAAAGAAGTTTCAGCTCTAGAAGTGAGCACTGAAATGAGTTAAAAGCTGACTGTAAAATGGATAATGCACCACCCAATGAAGGAGCAGATGAATAAATTACTGTATCATCAGCATAAAAATGTACCTTACAGTCATTTGTAAATGAGGCAATGTTGTTGATGTATAAAGTAAAGAGTAGAGGACCAAGGATTGAACCCTGTGGAACACCTCTAGTGACCTCCAAGGAAGGGGATTTAATGGAGTCAGCTACAATGCATTGTGATCTATTATTTGTGATCTATTAGTAAGGTAGCTTGTAAACCACTGACATGCTTTCTGATCAAAGCCAGCCAGACATTACTAATCAATATATTAGCCACCTAGTGTTACTCAAATACTGTTTCACAAATGTAGCTACAATATTTCTACTCTTTGCTGTTGTTTAAAGGTATAACCTTTGTACACGAACAGTTTAAATGCTACCATTACCTTGCAGTTACTATTTTAACCATATGAATTAGCTACACTTAATGAATTACATGTGCACACCCCATGTAGTGTTGGAGGCATCTTAGAATGGCTAGGTAGTAGCTAGGTGTTCTACACAGCAAAGAACACATAGCTAGCTAATTTAATCACAAATACTAATTTCTCTACCTGACTTGTGTGTATTACAAACGATTTAAGTAGCCAATCTACATATTGTATGTCAGGATTAATTTACAGATAATGTTTTGTTCACTCTCAGTTACTTTAGCTTATAATGTTAGCAACAGAAAGATAGCTTTAGCTGCCTACAACATTCACTAAATTAGCTAGCTGGCTAATGTAACAGGATTTTCTCTGCGTTGTGTTTTAAAAGACTCTGACAACGACCGCGTTGGATCTGAATTTATTACAATGCCTGCATAATTAAACGTGGAAACGTGCGTCAGGTTTCATGCACTGCCATTTGCACTAGCCTTACTCTCATTAATCATTGGTCAAATATAGGCCTAATTTACAATGGCAGGGGAGCTCTATTTGACCCGGTTCCGGAACGTACCATTATAAATTTAAGACTACTCCACACATACGTGTCAAACCCATTCCACGGAAGGCCGAGTGTATGCAGGTTTTTGTTGCAACCAATGCACTACACCAGGTGATTTCACTAATTAGCCCACTTCTTCAACCAAGGGAGGGACCTAATTGAAATCACCTGGAGTAGTGCATTGGTTGCAACAAAAACCTGAATACACTCGGCCCTCAATGGAATGAGTTTGACACCCCTGCCTTAGAGGTCTTGGGCTATTTTGTCTCGTTGTCGAGGACAAAAGACGGGTCAATTTCATCGTCAGCATCACTCTCGATGTCAGACTCCTTACCAATAATTTCTTCAAGTTCGTCATCGTCGACATACAAAAGCAAGGTTTGTGGTACATTTAGCATTCGCCTCACACGAGGCTCAACTCGCCTCATTTCTCCTCCACAAAAACTCCCAACTCCAACTCCAAAAACTAGCTAGACATTTTTTCAGTTTCATAATATGACAAAAAACGCAGAAGATATTCAAACAAATGTGACGACTGCCTCACATACTGTATGCGCTTTTAAGCACGCGTAAATAATTTTTTTATATCAAATTAAAATGATAATATCTCCGTTTTTACTTGGTCTTTCAACGTCATTCAAAAACCTAGCACGGGGTTTCAATCCAGCACTTTCGAGTGAAGTTGACGGCAATGCTCAAAGTGACTTTGTTTTAAAGCTACCAGCTTGAACCAGTTACTGATTTGATCACGCCGGCGTGATCGGCGACTCCTAAGGGTTAATACCCAATACATCACTTGCGATTGAATAAAGAATATATATTGAATATATAATGACGAGGTTACAGTTTCATAAGCAATTAAAATCATTATTAACTATGAAGTTCATAATATTATAACCTCTTCAAGGAAAGCTCACTTAGTCCCATCCCAGAACACCATACACATCTATCTATCTATCTATCTTTATTTTTGTATAGCGCCATTTACAAACAGGTTGTCACACAGCGCTTCACAATTGGCATTTTCCAGAGGGAATCAAAAAACCAGAAAACCATTGGAGCCAATGTAGGAAACTGGAAAATTATTCCCTGACCCCTTAAAAGGCGGTCGAGATGAACTCCTGGAAAATTGTGGGATACAGAGAAAAATACATTTACACATCAGGAAGTAAACATAGAAAGAGTGTATTTATCTGAGTCTGAACAAGACTTATTCATCTCTGGTGTTATATCTAGAGAAACAATCAACCCTGCTACACTAACATCAGGGCCCAATTTCCTAAAAGCATGTTAAGACTGTTTTAATGATGTTGTTTGTTCGTTTTAAAAATTAACTGACTGGCAATAAAAAAGAGAGAAGGCAAAGAGAGAGGGAGAACAGACAAAAGACAAATAACAAATTATAACAAAAGCAAACAATCAAGGAAAGTAAAATAAAAACAAAAGTCTAGGATGATCTTAACTCTTAAGATGCTTTTGGGAAATGGGGCGTAGGCCATTTTTGCAAGGTAGCTTGAATAGTTAGCTAACATGATTACATTTTATTGCTGCTGTTGTCTTGGCCAGGTTGTCTAGGCCCTTGTAAAAGAGATCCCGTATCTCAATGGTACTTCCTGGTTAAACAAAAGATTTAAATGTTAGTTATAACAAAACAAGTCTGTGTATTTTTAAAATGTCTCTGCATTATCTATTTGTTGGTTAGTGACTACTAATGAGATAATATTTTATAAGCTAATAACACTAATGAAGTGCTAGCTATCTAGCTACCTCCTACTCAGCCTCTTGTAGGTATGTCCCATTACTAGAGAAAATCGGTCTCGATGATCATGAACAGTCAGGAAAAGAGGCTTGGAAAGCTACTGAGCAGTGGCATCCGCAGGGTCCTAGGGTGCACATTGTGGAAGACTCATTTGGTGTGTAACTTTTTTATCAAACTCCGGGTTGTTATCAATACATCTGCAGAGTTTTCAGGGGGGCTGAAGCCCCTCTAAAAAAGGGTCTAGCGACGCCCCTGACTGACTTTATATTGGTGTTTCCATTTCTTGTTCACTACCTGTATATACTAAATAATTAATTTGTATTACTGGATCAGTGCAAATGTATCGCTCCATGATACCATGAATTACATTCTATTAAAACATTATTACATCATTATTTGCTTAGTGGACACCTTTATCCACACAAACGTACAGCTTATATAAATGTACATTCTTTACCTGTTTAATAAAGTTATATTTTTATAAGAGCCACTGAGGTAAAGTATCTTGATCCAGGGTACAGCAGTTTCCCACCTGGGATTTGAATGTACAACATCGGATGGATTTCTCTAACCACTGCCATTCATCACTACCCGAAAGAGGCAAACACTGTGAAGATGTGTTCCACTATACAAAGATGTAGAGTATAAACATATACATATAGAGGACACACATCTAAATACATTGCAATTGTGCACATTCCATTTTAAATATTGCAAAAAGTAAAATACAATGACTTTTCAGATTAAGGACATCTTTACTACCATTGACATTTCAAGAAGAGCCAGCTATGATTATAATTTTTCATTGGAACCACTTTTTCAAGTGACAATGTAACTTAATTCTAAATGAGTTTCTAACTGAAAAGCAACTAATTCCCTGCTTTTCAAGTACACTTAAAAAACATTGTACCTATATTTTCTTCCATAGAAATCATAACCATTTATGTAAAATAGTCACCATATATATGATCAAATATAATTTAATCCATCTGACAAATTTGCTTTCTTATGTTACTAATGTTATTAACAACCACACTTACATCACTGGAGTCTACATTTTAGAAATGCCCAATGTTGCTGTAGCCTATGGCTATCTGTTTTCTAAGTAACTGCAGCAGTTGTGCTGTTTACAAGGCAGAGGGTTCTTGCTAACCTAAGCTGCGTTCCTGCAAGCTGACTACAGCAAATTATTAATGTTTATATAGAGCATGATGAATATGTTACTGCCACATTTTTAGTGATAAAATTGTAATTATGTGGTCGTTATAATAAAAGGCGTAAGTCCTAAAATGCCCCTGTGATCTTTCATTTTCTACTAAGGAATATTTGATTCACAATTTTGCCAGGCAATACACCATTGGGATGACTAATTAAACATCTTTGATATATATACTGTATAAGGGCAATGGCCAAAATAAAGGAAACACTTGACAATGAAGGATTCTGGTGGCTCTGTTATAGTGTGGCCCTTAGAGGGCAAGGTAAATGGCAATAAACAAAAAGCCATTCTGTGTGATCACCTTCATCATATGGTGAAGCATTTCTATCCTAATGCGAGTGATCTCTTCTAGATGACAATGCACAGGGTATGAGCAGTCACCGAATGGCTTGATGAGCATGAAAACAATATAAACCATATGCCATGGCCATCTCAGTCACCAGAATTATTCGACATAACAGACCAAAGAATTATGGACTTAAAATGACACAAATATTGTATTTGACATCAGAATGACTGAGGGAAAAGCTGACCTGCTCAGAGCCAAATACACACCTTTGTTATTATCTGTCAAATTCTTGGATGATAAGTCACACCGATCCCCACTGTCTGGCACAGCCAATTAGTTTGCATGTGTTATTTACAAAAATGCACAGCAGAAAATTTTCATATGCAGTAGGGCATAAGTGCAGTCTTCAAAAATGTAAAATAAAATATTAAATTAAGAAATGAAAGAGCAGAGGTTACAGTGAAAACAAAGTTCATGAGCCTCTTGGAACATGTGACTAATGTAAACTAACCTATTGGAACTATAATGCTGTATTGTTATACTGTATGTGGATAAATATTCTACATTTCTACATTTTTTTTAAATTACATTTGCATGGTATTGACAATATGCTAAATTCAGTGAGGGGTGAACAAACAATTAAATAATTACACTCTGTGCATAGTCTGTAGAAGTAAAAGTACACATCCAAGGAACTATTTGAATGAAAGTAAAGAAGTAAGTCTTTCTAGCTCACAAAATACTAAAGTACAGAAAGTATTGCTGCTTAAAACTGAAGTTTGAATTAATTTATAATTGACTCCCATTATATTTGGCATTTCAACATTCATGGCTCATACAGAAATGGACATAGGCGCAACAGTATCAACAACGTCATGTGGATAGATTGACAATACCTATAGTATGCAGTACATCATGAAATTATGGATCTCAGTTGAATGCTCCTTTAAGTGATTTTACATTGAATGTTTCTGTTTAAGTGTTTACATTTTCGTCCACTACAAGTAGCTACTGTATATAATCGGTTAGAAGGACCATAGATGTAAACAGTCATTTTAATCACTTATGGAGTGCAATTTGTGATTTACTCCAAGTTAATATGATGAGAGCACTTAACACACAATTTTAGATTTGAACCTATTATTTTTTATTTTGATAGTTGATAGTTATCTATGTGATTGATTCACGTGCATTTTTTTATTCAACCACAAACTGATCAACCAAATCTTAAATTTCAGCAATATAACTACACACCTCACTGAGCCTAAATAACAGCCAGACGCAAGAATGTGTTTCTTATCACTGTTATGGTCAAACTAGAAATGACTATTAAAAATATATTTAAAAGGTTTGCACTTATCATGGAAGAACATTGGCTTTTATCAGTCATAATAGCCTACCTTGTCATTCAAGTGCAACCATTGACCACTACACATCCTCTCTCTGTCTCTTAGCAACATTTAAAAATGAATAATATCATAGGGTTTTGGTAGCCCTGAGCTGTCCATTTTTTTCTGTCCAAATTTTGGCCACTACTGTGACCCACAAGGCTCTACTCAATATTATTATACAACATAGACATTGGTAGACAACGTACATTATGTTATTAGTTTTACATTTCTGGAAAATAAGTTCAGTAATATGCTTGTCTGAAAGATTGGATACAGCCTTTTAGAATTGATTTGTATATGTAGTAATTCTACTGGGCATCTGACAGCCCTTGATTGTACTGTAATTGCAGCACATTCAATTTCAAATTGAAATTACTGATTTAAATGTACTTTTACTACAATTATAGCCATTATGAGCTCCAGAAAAATGTCTACAACATTTTGGCGGTTGCATAATGTGTTGTTAAAGCAAAGGTTAAGTAGCCAGTAACTGGAGTTAGTTAGCTAGTAATATTGTCGCCCAATTCAAGTTTAATTAGTTTTTCTCCAATATTTTATTTTAAAAATGAGTTGCAATTTGCGATTTTGGACAAACAAAAGCAACAATTATTTAGTCTACTGAGTATGTAGATGAAAGCTAGTAGTGGTCAGCAACTCATTTAGAACATCTTTTTACTCTCATAATGGATTTTATTTATTTTCTTTTTTTTTGTGAGGAATTTTTTATTTTATTTTTTTGTATTGTATTTTTTGTATTAAATATCCCATGGGGGAGGCACGTATAGTTGAACTATGCTAAGTACAAAATACAAAATACAAAGTACATAGGTATTACAGAAGAAAAAAGAAAAAAAAATATATATATATATATATCAAAATAATTTAAGTATCAACACTCCTCCCTTTCCCTTACCTGGATCATTATGTGTGTGTTCTCTGACAGTGGAGGTTTTGGGTCGTTGTGTCGTTCAGCTCCCATGCCCAGTCCCAACCACCACAGAGTGAGTATCAGTACTATATGTAAGCAAGTAGTGTTTGTGACATAAACAAATTAATTGATTAAAATTATTTTATTCATTTAAAAAAAAAAAAATTCAAGTGGGTGAATGTGTAAAATGAATCTCTAGAGGGTATGCCTGTACTCTGTACTCTTGCTTCTTCCACTACCGTAGAGCCACCAATAACAAATCTGTTATTCACATGACACTTGCTGACAGAGTAGATTAGCATTAACAGACTTCAAGAACCATGTAAAAATTGATCATGTAACAAGCTTTACCTTACCTTGGTCCCTACCTCAAGTGGACAATCTCCAATTCTTCCCAAATGAAAGCCAACTGAAAATGTGGGCTACATAATACGGTTCTGTGTTGTTATCCCCACAACATAGACTGAGTATTTTGTTCTCTCAAATATATATATTTTTAAATGTATAAGTAGAAGATACTGGTGATTGCCATGTAGCAGCAAGCAAAGTGCTGCTCTCAGCGATATTCCTTGACTTAGGCCATGTTCACCATGTGACAGGTTAGTTTCTGCTCTTATATCTTGAGTAAGAGGAGATAAGGGACAGAACTCTGTAAGCAGGTTTGGTAGCAGATTCCTTCACGTCTAGACATAGCAGGATTGGGGGCAGGTTGGTTCACTCCTAGACATAGCAGAACAATCTACTTACTGCTGTCTGTATTCACAATCTGCTGGTGCAAAACCATATGTCTTGGTTGGCAATTAAGAACATAAGAATACATAATGACAAGAACGAGCCATTCAGCTCATCTAGGTTCATCATGTCCTAATCTAAACAGTATCTAGTACTGCATCTAGCCTAGACTTGAATAGCCCAAATGTTTGTGCCTCTACTACCTGACCTGGCAAGCTGTTCCAGGCATTGACAACTCTGTGTAACAAAACATTTCCTAATATTCGTGCGTAATTTGCCTTAATTTTTCCCTAATTTCCACCCGTGGCCTCTTGTTCTGCTAAACAAACGCATCTTAAAAAATCTTTGGTAGTTCACTTTGTTAATCCCTTTCAGGAATTAAAAAACCTCAATCAAACCCCCGCCAAGTCTCTGTTTGCTAAGCTTAAATAGATTGAGTGCCTTAAATCTACCCTCATAACTTTTACCTTTCATACCCGGTACCAATTTAGTTGCCCTTCTCTGAATTTTTCATTTCAAACGGCCCTTTAGCTGCTCTTATTTCCTTTTTAGCCCTAGCCCGCATATTACAATAATCTACCTTGTTTCTCTCAGTTTTCCTTTTTATATACTCTGTATATTCGCTTCTTTTGCCTCAAAATCTCCCGTAAAGATTTAGTCCTCCACTGTGGAGACAGTTTTTTCATCTTATTTTTCCTTCCTTTTGGATGAATTTACACTATACATCTACAATAACCCTTTTAAATTTAGTCAATTTTTCATTCATAGTTCTGCGATGTAGAAGTTTTAACTAATCTATATTACTTAAATTCTCTCTCATTTTATTAAAGTCAGCTCATCTGAAGTTACAAAATTTTAGAGTTAGAGGAGGCCATCTTAACTTGCCAAAAAATATCAAAGGTAACTGCACTATGATTTCCCTCTCATAGGCTGAGTAACAGACTGTACCAAAAATCTGTCATTAACCACATCTAAAAATCCTCTTCACATTTACTCTGACCTGACACTACTTCCCAATTGATGGAGGGGTAATTTAAGTCACCCATTATTAATGCCTCTCTTTCTGCACAGGCTTGTTTTATGTTACCACAGAGCGTACTATTTATGTTGCTGTCTGAAGCTGGAGGTCTATAGCATACTCACATATTAAGGCCCTTCTCATGATCTCACAGTAATCAATCCAGATGTCCTCACAAGAAATGAATGAGTTAATACCCTGAATCTACTGCACATTAAATTTGTCTTTCACATAAAGGGCCACTCCCCCTCCTCTTTTATTAATTATATCCTTCCTAAACCATTTGTACCACTCCCTGCCCCCAAATCCCTACCCTTACCATTGTCATTGGCTCCAGCATGGATCATGACCATTGGATCCACCACTGCTCTGGCCAGGAGCTTGTTTGCGTGTTCCAGGAGGTCTCCAACCTGGGCACTAAGCAGGCAGCATGCCATTTGAGGCTCCTTTTCCTGCGAACAGACTATACTGTCTACATCTCTAATAATTTAGTCCCCGACTAACTCCCTTTTCCTGGGTGGCATGGCCACCAGGGTTCCCTGGGGATCATCAGTCCTCTCACTCACAGAGGGCTGGGCCAGATCCTCTTCCTGCAAGGGCTGGAATCGGTTAGACACCAAAAACTCTGTAGATGCTACCCTTGCATGTGTGCGCCCTTTCTACGCTTGCGTCCCTACCATTACCTAACTCTCTCTCCCTGCCTGCTCTAGAGGCTCCCCCTTACCCAGCTTCGGTGTGCATGCTAAAGCTTTCTAAACAGCATACTAATACGTTTCTGGAACCCTACAAAATCTGCAGGGCAGTTGAAACTAACAAGTTGGGCTTCGAGATTAAGAATCTTACTGTCGAGATGCTTCACAAGCTGACATTCTACAACACTCACACTGCATTGCTGATGGCCACATTTTAACCACTAAGTATATTAATCTAACTCTCCCTGCAACTGAATTAATTACTGCCAAAACAGAGACATGACGTTGATAAAAATACAAACAGCACCGAGGTTGTTCCAAACAGACAGATGCAGAAATGTAACAAATTTCAACAAAACCCCTTCTTTTAGCTAACTAACAAACATAAAGTCCAGTTCCCTGTAGCGAAGAGAGGTAGCAGCAGCCAACCCAAATGACAATATCTCCACATTTAAGGTTAAACGCTTAAAATACCAGAAAAACCTCACATCAGCTAGGTGTAATGGCGAATTTGGTAGTCACCTTTTTAACAAGCTTGCTGAAGCTGGATGGGGAAATTAACTCTCTGTCCCCTAAAGACAAGATAAGTTAACCTTAACAGAAAATCCACTTACCCTTTTTGATAATAAACACCAAAATACAATCAAAAATACAAAATACAATCCTAATAATCTTAATGACCAAAAATAGTAGCAAACAAACTGCTCAAATTCTCTGTACAAACGACCTTGTTAGGCAAGAGCAATGCCGTCAGGCAAAGCGCAATGAACGTAATGCTTCCATTCTCATCACTTTGTTACTTGGCACAGTAGCTAGCCAGTTACCTTGTAAACAGCAAGTATATTTCCTCTGGAAAATATACTCTACTCTCAACCATCTTTGGGCCTGAAGCCTTTGACATGCCAAGACACTCTAGGGAAACCAGGGAGCTCAGGCTGACATAGGGGGTAGGGAGCCATTGAATGGAGAACCAAAATTGGAAACACCAATTTTAAAACACTTTATAGGGTTTTGGGCTACCAGGTGTGTATGTTTTCTATGCATGAGGGATAGGCAACCAGCCAGTTAGTTAGTTAGTCAGCTCTGAGTTAATGGAAGTGGAAGACACTGTCTCAGGTGTCATTCTAGACTATCCCATAAATACTCGTTTGGGTTCAGATCTGGTGACTGAGCAAGCCATGACATATGGATAATGTCAGTGTCATGCTCCTCAAACCATTCGGCCCCAACTAGGCGACAAGCTTTTTCACTTTTTCTCCCAATCTGGAATGCCCAATCATATTCTTGAGCTGCACATGCCGCAACCCCCGCTGTCAATTCGGGAGAGCATAGACAAGCATACGTTCTCCTCCAAAACATGAAATGTCAGCCACCACTTCTTTTCACAATTCAGTTCACGAGTTAAGTTTGCACAGACCTGAGTCGGATGAAGACACTGCATTTGTAGCTTTATACCAACAGACTGTGAGCACGTAATTTACCAGCAGAGGTCACTGGTGTGCGAGGAGACACAGACAAACCGGCTAACTGAATCCCTCCCTCCCTGGGGGACGGTACTTTCAATTATGTGTCGCCCCAGTTATGGATTAGATACTAGAGTATAGGGCCAATTCACACACTAGAGCAGTGCCTTAACAACAGGCTGAACCACCTAACAGCTCTGGGAAAATACTCTTACTCTGTTGACAAGGGCATTGTAATCTTGAAAGACACCCCTCTCCGGAAAGAAATGCCTTAACATGGGGTGAAGAGAACAACAGACACCTTGCCTTCTCTGATTTGGTTTACTACCTGTAGTATTACATGTAGGTACCATATGCTCCCAGGGAAGAAGAAGGAATAGATTCAGCTCTTCTACTGATACTAAACAGAACTAGAGGCTGCAGGGAACCTCGTAGGCATCCAAGCGGCATTCAACAATAAAATACATTTCCCAAAAAGCACATGTGACTTGACAATCCAATTAGCTCAGGGAGAAACAGCTTTCCACCAAATTAGTGTGTATTCACCACACACAACGTGGCCACCATGGCATCATGTGACACAACATGTTTAACATGAGGTATCCCTTGGATGTAATATTTTGAACCTATTTGCCAAGTTTTAAGGATATACGAGCATCAGATCAGGAGAAATTTCTTTAAACAGAAATAATGCGCAATCGCCATTCGTCATGTGACCTGGCATGTTTTATGTGATGTATGGGAAAGGAGTAATATTTTGAACTTCTTTGCAAAATCTGAAGCTTATACAAGCATTGGATAAAACAGAATATCCAAAATAGCCCTATATGTGTCCTCAAAGTACATAGAGTTTCAAGTGCCTGCAAGATTTGCCACGGGAGGCTTATGTATGCAAGTGAAGTATGGAAAAATGCTACTTTTTTATTTGCATTTGGGGGCATAGCCACAATACTGTACGTGATACGTACTATTCATTTACAAACCCAGTACTCAATTATAGGTGACACATGTACAAGAAGTATAAAGGTCCTGCAACTTTCAGATAAAATCTCAAAAAAATAATCAAGGGAAAACTCATTTTAATTGGTGGTAAGGAACATCAGGGGGTGTGGCCAGCAAAGGGTATGTGATAACAAATATTTGTTCGAAATTCCAGTACCTGGAGATGTGACAAAACTCTGAGATATGAGCTGTGGGAGGTTTACATTTTTGCAAAATGGCCAGAACACATGATTTGGAGCATGTTGTAAATAAAATGGCGAGCAAGATGGGGCATGACATCAAAGGGTGGTATGCTAAACAGCTCAATTTTGGGTGCTGTGCGAACAGTAAGGGCGTGGCTGCCAAAGTGTATATGCAATTAAATATTCCTTCACTACACTGCTCATCCACTGATTGACCAAAATGCACCTGGCAGGGCTTTTGGCATCTTTGCCTATTGCCTGTACAAAGGTGGACCCCACTCTTTGGCCTTCATGCTTTCAGAGATCAGCCTTACCATGAAGAATGTGCTGACATTTTTTTCATCAACCTATCATTGTGACAAATACACCATACAACTTTGCTAAATATTAGTATCAGCAAGTGGTTTAAAGATGACATGACATGCATCATCACCACCCTCCAAGGTTGTTCTACTTTTACCTTCTTAGTTGCAGCAACTTTGGAGTGCCCGAGTGCACTTGGAATGTGTGCATGTCTTTGGACTATGGGAGGAAACCGGAGTACCCAGAGGAAACGCGGATACGGGGAGAACATGCAAACTCCACACAGAAAGGCCCCGGCCGGGATTCGAACCTGGGACCTTCCTGCTGTGTGGCGCCAGTGCTATCCACTGCACCACCGTGCCGCCCTAAACGGGAAGTTGCAGAGAAAAATGTCTGTTAATTTGTTTTTACTTAATAATTATTATATCTGCAAAAAATATGTGCGACAATATATTAAGTCATTTAATAGGGGTGAAATTGTCCTTTAATATCTGTATAAACAAAACTAAGACCAATCTGTCAGTTCAGCCTCTATTAAAAAGAAGGCTTTAACCCTGGATTTTAACAGTGATACACTTGGCGTCACTCTCCTATTTTGCGCCCTCTATGTCCAACAGTTTGGACATTGGATATCTGAATTGGGCTGAGGCACAGTGCAGAGAACTCTTCCCTGATGTTGAGTACATACAAATATATCTACACATGTTTAATAAACATCCTCAAACCTAATATGCGGGTTTGAGGATGGGTTTTGTGGGTCTTCTTATGTTATGTTCCAGGGGGTTTTCGTTCTTCGCCAGCTTCTGCTGCCAGATGAGTGTGTTGTTCGGAAACTAGTTCAGTTCCTGAGAATCCACACATATTAATTTTTTCCTATATAGTTCACCACCCCTGGTAACCCTGGCATATTAAATATTTTGGAAAATGGTGTAATGACACCCTCTTTCTCGTGATATATCAAACAGAGCATTTTACTTCATTATACAGCCCAGTGACTTCCTTTCAGTGATAGAGAACATAACATTAACTAAGTAGGTATTGCACTGATTTGGCCACTGCAGTACTCTTTTTTTCTTGCATCTCATGTAAAACCACCATTCCCACAAATTGTGTAGAACTGTGTAATGCTGGGTAATGTAACCTAACCTTACATTACAATCATTTAGCAGACACTTTTATCCAAAGCAACTTACACATATCAAAAACGGTGAAATTATGCTTTTACCTTTATTGTGGAACTTACACATTTATTTACAATAAATGTAAGATTCCAGAGTAGATTATACTGACTGACATATGCATATGTTGTATTCTGTAAATGTATTCCTTATGTTGCTTATTACTATTACTTTTTATTAGTAGTAGTAGTACCAGCAGCAGCGGCAGGTAAGCAAAAGCACTAGTACTAATAATAATTGCAAAAAAACAACAATAATAAACAATAATATGTTTTTAAAAATCTAAGCAATCAACTGTATTAGGCTTTCTCGACTAAAGTGCTAAAAGACTAAATGGATGAAACAGTCACACTCATTTACAGTCACACTCAGTGTTCAAAATGAGGGGGGTCTGGGGCGATCCGGGACCACCCATAAGCCACAAGGGACCCCGCATAAGAAATACTTTAGGCTTATATCCCATCTTTATTTTAACATCTTTTAACAAATGCATGTCAAACAGGACATTATAACTAAACAGAACCAACCAATAGAAACGGTCTTTAAGAATTCTTTAAGATCTGTAGGTTCTGTCAGGCCAAAATGTGTCTGGCTTCCAAAATGTGACCGGGTTGCATCACCCAGGTTGCATCACAGTAGCATTCGAATGGCAGCTGCATTTACATTTATGCCATTTGGCCCACGCTCTTATCCAGAGCGACTTACAACAAGTGCATTTAAACATGGTAAGATTAATCATGGTTAGTGCAAGAGATCGGTGTAGTAACACTGCAATAGACATCACTGTTGGCAACTGCACACCATACCTATAACACAGGGAAAGAAAAGTTAGTGTGTTTTTTAAATTATTACATTTCATTTTTAAACATGTAAACAGTGGTGATGGGAGTTAATTAATGCAGAGAATCAGTGGTAGTGGAGTCTGAAGAGGTGGGCTTTTACTCTCTTGGGGAAGATGGCCAGTGATTCCGCGGTCCTGACTGAGTGCAGAAGATCATTCCACCACCGGGGGGTCAGGACAGAGAAGAGGCGAGACCACAAGGAATGGCTGCCAGGCGCCTAAGGGACTGAACAGTCAGTTTGCCAGAGGAGGCAGAGCGGAGGGGTCTGGCTGGGGTGTAGGGTGTGATGAGTGTCTGAAGGTAGGAGGGAGCGGTTCCCCTTGCGGCCTGATATGCCACCACCAGTGATTTAAATTTCATATGTGATGCTATAGGGAGCCAGTGCAGTGTGGTGAGTAGTAGTGAGTTAGTGTCCATTGCTAAATTATGGTCGGCCTTGCAGACTTGGTCAACTTACTATAGCCCATCATTTAAATTTAGAATTTAGAATTTAGGTTTGTGTCTCAATATTTGTAGTGTAAGAGATACATTCCTCAAGTTAAAAAACATAATAAGGCAGTCTGTCAGTATAGACAATAAAGGAAAGGTTTCTGTTATAAAAAGTATTTGATGTCAGTGCATAAATCAGATGTATTAAATCAACTGAAGTAGTATAGTAGCCATGCAAACTATACCAGCATGTGTCAAATATAGCACATTTTCTCTATTTTTAATTAAAAGTGGTTCATGTAGTTTGAAGGTTTTCACCATATTTCTACGTGAGAGGACATGCTTAAAAATATACATTATTAAAGCCATTTCTAAATCATTTTTGTCCACCAAGTAATAGTTTGGATCTCAAACATTATTTAATTCATTATTTGAAATGTGTGAATACCAATTTGTAAAACCGAGTGACCTGGCAGGCTGCTATGCTATCGATAGCCATGTGAGCTAGCTACGATGTCAACCATGGCCTGAACAACAAGCTGCCTGTGTGGGATATACTAGGCTTCCCCCCACCCCCTATAAAAACCCATTTTCTATTTACTTTTACCTATCTCACTATAAGAAAACATTCTTATACAAAGATGGATCATAGCCATAGAACTGTGATAGATGGCCAGAAATAATCAGGGTTAAATTGGTTTTATTTGAATTTTAATTTGTTTTTTTTTTTTGCTAAGATGAAGACAAGATAGATGGCTCACACACATGATGCAAGTCACTAATGCTACCGGTTGCTAGTGTTATTATACCTAACCTATAGAGCCCTTGGCCATCTAAGGTGACCCCAGCCCAGCCTTCCTCAGCTCGGGTTAGGTGGTCAGCCCAACCTTCGATCAGCCCAGCCTGTTTTTATTTAAATGGAATAAATTCATGTTTCAACTGTTTAGACCTATCTGCCTGGCTAATAAACCTGTTAAATTTCAAGAAAAAAACCAACTTTGTTTCAATGTAGCCATATAGTGGCGAGAGAAACAAACAAACGCGTGCGCGCATACACATACGTGTGTACATGTGCATGCACATTATTGAAAATCTGGGGGATGCCCCAAGAACCATTGGTAATTTAATACCCTGGTCAAACTTATTGGTCACTTATTACAAAGGACAAAAATAAGATTATTAATTATCTATGTGTTGGGCCTTGTCCATTATCACCTTGAAAAATGTGAATATTTATTGAGCACTCCAGGGAACAACATTTGTGACATATGCTCAAGGAGCAATGCCTGATAGTGCCTGGATGAGTGACAGAACCACACATATGTATGAAAGTATAACCCAAGAGTGTGAAACATCCTCCCAAAAAAATGACCAAGCACATGTAGCTAATCAGTGACTCTCACCTTCTATCTGGCATTATACCCATTTCAATATGTTGAAAACCCCCCTTCTTACTATGCAATGTGGCATCTTCTTAATTGTCATTAACCTCAGTGGAAACCATATGTGAGAATTCCTTTGAGCCAAGGTCATAAAAGTATAAAGATAAAAATAGGATATTTATTTGCAATAGTAACGGCTATAGCCTGTATTTAATTTGATGCAAGCCCATTAGATGGTTGCCTATTTCACACACACACACACACTCTCTCTCTCTCACACACACACACATACACACACATTAATAAAAACTAATATAGACATACTAATCTTACAAACCGAATATTTCAGTTTATAATAGATCTGGGCGACATTACCCCAGACACCTTCAGCCCCAGTTGTTTTTCAAACTCTATAACCATACGGTACTTAATACCTATTGTGCAGTGTAATTTGTATTGCCGCATCAAGTTCTTAATAACCGTGACAACCATCTATATTTCACCACTCAACCGAACGCCGACGAGTGAAGAGCTGGTTTCTTCACAGTCCATGGCAAATTAAATCATGGATGTATTTGCGGGGGTGGGGGGATCTGTTAATATGATTTATATATTTATAAAACGCACGACCAGATTACCCGCGAACGAAGCGATTCATGTTCTTAAATGGCTCCGGTTGACATAAGGGCATCTTACCTTCTCGGTTTTCAATTTTTTTGCAGGTGTGCCGATTTCGTCATCATTCTTCTTTCCGACAATAGCGTTAACCATTATCCCAGAATCCATACCACTTTTGGAAATGTCTCCTATCCCGTTGTCTCCGCAATGACACGGACTCCCTTTCTCTGAAAATCCGTACCGATTGCCAGATACAGGACTGAAGTCGAGGCTGGTTTGTCTAACATCTTGCTTCTCCTTCTTCGCCCTGGTAACATCCCTCTCCCTTTTCAAGCCCCTGGTTTGATTTTTACCGTTTTTTTCTTCTTTGCCTTTGGCGCATGAAACGGTTACATCACTAGTGTTTGGGTTACTGACCGCTTGGCCCAGTGCTGAATTCATCCCAAACGCTTCTCCTGGGCGTCCTTGAGCGTCTTGCGTTTTACCAGCATATATCTCAGGAATTCCGTACAGCGAAGGAGTTGAGACAGATTTACTGGTGCCCTTAGAAGTTTTGCTCCTTTTCACTTTGGATTTACCATTCTCCTTGTTGTAATTTCCCGAGGGAGTGGGGGGCTGAACGGATGGAAATGCAAGGCCACCTGATATGGCTGATGTTGCTTTAGAACAACTAGATGCCAGCCCCTCGCAATCCTTTGAGCTGCCTTTGCTATTCACAAAACGATTCATCTCCAATTTTTGTCGGTCTTTCTCCAAATCGGCATCCAAGTCAATTATCAAATTGCCAACCCCAATTTCCCAGTCATCGCCACTATCGTAGGTTTCAACTCCGTTTGTCTCCACACTCTTCTCAACTGTGGAAGTGACTGACATCCTGATAGTAGAGATTCTGACAGAAAACGGTGATGAATCCCCCGGCGTTAAGATGGGAGGGCATTCGTCGTTTTTTCAGTATCTACCTAGGTTTTCTGTTAGCTTGAATTCGTAAGATGGCAATCAGGTCCATTACGCCCTGTGGCAAAAGCGAGGGAAAAGTTGGTCTGTTGTGCACGTCCATGCCCTGTGTGGACATAAAGCTATTATGTTAACTTATAGCGTTACAATGCTCGAGAGCCCTGACCTCATCCAGGTTGTCTGGCATGGATTTAAGAGAGATGGAGATTAATTAATAATAATAGCTAAACTCACAACCCGATTGTGTTTTCAGCGTCAATGTCATGTATGATTAGGTCTTAAATTTGCATTTTAAAGGGGGACGTATCTCTCCATACAGTATTGCATTTATTCCCAGTAAAATCCGTTAGAAAGTCTCATCTGCTCAAATATCGCAACGACCAGCATTCCTTGCAATATATTTTATGCTGACCACCGCAGTGAATTTCACATCTTGAATAAATCCAACCTTCAGATGAAAACAGCAAAGATTTGCCACAATATGTCTTTCTTACCTTCTCTTCCGTCAAAATATTTCCCTTCACTGAGGGTTAAAAACAAACAGTACAATTATTCAAAACATCATATTGTTGATGTTGATGCCACAAATCTAGATCGATGTGCGTTAAATGCCATCGTCAGAATTAATTATTCAATATTCCCTGTGGCAAATGAATCGAGATCTCCATCATTTCCTTGCCTTTCGCAGAGACAAGGAATGTTAAAGCAGCACATGTCAACACCATAGAACTGAGAGTATTTACATGAGAAAACCAAACCAAACGAGTCGAAGATATTGAGTTTTCAAACTTTACATTCATCCTACACGACAATCCAGCTCAATGCATAGCTAATGATGGCATGACACAAACCCACGGGCAGCCGCTTGAAACATGACAGAATTTAGCTATGCTTGGGATAAATTACCGAGAAAAATGAAGGAGTTGAAAAATGTGGAGTGGAATTTGATTCGTGTCTGGATTGGCACCGCTTTAGAGCGCTTTGCTCAAAGCGACAGAGCTTGATAGCCTACCGCTATATTAGTCTAATACTACGCGAAAACCGATTTATGTAGGCTAGAATATGCAACTATTTGTAATGCTTTGGTGACGATCAAAAGGTAGCCTAGCTTCCGAAATGGTGGAAATATATACAGTGTATTAAATAGGCTACTCATTTGAGGGGTGAAAAGACAGATCAGCATCGTCTGAGCCAACAACAGTCCAGCTATAACTCAAGCTTGCATTCTGTGTCTTAATCAATACATTTATTTTTACCATAACAATTGTGGCAAAATTATACTGTTTTATTGTTCACGCCCAGATTAACTGTATTGCCGTTTATAAACTATCACCGTCTGACATCGGTATTTTGTTAAAATATTGGTTTACATTTTAAAACAGTAATCCCACGGATACAGATTAAATTAAACGGAATAGCAATCCACTGGTGGATAGCTTTCACCCAAGCATAACAACAATCATCGAATACCAGCCTTGCCGAGTATGAGCCACTGGTCTATCTATATGGCTTGCATTTGTCAATACTAATATGGTAGTCTACACCGACGTTTGCGTAGTAAATGGACAGCGTCTGGAATTTGCAGTAATAAAATATTGTAAAACCCCAAGCAGTCCCTGAACCTCACATCTGCGGCTGAAACACAAGTGTTAATCTGAAGGCAGGAACCCTCTTTGTTCTAAATATCCTTCCAGACCCAGCCAATGAGATCCATACTTTTATGAAACTACGGATTCTGATTGGTAAACAGATTCTCCTTTGCCAGATGATCTTTTCTCCACACAAAATCACTGGATAGCCAGTTTGTAAAATAAAACAAAGATATGATTACTAATATAGAATATATATTCAGCATGTAATCGCCAGAGTCAATTAGGAAAAAAACACAATTCCAGCTGTTGGTGGGCATGTATACATAGGCAGATAATGGTATTGACAAAATAATAGAGATTATAAATATGAACTATTTTTCAAGTGCTGGTGTAAATTTATGAATTACATCCTGGCTTTGCGACGCCATTTTACGGGATAGTAATTAGTGGTCCATCTGAAAATGAATGCATTTTTATTTCATACCCATTTTAATCAACTCATTCGAATTCTTCCTTGTTATTTCGGTTATTTTATTTCCGGATTAATTTGCCAAATACATTACCCTTATAATAGGACAACGGAAAACAACAAAGCCGTATTTTAATAAGGGCTATCCTCTTCAGCTAATGAGTTGGATGCAAAGAATAACGAATAATATGTCATTTAGTTACCGTTTAATATCCCCGATACAGTACAATTATGATGTATTGGACCTGTGTTAATTGTTTATTGAAACTGTTAATTGCAATGTAAGCATCTAACAAGCAGACTATAATCAATATCTACACACTTGTGTTTTGTACATTTTCCACTGTATAAAACTTGAATGAATAACATTATAGGTATGTAAACTGACTATATAACGTAAGCTAATTCTAGTGAAGGCAATGGTAGTTTAAATAAATATATGACAATGTATTTAATATAAGATATATTACATTGTAACAGGTACATAAATAACCTTTTTGCCTGACCCTTGTGTATTTGTATTAAACACATTGGCATGAAGTAACAAATGTTGCAACATTTGTAACAAAGCACATTTTCTGTGTACTTTTCCATCGCCTGAAAGAGAAAAGGGATACTCATTAAAGCAAAATAAACAATTATTTTGCTGAATATTACAGTGTTATGTATATCACTGTGTGTGATCTGATTTATCATTTCTAATAATACGAAGAAAATGCAGAAGTACAAGGCTGAAGGGTAGATTGTAGTCCTCATGTCATTTGCATTCAATTAAAAAGGTAATTATGCAAAACACCAACTCAGATTCTGATAATTGCTTGTCAGGCATTCACAAGCTATTTGGGAAGGTGTCCGTATATATGCTGTTATAAAATCAAGGAAGGTATTGCTGTAATATTTTGGCAATGTTACTGGATTTTGCAAGCAATACAGAAGGCTGTTACAATGTTTTGCATTTGTTTTCTGGTTGACATTAGTTAGTATTTTGTTTTGATCAGTAGCAAGAAATCATAATTAAATCCATTTTGATTTCATGAAGTAGGCCTAATAAAATAAAATGTGAAAAATACCAAAGGGGTGATAGGCTTTTTTGTGGGGTTTTGACCTACTGTTCAGTTATTGCGGGATACAGTAAGTAGCCAGGATTTGTAAATATATTTTTAACAGTGGTATTATGTCATTGTTACAGTGTAATGAATACTCTTCTGTAATGTACAGTATATTAATATTAGGGTTTTTTCAATCCAAATGTCTGCAAAATAAATTTTTAAGAGGTTAGCCAAAGTATAAAATAAATCTTTGGCCAGAATCAACAACCATCTGCTGAAATTAGTCGCTGTAAAAAACAGGACAAAGGTAATTATTTCTGTTTGGCAAAGGTTTTCATTTGATCATGGCCAAAGTCTGAGAACACCACTATTACAAATTTGGTTGTCCATACAGACTAAGTTCATACTATATTAAGAGTTGTAGAGCACATACTAAAAAATATACTTTAAACTAATTGATTTATCAATAAAAACAGATCATAATTTATTATATAAGTATTCACTCCTATGTTAAGACACTCCTAAATAAACTCTGGTGAAATCAATTGTCTCCACAGGTTACATAATACAGAGTCCAGCTGTGTAAAATTAAGGTGTTTCAAATGATTTCAAATTAAGTACATCCGTCTGTGACAGGTCCCATAGTGGGTTAGTTCATTTCCAAACAAGAGCTTCATCATAAGGACCAAAGAACATTCAAAGCAAATCCAAGAAATGGTTCTTCAAATCACCAATCAGGGGAAGGATATAAGTCCATCATAAAGAAATGGTGTGAATATGGCACAACTGTGAAGTTGCCTAGAGCAGACCGTCCTCCAAAACTGAGCATCCGTGCGTGAAAGACACTTGTTAAGGAGGCCACCAAGAGGCTATGGCAACTCTGATGGAGTTTTCATGGCAGAGATGGGAGGAACTCTCCACGGGACAACAATAGCCCTTCACCAATCTGCTCTTTATGGGAAGGTGGCAAAAATGACCATTGTTGAAGAAAAGTTGAAATCTTGAAATCTGACACAAGAAATCTTGTTTACAGTTTACCAGAAGGCATGTGGGAGACTCACAAACCAAGTGGGGAAAGATTCTTAGTCTATGAGACCGAGAGTTTTGGCCTCAGCATTTGGCATCACAGCATTTGGCATCACTGTGCATCATCACAAGAACACCATCCCTACCGTGAAACACGATGGCAGGAGCCTAATGCTATGGGGATGCTTCTCTGCTTCAGGGACTAGAAAACTTCTCAAAATAGAGGGCAAAAGTGATGGACCAAGATATAGACAAATCCTGGAGGAAAGCCTGCTGCAGTCTGCAAGAGACCAGGGACCTGGGAGTAGATTTATATTCCAGTAGGACAATGATCCAAAGCACACAGCAAAAGCCACATTGAAGTGGTTTAAAATAAAAAATAATCAATGTCCTGGAGTGGCCCAGTCAAAGCCCAGACCTCAATCCTATTGAGAATCTGTGGAAAGATTTGAAAATTGCTGTTCACCAACAATCCCCATCCAACCTGATGGAGCTCAAGCAATGGGGGAAAATGTAAATGTCCAGTTGTGGAAAACTGGTAGAGACTTACCCAAATTGACTCACAGGTGTAATTGTATCTAAGCGTGTTTCTACCAAGTATTAAGTCAAAGGGGGTGAATATTTTAGAGTAGTAAAGTGAATACTTTTAGTAAAGCTTTTAGAAAAAGATTGAGTTATTTTTCTATTTGACATTATAGAGTATTTTGTGTTGATCAGTGGGAAGAAATCCCAACTAATTCCATTTTGATTCCGTGAAGTAAAAAAATAAAATGTTAAAAATTCTGTGTACTATATGTTTGCTACTTAAGATTATCTGCAGTGAATTAAGAGATAATATATACATCAATTTATGCATGATTCCTGAACATTTTGAAAGTGCAATTCACCCACATTTTGACAACAAAATGTATTCAACATCGTTTTTTTAAATGAAGCATTTAAAGGGGTACTCTACAAATGTTGGGCAAATGACAAACAATGTCACTTTCCAATTGTGATCTAATTAAAATGTTTTCTGAAAGGAAGTAGAAAAATGTATCTAAATAATTTATTATGGGTGTACTTTTGAAAATAGCAGCCCAGTGCTGGGAATCCAATTAAAGCATCTTAAATGCCTTGTTTAGCCTTTTAAAATGAATGCAAAATGCTGAAATTGTAATGATGGACAGTAATATCATAGGATTAAAACCGTACCCAATAGTTCATGGTGCTTAAACTTATCCACTTCTCCCAGTTACTGCTTTTTGAGATTTGTCACAATGAAAAGAAGTGCCATAAAGCAGTACAGTAGCTTTTTGAACTAGCCAAATAAACATTGCCCTGAAAATGGGATGTAAACTGGGAGCTGTCAGCCTGGCCTCCCTATTGTGCTACTATCATGGCAGCTTCATATTGACTCCTCTGTATCAGCAGGATAACCCCCTGACATGAATTCCCCTCAGTCTCACTGCTGCCTTCAAAAATATCCCCCTCAAGCCCCTGCATCCTAGCAACAGCCTAGGACCATTGATGCGCTATTGATTTTTCTCCTCAAGCTAACATCTCCCTGGAAAAGCTCACCAGTCAACAACTAGCAAACAATTAAATACACCCCTTGACTGGGGAAATGAACAAAGGTAATTCATTGCACACAATTGTATCTACTGTCAGTATAGGCTGTAACTACTCATGCCTGTGGTGCACATATTAATTGAAAGTCTAAGGTTCTCTATGTAATCCAAGTGCATGGATGCTAGCCCATTGAGTTGTAGCATTGTTATTCAAAAATACATTTGTCTATATGTTTCTGGCCAGAGAGCTCTAAGACTGTGCCCATCCATTTCAATCCATTTCAATCTAGTTAACACACACAGCATATTTACAACAAATCCAGAATGGCATTGGGGTATTTTGCCAGAAGTGGAAGAGGTACAACCATCTGTTTCAAAATGTGATTTTTTATTTGACAATACTGCTTCTTTGATTAATCATTACTATATTAGCTCTGCTTTGCTCTTTTGGGTTTATCCAGTATCTGCAAGTATTTAGATGTTTTAGTTTACTAAACATGTTTTTTGCTGTCAGACAGCACAATGTAATTATTATGAATGATTAACAGTGTATTATGTTTGATCTAAGAGGGTAGCCTTTATTTTTCAGCTGACTTAAATTTTGTAACAGAGGCACAAGTCAGAGAATGAGATAAAACTGAAAGCAATAAAGGCTGTCTTGCCCTTTTTTCACTTTCATAGATGGATTCCATGTGATATGCCCATATATGGTGCAGAAACCTTTTTTCCTCAAACCGATTTATGGAGAAACTCATTTTGTGACCAAAGTAATATGGTTTATCATTTATTAAACATTATTGCATCCTGTATAAGGATTTTATAATAAACAAAATTATTTAACTTTTCAGCATAACGTGATCATATTTTTATAGTGAACTGACAATTTGCTAATTCAGTGCAACAGCCTCTAACTGGTCATGAATTGTCAGTCAAACTAACTGGTCAAAAGCTTGGATGGACCAGTCAAAAGTGCACATTTGTTGTGCCCTGTTCATTTGAGGTACTGTGATTTGTTAGCTAGCCAGCTAATCTAATCTATTTATGACTATATCCACCTATAAAGGACAACTGAGAAATGAAGAAAAATGTCTATTCCCTGAATCCAGCCTTAACAGCCTTCTTTAAGGTTCAGCTCTCCAAATACTGAACACAAGTGGTATTACATGTTAAAACTCCTCCCAGGTGGTCTAACAGTTACAACGTTCAACGCTGGCCACTGCGACCTGGGGTTCGATTCCACCGAGTGCCACTAGGGGGCGGCAATTGGCTCTAAGCCCCAGGGAGGGGGGAGGGAAGCTGACATGAGATCACTGCGTATAGGAGTGGCTCTGGAGTACCGGAGTTATGGTTGACGGCTTGGCAAGTGCTGTCTCGGAGGAGACAATTCTTCGCCTTTGTCACTGCCGGTCAAAGGGCTACGGCAGCGAACTCACAACACGAGGGAGGGATTGACATGAAAAAGAGAGGGTGTAATTGGTTACCAAATTGGGGGAAAAAATTTGATGAAATCAGAAACAAATTCTTAAAAAAAAAATAATAATAATTTATCCTACATGTAAAATATATTTATTCGATTTAATTTTATTATTGCACGGGATAATTGATCAATTATCAAATCACTCAATTCGTTGATAGGCAAATAAATCTGGTGGATTAACCTTTGTCAAAAAAAAAAAAAAAAACTGGGAGAGGTGGAGGGAGAAGTAGAGGGCTACACCTCCCTTTTAGCTGCTGTAAAGTGCTGCTGCTGTTCCCTCCCACAGCCTGGAGAGTACGACAGGACCTTGAACAGCAGCGGCTTCACTTACAGGCAGGCTTACCTGAGGCTAATGAGCAATCAACTCAGCTGTAAGCCATTGCCTTCATTAGGCCATTATAAAAGCACAGCCTGTCATGGCTGAAGTGAGTTTTGCGGGGCATGGAGGCAGAAGTGCTGGTTTTTGGTTTCTGTGGCCCTCTATGGCAGAGTTTTGATTTAACTACTGTATTTTTGTGTTTTGTTTTATTTTCTTTGCAGAAGGATATAATAAATTGGCCATTGGCCTATTGGAACTCTTTTTGGTTTGATCTTTCATCCACTCCTGCCACCCTACTACATATGGTGAAGAATGCGGGCACATTTTGTCCCAGGTGGTTTGAATGGGTAGGGCTTTTCTTCAAAAAAAAAAAATATATCTATCATACATTTTATAATGTAATTTTCAGGGAACAAGTAATGGGTTAACAGTCACTCTCTGCAAGTCGCCAACTCTGGATCCAGCAAAAGAGCCCCAGACCATCATGCTTCCTCCTCCATGTTTGACAGTTGGTGTCACATACTGAGGAACCATCCTTTCGCCTACTCGACGGCGAATCGGTCCATAAGGCCTTCTTCCAGTCTTCAGTAGTCCACTGGCGGTGCTTCATGGTCAGGCAAGCCTCTTTTTCTTATTTTGTGATCTTAGCAATGACTTTCTTACTGCCACTCTACCTGTCAAACCTGCAGCTCGAAGTCTTCTCTTCACAGTTGAAACTGAGACTTCCTTACTTCGACCAGTGTTAAGATGTGCTTGAAGCTGTTGTCCTGTGAGCCGCCTATCACGCAAGCTGTTGACTCTCAGAAACTTGTCTTCTGATTTTGTTGTGGCTTTGGGTCTGCCAGACCTCTTCCTGTCAGAGTTTCCTCCAGTTTCCCACTGCCTTTTGATAGTGTAGGAAACTACTCACTGCCAAAAAATGTTCATTCTTTTTCAGTTTTTGGTAACCTGAACTTTTTTATTGATTTTTTACCTCTGGCAGTTTACCACTTACCTTTGTACCATTTCAGGTTTGTCACATGCTACGTGACAATCCCTGGACGGGAACAGAGCAGTCTGGAGACGGAGTAGATTCTTTGGTCAACTGACCAGATTATAATTTTTTTTTTCGGTCTCTCCCCCCAGACACGGGAGAGAGACAGTGGGAGAGCAGGTTAACATAACAAACACAAAGTCTTCACCCTACTTTCCGCGAAGCTTTCGGGCAAAAACAACAAACTGAAATAACAAACTAAAATAATCCAAACTTAACATTACACTGCGCCTCTTCCGTCCGGAGTTCCCCCTAGAACAGTGGTTCTTAATCCTCTCCTCGGGGAACCCCAGCCAGTCCATGTATTTGTGCAGTTCCACCACCAGTACACCTGATTCAACTAATTTCTACTTAACGAGCGTTGATTAGTTGAATCAGGTGTGCTGGTGGTGGAACTGAACAAATACATGGACTGGCTTGGGTTCCCCGAGGAGAGGATTAAGAACCACTGCCCTAGAACCTCCCCAGGCACACACATATCCAGTGACTTTTCAAGTGCTTCCCAAACCCATGCATACAGAGACACTCCAGTCCGAGTTCTCTTTCACCCCAAACACACCAAGACCCTCGCCACTCCTCACAGTGGGAGTTCTCTGGCAACCAGCCCCGAGACACTCTCCACTCTTTCAGTGAGAGTTCTTGGGCCGTTGTCCAGAAACACTCTCCGCTGCCCGAGTGCGAGTTCTCTTCCAATCACACCGAGGGCAAGAGATGGACCCTCTTTCAGGGTGCCCTCTCGCTCTCCAATCACACCGAGGGCAAGAGGCGGACCCTCTTTCAGGACGCCCTCTCGCTCCCTTTCACGATCACACTGAGGGAGAGAGGCGGACACTCTTAGTGCGCCCCTCTCCCTCTTTCCCACATACACAGGAAGCACTCTACTCAGTCACTTTCGACAAACGCACATAGAACTCACCATAAACTCCGCCTCCCAGAAGCTTGGATTACACTCCACAATAATCCACAATACCATATGCATGCACGCGCACACTCACAACAAGACCCACAACTCTTAATTCGCACACAACAATGACAAGACAAGACGAACTGATTCCCCACTCGCCCCACCTGCTCTTAAATAGGCTTACTTTCTGCCTGGCTCCGGTGGGACTCGTGAGGCAATCACCCATCTATCAATCACTCAACACCAAACATTTCACATTCTCACACACAGCCAATCAGTCAATTGACTTCCACATCAATTACCTGATTGACACCAATTAAATCATAATTAAATCAATTATGGCCTTTGGAGCAACCTTCTGGGCAACAGTTCACTCTCACACCCTGTGAGAGTGCCAAACCTGCCCCCGGAAAGTTTCCCTGCTCCAAAGGCCTCCACAACATGTAAAAACAAAGGCAACCATGCCACTCCCATGTGGTCGAGACTGACGCCCTCGACAAGGTTATTCACTGGACTTGAACTGCTTACATTTCTGTAAAAAATGGGGGTGTTCTAAAACTTTTGACCGGTAGTGTGTGTATATATAGTATATAAAGTATATATATATATACAGTCAGGTCTAGTATTTGGACAGTGACACAATTTTCATCATTTTGGCTCTGTACGCCAGCACAATGGATCAATCAAAATGTGCTTTAAGTGTAGCCTTTCAGCTTTAATTTAAGGGGTTTGTCAAAAATATTGTATGAACCGTGTAGGAATTACAATCATTTTTATACATAGCCCCCCAATTTTAGGGGCTCAAAGGTAATTGGACAAACTAGCATAATCATAAATTAAATTGTCATTTTTAATACTTGGTTGCAAATCCTTTGCAGTCAATGACGGCCTGAAGTCTGGAACCCATAGACATCACCAGACGCTGGGTTTCTTCCCTGGTGATGTTCTGCCAGGCCTTTACTGCCACTGTCTTCAGTTCCTGCTTGTTCATGGGGCATTTTGCCTTCAGTTTTGCCTTCAGCAAGTGAAATGCATGCTCAATTGGATTCAGGTCAAGTGATTGACTTGGCCATTGCAGAACATTCCACTTCTTTGCCTTAAAAAAGTATTGGGTTGCTTTCGCAGTATGCTTCGGGTCATTGTCCATCTGCACTGTGAAGTGCCATCCAATGAGTTTTTAAGCATTTGTCTGAATCTGAGCAGATAATATAGCCCTATACACTTCAGAATTCATCCTGCTGATTTTGTCAGCAGACACATCATCAATAAATCTTCTCTTCCCATTGTTCTGGTACAAGTAGGATGTTGTTCCAGAACTGTACAGGCTTTTTAAAGATGTTTTTTGGCAAACTCTAATCTGGTCTTCAGCTAATATCCATTATTTAATATGCTCCAATATGCTGTGGTAAACAGCTAAAATAACAATAACTTTGTCCATGTCCAAATATTTATGGACCTGACTGTATATACAGTATATACATACAATTCAAAATTCAATAAAAATTAAGAGCTTGTTTATTAAGTTACAACATGAAGACAGACAAAATATTCAATGGCAAATCTACTGACGTAGGTTTACTACCTTAACAGGCATTAAATCTGACATAAAAATGACATGTAACAATCACAAAAGAGATCAAATGGAAAGAAATACTAACAAACCAAGTGTCTCACTCCAAAATGAAAACACATGCAGTGAAATGAGCAAAATGACCCCAAAGTGTGAACCAAGGCCTCATTTAAAAAAAAGTTGCGTAGAAACCATCCTACATTTGATCTAAGATCATTTCTGAAATGTGCGTGCGTACGCCACTCCCCCAAATGTGAAATCTCTAAATGACAAATGATCTTGAAATTGTGCGCAGCTCATACAGCAGCCTCCCTTCTGATGCATCCAGACACCGCCACCTTCCCTTTAACATCCCAATAGTGCGCTCCACTACTGACCGTGCACGGGCATGAGCCGTGTTAAAGTGGGCTTCTTCGGCTGTCTGTGGGTGCGCTATGGGGGTGAGAAGCCATGGCTTCAGAGGATAACCTCTGTCATCGGATTGTGTAGATGACAGAATAATTATTTTATGCACATTAAAAAAGCTAAAAAGCAGCAAAGTACAAAGAAAAAAGTGATTTACCTAGAAGCCAACCGTCTCCGCCTGCTCCAGCGTCTAGACCAGGGGTGTCAAACTCATTCCATCGAGGGCCGAGTGTGTGCAGGTTTCTGTGGTAACCAATGCATTACACCAGGTGATTTCTTAGTTGAAGAAGTGAGCTAATTAGTGAAATAACCTGGTGTAGTTCATTGGTTGCAACAAAAACCTGCATACACTCGGCCCTCGATGGAATGAGTTTGACACCTGTGCTCTAGACGATTCCCCACACTGC
The DNA here is from genome assembly GCA_029706075.1 of Aldrovandia affinis. Classification (NCBI taxonomy): domain Eukaryota; kingdom Metazoa; phylum Chordata; class Actinopteri; order Notacanthiformes; family Halosauridae; genus Aldrovandia; species Aldrovandia affinis. The sequence goes on from JAINUG010000069.1 coordinate 4,811,265, forward strand.
AATTACGCACAATGAAGGAGTCGTGCGTCGACCCTGGCCATCTTGCAACGGCGTTTAGAATTGCCATACGGGCATTGCAAATGAGTTGCACATTAATTGAGTGATAACTCTTCCTGTATACATACTCATTTGCATGGGATGCCACAGCATGGGATGCCCAAAATAAAAAGGTAAGTACCACATTTTGAACAGGTACCAAAAATCAACAACGAGAACTATGCAGAACTGGAACCGTAGCAAATGGAAACCCCAAAGTTCCTGTTTTCTAGTGCCAAAAAAGTACCAAAAGTTCTGGTTCTTTTTTTGTGCAATAGAAATGGGCCCTTAGGTTAGGCCAGGCCACATGCTGTTTGCCTGCACAGGGTCATAAAATGCACGGAGTTCCCAGACAAAAGTCTATAGTGCTACGTCAAGCTCTCAGATACAGTATGCTATAATTACATTGACTGTTCATATTTCCCTTAAAATATAAATGTATGAGTAAGTTAGTTACACAAAGCTTGTACTAAGATCTAATTTACTCCATTACAAGGTGTAATATGAAGGTAAAAATGAATTGGCATGAGTATTTGTGAGATTGTCAGGTTACACTTGACATTAATGTAATGTTTGTAGAAATTAAATGAAACATTTTGCATACTCATTATTAAATTCATGAATTATTTCAATATTAAATGAAATATTATTATAACAAATATATTTTGATTCACAAATGGTATTTTTTGTTTTGTATTTTATTTAATTTTGCATCGTTTATTTTTTCCATAAAGATTGTTTTATGCAAGGTTATACAATTGTGATTACATTTTCAGATGTACTATTTTAAATGTGTTTAATTATCTCCACTTTTCAAAGAGCAAACATATTGCAGCCAACTATGCAGAATTGCATTATAATGGGGGTGATGAAGAGAGCACAGCAAAATGACTTCACCTCTCAACTTGACCAGAATTACCTATTAAAAGTGGATTAACTCTGCATGTCTGCAAGGTTTTAAAAAAATCACTCAGCAGTGGTTCACACATTACCCACAAAGCCATTGGCAACAATTGTTCCCAAATGTGAAAATGCATAGAGGATATGCTCAGTTTAAAGTATCTGACATGCCATATTGTGTTAATATAAAATTACAATATATAATAAGCATTTACATATGTGACATTTATTACTGTACTTTCAGAAGGTGGATGATTTTGGCATGTGCAGGCTTCTTTGGGTTGTGCTAAATAGCTATTTTTAAGAGAGTCCCTCTATTTCACAATGTCAGGAAAATACTTTTACATGACTTCGAAAAATAAACACAGAACTAGAATGTGAATAGCTGTATATAGCTGAATCTGCTGTAAAATTGAAAGTGTTTACTGAGCCATTGTTCTGACAAAAAATAGCTTCAGTTTCAGAATTATTTGTTGAATGACATGCAGACATTGTAATGTAGCCTATCTCTATTGGAGCAGCAGCTGGGTGGACCACTTGGTGAGGAACAGGCAGATTCTTTAGGTGCTGGACATAAGGAAGTGTCAGGTGTAGGTCAGACAAAGAGAGAGAAAGCAGTAAAGATTAAACTCGAGCTGATGGATGGGTAGTGCATCCATGTAACAGTGCGGTTTAGAGAGTCATCCAGGGTGTCCCACAACCATATTTAGTCTAGGTGGCCTTGCTAAGATTAAAAAAACACCCCTGTATGGAAATGCAAAATACAGTGAATGTCCAAAACACATGTATACATTTAACAACACTGCAATAATCCATTAATTCTGAAGTAGATGTAAGGCTCAAAACAAGATTCAACAGCAACATCTGTTAGAGAAGAATATGGCTATATTAATATATATTAATTGGTCTGATTAATCAACTAATGAATCAACTTTAATTGGCAACTATTTTTTACATATTTATTCAGTGTCAGTACCAGCTGTACCAGTATTTAACAAGAACACTTGTTAACGTTAGATACATTAATCGTTTTAGAACATTAGAGGTTCTTAGCTAAGCCTCTTTATACAATAGAGGTAACATTTTGCCAAACTTAGCTGATGTTTTGTCATGCAAATTAAGAAGTTACAAGCACTATTTGTGTTTGCTATAACTTCAGCCACATTGCCCTTTGGAATAAAAACTAATCAACTAATCAACTAATCAAATCAACTAATTTTTTTTTACAGCATCAATGTTGGTAACTAGAGGGCTGCTAGTTGCTAGACAATATGTGGGTATATAAACTTACATTACAATTTTAAAAAAGGCCTAACTACAGAACACATGTGCTATGTATTCATTGAAACTATAGCTAGCTTGTTAATTATACAAGGACATATACAACACAAAAGACGTTGATCCATAATCAATGAAATATTCACTACAGTTTTGAATCATTATGCAGCTATGTTATCCTAATGGTAAAATGAACATGCTCATTATATAATTATATTAAACAATATCGGATCAATGCAATTATTGTCATTAAAAAGCAAGAAAGCTGTTGAGGATAGAAGCAGTGTGATCTTTTTTAAAAACATTTTTAGTTGGCTAACATTAGCTAAATGTTAGCTAATGTTAGACACAATAAAGACACATCATCAAAAATAATCAAATTTGAAGAATTCACAATTCACAGATCAAGATACATTTATTGTAGTTGGGTGGTTGACGTATAAGCCTGAAAAAAAAGATTTTTAGACTTCAAATAAGAGGCATGACAATTATTTAGTTGTGTTGTACTGACTCTTACGTTTTTAAAAATGTATGTGATTTTTTAAGATTTTGCATTTGAATCTGAATTTATTCACTGTTTTGTGTATTAGTGCCTAAAACTGTCATATGGCGTGACATTAAAATTATTGTATATAAAATTAAAATGGGGTATTCTTTTCTCAAGTAACTCACTTTATCATAATTCTTTATCATTACTTTCTTGAAATCCAGCATATCCTTGTCCAAATTCATTATAATTTGTATTATTTTTCTTAATAATTCTGACAAACCCTGTTATAAATCTAACAAAATGCTTGTGACTTACACCTATACTATTTTACATATGTTCCAGTAAGATTTGTATTATTTATCACTAAAAAAGCCTTTTTATGGTCACAATTTTGAATGTCACACCAAATGATATAGTGTCACACCATAGGATGAACCACACCACAAATGAAAGGAGCCAACTTTTTATGCAAAAAAAGTGTATTATAGCATGAAATCACATGACTGAAAAGCATTGCATTTAAAACATTCAAAAAAGAACAGCTGAAGAAAAATCACACATGTGTGAAACATTGTGCCACTTAACATAGTACTTGGGTATCTGACACAGGACTGGTGAAGAACAGTATTTCTAGTGAAGAACACACTAGTAAAGAATAGTATTACAAGTATAGTATTGTCTGGATATCTTTGCTGTGTTAGCCAAAGTTTTTGTGTCTATGTGTGTGTGTAGGTGTGTGTGTGTGTGTGTGTCAGGAACGGAGCAGGAAAACCAGGTGCGGACCCAAGAATGCAATAATGTTCTTTATTGCAAAGACAGGCAAAGTTCATACGGGAGCAATCAGGGCAATACAGGAATCCAAAGAGTGGTTGGGGACAGGCAAAGTTCGTTCCAGGCTTCAGGTGTGTCAGAGGCAGGCAAGACGTGGTCAAGGGGCAGGCGGTGGTCAATAACAGGGAATCAGTCCGGGGAACACAGGGCAGGAATCACGAGGAGCATGAACAGGTGGATCGGGAACGAGACTGAGACAGGAATAAACACGGACGCACGAACACGAGGAAACAGAACATGGGTAAACAAAGAAAACGCTGGAAAATTGTGTAGGCATAAGCAAAGCACAAGACAATCTGGCAACGAACATGGGAAAACGCACAGTTTATATACATTTAGACATAACGAGAAACAATCAGGAATTAACACGAATGCAGCTAACTGCAATCAGACACATGAGGAACAGGTGAAAACGATAATACAATGACGAGACTGGAAACAGGTAAGCGAAAGTCAAAACACGGACCGGACAACCAGGAAACCATGGAATAAACTAAAAACACCTAATTACGGGGAACACGAACATGAGACGTGACAGTACCCCCACCCCCCTAGGGACACCACCTGGCGGATCACCAACCTGTACCGGATGCCGACACAGGAATTCCTGGATTAGGGAGGGGTCGACGATATGTTTCTCAGGTACCCAACTGCGTTCCTCAGGACCGTACCCCTCCCAATCCACCAAGAATTGGCGACCATGGCCCCTGCGTCGGACATCCAGCAGGCGGCAAACGGTGTAGACTGGGCCCCTTTCGATGAGCCGGGGGTGGGGGGGGGGGGGTGCGGACAGGAGGGCTAAAACGAGAAACAACATAGGGTTTGAGACGAGGGTTCCCCAGCTCCTATAGCGCTCAGTCCTGCCATTGGTCTCTGGGTGGAACCCAGAGGACAGGTTGGGCTTGGCGCCAATCAGAGAGCAGAACGCTCTCCAGAACCCGCTGGAGAACTGGGGACCCACGGTCCGAGGTCATCTCCTGCGGTAATCCATGCAGGCGAAAAACATGTTTCACCATGAGCTCTGCAGTGTCCTTAGCAGAGGGGAGTTTAGGCAGTGGAATGAAATGCATGCTCTTAGAAAACCGGTCTACCACTGTAAGGACGACTATGTTACCTTCTGATGGTGGTAGACCAGTCACAAAGTCTAGGGCGACGTGGGACCACGGGCGTCGTGGAACCGCCAAGGGTTGAGCATTGGAGGTCTTGGACCGGGCACAGGGCACACAGGCTGCCACAAATTCGGCCGTATCGTCCTTCATGGTGGGCCACCAAAATCTATGGGACAAAAATGCTAGGGTGCGTGAAATACCGGGGTGACATGCCATCGGGAAAGAGTGAGCCCACTCCAGCACCTGGGATTGGACGGTCTCTGGCACGAACAGGCGGTTGGCCGGCGTATCCCTGGGAGTCCGTGTGGTGTGGAGTGCCTCCTCCACCATCCGAACAATATCAAACACAGCTGCTGCTACCATGCAGCTGGGTGGCATGCTCTCCTCTTCCGGAGAGGCGTAGATCCGGGATAAGGTGTCGGGCTTGGTGTTTTTGGAACCTGGGCGAAAAGACAGGGTAAAAAAAATAGAGACCACCTGGCTTGACAAGGATTAAGGCGTTGAGCCGAGTGGAGGTATTCCAGGTTACGGTGATCCGTCCAGACCAGGAATGGCACAGCAGCCCCCTCTAGCCAATGTCTCCACTCCTCAAATGCTAGTTTAATAGCTAAGAGTTCTCGGTCACCTATGCTATAATTCCTCTCAGTAGTGGAAAGGCGGTGTGAGAAAAAAGCGCACGGGTGTACCTTGTTATCAAGGGCTCTCTGGGAAAGGATCGCCCCTGTCCCTGAATCGGAGGCATCCACTACCACAATGAACTGACATGCAGGATCCGGGAGTGCGAGGATAGGAGCTAACGTGAATCGAGACTTGAGTTTCTTGAAGGCTATTTGGGCATCAGGGTTCCATCTAAAACAAATCTTGGTAGATGTTAGAGAGAGTGATTAACGGTGCGGCGACCGTGCTGTAATTACGCACAAACCTTCGGTAAAAGTTAGCAAACCCAAGGAAATGTTGAAGTTGTTTGCGATCAGTGGGTATGGGCCATTCCTGTACCGCCTGCACCTTGGCGGGGTCCATCTCCATATGGCCTCCATACGGGGTCCATCTCAATAAAACCTAAAAACTGAACAGAATCTTTATGGAATTAGCATTTTTCGGCCTTAATAAACAATTGATTTTCAAGTAGTCTCTGGATAACTCGGCGTCCATGCTGTACGTGTTCCTCGATGGTTTTTGAAAAAATAAGAATGTCATCAAGGTAGACATAAACGAACCGGGACAACATGTCCTGGAGTACATCGTTCACCCAGTGTGGGTGTTGAAAGCGGTCTTCCATTCATCCCCCTCCCGAATCCGGACCAGGTGGTAGGCATTGCGGAGATCTAATTTGGTAAAGAATTGCCCCTCCTGGAGATTGTCGAATGCCGATGACATTAATTGGAGTGGGTAGTGGTTCTTCACAGTGATGGCATTGAGACCCCGGTAATCAATACAGGGACGCAAGGTTCCATCCTTCTTCTTAACAAAAAAGAACCCAGCACCAGCAGGGGATGCCGAAGGGCGGATGATTCCGGGCGATAATGACGTGGAGATGTATTCCTCAATGGCTTTGTTCTCTGGGACAGACAACAAGTGTAGGTGGCCTCTGGAAGGAGTTGAACCAGGAAGTATGTCAATAAGGCAGTCGTAGGCGCGATGAGGTGGTAACGTGCAAGCACGGGACTTGCTGAAAGCCTGACCGAGGTCGTGATATTCGGAGGGCACGAGTGACAGGTTGACCGGGATCTCCCTATCCACGGGCGTGGAGTCTCCAGGGGTGGCCGCGGAACGTAGGCATGACTTCTGACAGAAAGGGGTCCATTCCCGGATGTGTCCAGTCGTCCAGTCAATACTGGGATTGTTGGGGGCGCCAGCCAGGGTCCGCCAAGCACCACTGGAGTGTGGGGAGACTCCATAAGATAGAGGGCCAGTCTCTCCCTGTGATTTCTGGAAACAAGCAGCTCCATTGGCTGGGTGATCTCCTCAATCACTGCTAGAAGCGTACCTGTCAGGGTTTTGGTTTGGAGAGGTGTCGCTAGACGAGACATCGGAACTCCCATGCGACGAACCAGGGTAGGGCAGATGAGATTAGCGTCGGCCCCCGAGTCAATCAGGGCCTGCACCGGAAACTGCTCTCCTTGCCAGGAGAGGACGACGTGGAGAATGGGACGTTGGGGTCGGAAGGTTGATAATTGCGAGGCACCCGCCAGAACCTCCCTCTTCACTGACGGGCGTTCTCTTTTACCGGGCATGATGACCGGAAATGTCCCCTGCCACCGCAGTAAAGGCATAGTCCCCCCTCCCGGCGGCACTGGCGTTCGGCCTCGGATAGATGGGCCCGATTCAACTGCATGGGCTCCGTCATCGCAGTGGGTTGAGAAGGGGAGTTGGATTGCGTCGCAGGCCGGACGCAAGAGGGAGCATGGGATTCGCGACGCCTCTTTCCTCTCTCCTGCAGATGCGTGTCGATGCGGATGGCCAGGTCCATGAGTCTGTCCAGGTCTGGAGGTAGGTTGCACACTGTCAGTTTGTCCAGAACCCTCTCCATGATAACATAAGCTACCCTTGCTCTTTCCGTGGGAAATGAGGAGGGCTGTAGTTCGAACACCAGGGAGCACTGACTGAGAAAAGTATGACAGGAGTTGGGGTCGCCCAGGTAGCATTCTGGAGGAGGTAATTGAGGTTCGAACCCCCTCTGATAACCAACTTGCGTCTGGAATTGAGACTGGAAACAGGTAAGCGAAAGTGAAAACACGGACCGGATTAACCAGGAAACCATGGAATAAACTAAAAACACCTAATTACGGGGAACACGAACACGAGACGTGACAGTGTGTGTGTGTGTTCACGATTCATTATACACAAACCAGTCATAATTCGAGAGCATGGCAAACCGACTGCATGGTTTGGGTTCTGATATCATACAGACTATTTGATTGTGATGGTAGAAAATGCAGTCTGATTTGCTTGGCCAGACAAAAACATTTTTCTCCCCAAGTTGTTGCATACAGTTTACCTCCAGCTCCTCCTCCTCCTCACCATGTATCCCCATGATCTGTCCCACATACGGTTTGCCATCATATTTAACAATGACAAAATTCCCCTCCTCCCTTCTCCTGTTCATCTGAACTTGTCCCGAGGTCTGCTTCACATGGTGTGGCATCTTCTGACTGGGCATGGGGCTCACCAGTGGGAGAGCCAGGGTGGGTTGACTGGGCATAGGGCACCTCAGCAGAAGAGCCACAGTCACTTGACTGGGCACAGGGCACCTCAGTAGCGGAGACATGATCAAACTCAAGTTTGCTCAGCTTGTGGCAAGGGCAGATCTCTGGGTACTTGCAGAAACAGCTTAGAGTGTGACGACCGTGATAAGGACCCAGACGCAGATCAGGGATATGGCAAAAGAGTAGTTTATTAGAAGGCAGGGGTCAAAACACGGGAATCAGAGAATCGGAGGTACAAAAACGCGAGGCAGAGAGAAGTCGAAAACAGGCAGTCAAAAGGTCGATAAACAGGAAGGCAGAAAGGCAAACAAACAAAATCACTAGGCAGGCTCGGAGTCGTAATAAGAAGGGTAGTCTCGGAAATACAAATTACACTGGCTTCGGAAAGGTAGGCTCAGGGAAAAATGAATCAACGTACTGACAACGGGTAACAGAAAACACTGGACATATATACAGGCAGACACAATGGAAATCAGATGAGACAATGAGGAGAGAGAGGATGGAACACAGGGAATAGATAATTAAATAACAAGGGGGAAACGCAAGACACGGACACTGAACCATACAAACATATAGACAATTAACGACCTGGGAGAACAGGCAGACACGTGCATAGTAAAAGGGGAGGTACGCAAAGAGAAACGTTGCGTGCATATGAAGAGAGAATAGAAAGCTAATCAGGGATAGGATAATGGGAGAGAGAAATGAGCGATAGTAAGAAGCGTGAGATAATTAGTGATTAGTAGTGTTAGTAACTAAATCTAAATCCCTAACGTTAGTAGATTAGTTAGTTAGTACTGTACACATCTAACTAATATATACAAAGTGCGATCAAGAAAGTAGGAAAGAAGAAAACGAGAAAATAAGCGAAGGCGGAGGAAACCCGGAAATTCTAAACACCCGAAGTGCATGACAAGACAAGGAGTGGATCTAGAAATAAACGGAACAGGAACAATAACAGACGGGGGAGCAGAACGTGACAGAACAGTGAAAAATGCAAAGCTGAAAAAAGAATAATGAAACATGACTGATAATAAATAAACAAAGTACAAAAATGACAGAACAATAACTCAGAATATAACATAGAGCTCTGTAAAATATAAAGACAGAACCTGGTGTGTATTACTGATCCCAGTCACTGGACGCACTAAAGGAGGCAGCATTTCATCCATGGCAGAGATATCTTCTTCTTCAATCCACTTGACTCTGACGTTTTCAGAGCTCTTCTGTAAATAGTTATACAGATCCACTGGAGTTTGAAGGTCACTGCCTCCAAGGACATGCATGTCTGCCTTACGCTTCAACACACCCCCAACACCATCAGGTGCACCCTTGCCATGAGATCATTCTGAAAAGTTCCAGGTGACCCGCTTGAATCCCCATGTATAGGGAATACTGCTCATGAGGAAGCAGTTTGCTCGATTGCGATACTGAGTTGCTGGGCCATCACTCAGGACATGCAGGGTGTCAATTGCATGGTGATTTATTTTCCGGAAATCATCTATAACTGGCTTAATGTGTGCCCACACTACTCGTTCATCATGTCTTAAGGACTTAGAAATTGTGGCATAGCACTGAGAGCCATTGACCGAGTAGGCAACTCCAGTGTGTATTGTTGCCTGTTGCCTATTGCCACCGAAGTGAAATGCCTGAATCTCACTGTTCAGTTTACAGGCATAATTTTCTGAGAAGTCTATGTGCAACACCATCTCATTGTTTTTCATGTTCTCTTTGACATGCCTGAATTGCTGCACCTGGTGAAGCCAGTTATACTGGTGATTGGCAATCTCCTCCAGCCACTTCTGGAAGACTTCTTGCAACTCCCCTAGTGCCCCTCTTTTCATTTTTTTAACCCACCGTACATCTGCTTTGTATGGATTTCCCTGAGTGGAGTAGGTATCCATTTTTTATCATGTGATATTGAGAAAAAATAGCAAAAACTTCAGATAAAACTGAATTAGTTAATTTATTTGTTAACTCAAATAAATAATCATTCTGTATGTAGGAAAATACAGTTCATATCATATGGTGTGACAAATGGATCATATGGAGTGACAAGCAAAAACTGTCACACAACATTATGTAGTGTCACACCGTATGATGTTTCATGCACTTAGTACAATATTGGGCCTTGTGCTTATAAGCTAGCATTCCAATAGCATACCCACTGTAACATGGTAACATAGATTTAAATGTATTAATGAAAAAAGTTATTTTATCTTTGGCATTTTTGTGTAAAGAGTGTCACACTAAAAGACAAGCGGAAAGGGTACCAAAGTGGGAGTGCAAAAAATATTAGATTTATTGAAAAAATTACAAGAGAAAACTCACCTTGTGACCCCTAAATGTCCTTCTGAGATGTTTTCTGTACTTCCTGGTTGAGCAAGGACCCTTCCTCCACAAGGGTGTCCAAATAATTGCCCATTTAAATATCACATTATAGTGTCACACCATATGATATCCATTTCTGGGACAAAATCTGTTTAATCAAAACTAACTAAAAATGTTATGCCTGGACTTTGAAAATAGCAGACTCACAAATATACATCTGTGTTATCATACTGTACTTTGTTGAGGGGAGTTGCACTTATATTTGTTAGTTTTACTTTAGTTTAAACTTTGTGAAACATGCTTGGGACAGTCACACCATATGAGCTTTTTCATGTTTGGTTGAAAATTGTGAAAAAGTGATTAATGGCTTGCATGAATATGTTCACATAAAGCAGCATCTTCTTAACAATATAAGAAAGTTTTTTGACAAATTGAACTATTATTTATTTGTGTTTGACGCCCGGAACCAAAAAAAGGCCATGTCACGTCAACCACCCAGTTACAATACACCTAAAATAAATGGAAGAAGCTAAATTAGAGGCACTGGCCAATGTATCTGTCATCTCAAGGCACTATTGAAGATGGAAGGCATATCATATATGTAAATTCAGCCTTTTTAGAGATTCTTGGCAGCTTCTGATTCCACCAAAGCAGTTTATATGGGTTGTGGAACCATTCCCGAAAGTGGTAGATAAATTATTGGTACCCTGGGCATGTTAATGATGATAGGAGGCATGATTACAGTTGTTAGAGTGAATAGAGAAAGACAGTTCTTACATAACTTTTTGAAGAGAAGGGAATAATGCGTTGTTGTTGTTGAAATGTGTCTTAATATTTTTTTTTATTATTTTGTTATGTTATTATAATTACATTTTCTGTATTTACTGTATTTGTTTCATTTATTCGTGTGTTTGCTTATTTGTTTAATATATATATTTGTTTTTAAAATGGTAAACAATGTAGTTAAAAAACTCTGACACATTCAAACATTATTTCTGAGTTGACCAAAACAGCTACAGTAGACGACATGGTAGGATATCCAGGCTCAGTATGGTTCAGCAAGTGTTGTTTCCTTTACCCCAAAAGGCACTGCACAATTCCCCTGCCTGTTTGTTTTGCTTGTTCACTCGCTTGCCATCCTGCCTGCCTGCCCACGGACCAGCCAGCCCGCTTCCTTGCCTGCCTGCCAGTTTACCTGCCTACAAGCCAGCTTCCCTACCTGCCTGCCAGCCAGCTTCCCTGCCTGCCTACAAGCCAGCTTCCCAGCCTGCCCGCTTCCTTGCCTGCCTGCCTGCTTCCTTGCCTGCCTGCCTGCCTCCTTCGTCTGCCCTCACCACAGTTTCCCTACCCCAGTCCCTGTATATAATAAATACCCTCACCTTATCTCATCCTCTGTGTCAGTGTCTGCGTTTGGGTGCGTTTGGGTCCAATCTGTGTATCAGTCACAACAAATCTTAAATGAAAATAGTAATTTCCAGGGTTTAAAACTTTTTTTAAATACATTTTGTCTCTGATTTTGACAGATTTTTCTCCCCAATTTGTAAGCCAATTATATGCTCTATTTATTTTGATTAACCCTCCCCCACAACCTTTTCATTCTCACTTTGTCAAAGAGAACGCATTGATACAAGATTTGCAATGCTTCTTGTTAGTACAGATCAGTCAGAGATGGCAAACATATTACCAACTGAGTTGCCAATATGTAATACCTCAACCTCATTGAAGTCTAAAGTTAATTTCTAAAGTTAAAATTGCTGTTACAAATAAACTTCAGGGACTGAGAGACAATTTTTCTTTAAATGTCCTTTACAAAATGAGTTGGATTTTTTCAACATTTGTAGTCGCTGATGCTGAGTGCAATGATCATTTTATCTAAATAAAGGCAACATTTGAGTAAATGTGGGATCCTTTAAACGGATGCAGTACCGCGAGTGTCTGGCTGGTACCAGAGAATAGACCCCCCCCCCAGGCCATTTTAGATTTTAGCCCTGGGTTACCAGAGTGTTACCTTTATTTTGGCAGTTACCTGTAGATAGCTTGTTTTATTATGTTAATTACAATCCATGCAACCGTCAACAATGTATCCTCCCTCAAACAAGGGTTCTCTTTAGCATATTAAGACATACTATTTACCATGTCCACTACCTGCTTCTAATGGGATTAGCAACTATGGTTGTCACTCCCATTTTTAACCATACTGTGTGTCAATCTGATTGCATTAAATTGTGAAAAGGAACCTTCCAGACATATTTAAGAACAGTGTGAACAAACCCTCTGGGCATTTTTTGATGACGTGTAAAAGTAAAACCAAAAAAAGAACTGTCATCTAAATAAGTCTTTGTTTACTGTGCTGGGTAGTTACAAGGGACTTTGTTGTGTTTTTTGTCTGATTATTTGGCAAAAAGTACACTGCTTTGGGTACTCTATACTGTCGACCAAATGGCCACAATTGAAATTGCTCATCAGGGGATGCTCCAAGTCATTAAAAGAGATTTCGTTTTGCAGAGCATGTGCTTCTTATATAAGAGAGACTAACCCGTGTCACTCCAACCAAACCAACAAACCATGGAGAATATCAACATTCACTCAATAAAACAATATTAAAAAGTCTGCATGGTTTTGTCAACATGGAAATAGTTTAGATTCCTTAAGAAGCACAGGCATTGTCACCTTTTGGAGTGTACGGTATTTATATTTTCATTCAATTGCAACTTGTGGTCAATAGTTGTTCCCAAGTATTTATTTGTATCACTCGAACTCTATGGAGATTGTGGCTTTCTGAGAATGTCTTGCTTTAAAACATATGGTGACAGATCTTGTCAGTTTGTCAGAAAAGATGGACTTTAATCCAAGGAATTAATGTAAGTGAATTTGGGAGAAAACCCCCTGAGCTATGTTTACACTGTGCACTAACCTGTGTTCTGAGATTCAAATGCTAAACAGACAGGACAAAATATATTTTGAAGACAGAAAGAAAGGTGAAGGGAAAGAAAGGAGTCAGATATAATCACGGCTGAGAAACACCTTAGGGAGCATAGAGGGCACCCACTGAACATATAGCAAAGGTTTGACAAGCAAACACCTCAACCCAACTGCCTGATTTGTGTTGACTTTTCTGAAAAGGGTTCCAGAGGTCACAGTCTGTGCACTGCACTGACTAAAAACAGCCAGACTTCCCAATTGAGAGGTGATTCTCTGTGCCAGTGAAAAAGCATTCAAGCTGAAACATATTTCAGAGCCCTGATAAGAGCTGCAGATGATCTTTCAAAAGTAGTAAACATACTCAATGTGAGTATGTTGCACCTCAAGGGTTGAGAAGATATCTGAACCTGTGGTGTGGTATGGTATGAGAAAAATATTTAGTGGCATTGTTTGTGATGGCTGCTCTAGTATAGAACAGTATAGAGTATATAACAAGACCTGTCTCAGTATATTTCTTTGTATGCTCCTTTATGAGTTATTATTTGCACACCTAAATTGGGCAATGTTTGCCCTTTCTTCCTTACGGAACTGTTGAAGCTCTGTCAGATTGCGTGGGGACCGTAGATGGACTGTGCTCTTCAAGTCATTCCATAGGTTTTCAATAAGATTTAGATCAGGGGTCTGAATAGGCTACTCATGGACATTTACCACTCCACTCTTGCTTTAGCTGTGTGCTTTGGGTCGCTGTCATTCTGAAAGTTGTACCTCCTTCCCAATTTCAACTTTTTTGCAGAGGGCAGCAAGTTTTCCTTAAGAATTATTTGGTATCCATTTTCCCTTCTATCCTGACAAGTGGCCCAGTACCTACTGACGAGAAACACCCCAATAAGAGAATGCTGCCACCACCATAAGAGAATGCTGCCACCACCAGGTGATTTACTAATTAGCTCAAGGGAGGACTTAATTGAAAACACCCAGAGTAGTGCATGCAACAAAATTTGGGTGAGTTTGACACCCCTGCTTTACTAAGGACGGCATTATTTGGGTGATGTGCTCTATTGGGTTTTTGCCAAACGTAACGTTTTGCACTTAGGCCAAAAATTTATATCTTGGTTTTATCTGACCACAACGCTTTTTGCCACATGACTTCAGAATCTTCTGTGTTTTTTTGTATACCTCAAACGGGACTGAATGTGGACTTTTTTGAGTAGTGGCTTCCTTCTTGCCACCATACCATACAGACCAGAATTGTGCAGAGCTTTCTGTATTGTTGACACATGCACACATTGACCACTCTGCCATAAAGTCCTGTAGCTCCATCACAGTTGGCATTTGCCTCTTGTTTGCCTCTCTGGTCAGTCTCCTTCTTGCTCGATCATCCAGTTTGGATGATGCTGGATTATCCAGCTCCTGGTGGTGCCATGGACCTCCCACTTCTTAATTATGATCTTCACCAAGGGATATTTAAGGTCAAAATATTCAAAATCTTTCTATACCCATTTCCTGATGTGTGCCTTTCCACAACCTTACCCCAGAGTTCTTTGGAAATCTCCTTGTTGGTCATGGAAGATTATTTATTCTGAAATGCACTACTCAACAGTGGAATCCTCTAAGAACAGATTATTTTATTATTAGGTAATCATAATCACTACAGTTGAACACAGGTGGAGGCCAATTAGCTTGGTGTGTGATCTGGAAGGTGATTGGTTACCCCTGAGCTAGTTTACAATTGGTATAATAAGCGGGGTGTAGATTTATCAATCAAAGTTATTCTAGTTTATCTATAATTAATGTTCAGAAATGTAGAGAATTTGTTGTCACTTGGAAGTTGTAGGGTAATATGTGTACATAAGTGTGGAAAAAGTCTGATTTCATATATTTTAATTTCAGGTGGTAAGGTGATTTTTTTAACTTCGCTGTGTATATGTATGTGTGTATACTGTGGTGTCCCTAGGGGTTAGGCGACACTCACAGACCTTTGCAGAGCGCTTAGGCAGTTCAATGACACGGAGGAGGCAGTATTCAAAACAAATCAATAATTTATTAAACTAATTTGACACAAAAAAGGGTGGGGTCTTTGGGGGAATTCAAAAACACATCAAGTCCACAATCCTTATGTCGTCGTCATTGTCCGTAATCCAGTCCACAAGTCGGTACACAAAGCGGGGTCCTCAAACAATCCAGGTCAAAACACAATCCAAACAATTCTCTCTAAAACCATTCTCTCCGATTCTCTCCGCAACACACTCCACAACAGCCGACCTACCCCCATCCCAGTGTAACACAAACAAGTCCCTTAAATAAGCCTTCAAATAGTCTTCAGCTGTCCGTAGTCCCAATCGCTTGACTTCATTCAGGTGTGGGACTGCGGGCTGCTGGGAAATGAAGCATTTTCCTCTCCAGTGGCTCCCAAGAATTAAAAGGCCAGGCAGCCATTTTGTCATCCTGCCCCTTGGGATGCCACAATACATATACTGTATATATATACACACACACACACACACACAGGTGGTAGACAAAATAATGGAAACACCCAATGAAAAAGGACAGTATTTTGAAGTAGGCAAATGGCAATAAAAAATTAGTCTACACATGTGTTTTATATTAATGCCAATACTAATTAACAATATATTTCCAACAATATATTTCTAAAGCAACATGAGATTCTAACAGAATGTATCAAGGGGAACAGCGTGAAAAATCATGATGCATACACCAAAGAAGGATAACTGCATCAGGAAAGAGGAACACTGGTTCACCGACAGGGATAGAAGAACACTTGCTACAGTTGCTGTGTAAGAACAAAAAAGAAAAGTTGCTAAAAACCACAAAACAACGGCCTCAAAAATGACCACAGAACTGAATCTACACCTCTGTGACCCTGTGCATCATGAGCTTCACAAAGCTGATATTTATGGCAGGGTTGCCATTCAGAAATCGCTTGTAACGAAGGCTGATGCGCAACAACACATAACCTGGTGCAATTAACACAATAGCTGGACTTCTGAGCAGTGGAAGAACGGACAGTCTTTTATTCCTTTTTCTGGATTGGTTTATGTTTGGAGAAAGCCAAAGGAAGCCTTCAACCCATATTACCTGTTCCCCACTGTTAAACATGATGGTGGACTTGTTGTGATATTGGCAGCCATCTCTTGGGAGTCATTGGGTCCGATTATTACACTGCATGGTAGAATTATGGCCAAGAAAAACATTTTAGGCAAGCAAGTGCACTCTATGGTGCAAACATTTCCTCAAGATGTTCTCATATTCTAAGACAGTAATGCTCCCATACACACTGTTAAATGGATTTACAAGTAGTGTGGACACCAGAATGAATTCAAAGACCTTCCATAGCCTCCCCAATCACCAGATCTAAACATCATTGAACCTTTATGGGAATTTTTGGAAAATAGAGCATGGAGTAGATTTCCACCGCCTTCATCTCTCAAAGAACTGGAAGCTTTCCTTCTTGAAGAGTGGTCCAATATCCCACTAGAAACAGTTAAAAACTTGTATAACATAATTCAAGAAGGATTTAAACTGTTCTAAAGGCAAAGGAAACTCCTTAAAGAGTTTTGTCTCTCCTGAGAGAAGTATCCTCCCTGCTGGCTTTGCAACACTACTTTCACATGCATTGTGGTTTTCACAAGTACTGTAGTTTCCAATTCAAGCCATAAGCATCCCACTGAGCTTAACCCACATATGGAAGGAAAAGGCATGGGCATATCATAGCAAACATCCTGAGCTTTCCAATGTCCATACAATCACAAATAAATCCTGTGCATCTATATTTATGTTAACATCTAATAAAACAATGGCAATAATCTGCTAGTTAGCCACCATAGTAAAAGATTTACATCATGTTAATTCAGCATATATATATGCTGAATATGCTGAACTCCTCTAAACATTTTACTATGACGTGTTCATACAGTATTATTCGTGATGTTGCCTTCCGTTTAAATTAGCAGGAAATTTGGGGAAACAAATTTAGAGGATGCCTACCATTACAAATCACTGCAGAGTAGTAGTAAAAAAGGAGTAACTGTGACAGTGGTTATAGCTCAAAAGGTTGTAAACAAGTATGATGCCTTAAAGTTTTAATGATTGGTACATTATATGCTCTATTTAAATACATTTAAAAATCGTAAATTACATTTGGAAAAATACTTCCAAAACGTTTTACGCTATTGTAGTGGCGCTACTGTAGTCCTTACCTGGTCTATGTAAATTAGGGACCGAATTGTCTGTGGTGTATGGAAACACTGTTCCCTGCAAAGTGTAGGACACTTTGTTAAGACTGCTCTGGGCAGAGTTGTATGTTTAAAAGAAAATCCGTTGATGTCCAAAAAGTTATTTCGCTAAAATCAGACCGTTTACGCTCGAGGAATTGGAATATCTACATCTGCACCAAAAGAGGAAGCTATGTTTTTATTGAACTTTCTTCCCTCCTCCCCTCTCCCTCGCCGACTTTCTCCGCTTGATTGAAATTTCCTGGGAAGGGCCATTTTCCCAAGTTTAACATATGGGCGGTGGAAGTCACAACACGAACAAGCCTACTTAGGTAGCTGGCTAGTTTGGCTGAAGGAGGCCAGGGGAAGGGAGTCAGTCACCCGGCAGTCCCTAACGAAATGGTACTGATGACCGACCAGCCGCACAGCCCTTTAACTCCTCTCTCTTCGCCGGATGAAGTCAAATCCGTTAAGACGAGCAACAGGAAAGATACAAGAGATGTACACTTCGTGTAAGTTTGTATGGACTCAACTTGCGATACGGCCTACATTACGAGCTTGTTCCCTTAATGTGAATGCACCCCATCTCGTTTCTCGAAGAGGATTTGCGTAAGTTTGTAGGTACAGTAGCTAGTTAACTACAGGTTGCAAGAGAGCTACCAAGTTAACGTTACTTTGTTTAGATATTCGACCTTTGTTTGTCCGGAAGGTCTTTGTTTGGTCGCCTTAATTTGAACTCTAGCTTTGTTTTTTAACCCGTGGAAATGAATGCGAACTTGTTTCCAGAATCTTAGTGGTCATTTGTTTTTATTCGTGACCTTTTTGTTTGTTTGCTTGCCCTTTGCTCACAATGCAACTGTAATCGCTAGTTGGTTAGAATACTTAATGCTGTGTAGTAAAACTTCGCCAGTTTAAACTTGTTGCACCGTAAGTAGTTTTTGCTAACGGAACTAAAGCCTATGTTGTTTTACATTTAAGTCGAAACAGTATGACACGTAAACAAAGAAACAAGATTATACTCAACAAAGGGCAAATTTTATTTATTTCTGTAGAGCGAGTCAATGGCTTTAAGGTAGCCCACTTTTGGAAGGGAATCTGCAGCAGTGCATTGTTTTCTGGAGACTTCGCTACCCTTGCAGCTAAATGAATACACGGACTACAGATGCGATATACTGTTTGGAAACTAGGATCGTAGTTGGAGAACTGGAACTCTTGTCAGAATGGCAAATATAGTTGTCTTCGATTTTAAGATGTAGGCTTAGCTGATGGAACTGGTAGCCTAGAGAACATCCAGTGGTTTTCCATATCTGTATATAATGTCAAATTCGGTGGAATTTTGTAATTGTACTTTGTAATAATGTAAACTCGTATGCATGTGTTTGAGTGCACATTAAGTTTGACTAGTTGTAGACTTTCTGTTGGCCTAAAATAATTTTCCTTCTTGTGTTAAATAGGATCTCTATACACCACCAAATGCTATGTAAAATGTTCTGGTATTTGGGGTGAGAACTTGAATCATTTATACAAGTAGCCTAACCAACACTTTTAGCAATGTAATGTTGGTTACAATGTTTTAGGAACTCTCCTAACCTCTTCCTGATCCTCATTGTCATTTAAGAATACCCCCTGTTTAAGACGGTGACTCACTGTTGGGCATTCCTCATTCAGTCCTACAATTTTGTCTAGATCTCAAAATACAGTTGAGCCTGTGAATATTGGATTTGCCTGTGTATTGCATTGTTTTGAGGGCTGGATCATTATTCTATCCATGACATAAATAAGCATACAGCAACACCGTCTCCATTGTCGCACTATAAATCCTTCACAGGCTATTTTACTATAAATCCTTTGTCAATGTTGTGTGCAATGTTGTTCAGCTTTGAGGCTGAGAATGGGGGAGAGGAAAGGCAGAGGCGAAATGGGAGGCCTGGTGCTGACCTACAGCTGTCATTGGATGCCGAGTCCGATCTGTCTGAAAGCCGAAGAAAACCAACACTCATGAGGTGAGACATGTTATGTGCTTGTTGTGCCTGGGAATCCCTTAATTTTTACTGCACTAATTGTGCCTTCCTCAGTCATACAGTAGTTGAACACATACTTCTCTGGTCAGTATCACAGAGCCTGGACTGTGTGTATAGTGAGCAAAACCTCCATGGTAGTTTGCAAACAAGTTGCATTGCACAACCAGTATTGACGTAACCTCAGTTCACTGTTGATGGTTACTGCTTTGACAGAAAAATGGAAATTAAACATTGTGTCCTGTACAGTTCTGCATTACCAATTATTTCTTAGGCATGTTTAAAATGGTTTGTCATTAAAATGTGATCAATGTCATGTGTATCGTTTCCCTTTTCAGATCAAAAACATTTGATCAATCACCTCTTTTGCAAATCTCAAGTGACTATGAAACAAAGCCTGAGAGGAAGAAATCTCAGTCTAACCAGGTTTGTTGAATAATGGACTTGCTTTTCTTAAACTTTGACAATTATTTCCAAAGCATTTTATGTAAAAACACTTTTCTATGCATGCATCTAAATAACAGTTTTAGGATAAGTAGAAATACCCTTGTTCTGTTTTTTGCATAAAAGTTCGATTGTAATGGGTTGTCTCTTCATTCAGTTCTCAAAGACCAATGCCCAGTATCACAAGATTTTCACTGAGATCCATAAGGATGAGCATCTCCGACAAAGTAAGTAATTATGAATGGGTACGCAGTAGTCTGTTCCAATTTGTGAATGTGCTAATAAATGCAAAACATTGCTTGGGATTGTTTACCATCTGTGGTTGTTTACTATGAGGTCCGAATGCAGATGCCAGCTCTTAAGAAAATGTGTACATTTCCAAGGTGCGGCTCAGTTAGTTTGAATCAAGGATTCCAAGACGGCTGTTATGCTGTATTTGTGGTAGGCCAGGTTCAGCTTCTCTCTTCAGAGTGGCCTAGATGCATGTCATGGATTACATTACCTCCAAGTGTGTACATTGGCCCAGAATAGGAAGCTCTGCTAATTTCCAGCTATATTACTTGACATGGACAAAAACAGGCCAAGTGGAAGTGGGCCGGTGTGAGATTATGTGGAATTAGCAATTGCAATATTTTAGTTTGCACGTGCCTCCTATAAATATACAATGCAGCACAAAAATGAGTTTGCGTACAATATTACATTACAGTGAGGGGTATTGCAAACTGGGGTGGGTGGAGAATTTCAACATCCAAAATGTGTTGTAATGAAGATAGACCTACTATAAGCAGCAATTGTTCATGTATGCTACTATGGAGTTTGCAAACCGGGAACTCTGTGGAACATTGCCAAACTGGAGTGCATTCTTGTGTTTGGGGGAACCTCATCCATTAAAGTACAGACATAGCTAATTGCCTAACATGAAACCCTTGATTTCCTCAAAGAAGCAGACTTCAACACCAACCAAATTAAGTTATTACTGTTGCACTACACTTTAATGTTAATTGCATGTAATTTATTTCATATTGAATTGAATTATAATTGGTTAGCAGTAAAACTTTTAAACACCACACTGATCAGAAGTTTACACAATGTGATCTAGAGGGACAGTATAATAACTTTCTCCTTCGGTTCTGCTGTTCTAGCTCATTTCCACGCAAAATGGCATGGATTCACATGGATTCCATTTAATTTGCAGACTTCTCTGCTGTGCTAACCATCGCTGTTACATAGTCACTGAATGAAGGGCAGTTGACCTCCAACGCTGCTGAAGTGTATTCATGTAAATTCAAAAAATATGTAAATAGCCATTTGAATGGCTCTGAGCTAGCACCACAGAGGCCAGGTGTGCTTTAATATGGCCAGTGAGAACACCGCACTAAATAAAATCAATCCATACTACTAAGCTGTTCCATGAACATAAGGACTGTCATATAACAATTTGTTTTTAAAACCCCCACAATAAAAGTTGTGTGTGTGTGTCTGTGTGCGCGCATGTGTCATTGGCCATCTCCTTGTAATATGAATATCCATGTAATTTCCAAGTACATCTGAGGTATCCGGTTCATTGATTCCATATGCGATAACACTCTGAACTTCTGTTCGTTTTATTTGTGTAGTTAATGGCTGAACTGTTGTTAATGTCTTATGGTGTTTATTTTGACCTTTGGTGTTATTTTATTTGTAATTCAAGCCAATTTGTATACATTTCACTTTCTTTGCTTGGTCTGATTTTTGCTTTTCTGTTAGGTTACACTTGTGCCTTGCAAAAAGACATTCTCTACCAGGGAAAGCTGTTTGTCTCTGAAAACTGGATTTGTTTCCATTCTAAAGTCTTCGGTAAAGATACCAAGGTATGGTCAAGATTTACTGCTACAGACTTTTTTTTGTTTTCCTAACACATTCAAATAGGGCCACACCAATATTTTTTTTGTAGCTTGCCATTCTTGTTTTGTTTATTTTTCCATTAGATTGCTATCCCAGTGCTCTCGGTGACCCTTATTAAAAAAACAAAAACTGCCATTTTGGTGCCAAATGCGCTTGTGGTGGCCACCACAAAGGAGCGGGTGAGTTTAGCTTTACAGACTTCCATTCAGTCTTGAAGCCTGGTTTGCTCTTGAAATGTTTTATCCTTAACCGTTTTGAAATGTTCTTTGCAGCATGTGTTTGTGTCTTTCCTCTCCCGAGACACCACCTACAAAGTCCTAAAATTGGTGTGTTTTCATCTGGATGTAAGTAACGCCTTGATGTCTGTTCACCCTACAAACTGTTTACCATAGATTAGCCATCGTATGTTAACCATGCCCATGATTTGTAGGCATTCTCAGTGTTTATTATGCAGTTCCTATAAGCAGTACTCCTTGTATGAGGTGGCTCTAGACTTTGGCGACACATTAAAAAAGCCACCATATTGCAAATTACAAATATGGATGAGAAGTATTTACATTTTTCTTTTTTTGCTGCCTGCCAATTTGCATAAGCTTAACACATTGCAATTTGAAGTTGGTGCAAAGCAGGTGCTTTAGCAGTGTATAAACGAAACCTGATCTGAACCGTTCTAGGGAATGAGTGCAGGAAGCAGTCCAATACCCTCTTCTGCAGAGAACAGTTTCAGATCTGAGCGGCCCTCATCTCTTCCTCTGGTCTGTATTTCTTGTTTTTTCTTTTAGCTTGTCAGTGGTCGCATTTCTCATTTTTAACATGTACCTTTCTGTCGCTCCCCTTATCTCCTGTTATCCCCTGCCCTTCAATCCTGTTCATAATGTGTACACTATATGGCCAAAAGTCAGTGGACACCTGACTATCACCTATATGAGCTTGTTGGACATCCCATTCTAAAACCATGGGCATTAATATGGAGTTGGACCCCCCTATGATGGCTGCCACTCTTCTGGGAAGGCAACATTTTGGAGTTTTTACAATTTTACAACATTTTGGAGTGTCTGTGGGAATTTGTGCCCATTCAGCCAAAAGAGCATCTGTGAGGTCAGGCACTGATGTTGGACGAGAAGGCCTGGCTCGCAATCTGCATTCTAATTCCTCCCAAAGGTGTTCAGTGGGGTTGAGGTCAGGGCTCTGTGCAGGCCAATCGAGTTTCTCCACCCCAAACTCGTCTAACCATATCTTTATGGACCTCGCTTTGTGCACAGGGGCACAGTCATGCTGGAACCGCAAAGGGCCTTCCCCAAACTGTTGCCACAAAGTTGGAAGCTCCCAATTGGCTAAGATGTCTTCGTATCCTGTAGCATTAAGAATACCCTTCACTGGAACTAAGGGGCCTATCCCAAACCCTGAGAAACAGCCCCAGACCATTATCCCTCCTCCACCAAACTTTACAGTAGGCACTATGCATTCTGGAAGGTAGCGTTCTCCTTGCACCCGCAAACCCAGATTCATCCATCAGACTGCCAGATAGTGAAGCGTGATTCATCACTCCAAAGAATACGTTTCCACTGCTCCAGAGTCCAGTAGCGGCGTGCTTTACACCACTCCAGCCGACACTTGGCATTGCGCATGGTGATGTGAGGCTTGCGTGCAGCTGGCTCGGCCATGGAAACCCATTCCATGAAGCTCCCGACGCACAGTTCTTGTGCTGATGGTGCTTCCAGAGGCAGTTTGGTACTCTGTAGTGAGTGATGCAGCAGATGATAGGCTATTTTTACATGCTATGCGCTTCAGCACTCGTCGGCCCCGCTCTGTGAGTTTGCGTGGTCTACCACTTTGTGGCCGAGCTGTTGTTGCTCCTAGGCGCTTCCACTTCACAATAATAGCACTTAGTTGACCGGGCAAATCTAGTAGGGCAAAAATTTCATGAACTGACTTGTGGCAAAGGTGGCATCCTATGGCAGTGTTGTGTTTAAAGCCACTGAGCTCTTTACGAACCATTCTGAATTCTAAATGTTTGTCTGTGGAGATTGCATGGCTATGTGCTGGATTTTATGCACCTGTTGGCAATGGGTGTGGCTGAAACACCTGAACTCAATAATTAGTAGGGGTGTCCACTGACTTTTGGCCATATAGTGTATGTATATATAGTGGGTATAAAAAGCATTTTGACATTCCTCTCTTCATGGAATCAAATCAAAATGGATTTAATTGGGATGTCTTGCCACTGATCAACACAAAATACTCTGTCAAAGGGAAAAAAACAAAAAACCTTTTTCTTAATTACAAAAACATAAAAATAGTAATGGATTGAAACACATCTGGACACTGCAATTTTCCCCAAATTTCTGGAGCTCCATCAGGTTGAATCGGGACTGTTGGTGAACAGCAATTTTTGAATATTTCCACAGATTCTCAGTAGTATTGAGGTCTGGGCTTTGACTGGGCCCCTCCAGGACAATATCAATCTTCCAACCCAGGTTTCTTGCAGACTGCAGCAGGTATTCCTCCAAGATTAGTCTATATCTTGCTACATCAGTTTTGCATCAATTTTGCCCTCTATTTTGAGTCCCTAAAGCAGAGAAGCATCCCCATAGCATGTTTCACAGTAGGGATGGTGTCCTTTGGATGATGTGCTTTGGTGGCCTCCTTCTCGCACGGATGCTCAGTTTTGGAGGACTGCCTGTTCTATGCAAATTCACTGTTGTGCCATATTCTCTCCATTTCTTAATCTGAAACAATTTTTTCCCCCCTGTTTTTCTCTGAATTTAGTGGCCAAATATACCCTCTGTTTATTTCAATTTTGCCCACACAAACTTGCTGTTCGTCTCTACAAGGCAAGCGAATTCTCTGAGGGCAGCGAACACCGCTTCCTTCGAGACTGAATTTGCCGTGGAGACACCCTTATGTGCTTCTCAGCGAGTTGATGCCGGCTCGCCCTCCCCTAGGGGTGGACAGCCAAACGCCGCCCCTGATCGGGGCTCCCCACCAGGGCCAGTCTGGTACAGTCAGGTTTTGAACCGTGACCGTGATAGGCAGCTCACACTCGTAAAGGACCAGCCAATACGGGAGCGTTAGACCGCTACGCTATCAGAGGCCTCTCTCTCACCATTTCTTTATGATGGACTTAACGGTGCTCTGGAAGATATTCAAAGTCTTTTCAATCTTATTATATCCTACCACTGATTGGTGCTTTTGAATAACCCTTTCTTGGATTTGCTTTGAATGGTTTTTGGTCTTCATGATGAAGCTCTTGTTCGTATTAATCATAATTTAAAGAACCTTAATTGTACACAGGTGGACTCCAATCAAATAATTTTGTGACCTCAAGACAATTGATTTCACCAGTTTATATAGGTGTCTTAGCAAAAGGGGTGAATACTTATGGAATCAAATGTCTGTTTTTTGGTTTTTTAATTTGTAATTAAGAAAGAGCTTTAGAATTATTTTGTGTTCATCAGTGGAAAGAAATCCCAATTAACTTCATTTTGATTCCATGCAGTAAGAAACTTTAAAAATTCCAATATATATATATATAATTATATAATTATAATTATTTTATTTTTTACATCAGCATAGATGTGTAATAACATTTGTTCATCGGTTCACTATAAATCAAGAGAGGCCATTTGGCAGCTGAAAAGGATGCGTATCCAAAGAATATAGTGAAATGGGGATGGGACCCTCTACCAGTATCCGGGGGGAGAATTTGGAACTGTCCCCAGCATTGGCTTACTGTCTAATGAGACCATTCCAGTCTGGAAAACCAGTCCACTTTCATCACAAAACACATTCTGTTAGTGTGCTTGCCAGTTGGTAACCATTTTCCACTAGTCTGCTGATCTTGTGGCCCAACAGGACTTCTCTGGGGATTTCTCTGATTTGGATGGGACTGTGAGACAGAGAAGACAGGACATGGAGGAGAGCAGCAGCTCTGGCTCCCAGACCCCAGACTATGAGAAAATGGCAGGTGGGTTTCTCTCCTCTACCCCCTCCTCCTGTGAACATGGTGTAAAATGTATTCAGTAACCCTGTGAGCAGATCGAACTTCAAGCTACAATTGGGCCGACTCGTAGCCTGCAAGCGTTCATCTTGATCGCATTCCTAATGAAAAGAGGCCAAAACTATGACCACCTTTGATTCGGCCATGAAGGATGTGCATCTTTCATGTTTGTTATCCTATGTTTTGTGTTGGTTCATGAGTATGCTAGCAGATTAATTTATCTGGGAATATGTCACAAAAACCAAAAATTTAACAAGGATGACTGTAATGCGAAAAAGTGGGACTTTGAAACCACTGATTTGAGCATAATGGTATGAGCTTGTTTGGAGAGTAATAAAGGCCATTCTTGTTCGAAAAGGATTGGACTGTTGGAGCACACTTGTGATGCTAAGTGAATATTGAAGTGTTCTCATCTCTCTTCTCCTCCTACCCCCCCTCCCATGTCTGCAAAAGAATTCCCAGTGCTTTCTCAGACCTTCTTGAATGTGGTAAAGCATGGGGAGATGCCAGTTCATGCTGACGTTCACCTGCAGCAGACCCCTGACGCCATCCTCGGGCAGCATCAGAATAGTACGGACCTCACCTGACCTCAAATTAAATCAATGTGAAGATACCTGCCACTCACAGATGTACACTTTTTTTGAATATTTTTTCCTCTCAGGTTCGTCCAAAACAATGGGAGCTGTACACAAAGTGAAATCATTGCAACCAGTGTCCTTGAATACCCTTCTGCTTGTCTACTTGTTCTTGTGAGTGACTTCCCAGTGGGTTGTAGCATTTTATTTTTCCTGGAGCAATCAGTTATTCATTGAACACCTGTTCCTTTTCTTGCAATGTCCTGGTGTTTTGAATCCTGTATGTATGGATTGCGCATCTTTGACTAGTTGTGTTTGCAGAGTGTGCGTCCTGGTGTTTTCTTCATGTTACATGGCCTTCAAGATTGTGGCTCTGGAGCAGCGGCTGTCCTCACTCGGCTCCATGACCGAGTACCCACACAATGAGTAAGAGCATCTTTCCCTTTGTGAACCACTCATATCCCCACATGTGAGGGCTGCCAGTTGCAATCTCCTCTTCTAGCTCCAAAGCTGTTCATTGCATGTTTTCTTGAGTTCAAATCCACATTTTGAGACTGAGACGGATTGTAGTACCTTGATCATTTTTGATCATATATGATTTGAAAGGCTTTGATGTCATAAGATCTACAGGCATGTGTGTAATTTAAAAAAAAATGGTTACTAACATGGTGAGACTAATGGAGTGAAGAATCTGCATTAAGATGTACTGAACATTGCAAATTCCATTGTAGAAATGTGGTGCACCATAGAGCACAGATGGAGGTCAATGCAGAAATCTATGGAGAGTTATCTACAAACCTGTTAAAGCTGGAAAAGGTACTTAACCTATTTATTTTGTAGTAATTGGGTAAATTGTGAAAAAAATCATGTGTAGTGATGAAAGGGAGACCATTCTAGTTTGCCTTTGTAGCTAGGCTTGTGTTACTGAGCTAACTAGGTCCACTGAAACATGACTACAGTATTTTCTTAATCAAACATTTATAGTAATTGAGCTCCCAGAGCATTGTGTAAGGGGTGTAATTTGAGCTGCTTGTTTTGGACTATTGACTTTAGCTGATCTTTCAAAATGGTGTTAAAGCCTCTTGCCCCTCAACACTGACATGTAGCCTATCAATAAAGGCTGAGGGGAGGACCTTGCAGTGTTTTATGAGACTTTGCTATTACATTAATTGTGTATCATTGCTTTACATTGTATCCAATCCAATGTATTCATTATATAAGCAATATTTGTCCTCAACTTTGGCTTAAGAGTTATTTTGTTTTAACTTTATATTTTGGTGAGGGCCTCAGATAGTGTAGTGGTCTAACAGACTCACATTGATGAGTGCGCATTGAGTGAGCTGCCTGTTGCAGCCGCGGTTCACAACCCAACTGTGCCAGACCGGCCCTGGCCGGGAGCCCCGATCGGGGGCAACATATGGCTGTCTGCCCCAGGGGGAGGGTGAGCCGGCATGAACTTGCCGAGAAGTGCGAAGGGTGTCTCCAGAATTAGGTGGGCGAGTTCTGTCTCGGAGGAGGCGGATCATTGCTGGCCTCAGGGAATTGACTTGACCTGGAGGATGGGCAGTGAGTTTGTGGGGGAGGGTGAATCGAAATAAATTGAGGGTATACTTGGCTACTAAATTGGGAGGAAAAATTGGGAAAAATCTGAAAATAAAATTTATATTCATATTTTGGTGAGTTCAATGATCACCACAATTGATTTTTACTAGGAAAAAGAGAGTCAAAGTTGAGAACAATTGTTGATTGAATCCAGATCATTGTCTAAAATCTGTAAGGAAAGTGAAATTCCATCTGCTGTTTTTGTGAAGAAACTTGCTTACTCTTTTCTGGTTCTGTTCAACTTCTCAGATTCAGAGGAACCTGCAGAAGCTACTGGAGGAGGCTGAGTGACTATTTGAAATGGTTTGCTACACTGCTGCTCTAGAATCCCCCACATGGACCCCAGCCCACCTGCCCCCAGAATCTCACTGGGGAGAACCTGCAAATGCAAGGAAGCACAATGACATTGGCAAAACACAAAATGCCTTAATTTGTAATGTGAGCTGCCTTAATCGTGCAATAATCGTTGCCCTCTCTACTGTCTCAGGACTGAACTGCAATATTCACTGCACTGCACTGCATCTGTTATGTTTGCCCAGTGACTAAATAAAGGAGAAAT
Organism: Aldrovandia affinis; assembly: GCA_029706075.1. Classification (NCBI taxonomy): domain Eukaryota; kingdom Metazoa; phylum Chordata; class Actinopteri; order Notacanthiformes; family Halosauridae; genus Aldrovandia; species Aldrovandia affinis. The sequence goes on from JAINUG010000069.1 coordinate 4,839,682, forward strand.
CAACTGCTCCAGTTGCAATTTTACTTTTTGGAGGGGTTTTGGGGGAGATGCTGCTTTGATGCAGTTATCAACTGAGTCCAATAGGTCCATTGTATTAAGCTGCAGTGTTGACTTGACACTGGGGTATGTGAATACACCTTTACCCAATGAACCTCCAATTATGATTTTGCTTCCCTGACAGCAGTGGCAAGAGTACAATGGGGATTCTGAGGGCCGTATATGTGATTAATCGACACCCTAAGATGAAGAGATTTTTGCAGTGGAGACCTAATGTAGCCACTATACGTTAAACAAGAAAATGAACAGATTGGATTAAAAAAGTATTTGAAAAGAATGGAGAAAAGTAAGAGCTGTACCCTGCACTGTGTTTCCCTTTTGGTAACCTAACTGGGATCACTCTCTTGTAAACCTTATGCTGCACTAGTCTATCCTTGAGTTGCACACTTTGGAAATACATTTGGGAAATAAAGAGCTACATAACTGCACAAATGTGTATTATGTGATGATCAAAGTAATTTAGCATGTCTGATTTATAAAAAACCCACTGGAAATCAACATGATCAGATCTTCTCACTCACCATCTGACGTGTAATTTAGTAGTGTCTAAGTAAGTGTTCTAAATCCAACCACAGATGGAGCTTATTTGGCTGATGCCCAAAACATGCAAAAATACCTCGGTAATGCGTTTGCTTCAGAATAGGACTCAAAAACCACAAATCAAAGTAAAATGTCTTGTTTTACATTGTTTAAAATAGAAAATGGTTTCAAATGGTTAAATACTTATATCCTTTTAAACATCCTTCTTGCATTTCATAAACAAAGGCACATACGTTTTTCAAGCAAGATCAATAAAAATATGGATGTTTTATTGTGCAAAATGTAGACTATTATTCAGATGCAATATTGCAAGACCACTGCTTATCTTCACTGTTCAGATACACAAGCTTCAGTGCTGATGGTTTACTGTACATTTGCAATATTGTCTGTGTCCTCTAGTTGTATACAGTGATAACATATCCCTGTGTAAAGACATTGATTTGCTCCTGTAAAATCATGTGCAGTTCAGCATGTGTCCCAGGTGCAAGCACTCTAATATACATCCTGGTTCAGAAGGTACATATTGCTGCATTGAGAATGAGTGCTTTACTTGGTAACACACTGCCTCAACTCTTTTGTCCTTTCATACCTGTGGTCAACAGTGCATAACCTGCATAGAAAGCATGACAACTTCAACACCTGCCATTAAAAGAATACACTAATACACTCACGAGAAGGTAAAGATGGGCTCAGCTATAAATGTTTTATTGCTTCCGTGTACTTAAAATAAACATCTACTAAGATCTTTCCTTTTTTGTTCACAATATTGTATTTAAGTTTGTTCTATTAATTGATCAAGCTACATGATGGGCTTATTTTACTTCAAACCAAAAGTATATTCAATGCTAAATGTCCATAAAGCAGTAATCAGAGAGTATCATTTTGAAATGGCAGTTTCTAAGGGAATCATGTTTTTAAACATAACCATCCGGAGACAATTAGAACATCTTGTGAAAACATTTTTTCTATGAAATTGAACTTATATTCATGCACAATACTCCATGGACTCATTTGTTTTCATCGACCAATTTCTACCTACAGATTCAGAAAAGTTTGGGCCTTAGCAAACAATCTGCTCAGGTCTAGTTTCACATCTAACTGTGCCGACGAGGAGTTCAGTTACTCCTCAGCAAGCTATTGTTGCCCTGTCACTCTACCTGTTACCCATGGTGCACTGCCAAGTTTCCAAGGGTTTCTCTGCTGTCAACAAACATGGCTGAGATATCAGCGAACACTGGCCCAAACAAGTTGTGAGTTCACATTCAATTCCTTAATTTCTACAGTAGCTGAATATTATATACAGTATGAGTTATTTTCTGCAAGCTTTCCTTTTGGGAGTTATTACTGCCAGTATGCTTTATACAGCACATTTTTCTGATATTTTAAACTCACTACAGGTATATACCCACAGATGACTTGTTTATTAATTTCAACAAATGTTTTTCTTGAATAAAACGTTTAAATTAGGACATATTTACATGAACTGACTAAAACGAAAAGGTGTGTGATTCACAGTACTAAAAAACATTACTTGACATAGAACCTTATAGGTATGATTTAAAAATGTTTTTACAGATCAACGCACTCACATGCGCCAGCCTTCTCCATCAGACATCCCATGATACCAAAACTGTATGTCATGCCATGGAAACAGGACATGAAAAACCAGAGGCATTTACTGAAGGTGAGGACATATTTCAAATGAACAATGTCTGGATTTAATGTGAAAAACAAACTATATGGGCTTTTTCCCCACATTCATGTCTTTCCATCCTCTGGCTACCGGCAGAACGCATCTCTGGCCCAGATTCCCCACGGGCCTCATGAAGAGAGCCTGTGCTTGGAACAAAGGGAGCGGCTTTGTCACGGGCAGAACCGAACTGGACCACTGGACTCCACTTCAGCATGCAGTGTACCCCAAACCTGCCTCCCGTCCCCCATCGCCTCACACCTCTCCAGGTACAACAGCTCTCTGGCCACTACCCGGGGCTTGTACGGACACACCCCTCCCTGATATCCCAAGGAGCATCTGCACAGAGTATATCACAAGTCTTCTGTCTTGTATTTACAGACATTACCTACAAGATGTCACAGCTTGCCTGGCTTCTTACATTTCAATAAAATATTAGGTACCTGTGTTCTTAAGTGGCAGACTTATTTTATTGAAATCCTGAAAGGTTGTTCAGCCATGTTGTTTTCAATGCTGTTTTTGTAATTAGCAGTACATTGTATACATATTTAAATATAAATATGTATTTGTGGAGAATCTAAATAAACATATCATGATGCATGCATGTTTTGAGAAAAATACAGATTTTGGAAATTGATTTAATTTTTTCAGTGTGAGTTTGATTAATTGATTGTTCGAGACTGGCTGTATTACACTCGGGCAGCTTTGATAGTTGTATAAGGACTACATCACCACCACAGAGTCAGATCCTTTTCAGAGTCCAAGTGGTGAGGTGGTATTAAATGCCAAGCTTGGTGAAAATCAAAACAACAATATATATTGGTATGTGCCCTACTTATCAAGAGCACAAGAACACTCTGCTGCCCTCAGTACAGTATGTTGGAGGCAGACCTAATTGAGCCATCATTCAGTGTGAATGATGGCTCAATTAGGTCTGCCTCCAACATACAGATCTACTGTCTTAGAAACACCTATCATATGAAGCTCTTATTATAAACTTGATGCTTGTGAAGCCTCACTTGCTCAAATCTATACAAAACAAAGATGGAACTTATGAGCTATGGGAGAGTTTAGATAGATAGATATGTACTTTCTTGTCCCCATGGGGAAATTTTGCTTGGGCTCTACAAAGCTAGACCCATCAACATATATAGGGCACCAACATCAACAGCACAAAACATACACGGTTAAGACCATATAAAAGGCCTAGAAATAATGCAGGACAGCAGTACAGACGACAAAAAAAGATATAAACATGAAAAAAGAATAAAGTTAAAAAACCAAATAAAAAATCTACAGATAACGCAGGACAACAATTACAGACGACAAGGAAGTACTCTTCCTTTACTGCAAGTAAGGAAATAAAATGTCCTGTTAATTTTGAAAAAAATGCTAAATATAATTTAATATGTAGGAGAAGATGGTACACATAACTGCAGAACCCAAAACGATGTCTTCCAAACTTCCAATAAAATAGTAGATGAAAGTTGTGTGATTCAGTATACTCCAACAGCTGTTCACATCAAGCAAGGAATTGTTCTGTTGGTAATAGCCAGTTCCACTGGAGAGGGTCCAGATATATTGGAACTGGGGTTGGCGTGGGGGTGAGGGTTGATGGGGGCAGCTCACACTTCTCACAGGATCTAGTCAGAGGCCGAAGCAGAGAAGAGAACATGCAGACAGAAAAAAAGCAGTGCTATAGCCAGTAGCATTATGTAAGAGCAGGGGAGCACAAGCATAGGAAATATGCAGATAGCCCCGACAGGTGTAAGCTATGGCAGCATACCTATTAGCAGAGGGACAGAGAATACACGCAGCCATGAGAGAGTTCCAAACCATCCACACCTGATCAAGGATAACCAGCATAACAGTGGTGGTAACACGTTGAGGAGGTGACAGTATGGAAAGTTTCTCACTCCATAAGACACTAGGGCATGGCCTTCTCCATCTCTCCACCTAGACTATGTTTGGCAGTAGGCTAGGCTGAAAATATATGTTTTTAATCTACACTTAAAAATGTAAACTGTGTCCGAATCCCTAACCTGTGACGATCAGGATAAGGACCCAGACGCAGATCAGGATAAGGCAAAATAGTTGTTTATTGGGAAGCAGGAGTCAAAACCAGGAATCAGATGTAGCGAAGGTACAGAATCAATAAGCAGAGAGTAGTCACAAAAAGGCAGTCCAAAAGTCAAAAAACAGGTAGGCAGATAGGCAAACAAACAGAATCGCTAGGCAGGCTCGGAGTAGTAAACAGAAGGGATGTCTCGGATAAATCAATAAACACTGGCTGAAGAAGAGTAGGCTCAGGGAATAAGGATCAACGTTCTGACGGGGAAGGAACATAAACACGGAACAGATATACAAAACGGAAAGGGTAAAACAATAGGAATCAGGTGTGACTGGGAGTGGAGAGAGGTAGGAACACAGGTGTAAACATTGGGAATCGTTAATCCAATAACAAGGGACAACGCAAGACACGGACTGGGAAACATACAAACATATAGACAATAAACGACCTGGGAGATCAGGCAGACACATGCATAGCTAGAAGGGGAGGGGAGGAACGCAAAGAGAGAAGCTGAATGCGATAGAATGAAAGTGGAAAGTGAAAAGCTAACAGGGATACGATAATGAGAGAGAATGACAGCGATAGTCAGAAGCGTGAGATAATTAGTGATTAGTAGTTTTAGTAACTAAATCTAAATCCCTAATGTTAGTAGATTAGTTGGTTAATACTATAAACATCTAACTAATATATACAAAGTGCAATCTAGAAAGTAAGAAGGAAGAAAACGAGATAATAAGTGAAGACGGAGAAAACCCGAAATGTAGAACTTCCCGAAGTGCATGACAAGACAAGGAGTGGATCTCGAAATAAACGGACAAAGACAGACAGGGACCAGAACGTGACAGAACGATGAAAAAGCAATACTGAATAAAGAATAATGAATAATGACTGATGAAACATAAACAAAGTACAAAAAACAACAGAACAGATACTCAGAATATAACATAACCTGCCTTGGTAAACCGTTCCACAACAGAGGAGCTCTAAAAGAGAAGACTCTACCGCCAGCTGTGCTTTTCAAAATTCTAGGGAGTAATAGATGGCCGGATTCTTGTGAACGAAGCAGTCATGTCGGCTCATAAGGGGCAATCATTTCAGTCAGGTATAAAGGTGCAAGTCCATTCACTGCTTTAAAAGTGAGCAACAGTACGTTATAATCAGCCCGATATTTAACAGGAAGCCAATGTAGTGATGCTAACACAGGAGTAATGTGCTCATACTTCTTGGATCTAGTCAAAATACGTGCTGCTGTATTCTGTATTAGTTGAAGACTCTTTAGAGAGCTACTAGAGGAGCCGGATTATAAGGCATTACAATAGTCTAGCCTCGATGCGACAAAAGCATGCATCAAGGTTTTTACATCCTCTAATGACAGAATGTGCCGAATTTTAGCTATGTTTCTTAGGTGAAAGAAAGCTACTCTGGAAGTGTTTTAAATATGAGTGTCAAATGTAAGGTCCTGATCAATAATAAAACCAAGGGTCTTAACCATAAGACTTGATGTAACTATGCAATCACCTGCATTTAACTGCAGATCCAACTTGTTCCTTAATTTTTTGGGGCCCAAAACCATCATCTCTGTTTTATCTGAATTTAAAAGCAGGAAATGTACTGTCATCCAATTTTTTATATCAGAGATACAAGCCTCTAATTGAGTGAGTTGAAGTATTTCACCTGGTTTCATTGATATGTACAGCTGTGTATCATCTGCATCGCAATGGAAATTCACACCATGTTTACGAATAACACGGTGATTAAGATGATACATTTCACACCTCTTTCAAAAGATCTTAGCTATGTGATATTCACAAATACAATATTGTTTTCCCTGACACGATAAAAAATAAAAGCATATTTGGTTAAGATTTTAATCTGAAAAAAATACTCAAATACCATATTCTATGCTTATGCAATCAACACGTTCTGGTCATTACATTAACAAAAGCTTGGTCAAAACCTCCAGAGGGTATCTCAAATATTGCATCATTTAAACCTTTAAAATGAAAAGTTTTATACTGTGCATTTCTCCTGAACTGAACCGGGAATGAAATTGCTTTTAAGTGCACTCTCAACATCCCAATTAGACATTTGTTTGGTCCCCACTTTATGGTTTACAGAACCACAATTGCCTTTTTTTCTCAGGGGAGCCTTAATTCTTGACTTGCCTGTGTGTTCCTTGTTCTGACATTAATTAGCACAGTTGGACAAGTCAGAAGCGATGCAGTTAAATCAAGTGACAAGCACTCACTGGGACCCAGTGCATATCAGACACGGAGCAGGTTGGCTGCACTGTGCAGCATTTACGATTAAATGGTACATTTTAAGAAAACGTATCGGTCTTTAAGATTCAATCTTAAAGACCTTTAATTTTAATGAGATGGCTCACATCAGCAGCATACCTGTCACACAGCAACACAAGGGTCATAAATGACCTGTTTGGGTCCATTTTTCCCCCCACACTGCTCATCATGTGTACCCAAATATCCAGCTGCTATTTAGGGATTCATTGACGTATGTAACTGATTAACTTTATACAATGTTAATGTTGGGAAGGACTGATTTCATACCATTATTTGAAATGCAGTATGGGTATAGACCACTTTAGACATATGTGGCCAAGCACAAAGCTTACATAGACTATTGCCATTAAACTATTTATCAGCTATTTATGTTTTTTCATGGGATTTATGAAAACCAAGGGATTTATGACAGACTACTTGAATAGCAAAGCAAAACTACTCTCCCCATCATTTTTCTGAGCATGTCAGTTCATTGCATTCAGCCAATGAAAGCTGGTGTTTTTGGTAGATGTGAATGTCTCTGGAGTGTACTGTATGTGAACACAGAGGAAACCAGGATCATACTTTGATATAGCTGAATCCTGGGTGGTGCAAATGTACTTCAGCCTGTACTATTCAGTCTGCTGCATTTACACGAGGCAGCAGCATAGTTATATTCACACATGGACAAAGCTTTTAATTGCAAAGCATCTATTCATTATAAATCCTTCCCTTTATAGCTCTTATGCTGCAAACTATGGAGGGCCATATATGGTATGTGAATAATTACTGTTTGACAGACAGTTCTAGGCTCTGTCACGCCAAAATGTGTCCGGGTGCCAAAATGTGTCCGGCTGACATCATTGGAATTTTGGACTGTAGTTGCTATGCCAACATGGCGAGCTCGCATTCCTGAGTGAGAAAACCTGGAAGAATGTGTCCGGGGTGTCCGCGTGATGTCATTTAGCTACAAATAAGCTGTACAGCTAAATTAGCTGTCTTGGTACGAACATAATATATGAATTATAATATATAATTATATTATAATTATATAGCCAGCAAGCTACGAAGATAATAATATGCATTGTCTGTTCAGCTGTACAGTTAAGTTAGCTGGCTATCTACGAATATAATATATGGAAGTCATTACATTACAGCTAGGTGGCTAGCTACGAATAACCATTGCTTGCTCAGCTGTAAAACTAGCTAGCTGGCTAGCTACAAACATAATATATAAATCCGACAAGCGAGCACATTTATCATTTATTTTTCTACAAAGTAGGTTTTAACGACATTGGTACCGTGGTATTCATTCAAAATAATACCAAGCCGTCATGAAATTTCGTTGAAAAATGTTATTATTTTTTACCCCACGTGCATTAACATTTTTTTTTTTTTGCACAACTAATTTTGTACGCTTACCATTGAATCTGCACTTGTGATATAATGGTGGCAGCCAAAGAATGGGCACCCGCGCCACCACCGCTACTCCATTGAGTCCTACTAGAATATCCAGGTTACAAGAGAAGGAAGACTTAAGAAACCTGAATGCCGTTTACATTGATAAGGTTCGAAGCCTTGAGTCAGAAAATAGCATTCTTTAACTGCAGATCACCGAGAGAGAAGACGTAAGGAGCCGTGAACTCACTGGTATTAAATCAGTGTACGAGACTGAGCACGCAGATGCGAGAAGATCCCTGGATGAGATCAATAAAGAACGCGCCAAACTTCAGATTGAATAGGGTATATGTCGAGCGTCACGTGACCAAACCGGAAGACGTGCTTACTCACTTCCGCCAGTCAACAAGGTCAATGTGATAATTAAATAAAAACAATAGCACAGGTTGTTAATATTGTACCTTATAGTGATCAATTTTATTTTGAGAGATCTGATGAATAAAATACTATTATGCCACTAGATAATCAATGATTAACGATAATATCATTACCCCAATAACCTTGCCTATACTAGTTTTTCAGCTGAAATGTAATAGACCGAACCAACAACACAACTTGAACAGCTGTTATTTTGGACTGATGCCTTTATCAAACTTCTCAAAATGGAAATGCTGGTATAAATCGTGCCTTCTAAATCATGACGATTAGATAGATTAGATAGTCAAGAGGGTCCTGATCGTATTGCCAGATTAGCCTTTATACCTTGAGAAGTTTGACATAGCGTTACCATCCTTGAACTGGAACTGATGGGGAACGCGAACAGATCAACCTTATGCTAACCATCCCTACTCTCAGGCTGTGGGGCTTCTCGCTCTTTCGCATAGACCTGTGACAGGCTGCCCTGATGCGAACATCAGCAGTCATCCTGTCTCTGTTTGACACTGGTGAAAAATGAGGAAGACAACATAAAGATCTACATAGGTAACTGTGTAGGTAGCAACCGACCAGCTAACGCTAATGCTAGGTAATAGACAGCAGGCACAGGTACTTTAAAAATGTCATTAGTACTAGCTAGCTAACACTAGGTAATAGACAGCAGGCACAGGTACTTAAAAAATGTCATTAGTACTAGCTAGCTAATGCTAACGCTAAGTATTAGACAGCAGGCACAGGTAGCTACTTTAAAAAATGTTGTTAGTACTAGCTAGCTAACGCTAACGCTAGGTAATAGACAGCAGGTACAGGTACTTTAAAAAAAAATTTGTTGTTAGTACCCTCATAGTCATGGATATAGGAGGAAGCGTATAGCTTAAACCCCTTGTCCTGTAAACAGCTTGTATAGAACAACGCCATTAGCTCGTCTACAGGAAATGGCCAGTTAAGTTTAGCAAAACGGAAGTCCGTTGCGCATAACCCCCATTGAGAAACATAAACACCGATCATGAGCAGCTATTGCAAAAGTAAGTCTTGCTGTTTTTAGTAGTATTTTTTTCTAGTCAAAGCGTAAGGGGGTGAAATAAAAACGTGCTTCAAATGTTTCGGCGAAATGTTAACTTTTTTCAGTTGAAGCGAGCTTCAATGACTTACCGTTTACATACGTTTCTGGTCGTGCTAGTGTAATTCATCTTTAAGGTTTGTCTGCTGACAGCCTGTGACACCAGAGCTAGCACAAATGAAAGGAATTGGCTCTTATAAAACACGTGGTTAAAATGTGATAATGCTTTATACTAAGACCATACTTGGACAAAAGGGAGGAATGCTTAATACATCTGAACACCAAAATTCATTTCCCACTAATCGTTTTGCCTGATATATTGGCTTGGAAGTCAAGCAGCTGTCAAAATGACAACTTAAGCACTAAGCAATAATTAAACTCCATATTTATTGCCAAAAATATATAATTCGTACATAGCCACGCTCTGGGAGTGTATTCTAATGTCTTGCCGTGGCGTGGATGAAAGAAGAAAGATTCGTTATTACAAAATGCATTCTTCAGTTGTGTTTGTCTACTAATGCGATAAAAAGATGCCAATCTCCTCCCACACTCAATAAAAAATAAAGACAAAAAGAGGTATACATCTCACACAAAAATGAAAAAGATATAACACAATCAAGATCAATTACCTTGATATTTGAAATGCTTAAGTAATCGAATGGATTTTACCATTTTTTTGTTCTTGCTTCTCACGATTAATAGGTTCTCTAAATGTATGCTCAGATATATTTAAGAATAATACAGATATAGCCCAGGACTGCATTTAAAAGTTGTTCACCAGTAGATAACATAATTTGATTATTAGATAGGCTACTCACTGTACCATCAATCAGCCTTACCTGATCAATGACGTTTGATAAAGACAGCGCAGAACCAGTGTTATTTGTTAGATTACATAAGACTGACTGAGCTTTACGTGCATGTATATCTGTGAATAAACAGTTTGTAATAGTCATAAAACATTTTGGGGGGTGGGGATTCAACCCAATGTTAGAGGCCTTAGATGTGATTGGTCACGTGAGGTGTATGTGAGTAACCAGCAATGGTTGGATGCTGTTGGAAGTACAGTATATGGAGTTAGGGGTTTCTTTCTCCCTGTCAATGCACACCAGAGACTACTGGCTGCTGGGTCCAAAATGCACCATACAGTATGCTGCTCATGTGAGATTCACCAGTAATTTAATTTGGCTGTGTATAACCCTACTGATCTTTCAGAAGACAGTGCTTAGGGTTTTTGGTATGGGTATTATCTAGGTTATTTTTTAAACTAACAAATCTGCATTTATTTATCTAACAAGAGTAGATTGAAATATCAAACTGGTACAAGTCATTGCTTTAATGCAACTTCAATTAAAATGTCACAACAGCCTAGGATCAGGATCAGTCTGTTTTGCCTTTTGTGCGAATCACTTGCCAATTATTAAAAGGCCATAAATTATTATATTTTGTAATATGTGTTTAGCACAATATACAAGTAATTTCAATCATCTTCTTTTGTGCATTCCAGTATCAGAATGGTAGAGCCCAAGAAGAGTTGGGCTTTAGTTGAATACCCATCATGTATTGTTGAGGGAAGAATTTTAGTAAGTTGGCAATCATGTGGATGCACTAACAAGTGTTATGTAAATGTCCTCCCTGGACTAAGATGAAGCACCCTCACCTTAGAAATGTTCTCAAACGGAGTTTCCAGATGACAGTATGCAAGCATTTTCCCAGGCTTCTGATGCCTACTCATGTTTGTCAGCTTGACTTTTGAAAATATTCAAACGAACTGATACATTCAGTAAACTAGACTAAAACTCAATTTGTTTTACAATTAATAACTGAAAGTGCAAAGGTACGTGAAGGGTAAATAAAATCTATATATCAGACTGTACTTTGTACAGGCTGCATGTAGCTGGCTCTAAAATTGATGCCATGTGATACAAATTAAAATGGGGAAAGGTGAAAGTTCAAAACTGAAGTAATCACGCCCATAAACTAAGCACTTAGAGACGGTGACTTCTCCTTCTCATCAACATTCATAAATAAATACTATACAAACAGTGTCAATGAATGGCCCCTTTTATGTGGAACTCATATTGTGACGACTCGGATAAGGGCCCAGACGCAGATCAGGATAAGGCAAAAGAGTAGTTTAATTGGAAGCAGGGATCAAAACCAGGAATCAGATAATCAAAGGTACAAAAACACAAGGCAGAGAGTAGTCAAAAAGGCAGTCCAAAAAGTCAAAACAGGTAGGCAGATAGGCAAACAAAACAGAATCGCTAGGCAGGCTCGGGGTAGTCAACAGAAGGGGTGTCTCGGAAAATTCAATAAACTCTGGCTTAGGAAAAATAGGCTCAGGGAATAATGATCAACGTACTGACAAAGAGTGAACATAAACACTGAACTAATATACAGGCAGGGAAGGAAAATACAATGGGAATCGGGTGTGACTGGGAGGAGAGAGAGGTAGGAACACAGGTGTAAACATTGGGAATCGTAATCTAATAACGAGGGGAAACGCAAGACACGGACTGGGAAACATACAAACATATAGACAATAAACGACCTGGGAGATCAGGCAGACACGTGCATAGTTAAAGGGGAGGAACGCAAAGAGAGAAGCTGCGTGCGAATGAAAGGGAAAGTGAAAAGCTAACAGGGATACGATAATAAGAGAGAATGACAGCGATAGTCAGAAGCGTGAGATAATTAGTGATTAGTAATGTTAGTAACTTAATCTAAATCCCTAACGTTAGTAGATTAGTTGGTTAGTACTATATACATCTAACTAATATATACAAAGTGAAATCTAGAAAGTAAGAAGGAAGAAAACGAGATAATAAGCAAAGACGGAGAAAACCCGAAATGGATCACTTCCCGAAGTGCATGACAAGACAAGGAGTGGATCTCGAAATAAACGGAACAAAGACAGACAGGGACCAGAACGTGACAGAAGGATGAAAATGCAAAGCTGAATAAAGAATAATAAACAAAGTACAAAAACCAACAGAACAAATACTCAGAACATAACACATATAGACTCCCAAGAAATTACTTATACCTGTGAAGTCATAGGATTGAATGTGTCTACTGTCACACACAGTTTTTGGGTTGTGAAGTTGAATTTGGAAAAGGTTGACAGAGGAGATGACATCAGGGGGCCGTATGTATGTACACTCAATGTAAAAAATTGTCTCAGGTGTAACTTAAGTGTAATAATTGGTGACTTTTACTCCTACACTCAAATGTAAGAATAAAGGTGATTTATCAAATTCCTCTTGACTTAAAAATACACTTAAGCTGTCAGCTATTGAAGAGACCTCTGGAGCTCTCTTAACCCTCTGAGGTCCGTGCTAAGCTTTTAGATGTTTTTAGATTTTGGCATGGTCTGATATTTATCTCAATTTCATCAATTTAACACACACTTACTCCAAAGTGTTTGATATTTTTATTTGAAGGACAATCACAGCTACATTTGTATGCCATCAATAGTTTGGTCAGTATCATATGCAGCTTGTAAATAGATCTACAAACACACAAGTTAAAAATAGTAAATTTTTCTGCTGTCACAAAAGTTGTGAAAGCACACACTAAACTATAGTGACGAATTGTTTTGCCAATGTGCGTTTGTTAATCAAGGTCTTGGTTATGTAAGGGTGTGAAAACAGTTTAGCACATCTGAGATCTAAATAGCTAAAAACCTGTTTTTATCAGAACTGGTCACATTTATTTTTCAGCTAAATGCTAAAAACCTGAATATTCATTATTCATTGTCCACACCTCTACGATCTGTCAGATGGGCCATCTCACTGGGCCATCAGTGTTATATTCTGAGTTCCTGTTCTGTTGTTTTTTGGTCTTTGTTTATTTTTCATTCAGTCCTTATTCATTATTCTTTATCCAGTATTGCATTTTCCCTGTTCTGTCACGTTCTGCTCCCTGTCTGTCCTTGTTTCGTTTATTTCGAGATCCACTTCTTGTCTTGTCATGCACTTCGGGAGTATAGCCTACTTTTCGGGGGTTTTCCGCCTTCGCTTATTATCTCGTTTTCTTCCTTCTTACTTTCTAGATTGCACTTTGTATATATTAGGTAGATGTGTATAGTACTAACCAACTAATCTACTAACATTAGGGATTTAGATTAAGTTACTAACACGCGGAATATGTTTGGCGTCACAAGACGCGGGATTCATATATTTTCACAAGTATTTGAAAACAAGCGAAAAATAAATAACATTTTAGGCTGTTTGAAAAGTATTCTTCCATAGGTCTTGTGTGCATATTGCAATTTGTTACGTTGCAACACGCGGAATATGTAGTCACAAGACGCGAATTCATATATTGAATATATATACGAGTATTTGATAACATGGCAAATCAAATATAGTTACTTACTCTTCGTCAGTTATTGTCTTCGCTGCCATCAATAATACTCTCAAACACTGCAGCGCAGAAAATCTTTCCATCTTGAATAAAATTGTATGTCTGTATAAAATCTTGCTTCAAATTGTCGGGACAGTTTATGTGTTTACGCCGGCGTTTTCACACATGGCCCCACGCCCCTCCCCACACCTCCCGAAACTCGCACCTAGTTACCATGTCAATAGAAGGGGGACGTTACTACCAGGTAAAAAGAGAGTAAAAGGCAAGGTTTACTTTTGGTCTAATTAACCTAATTTAAAAATCCCATTTGATTTGCCAGTGCTCAAATCGGAGTCGCGATTCTAAGGTTTCTGTCAATGTTTTTGTCGCGTGTGTATGATAAAATATCGCGAAGTTAGAAATAGTAATATACTTTTATTGCTGCTGGGAGCGGCGCCGCTCCCGTCGACCTCAGGGGGTTAACTTGGCTAGGACTAGGCAAGATGGCACAGTTGTGAAGATGGAGACATGCTCGCACCTTCCAAGACAGGAATAATGTTTTAGAAATGTTTGATGATGCACAGTTAATCAATCATTATCGCTTAGATCGTCAGGGAATCATCTTTGTCACTGATCTTGAGAGGGATGTAATATCACCAGCAACTTTGAGAAGTAGCGCAGTTACCGCAGACATGTAAGTTATTTTAACACTGTGCTTCCTAGCCATGGGGGAAATGCAGTTATGTAATGCTGATGATTTGGGACCATCACAATCCACCATCAGCAGTGTAGAGGCAAAAACTGTGACAGCCCTTGTAGCACCTGACATAGTTTGGAGTTTTATGGAATTTCCAACCTCCCCCCTTTAATCCGCCAGAAGCAAGCTCCATTTATGCATCTAGCAGGCTTCCTGGGGGTGGTTGGAGTAATTGATGGCACCCACATCCGTATCATTGCTCCAAGCTTAGATGAAAATGCTTTTGTGAACAGAAAGAGGTACCACAGCATCAACACAGGTAGTCTTCGATGCAGATTACAACATTTTAGATGTTTCCAACTGGCCCGGATCTACCCATGACGCACGCATCCTGAATGAGAGTGGATTGTTACTCATGGTGATGGGAAGGCCGGCAATGCAGGCCAAACTACTGCTGGATACCATCTCTTGGAAAGCATGGCGAAAGCTCCTGATACAAATACAAGTGGACCAGGAAAACAAACTGAACAAAATAAAGAAAACAACATCGTCAATCGAGGGGAAACTTACCAATGACCTGGAACGTCTCAACAACGCAGAGAAAGTTGGGCTTTTAGAAGATTCTGCCAAAGAAGCTGCTGCCACACCATCCACCACCCAGTCCGAAGTCAAGCGTGTTTGCCAGAAGGAAAGGACACCCTTTCCTTCCTGGAACGAACCATCCCTGAGATGCTTGGCATTGATTTCCCCAGAGGACTGGTTTTGGAGCGAGTACATAGAATTATTGGCACCCGGTCAGGCAATGATGTTCCTCAAGCCATGATCGCAAAATTCCTCGGCTTCCAAGATGTCATTTGCGTCACGGGAGCAGCCAGCGAGAAGAATGATGTACGCTGGCAGGGGCACCGCATCGGTATTTACCCGGATTACAGCAAAGAGGTGCAGATCTAGCGGCAGAGATTCTGGGAGTGCAAGGGAAAGTAGCATTTTCTAAAGTGAATACATGGTCGGCTAATTGCATTGATGCTAGGGTAATTGACCTTGTGCAGATATTGGACTCTATTGAACGTACCGTGCAGCATGGGCACTAGGCTGTTCACTCACACGATAGCATAGCCAGCCGATTACTGCACAAATGGCACATCTGGCAGGACACTTTAGCTTTACTGGCTATAATAGCCAGCAGCCATAGGACAATATAACCAAGCTGCTCTCTTTCATACATGCAAGTCATCTCACACAAATATCTCTTGTTTATGCATCGTTAGTGTAACTGTAGAGTGACAGTTAGCCAGCTATTTTCTGTGCTTTACTTAGCCTTCAATTTCAATGCTAGTTATGTAACGTTGGCCGTCATGTTCTTACTTCATGTTCTTCTCTGCTCTGATTCACACTGACTAAACTAGCTGGCTGTACCTAAATTCAAGACTCGTGTTATGTTGCCGGCTTCCAGTAGAATTACGGTTTTGATCAGGGGTTGGGGAAAACTCTAGACTGATCTCACAGGGATTTAATCTAAGAATCTAGGCAAGGGCTGGATAGGTCACGTGTACTTTTCCATAGGATCTAGTAAGAGCAGGCCATTTTATTAAATGAACACTTACAATTTAAATGCCAGGGGGTTACGCAGGACACCATGGGGAGAGCAGTCATTGTTCTTGCAGAGATTCAAGGGCAGTTGATGATTTGGGCTAATATCTATGCCCCCAATATAGATGACCCTGCCGTTTTTGGAGATTTGGAATGGAAGCTAGCTGATATGGGTGATTATCCTATTCCACTGGGTGGTGACTTTAATCAGGTCCTGGACCCTATATTGGATCGTAGCAGCCCATTCACTCTTCACCTAGGTAGATTAGTAAGTGTATTGGAAAGAGTAAAGCTCTTGGTCTGATAGATGTGTGGAGATTGTTTAACTTGACAACAAGAGACTATACATTTTATTCAAATCCCCACAATGTTTACTCTAGAATTGACTATTTTTTTGTCTCCAGTTCCCTGCTGTCTGCTACACTTTCATGCACGATTGGGAGCATAGTTATATCGGACCACGCTGATGTGAATTTATGTCTTCTCCCTTTAAATATAGCAAATAAGTGCCGAAGATGGAGACTCAATGCTAGTTTATTACTAGATGACAACTTTAAGATCGATTTGAAGGCCCAAATTGATATATATAAAGAGACTAATATACCTTCCGCTCCATCTCCTGGGGGGCATGGGAAGCTCTCAAAGCCTTTTTAAGAGGCAATATAATTCAACATGCTACACATAAAAAGAAAGAGGGCATGGCAAAACAACAGGGGATTGAGAAGCAAATTAAAGCGGCAGAGGCAAAGTTTAATCTTGACATGTCAAGTGCAAACTTGTGGCATTTAACACAACTGAAGTATAGCCTCAATGCTCTTCTTACCCAAAAAGCCTAATTTTCATTATTCAGGGCCAGGCAAGAAGACTTTGAAGAGGGGGACAAGGCTGGGAAGTTCCTTGCCAATTACATCAAATAGAGGGAGTAAGGCAGCAAATTGCAAACCAGCACTACTGACATTAATAAAACATTAAGGGAGTTCATTATAGGGCTGTACAGCTCAGAATCCATTGCAAACACCCCATGAAATCACATTTCTGAGCAGGTTGAATCTCCCTAGGCTGTCCAGTGAACAGAGGGAGGCACTTGGGGCCCCTATGACTGTACAAGAGATAGTAGATGTGATCAAGAAGATGTCATTGGGCAAGTATCCTGGGCCAGATGGTTTTAGTGCCGAATTTTACTAATTTTATGCAGTCGACCTGGCCCCTATGCTGTTAGACATGTATGAGAATTGGCTTTCTATCCCCCACATTATATCAGGCTCTTATCTCCCTTATCTCCAAGAAAGATAAGGAACTAACAGATCCTAAAAGCTTTACATTCACATTTTACATTTTAAGCATTTAGCAGATGCTCTTATCCAGAGTGACTTACAAGATGTGCATTAATACATGGTATGATCAATCATTGTTCGCGCAAGAGATCAGTGCAGCAATACAGCAATTGACATCATTGTTGGCAGCTGCATACCAAACCTGTAACACCAGGAAAGAAAATGTTAGTAGATAAAAAAATGAAAAAAAATTATACATTTTTTAGAAGGTTTTAAACAAGGATACATATTACAAAAAGCAGTAGTAAACATGTAAGCAGTGGTGAGGACAATTAGTTAAATGTACAGATTTCAGTGGTAGTGGAGTCTGAAGAGGTAGGTTTTGAGTCTCTTGCCAGATGCAAGATGGCCAGTGATTCTGCAGTCCTGACCGGTCAGGACAGAGAAGAGGCGAGACCACGAGGAGCGGGTGCCTGGGGCCCGGAGGGATGGGACAGTCAGTTTGCCAGAGGAGGCAGAGCAGAGGGGTCTGGCTGGGGTGTAGGGTGTGATGAGTGTCTGGAGGTAGGAGGGAGCAGTTCCTCTAGCAGCTTGGTAAGCTAGCACCAGTGATTTAGATTTGATGCGTGCTGCAATAGGAAGCCAGTGCAGAGAGGTGAGTAGTGGGGTTACATGCGTGAACTTAGGTTGGTTGAAAATCAAGGCACTGCCAGTTGCAGTGGCTTGATGGCACAGGCCAGTAAGCCTACCAGCAGGGAATTGCAGTAGTCCAGGTGTGAGATCACCAGGGTCTGGACCAGGAGTTGTGTGGCCTCTTGGGTGAGGAATGGTCGGATTCTCCGGATGTTGTGGAGGGAAAATCGGCAGGTTAGGGTGATCACTGTGATGTGGCCTGAGAAGCACAGTGGGTTGTCCAGGGTCACTCCAAGGCTCTTGGCAGACAGGGATGGACACCCTATGGAGCCTTCCACGGTGATTGAAGCATCAATCACCAGGGAGCTATTCGCTAGGAGGAAGAGCAACTGTCTTCCCCAGGTTCAGCTTCAGATCTATCTAATTAATTAACAATGATGGAAAGATTCTCTCCATGATACTAGCCAATAGGTTGCCTGATGTTGTGTCCACCAGGATCAAGTAGGTTTCATGTGTAGCCGTAACTCTGCTGACAAGGTTAGGCGTGTAGGGTCCGTGCGTCCATGACAGATCAAAAGGGACGAACAGACGTCACTTCCATGTGACGCTAAGCAGCAACTTCAAAATACCGTTAGCTAATGGGTGACCTAGTACAGTAGCGTTTTACCTCCCCCACTGTTACGCAACATAAAACTAGCACACACCTTTTGTCCTCGCTCTTTCACTCTCTATCTCTCTTTCTCCTTCATTCATGTTCATTGGCCTGCCTCCTTACTTCCTGTAAGATCGCGCAGCTAAAAGCTGAACTAGTTTACCTAATGGTAACTAGTTAGTATTTTTGGCAGATATACTTAAAAGAGCTTTAATTCCTACGTAGGAAGAAATTCCTTCCTAAACGTATCGGTTTCAATAAAACCGAGTACTAGCATCTCTTCCTGCCACTTTTGCTAGCTAATTAAGCTCAACCAGCTGCCAACTCGAAGAGAAAGATCTTTTCTCTCATCGGCAGCAAACAGTCACACTTCACCAGAGCGGACCGGAGGGCAAGAATACTATTGCGCGCAGTCACCGCAACCACAAAGCTACAGCGAGTACCACGGCCGGCCTGCACACCCGCAAAAGACCAGGCAATGGAGGAAGAACTCTACCCCACGCATTATATAATTAATGCATCGACACTGTTTTATATTATATTACCATTTAGCAAGTGTGTTAGGATTAAGAATTGTAACAACAGGTTACCTAGTTAGCTGTTTAACCTTCAGGTTGACCATAGCTACCCTGACGGAGTAGCCTGTTTGTTCCTTTTAATCCTTTCCAACTTCCCTAATAACTAACCATCTTTGTCACATGTATGATCTCCGTGTTTTGCAGAGTTGAAATAACTTGTTAGAAGTTCAGTGAGGCAGTGTGATGGTGTGGGGCGGCATCTCCATCACTGGAAAAATGAGGCTTGTCATCACTGGAGGCAATCTCAATGCAGAGAGATATCGAGATGAGATTCTGCAACCAGTGGCAATCCCATATCTCCACAGTCTGGGACCGAACTCCATCCTCCAAGATGACAACGCTCGCCCCCACAGAGCAGGGTTTATCAGAGACTACCTCCAGAATTTGGGAGTAGAGAGAATGGAATGGCCTGCCAACAGTCCTGACCTCAACCCAATTGAACACTTGTGGGATCAGCTTGGGCGTGCTGTTCGTGCTAGAGTGACCAACACAACCACGTTGGCTGACTTGCGACAAATCCTGGTTGAGGAGTTGAATGCCATCCCACAGCAGTGTGTGACCACGCTGGTGACCAGCATGAGGAGGAGGTGCCAGGCTGTTGTGGCTGTGTATGGTTCTTCCACACGCTACTGAGGCTCCTGACTCTTTGTTAAATGAATAAATTGTAAAATTGCCAATATGTCTTGTTTCTTCCTTGTTACTGATAGACTTCAATCATCCAATCCACCAAACAACACCAAACAAGAGTCAATAGCAACAGCAGAATAAGCATTGGCAGAGAAGATTTGGCAAATTTTTCATGGGCGCAACCCACATACTCAGCTGTGTTGCTCATCCCACAAATGCATGTTCCTTACAAATGGGACACCATTTAAAAGGGAAATAAACAGGCTTTCCAACTGTATAAAATGTATTGCCAAGAAGCATTGTTACAACAGAGAAATAATCTACCAAACACAAATTTCCGAACTTTTTGTTCGATGTTTATAAACTCAAATCATGAAAATAACAAATTAATGTAATGTTTTCCCCCTCTGATTTGCGCTCCAACATTTCCACACCTCCTCGCTCTCCTCTTTTGAGAAGCGCTCCTGGCGCAGAAGTGCAAAACTGTCATGCATGTCAGGAAATTGCCAATTTGCTATAGCATTAGCGTACTGGTATTTAAAGGGATAGAAAATATGTGTTCTGATTGGCCATTATGAAACCAAACCCCCACCACACCCACATGTATTTTTTTAAAGTTAATCCAACCTCTTTTACAACTGTGCCGGAGGTGTGCTATCGTCCTAAATCACGAAATTACCAAAATTGCGTTAGACACGCCCTAAATCGCCACCGTCTTCGCTTTGCGTCTGTTACATGCAGTGAATG
This sequence comes from Aldrovandia affinis, assembly GCA_029706075.1. Lineage (NCBI taxonomy): Eukaryota > Metazoa > Chordata > Actinopteri > Notacanthiformes > Halosauridae > Aldrovandia > Aldrovandia affinis. The sequence continues at coordinate 4,860,360 of JAINUG010000069.1, forward strand.
CAGACCTGGACCCAAATGCAGACTCGACGCGAAGTTGGTAATGGCACTCCTCACCGGAGGCGTTTAATCAACGAGGCAAATAAAAGTGACGGAAAACAAGTCGTCAAAAACACACACAAAACAACACACGAATAGCCGTGCGAAATAAAAGTGACGGAAAACAAGCCGTCAAAAAACACACACACAAAACAACGCAAGAATAGCCGTGCGGCTACTAAACAAGAAAACGGAAAACTGGCTAAAGCACAGAACAAAATAAACAGGCAGATTCAGGATATACGAGTTGACAAGAACAAGGAACCAAACAAAAGCAGTGCTAGAAACACTAGTACGCATTGGCAAGGAACTAAACGTGTGCTGGGCTTAAATAGGCAAAATGAATAACTAAATTGGGGCAGCGTGCAGAATGTGCAGGGAGAGTGAATGTGACAGGCTGAAACGTAACGAGGGAACATGAAACAGATTGCGCGAAGCCGCGCCCATAAAACAGACAACACAGGGAAAACGCAAAAACCAGACATGACACGCAAGGAACAAAGTGGCAGGAAACACAAGGGAGGTGAACAGGGCGGACAGCGATGTAACAGCGTCTGCGTTACCAACACCATCCTAATTCACAAAAATAGGGCCCTGTGTGTCTTTCAGTGCCACTTCTATGTGCCTTTGTTAAGAGACAAAGCACACAAACGCTGGCTACTCTACGTGGTCAGTTTCAGAGCTTCACGTCTCATACATTTAAAAAGCAAACATTCCTCATCCATATACACCCCTTTTTCTTGTTTAATTATTTTCATCAATCCAACATTAGCTTCCCTTTTCATTTTTTGGTCTTTGTTGATTTTGTTATGTTTAATACATATTCTTTGTTAAACATTGTGTCTGTTTTGATGTTGTTGAAACATAGAATATAGCCAAAATAGTCCATTCCAAAAACTCCAAAAATCCTTCACGCTTGTGTATTGTCAATAGTTGTAGCTTTGACTTAAAAATTGAAGCATCCAAATATTCATAATCCATGAGTGAATAAGCAAATGAGACTGATTATAATTATTACATTTTATGAGATTGATTAAATATAATCTGGTGTGATAAAACCACACCTGGCCCCTACATAATTGGTTCCCTGTGTGAGGATGGCATTTGGCTTTATTCCATGTTTTTGTGATATCAAAACTATTACATTTTAGTAGGGCTGTCCCCATTTAGTCGGGTTGTTGGGTGACCGAGATTTGTTTTGGTCGAGCAGTCGCGCGAAATAAAATTTTAAAATGTAAAATAAAAAAAATCTCCATGCAGCATGAGACACCTAGCTAGGCCTATATATGTTCTCTTTAAATTATATTAGGCAGTTAAGGTAATAGTAATGTTGTGAATAATTCTGCAAAACTAATCAAAGTAAAATTTTATAATAAATGTGTTTTGCTAATTGTATGGTTTATATGGTTATAACTAACATGCAACACCCCCTTTCATGTAGCCTATATTGTATCCTTCTTGTTTTAGGCACGTGAATGTGCATTTTACATTTTTACAAGCATTTAGCAGACACTCTTATCCAGAGCGACTTACAAGGTGTGCATTAATACATTGTAGGAACAATCATAGATCGCGCAAGAGATCGCAGTGCAGTATACAGCAAAGACATCATTGCAGGAAGCTGCGTACCATACCTGTAACACTGGGAAGGAAAAGGTTCATAAAATTATTATTATTATTATTATTATTTTTGTGTATGCGCGCCCCCTCATTTTAATTGTAACCTAAGATTTGCCTACATTTAAGATGAGTGATATAGGCATACTTTAATTACTAATTCCGATATAATCTAAGAACATAATGTCAAATAAAAAATCTGGAGTATGGCAGCATTTCGTTTTAGTCGCGGACGATCCAAAAAAAGTGGAATGTAAACTTTGCAAGCGCGTTTTCCAAGGCAGGGTTTATCGTTAATAAAACGAGGAGCAGCCTTTTGCCAAAAAATGTGGACAAGCTAGTGTTCCTGTGCCATAACATGAAACGACTGGGGAAGTAGGGTGGTCTCCGACTCGAGTAAGTTATTTTCGATAGGCTAGCCACTTTATGTTTAGCTTTAGGCTACATTTTAAGACATTAGGCTATGTGTGATCATTCGTTTGTTAGCCTATTTTTTTGCAAAATATATTTTAAATCCCAATGAGACCAACCTGGTTAATTAAATAAAACATAGCCTACACATTAGAATGTGTTATGGTTGTGGTCAAATAAAAGCATCAGCCTATTATGTGGCCATACCGCAACTTCACAAGCGCAACGGCAGAATCTGCAAGGGCAGCATGAGCTCGGAACGGGGACGTTTTTTCTTTCTTTCGGGTTATCTTGAACTCCGGCTCCATAAAGTAATTAGCCTATTGTTACTAATTTGTGTCATTCACTTAAGAAAGTTATAAAACACAAGACAAGCGTAGTGTGCATATAGTTGTATTTATTAAAACAAATAGGGTGTGTCATATAGAAAAAACGTTTCGACCAATCGAAAAAAACGGACGACTGTTGGTCGACCCTACATTTTAGATCTAGACTCATAATAAAGCTAGACCCCGGCTAGAGTTCCAAACAGCCACTAGATGGTGCTCTCATCATATAGAAATGCCTGGCTCCCTGAGCTTTGTCTAAACACTGCTAGTGTTGCACTGTGGTCTGTTCATTTGCCTCCACAACCATTGATAGCTTTTAAATGAATTTGAAAGATATTTACTATGGTTCAATACAAGTAATGCTTATTATTCCTTAATAGCATTATTAATCTTTATTTGTAATTTTAATTTTACAACAAGTGATTTTAATTATTAGTTTATCCCCTCTGATTATTATTGTTAAATCTAAATGTAATAATAATTGTCTAATTCACTAATATACTGACACATTCAGTGCTTTTGTGATCTTTATTGTTAGCGATTGTTTTCCAACCAGTGTTTCACAGTAGTTACATTACAGCACAGTTGTTGTAATTTTGACTGCACCGTGGCACTGTAGCTGCCTTGTACTACAGCTAGCAAGCACGAGTGAGTGATCCACCCTGCTAGTTACACTGTAAGCGTGTACTGCTGCAATGCTACAGGTGACTTTTAGGAGTATACTCTTTATTAAGACATTGAACTTGAAATTCACATAGTTACCCTCCACTCCAATATATAACTTGTTTCTGTCTAACAGTTTCTCTGTCACTTGGCCCAAGGTCTAAGTCCCAGCTATTTAGACTTGCTAAATAATCTAAGTTTTACTGACTGCAGTAAAGAAGTCTTTTCATTATTTAATGAACAGTTTGACCCCTGAATTGAGTCCACAGACCCATTGCTTTCCTGCTTGGTATTGAACTTCTCCAGGCAAGCTAACCTTGCTCTCCTTACAGATGAGGAACTAGGGAATGGGATAGTAAACCTTGAAGCGCAAAATGCCAGTATCCTCCAAGAGCTCCAAACCATGAGTAAGAAAGCCATGCAGTACCTATATCATTTGCATTCCACTGTTATCAGATCTGTACTCTTATAGAGAGGAACTATTCAGGCTTCGAAGTGAACGCTCTGTGCTACCACAGTCACGCGCCACTCCACATTCGTTTCCACCGGTAACCATCCCATCGCCCCCACTCAGCTCATTTCAGCAAGGAGCCATAAGTAGCCAGGTATGTGGGACAGCTCTGTGCCTTAACATGGGTCTGATACCAGATCTAGACAACCAGCGGACGAGCCCTAAATCACTTAATAGTGTCGCCATGGAAACCCCATTAGACTATGCGCCGTCCTTTATTCCGTCTCATGCTGTTGGCTCCACCAGTGGACCTATGCACACACCCCCAGCTCACATTAGGGAGGACTATGGGTCCAGATATGGACACCACTCTTTCTTTGCTACGGCAGATCACTCTTCACACTATGAACAGGGGAAAGGAGGGTCTCCAACCGTGGCTTGGGCTATTCTGATCAGCAGTCGTCTTCTGGTTCGGATCGAGACTTATCTGTCTATTTAGGTCGATATTTCTCTCACCATTCTGACCGAGACTTATCAGTCTATTCAGGTCGAGATTCCTCTCACCCCTCTCACCAAAGCACATCCATTTCTCATCCTCAGCGCAGGGAGCACAAAGCTCACTCCCCTACCTTCCTCTCTCAATCAGAGAGAAAATCCAAAGATTGCCATGCTTTCTCTCCTAGCTGTCAGAAGCATGATGACCACTTGCTAACTCTGGTTTCCCAGCCAGATAGAGGGTGCCAAGCCCAATGTGAACCACATTCTTCTTTAAGATTTCAGTCTCGCCTTCTCCATCTTGTAGGCAGACATCTGACTACAGATAGCCTACGCTTGAAACAACTTGAGTGTATCGCCAAGGACATTACATGTTTCAATCATGAAAACTCTGACTAAAACATTGAAAGCTATCTAAGTCAATTATGCTCTCTGAGACTTGCCCAGGGTGGAGTGGCAGTACCTATTTCTCATGCTGGAATTGTTTGGGTTTAGAAAAGGTTTTATTGATTGGATCAGACTGCTCTATAGGGAACCGACCGCTGCGGTTGTAAATAGGTTTATCTCACCCTACTTCCGTTTTGGCCGTGGCTCACGACAGGGGTGCCCCGTCCCCTCAGCTGTTTGCACTCGCATTGGAACCACTGGGGGCCACGATTCGTCTAGATGTGAATTTCCCTGGCATCCTGGTGGGCTAATACACTCACAAATTGATGCTCTGTGCAGACGACATAATGCTTTTTGTTACTGATTCGGAGAAATCTGTGCCATCTTTATTGTCCAGTATCACCTCCTTCTCTAGACTGTCTGCTTATAAGATAAAATGGTCTAAATATGAAGCCTTGCCCCCAACCCCTTGCTGCCCCAAACTACTGTTCCAAGCTGTCAGTTTCAAATAGCCAGAGGCATGTGAACTATTTAGGCACCGCATTCCCACCTCAGCTCACAGACCTGAGTAGAATCAATTTTGAGCCCCTACTGAACCAATTTAAAACTTACATAGACAGGTGGTCCCCCCTCTCTTTGTCTCTGTGGGGCAAGGATAATGTTTTAAAAATGAATATTGTGCCAAAGTTTAACTATATTTTACAATCTTTACTGATTAGAACACCAGTCAAATTTATTTGGCTTTGTAACACCTTCTTATGGAGTGGAAAATGACCTAAAATACACCTGCGTAGACTCCAGGGACCCGTGGCTCAGGGTGGACTGGGCATGCCTAACCTTCTGCTCTACTATTACACATTCAGCCTGAGACATTTGGCTCATTGGTCCTTGCCCCTGAACAACCCCCCCCGTGGTATGGCTTGGAGTCTCACCTGTGTTACCTTACCTGTAGGGGTCCAATCCCACCTAAGCTACGTATAGATAAATCCCCCTTTCTGTGGGGCACATGGTTAATGAAGGGGATTACATTGTGATTCTGAGTGATCTATACAGAGACAGGAACATTAAGTCATTTAGTGACCTACAGGCAGAATTTAGGTTACCAAGTCAACAGTTTTCGAAATATTTACAAATTCAGAGTTTGCTAAAAAGTATGTTCGGGCCCACTGACCATCCCTTAGGCAATTATATCCTTTTACGTATTGTATCTATAGATGGTAAGGGACATGAAGTCTCTCTCTACCCACAATTACTGCTGAAGGAATATATAAAAACATGGCCCTTGAAAACTATATGGGAAACAGATTTGAACATCACTCTTTAAGAGAGAGCGTGGTCTCACATTCTTAGAAATTTAAAATAAATGTCAAGGGAGATTTGGACTGGACTCATTCAATTTCAGGTCATTAATCAAGTATACTGGACCCCATCAAGGCTTTACAGGGCTAAATTAAAGGACAACCCAGGTTGCTGGAGATGTCCTGCAGAGGGCACTCTGGGGCAGGTGCCTTTGGAGTCCAAAGACTTCTGGGTATTGGTGCATGGGAGTGTGGAGGGGGGTCATAGGATTTGAGATACCTTTTTGCCTAGGCTTTTTGTATTGGGGGACCCATCCTTAACTGAGGACATTTCTTCCTCAGGCTCAGACTGGGCTCACACTGCAGTGATGCTGGGTAGGAGGCTGTTGACTCAGCATTGGAAGTCAGCATATGCTCCCTCCTTGGCAGAGTGGCACCTCCTGCTTAGTAAAGTAGCTGCCTATGAAAGACTCTCCTTTCGACTGCTACACAGGGTGGAAGATTTCAGTGGAACAAATATATTTTATGTTGAGGGCCCATAGGAACACAGACCTTTTTTTAATTTTTTATTATTATTATTCTTTGTGTTTACTGTAGTTGTATGACCTTGAAAATTCAATAAAATAGTAATTTTAAAAAATGGAAAAAAGATTTTCCAAAGCTGATTGGTTCTTCCTCTTTGAAATTTGCGGCACCTGTGATTGTCGCAAAAACACACTTAAGAGTTGCTGTTGTGAATATTTAAATACTGACCTATGAGAAAGTGTGAGCTGCTTGATAACTACGTTTTACCGACCACTTTAAGTGAAGAATGATTTCACTCCAAAGTAAGCTCTTAGGAGGTGTATTAAGTGTAATTTTAGATGAAAGTCTTGATTTACTGATTCCTGATGTACACTAAGTAAAAATGTGTATGAATATGGTTGGCATAAAACATTATATGTAACCTATTTATTAATGCTGGGAATTTGATTTTTTCAAATGTAAAGTATTGCTTGGTGTTACTGTTTGTGTCATACATCCTCACCTTATTATATTTAAGCCCCCTGGTCCTGAGCTCTTGCCTGACCCCACACTTTTAACAGAGGATCATTGTGTCGGGCGCCTGCTCTTGAAAGAAATGTCAACCTGGGCTTTTCAATATTAGATCACATATTGGCAAGTGACCAACACATTTCCTCACTAAACCAGCTCCATCCCATTCCCACTTTTGAAATAGATGATTGTGTTCTAGCACACTTTTAGTTATATTTGAAAAAGGCAATTCTCTGAAACAACATTCATACATGCAGATTATAGAATCAGGATGTGTTATGTAAGTGATAGCCATGATGTGGTGTGATGATGTGATGATCTGACTGACATACTCTCATCTAGTAAATAATATTTTTGACATACTTTTAAAATTCCTGATTGTATTATTTGTAAAGAACATTTTTTAAAAGACAACGTTTTTAAAAGATGTACAAAAATAAATGCAATTACATTATAGGGCAGGGTAGGTTGCAATCACCAATATCCTTTACATGCAACTTTCAACAGTAGCTTAGCTCTTAAATAAATTCCATCTTTATTCTGTCTCATCTCAAGCTTGAATGCTGCTGACAATCTGGTTTATACATTCTAAAACCTGCCTCCCTAATTGGGAAAAGCTAAGCCTCTTTACAGATAGGCAAGTCATCAGAAAAATAATAAACATGGCCATTTACAGCAAAGACTTTTGCTAAAAGCAGAACCCCCCTTACCTACATTATTATAAATGCTGTGCATTTCTGCTGTGGCACTGTTTCTGAAGATATGGTCCGTCTGTTCACCACTGACATTTAAAACGGACACTTTAAGAAAGCCAAGTATCTCAGTGGCATTATGGATTGTGATTAAAGTAATCCCTAAATTACAATGTGTTCAGACACAATGAGCTACACCAATCGCGCATGTGCAAAGAAAAGTGTCCTCCTTGGTACACTGGAGACAATAACACTTACGGGTACGGATGATTACCGTACAGTGTTGTCGGTGTAAAAACACTAATACAGAGAGCACGAAAAAGCAGCTGTGCTCAAGGCCAGCATGGTATCCTGGGCTTCTTTTAAAGACATGGCGATGTCAAAGTGCATGGTGATGTCAAACAGCAATTACATGCTGCAAGTGTTCATGAAATCAACAAAAGAGGAAAGTACCTTTGTCGCGTTACCGCCGTTGCTTTCTACTTAGGGAAGCATGGAATACGATTCCGTGGACATTCTGAAGTTGACTCGAGTGAAAATATAGGAAATTGTATTGAATGTATGGATTTACTCACCAAATTTGACCTGTTCTTACAGAAATACAATGCGCCATTTCATAGTAGGCTAATTGCCTTTCACCTGTCTCAGAATGAAATTATATAATGTTGCGCAGAAGAAGTAATTAATAACATCATAACTGAAATGAAAGCATCCAGTATGTATGCGGAGTGGCGGCTGGTGAGTTCAAAAACGGACGGGCGAGATACTTTATTTTTTATTTTTAAGTAAATAGTAAATAAGTCCAAACTTTGGGCTTTCTTTAACTACATGGGGCGTTTATTCATCATAAAACGCATGTTTATTCAACAAATCCTTGATGATGCCAGAATGTCAACTGTAAAAGACAAAACACACAAAAAACAATAATAAAATTTGGTGCTTCCCTGGTAGATGTGCACACACACTAGTAAAACATTTTTTTTTAAAGGAACCTAACATAGAAATAGCATAAAAACAATCGATAGATTGGGACTAGGGTTATTCAAGCACCACACAACCACGCATAGGCTACTGTATTATCACATACCAGTTCGTTCTTCGTTCTTTACATTTTTTAGAATAGATGGCCAGTGAGTCGCACGAATGGGGATGGGCGACTGTTGGGGGCTAATTTACTAGCGAGCTAGCTAGCTTACTCTGCCAGCTACCATTTGCATCGATCGCTGCAAATAGTTTGCAGAATGATGTGTCATAGCTACAGCAACAAAGCCGCTCCAGCTAACAACCTAATAAATAGCCTACATTTAATAATAACCCAACCAAATAAAAGCATAAAATCGCGTTTGTTTTAAGATTATCAAACGACTACAGAGAGACGGATAAGCAGTCGTTTTTATTACATCCACAAAAGGACAATAATATTGCTTGTTATAATCTTAGAAGTGCAGCTCATTTTCTTTATTTTACTTTTCACTTTCATGGAATCTCGCGTCTAAGTGTCAATGCTTGCATTCGTCTCTAGAGAGCGCTTGCTTTAAGCATTCTCCCATGAGAAAACAGCGCCAGCAAAGTATTGGATTAGTTTGTTAGTATCTTTCTCTCCTACATGTCTACAACTGAATATCATAACGTGTGCATGATAACCTTGTTCAACCCCTCCCCTCTCTATTTCAATTGGATGTATAGTCATTATTTTATTCTAATGGCTGATTGGTCTGTTGGCTTTAGGGAGGACGTCCTCCCTAACAGTCATTTTTGCCATGTAAAAGATAGGAGAGGAGAAAATATGGGGAAATGCATTTGAATAGTGGCGGCAGTTCGCGAACAATTCGTTCGAATTCAACTACTATTTTTACTGACTCAGTTTCGTTTTCTCAGTTCAGTCGTTCATTTTACTCGTTGGATTGCCCGTGCGACTACCTCCCACCTGGCTTCCAACCAACATGTTTATAAACATAATAATGTAGGGGTGGACCTCAAGGAATCAAGAGTCCAGAGACTTTGCTTTTCCATTTCAGTAGGAAACAATAAAAATGTAATTCAATTTTGAAAAATATTATAGGAGCTATTCATTTAAAAATATGTTTTGTTCAATCATAGGCATTACAGGCCATTTCAATTTGAACAATGTCATACAATTCCAACAATAATAACATGCAACTAATGTTAATTATTTTGATCAACATTTCATTTCAGTCCTGTCAACATGTTAATCATGTAATCAGAATAATAAAAAATTCAACAGGATGAAGTCAAATTAAATTCATTTCAATCATATAGCCTATGTCAATCACTCTTGTACGGAAGTAGCTATTTTATGTTTACATTTTTATCACCATTTCATTAAAAAAATGTCAATATTGTAATCATGTAATCAGGAATCAGGAAGTTCAGAGAAACAACAGGATCAAGTAAAAGAAAATTCATTTCAATCATGTAGGCTATGTTAATCACTCTCAATGTTCTGGCAGTAGCTATTTTTCGTTTACATTTCTGTGAAGCATTCCTTGCAAGTAAAAGAAACATCGTCAAGGAGTCAATTTTCTTCAGCACAGGACTCGTGGTACCATAGCTCGCACATGTCACATTTGATCCAGTCCTCGTCTGTTTTGGGGTCTTCTCTATCCCCATAGGTCTTCTGGCAGCCAGTGCATTTTGTCTTGTCTTGAGTGACATTGTCCACCTTTCCTTTTTTGGTTTTTGGGACCACCTTTTCTTTTGCTTTTCCTCTGCCTTTTTTTGCTCTCTCAACGTAGAGGAAATGCTCCTGGCTGGTCAAGTGGTATGATGGCGACTTGGCACGCGGCTTCCTTGTCGTCCTCTCTCGTCTTGGTACGATTATCAGATTGTGTGTGATGGTGGGTTTAGTGATTGGAGCCAATCGCAGAACCCCAGAGGTATCGATAAGTTAAACTGTAAGCCTACAGCCTAACCACAAGCTCTGAATAACAGAGAATAGGAGAAACAATAACAAAAAGGGGAAAACAGAAAATATCACCCAATGGGTGACTGAGTGCTACAAAGACACAAACAAACGAATAAATGAACCACCGACACCGAGTGTCTGAACGAAAGGATAAACGGCTAGAAGAGCCAAATAACCAGCGAAGAAAATGAAACCCGAAACACAGTCCACAGACTGCCTAACCGGAACACAAACCAACTCAGGAGGAGCGAGTAAGTTTCCTAAATCAGGTAACATAAAAGAGATCCTACATTTACTAAATGAGATTCTTGATCCTAAAGTAAGTGCTTTTAGTAGTATCTTTAGAAAGACGCTACCACCTTACCGGCTAAATCGTAGTGATGGCTTACGATTTCGCAAAGAACCAAAAAACAGCTGGGGTTTAAATAGGGAGGAAATGGTGATTGATTTAATCTGCCCCTCCCACCAGGAAAAAGGCGCAGCACCGCCCTCAGGTGGTAAGTCAGGGAAACAACCATGACATTGTGGAAGCTCACTGAGGGCCTCACTGGATTTTGGCCTCTTCCAGTTGATGTGGATGGTACAGCATCTTCATCCTGGCCTCTTCCGGTTGATGTGGATGGTATGGCATCCTGGCCTCTTCCGGTTGATGGAACATCTTCATGTTGCAGCTCTGCAGGCTGTGGTCCACTTGTGATTGTCACCTCCAGGGTATCCATACCCTGCATGCTGCTATTTTCTCCTTTCTCCATGTTAACAGGGGCTAGTGGTTACAGTGCCCTCTCCGTTGTTGTACTGGGTACAAAGAAGTCAGCAGAGATGTCATTGATGTTAACAGGAAACATCCCTGTCGCCCTGAACCCAGACTGGGCATTCTCTACTGTGGCAGTTTTCTTCCAAGCTTCAGTGAACACCGAAAAAAACTGGAGCTTGGGCAGCTTCATTCCACAGGACTGCCTGTTCCACCTTCCGCCCGCCTTAGACCAGTTGTGCTTAAGGCTTTTAAACAGAGCCCTGTCGGCTGGCTGAAGAGCATGGGTGGTGGGTAGCTCATCACATGAACATTGTTTTTTTTCATGTAGGTGAGGAACTCCATGTTATACACATGGCTGCTGTGACCATCGAGGAGGAGAAGATGTGGCATGTTGTGACACAATGGTTTTCCTCCACTCGATGAGGAGCTCTGTGTTGATCCATCTGTTGTCGGACACCTTCACAAGGACGTTGTCAGGGGACCCATACAGCCACTCATGTCTTACTCTTTTCCCCTTGAAAATGACCATCAATGATGGGTATGTTCCAACAGCATTAAAGGCTGCTAGGACGGTGGTCGTCTCCCGCTTCTCCCCTGCTGTTATCTCATAGCAGCGTTTTCCAACCTCCCCTATTGCATGACTTGAAGAGAAGCTGTGCTGCAGACCTGACTCGTCACAGTTCCAGAGGTGAGAGGGAAGATGTTTTATGCCCAATTCCTCGAGCAGTGCCTCGTAGTCTCTGAACCACTTTCTGACAACTTCTGGGTTCATCCCAGCCGCCCTTGCAGCGGAGAGAGACTCAGGCTTCCTAATACTAAGGTTTGGGTTTCGTTTCATGAACCCCTGAAACCAATAGTAGCCGGCCTTCTTTTTTGCCTCTGAAAAGCCTTGGATGCCATTTGCCTTGGCATAGTCAAAGGCAACCGTTTTAATATCAGCAGTTCGGAGAGGGAAACCTCGCTGAGACAACATGGTCAGCATGTTGGCAAGTTCTTTTTCTGCTTCAGCGGGCAGATAGGGCTTTCTGCCAGAGGCATGGGAGAATCCACTGATGATTCCTTTCACCCGTCTCTGCAGAGTCGATATGGGGACATTCCAAGCTCTGGCCAAAAAACTGAGTTTAGGTTCCTTTCCTGACTCCATTTGCCTCCTGTATTCATCAATTGCCCCTTTCATTCTTTTCTCACTCCACATATCGTGTCTCATTCCTTTTCTTCCTCCTTTTCTTCCTACCTGACTATTTCTTCCTCCCTGACTCTGTCCATCTTCCTTCCTTCCTCTTTTCTTCCCTTTCTCTGCCTTCCTCTGTCTTTGTCCTGACTCTCCTGGTGCCATTATCTGTAATAAGTAGGCTAGTTTGATGCGGGGTGATTGATTATAACATAATTGATTATACTCGTCGATTCAATTATATTATATATATTAATATTATTATTATTATTATTATTATATATTATTATTATTATTATTATTATTATTATTATGGGCGGCACGGTGGTGCAGTGGATAGCGCTGTCGCCTCACAGCAAGAAGGTCTCGGGTTCGAATCCAGGCTGGGGGCCTTTCTGTGCGGAGTTTGCATGTTCTCCCTGTGTCCGCGTGGGTTTCCTCCGGGTACTCCGGTTTCCTCCCACAGTCCAAAGACATGCACGTTAGGCTAATTGGAGAGTCTAAATTGCCCGTAGGTATGAGTGTGTGAGTGAATGGTATGTGTGCCCTGTGATGGATTGGCGACCTGTCCAGGGTGTATTCCTGCCTCTCGCCCGGAACGCATGCTGGGATAGGCTCCAGCCCCCCCCCCCGCGACCCTGACCAGGAATAAGCGGCTTAGATAATGGATGGATGGATGGATGGATGGATGGATGGATGGATATTACTATTATATAATACTCATCAATCGATTATATTGATATTATAACATGATTATATTATAGTTTTATAGCATAAATAAAGCATAAAATGGTGTCCCACTTTACCTGAACAATGCTGTCCCTCAGGTAATGTGGGACAGTGACATCAAACTTTTTAAAATAAAAACAAAGCATTATTTTACACATTTTTTGTGTGTGTTTCAACCAGTGGTTAAACCACTTCATTATGATCCAGTAGTACAGGTTGTTACCTAATTTCAATTCCATTAACAGCCTTATCACTGAGAAATAGAATGTTATATTCCGCTTAATTTACCGCATGTTTGCACTGTACAGACCTCCCGTAAAGACAGACCACGCCAACTCTGATGATGTCAGACCACCCAAACCATTGTTTAGTGGCTAGAAGTGTTGTAGCAACAATTCAAGATCAGCTTTGGTGATTGGTTGTTGATTTTGCACATATCAAATCACTACAATGCATAGCTGTCCCACTTTACCTAATGTCCCACATTACCTGAACTCACCCTACTACTTCTTTATTAAAATAAAGCATGTAGTACAGAGAAAGTACAATACAGGCACGGAATCACAAGGGGGTCATTCTCAACGCATACACACCCAGTGATGGTGGTGTCGTCACATACACTCACATCATTCGTACGAGGGAAAAGGGGGCTTTCACTCAAACAACATCTTGGTTTTCATACTTGAGTATTTATGAATATGAATATGAATATCATTTTTACATTTACATTTACATTTTAAGCATTTAGCAGACGCTCTTATCCAGAGCGACTTACAAGATGTGCATTAATATAACTAATATAACTAGCCGAACACATTAAGTTTAGCTGGAAATGAACAATAATCACAACTCTTTCGGGGCTCGAGAATAACAACTTTTGAGTTCTTCTAATCGGGTACATTATCTAGTTGTGTTTGCTATCAGAACGATGCATTGCAATGGTTAGCACTCATGGGACAAATTATGAACAAATCGTTTGCGAACGGTAAAGCCGGCTCTGAATGAGAATAACAACATTCTCGAGTCATCTTTCGCGAACAGTAACCCCGGCTCTGATAACATCTTGTGATTCTGGTCCCAGAAAGTGGAAAAGTAACTGAACGTTTTCTTGGATTCAATGCGTTAAAAGGCTTTAATGCAGAGTCAATCACCGAATCAATTCTATACACTTTAACAGTACACGGCATCGAAGACATAGGCTACAATATGTGGCATAAGCACATAACGGGGCTTCGGTAACGAGTGGCGCTACCGGTGGGGACTCATCACCCGAAGCAGTAGGATATGTGCACTGCTATGCACATAAATTGAATTGAGTTTTATGTCACACCTGTAAGGTGATTAAAGAGGCCAGTGATTTCTTGGACACTTTAGAAACTGTCCATTCGTTCTTTAGTGTATCCCTCCTAAACCATCAGAAATGTGCCCGTGTTCAAGCAGACCTCGGATTACAGCCTGACCAATTTATGCTTTACACGTTGCGGGACAAAAGTGATGTCAAAATGACAGAAATGTGTCGCGTACCTCCAGAAAAATGAATGATCGCAGATGCCGTCATAAAATGTTGCGTAATCTGATTGGTTGGAATGACGAGGTAAACTCCATTGCCATGGAGATATAAAGCATAAATTGGCCTTATTAACAGTACCACGGCTTCAGTAACAGTGACATTACTTTGAAAGAGTAGGCAGGCAGGCGGGGAGGGGAGGGAAACTAGCCCGACATTGGAAGAGCTGCTGGCGAGGGAAACTCGAGTGGGAGGAACCAGTAGTACGTACCATTACAGACTCGGTATGATTCGAGCAAGAGAATGATTAGTTCAAAATGATTAGTTCATTCTTTTTCTTTTTTAGTTTCAACCATCATTACCTACCTTCTTCATTATGTCAATGTAACTAGATTTTACACTATGCGATGGGGGCTAAGCTAGGGCCTAGCGACGCCTCTGCTGTTAAATGCACATTTTTCAATCCTTGTAGGGTGACGATATATCGCAGTATTTATTCCAGCGGCCCTCCCGATTTGATTTGATTGAGCAGATAGCAGTTGTTTCATACTACATGTTCCGACTCCGGTAAGTGACCTTAACCTTCTTTAGCAGACTAAAGTGCCAATCTGAGGTCCGCTACAAAATACCTTCCATACAGAAATAATGTTAATAATATTTTTTTGCATTGAAACGCCGCATCATGCTCTTTGAGAAAATAAACTCATAGGTTCAAAAGTAACTTAAGAATACACCTACAGTATGGAGCAACCTCAGCTGTATATCACTGTCACACGCCACGTGACAATCCCTGGACTGGAGCAGAGCAGCCGATGGTAAGAACTGGCAGAGGAGTGGGGTTTGCCGGTCTACGGACCGGATCTTTATTTTTTTCCTCCTCTCTCCCAGGTCTGGGAGAGAGAAACAGTGGGAGAGCTTTCGGGCAAAAACAATGAACTAAAATAACAAACTAAAATAAACAAAACTACATGAAAGCCTGCCTCCTCCGAGGGGGAATCCCCTTTCGGGGAACACACAACAAACACAGACAATCAGCGGCTTTCCACACCGCTTCCATCCATTCACATTTAACACGCATAAACACTTAATGGTGTAGGGGAATTTTAAAAGACATGTACCGTACTACATTTTAGTAAATTAAAATGGATTTGATTAATTATCGCTTCCATATTATGAGGTCAATCGTACCATGTTGAACCTCCGCTTTTCTCTGGAGCAATTTGGGGAAGATGATCAGGACAAACAATACAATTGGCATTAAGTATGTACAGACATTGTGTTTGCCCCTGTCCCTGTAACAGCCATATCAGAGTCGAAGGGCTTAACCTCTAGACCCACATCATAGACACTATTCCATGGCGAGCCTGGTACCCCAAGATTTCAAGACTTAAAGCATTCACTGCCTGTCTACAGTACAGCCACTTGGGACATTCTAAGTCTAATCGAAGTTCAGTGGAATCAGAACTTAGAGCATTCGCTGCTGGCATATGCAGCTACTAAGATCATTCTAAGTTCTATAGAGTAGTGTTATTGGGACTCGGCGCATTCGCTGTCTGTATACAGAACTGGAGACTACTGGAGACATTCCAAGCCCGCTACCCTAGATACTATGCAGGACTGACTTGTCAGCGCAGAGGGACTGATGCTGTAACAGTCCTTGCGGCCTCTCTCCCGGCTTGTTACACCTTCCCTTACTACCGCTAAAGGGGAAGAAGACATAGGTTGAAACAATGATTTCCACACTTATTTCAACCGTAGCAAAATCTCACAAAACAGACAGTACACAATACATACCAGAGAACATACAAGACAAGGCAGTATAACAAATTCCCCAAAATACAAAACTAGAACGCAGAGCTCCCGGAGCCTTCGTTAAGCGAATCAACTTCCCGAGCTGGATTTAAATATTGCTTTTATACACCTCTGACCATCCTAGACATTATTTCACCTTTTGGTTGTTCCAAAAATTATTGTTTAAATGACAGGACCAGCTGCACACCTTCAGAATAACATCAGTGATTTCCCATATTCCGTATTTGGTCTGACGTGCCAGATTGCGGGTTTACAGGGCTAGCGGAATAGTGAGTGCCCCCTACTGTGAGTGAACGATTGAATCAAGTGTTATATGACCAACCCAATCTTCCTTTTGGTGGCCATACAACTATTTTCAGTGGCCAGAAGACTGTTTTCTTCTCAGGCCAGCCATCTGTGGGAAAATTGGTTCTCAGGATGTTACCAGATCTCTGGTTTATGAAATTGCATTGCAGTGATGGATAAGACATGTCACAGGAAACCACAAACACCTTCTAACATCTGTACAGTTTCAAAACCCTTGATGGACATGACATGTTGCAGGGGAAAAAGATGCAGTACTTCTACTAACTGGATTCTAATACATATTGTGGTGTCCCCAGGGGTTGGGCGACACTCACGGACCTTGCAGAGGGCGTAGGCAAGTTCAAGAACCCAGAGGAGGCACTAATATAAACAAAATGATAATTTATTAACTACTAATCTTGACAACACAAAACAAAGGGTGGGTCTTCAGGGGAATACAAACACAAAGTCCACAAATCCTTATCTCGTTGTCAATGTCCAATCCAATTCCAAAATCCAGGTCCAAGTCCGCAGTCCAGTCCGTAGTCAAAATCCAAAGGGGGTCCTCAAACAATCCAATTTTCATACACAAACAAACACACTCCAACACTCTCTCTCCAAATACTGGCTGGTCAATCGACTTCACAGTTTTCTCTCCTCACAAACACTCAGCAACTCCTTCACTCACACACATTCCTACTCCTCTCCCAGTGTAATGGGAGTGAGTCCTTTAACCCTCTGAGGTCCGTGCTAAGCTTTGAGATGGTTTTTGATTTTGGCATGGTCTGATATTTATCTCAATTTCATCAACTTAACACACACTTACTCCAAAGTGTTTGATATTTTTATTTGAAGGACAATCACAGCTACATTTGTATGCCATCAATAGTTTGGTCAGTATCATATGCAGCTTGTAAATAGATCTACAAACACACAAGTTAAAAATAGTAAATTTTTCTGCTGTCACAAAAGTTGTGAAAGCACACACTAAACTATAGTGACGAATTGTTTTGCCAATGTGCGTTTGTTCATCAAGGTCTTGGTTATGTAAGGGTGTGAAAATAGTTTAGCACATCTGAGATCTAAATAGCTAAAAACCTGTTTTTATCAGAACTGGTCACATTTATTTCAGGCTGTGGGAGGGCTAAATGCTAAATACCTGAATATTCATTATTCATTGTCCACACCTCTAAGATCTGTCAGATGGGCCATCTCTCTCTCAAAGGCCATCAGAGTAAGCAAGTCAGTGAGCCATGCAGAAGACAGAAAAAAAAAATGTTTTTTTCATTTTGGAAGATTTATTTAGAACAGAACACAAACTACAGTAGGATATACAGGGGAATGCCACATATTACAAGTCATACAGCCTAACAATAATGCACATAATATCCTCCTGAGACCCAAGGAAAAAAAGGGTCTTCCAATTAAACTTTTTTTGTGATTTCATGCCTCTTTAGAGTTAAAACAACAACTCACAATTTAGATTTTAAATGGCTAAGCAATATTTGAGTTACCATTTCTCCTTTCACGACAAGCGCTTCTTGTGGCAGCAGCCATTTTGGCTCTCAATTTGTTACGTTGCAACACGCGGAATATGTAGTCACAAGACGCGGAATTCATATATTGAATATATATATACGAGTATTTGATATTTTGTCCTCGTCGCTTTCCATCAATGCTCTCAAACACTGCAGCGCAGAAAATCTTTCCATCTTGAATAAAATTGTATGTCTGTATAAAATCTTGCTTCAAATTGTCAGCCTAACAATAATGCACATAATATCCTCCTGAGACCCAAGGAAAAAAAAGGGTCTTCCAATTCAACTTTTTTTGTGATTTCATGCCTCTTTAGAGTTAAAACAACAACTCACAATTTAGATTTTAAATGGCTAAGCAATATTTGAGTTACCATTTCTCCTTTCACGACAAGCGCTTCTTGTGGCAGCAGCCATTTTGGCTCTTCAGGAAGAGGTTTATGTTAGAATATGTTTAGCGTCACAAGACGCGGAATTCATATATTTTCACGAGTATTTGAAAACAAGCGAAATAAAATAAATATCAGCATAGACTGTTGCTGGCAGATTGCAAGCGTAAACACAGACAAGATGATACATACGATTTTTAAATTCTAAATTTAAAATGCTGTCTCTCTTCATCTGAATCCTCTTCAGTATCAGGACATGACGAGTTGTGCTTTCCATCAATGCTCTCAAAAACTGCAGCGCAGAAAATCTTTCCATCTTGAATAAAATTGTATGTCCGTATAAAATCTTGCTTCAAATTGTCGGGACAGTTTGTGTTGTTTACGCCAGCGTTTTCACACATGGCCCCACGCCCCTCCCCATGCACCTCCCCGAAACTAGCATCTAGTTACCATGTCAATAGAAGGGGGACGTTACTAAAAGGTAAAAAACAGAGTAAAAAGCAAGGTTTACTTTTGGTCTAATTAACCTAATTTAAAAAATCCCATTTGATTTGGCAGTACTCAAATCGGAAAGTCGTGATTCTAAGGTTTCTGTCAATGTTTTTGTCGCGTGTGTATGATAAAGTATCGCGAAGTTATAAATAGTAATATACTTTTATTGCTGCTGGGAGCGTCACCGCTCCCGTCGACCTCAGGGGGTTAAATAGGCCTTGCAATGGCCTTCAGCTGTTCGTTAGTCCCATTGCCTTTACTTTGCTCAGGTGTGACTGTGGCCTGCTGGGAAATGTAGTGTTTCCTGGCTCCCATGTGTTGTAGGCCAGGCAGCAATTTTGTTGTGCAGCCCCTTGGGCTGCCACACACCCTCCTCCTCAGCTCTGACCTCGGGAGGGCTGAGCGGCCTATGTCCAGCGGCCACCAGGAGGGCCCCCCTCTCCCGGTCCACTCAGGCAGTGCTCCACCGGGATCAAATGTCCAGACTCCATAGTCTCCGTTTGCCTGAAAAAACATCTGGCAGACATTACTGAGTGACGCAAGTTGCTCACCTTGACCGCCTCCAAGTGGCCATATGGGTGTACCGGCTCTGGGCTCCACGGACGGAGTGGTCACTGCTCCTGCTCTGGTCTTCACCAGCCCTCCATGGCTCTTCCGGTACACTTTGTGCCGTTTTGTCATCTGGCGTCCTCTCTTTGGCCTTTTCTGCCACTGCCACTTTGCTTTTATGTGGTCAGGTTCAGCCACCTGGGAAAACATTCTCTTCGAAACATGTTTCTCTTTATCTTTAACTTTCTTCACCTTCACAGTTCCTCTCCATAAACATTTCCCATGTTCCTTTCCTTTATATGGCAGCCTGTTTTGTTTCCCTTTTCTCTTCAGGTGAGTACTTCTAAACTTCATTTTTCTCCTCTGTCTTTTTACTTTCCGTGGAACAGAAGGACTCACCACATCAGGAGATGGTTGGGTGTCCCACCTGACCTCAGCCATCGCCAAGAGGCTTTCCTGCATGCTATGGTCCCACCATAGCTCCTCCTCCGCAAACTGCTCCTCCAGTTCCCCTCCAAGGTCCGGCAGGCTGAGTGGGACTGAGGACCATCTATCCCGCTCCAACTCCAACGTCTGGTCATCATCTCCTCCCAGCTCCGCTAGCTGTGAGACCTCCACCTGCGTGCTAGCGTCTTTGGTGACAGGACCACACTTCGCACATTCCAGTTCTTCGCTCACCTCGTCCAGTTGATCTTGTAGATCCAGCCTCAGAGTCTCGGTTTGGATTTTTAAAACCTTGCGAAAGGAATTCTCTGTGGCCTGCTGCTGGGCTTCTTTCTGGTCCAGTCTCTCGCTCAAGACCTGTATTTCCTCTTGCAGTATAGGGAGCTCTTCATTTCTCTTTCGTTCAGTCAGGAGGGCTGTAGAGGTGGTTCGGTGAAGTTCCTGTAAAGCAAACATCTCCTCTTCTTGCTTTACAGCCAGGGTCTTCACCTGCTCCAACTGAGTCTCCAGCTCCTGCCTTCCCTCATGCTCTTGCTCCACTCTGCTCCGGAGTTGCTCCGCCTCGGACGCATGGTTCTTCGCTGCTTTCCTCAGTTCTGCCTCCTTCTGCTTGAACCTGGTCTGTACATCACCCAAGGCCCTGGCATATTCTTCTTTGGCCTGGTTCTGGGACTCCTGGATGTCCAGACACTGCCGGTTCTTTCCCTCCAACATCTTGGATAGGGTTTTCACCTTCTCTTCCAGCGCCAGGTTGTGGGCCTCTACCCGCCTCACTTCATCGACAAGGGATGCCTTCTCCTTTTCCAGCTCCCCAGCCATGATTCCCAGCACTCTCAGGGAGTCAGTGTGCTCCTGCATCAATCTCCCCACAGCCACCAGGTGGTGCAACTCCAAGGTCCCCAACTCAGCCTTCGTCTTGCACAGCTCAATCTGGGCACTCTGCTTCAGCTGTTGGACCTCACGGAGGGTGGCACGCCATCGGTCCTCCACCATGGCTGCCCGTCTCTTCAGTCTCTGCATCTCTTCCATCGTGCAAAAACCAAACACAAATCCTGCTGCACTACCTCCTCTTGCCTATATGTGCTGCCCTCTGCCCGCATTCTCCACCATATGTGGTGTCCCCAGGGGTTGGGCGACACTCACGGACCTTGCAGAGGGCGTAGGCAAGTTCAAGAACCCAGAGGAGGCAGTATTCAAACACAAAACAATGATTTATTTAACTAATACTGACAAACACAAAACAAAGGGCGGGGTCTTCAGGGGAATACAAACACACACAAAGTCCGCAGTCCTTATCGTTGTCAATGTCCAATCCAATTCCGTTATCCAAGTCAGTTCCGCAATCCAGTCCGTAGTCAAAATCCAAAGCAATCCAATTCCAAACACACACAAAAACACACTCCAACACTCTCTTTCCAGATCCTGGCTGGTCAAACGACTTCACAGGTATTCACTCTCCAAACAAACACAGCAACTCCTTCCAAAACACGTTCCTACTCCTCTCCCAGTGTAATGGGATTCAGCCCTTTAAATAGGCCTTGAAATGGCCTTCAGCTGTTCGTTAGTCCCATTGCCTTTACTTTGCTCAGGGCTGCCACAATGTACAATAAAGTGAAAATATACACTTTACAAAAACATAATTTTGAGTTAAGTCAAAGATTGATATAGAAGTATAAATATAAATAGCCTAGATTTGGTCACAAATGCACAACATTATTTAAAGTCAGGGTAAGGAAGGGAAAAACTACTCCTGAAAACTCAGTGGTGTGAAAAATGTCCTGTATCGCTACATATTTATCAGTGTTCTGCAGTTTATGTGATAAACTTCCTGTCTGTGGCTGGTCAGGGACTAGGTTTTATTTTTATGTTTTACGCATGGCTCAGAGCGAGCAGTGACAGTTGCTCTTTTTGCCTGATGGTAAATGTGTGGACTGTGTTGTAACCCTCGGGTCTATTTTCAGCTGGAGAACACCCGGCTGTCCTCTCAGATGAGCAGCTCTGCAGACAGCATGCCCCGGGAGGAGCTGAGAGAGGTCACACTGTGGGTAGAGAGTCTCTCTGCGCAGCTGGCCAGTCTGCAGAAAAAGGTGATGCTATTGGACAGTGTCCTAAAGTGGACACTCAGCACTAAGCTCTGGAGTGATGGTTGTGGCCTTGCCTGTGGTTCCAAGGCTAAACTACCTGCTACATTGCAGTAGGAGTGGACAGAGCTGACTACATCGGCTTTGTGTGAATTTTGGACCTAGTGTGCAAGTCACAGAACACTATGTTCCCAGATTGATGTGGACTAACCAAGGCTGCTATAAAAGTATTTTAGAGTATCATTAGTGAGTGTAGGGAAGTACATCGCTCCTAATTCAATACGTCACAAGTCACGTGTTTGTGGCGTGTTCTGCAGACCCGTGAGTGGCAGGACCAGATAAACGAGCTGGAGGTGGCAGTGGCCCAGGAGCGGGACGCCAGCCGCAGGATCCAGGTGGAGAAGGAGCGGGAGATCGCATCTGCTGGGCTGCTGGATGTTAAGCTGGCCCTGGATATGGAAATCAATGCCTACAGAAAGCTACTGGAGGGAGAGGAGGACAGGTGAGATGGTTTTGCACATAATCACACTGAAATGCATACAGTCTTGTCCTGTTGTTCATTTTTGGGCCATCTTGTGTTCCCTCTCGCAGATTGAAGCTCTCCAGCCACAGCGTGCGCACAACGCAGGGGAAGAGGAAGCGCGTGGCGGAGTCCGAGGCCAGCAGCAGCGTTATCATTGCTCACTCTGCATCTGCCACCGGGAATGTGTGCATCGACGAACTGGACATGGATGGGGAATTAATCCGCCTGCATAACACCTCCGCACAGTTGAGGGCAATCTAGCGTTTCTCTCAAACAAAAATCTATTGTTTTACCAGCTCAAACAGCAAGTGTACATTTTTAAAATAGGACTCGTGTTTACTACACCTAGTTTGTAATGCAGAAAAATCCACAACACAATCAACCACATAGCATGTGGTAGACTTAAAGCATACTGCTAGACTCACAGAGACTAAAGTTTCACATTAATTAATGTAATAAATGCTGACTGTCACTTTAAGAACTGTGGGCAAGCTGAAACTCAACTACTTTTCTCTATTGTTTGTAAACTGTGTGGTGTCCCCAAGGGTTGGGCGACACGCACAGACCTTGCAGAGGGTGTAGGCAACTTCAAGAACACAGAGGAGGCAGTATTCAAAAACAAAACAATGATTTATTAAACTAACTCTTGACAACACAAAACAAAGGGTGGGGTCTTCAGGGGAATACAAACACACAAAGTCCGCAATCCTTATCTCGTTGTCAATGTCCGTAATCCTATTCAAAATCCAAGTCAGTTCCGCAATCCAGTCCGTAGTCGAAATCCAAGGGGGGCTCCTCAACAATCCGGTCAAACACAAAAACACTCCAAAACACTCTCTAAATCCTGGCTGGTCAAAGACTTCACAGGTTCTCTCTAGCCTTTAACACTCCACTCCTTCCCAAACACGTTCCTACTCCTCTCAATGTGTGTCACAGGATCAGCCCTTTAAATAGGCCTCGAAATGGCTGGTCGTTTTACTTTACTCCGTTCAGGTGTTACTGTGGCCTGCTGGGAAATTTAGTGTTTTTGGGCTTCCATGTGTTGGAGGCCAGGCAGCCATTTCCTTGTGCAGCCCCTTGGGCTGCCACAACTGTTATTGAGCAATTTATGAATAAGAAAGGAAATGATACAAGCAGGCTGTGGAAGAGGGTCAAATGAATCTGTGACAGATCAAAGTTTGGCTCAGAGGTTATTTCTAAAAGAAATATGACCTTTGTGGCACACACTTGCACAGGACCAGCCAATGGTGGGTTTCGAGATGACCAGGACTATTGGAGATGTCTCTGCTACCTACAAGTTCACTCCCAGATATGTCTTGAGAGCAGGACAGAAAGTTACGGCAAGGCACTGGTAATGATACAAGAATACCAAAGATGGAATATTGATAAATTGTGTCACAAATTCCTATGGAGCAATATAGGAAAAAAATAGGAAAACAAATACAATGGAGTTGTACTAGATAATCAGCCTTTTTCTGTCATAGAGGGTCTGAGTTCACACCCCGTTATTGAATGCATTGATCCTCACTGCTTTACAAAGCAGTCAGTTTCTCTGGCGTCATTTTAAGCGAAATGTAAAATGTAATTTCCACGCACATCCATTTATCATGGATTTCTTTCGGTAGTGATCTTTACAAAACACACTTGGAGCTCAGAAGTGTCTCTGTTGCCCCCATTAAGTTTAACCACAGAGGGAAGTGATTCTGGAAGTTTTAGATGCAAAGCATTTCAGCACCTTGCAGTTAGTCGAGCCCATTTCATTTTCTTTTCATGACACATTTAGAAAATTTGAGCTTACTTCACTCATATAAACCTATTTACTAACAAAAGGTTTTAAATTCTCTGAAAGAGAACATTACAATGTGAATTAATGGGGTCTTAGGATATGGATCCTTGAAGCAAAATAATTTAGTCAAGATTGTTGTTTAATGTTATATTCAGCTAGTGTAATATTGCTTTCGATTGAGATCTGCTTCCTTGTACTGTGCCAGTGGTTCTACCTTTTATTAACTGATGATGAAATGACTGGAACTGGAAGTATTGATTATACAAACATTTTCATTTGAGGTTTAATTAAAGTTGTAATTCACAATCGTTCTTACATTGATTATGTTTACTACCCTCCCTTTGATTACTGTGTTGATTGGAAGAACACAGAGACACAGCTATTAGGGAATGTACATTTTTACTAAACTTACATTAAAACTACAGTTTCAGCAAATATAGTTTAGCAAACATCTTAAATCGGTCTCAGCTCAAGGACACTCTATCAGTGCATCCCTTCTTAGAACAGTGAACGAGTCCCAAGGAACTCCATCTAATATATTTTCATTTGTTTCAAGTTTCAAGTTTCAAGTTTTTTATTGATCACGTTGTGGCAGCCCAAAGGGTTGCACCAGAAAATGGCTGCCTGGCCTCCAACACATGGCAGCCATTTTCACTACATTTCCCAGCATGCCACCGCAACACCTGAACGAAGTCAGGCAATGGGAGCTAACGACCAGCTGAAGGCCATTGCAAGGCCTATTTAAAGGTCTCGCTCCCAGAACCTATGGATAGGAGTAGGAACGTGTTTGGGGAAGGAGTGCGGTGTGTTTAGAGAGAGAGAGAGAGAGAGAGAGAGAGAGAGAGAGAGAGAAGAGAGAGAGAGAGAGAGAGAGAGAGAGAGAGAGAGAGAGAGAGAGAGAGAGAGAGAGAGAGAGAGAGAGAGAGAGAGTGAGAGAGAGAGTGTTGGAGTGTGTTTTTGTGTGTCTTTGGAAATTGGATTGTTTTGGACTACGGACTGGATTGCGGACTACGAACTGGATTTTGGACTTGGAACGGACTTTGACAAACGAGATAAGGATTGTGGACTTTGTTTGTATTCCCCTGAAGACCCCACCCTTTGTTTTGTGTTTGTTAGTTTAATAAAGCATCATTTTGCTTATATTACTGCCTCCTCCTTGTTCTTACACTTGCCTACGCCCTCTGCAAGGTCCGTGAGTGTCGCCCAACCCCTGGGGACGCCACAACGTACACATGCGTACATGGCAGTGAGATTTGTTGTTCCCATGGATCTCCCCATATTCCCATCTAATATATTTTCATTTGTCTAATTGTCTAAAATAATCCAGGAGTTTCTGTAAAACTAAATCATGACCAATAGTGCTCAGTAATTATTTAAAAGGTAATTATGGTGATCATAAGTCTTGTTTTTTGGTTATTTTTGCTTGAAATACTTGAAGCACTTATTTCATACACTAGCTGAAGACGGCACAATGAATCAGTAATTCACTTTTTAGTTTAATTTTCACGTGCTCCATGCATTCTTGTTTAGGGTCAAATGCATATTTTATAATGCAAAAAAATAAGCATCCCAAGGGCAGGATGAGGAAATGGCGGAAATAATTCTTGGGAGCCGCTGGAGAGGAAACAACTACATTTCCCAGCAGCCTGCCGTCCCACACCTGAACGAGTCAAGCGATTGGGACTACGAACAGCTGAAGGCCATTTGGAGGCCTATTTAAAGGACTCATTCATGTCACACTGGGAAGGAGTAGGGTGGTGATTGTGGAAAGTGTTGTGGAGCGAGAATGCGATAGAGAGTTTTTGAGAAGTATTTTGGATTGTTTATCGTGTTTGACCCAGATTGGGAGGACCCCCCTTTGTGTACCGACTACTGGACTGGATTCTGGAACTGAACTGAACTTGGATATTGAATTACGGATAACGACGACGAGTAAGATTGTGGACTTTGTGTTTTGGATACCCCAAATACCCCGCCCTTTGTTTTTGTGTTTTGTCAAGGTTTGTGTAATAAAGTGTTTTGTGTGTAATACTGCCTCCTCTGGGTTATTTAACCTGCCTACACCCTCTGCAAGTTCTGTGAGTGTCGCCCAACCCCTAGGGACACCACAGCATTTACAAAGCTAATTTACAATGTGCTGCCTTTGCACACAATCTATGCACACAGACACCATTATCTAAGTAAAGTCAATATGCATGTGTTGGTTATTGTGCTTAGCAGCACTGTGGAGGCAGTGACCACTTCAGACATGATTTGCTAAACCTGTCATCTGTGTTCCTGGCAGGTCTGGGCCTCCAATACAGGTGTGACTTCCAGATCCCCCACCACCAACCTCATCTGGAAAAACCAAAGCTCTTGGGGGTACTGGGGAGGACATCCGGGTGGTGCTGATGAATCCACAGGGAAAGGTATAGTATGGGCCCCCCAGACCTGTGTGTGTGTGTGTGTGTGTGTGTGTGTTTCTGATTAAACTGCTCTATATCTTAACAGGAGGTGGCTGAGAGGAACACTGCTTTCAAGACTGCCTCAGCAGAAGAAGAGGAGGAGGAGGAAGAATTTGTTGAGGTCTGTGAGGTGCATTTCTCCTTTGAACGCCTTTAGTACAGTAATAAATGGTTGATCTCTTTAAGTGTGATTTATGTGGGTGAGGTTTGATTGAATGCATTTTTACTCTTTGGCAGAATGAAGCACATGGCACGAAGAGAGGGGTTGCTCCATCATGTAAACACACCAACACAATTTCCTCCTTTGCATCCTGACTCAATTCAGCTGCCAATAGAACTGCCACAGAACTATTTTTGTAACCATTTTGTTTTTATTGTAAAGCGTGTGATTGCATTTTTCTACCTGCAAAATGCAGACAATTGTGAACCATTTTGGTCCTTTTTTGTGAATTCTAAAATGTAGTCATTGTAACTTGTTTTATATGAAGCAAATTTTGTTTGAACAGATTACTATTTTTGTAGGGTAGATGAGAACTGATTGATCTGTGAAAGTGAGGCCACTTAAGGCAAAATAATTTCCAACCAGTGATAAGACACCATCTATATCCTGGTTATTTTAAAATGCCATTTTAAAGGCACTTTCCCCTAGAAAGCAACATTTTAGTATTTTCAGTTTTTTGTTTGTGAAATAGTCAGGCAGGATGGATACTTTGGAATTTGTTGTAAAGCCAAAAAAATTTTTAAGCAGGATTTATTCAAGTTTTTGAAATCCGTCAGAATATGTGGGCAGTGCATGTTATGCATGTAATACTGTTTTTATAAAAACATTGTTATGAAAATTAAGTTGAGATTTTGTTTTTTTCTAGTGCTTATGATTATCTTCACCCTTTCATTCAACTAACCAGTTCAGTAATGTTGTATCCAGCAAGTGTTTGGGTGCAATATCCAGCTCCAAAAGCAGTACTGTCTGCTCTGTGCACCTATACACAAGGGGGCGCCACTGCACCATTATTGGTGGTTCATTTATCAGCAAGTAAAAAGGGTTCAAGAGGATTCAGTGGGGCATGGGAACCATAATGGATGACTGACATTTGAACTCATGGAATCCTTTTATTCTGTCAATGCACCACTCACCTGTTGAAAAATTATATTTGTATCCTCAGTCAGGGAACTGACAATCTATATTAGGTATAACACCAATTCATTTTTGAAAAGTAGATCACTTATCTATTACTTGTATCAGTATTTGAATGCCAGTTAATTAACAAAAAAAGTTGTATTCTTGCTTATCAATATTCATGACCGATCCCAAGAATCTGACCTAAAAGAATCAATATTATACATTTTCTTTCCTGAGTGTGAGAGTGAATGCAGGTTACAATGCATGATTATTCATACAGGGGAAAAAAATAATTTCGAACTGCTTGGAGGCTTAAAAACTTAACTTTAATATTCTTGGGAGCTATGGAATTTTCTAATATTGAATTATATGAAATGCACATTCATCTCTTACTGTCTTACAATAATAAGTGAAGAATCAGTAATGGGGCTAGTATACATACAGTACATTTAGAGAATTTTATAGAAATAAATGTAACCACAATATGTGTGATTGAGTGATCTCGTAATCATGCTAAGAGCAAGTTTTAGCAAAGTAAATTCCCACTACATATACAGTATATGAAAATGTTTATGAATTTGTCAGTGTATACCCAAGATAACTGATAATTTAGTGCCATTTAGTACTCAAAAATGAATCCCTGCCTAACCTATTGCTGTGCAGTATTCCAGAGGACAAAAATTAAACAATGCACACCATAGCCAAGAGTACAGTGCTCCTTTGAAGTCTATACCCTGTATCAAAACATTTACCTTTTATTAAAAATAAAAAACTAGAATAACTTGGTTGACAAGTGTACACTGTGCTTATCATACCAATTGTAAACTAGCTCAGGGGTAACCAATCACCTTCCAGATCACACACCAAGCTAATTGGCCTCCACCTGTGTTCAATTGCAGTGATTCTGATTACTTCAGAATAAAATCGGCTATTCCTAGAGGATTACACTGCTGGGTAGTGCATTGCAGAGTAAATAATCCACCATGAGCAACAAGGAGCTTTCATAAGAAATCCAGGATAAAGTAGTGGAAAGGCACATATCAGGAAATGGGTATAGAAAGATTTCAAAGGTCTTAAATATCGCTTGGAGCACAGGCAAGGCCATAATTCCCCCAAGGCGGTTCTTGTGAACAAACTAATCACTGACCATAGTTTTGACCTCGGGCCTCATTTATAAAAAGTTGCGTAGAAACCATCTTACATTTGATCTAAGATCATTTCTGAAATGTGTGTAAGTGTGATTCAGAGAAACTGAACGTACGCACAAAAAAACATGCGTACGCCACTCCCCCAGATGTGAAATCTCTAAATCACAAATGATCTTGAAATTGTGCGTAGCTGAATGGTTTTAGATCTCCGCCTTGTAAACGCCCCATAATTAATATCATTAGCATATAAAGGAGCTCGAATCAAAACACAAATCCTCTACTTGATAATGGCGAGCTGCAAGAAAAATACTTTTAGCGAGGCCGAAATCGAGGTCCTGTTGGCGGAGGTGCAGATGCGTGCAGGGATGCTGTTTGGGAGCCTTTCCAGTGGCTTTACCAGTACAACCAAGTACGTGGCCTGGCAGTCTGTAGCCCAGGCTGTGAACGAGGTGTGGGGGCAGCAAAGGTCCCTGAAGGACATAAAGAAAAAGTGGTCTGATTTAAAACTGAGGTCAAAATCTTGAATAACTCATTCCCTTCTTATTGCGCGGTTGAAGATATCTTCGAGAAGTGACAATGCTGCCATTCTTCCTCTTGCAAACCACTGCATTATTGGACATTTTATAGCATGTAGATTGACCGAAATGTTTTACACGCGTGGAACCATAATATGTATTAAATACATTTCAAGGATGTGTCAATTATGCTAATGGAGTAGTTTTGGAAAACCAATGTGTGTTTTTGTTTTGTTTTCCACAAGTAGCCTAGCTTATGTTGTTTTCATTTATTAATAAATGTATTGTGCAAACCATTACGTATAGCCTAAGCAATGTGTTCAATCTGGTAAATACTACTACTACTACTACTACTACTACTACTAATAATAATAATAATAATAATAATAATGAGGAAACAATTAGGCAGCAGACGACATGTTGGCGCTGTTAGATTTCCGAATACATTTTACATTACATTTACATTTTAAGCATTTAGCAGACGATCCAGAGCGACTTACAATATGTACATTAATACATGGTAGGAAAAATCATAGTACGCGCAAGAGATCAGTGCAGTAATACAGCAATAGACCATTGCAGGCAGCTGCGTACCATACCTGTAACACTGGGAAGGAAAAGGTTAGTCAATTATTTGGAGTAAGCAGGGGTATATAGTGTTGAGCAAGTAGGCAGTGGTGATGACAATTAGCTAGATGTACAGAATTCAGTGGTAGTGGAGTCTGAAAAGGTGGGGTTTGAGTCTCTTGCGGAAGATCGATTGCGGAAGGTAGTTCCATCAGCGAGGGGTCAGGACAGAGAAGAGACGAGACCGTGAATACCTGCAGTACTCCAACATTGCCACAAGGAAACGTGTGTATACCAAGTTGAAACCTGATGTGGAGCTGAGTACTTTTCCACGTCAAAGACCGTTTTTATAAATCTGAACTTTGGGGTGGATTTGAGCGTATGCACGTTCTAAGATCAAATCTGTGCGTAAGTACGTTTTATAAATAAGGCCCCAGGTTAGTTTAATTGAAACCTGGCTTAGGCCTGACGAATACAGTGCACTTAATGAGGCATTTCCTGATGGCTATGCTAGTTGTCAAGCGCTGCGTCTGTCTGGTAGAGGGGGCGGTGTTGCTGTGATTTAATGCGACAAAATTTTGTTTCACACCTAAATGTGGGGATAAATTATCCTCTTTTGAAGCACTTGTTATGCTTTCTGTGCAGTCAAAAGACAAAGTTACCCCAGTGCAATCCTTCCTCTTAGTAACTATTTATAGACCACCTGGACCGTATACTGTTTTTCTATCTGAGTTTTTATCAAGCTTGGCAACTATGGCAGATAAAGTTGTGATTGTTAGAGATTTCAACATACATGTTAATAATGACAGTAACTATGACAGGATTGGCTTTTGCAGCTATTATTGACTCTGTACTCATAATGTGTCTGAACCAACCTACTGCCACAACCATACCTTAGATTTAGTGTTATCCTATGGTATCGATGTTGAGAATATCATTGTGTCTCCCCATAATCTTGTACTATTGGGTCACTGTTTGATTACTTTTGAAATTCAGGTAAATATTCCTATTAAATCGGAACCTAGATACTATTCCAGCCGCTCTATAAATTCATTGACGGCATCAAAATGTATAAACACACTTCCCGAGTTGTTAGTATCAAATCAGGATCCAAACAGCTTTTTGTCAATTGATCATCAAACAGATGCGGTAAGTCATATTTTACAGAATACACTTTATGCTGTTGCACCCCTCAAGAGGAAAAAATGCAGTCAGAAGAAACGTTCATTCTGGTTTACTGACCATACCCGTGCCCTTAAACAAGTTTCCAGGAAATTAGAATGCAGATGGCGCTCTACCAATTTAGAGGTTTTTCGCTCTGCTTGGAAGGACAGCCTCATAGAATACAAGCACACTTCTACTACAGCTAGGTCATTGTACTTCTCAAAATTAATTGACCAGAATAAAAACAACCCAAGATTTTTATTCAACACAGTAGCTGAACTGACAAAAAATCAGCCCTGAGATTACAGTTATCCTCCTAACTATAATTCCAGCCACTTCGTCCAGCTCTTCCGGGGAATCCAGGCGTTCCCAGGCCAGCCGAGAGACATAGTCTCTCCAGCGTGTCCTGGGTCTTCCCAGGGCCTCCTCCCGGTGGGACGTGCCGGAACACCTCACCAGGGGTCCAGGAGGCATCCTAACCAGATGCCCGAGCCACCTCATCTGGCTCCTCTCGACGCTGGAGGAGCAGCGGCTCTACTCTGAGCCCCTCCCGGATGACCGAGCTCCTCACCCTATCTCTAAGGGAGAGCCCAGACACCCTGCGGAGAGGAAACTCATTTCGGCCGCTTGTATTCGCGATCTCGTTCTTTCGGTCACTACCCACAACTGTGACCATAGGTGAGGGTAGGAACATAGATCGACCGGGTAAATCGAGAGCTTTGCCTTTAGGCTCAGCTCCCTCTTTACCACGACAGACCGATGCAGCGTCTGCATCACTGCCGACGCCGCACCAATCCGCCTGTCGATCTCCCGCTCCATCCTTCCCTCACTCGTGAACAAGACCCCGAGGTATTTAAACTCCTCCACTTGGGGCAGGATCTCCTCCCCGACCCGGAGAGTGCACTCCACCCTTTTCGGCTGAGAACCATGGTCTCGGATTTGGAGGTGCTGATTCTCATCCCAGCCGCTTCACACTCGGCTGCGAACCGGGCCCAGCGCTGGAGCTGGAGGTCACGGCCCGATGAAGCCAACAGGACCACATCATCTGCAAAGAGCAGTGACCCAATCCTCAGGCCACCGAACCGGACCCCCTCAACGCCGGCTGCGCCTAGATATTCTGTCCATAAAGGTTATGAACAGAACCGGTGACAAAGGGCAGCTCTGGCGGAGTCCAACCTCACCGGGAACAAGTCCGACTTACTGCCAGCAATGCGGACTAAGCTCTGGGCACCGGGTCGCATAGGGGCCGTATCAAGGGGTCCGTACCCCATACTCCCGGAGCACCCCCACAAGACTCCCCTAGGGACACGGTCGAAAGCCTTCTCCAAGTCCACAAAACATGTGTAGACTGGTTGGGCAAACTCCCATGCACCCTCCAGGACCCCCCGGAGGGTGTAGAGCTGGTCCACAGTTCCGCGACCAGGGACGAAAACCACATTGCTCCTCTTGAATCCGAGGTTCAACCATCCGACGGACCCTCCTCTCCAGAACCCTGAATAGACCTTACCAGGAGGCTGAGGAGTGTGATCCCCCTGTAGTTGGAACACACCCTCCGGTCCCCTTTCTTGAAGAGGGGGACCACCACCCCGGTCTGCCAGTCCAGAGGCACTGTCCCCGATGTCCACGCGATGCTGCAGAGTCGTGTCAACCAAGACAGCCCCACAACATCCAGAGCCTTGAGGGACTCCGGGCGGATCTCATCCACCCCGAGGCCCTGCCACCACGGAGCTTTTTAACCACCGTGGCGACCTCAGCCCCAGAGATAGGAGAGCCCACCCCGAGTCCCCAGACCCCTGCTTCCTCGCTGGAAGGCGTGTCGGTGGGATTGAGGAGGTCTTCAAGTATTCCTCCACCGACCCACACAACGTCCCCAGTCGAGGTCAGCAGCGCCCCATCCCCACTGTACACAGTGTTGACAGTGCACTGCTTCCCCCTGAGACGCCGGATGGTGGTCCAGAACCTCCTCGGCCGCTCGAAGTCGTTCTCCATGGCCTCACCGAGCTCCTCCCATGCCCGAGTTTTTGCCTCAGCGACCGCCGGCCGCGCCGCTCCGCTGGCTCGCCGATACCCATCTGCTGCCTCCGGAGTCCCACAGGCCAAAAAGGTCCGATAGGACTCCTTCTTCAGCTTGACGGGCATCCTTCACTGCCGGTGTCCACCAGCGGTTCGGGATTACCGCCGCGACAGGCACCGGCGACCTTGCGGCCACAGCTCCGGTCAGCCGCCTCGACAATAGAGGCACGGAACATGGCCCACTCGGACTCAATGTCCCCGCCTCCCCGGGACATGGTTGAAGCTCTCCCGGAGGTGGGAGTTGAAACTCCTTCTGACAGGAGACTCTGCCAGACGTTCCCAGCAGACCCTCACAATACGTTTGGGCCTGCCAGGCCTGACCGGCATCCTCCCCCGCCATCGGAGCCAACTCACCACCAGGTGGTGATCAGTTGACAGCTCCGCCCCTCTCTTCACCCGAGTGTCCAAGACATGCGGCCGCAAGTCCGACGACACGACCACAAAGTCGATCATTGAACTGCGGCCCAGGGTGTCCTGGTGCCAGGTGCATATATGGACACGCTTATGCTTGAACATGGTGTTCGTTATGGACAATCTGTGACAAGCACAGAAGTCCAACAACAAAGCACCATTCTGGTTCAGATCGGGGGGGCCGTTCCTCCCAATCACGCCCCTCCAGGTCTCACTATCGTTGCCCACGTGAGCATTGAAGTCTTCCAGCAAAGAGGAGTCCCCGGAAGGAGTGTTCTCCAACACCCTCCAAGGACTCCAAAAAGGGTGGGTATTCTGAGCTGCTGTTTGGAGCATAGCACAAACAACAGTCAGGGACCCGTCCCCACCCGGGAAGGCGGAGGGAGGCTACCCTCTTGTCTACCGGGGTGAACCCCAACGTACAGGCAAAGAGCCGGGGGCAATAAGTATTCTCACCCCCTGCTCGGCGCCTCCCACCAGGGGCAACTCCAGAGTGGAAGAGAGTCCACCCCTCTCAAGGAGACTGGTTCCGGAGCCCATGCCATGCGCCGAGGCGAGGCCGACTATATCTAGCCGAACCTCTCAACCTCCCGCACCAGCTCAGGCTCCTTCCCCGCCAGAGAGGTGACATTCCACGTCCCTAGAGCTAGCTTCTGCAGCCGAGGATCGGACCGCAAGGCCCCGCCTCGGCCGCCCATCTCACACTGCACCCGACCCTTGGCCCCTCCCATGGGTGGTGAGCCCATGGGAAGGGGGTCCACGTGCCTCTTCGGGCTGTGCCCGGCCGAGCCCATAGGTGTAGGCTCGGCGGCCACCAGGCTCGCCCTCGAGCCCTACCCCGGGCCTGGCTCAGGGGGGCCCGGTGACCAGCGTCCGGGCGAGGGAAACGATTTCCATTTTTGTTTGTCGTCATGGGGGTCTTGTGAGCCACGCTTTGTCTGGTCCCTCACCCAGGACCTGTTTGCCTTGGGTGACCCTACCAGGCATGAAGCCCCGACAACTTAGCTCCTGGGATCATTGGGACGCAAACCCCTCCACCACGGTAAGGTGGCGGCTCAAGGATGACTTAATAAACTTGTCTACTGATAAGATTGAGACGATCAGAGAACAAATTATGAAAATGACTCCAATATCTACCACTCCCAACTCCCGAGATGGCACAGGGCTATCAGGAGCAGGTTTGCATAGAGACCCTTTTCACTCCCTTGGATCAGGACAAATTTAATAAACTGGTTATGTCCTCCAAATCATCTACATGTCTGTTAGACCCCATACCAACAAAGGTTATTAAAGAGCTTTTGCCTGTGCTAGGCCAGCCCATGTTAGATATTATAAATACACCCCTATTATTTGGTTCCATACCTAAGTCTTTAAAAGTGGCAGCCTCTTCTAAAGAAACCAGATCTTGATCCTGATAATCTGAAGAACTATTTCAAATCTTACCTTTTTGTCAAAGATTTTAGAGAAATCTGTAGCTCAACAATTAACTTCTTTCCTAAAAATGAATAATCTGTATGAAGTACTACAATCAGGTTTTAGACCAAAATAGCAGCTTATTAAACTTGTAAATGACTTACTGTTTGATTCTGGTTGTGTTTCTATTCTAGTGCTTCTTGACATAAGTTCTGCTTTTGATACTATTGACCACCAGATTCTCCTTTACAAGCTAGAAAAACTGGTTGGTTTGCGTGGATGGGCACTCTCATGGTTTAAATCATACCTATCAGACAGGTTTCAATCTGTGCAATTCTCTTTTTTATTTTTATTTAATTTTCCCGATTTCTCCCAATTTGGTAGCCAAATACCCGTGTGCTTATTTCAATCCCCTTTACCCCTATAGTTTGCTGCCATAGTCCTGTGACCGGCAGTGACAAGGGCGTAGCACTGCCTCCTCTGAGACAACAATCGTTGTACCGTGGACTGTAATTCTGGTACCCTGGAACCACTCCTGTGTGTGTCAGCTTCCCTCCCCCCTCCCTGGGGCGGACAGCCAATTGCCGCCCTGATGGCACTCCCGGCCAGAGCTGACTCTGGCGGGACGGGGAGTCGAACCCTGGTCTCCCTGGCCAGTGTCGAACGTTGTAACCACTGGACCACGCGGAAGGCCCCAGATTGAGAGTTCTCTGACTACTCTCAGGTTAAATATAGTATTCCACAAAGCTCAGTGCTGGGACCATTACTGTTCTCATTATACTTGCTACCACTGGGTAGTGTTATTCGTAAACATGGTGTGAATTTCCATGCTATGCAGATGACACACAGCTGTACATATCAATGAAACCAGGCGAAATATTTCAACTCACTCAGTTAGAGGCTTGTATCTCTGATATAAAGAATTGGATGACAGTAAACTTCCTGCTTTTGAATTCAGATAAAACAGAGATGGTCTTGGGCCCCAAAAAATGAAGGAACAAGTTGGATCTGCAGTTAAATGCAGGCGATTGCCTGGTTGCATCAAGTCTGATGGTCAAGAACCTTGATTTTATTATTGATCAGGATCTGACATTTGATGCTCATATTAAAAACACTTCCAGAGCGGCTTTCTTGCACATAAGAACCATAGCTAAAATTAGGCACTTTCTGTCATTAGAGGATGCAAAAACGTTCATGCATGCTTTTGTCGCCTCGAGGCTAGACTATTGTAATGCCTTACTATCTGGCTGCTCTAGTAGCTCTCTTAAGAATCTTCAACTAGTACAGAATACAGTGGCATGTATTTTGACTAGATCTAAGAAATATTCAGAGCACATTACTACTGTGTTAGCATCATTACATTGGCTTCCTGTTAAATATTGGGCTGATTATAAAGTACTGCTGCTAACTTTTAAAGCAGTGCACGGACTTGCACCTATATATCTGACCAAAATGATTATCCCTTATAAGCCGACACGACTGCTTTGTTCACAAGAATCCGGCCATCTATTACTCCCTAGAATTTTAAAAGCACAGCTGGTGGTAGAGCCTTCTCTTTTAGAGCTCCTCTGTTGTGGAACGGTTTACCAAAGCATGTTAGGGATTTGGACACAGTTTCAATTTTTACTGTCACCTCCTCAACGTGTTACCACCACTGTTAGGCTGGTTATCCTTGATCGGGTGTGGATGGTTTGGAACTCTTTCATGGCTGCGTGTATTCTCTGTCCCTCTCCTAATAGGTATGCTGCCATAGCTTACACCTGTCGGGGCTATCTGTAGATTTCCTATGCTTTTGCTCCCCTGCTCTCACATAATGCTACTGGATATAGCACTGCTTTTTTTCTGACTGCATGTTCTCTTCTCT
This sequence comes from Aldrovandia affinis, assembly GCA_029706075.1. Taxonomy (NCBI): domain Eukaryota; kingdom Metazoa; phylum Chordata; class Actinopteri; order Notacanthiformes; family Halosauridae; genus Aldrovandia; species Aldrovandia affinis. The sequence continues at coordinate 4,897,476 of JAINUG010000069.1, forward strand.
GCCTCGACCTCTGACTCGGGGGCACCTGCATCAACTCAGCTGAGCTCCTGCAATGAGCTGTGATTGTCATAATTGCTCCATTAAGTTATGTGTCATTTTCATTTTGTGCCTATGCTTGGAACTAGAAATGAAATATTATTGATAGGTGTGATGCACCATTGGTATTCAATTATCTTTCTATAGCTGTAGTACTGCGGTGTACTCATAGTTAGAAATATATCATATGTAAAATGACAGCATGATTCTGTAAAGGCTTCCCTTAGGTAACTCATTTCTGCATTCATGATATTCTGTTCTAGACACTTTAGCATCTAACATAAGATATGTGCAGGGGGCAGTGGATAGCGTAGCAGTCTAACTCACCGTATCTTGGCTGTCCAATACAAGTCTGCTGTATCAGGGGCGCGGTTCGAAACCCATCACTGCCAGACCGGCCCTGGCCATTAGCCCCAATCGGGGCGGCATTTGAGCGCCTAATTTGTATGAAGCAGGCAAAACAAATAACATGTATGGTGCCTTGTGAGTGAAAGCAGGCCTTGGGTACTCCAGATGCATTGACCTTGTCTACCTCTCAAAGTGCATTTATAGGTGGTGTGATGGTCCCAACTACATAAATACACGTTACTAAGGAATCTATCTACTCATATCAATTTCCCAAATAAATAATAACTCTAAAAATGAAAAGCTCAATATACACTACACTGCCAAAAAAAAGTTGGCCAGGCAGTGTATCATTTTATTGTTAAAAATTCTAAATTCCAAAGCTAGAGAAGACCATTCAAAATGGAAATGTAATGGCCACTTTCAAGTGTGGTGTATGATAGCTTGGTATGTATGTGGTTATGTGGCTCAGTAGGTAGAGCATGGCATTGGCAACGCTTAGGTTGTGGGTTCAATTCCCACACATACTGAAAAATGTATGCATTCACTACTGTAAGTCACTTTGGATAAAAAGTGTCTGCTAAATGGCAAATAATAATAAATGGCATATAATGTTACAGAGGTGTATTTCAGTGGATTGATCTGGGAGTGTTAAACTCAGGTGGGTTGTGTGTGTATGTATCTCATAGATTGCTTCCATAAATTAATGTCATGCTGATAGAGAAATTCTGTGTTTAAAAATTGTTTCTGAATAACTTCACATGTTTGCACTAAATCTGTTTTGCGGAACTGTTTTGCAGTGAGCTAGCTAACCGCCACAGTCTCAAGGGCAAAGTGTGCCTGCCAAAAAGATTAGACTCGTACGAGGTTCTCTCAGATGGGGAAAATAACTGTCTTATGACTGATAGGCGAGGCTAAAGCATCTGTCTAAGGGTAACTATTGTGTATAAGAAGGTGAATCCGCAGGAAAAGAGTTGTTCTTTGTCCGACAGGGAGACATTGAACCCCGAATGCATTGGGTTGAATAAACTCTGCTTGATTGTTCTGTCTCTCATTTGGTGCAAGTGTTCTCTATTCTCTTTTAAGGCATTCTGAATTCGTGAACCTAACAATGCTGTTTTCCATATCCACAACAGGTTGTTATACTACACCATACTATTTTTCAAGATTACAAAGAAAAAAACATGACAAACTGTTTTCTCAAGAAAATACCAACTGATCAATTTATCATTTACAAAATTCAAAGTATTATACATGCAGTGTTTGCATAATGTTATGTGTATGTTAAAACCAGCACAATCCTATTTGATAAAGATCTATCCTTTTACTAAAACTTGAAAACAGATACAACTTCTTGTTCCTTGCACTTAATATCTGGTGCTCTATATCTCTGTTAGTTGGTGTGAAGAACTTCATGAACTGTGTTATGAGCAAAAATGTGTCTGTTTATGTTCAAAACATTCACAATTTACAATTTTAACTTTTTGTGTTTCAATAAGTTCATTACAAGTACAAGTGTGTATATTGTGGCACCCCAAGGGGCAGGATGAGGAAATGGCTGCCTGCCTGCCTCTTTACTTCTTGGGAGCCACTGGAGAGGGAAACTACATTTCCCAGCAGCCTGCAATCCCACACCTGAACCAAGTCAAGCAATTGGGACTACAGACAGCTGAAGACCATTTGGAGGCCTATTTAAAGGACTCGTTTGTGTCTGAGAGGGAGTAGGTTGGTGGTTTTGGAGAGTGTTTTGGAGAGTGTTGATTGTGTTTTGTAATTGAATTGTTTTGAGGACCCCCGCTTGTGTACAGACTTTTGGACTGGATTGAGGAGCTGGATTGGACTTGGACTACGAGTAATGACAAAGACAAGGATTGTGAACTTGTGGTGTTTGAATTTCCCGAAGACCCCACCCTTTTCGTGTTTGTCAGAATTTGTTTAATAAGACAAATGCTTAAATTTCAGTAAAAACTGGAAAATGGGGGTGTTCTAAAACTTTTGACCGGTTAGGTCAAAAGTTTTAGAACACCCCCATTTTCCAGTTTTTACTGAAACTGGAAAAGCAGTTTAAAAGTCCAGTGAATAACCTGAAATGAAACAAGCAGTTCAAGTCCAGTGAATAACTGAAATGGCCAAAGGTAAGCCGTAAAAGAATTTAAAAAAAATTTAAAAAAAAAAAGTTTAGTTTACCAGATGACTGGTCCGATGAATTGAAAGGATTAGATGGTTCCTCAGTGTGTGACACCAACTGTCAAACATGGAGGAGGAAGTGTGATGGTCTGGGGCTCTTTTGCTGGATCCAGAGTTGGCGACTTGCACAGAGTGACTGTTAACCCACGTTAACCCATTACTTGTTCCCTGAAAAGGGCCTTTTTTAAAAACCTCTGGCAGTTTTTTTTTTCTGTCTCTCCCCCCAGACATGGGGAGTAGCAGGTTAACATATAACAAACACAAACACCAAAATCTTCACCCTACTCGCCGCGAAGCTTTCGGGTAAAAACAACGAACTAAAATAACAAACTAAAATAATTATAACTTACGGGACACCGTGCCTCTTCTTCCGGAGTTCCCTTGGAACCTCCCCAGGCACACACATATCCAGTGACCTTTCAAGTGCTTCCCACCCATGCATACTGAGACACTCGAACTTTGCAGTGTGAGTTCTCTTGTCAACCCGCCACAAAAAACAGCGGGCGAGAGGTGGACCCTCTCTCAGGGCACCCTCTCGCTCTCTTTCACCAATCACACTGGAAGCACTCAACTCAGTCACTTTCGACAAATGCACACAAAACTCCTCAAACATCACACACACACACACACACACACACACACACACCCAATCAGCCTATTTACTTCCATATCAATTAACTGATTGACACCAATTAAATATTAATTACATAAATTATGGCCTCCACAACATGTAAACACACAGGCAACCATGCCACTCCCACGTGGCCGAGACTGACATCCTCCACAAGGTTATTCACTGGACTTGAACTGCTTAAATTTCAGTAAAAACTGGAAAATGGGGGTGTTCTAAAACTTTTGACCGGTAGTGTATTTGGAAAATTATTGTAAAACTAGGGCTGTGACGGTATGAAATTTTCATGGTATGATAATTGTACTACCCAATATCACGGTTCTCTGTATATCATGGTATCAGTTTTTAAGATAAAAAAGCAGATTTGTATAACATGTTAATTGAAAATCAATCTAAATCATTCATTTTATGAATTAAGCAACATTTTGCTTTATCGTGTTATCAGCTTAATAACTCTTTCCATAATGTGAAAAAACTAAAACGTGGCATAACATGAAGGATGATGCTCAAGCAGGTGGAATGCAAGGTTTGATGTGTTCCCTCTGTCCATTACGTGCTTCCCACATTCTCTACAGATGGGAGATCCGTTCTCAGCAACAACCTATTTCTCAGGGCATGCAAAATGCGACTTGGCGCGCCCCCAAAAAAATCTAAACAAACAAAAAAACAAAGAGCCCGCGGACACCCACACACACCAGAAAACATGATCCAGAAAATTTTTCAATTAGGCAACGTTTGAAGATGACCGTCTATCCATTTTGATTCTAATTCCTTCCAGGCAAGGTAAGCATCTATATGATCAGTCCCTGTCTCATGGAGTTTTAATACATTTGACAGACATTGCCAGTTGCTATATCCTACAAATAAATGGACTACTGTGTTTGGCTCCACCAAAAAGTTTGCACGCAAAGCAGTAAACTTTGTTTGTTTTAATAGAGAACATTAACCAGTCCCATTAAACTCTTTCACCATTCGGTAGTAAACAAAAACAGTAGAATTTGCCTGTTAGAAAATCGCCTGTTGCTTTTCTCTGCCCTGGGAAATGGGCCATATGGGCATTTATGTTGCGTAGCTAGCTAACTAATAACAGCTACCTACCAGGGTTGGGGAATGCGAGGCAGCTGTCTGCACGTGCGCAATCGCGTTGTAAACAAAACAAAATGCAAGAACAGCCAAATAGGTGGTGGGATTAAATTACATTAGCAGACACCCCAAATCCAGTATTATATTCTTTAATATGGGTTATTTAGACATTTTAGTAGGGTAACGGTTGAAATATTTTTCCCCCGCATGAAAATAGCTTTTGCCGTCCCACCCCTATTTAGAACACAAAGTGGATATGCAAAAATTACATAAATATTGTGAATACATATGAACAAAATGTGTGCATAGTGTAGAAGTGATTTCTTTAACTAATCATACATTTATTCGATTATAAATCAAATTCCATCTTGAAATACACTGTGGCATCAATATCAATGTGACATGGCATGCCTGTAGACTTAATCTTATGAGTTAATTATATTGCTGTAAACCACTTGATGTAAAATCTAATATATATCATCATTATCACTAGATGGTGTCAAATCCTACTTTAGACCTTAGAAAGGTCATGTTATGTAAGGAGTGTCATAAAAAAGCAACATCCATAGTAAATGACGTCTCAATGCACTCCTAATTTTAAAAGTTGCCTTCGGGTTAATGCTTTACAACACTAAGATTCACTAAAAACATAATATTTTAAATCATTTCTCCAAAATGCAATTACTCCTTAACTCTGGTGTATTATCTTTTACATTGTATTGTATTAGACTGCACTACTGAATTGTTTGCTATGATCTGTTACTGTCCCATACTTTAATTTTATGTACAGTGGGTATAAAAAGTATTCACCCCTTTGGCATTTTTCACATTTAATTTTCTTACTTGTAGTAGGACAATTACCCAAAGCATACAGCAAAAGCTGCATTGGAGTGGTTTAAAAACAAAAATATATGTCTTGGAATGGCCCAGTCAAAGCCTAGACTTCAATCCCATTGTACTTTTTACATCTAAGTGAAGGTAGCAATCATTGCCGGCCAATTTCCAATTGTCAATTGTGTCAATTTTTTTTGGCTTGCTACGTCTACCTGTGAGACGAGCATTGGCATTGATGCCAACCTTCGAAATAAAAACAAAAACACACAAATCAATATGACAACATAGTTCAACATATTGCGTGGAATAGCATAACGTAAAACACTTTTTGTCAGTTATCACTCTGTTAGGTACACCATTACGGAATGCTTTACCATCTGAAAAACAACAGAGTCAAAAGGGTTTACTGCCAAAATGAGTTACTGGCTTAAACAGAGTCAGATGTGCAATCATTAATCATCAAGATCTCCACATCCAACTGGATGGACACACACATGTACACACACATATACATACATACACATACAAATGCACACACTCATTTGTCCTATGGTATGCACACCCTAATTTCCAAGATTTATTTGACCTTGGGGTAATTTGTTTATATGCTGTATATATATATATATATATAATTATTATTGGTTTTGACTGACATGACCTAGACCCAATTCTAATGTGATATAGCTTCTTTATCAATATTATTATTTACCCTATTTTTTGTTGTTGTTATAGACATCTTTGTATATATTTATATATTAAACGCCTCTATATTCTATATTCAGTTAACAACAAAATCGGGTACAGGTGCGGAGGGGGGGAAGTGCTAGGCATCCTGAGGTAGCAGAACGGAGTGGTCTGGCAGGTGTGTAGGGTTTGAAGATCTTGAGGAGGTATGTTGGGGCTGATCCCTTGACTGCCTGGTATGCTAGGACCAATGTCTTGAATTTGATGCGAGCTATAACAGGCAGCCAGTGGAGGGTAGTGAGCAGGGGGGTGACATGAGAGTGTCTAGGAAGGTTGTAGACCAGACGGGCTGCAGCGTTCTGGATGAGTTGCAGGGGTCTGATGGCAGATGCGGGAAGGCCAGCCAGGAGCGAGTTGCAGTAGTCCAAGCGGGACAGTACCATTGCTTGGACCAGGAGCTGGGTAGAGTTATATTGTGAGCCACATATAAATGTATTGATACAAAAAAATACAGCTCAGACTAGATTCTCATTTAAACCTTAGCTATGAAGGTAAAGTTAGCATCCTAGCAAAACCGCAACCATGCCTACAACAAACTTTAATTATGAACTTCAATCCAACACTGGAATGCACCCACTTTTTACTCCCCCCCTTCCCCCAGTGCCCCCCCTCTTCCAACGTGTTCTGACCTAGTACTTTATGGAGACAATAAAGCCTCCAGGGGGGGGGTCTCATGGCTCTGATTACAGGAAGATAGGGGTGCCCAGGGAGTGGTATGTCACAAAATCCGTTGAACTGGTGAATCATAAATGTATTGGCCTGACCGATCTGGGGAAAGGGAATCCCTTTGTTTGAATCCTCTTTGAAGCTCCTGCCAAAAGCCATCTAATAGAATTCCCTTTTACCCGGTTGCTAATGTAATGCTAATAATCTGATATTTTACACAAACCCTTGTTTTGAGTAAAATACAGATGCTCACTCCAGTAGATAATAAAAGGTCCTACATTTAACCCCATTTGCCTTTAAAATGTAGGAGTGTAAGCAAAAATAACACATATATTCCGTCTAATCTAACACCACGTGTTCACCCCACAGCATGTTTTAAATCTATCCTGGGAATGGACTGTTTTCCTCCTCTTTATATTCATTATTATTATTATTACTATATCTTTTATAATATATAGCTAGTAGTTATAATATAACTACTAGCTAACAGAACCGTGAATTAACTATAAACTCTGATTCTGCCACTACAATAAGCAGATTGTTTTTCCACGAAGGGCTTCTCACTCTTCCCATCCTATTGTTCTATAAAGTGATTCCAGAAACTGCAACTAACCCGCATACAATATTTTCTGAGTAAAAAAATGTCAACACAGCCAAATCTTAACTGGAATTACCTTTGGAATGAGTGGAGAAAAGGGTGCTCAAACAAATCACTTCGGTTTATGTTTAACAACTGGACAAACACTCAACACCACGTTCTCACCCGACAGCATCCTGTATTTCATATCTATAATTCTACTGCAGTATCTATAGGTTTATCTTACTAACTAGCATATGCCAGTTAAGACAAACTATAACAAACAACATTCCCGGGTACACACAAGCACACAATTCTGTGGATTGGTTTTCGTCTTGCCACCGTAATCACACAGATCATTAATCATTTAAACATATTACCAGCAAAATATTTTTAACACCTAATCCAATAATTGATCAGCCTCTACCAGTAATGACCATTTCCCTAGACAATAGCATATACATTAAGATATTTCATCTCCATCCCGGGTATCAATAGCAACACATTCAATTATTGGCTTTCGTCTTCCCACCATAGTCACCACAGACCATTGACCATTTAAATGTATTACCAGCTAAATATTTTTAATATCTAATCAAATAATTGATCTGCCTCTACCAACAATGACCATTGCCCTAGAAAATAACCTAATGTGCCCTATTTACAGTATGCGTAAGGCTAGTGGAGGTACAGAATACGCAAAGTCACATGAATGTATCTTACTCCGATGGAGAACCAACTAGATCTAGTTTTTCCAATGTTGTTCAACAAGTAAAGTGTTCTCTTTTACAATGCGCAAGGCTAGTGGAATATTTAACTTTCCCATATACACTACCGGTCGCAAGTTTTAGAACACCCCCAGTTTCCATTTTTTACTGAAATTTAAGCCAACCTGAAATGGTCCAAAGGTAATGTCGGAGTTCGGATCGGGTCTCAGCCAGGGCCAGATGGACTGAGTGATCCGACGCCGTATTTAATACTTCTTAAAACAACACATTTCGAGTCAGATGTAATCGGGTTTTATTGTATGCAATGCGAAATCACCTACAAGGAAACCAGGCTGTTCGCGAAGCAGCTCTGCCCCCCTTGACCGTGCATCAACCTTTAACTTCTCATAACTCCTCCTGCCTGGGAGCTTGACGTCATAACCACACCCCCTTGGACTCAGCTCCCTCCCACGATCTCACAACACGTTCTCTGCACCCCAATTGGTTCCCTTCTGTTCTTATCCATTAACGTTCTTATGGTTCCCGTCACTAATCAGGCAATCAGGAGAAGTGTGAGGAATGTGAAGATTCTAGCCAGCTCTCTCCCCCCCCTTGTGACCCCTGCTTTCTCGGAGTTTATTGCTGTGATAATGGACCCTTGGATCACCAATTCAGATTTATGGTGGTCCCGTCTGCGTGTCCCTTGGGGTTTTTAAGGTGTGTGATCTACCCAGCCTTCAGCGTGATAATCTAAGTCCCACCTGTAGGCCATCTTTATGGCTTTATGGTTATCTGTGGCTGGCCCCAGCTAGCAGCCCGTGCAGGAATTTGGCCAGCTGCAGGCACCCCCTAAACCCCCAACCCAACTCTACCAACTGAGCCACAGAGATCCACACAAAATAGGCTTATATTCATATTAAAAAAATCTCCCACATTCCCCCCTCTGTGACTTATAAGTCACAGCTACATGTATCATGCCAACAAAAACATAATAAACCGGGTCAGCTCACATCGACTCGTTGACGAGTAAATAACTCAACAGATTCCTTAGCGGCTTTTCTGTTGCTTCCCTTGCGCCACTAGTAACCAATTTGCCCTGCAGCTGTCACTCAGGCTGCGCCCGTACGACTCAGTCAGACTCAATCTTTGCTGCAGAACGTTGCTTGGGCATGCGAGTACCCTTGTTGTTCTTGCATCATGTGGCCCCCCACACCGATACCACCTGTAGTTATGGTGGTAGGAGTCTTTCTTAATCGCTCGGACCGCCTGTATAACACTTACAGGGCAAATCGTGGCCATAGATTCACAACGACGCTCAATGCGAGCTGATCTCGGTCTAAACAGACTACGTGTTCATTCCTAAGCATTATACATCTAAACATAATACAGCTATATAACAAACATAATAATTGCTACGCAGGATGATGTCTTCTCTTCTTTCATGGTCCTGCGTCGACTTTGCTGGACCCGTGTACAGAGGAGAGGTTGCCTTGTTGCAGTTCATGATTTTCTCTGGCAGAATGGGTGTGAGATAGCTGTGTGTGTCTTAAGGGAGCGCCAGGCCCCTGTGTGTGTTCAGTCCGCTTCAGTCCATCTTGCGTATGTACTCAGTGTAAATGTTTTCATTGATCCCGGTGTTTTGCACACCGTAGAGGGTCATTCCTGAGGAGAAGTCGCCTCAGCCCGCATGATGTACAACGTATCGGATCACTGCTCCTCGTCCCGTTGGCGCCGTCTCCTCCATCCGGGCTGTCACCCACGTAGCCGGCCCGGAACCGGGGATCCTCCACCAGCTTGCTGGCAAGGGGATGGTAGTTCCAGCACTCCCAACCAGCCCTCCTTTCACACCGTACTCGCAGAGGCGGTTCCCGAATGGGCAATTGAGTGGGCCCCCTCTGGCATTCACCGGGTTTCCTCTCCTGTCTCGATACTGTTGGGTCCTATTTGGATGACAAGTACAGTGAAACACCCCACCCCCCTTCGCCGTGCGACGACACATGCATTGGCTCATTCGGGGGCAGTAGGCTTGACCCGCTTCCCACATTCTAAATGTTTTCCTCCTTTCGCCATATAATATAATATGCATCACTTAGATCCTTCCTTAACCATCATTCCCATTTGTTATACATCACCTTCCCTGGTCTGGTCAGCGGAACAGGGAGACACGCCGCCTTCCTCCCTTTGTTGCTCATCCTGCTGCTCAACTGGACAAAAATGAACGCACCTTTCCTTTTCCCTTTTTACCCGGGCTGTTGCCCTCAATCTTCCACTTTCTACTTACTCAATTCCTTCGCAGTCACATTCGTTTCCCTTCATTCCCATGAGAGTTTTGCTCGTAATCACATTCAGTTTCCACTGACCTTTTCAATCATGTCCCTGCCAATACCATCTTGCCTTGTGTTGTAACTTTATTAATTTTGCACTTCTTTACACTAATTTGACCATTCTTATGGTATTGACTCCTCCTCCCTTCGAAGTTCCCAACCCTAGACCTTTAATCAAACACTTACCCACGAGCGGTAAGTGTCACATACACTTACTCCGCCCAACACCTCCTAAACTTCCTCCTTTGCCACTTTTGCACTAGAAACCAGTCCCATGAGCGGGACTCTTCTATTACACTGGTTACCTCCGCCTAACATTAATTGTCCAGAAAACAGTCTCACCCTTTATCTCAGTTCAGGATGGTGTCATCCACCACAGGTTCCGCAGTTTCCAATGTGGGGCTTCCAATCCTCCTACGAGAATAGAATGGATGGGTTCCCCTAACCATCTATAATGGTCAACCGTGCACTGGACCATTGGAATTGCTGTGGCCCATCTGACGGACGTTGTCATCTCATTAATTTAAAATGGTTGTTTAAACCCCTGCTATTCAAAGGAAGCGAGACTGTGATCTTAAGTTCGAGGTTTTATAATTGCTTCGACCCTAGGCGAGCAGTCTAACACTCAGCATGAAGAACATCAGAGTATTTAAATAGTAATAATAATAATACATCTCTCTCCCTTGAGATCCCTTTTGGCTGTAGGAACTTCACCTATTGCCCCTGAATTAAACCTTATTTATTTAGCTTATTTATTTAGCGCGCCAAACACACGTTTTATCTTCCCAGCATCTGTGTTTTTCTCTACATTGGGATGGGGTACCTCTAATTTACGACCTTTCAGTAAGTTCCCCTCCTTTGTTGTTAATTTGGGCTTCTCCCCTCCACTCCGCCTGCATGCGCTCCTTCGTGCGCTTACTCCGCGCTACTTCCGGCCCCTCCGGACATTCCTCTCATCGCTGCTAGCGCTCGCTCTGCCCTATTTCCGGCCCCCCTGACCACTTTTCTCTCTCTGCCAGCGCTCGCGAGCGCCGAATTTAAAGGATATGTACGCAGGCCCACTCCTTACCCCAGAGCGCTAACACTCTCGAAACTCTACCCGGATCTTCCTTCGCATTACCCACTTGGTCATTTATCAAAAGTTTCCTTAAATCAACTGTGCCTCCTAATAACACTCAACTTCCTCAGACTTTATAAACGGAGCAGCGTTCTCATTTTACTAAGTCTCTATGCCTCCTATTAACCTTCCTAGCAAATAAAGAGTTGAGCCAACCTTATCTGTTGGACCAATAATTTGACACAAACGGAATCATTCAAATTAAACAGCTTACGAAAATAAACTATGTCTCTATACTCCTCTCACTGGCCTCATCCATCCACACCATTCTATGCGCCTTTTCAATATGCGTCTCTTCCAATCTTTATCTAATGTAAAACCCACACATTGCAGAATCACGTTCTGCGTTGCGAATATCAATTTTCCATTAACCCCCATCAGAATCTAAACCAGAACTACCCTGAACGTTCAACCAAGAATCGTTTTAACCAATACAATTAATTGACAGTGTCCGTCTTTTCCACCCTTTTAGCACATTCCATTCTCCGTTTCTGATTCAGTGATCAGTAACACAGATATTTTCACAATGCTGTTAATTTCACCACTAGCACCAAATTTATTATAAATACTTGTCGATAACTAACGTCCCCTTGTTTTACTTTCTAGGGCCACTTAGACTATGTGTTTTATCACTTTCTTGATCTGTTCCTATGTGGTTATTAATCATTAACTTTACTCCGTTATTTCGGGTTTCAAATTTGTCCCTTATTTCCGGGCTCATTAGGCTATTTCCTGGGGCTCATATTATTCACAGTCCTTATCCTAATAGCCTGTAGCCATGACAAGTACATTGCAATATTTATTATAACTACAACAAACTGTATCACCCAAACCACGTAGCGCAGCACAATACAATTCCCACCAGTTCCACAACACCCTTTATCCATAGTACCTGCTGACCACTCGGCGGTGGCGACTAGCCTCTAGTAGTTTTGCTATTCACTCTTCCACACTCCTCAGTTCCAATAATTCCGCCAATTCAACATACAAGACAGAGGGACGTCCCAGACAGCACAAAAACCCCACAGGATATACGGAAACACACGAACGGCACAAACAGCTTGCAAAGCGCACGTATAATTTTACAAAGCACATAGAACACTCGCAGCGCACATGTAACAGCTTGCAGACTCACTCCAACTTCACAAATCGCACACTCTCATTCAATTGTACCGGTACACATCCAAACCTGACCAGCTGTCGACAGAGTCGCTTGCACACACAGGCAAGCGTCCAAACGGTGCAGATCGCCGAAAGCGCCTCGGCGCATTTGCCAACCAGGCAATGCCCACAACCAGCAGTGCAACTCTCAGATAGCGGCCTTAGCACGTTTGTCAACTAGACAACGTCCACAACCAGCGATGCAGCTCTTAGATAGCGGCCTTAGCACGTTTGTCAACTAGACAACGTCCACAACCAGCAGTGCAGCTCTTAAAGAGGGCAGCCTTGACCCGCTTGCCACCTAGGCAACCGACCCCAACCAGGGGAGCAAATCTCAGAGGGCAGCCTTGGCCCGTTTGCCAGCTAGGCAAGCGACCCCAACCAGGGGAGCAAATCTTGGAGTACAGCCTTCACGTTGCGCTTAATCGTAATCACTCCCGACCTGACAGTATGTTGTCGACAACAGCACTGGTCAGTGCCACTAGTTCCCCTCTAGTGGGAGCCTCTGTGACATGCCCTCTCAGCCTCACATACGCCTCAGCTCATTCAAACACACAAAACATAAAATTACATCAGACTCGTTACTCACTAGGTTCTTTGGAGGAGAGGTCCGTGATTGCCGTAGCCCGGACGATGTCTACTGCCCTCCGATACGACCAACACTGGCAGATTTTAAAGGGCTCCGCCTACCTTCTCTCTTGTGTGGCCACAGTCGCATCGAAGAACAGCAGTTTCGCCCAGGTGTCGGGCCCTCGTATCGGCTCTCCTGGCTGGCTCGCCATTTGTCGGAGTTCGGATCGGGTCTCAGCCAGGGCCAGATGGACTGAGTGATCCGACGCCGTATTTAATACTTCTTAAAACAACACATTTCGAGTCAGATGTAATCGGGTTTTATTGTATGCAATGCGAAATCACCTACAAGGAAACCAGGCTGTTCGCGAAGCAGCTCTGCCCCCCTTGACCGTGCATCAACCTTTTAACTTCTCATAACTCCTCCTGCCTGGGAGCTTGACGTCATAACCACACCCCCTTGGACTCAGCTCCCTCCCACGATCTCACAACACGTTCTCTGCACCCCAATTGGTTCCCTTCTGTTCTTATCCATTAACGTTCTTATGGTTCCCGTCACTAATCAGGCAATCAGGAGAAGTGTGAGGAATGTGAAGATTCTAGCCAGCTCTCTCCCCCCCCTTGTGACCCCTGCTTTCTCGGAGTTTATTGCTGTGATAATGGACCCTTGGATCACCAATTCAGATTTATGGTGGTCCCGTCTGCGTGTCCCTTGGGGTTTTTAAGGTGTGTGATCTACCCAGCCTTCAGCGTGATAATCTAAGTCCCACCTGTAGGCCATCTTTATGGCTTTATGGTTATCTGTGGCTGGCCCCAGCTAGCAGCCCGTGCAGGAATTTGGCCAGCTGCAGGCACCAATCCCTAAACCCCCAACCCAACTCTACCAACTGAGCCACAGAGATCCACACAAAATAGGCTTATATTCACATAAAAAAATCTCCCACAGTAAGGGGTAAACTGCCAGAGGTTAAAAAAAAAGTTTTGGTTACCAAAAACTGAAAAATAATGTACATTTTTTGGCAGTGAGTAGTTTCTCACACCATCAAAAGGCACTTGGAAACTGTAGGAAACTGCCAGGAAGAGGTCTGGTAGACCCAAAGCCACAACAAAATCAGAAGGCAAGAGTCAACAGCTTGCATGATAGGCGGCTCACAGGACAACAGCTTCAAGTACAGCTTAACACTGTTGAAGTAACTGTTACAGTTACAGAAAGTAACAGTTTCAACTGTGAAGAGAAGACTTCGAGCTGCAGGTTTGACAGGTCGAGTGGCAGTAAGAAAGCCATTGCTAAGATGGCAAAATAAGAAAAAGAGGCTTGCCTGGGCCATGAAACACCGCAAATGGACTACCGAAGACTGGAAGAAGGTCTCATGGACCAATGAATCAAAATTTGAAATTTTGAAAGGTAGGCTGTCGAGTAGGCAAAAGGATGGTTCCTCAGTGTATGACACCAACTGTCAAATATGGAGGAGGAAGCGTGATGGTCTGGGGCTCTTTTGCTGGAGCCAGATTTGGCGACTTGCACAGACTGACTGTTAACCCACGTTAACCCATTACTTGTTCCCTGAAAAGGGCCTATTTTTATAACTCTGAAATGTACATTATTTTTCCGTTTTTGGTAACCTAAACTTTTTTTTTTAACCTCTGGCAGTTTACCGATTACGTTCGTACTATTTCAGGTTATTCACTGGACATGAACTGTTTAATTTCAGTAAAAACTCGAAAATTGGGGTGTTCTAAAACTTTTGACCGGTAGTGTATAGCAGACGCAACAACGATCTCTTTTTGGCAGTGGCGGGCCGTGCATTTCACACCTAGGCCTTCAGTAGTGCTCCGTCTGAATCAATCCACCCCTCAATAACTATTTTATGGCTATAAAAGCCATCTTATTGTTATGTTTTGAGTGTCTGTTCGGTTTGTTTTTGCACTTTGTTTATTTATCTTTCTTCAGTCATGTTTCATTCTCGTTCTGTCATGCACTTCGGGAAATTCTATGTTTCGGTTTTTCCGTCTTCGTTTCTAATCTCGTTTTACTTCCTTCTTACTTTCTAATTACACTTTGTATATATTAGTTAGATGTATATAGTACTAACCAACTAATCTACTAACATTAGGGATTTAGATTAAGTTACTAACACTACTAATCACTAATTATCTCACGCTTCTAACTATCGCTGTCATTCTCTCTTGTCTCTATCGCTGTCATTCTCTCTCATGAAACATGACTGAAGAAAGATAAATAAACAAAGTGCAAAAACAAACCGAACAGACACCGTTGCCGTTGCATCGCAGATAGATAACTCGTGTATCCAGAATAAATGCCTTTACTGAAGAAACAAACCCGGGTGCTACAGCTGCTGCGACACACATAAAAAAGCATCAATAATAATAACCTCATAAAATTGCAATATTATTTAGGAAAATAGCAACATTTTACTCACCAAAAATCCTTATTATTTGTACACAAAATGTATCCTCCTTTTGTTCCTCAAAAAGAGTTCAATTACTCTGTCGTACAATTATTCCGTGTGTTTCAGTTCCATCAAGAAGTCCTTTTCTATCGCCATCGAAGCTAATGCTGAAAGTCGAGCCTGCCCTGTCGTATTTCTGGCATAAGTTTTAATTCGCTTTAGGGCTGAAAATGTCCGCTCAAATGTCTGAATCACAGACTGATGTTAATTATATTTTGTCCATGAATACTTATTAAATAAGTAGTTTGCTTCCTTTCATAGCTGTTCCCCTGGTTGCACTGCATCCAGACGTGTATTTTCATATTAAAGCATTTAACCAATCACATTACATCATAGTCAGACACTCTCTGACTATCCAATCAAAGGGTGTGAATACGCTGACGTTACCTAGGCCTTCTAGAAGGCCTTCGTGTCCCCAACTCAAAATCTGATTGGTTGAAGCAACAGTTTGATCAACACTTATTTTATGCTACAGGGCCTGCAGAACTGATTGTGAAGGCCTCCAGGCAGATTTCTTTGACCCTGGCAACAAATGATGGCTGAAATGTGATTGGTTAAATTCTTTAATATGAAAATATACGTCTGGATGCAGCGCAACTAGGGGAACAGCTATGAAAGGAAGCGAACAGACCATTTGGAATTATTTAATAAGTATTCATGGACAAAATATAATTAACATCAGTCTGTGATTCAGATATTTTTTAGGCCAGCAGAGAAGGCCTTGCAGGCCCTGATGGCCCACCACTGCTTTTTGGCCTACCCTGCCGTTCACCGATTACCACGTCACCAGACTTATGTGATCATTCGTATCCGAAGCTAAATATTTTAAATATCGAATCCCCAAACTGATCCGCCCGTCCTACTATTACCACAGCCTTTTCCTTAAACCATACTGTTCCCTCTTATTGACGCTTACTAAGTCTTGATCTATAAGTTTACCAGCTAAGTATTTTTAATACCTAATCCAATAAATGATCTGCCTTTTCCTACTATCAACCTCCTCCAACATGTACTGTTTGAAAAAAATCCTCTCCCGGGTCCCTGTAATTACAGACCGCGAGAGACTCTGTCGGGTCACTTACCTCCCCCTGGCTGGAACCAGTCAAACCCCACAGGTTTTTTTTAAACAAGGCCCTTCTTTTATGTTGTGCAGTGGAGTATGCCTGGTCCCCGTCAGCAGAAGAGAGGCCATCCTTTCGAGTGTCTGCAGTCCTGGGTCGAAGGCACCAAAATTGTAGTGGAGAAAAAACTCAGTAGGATCGGAGAGAGTTTATTTAAACAGTATTAAAAGCTTTAACTACGCACAGCTGCCCAGAGACCCGTGTCACGCAAGACAGCGAATCTCCCCCCTTCAAATTCAAATCCAATATTTATAATAAACACAAAGGAAAGGGAGGGAACAGCAACAAGAGGGAGGTAACGGGGCGTTAACCTCAGGGTAATAGGAGCTATGAAAAACCTTTTGTTAACCGGGCTGTTCAGAACTGCCGCATCACACCAAGTTAATTCGTGTCTGTGTGTCCCCCTGTGGATCTTTCTCTAGGATTCCAACTTAATACAAACAGGACAAAATTTTTCCTTTCACACCATGCTGGATTAAAACATTTCCACACAAAAGCAAGTTGCTATGTCAGGACGGGATTCTCGTAGCCTCATATCAACTATGAATTTAACAGTTTTTCCATCTATTTGACACTTTACAAAGAGTTCATTAGTATATATTGGTACTAATGGACAGATGACGTCAGACTTCTAGGTTAGATTTTAGCATCACGGTGTGCAAAGGTACAACCCACACCGAATCCTTGCACCAACACACTTGAATCTAAAGATTATATTTCCGTTAATGGCAGCACATCTTCTAGCAAGAAGGACTGAGCCGCGCCAGTATCTTGCAAATTTCAAACAGGTTTTTCCACAGCTGGTTCTTCTACGTCTGTAATTAAAGGCACATAATCCCCTTTAAGAGAATACTCAGCATTAGGATTCCGTATTATGGCTTAAGGATGTAACAATCGGCCAAAAAGTGTCCACGTTTCTTCCAATAAAAGCACACACGATTCTTCTTGAGAATAACGAGGCAGCAATAGAGGCCTGTCACAGAACACATGCGCTGTTCGTAAAGATGGCTTTGTTCTACCATTCAAAGGCACGAGAACAGTGGAATGGGATTTAAAAATGGAATACCAAAAATAGGACAATCAAATGAAAATAAACACGCATTGCGTGGGAAATAAAATGCACAAATAAAAACTGTGCAAAACGAAATGCCCTTATATTGTTACATTGCCTTCTATGGTGGGTAAATTTGACCCCGTGGCAGTAATAGGTATAAATGCCTCAAACCTTTTTTTAATTTTTTTTTAACTTTCTAACATTAGGAGGTGCTTAATAACACAATTTTAGGAAAAGTCAAAGACTGCGAGACTTTTTATAATATAATATATGCCATTTAGCAGACGCTTTTATCCAAAGCGACTTACAGTAGTGAATGCATACATTTTTCCGTATATGTGGCCCCAGTGGGGAACAGAGTTACATACAATTGAAAAATGGAAACGGGTAAGTTTTACCCCGTGGCGGTTATAGTGTTAACGGTGATCAAATTCAGCTAGCAGTGCTATTTTGTGAAGCATCATATTAGTGACTGCGAAACTGGTTAAGTAATGAAAGGTGAAAATTGAGGGATGATGTAATAGCATCCTAGTTTGGGTATATATTTGTAGCGCCCGAGTAGGCGCATGCTATGGCGTCATTGTGGAGGGGAGATACCTCTCCGCCCGCTGGCTCCACCCCCGCGCCGAATTGGGAATCCCCGGAGTGATTCCCCAGCTGAAGTGCGTTAAACGCAAATGACGCAGAGTTTAAAAAGAGCGCTCTCTCACAAGGACGCTGTTGGGAGTAGGAACGAGATAGAGAGATAGAGAGAGAGAGCGAGAGATAGAGAGAGAGAGAGAGAGAGAGAGAGAGAGAGAGAGCGAGAGAGAGAGAGAGAGAGAGAGAGAGAGAGAGAGAGAATATAGCTAGTTTTTGTTTTTTGGAAATACTTTTTTGGACGGATTATTTTTGGATACTGAACTACGGAATTGGATGACAACGACGGCAACGGATTACCCTGGAAAGGACCACGACCACGCAATTGGATCACGGACAAGGGAAGTTTGTGGACAATTGTTTGTTTGTGATTACCCGGGACATTCAGTGCCAGCCGTGTTTCCCGGCTACGGGAACCGGCATTTTCGTATGCGGAATACTTCCGCATTTCAGTAATAAACCAAGTGTTTACTTTGAACTTTCTCCTTTCTCTTCGTTGTATATCGAATAAATTATTGATTATTGGCGGAGTGAAACCCCACACCCTTGGTTGTGCTACATATGGTGGATGATGCGGGCAACTATAACGCCAAATAAAAAATAATTTATTCTGTACAACGTGGAAATGGAGCTACTAATGAAACACATGGAGAAAATCCAGGCTGCGCAGCTGGCGCATGACGCAGCGCTGACAGATGAGCATCAACAGCAGACAACGCTACTAAGACTGAGGTAGCACGGCTGTCAGCTACCGCAACCCGCCCGACCCAACCCCAGTGCGTTCCTGGTAAAGATGACCGCAGGGGATGACATCGAGGCATACCTCCAGACCTTTGAGCGTACAGCGACCCGAGAGGGGTGGGCTCCAGAGCAATGGGCCGGACTGATCGCTCCATTCCTGTCCGGGGTGGCCCAGCACACGTGCCAGGATTTAGATGAGGTCCAGGCTGCGGACTACACCATCCTGAAAAGGGAAATTCTGCGTCGCGCCGGACACAGCCTCATCGGCCAGGCACAGAAATTTTATAACTGGACCTTCGACGCTACCTTACCGCCCGAGCCCAGATGCACGACCTGATCCGCTTGACCAAGAGCTGGATGACCACGGAACCGACTGCACTAACGCCCATGGAACGATTTGTCATTGACACATTTTTGCGCTCCCTACCTTTTGAAGCTAAGAAATTGGCAAGCCAGGCAAACCCCAAGAGCGCCGATGAACTAGTGGCGCTGGTGGAGGGATACCAAGCTGCTGTAGAGGTCCTGCGCAGCAGCCGACCTGAACCTGAGGAGCCTGAAGCCTCGGTCCGAACCCGGGAGAGGCCGAAACTAGACAAGAGGAGCAGAGAAGGAGCCTGGGCACCGCCCAGCCCGCCAAGGAGACGCCCCTTCATGCCCGAAGACCGCCGGGCGTGTTTTGACTGTAGAGAGGTGGGACATATCTCCTGGAATTGTCCCCGACGGGACGTGGTGAGGCGGACCACATCCGCCACCAACGCCCCGCTCGCAAAACCCTGCGGGTTGCTGCTGTCCTGCTGGGCCAACGAGGGGTGCCCGTCGCCCCTGACGCCGGTGAGGGCCAACGGTAAAGACACCACCGCCCTGCTCGACTCCGGGAGCATGGTGACCCTGGTCCGCCCTGAGTACGCTCGGGCCGAACTGCAACCAGAGAAGATGGCCATTTCCTGCATCCACGGGAGAGCAGGGACTACCCCGTGACCCTTTTGAAGCTACAGACGACCAAGGGGCAGTATGTTGGAAAAGCTGGGGTCGTTGAAAACCTACCGGTTCCAGTGCTACTGGGACGGGATTGCCCCATATTTCCCCAGCTCTGGACAGGGATGCGAGGGGAAGAGGGAAGGCGAAGAAAGAGGAGAGGGAGCCGAAAAGCGGAAGCGGCAAGAGCTTCCCAAGTCCCCCCACACAGCAAAGTTCAGGGGGCGGATCTGCCGCCCTCATTGGAGGTGGGGTCCGAGTCTGAGGCGGTCGAGGTCGCCAGACTGTGCGGATTTCAAGGAGCGGACCCGCCGCCATCAGCAGAGGAGCCGTCAGAGGCCGGCGCTGTCGAGGCAACCCCGGTTGAGGAAGAACCGACATGGGAGGAATTGTTCCCGATGGGCCACGAGGAGGCGCCAGGGTCCCCGCCCTTGACGGGACGGTTCGGGACGGCTCAATTGGAAGACCAGAACTTGAGACACGCCTTCCAACATGTCATGGTGGTTAACGGGACACTTATGGAGGGGGTAAGAGACAAAACCTACCCTCATTTTGCTATTAAAAACCATCTGTTATACCAGGTGGTCATGAGTGAAGGTCGAGAAATAGAGCAGCTGTTAGTACCACACTCCATGGTGAACATGGTTTTACAGTTGGCGCATGCGCATGTGCTGGGGGCACACTTAGGGGTCGAAGACCTCCGACCGGATCAAGGCACGCTTCTATTGGCCCGGGATAAAACGGGCGGTGGAGAAATTCTGCCGAGAGTGCAGGGAGTGCCAGAGGGTGGCGCCCAAACCTAAATATAAGAGCCCTTTGATCCCGTTGCCAATAATATCTGTTCCTTTTAGCAGGATCGCGTTAGATCTTGTTGGGCCCCTCCCAAAAAGCAGCAAGGGGTTCCAATACATCTTAGTTATCTTGGACTATGCTACCCGGTACCCCCGAAGCCATTCCCTGCGCACGATGGCCACCAAGGGCATCGCCCGAGAATTGATGCTGCTGTTCTCCGGTCGGCATACCAGATGAGATCCTGACGGACCAGGGAACTCCCTTTATGAGCAAGATAATGCGGGACTTAAGTCAGTTATTTGCAATCCGACAAATACGGACGCCTGTGTACCACCCCAGACTGACGGACTGGTTGAAAGGTTCAACCGAACCCTAAAAAGTATGTTGCGGAAGGTGATGGAGGCGGATGGACGAAATTGGGACCAGCTCCTCCCCTTCTGATGTTTTCGGTCAGAGAGGTACCCCAGGCTTCAACCGGCTTCTCACCCTTCGAGCTGCTATATGGCCGACGGCCACGGGGCATGCTGGACCTGGCCAAGGAAGCCTGGGAAGCCCAGCCATCCCCCACCGAACGGTAGTAGAACATGTGACCGAGATGAGAGAGCGGATGGCCACTCTGTGGCCCATCGTCCGCGACCATATGAAGGAGGCACAGCAGGCGCAGCAGCGTGTCTACAATCGGGGCACAGCTCCGTGAATTTCAGCCTGGGGATCAGGTGCAGGTGCTGATCCCCACCTCCGAGTGCAAGTTCTCGCCCGCTGGAAAGGACCGTACGAGGTCCTAGAGAAAGTGGGCGAGGTTAACTATAGGGTAAGTCAACCCGACCGTCGTAAGAAAACCCAGCTGTACCATGTTAACTTGTTGAAAAAATGGCATGTCAGCGACCAGGTCCCAGAGGGCGGACCGCAGCCATGTTTTACAGCCAGCCAGGCGGATGAGGTTCCGCTAGGGGAACAACTAAGCACGGCCCAACGACAGGAGCTAAGGGAGCTGGTGGGCCGCCATAGGGATGTCTTCTCGGTGGACCGGGAGAGACTGACGTCATCGAACACCACATCGTCACTCCCGGGAGTCAAGGTAACACAGCGACCGCACCGCATTCCAGAGGCACGGCGTGAAGCGGTGCGCCGCGAAGTGCAGGCGATGTTGGCGGCCGGGATCATAGAGGAGTCCCGTAGTGAGTGGTGCAGCCCCATAGTCCTGGTCCCCAAACCTGATGGGACTATAAGGTTCTGTAATGATTTTAGGAAACTGAATGAGGTTTCAAAATTTGATGCGTACCCCATGCCTAGGGTGGATGAGCTGATCAAGCGGCTTGGGACGGCCAGGTACATCAGCACGTTGGACCTGACGAAGGGGTACTGGCAGGTGCCCCTGACAAGGGAGTCCAGGAGAAGACGGCGTTTGCTACCCCTGATGGCCTGTATCAGTACAGGAAACTTCCATCGGGTTGCATGGGGCCCCTCCCACGTTCCAGCGGATGATGGATCAGATACTGCGTCCCCATAGACAGTATGCTGCCGCATACCTGGATGACATCGTCATCCACGGAGAAGACTGGGGGACCCATCTCCAGCAAATGCAAGAGGTACTGCACGCCCTAAGAGGGGCGGGGCTGACAGCAAACCCCCGGAAGTGCCACCTGGGGCTACAGGAGGCAGAGTACCTGGGCTACACCATTGGCCGAGGGTTGGTCAAACCCCAAGCGGCCAAGATTGAGTCGATTCGGAATTGGCCCCGCCCCACGACACAGAAACAGGTGCGCACATTCATCGGGCTGGCCAGTTATTACCGTCGCTTTATCCCCAACTTTGCATCCCTGGCTAGCCCGTTGACTGACCTGACCCGGAAAAGGTTGCCGAAACGGGTGGAGTGGACCGAGACCGAGGAGGCTGCGTTCCAGAACCTCAAGGCAGCGCTCTGTTCCAGACCGGTGCTGGTCACTCCGGACTTCCAGAAACCCCTGCTGGTCCAGACGGATGCATCGGAGACTGGAATTGGGGCGGTCCTGTCTCAAGTACAGGGGGGTGAGGAACACCCCGTGATGTACATCAGCCGTAAGTTGCTGCCGAGAGAGACGAGGTACTCTACGGTGGAAAAAGAGTGCCTGGCGATAAAATGGGCACTGGAGACACTCAGATATTATCTGCTGGGACGCAAATTCACATTAGTCACAGATCATGCACCGTTGGTGTGGATGTCCAGGAATAAGGAGAGTAACGCAAGGGTGACCCGCTGGTTTCTCTCCTTACAGCCTTTAACTTTGATGTGCTCCACAGGTCTGGCGCCCACCATGGCAACGCGGACGCCCTCTCGCGGAGAGAAGCCCTGTGGTGCCACGCGCTCCCCCTCCGGGTTGGAGCTGAGGGGAGGGTGTGTAGCGCCGAGTAGGCGCATGCTATGGCGTCATTGTGGAGGGAGATACCTCTCCGCCCGCTGGCTCCACCCGCGCCGAATTGGGAATCCCGGAGTGATTCCCCAGCTGAAGTGCGTTAAACGCAAATGACGCAGAGTTTAAAAGAGCGCTCTCTCACAAGGACGCTGTTGGGAGTAGGAACGAGATAGAGAGATAGAGAGAGAGAGCGAGAGATAGAGAGAGAGAGAGAGAGAGAGCGAGAGAGAGAGAGAGAGAGAGAGAGAGAGAGAAGATAGCTAGTTTTTGTTTTTTGGAAATACTTTTTTGGACGGATTATTTTTGGATACTGAACTACGGAATTGGATGACAACGACGGCAACGGATTACCCTGGAAAGGACCACGACCACGCAATTGGATCACGGACAAGGGAAGTTTGTGGACAATTGTTTGTTTGTGATTACCCGGGACATTCAGTGCCAGCCGTGTTTCCCGGCTACGGGAACCGGCATTTTCGTATGCGGAATACTTCCGCATTTCAGTAATAAACCAAGTGTTTACTTTGAACTGTCTCCGTTGTCTTCGTTGTATATCGAATAAATTATTGATTATTGGCGGAGTGGAAACCCCACACCCTTGGTTGTGCTACAATATTATATACCCGATTTTATTTTTAACTAAATATAGAGAACATAAGCGTTGTATGGAAAAATATATAATATATAATAACATTGATAAGGAAGCTATATAACACTTGGAATTGGGTCTATGTAATGTCATTGTTAGGTTCACGAATTCAGAAGACCTTAAAAGAGGATAGAGAATACTTGCACCAAATGAGAAACAGAACAGTCAATCAAAATCAAGCAGAGTTTATTTAACCCAATGCATTCGGGGTTCAATGCCTCCCTGTCAGACAAAGAACAACTAATTTCCTGCAGAGCAGAGATTATTATACACAATAGTTACCCTTAGACAGATGATTTAGCCTCGCCCACACACCAGTCACAAGACAGTTATTTTCCCCATCTCTGAGAGAACCTAATCTTTTGGCAGACACTCTCTGCCCTTGAGACTGTGACGGTCAGCTACCCATGCAAAACAGTTCTGCAAAACAGATTTAGTACAAGTATGTGAAGTTATTCAGAAACTATTTTTAAACACAGAATTTCTCTATCATCATGAACATATATAGACTAACAAATTACTCCAAGGCTAAATAGGTCTTGGTAATCATGGTGCCAGGCATATTAGTGTCAATAGGACTGAAGGAATGGGTGGTGTCTTAACTTGATGACATCCTTTCCGAGGCACTGTGCTGGATTCTTTTAAATAATTACAGCCTCCCCTTTGTCTTGCACCTCCTAGATGATTTTTTGGTTATTTTCCTCCCCCTTCTCCCCCCAGTTTTTGCTCTGGCAACCGTGGTGTGCATTTTCGGCTAGCTCGGCATCCCCCTACCCAAGGTGAAAACACCCGGTCCATCCACATCCCTCAAATTTCTTAGCATTGTTCTGGACTTGGTCTTGTTCCATGTGTTGCTCCTGAAGGAGAAGTTGGATCGGATCACAGGCCTGCTCTCGGGCTTCGTTTCTACACCAAGGTGTACGAAGCGTGACCTGCTGTCCCTGTTGGTGTCAGGTCTGCCTCACCTGCTACCCCCACGAGTGGCCACCAGAGGGCCACTGGGACTTACTGATTCACTATTGTATTATCATTTTCACCTGTGCCTCATTGACTTTATTGATCACTCTCACCTGTGTCCCATTATGTTCCCCCTTACTTTAGACCTGCCGTTTGTTTCAGTATTCACTCAGCCCTATTTTGTTTGCTACCCTGTATAGGTTTACGAATAGAAACTGTCTAGAGCTTCGTCCAAGTTACGCTTTGTGTTTTGTACTTTCGTTTTTGTTTGTGTTTACAGTCGACCTAGTTATGCTTTGTCTTTTGCCCTTTTGTTTTTGTTTGTGTTTATAGTTGTATACCAGTTTTGTATTTTGCTTTTGTTTATTACCTGTTCACCGTAAAGTCTTGTCTTTTTTGCCACCCAAACTTTAAATCTCTGTCTTCTCTCTCTTCTCTCTCTCTCTGAGAGTCCACACCTCACTGCCTAGCCCTGATAGCAGGACTGACCGTGAAGAATGGACTCAGCAGAGAGCCAGGAGGGCAAGGAGTTCAATCTACTGCGGACTGCACTCGCTAGCCAAGGAAACACCCTGGGGCGACATGACCAACTACTCCAGCAAGTACTGGACAACCTCCACAGCCTCGCCCAGGCTTTTCAACAGAGTCAAGCCCAAGCCACCCAGACAGGGCCTTCTCAACTCCCAGCCATCTCAATACCCGCCTCAAACACCTCTCAGGAACCACGACTACCGGCACCGGAACGTTATGCCAGAGACTTGGGAGGGTGTCGCGTATTCCTGACCCAGTGTTCACTCGCATTCGAGCTACAACCATCAACGATTCCCACTCATCTGTCCCGAGTAGCATCATTTCATTACTTACCAGAAAAGCACTCTCCTGGGCCACGGCCGTGTGAGATCAGCAAACTCCAGCCTGTTCGAGTTACAGCCTCTTCACCGAGGAGATGAGGAAGGTCTTTGATCACCCCATCAGTGGACGTGAAGCAGCTAACCAACTGCTCCGGCAGGATAAGTGTAATGTGTAACTACGCGTATTGAGTAACTTAGTGTATTGTAAATAAGTGTAACTACGCTATTGAGTTCCACACCCTGGCGGCAGAGAGCTGATGGAATGTTGAAGCACTCCTGGCAACGTTTCATCATGGTCTGTATTTTTTTAAAGACGAACTGGGCGCTTGTGAGTCGGTTGATGACCTCAAGACCCTAATCGACATGACTATTCAGATAGATAACCGGCATCGCGAGAGACGGAGGGAACACCAAGGAAAAGATCTTGCCCACGCAGTGAAGGGTGGCCTGCAGTGAGCCCTACCTTCACTCCCAAGTTCTCTGGTTCAGTGCTGTTATTACCCCTCAGTCTCTACTGGGAACATCAGCAACACGCTTTCCAAGCCCTCGTAGATAACGGTGCTGCCAGATTTTTTTTGGACATTAATATAACCTATCGGTTAAAGACCCCAATCACCACCCTCGACGGCCGACCCTTAGGCACAGGTGATATTCACCACTTCACCGCCCCCCTGCGGTTATGTGTGGACGACAAACACACTGAAAACCTGGAATTTCATCTCATGAATTCCCCCAACTTCCCCATAGTTTTAGGTCACCCCTGGCTCACTTAACATAACCCGCACATCGATTGGCTCACCGGAAACATCATTGAATAGAGCACGCCTTGTCAGTCCAAATGTTTAATTCCCCGAGCTCCAGCGCTGCCCATGGCGTCTCCGATCTCTCCCGATTCTTTATCAGTCAGGTATTTAACAAGATACACCACAAGATGCTCCCTCCCCATCGGTCGTACGACTGCGCGATCGACCTGCTGCAGGGATCTTTCCCTCCCAGAGGCAAGATTTTTTCTCTGTCCAGGCCCGAGACAGTATCCATGGAGAAGTACATTCAGGAGGCTCTCTCCGTGGGTCACATATGTTGCTCTACCTCCCCGGCTGGAGCAGGCTTTTTTTCCTGGGGAAGAAAGATGGAGGGCTATGCCCATGCATCGATTATCGGGGCTTGAACAAAATCACGGTGAAGAATCGATACCCTCTCCCACTGATGTCCACAGCATTTGAATTACTCCGGGGGGCGACCGTGTTCACCAAACTCGATCTCAGAAATGCGTACAATTTGGTTTGCATCAGGGAGGGAGAGGAGTGGAAGACCGCGTTCAATACCCCGACCAACCACTACGAATTTTTGGTTATGCCATTTGGGTTATCCAACAGTCCCTTTGTTTTCCAGGCCCTTATCAATGACGTGCTTAGGGACACGTTAAACTGGTTTGTTTTTGTTTATCTGGATGACATTTAGATTTTTTCTAAAATACCTGTATATAAATTAAATAAAATACCTTTATGTCAAGCCGTTTCCTCGGTTTTGCCAATTTTTTGCATTGGTTCATCCGAGATTTCGGTACTATTGCAGCCCCCCTCACTGCCCTGACCAAAGGTAAACTTACCCAGTTCATCTGGTCCGGTGAAGTGGAGAATTCGTTCACGGCACTCAAGAGGCACTTCACATCCGCACCAGTGTTAATCATTCCGGACTCCGCCATCCCGTTTGTGGTTGAGGTGGATGCCTTGGACATAGGAGTTGGAGCCATTTTATACCAGCATTCTGTCTCAGACAACAAACTGCACCCCTGCGCATTCTTGTCATATCGCCTCACCCCCACAGAGGGGAACTATGACATCGGTGACCGAGAGCTGTTAGCCGTCAAACTGGCCTTAGAGGAATGGCAGCACTGGCTGGATGGGGCGCCTAACCCGTTTATTGTATGGACTGATCACAAGAACCTGGAATACATACAGCAGGCTAAACGACTCAATCCCTGTCAAGGCGATGGGCTCTGTTTTCCGTTTCAATTTCATTCTGTCATATCGTCCGGCTGATGGATTCTCCTCGGGTTTGTGGCGCCACCCAGTATCGGGTCAACTGGGAAGAATACGGTTCCAAGGAGTGCTCCTGGGTCAGATCCTGGATCCTACTCTCATTCAAGATTTTTGTGCTCGGCATGCCCAGGGGACGTCTGGGGCCGTCCCTAGGTCTGCCTCACCTGCTACCCCCTCGAGTAGCCACCAGAGGGCCACTGGGACTCACTGACTCACTTGTTAATTGGATTATCGTTTTCACCTGTGCCTCATTGACTTTATTGATCACTCTCACCTGTGTTCCATTATGTTCCCCCTTACTTTAGACCTGCTGTTTGCATGAATCTTAACAGAACTGTAAAAATGTTGTATATCCTGAAATCCATCTCTTGCTAACTTTGAACACCCATCTCCTGCAGCAGCACACTTAAACATCACGCAAGGCCAGCAATACGGTTTGTTAGCAAGCTCCCTGTTAGCCACTCCACCTTGTCATACTAAGCAATGTTAAAACTCAGACTTACCGAGCACACTCTCTACATCAGCTTGATAGGAGGATTTGGTCTCCCCTCTGCCTTTACTCTAGCTATGAAATGATTCCTGTTGGATGCGGTCGACAATGTTTGCAATGTTTGTAGCTAGCCTACAACTCGACACGAGGCCTTGCAAAAATACAAAAAATGTAAATATAAAGATGAACAATAACGATATGAACAGATTAATCGATTACACATAATTATACTATACTAAGAACCACCAACAACTACTACACTAATCACAAATTTATGATAATCTCTCTCTCGCTTGATCTCTCTCGCCACACGCTTCGACTTCCAAAACAAAAAGGAATGATGGAGGATTCAAGAACACTTCAAGAAGGCTGAACTGAATGGTTTAGATAGGTGTCAATCATCTTCATGTCGCGAACGTGCAAAGATCACGCATCATTCAAAAGGCTAGGTCAGGGGTCGGCAACCTGCGGCTCCGGAGCCGCATGCGGCTCTTTCAGCCTTATGTTGCGGCTCCGCGTGGTTTGGGAAAATAAATAATAAGTATCCAATTGAATCGGGCGCAAACATTTTTTTGGTGTAGCACCCCCCTCGTCGACAGAAAATCCGAGGGGCGCAATAATTATTTTCGCATAGCAACCCCCCCCGTCGACAGAAAATGCGGCTCCCAGTGTTTTCTTTTCCGTGGAAACCGGGTCCAAATGGCTCTTTGAGTGTTACGGGTTGCCGACCCCTGGGCTAGGTGAAGCAGTGCTTCACTGGGTGGGCTTTAAAATGCATCATAAGCCATAATTGTCCAATCAACAACATATAAAATACTACTGTATATTGGGTTACATTGAGTTGTATTAGCTTAGTGAGGCAGAGAGCATCTCTTTTAATAACCTGAGGGTGGTGCTGTTTTACACAATATTTCTTTTTTAAGTGAGACTTTTTTGGCTTGATTCACAGAGGAAATAATCATTGTGATGATACTTAGGCATTTAAAACATATGTTTTATGTGATATGTGTGTTATGTTTTTTATGTCTGTTTGTTTTTAGCACTCCTTCACCATAGAAACCTCCACTGCTTCATCCAGGTCTCTTGAGGCTCTTCTCAGGTCAGCTGGGAGAGGACATCTCTTAGCTTGCTAAGAGCATATGTAGCAACATAGTAACAATGGGCACTGCTAAGAATGCTCAGTCCTGATCAAGAAAGCCTTATACTTCTTCCTCAGTAACGCATTGAGTTAAAGTGGACATTCATGCTGTTGCTAGCCAAAAGCTGGCAGCTGAGCCAACTATTCTGCTTTCCCCCTTCTTCAAATGTTGCTTGATTTTATGCATACCTGTTATCCTCAAGGTTTACAAAAGAAGCGTCAGTCCTTTCTGTTTAGATACAATGTGAAAATTTGATTTTAGCGGCTTGTCTGGTGGATTGATGTGTATATTGATGTGTATAAGTTTCGAGCTGGAACGAATGAGAGAGCAGCTAATGACTGTCCCCTCCCAGTCACTAAACTGCACATAACATAACATTTTAAGCCACTGAATACTTTCCATCACCTCATAAATGCTGGTACCAATGTGCTTTGATTCCATAATTTCCACAAACCTAGAGTAAATGTTCTGTAAATTAATCACTTTTTTAATGAAATTTCACTGCAACTCCAATTAAAGTTACTTGAGCATGGCAGGAGGTAGTGAGAGAGGGACGAGCACTTAATCAAGAAATTCCAGCAAGGCCCCCTCAGCTTAGCTGGTGGTAAAAGGTTTCATGCTCTATTAAGAAAGAAAACCTCACCATTAAAATGAATGACTTATAAAAAACAACGACTAATGTAAAAACAGGAGAGGACCAGCGACGCTTTGCGCAGGTGAATTAATGCAGCGCCCACTGCTTGTATGCTAGTGGATGGACTGCACAACCCCATAATTCACCAATCTACGGAAAATCCCGTAGCAGAAATTCAATGAAATTGAAATGTGTGTTGAGGTGCAATGTCCAAATATTATATCATTATATAACAAACACATGGGGGTGTAGACTACGCTGACAAAACATTAAAGTCATTAAAGTGGTACTATAAAATAATGTGGTAGGCTACATTTTTGACATCGCTATCCTAAATGCTTGCATTGTTTATAATAATGCTCATAATACAAAGATGAAATTGTGTGACTTCAGAGAGTCTGGAGGAAAGCAGTAGGAACTCCAGCTCCAGCCTACCTCCTAACTTCTAATAATAATAATAACATATACACCATTTGGCAGACACTTTTATCCAAAGCGACTTACAGTAGTGAATGCATACATTTTCAGTATGAGTGGCCCCAGTGGGGATTGAACCCACAACCTAAGCGTTGCCAATGCTGTGCTCTACCAACTGAGCCACAGAGAACTTGTCCCCTTACTGTTTTTTACCCCATCCTTGGTGGATTTTTGTTGTCAAATCAGTTGTGCAATAGTCAATTTTGGTGAGTTGTTTCTGTACAATTTACTTATATGATATTTAGGTAACATTAATAAACAAAGGAGACAACTACAGTATGTAACTAGTAAACCTATTTTTTAATTCCAGTGGATCATAATGATATAGTGTTACACAAATCTTTTTTTAGTGAAATGTAGTGAGAAGCGCTACAGGACCTCATCAGCGTAAGGCACGTTAACTAGCTAGCTTGTTAGCTTCACAATCGCGGGTGACGTTAAGTCCGGTTTTTCAGTAAAATAACATATAGAACGTGTTCGTATTGACACAACATGACATGGACTTGTTCATGAATGTTACATTTGAATCAACAGTATTATGGCGTTTATACAGTTTGTTTAACCCACCTGAATGAATGAGAATAACGGACAAGGTTTTAATGCTAACGTTACCCCTGATTCTAACAGGGGGCGATTCGGCGACGAGCTGCCCGAAATCCATTGATTCTCTATGAGAGTGGGTGACTTCCGGTGATTGACCGATTGGCCGATTTGTGGGCGTGGCGGCGACACAGAAAAGTTGAAAATTCTGAACTTTCGGGCGATATCGCCCGGTAAGAGCCAATCAAATTCATGTGTTGCTGTTTTTACCTTCCACGCGGAACCAACACAACACCGAAATTTGGTTCCTAGTTCCGACACTTCAACATGAATGAGGAGAAACTGATAACAGCGGTCTGCAGTACCGCCATACGTTTTTTAATCCTAAAAGCATAAATATTTATAGCTAGCTAAACTTATATGGCCTACATACATCTTATTTAATGTTTGTGTTGGTTAAAAGGCAATTTTTTATTGTATGGGTACGTTTGGAAAAACGTACCGGAGACAAATTGCGAGCCGTTTCCAGCGCAAGTAAATGGCCGCAATTGTAAAAAGCCTTCTGAGTTTGAGTTTGCGGTTCATGATTGAAGGAAACAACACTGCTAGCCAACTAATATTTATAATAAAGATTCTCAAAATCTATGATGAACTATTCGTTTACCATGCAAAAATGTTGTAAGCACGTCGGTACTGGAGACAAATTGCGAGCCGTTTCCAGCGCAAGTAAATGGCCGCAATTGTAAAAAGCCTTCTGAGTTTGAGTTTGCGGTTCATGATTGAAGGAAACAATACTGCTAGCCAACTAATATTTATAATAAAGATTCTCAAAATCTATGATGAACTATTCATTTACCATGCAAAAATGAGGCCTCCCGCGTGGTCCAGTGGTTACAACGTCCGACGCTGGCCACGGAGACCGGGGTTCAATTCCCCGTCTCGCCAAGTGTCGGCTTTGGCCGGGAGTGCCACCAGGGGCGGTGATTGGCTGTCCGCCCCAGGGAGGGGGAGGAAGCCGGCGTGGCGTTCGCTGCGTAGAGTGGCCCTGTAAGTACCGGGGTTCGGTCGACGGCTTGGCGAGTGACGTCTCGGAAGAGGCGTCACTTCGCCTTCGTCACTACCGGTCGCAGGACTACGGCAGCGAACTCACATTACTAGGGGGGGATTGACGTAAAAATAGCGGGTCTAATTGGCTACCAAATTGGGAGAAAATGGGATAAAATCAGAAACAAATTTAAAAAAAAAAAAAAAAAAAAAAATGTTGTAAGCACGTCGGTACTGGAGACAAATTGCGAGCCATTTCCAGTGCAAGTAAATGGCCGCAATTGTAAAAAGCCTTCTGAGTTTGAGTTTTCGGTTCATGATTGAAGGAAACAATACTGCTAGCCAACTAATATTTATAATAAAGATTCTCAAAATCTATGATGAACTATTCGTTTACCATGCAAAAATTTTGTAAGCACGTCGGAAGCATTTTTGAGGAAGCCATTCAAGCGTGGGGAACGCCCACGCTAGATGTATTCGCCTAGTATCGCCCCCTGTTAGAATGCAGGGTGAGTCTGTGGCTTGTTTATTCTGAGGAACTGTAACGTTACTAGCCAGAGCAGCAACCTCGATCTCCCGTTCTACTACATCATCATCTATAGGCTGGGTGGTGGGGTGTACTAAAAGTGAGGAGGAGCCGGGAGGATTTTGAGTTACCTTTGTGGAGCGGATAAAATCACATAAAATGACAAAACGTAGGCTATTTCAGATTGATTTAAAATTAAAAATGTGGCTAGAAGCCAAGGTATGGCGAGTGCCATACCTTGCCATACCAAAACGACGCCCCTGGCGATGGTCACCGCGAATGTAAAAGATATATACTGTTGTATTTCCTTTGTCTTGTCGGAGGTACTCTGACATTCTTCACGCGAGAGTGTTAGACTGCTCCCCTGTTTCGAAACAGTAATACAACTTTATTTTAACTTTAAGATCACAGTCTCGTTTCCTTTGAATAGTAGAATTTCCATGCCAATTCTTGGCGATGAGGATGGGATGGTAACATCCGCCGCTGATCAGCCGCAGTGACTCCAATGGTCAACTGTTAAAAATAATTAAAAAAATATAACAATTGCTTATTGGAATTTACCTGGCGAGAATTTATGAAAGAAACGAAAAGACGGAGTAGTGGTGGACTGCTTATTCATAGAACTGAGTGACTGGGAAGATTGAATGAAAGCAGCTGCAGGAGTTGCCTTGCTGTGGCGACGGTCTTGAAAGACAGGTGTCTAACGATATTCTCGTGAGTATGAGTGAATAAAAAATGAATGCGAGATGAATGAAATTGCGAATGAGTATGAGTGGAGCAAAGCATTGTGTCTCCCTGATCCGCTGACCGGACTGGTGAAGGTGATGTATGATAAATGGGGGATGATGGCTATAGAGCAAGTGCCCTTATGGCACAGAATCACTGTGGGCTGCTTCCCTACTGACGGTACTGTGGTGTCCCCAGGGGTTGGGCGACACTCACGGACCTTGCAGAGGGCGTAGGCAAGTTCAAGAACCCAGAGGAGGCAGTATTCAAACACAAAATGATAATTTATTTAACTAACACTTGACAACACAAAACAAAGGGTGGGATCTTCAGGGAATACAAACACAAAGTCCACAAATCCTTATCTCGTTGTCAATGTCCAATCCAATTCAAAATCCAGTTCAGTTCCGTTATCCAGTCAGTAGTCAATCCAAAGGGGGGTCCTCAAACAATCCAATTTCATACACAAACAATCCACTCCAAAACACTCTTATCCAAATCCTGGCTAGTCAAAGACTTCACAGGTTCTCCAATACACTCAACAACTCCTTTCCACACACGTTCCTACTCCTCTCCCAGTGTGATGGGAATCAGCCCTTTAAATAGGCCTCAAAATGGCTTTCAGCTGGTCGTTAGTCCCGTTGCCTTCACTTGACTCAGGTGTGACTGTGGCCTGCCGGGAAATGTAGTGTTTCCTGGCTCCCATGTGTTGTAGGCCAGGCAGCCATTTTGTTGTGCAGCCCCTTGGGCTGCCACAGTACATTCAGCACAGAAAGACTTTGTCATTGCAGGAGAATGGGTGAAAAGCATGAAGCAAGTAAGAAAGGAAGAGATAAGGAAGTGATTGATTGGGATGTTTTTAGAAAGTGTGAGAGAGGGAGAGAGAGTATGTGAGAGAGAGAGACAGAGAGACAGGGAGAAGGAAGCGAATGTGGGAATAAATCAGATTTAATGGTAGTTAAGGGCAGTGAGCCAGTGGAGATAGGGAAGTGCAAGCAGAGAAAAGACAGACAGAAACTATTAGATGAACTTCAGCCCCCGCCTTATCCTGCGCCCAGGAGGGTGCCGGCCGCAGCGATAGGTGGAGACCAAGAACAGCCGCCTGCAGCGACAGCCCAGCCAGCCGAAGAAGAAAGTTCTGCCGAAGAGGAGCGGCCTGCTTCTCCTGAGCGGCCCCTGAGAGAAGTGTTAGCTTCTTCCGAAGAGACGACCAGGAGACTCAGCAGTCTGACTTGAAATGCAAGTTTATTACACACAGCGGTCCACAGCGAGTTGGTAAAGAGTCTAAAGTGAATGAGTCTCTCACCTGAATATATACATAGGGACAGATGATCAGTTTATGAGCCTTTGTGTTGCTAACAAAGCACCAGCAAGGAAGTCAGGAAGTGACTGTCTAATCAACTCACTTATTCCTACAGATGACCTCGTCAAAATGGCACGGTTAATGTATTTTAAAACAGACAGCATACACAATTCTTCAAAAGGAATAGCACGCATGAGCATAAGATCACCGCCGCCAGAAGTTTCAGGTACACTTGCTCGTGGTCAGCGCCACCTTCCTCCTCCCTCATAGAGACATAGAGACGCAACAGGCAACGAGAATGAAGCAAGAGGCAGGAGCTGAAGGAGGACAGCCCCAACCACAGTACCCGCTGGTGGCTTATCCCGACCCGAGGGGACCACGAGATGACGGGATGGCAAGAAAACCCTGGTGTCCCAGATGTGAAGCATGCGGAGCGACAAGCAAGCTTGCAGGCGAAGTTGATGCTTTACCAAGCAGCCACAGGTGCAGGAGCGGATCGCCAGGGAGGGCAGAGCCGTGGGAATAAAACAAAAAGAGGAAGAGGCAGAGGCCACGGTGGTGGGGGCAAGCAGCAGCAGCAGGGACAATGGAGGTGTTATAATTGTCAAGAGTTGGGGCGCTTTGCCAGAAACTGCCCAAACAGGTCTGCAGGAGGTAACGGGACATTGACGCAGCAAGAAGCGGGCGAACACGGAACCTGGCAAGGACCCCTGGCGTGGTCCAACAGCCGCAAAGAGATGCACGACCGGAAAGACAGGAAAGACAGGAAAACACGCACCCCATACACGGAATACAAAATCAGTTTTTTAAATGATAGTTGGCAACCACAGAACAGCCCCAGAATGAGCCTTCTAGTCATGGGTAAGTCCATATCTTTTTTTGGTTGACAGCGGTGCTTCATGGTCTGTGATACAAAGTGAGGCGTTGCCTAGGGCACCATTATCAAATTTAAAATTAAAATTAAAAATGACTATTGAATGTGACGAAAATAGGTTGTCAGTCACGTCACCTGCTTTAGGACTATTTCCAATAGTACCTATACAATTGATAGATTGGTATTACGCATGGGATTTATACTGACTCTAGGTACGCTTATGGGGTGTGTCAGGATTTTGGGGCCTTA